>OZ035863.1:8364084-9606584 GCA_964034905.1 Itoplectis maculator
CTCCCTCCCTCTTCCTCTCCTTCCTGGCTGGTGTCGAACGCGACCAGCGCAGCTCGCGCTGCGCTTTACGCGCGTCGTGTGGCAGCCCCGTCGCGATTAGCCCGCACGCCGTGGCGCACATTCTCGATTCCGCAACGCGGCATCGAAAGCTGGCACTCGCGGCTGTCGCTGCTGTTGCCGCCGCTGCTACCGATCCCATCCGTTTCGCGTTTGCCCGGGTTCGCCTCCCCTTGGCTTTCCTTTTGGCTCTGCCTCGCTTCGTTCTTTCCTCTCCGGTATCGGTTGCCTCCAACCCAGCACTAGCCCAGCACCAACCCTCCACCCTCCACAGCCGACCGATATTTAGTCGCGAGCTCTTTCGATTAGCCGATATTAACGTACGATCCACGTCGTCGTTACCAAGTCGGGGTTCGTGCCAAACTGTCCTGTACACATTGCGCCAAGCTTTTCCTCATCGTCCAGCATCGCACACAGCTTCTGGTTGCAATTTTCTAGCAACCGAAAGCTCTGGTTTCCAGCTGTAAAAATTAATTTCCGCGAAACGGTTTTAGGAGCGTGTTTTTTTTAATCAGACCAAAATGTTTGTCAATGCGAATTTTAGTGAAATAAGCAAAGAAATACAATTTTTTCTCCCTGTTTTTGTTCTTCAAACACAAACTGCCCTATACACATTTTCTGGTTGCAATTTTCTAGCAACCGAAAGCTCTGGTTTCCAGCTGTAAAGATTAATTTCCGCGAAACAATTTCACAAGCGTATTTTTTTTAATCAGAAAAGTTTGTCAATGCGAATTTTGGTGAAACAAGCAAAAAAATACTATTCTTTCTACTGTTTTTGTTCTTCGTAACAAAAGTTTTCCTGAAGAAAGAAAACTCGACCCTCGCCTTATCTCGCGTGTGTTCCTTTGATAAGCAAATCTCGCTACAGGCGAGAGCGCACTCGGCGATGCACTCAACGCGCGGTCAAACGGGATTTTCGGTGCTGTCCGGTATGCGAAGTGCCGAGAGCCGGTAGCGAAGCTTCCAGGGAGAACGACGGACAGCTCGCAGTGTGGCAGGAGGCCGTAGTACCAGGTAGCGTATAGACCGTGAAAGCTCGAGGTCGTGAGAGTGTTACGGCTGCTGCTGCTGCTGCTGCTGCTTTTCCCTCTGTGTACGTTACGTACAGCATAAGTGGGGTAAGTTGGGTTAGCGGCAGAACGAGACGCGGAGGGTCGAGCGAGAGAGCAAGTTATTCCGGAAGTGGTTGGCCCCACGGAGCTTCCGGCTCTTTTACGAGCTTTCGGTTCATCCTTCGTGTTGGTCGGTTGCTCCTTTTCCAGAAAAATTCACGCGGTGTCCGACTTTACGTGAACTTATATGAAATATATCCTGGGAAAATATAATCTCATATTCGATTCGCCATTTTTCACAATATCCAACGTCAGAATCGTGGCGAGAGAAACGGTATTACGCTTCTTATAATTTAGCAGCTGGTGGTGGAGCCATTAATCAACTGGGCTCTCTGGTCGCTTTCGCGAAATCTAGTGAAAAATTCAGAGCACTGCGCGTGGGATCTTCTCGGGATTTTATTTTTTTGTTCGAAAGAAAACACGATTACGATGAGAATGCCACAAGCGAAAGGCGTTATCACGATTTTTCAATTTTTCACAGAATTTCAAAGTCGTAACGAAAATCGCACATTTTTTCAAGGCGGAATTTTCTTGCGTTTTTTTTTTGCGAAAAATGGGAAAATTGATTCTTTTTCTTTCACGAAATCAATACACAAAGCTCTGCACGTGGGATCTTCTCTGGATTTTTTTTTTGTTCGAAAGAAAATACGATTACGATGAGAATGCCACAAGCGAAAGGCGTTATCACGATTTTTCAATTTTTCACAGAATTTCAAAGTCCAAAAATCGCACATTTTTTCCACGCGGAATTTTCTTGCGTTTTTTTTTTGCGAAGAACGGGAAAATTGATTCTTTTTCTTTCGCGAAATCAATACACAAAGCCCTGCACGTGGATCTACTCTACATTTCCGATGATATCCAATCTCATAATACCGAATATAAACGTTGATCGGCGCGGAGGAAAAAAGTCACGAGGCGCTTGTTTCCGGGTGACGACGGAGCTGAATAAATTCGTCGCCGAGAAAAATGGAGATGCGCGAGATTGCTGAATTATTCCGGGAGACGAATATCCCCGGGAGCAGAGTGGAGTGAATGCGAGGGATTTCCCGGGGCAGTGGATATATATAAGAGGAAGGTGGGAGAGGGATGAAGAGGGAGGTGGGTGCGAGAATGGAGAACAGTCGAATTTATCGAATGGCGGATGAGCCGCCCGTAGCCGACAGACGGAAGGAGAGACGAATGAAAGGTGGAGGAGTTATCGTTTCCTTTTTTCGCCGCCCACCCGAAGACCGGATAAGCGCCGGAAGTTTACTCGGCCTCTGTGTCGCCGTTTTCCTTCTCTGGATTCCCGCGGATTTCCCATCGACGCCTCATTAAGGGATGCGCATCACCCGCGTCGAACCGGGTGAAGGGGGGGGGGGGGGGGGGGGAGAAGGGGGGGGGATAATACCGGATGGATCGAAGGCGAGCGCCGGCTGCGGGTACAGTCACGCTTTATGGTTCTATAGATACGAGAAGAGGAACGGGGATTTTCGTAGCCGCGGAGAGTCAAGTTCGTTTTTTTTTTTTTTTCGGGGTCGAAGCGATCGACGGAGAAAATGATAGACGGCGTCGCTGTGGAAGCGACGATGTTATCTCTGAAATTGATATTTTTCAGAGTAAAATCGATTACGTGATTCTGATAAAATATAATTTATTTTTTCGTTCAAATTTATGCATGGATCTCCCTCTCATCGAGGGTAAGATATAAAATCATAAATAAAATTATTATTATTATTTATTTGGGGGTTTCTCCTTTACATGTGTTACACTATGTGATTCGAAAACACGAGAAATTCTTAATAAATATACATACAGTATTTTTTTTTTAACAAACTAGATATGGCCGCCGGGCCAAAAACAGCCCAAATCATCGGGGTCACGAAATTTATTTTTTCAAAATATCAACTTTTAACCTATACCATCGTTCTCAAGTCGCATATACTACCCCTGAAAACACTGGTTGCGACCCTTTTTTAGTTGATTTTGAAAAAAAAAATTTTTGGCCGAACAGTTTGTCAGAAATCGTAGATCTGGCCGCCGGGCCGAAAACCGCCCAAATCGGGGTCACGAAATTTATTTTTTCAAAATATCGACTTTTAACCTATACCATCGTTCTCAAGTCGCATATTCTACCCTTGAAAACACTGGTTACAACCCTTTTTTAGGTGATTTTGAAAAAAAAAAAAAATTTGGCCGAACAGTTTGTCAGAAATCGTAGATCTGGCCGCCGGGCCAAAAACCGCCCAAATCGGGGTCACCGTAGGTTAAACAGTGCTGCAGCGCTCATTACGTCAAACTGTCAAATCTCGCGCTATTAAACAAAAACTGTCGGTCGTCACGGCCCTCGACCAATCAGAGCCCGAGTTAGATCGACAACAATGGTGGCCCATGCACTTTTTAATAGAGGATAAGTAAAATCAGATGCAATGTGGTACTATAAATAAAATGGATACTGTAAAATATGGAATAAATAAAAAATTAAAAAATAAATGCCTCATAAGGAATAATGATAAGAACAATGATACAAGCTCGTTGCTTTCACAACGAGGAAGAACCTTTACGAGTTCGCGTGGGTTTCCTCTGACGCAGCAGCGACGACGACGACTTATCGGTGGGGATTTCCTGCTTCTATGTCGTTCGACCGGACGTCGTCGGTCACGGTCAACCGTTGAGTCATCGAAGCGCGTCGCGAGCGAAGGGCAAAGCGGGAGCGCGACACAAATAAAACATCGAGCTGACAATTTACCACCGATCGCAATTATCCTTCCATCCGATAACTATTTCTATCGGTCAGCATTTTTCTCTCGGAATCAACGCGAATTTACGGATATTTTCCTTTTCCGAAAAAAATCTTTTTCCTTCGCGGAGAAAATATATTTTTGCGGATTCGTGCAACGCGGAGACTCATCCTCACAACTGTCAGATTCCGTCTCTCCGCGAGGATTATAAAGAGCTGACAAATAACAGACGCAAACGAAATGAATAATACGGGTTACGAGTGAAAAGCCGAATAGCGACGATGATACGCGAAAAAACAATGTCGCGTAAAAGGCGAAAGGTTGAAAAAAATGGTGAAATCGTGTCAAGGGGGAATTTACTACAATAACGGAAATAACATAGAATTATTCCACGCGTTGCGCATGTCGAGTTAAGTAATTGCTGCACGTGGAAATAATAACGCCGAAGGGGGATCAGTTCGCGTCGAGCAACAAAATGCGAGTGCTCTAATTATTTTCTCCTTTCTCCCTCTTCCTCTCTTTCTCTCCCCCTCTCTACCACCGTTTTCATCCCTCTCGCGCTATCGCATTTCACTGTTGCAATCAGCCAACACCCCCGGCAATTACAACTACAGCGTGTACTAAAAAAAAAAGAATTTCTTTTTTTCCGCTTCATTTGTGAAATTATTCTTTCTCCGAAAATTCTCTCAGTTTCTAGCCAACCGATTTTCCGGGTCGGTCGAACGGCGTTAAAATTGCACTGCTTCCCTTTTAACCTACTAAAGCAACCTGAACACTGAGAACAGTGATAAGCAAGACAATATCAGAGTCTCTCCGGTATCGTGCACAAATAAAAGCGTGAAATTTAGGTGAAAAAAACGGACGTGAAAAAAAAGAATCTCTTTTTTCCGCTTAATTTCTGAAATTATTTTTCCCCCGAAAATACTCTCAGTTTCTAGCCACCGATTTTCCGGGTCGGTCGAACGGCGTTAAAATTGCACTGCTTCCCTTTTAACCTACTAAAGCAACCTGAACACTGAGAACAGTGATAAGCAAGACAATATCAGAGTCTCTCCGGTATCGTGCATAAATAAAAGCGTGAAATTTGGGTGAAAAAAACGGACGTGAAAAAAAAAGAATTTCTTTTTTTCCGCTTAATTTCTGAAATTATTTTTTCCCCGAAAATTCTCTCAGTTTCTAGCCACCGATTTTCCGGGTCGGTCGAACGGCGTTAAAATTGCACTGCTTCCCTTTTAACCTACTAAAGCAACCCGAACACTGAGAACAGTGATAAGCAAGACAATATCAGAGTCTCTCCGGTATCGAGCATAAATAAAAGCGTGAAATTTGGGTGAAAAAAACGAACGTGAAAAAAATAGAATTTCTTTTTTTCCGCTTAATTTCTGAAATTATTTTTTCCCCGAAAATTCTCTCAGTTTCTAGCCACCGATTTTCCGGGTCGGTCGAACGGCGTTAAAATTGCACTGCTTCCCTTTTAACCTACTAAAGCAACCCGAACACTGAGAACAGTGATAAGCAAGACAATATCAGAGTCTCTCCGGTATCGAGCATAAATAAAAGCGTGAAATTTGGGTGAAAAAAACGGACGTGAAAAAAAAAGAATTTCTTTTTTTCCGCTTAATTTCTGAAATTATTTTTTCCCCGAAAATTCTCTCAGTTTCTAGCCACCGATTTTCCGGGTCGGTCGAACGGCGTTAAAATTGCACTGCTTCCCTTTTAACCTACTAAAGCAACCTGAACACTGAGAACAGTGATAAGCAAGACAATATCAGAGTCTCTCCGGTATCGTGCATAAATAAAAGCGTGAAATGTGGGTGAAAAAAACGGACGTGAAAAAAAAAGAATCTCTTTTTTTCCGCTTAATTTGTGAAATTATTCTTTCTCCGAAAGTTCTCTCAGTTTCTAGCCAACCGATTTTCCGGGTCGGTCGAACGGCGTTAAAATTGCACTGCTTCCCTTTTAACCTACTAAAGCAACCTGAACCCTGACACAAGTGATAAGCAAGACAATATCAGAGTCTCTCCGGTATCGAGCATAAATAAAAGCTGAAGGCG
The DNA here is from genome assembly GCA_964034905.1 of Itoplectis maculator. Lineage (NCBI taxonomy): Eukaryota > Metazoa > Arthropoda > Insecta > Hymenoptera > Ichneumonidae > Itoplectis > Itoplectis maculator. The sequence continues at coordinate 8,370,028 of OZ035863.1, forward strand.
GTGCAAATCGAGGGGTTTGTGGCTCTGTTGGCTGTTTTCTCGTGTCCAGCCGGCACGCGGAGTGAGTGAGGTCACGTTCGTCGATCGATCGGAGCGGTGAGGTCGGTGGAAGATCTTTTCGTCTATCTCCAGGCGCGAGATTCGCACGGGGCGAGGTCCGAGACGAGGTGAACACCCCACCCCCCCCCCCCCCCTCCCCTCACCCCTCACCTCACCCCTCGTCACCGATGCTCCGGGCAGTGGATGCACATGCACAAGGTGCATCTCTCCACCTGCGGTATTATATTAAGGCTTTTCCCCCGTGCGGAATACATATACTTTTCATCGATTCGATCCGACCGAAGCTTTTGGGCCTTTGGAGCTTTCGTGTCTCGTCGGCCAACCCGAATTCGCTGTACGTATGCGGTTCGCAAGTTCGTGCGCCGGGCATTCTACGTCGATATATATTGTGGAAGCTACCGGCGGCTTGTGGAAGTTATCAGGGGTCCGCTGAGCGCGAAGTCCCGGCACGTAGAACCGCAGAGAGCTCGGCGGAGAGCTCGCGAGGAGATCGTAAGGAACGCAGCCAGTGCAGCCGGCGAACCCAACCAGCTGAGCAGCAGCAGCAGCAGCAGAAACAGCAGCCGATGTACGAGCTTCCCGCAAGCCTCGAATCGTTCCTTTCCGCCTTCTTCTCTCGTTTCCTGAGAGTCTTACGGACAATCTTTACACTTCCGGCGCTCGCGGCCCACGAAACGATAATGACTCAGGTAACTCAGTGTGCGACGTAACCGGTGCGCAGTGGTCTTGACGAAGCGAGGGGACGACGCCGATTGGTTGTTTATTTTTTAGAAGGACAATTATTGAATTAGTTTCATTCGAACCGTTTTTTTATTTCATAGGAAAAATGCACTATCTTTCATGACAGGAAATATATTTTTTGATGCACGAAATTAAAACCGATTGGTTGGTTATTTTTCAGAAGGATAATTATTGAATTAGTATCATCCAATCCGTTTTTTTATTTCACAGGAAAAATGAATTATTTTTCGCGACAGGAAATCTGTTTTTTCATGCACAAAATTAAAAGTAAATTACGCGCAACAATCGCCAACATTGAACATCAACATTTAGTGCTGCATCTCCGGTTCCCTATTATTTTTCTCCGCGATTTTACTCTTCACTTCTGCCTCCCCCAGCGGCGAAGGCAGCCGAGAGTGCAAGACCGACACGACTCCGGAGTTTGGACGCTAAGTAGGTTGACGGGGAAGGGGAAATAGCGGGCGAGGGGTGAGGGAAAAGGGGGGCGCAAGTCGCTGCGTGCTATACAACCGCCCATAAATCAACCGGGAAGATAAGAGTTTTTCGCTCATTTGTGTGTACAACGGTTGTAATACAACGTCCCAAGTCGGAGGGACGAAAGGGGGAGTCTGAGGCCAGTGCTAATGTTGCACCCAAAACGCGTTACAAATAACTGAGACATATATAAACTCCCTGAAACATATATATGCACGGTTATATATATTTGTAAATTCAGCGTGGCGTAATATCAGAAATTCTCGGTACACATGTACAGGATGCACGAGGTACGGAAATGAGCGTCCGCATTCGGCGTCGTTTGCATTTCTCCTTTATTAGATCTTTCCTGGTTTGTCGAGTTGCCGAGAAAACCCTTACGTAGGTCCTGGAATATTTTGCTTATCGCTGTGTGCGCACCTACAGAGTTTCTCGGACCTTTTTCTGTCTTACTTCCTTCATGTCATGTGGCAGGTGCCACATACGTCGAGCACATAATGTAATTCACCTCACAGGAAACCGAAGTAGCACTTCGGAGAGTTTTCCCGATTCAAAGTTGCCGACGGCCATTAATAATTTGACGTGAAATATCTGTCTTCTTTGCATCTGGCAAACTGTTGGTCCCTTTGACAGCAAACCCGATGCACCGATGCACATTCCCGAGAAGACGATCTTTTACCCGAACGCGTACACCATTATTCCTGTATTTGCGTTCCTTTCGTTAGAACATTTTCTCGGTTACTTTCCCCGAACGTCCCAGAAGCTCTGTGTACACACAATCAGAACGGAAATCGGGAAGACTTGAGGCGGCGTCGGTGAGAAAGGTGAATACGAGTTAAACGTCTGTGCCAGACGGTAATTAATAATTTCCGTCAATCTATCTTTGCCCAAGCCAACTCCCAACCCCCAACCTTCGTCGCCACCACCACTTCTCACAGAGAACAGGCAAAGCTCACGTTTCTGTGAGCGACGTCCATGTCTGCGTCGTCTGACGCGGCTTACAAGGTTGAAGCCCGGTTGTTACCCGCACGATAAATCATTTCCGGGGCTTATGACTGTCTTTTACGGTCGATCGATTGTTTTTTTTTCCTTCACTTTTTTCGTCGTCTGACTGAGCAAAAAAAACCCCAGCCAAATGCGATCAGTTTGTAGACAATGATATGACATTTAGAGGATATGTCTTCAATGAGGAAGAGTCGAACCAAAGACAGCCTAATCCTAGAAAACTTGCCACACGATTACGATCCTGATTCATCATCTTGATTCACTTCCTGAGTTTTGCCTGAACGACTGCTGAACGTCTTGCGAACGATTAGCAGTTGGACTCCACGCGGGACACATTAAACTGAAGCATTAAGAGTCAACGGCTCGTGCATTCGGATGATCCAATGCCCGACTCCCGGATCCCCGGAGCATTAAGCGTTGATTACACCCGCGGCATTATTGCCGAGCACCCTTTTTCTCGAGAACACAGTGCCGCGAGTAACAGCGAGAAAACGAGGCGATTCCAGCCACCCGGTTGGTCTGCTGCAACAGTCACCAGCAGCTCCACCTACAACACAAGTCCTGTACTGTTCTACGTAGACACAACGCGTGATGCATAAACGTGTAATACACTCTCTCGCCGTAGCAGCGCCAAACCGTGGAAGCAGTTAGCATGCACGAGACTTTCCGTATCCGCCGTTGTATCCATTAACCGTGGTTCATGGCACAAAAAAAGGGGCAGAAGGCAAAAAACCGTCGAGAGAGAGAGAAGCCAGTCGCCACCTCGCTTAACGAGCTCCCGGCGCGCGTCCAATACGTCTCCCAAAGTGCGCCGCTCTGTGTGTGCTTATAATCGCGCAATGTACATTCCATCCTGCAGCCGGTGTGTAATACCCAACACTTGAAAATGAGGCGTGTACATAGATGAGGAATGCTGGAACCTGCAAACTGGGGTAGCCTGGGCCATATCTGTACCGTGGACTACCGGTGGAAAATCTCACCGGGCTTGGCATCTTCACGCTTAGGTGCGGCATACGTATTTACCAACACCAACAGTGTTGCCACATGGGAACGGGGTATGGCCAGGCCGGGCTGGAGGGACCCGAGCAAGGATCCCCACCGGGATCCTGTTAATGTGACCAAACGTTACCCGGAGCGTAATCCAGACTGTGGTCGCATGGACTCTCTATCTCACTTTCATTCTGTCCTACCCTCTCGCAGAGTTTACGTACAAATGTACAATAGAGCGTGGGCGGTAAAGTCGTGGGTGGCGACTGGGTTAGGGAACCTGGTCGAGTAGTTTGAGGCCAGGAAAGGGATAGAGGATACGGACGGGTATACGACGAGAGACCATCTTCGTCGGTGGGGGCTTTCGCATCAGCACCCGGAGGGGCTGCCACCGACTGTATTACACCCCGGGAAGTGGAGGGAAAAGCGAAGCCCCGGTGAGTGGATGAGGAGGACGACGCGGACGGCGAGAGTAGAGTGCAAACGGGCGGAAGTGGAAGAGGTTTGAGCACACACAGTGCCAATAAGAGGAGAGGTCTCTGTCCTGGCTTCGAGGCCGAGGGGGCGACTACCGCACGAGGTACGGATGGAAACTGCGAGGCTCGCAAGGGGGTTAACCCTCCCCCAGCCAGGATATGGGAAAGGGGGCCAAGGGGATGCAAGGCGGTTGGGCTAGTTGATGAAGTCCCGCGAACCCTGCCATTGGCAATTCAACGTGTCCACCCTACACCCAAGAAGGCTCTTAAAGTTGGGTTGGGTCGTAGGCATTGGGCTAGGTTTGGGGTACGGGGATGTCGACGGTTGTCCAGACGGAAAAGGTTCATTCCACCAGACGTTCGGGATACACCGGATGTATCCGTGGTAGCGATTAGCCGAGTTACATGCCCCGCACGGAAATTCATCGGCAATTCATGCATTTCTTCGTGGCTAATTCGCATTGACGACATCAGCAGCAGCAGCAGCAGCAGCCTAGATCCAACCGAGCGTAGGTTGGATGACCAACGACCGTCTGTTTCACGACGGCCGAAGCGACCAGACGGGTTTGGGGTTGGACGACGAGTCACCACCCGGTCCGAGACTACCCTCCAACTAACCCTCGCGACGAGCTCTATAGTTTGGCGTGAAAGTTTTACTACAGTACGGTACCAGTCGCCATGTGGCATAGGCTTTATGTGTGGGGCTCACGAATGCCGCACACACCTCGGTACTTTGTACTACTATGTGACGTAGGGTTGTGTAGCACGTGTAAACACGCGCACACGGACGTTGGCACGTGTGTTTAAAGGGCAGAGGTAGGGAAGGTGCTTGATATGTATACGTTACCCGTAGCGTATGTCGGTCGTGGCGGCCGAGAGCCTCTCCGTGTGTTGGGAAGAGGTTAGTGGCAGCTGATAGAGGGGCTCGGTGCTCGGACAATGCTTATTGCCACTCGAGGCAAAACGAACCTCTCCCCCTTCTCAACCCTCCCTCACCCTTCACCCCTCCTAACCCACCCACCCCAACCTCTCCTCTCTCGTCCCCCTCCTTCATTCGCTTTTCTCCCGTTCACCCGGCACTATCAGTATCGCCATCTCTCTCCCCCTCCCTTTGCATTTCTAGTACGTTGCTCTCGGCTCCATTACCCTCTCGCTCTTTCGCTCTATCTCACTCACTCTCTCTGTCTTTCTCTCTCGGTGCGCGTCTCCCTCCGTTCTCAACTCACTCTTATCGATCAGGCACACTCAGCCGCCTCGGTTCGTGTGTTAGCCTCACTCCTACCGCATTATACTTCGACGCTGCCCATCTCGTCACGGCTTGAAAAAAAAAAGGAGAGAAAAGCGTCGCTAGAGCTCCGCTAGCCGGGCGAGGCTGATATATCTATCCATCCATCCGCCTCACTCTCTCGTTTGCTATTTTCTTCTCTGTCTCTCGATGTGTCTGTCTCCGTCGGCTCTTCACCCGCTGGGAAGCGCAAAAATGAGGAAGACTTGCCGGCGGTCGAGCACGCCACAGGGGTTGGGTGGTTGGGAGGGTTGAAGAGGGCGAAGGCGCTTTCAAGTAGCGACAGGTCTAATGCAAACTCATCTTCCTCACCGCGGGGGTCATCTTGGCTTTACATTTTTTTATATCAATCTTCTTTTTTACTTTCCTTTTGCTTCTGCTTTTTCATCTCATTTCATTATGGCTCGGAGGTAGTGGTTTAGGTTCTTATCGAGGGAACTTGTTTGACCTGCTGTGGTGACGAAACATCGCGGTCATCGATTTTATCGTCGATGGCGTTTTTTTTTCACTGTTTGTTATGATTTATAAGGTAGCAGCTTACGATTTTGGATCGTTGGATTGCAACGAAAATTACAGAAAAAAATATTCTGATGAACCCAAAAGATCGTACTGGGTATTAAAAATTATTAAACCTTTTTTAGCATCGATAGTATTTTTTTTTTAATTTTCGTTGCATTCCAACGATGCAAGATTGAACATCAGAGCAGCTTTCGGTTTCGAAGAATCAGCGACGCAAATGCACTGCTTCGATTTTGCTGATGACATACCGTTGACACCCAAGTGCGACGTTCGAGGACGCGCGCAACCCGAAGCGACGCTGAATCAGCGCACTGGCTGCCAACCGAATTGCCCTTCAACTTCCACTAGTCCGGGACGCAGGCGTAACTTAAGATCTTCCATTCTCCTCGTGCACCCGTCGCGCGTCTTTGATCCTCGCTAAGTTCGTCCCAGGGTTATCCGAAGCGACCGAACGTTCTCCGAACGTGATCGGCGTTATCGAGTCTTCGGGAGCAGCCACACCGCTCGATAGGGCGATGCAACATTGACGATGCGACTTCTCCAGCAACCGAAGAGATAATGCTTAACGTCGAACAGTTCCCTCGACTCACCCCGAAGAATTATAATTCAACGATTGACTCATTCGCGCACGTGGATGCTGCATTTGCGATGGCGCATCGCGAATTCCTATTGGAAAATTGACAGGTCGAGAAGCACCGCTGTCTCGACTTTCGAAAATAGAATGAAACACTGGTGAACGTCAAAATCCTTCCACAGTCGTTGAAATTGACAGGATAACATCGAATCCTCATTCAGTCACTCAATCCTCATCATCGACGGAATTTCAGACGATTTCAGACGATTTAACCTGTCGAGGTGTCAAAAAAAGTGTATTATTCTGCGGTCTGAAACGTTTGTGACGGGTATCGAATCCAGCCGCCGGCTTAGGAGGGAAAACCTATGATAAATATTGCAAACTGAGGCACCCTGAGGCCCCTTCTGGGTTTTCACTCTACCCGAGTCACTGAGGTACTGGGGATGTGTGTGGGTATACGTTTTGCGCTATATCTGTGCATATGTATGTACACCAAAGCCCGAGGAGACTAATACAGGACGTAACGACACCGGGTATGACTATATACGGAGACTGTTGGAACAGGCGAGGCGTGTCATAATCCGATGTTTGCGATAGACGGCGGAGACGGCGCTGGCTGGCGGAGGTGCCGTCGGGGTTACAACGACGACGACGACGACGACCACGTACACGAACCCAGACCCGAGGAATAAGGAGACATCGACCCGCTCTAGGAGCAGCGGAGTCGACTCTGCTGCTGCGTTGGGGTGGCAGACGGTGAATACTGAGTTTGGCAAGGGCGTTTCGTCTCGTCCTTCCAAACGTTTTCTTGATCCCTTTCGCTCTGTGCATTACTTGGGTCGTCTGGCAAATTTTCAAATTTTCAATCTTAGCAAAAATGGCTATTTCTTCAGGGGTTGTTGACCTTTTCATTGAGGGTTTCTAATTCAGTTGATATATTCTTGTACCTTTAGATTTCTTAACCCCTTTCGAACTTATAACTGGAGTCGTCTGTCGAATTTTCCATTTTTCAACATTCCCAAAAATGGCTATTTCTTCGGAGGTCGATGACACCTTTTCATCGAGACTTTTTAATTCAATTGATATATTCTTGTACCTTCACATTTCTTGACCCCTTTCGAACTTATAACTGGAGTCGTCTGTCGAATTTTTTAATTTTTAATCTTAGCAAAAATGGCTATTTCTTCAGGGGTTGCTGACCTTTTCATCGAGGGTTTCTAATTCAGTTGATATATTCTTGTACCTTCAGATTTCTTGACCCCTTTCGAACTGTGTATAACTGGAGTCTGTCAAATTTTCCAATTTTCAATATTCCCAAAAATGGCTATTTCTTCGGAGGTCGTTGACACCTTTTCATCGAGACTTTCTAATTCAATTGATATATTCTTGTACCTTCACATTTCTTGACCCCTTTCAAACTGTGTATAACTGGAGTCGTCTGTCAAATTTTCCAATTTTCAATATTCCCAAAAATGGCTATTTCTTCGGAGGTCATTGACCTTTTCATCGAGACTTCCTAATTCAATTGATACATTCTTCTACCTTCACATTATGATTATGGCAGCATAATGTTTCTATAATGCGTGATGAAGCAAATATTGAGGATAGGGCAAAGGTGATTCATATCTAGTTCACATCTCACTGATTTACGTACTAATCGGGTCAGTCCATACATACCACTTTTACCCTATGACATATGGACCACCGAGTGACATCATTCGAAACCAGCCCAGATATTCTCCCTTCTTTCAATCGCTCTCTGAGCTGATCCACAAACCCAGAAGTCTCAAATTTCCAAGTTCCCAGCTGCGGAAAAAGACCACGGGACAAGAAGTGGCGAACGCGAGAGTCTAATAATCCACTATTTGCCCGACTTTGTCGAGCACGCTGTATATCCACCCCCAACCCGAAGAGGACGAAGGATGAAGAAGACATCGACCGGCGGAGTCGTCGCTGCGAGGATGAAAAGAGGCGAGAAGGAGGATGAGCTACGTGGAGAAAACCGAGGAAGGACTCGCGGAAGACCTGAGTAGTGGTGGGGGTAGGGTGAAGGGGGGGATGGGGGTCGCGAGTATGTGGTTCGCCTGGATGTTCGAGCGGGACGAGCGGGTTGTCCCGGCTCCCAGAGGTCGTAAGATCGCCTCGCGCCCTCGTTTATTCGCTACTCTCTCTGGCCGAGCGAGAGCGAAGGATCCTGGGAGACTCTGGACGCGCTCCCACCGCGACACTGGAGCGTCCTTGCCGGGGTGATTGATCTCGCGCGTTCCGCTAAATATCTTTCCACTTTCATCCATTCGCCGGCGTCTCCCGGGTCTCCGTCACTTCGCTAGTACCATCTTCGCGCGGGGCACCAGGTGACACCGCTATCGTCGCGGATAGGATCATCGATTTCGACGTCGAGCAGACATTCCTGGTCCGACGGATTATTATCTGGACCATCGAACATGCACTTACGACCTGAAGCGTCATTCATGACTATCACAGAAATTGATACGTCTGTTATTTACCATATAAAGCTTTAAAAGGGTAAATCGCATCTAAAAAAACGCTTTTTTAGTTGTTTTGAAAAAAAAAAAAAAATTTGGTCGAACAGTTTGTCAAAAATCGTAGATCTGGCCGCCGGGCCGAAAACCGCCCAAATCGGGGTCACGAAATTTATTTTTGAAATTTATTTTTTCAAAATATCGACTTTTAACCTATACCATCGTTCTCAAGTCGCATATTCTACCCCTGAAAACACCGTTTACAACCCTTTTTTAGTTGATTTTGAAAAAAATCATTTTTGGCCGAAAGGTTTGTCAGAAATCGCAGATCTGGCCGCCGGGCCGAAAACCGCCCAAATCGGGGTCACGGAATTTATTTTTTCAAAATATCGACTTTTAACCTATACCATCGTTCTCAAGTCGCATATTCTACCCCTGAAAACACCGGTTACAACCCTTTTTTAGTTGATTTTGAAAAAAATCATTTTGGCCGAACAGTTTGTCAGAAATCGTAGATCTGGCCGCCGGGCCAAAAACCGCCCAAATCGGGCTTACCGTAGGTTAAACAGTGCTGCAGCGCCATCACGACAAACTGTCAAATCTCGCGCTGTTAAACATCAACGAACGGCCGATCTTGACGGTCCACGACCAATCAGAGGCCGAGTTATATCGACAACAATGGTTGCTCACGCACTTTTTAATAGAGGATCAAGGATCATATGAATATGATAAATATTTACTAACATGATAAAATCCTGTTCCTGTTCATATCTTTTATCATATTCATAAAGATCATGTAAAAAATTGATGATCTTTTTTTCAATACTTTTTTTTCAACTTGCTACGTCGCAATGATAGTACATAGATATAAAAAATAAATTATCAAGGTCAAATTCTACACAGTTGGGACCATTGAAGCGGCATTAAACGTCCATTCGAATGTCTATCTGCCGCCGGCAACAGATTGAATACACCTTGGCACTCGTGTTTTACTTTAATCGCGTCCGCACGTTCAAGAGTGTAAAATGGAATATTTATTAGATGCAAAGCAGAGTTCTCGGGCGTTACGGGGGGGGGGGGGGGGGGAGGGGGGGAAGGAAAGCCCGCGGCGTGAGTTAGCAGTTCGGAGTACGGAGCGCGAGATACACAGAGCCTGGTAAAGGGAGGAGGGAGGGAGGGGGGTAGAAGAGGAAGGCGGAAGATAGGCGCAGGTCCGGAAGAGTGCCAACCATTTCGAGAGCCGCGCGCACAAAGCGTCCGCGACTGCTCGCGTGGTCGCAGGTAAAAGTGCAGCAACGCGATAAGCCAAAGGCGATTCTTCCTGCAGCGACGGGGGGGGAAGGGGGGGGGGGTGGGGGTGAGTCCCAGCCTGAGGTCTGGCATACGACCGACCACCTTTTCCGAACGTCTCCACCCCCTCCGGAGCTCGCGAGGTATTTACGACAGACAGTCAGCTCCTTCAACCCCCTCCCCCCCCCCCCCCCTCCCCCTTGGGGGAGGGGGGGGGGGGGGTTGTGCCGCCGCGTCGTCGAGAAAACTTTTCGTTTATCTGGCGAAGAGAAACACAAGTCCACTTTTTTCGCTCGCGAGCTCCTTTCTCGTGTCTCTTGTACCGTTATTCACGGACGCGAATACACAAACACAGACACGGATTTCATAGCTATTATCAAAATAAATAGGTCTGCGGTTAAAAAGTGTTTTGTCGGTCAGTCTCAACCCCTTTTTCGATCCTCTTCAACCCTTTCAATATGATATTGAAGTTTGCATCTTTAGAATGCAAAATAATAATAATAAAAATAATAAATATAATAAAATAAAAATAAAAATAATAATAATATAATCTAACGATTCTAAAATGATTGTAGCGATTCGAAAGAGTTCTAATGATTAATCGTTGTAATACATTTTTATATCCAATCCTTTGGGTTCATTAGAATATTTTTGGTTCTGTTTTTTTTTTTTTTTTTTTTCGTTGCTTTTCAACGATGCAAACTTCTGCATAATTTTGCAGTGTCGTCACGTGGTCTTTTTTTTCTCACTGACGCACACACAGTGACACACACACAGACACAGACACTATACGCACACGTGCGGTCATTCCGAGCGTCGACGACGACAGTTTAAAAATAGTGGACCAACCAGATGGAGGCAGTGGCGGCGCACCGAGCGGCGGGGCGCGGTGTCCATTAATTAATTCAATCGAAGGCGCGGGGAGGCAAACACCCGGCCGCGAATAAACGGGGTCGACGTACGCACACATCGAAGCCGCAGTCGCCCGCGCGGATTGATGCTTCCACGGTGAAGAAAATTAATGTCGCGAAATTTCGAGTATAATTGATTTTACCTGGTGCAAATAATTACTCGCGACGTAATTTGATTTCCGGTCACATTGCCTCGATTCATAGGTAGAAATAAGAGTGCGGCCAGAGTCAATCGCCGGATGGAATTTTTATTGGAATAACGATTAATGTTTGTTTTCACCATTTTTGTTTCAGGTGAGTATTGGACGTTTGCTGCCTATCGACCGTGAAAATCGAATCCAACAGCTAAGTGTGCAAGGCGACTCAATCAATTTCGGGAATAAGAGTTCATTCATCTTCAGACAAATTTTGTATATTTTTTTTAATTTTTAGTATCAACTGATAGTGTACATGTGAGCACTCTAAAAATATCAATATTCATTTCCGATGAAAGCGGTGCATCAATTTGCCATCTTCAAATTAATATTAGATTCTATTCTCTGCGTCGAGGGAATTAAAATTATTAATCACTTTCGGCCAGCGGTGGAATACTCGAATTCTGATTGTACATTTAAAGCTCAAATATTACATGCGAAATTTCCGTATTTCTGGTGGACTCCTGACGTCTCTGACTCTCGGTTGAGGGGCAGAAACGGAAGTATCGCAAAATTCGTTTCTCCAATTTCAATATCGAATTGATACATTCGACCGTGTCCGAGGTTCGTTCTCCTCCGGCGCTTCGTCCCTTTCCCCCCCCCCCCCCTCCCCTTCTCGTCTCGCCCACTCTCGCGGTATATTCATCCCCCGTGGCGCAGTGGATCACTACATACGCGATATATATATATGCGGCCCATATTACATACCCGTCGTATATCTATAGCGAAGCACTTGACGTTTCTGCGCGGTGTGAAAAATTCGACGAGACGTCGAGCAGGCGTTGGATGTTACCGAGTGACACCGACGCGTACCTGGTGTACAGGGCATTCCAGCTCAAACCCCCCTCCGGCTCTCAAAAATATTCAAAAATATTCTCCCTTTTTTTTTCATACTTTTTTTTGTGACCTCGATGAAACTTTTTATTTTGCACTGAATAAACTTTGACCATCAGTCATTCCGTAATTATTTTCTGGGCCAAAAATTCAAATAAAAATCTCAATAATTTAGTGTCAGCTATTTATTTCATTTAAAAAAGGTATGAAAAATAAAATTAAAATCACATCACAAATTCACGTAAAATAAAACAATTCAATTCTGAATAAACTTTGACCAGCAGTCATTCCGTAATTATTTTCTGGGCCAAAAATTCAAATAAAAATCTCAATAATTTAGTGTCAGCTATTTATTTCATTTAAAAAAAGCTATGAAAAACAAAATAAAAATCACATCACAAATTCACGTAAAACAATTTTTCCACATGGAAAAATTCCTGGAGAAACAATTTATCTTCCAGCGAAAAAAATGAGCTTTCGCGGGGAACGATATTAAAAGAGCGCGAGACGAGGTCCCTGAGGCTGAGTGAACATCGACGGCGTCAGTCGATTTGAGGCGGAATTCTCCGTTCGGTTGTACAAAGTACGACAAACGTTTCACTCTGCGAACTTCGCCTCTCGGCGTTTCTGTGCGAATATAACACCGCGCGTATCGCGCAAGCTCGGCGAGCCGCCGGTCCGTCCGTCACCTGTCCGGGTTGATTGAAAGCCGAGGAATGTGATTGATTGCCGCCCGCGCGCGCCGAGGAGATGAAAGAACGGCGCTTCGAAGAGCTTCGGGTGTCTCTGTGTTTCTCTCTGTTGTTATCGAGAAGCCGCTGCGGGAAAAATATGGTTCGAACGACGAAGAGAAGAGACGACGACGCGAACCGTCCGCGTTATAACCAATGTCTGCCTAACGGATTGATTCTGTCCATCGATTCGGTTCCTTTCCCTCCGCACGCTTCGCTTTTATACAGAGAAGTGTGCGACGTCAGTGCTGAAAGTTATCTGACACGCGAATGTTACAAGTCTGTATTTATCGTCTCAAGTGTATTACACGCTGGCCAAAATTTCTTATAATAAAACACTGAATCTTCGACACTGAAGTGGATACAATACATTTTTTTAAATAAAAAATCGTGGCGACAAAATACAAAATAAAAAAATTGTCCGATGGAAAATTCTTCGCTTGCATCCGACTTGACTTGAATTTTTTTTCGAAAGCTTCTCGGCGGAAATTCCGAGCCTCTTAGCCCCGGTCATTTTTTTAAATAAAAAATCGCAGTGACAAAATACAAAATAAAAAAATTGTCCGATGGAAAATTCTTCGCTTGCATCCGACTTGACTTGATTTTTTTTTCGAAAGCTTCGCGGCGCAAATTCCGAGCCTCTTAGCCCCGGTCATTTTTTTTTTAAATAAAAAATCGGGGCGTCAAAATATAAAATAAAAAAATTGTTCGATGGAAAATTCTTCGCTTGCATCCGTTTTGACTTGAATTTTTTTTCGAAAGCTTCGCGGCGGAAATTCCGAGCCTCTTAGCCCCGGTCTGCCGCACCCGAGAGGCTTCCTCGCGAAGGGCTCAACATTTTTTTTTTTTTTTTTTCATATCTCTCGACAGCCACTCCGACGCTGTCCGAGTGCTTCGACCCCGGTTATGAATTTTCCCGACGCGACTCAGCTGAGGATTATTTCGCGTTGGGACAGCAGGGAAATAAATACTATGCAAATCAATTCGCGCCGATCCTGGTTCAGTTTGTTCGTCCTCAGCCTCCACCTTCCCTCCCTTTTTTTTTCTTTTTTTTGTCTCGGTTCCGTTTCACCCTCTCTCTGTGTATATACGTTGGTTCTGGGTCATCAGTCTTTTTCACCATCCGGCTTTCGCACTATCTCATTGTCTCTGTCAATCTCTTTCACTCTCCTTCTCATCCCTCTCTCTCTTCTTCACTGTCCTCATCCCTCTCTCTCTTCTTCACTGTCCTCACCCTCTCTCTCCTTCACTGTCCTCATCTCTCTCTCCCTCTTTCTCGTTCCACCCTCTCTCTCTCTCCTTCTCCCTCTCTCCTTCCTTCTCGTCCCTCACTTTCCCTCTCTCCCTCTTTCTCGTCGCACCCTTTCCCTCTCTCTCTCTCTCTCTCTCTCCTTCCTTCTCGTCCCTCAATTTCCCTCTCTCCCTCTTTCTCGTCGCACCCTCTCCCTCTCTCTCTCTCTCTCTCTCTCTCTCTCTCTCTCTCTCTCTCTCTCTCTCTCTCTCCTTCCTTCTCGTCCCTCACTTTCCCTCTCTCCCTCTTTCTCGTCGCACCCTCTCCCTCTCTCTCTCTCTCTCTCCTTCCTTCTCGTCCCTCAATTTCCCTCTCTCCCTCTTTCTCGTCGCACCCTCTCCCTCTCCTTCTCTCTCTCTCTCTCTCTCCTTCCTTCTCGTCCCTCACTTTTCCTCTCTCCCTCTTTCTCGTCGCACCCTCTCCCTCTCTCTCTCTCTCTCTCTCTCTTTCTCTCCTTCTCGTCCCACTCCCTCTCTCACTCCCACCGATCCACCCGTCCGATGTGGACGACCAAGGTGTCGTGACTCTCGGCGAACCCGTTAAATACGAGAGTCCAGGCCGAGCGCGATATCTCGGTGCAATTTGTCGTCGAGCGATTGTCCGCGTTGCCCGCTGCTCGGACAAACGGCCCGATGGGTGGCCGCACGGACGAGTCCCGAGCTTGACCCGCGGACGTACGATACGGACTGCCGGACGGATGGACATAGGGAGAGGGGGGGGGGGGGGGGAGCACGATCCACGATTCGCTCCCTCGCTCGCTCAATTTCTCGATCGCTCCCAACAAACGCTCCTCTCGGTCACTCTTGGGTCGTCGAAGCAACCCGCCAGTCGCTTTCGTCGCGACTGCCGAGCTCGGCGCAACGCCAGGTAAACGTATTTACGTACTACATCCGTCACTATCTCCGTCGCTCCGGGCGCGACTAAGACGATAATGGAACTGCCGCTGTTTATACTGATGAAATGTTCGCTCTCGGCGAGAACTGGCAAAATAAATAAGCTGATGTTGTACGTCTTTGGGAATCCTATTAGGAGCGAAATGTCATGCAATTATTTGTTCCTTTGGCCCCTGGAGTCGGAGGGGAGGGGGGGGGGGGGGGGGGCAGCACATTATTCAAAGAAACTAATTGGAATAATGCGGACCCCAGACGTCATTTATTTTTTCATTCATGTACATTTATAAATACTCATAAATGTATGCATGTCCTTCATTTTTTTATTCAAATTTCAGCTGCTTCGATTTGACCAGCGTGTGATGAATGAACGAATTTTTAATGTAATTTTTTTGGGTTCGTTTTTTTATGCAAAAATTCGACCTCGATTAGAATGCGTCATGATGGATTTGACATGCGACAACGAAAAATCGATAGGGTCATTCCGTCACGCCCTCCCCCCTCCCCCCCCCCCCCCTCCCTTCGTCCTTACGCGTCGCCAACGGGAATTGGAAATTTCACGGTAAAATGGTCACCGGCTTCTGTGGATTTTGCCCAGTCGCGTTTATTTGTGGAAATAACGAGCTATAATAATTTCAAATAATCGTACATCAATTAATCAACGTTGTGATCGAATTAAGGGGGGGAAGTGTCACGCGTCGCGCGGTTTTATCTCCGTCTCGGCGATCGGTTGTATTTTTTAGCCGAGAGACACAGCGGCTTTGGGTCGATGTCTCTCGGGCGATGTTTCGCTGGGCATTAAGTGCAAAACCATTATCGCGTTAGCCACCACTGCAACAGGGGGGAAATTCAGTTTATTCGCGATAATCCTCTTTCTGTTATCCCACCGAGTTACCTTGAGACTGGCACGATACTCGGCGTTGCCTTCCATCCTCCTCTTTTTTTTTTCATTTCTTCTTTTTTTATTTGCTCGCTCTTCCTTTTACCCAGTCGCAATTTAATATTACAACTCGTCGACATTGTGCCCTCTGTGTATATAGGTCTGTTATACAGGATGATTCAGAAGGGTTTTGTCAGTCGTTGAGAAATGATAATTTACCAGAACGTGAATAAAGTTACTTAGCCGCTTCTCGTAATTCGCAATATTAATTTATTTGCAAGCATTGAAAATAAAAAAAAGATACAAATGGGGACAAATAAATAAATAATCAGTTAAAAAATACTGTTTTATTTATACTAATTATTTTTGTATTTATTTATAAATAGGGTAGACGTACCATTTTTGGCCACCTTAGAGCCAATTGTGGCCATCACATTAAAATGAATAAATCGACGTTTTCAATGGCATAACAAAAAAAATCGAGGAGATTAATCAATGAATTTATATGCATTTTTTTTAATAATAAAAAGATTTAGTAAGAAAGAATAATTTGAAGAATAAAATAATAAAAATGGCCACAATAGGTACAGTGGCCATTAAAGGTACATCTATCCTAAAAAAATATATTTCTGTTTGATTTATAAATAAGGTGGCAAATTATTTTTTCTCAAAGACTGACAAAACCATTCTGAATCATCCTGTATACGTCTCCATATATATGTGCGTGTGTACATAAAATATATAGCTAACTCTCTAGTCGGGTGGCACAGGACGCACGCCTGACGTCCGCTCTCGCTCTCCGACTCGGCCGCATTCATTTACACTAATGTACGCTGCAATTTGCGTTGCGCTAGACTCGACCGGTGCTCTCGTGCCTCGAGCTTTGCAGTCAGGCGCATTAGCTCTCCTTCCCTCTCTCTCGCACTTTCCTTCCTCTTGTCCTCTGTCTTCCTCTCTCTCTGATGTTCCAAGCCGACGAGATCACGTGCTGGATTCTCGCTCACGAAGCGACTGGCTCTTTGCTCTGTTCTCTCACTCTCTCTGCTTTCACGCTGCTTATTCCTTTACCTTTTTTTTTCCACCGTCTCATTCTCTCGGCTCTACTTTGCGCCGACCAATCGCGGCTTTTCTTTTCACCTCGTTTCCTTTCTCACACGTTGTTCTTTGAGATTTCGTCATTATTCAATGAGACCGTCGAGATTCAGGCTACGAAAAAAAAACGACACACAATTTTCAGTGAGACTTTCATACTTTGTCATTTATTCAATGAGATTATAAAACAAAAGAACGTCACTGCGACGTTGACGAGATCCTTTAATTTATTTATTCCGAATTTATTCGCAGCATTTCAGTGCTTTACGGCGCGAAAGGTCTTACCTATAAATCCGCGTTTTATTCGCTTATGAAAAGGTCGTCAACTCGTAAACGCTTGATTCATTTTATCAAACGCCAAAACTTTCTCGCGAGCTTTGCGTTCGCGCGCGGAGGCAAATTGATCTTTTGAATTTCCGTTAATTAGACTTTAATTTTAGTTGGTAACAATTTTGACCGTTGGGTTTCGCTTCTGGCTTTTCGCTGAACGTGGAGGAAACTCAACTGGGGTTTCTTCAACGGGGAACTCGTTATATCGGCTGTCGCGATACAATCGATCTTTTGGCAGCGATTTCTTCGGTCTGGGCGACTTTTCGCGTCTTTGTCGTCGACGACGACAAACTCAAGCGCGAAATCGGACGCGACGGGTCACCCACGACCCCCTCCCCCCCTTAACCCACCCCCCCCCCCCTTAACCCACCCTCCCCCACCAGTTCCATTGTATCCGGAAACGTCGGTCTCAGGACCGACGTGATATACGGATGTTCGCCGATCTGTATCGGAGCTGACATCACGTATGCGTCCCAGTTGTCGCGGTACCTATATATACGTATATATGACTGATATACGTAGCTCCCTGGCGTCTGTATCCAATGTCCTATATATCGTCCTGGACTCTTGAGCGTTGGAAGAAGGACAGAGACGCACAGACAGCGAAAAGCCATCGCTCGTTGTGAACCCGCCTTCCTCCATTCCGTTCAAACGCATCGTACCGTGTTATACAGTTACATTGTTATATAGTATAATACATGTCCTGGGCAAAAGAGCAAAAAGTAGAAAGCAGGACCAAACCGAGTCGCGACTGCGTTACGTCCGATTAGAGTCGTTCCACCAATCGTGGCGAAGTTGCAGCGACACTTCGACTTCTATTTTGAGGTTATGTTCGGATTGGCCGGCGACAATAGCAAGTTTGGAAATATATCCCGAAGTCGTAATTCGAAGTCTTACAAGACAGTTCGACTCCTCTTCCTGATAACATCGGATGAAAGGTCCTACGTAGTTCATATATGGAACTCTAAAAGTACCCTTTTCAATGATCAGTCTAACTTTTACAGACTAAGATTAGCATCCAGTATAACTGTATCTGGATCTGGATCTGGTCTGGTAGTATCCAGTGATTGCTTTTTTGGACATCACAGTGAAAATAAAAACCCAAGTAGGGATCTTTACTGCAAATGCTCACAAATGGACACTTTGGTGTTATCAGAGACTGAGGTTATGTTCAGCATTGGCTAATATCAATTCCGCGACATCAACTGTGGATATGTCTCCCGAAGTCGTAATTGCCGCGCGTAAGTGGAATGCAAATTTTGGGGGCTGCGAGCTCCCCTCAGAAGACTGAGTCGACTTTGAGGAGTTGTGCGCAGGGGATGCTAGAAGTACTGTGAGGTACGATGGTTGGTTGGTTGGTTGCGTTCTGTGCGACGGAACCGACACATCGCTCCGGCTCATGGAAGGAACTGGCAGCGTCGAGTCTTGAAGCGGGTTGAGGGGTTGATGTGGTGGGGTGGGGGGCAGGTAACAACGACGCCAACGGGGTTTGGTGGCTCGGTCGGTATAGCAGGCAAAGTGTCGCGGCCGCGTTCGTATAGCAGCCCCGAGACATGCAGCCACGACTACTCGCGTGTCTCTCCCTTATCACTCGGCAAGATAGCTTGCACTTTGCATACGTGGCATAATTCAACGCCAAACCCTCACACCCCTCCCCCACCCCCTCCCCGTTTCAACCCTCGCGTCGTCTGACACCGCCACCTTCAATCCTCCCCTCCCTCCTCCGTCGCCCAAGCTCGGTGATCCTCGATCCTCCTCGCAACCTTTCTCTTGGCTTCCGACTCGAGCTCATTCACTCTCTTAGGTCCTCCCTTCGAACCAATAGCGAATCAAGGCCCGAGGGGGCAAATGCCTTCTCCCTCTCCACCCTCGCCGCACGTCACTCGGTAACATTCATTGCCCAAGGCGTGTTGAGCGACCTGACTCTTCAGGATGTATCAGGATGTAGCTTCTGGGATGTGACATCGTTCTCAAGTCGCATATCCTAAACCTAACATAGGGTTTTAACAGAGATGACTGTTGGCTGTTCAACATTGCTGCAGTGCTGCAAATGTTCAAAGAGAAAATCCAGTGCGTCAAGTCGCCTATCCTAACCCTAAAAAAATGGTTTTAACGGAGATGACTGTTGGCTGTTCAACATTGCTGCAGTGCTGAAAATGTTCAACGAGAAATTCAAGTGCGTTAGGTTTGGACTAACTTCAGACACAGGCGAAACCAAACTGTGGGTGGATGGTCCTAACTTCTGGGCGTCAGAAAACCATTGCACTCGGAATGGAACTAACTTTTGTTGTCAGGCTGGCAAACTTATTCGGCGGTCTGCGACGATTCGTTTAGCCGTCAAACGTCGTTAGTAGCCAGTGTACATATTTTTCAGGTTCTTTTCAGCCGAGTATTTATAGCAACGAGAGCCACTTGCTTACACCGCAAAAGGGATATCGACTTTCAACGTTGTCCGAGAATCCACTGTCAAACATATCGAATATATTGACTTTTGACCTTTACAGTCGTTTTCAAGTCGTATATATAACATAGCACTGGTTGAAAATCTTTTTTGGTCAATTTTTCTCCATCGATAAATCTTGCAACGCAGTTTCGTGCGATAAATTCGCAATTTCGCGAGACAAGATTAATCGTCAGGTTTCGGTACAGATGTACACACAGCTCGTTGGCGGCGCACACGTATTTATTACTGATTATTCGGGCTTTAATTTATTTATTGTATTTATCGATCCTTGAATAATTCATTACGAATGATGTTTAGCGAATGCCGGCGTCGATGCCGCGCGTCTCGCGCGCGAAACACCCGCGAAACAATATCGGTAAATGTTTGTTCACTTGCGCAGTGAGCACGAAGCGTCGGCGGTAAATCCGCCAACGCCGTTGTTATTAGTACCAATGGATTCTGGGAGTACGTTTCTGGTTAAATAAAGTTTACCGACTATTCCGGCAGCTGTCTGGCGTTCTGCTCTTTCGCGTTATCGAATTTGCCAAACTATCAGTAGCCCCTTTCCCCGTTTACACAGGATGCGAGCTGCTGGAATAAATCATCAACCCTGATATAATTTTACAAGTCATCGTTGTAACAGCGAATCGACTTTTCGCTTCTTTTAGACGTATGAAATATATACATGTTTCATAGGTTCTACAGGAAGAGTGATTAATTATTTTTATCCCTTCTTTTAAAATGAATTAAAATGAATGGAGATGACAATTCATGCGCTTCCTTTAATCTGGGTTGCGTTATATTTAGATTTATATGACGCATATACAGTTTTGTCACCCGATTCAAATTTATTGTGGAAATTTCGTGACACCATTTTTATCAATGACAAATTTGTTTTATTCAATGAGTTCCTTTTGCGGTTTGATATTTTCAGATGTTTTCAGACCTCCGCAGTCGCGACGGTTGGTACCAATCTGAAAGTCGAGTTCTTCGTCCCGAATTACGACATTCCGCGGGGGCTTAACTATCGTCGTTTCTGCGGTTGCCGGAATATTTCACTCTAGTCTTGCCGATCGCCTGAGTCATCGTGACCTCGATGATCGTCGACTCGTGGACCGGAAATTCTTCTCTGACTAGAAAATGGATCTGACCTGCCGTATTCTTCTTGCGAAACATTATTCTAACCATCCGTGCACACATATGTTCAGTGTATAAAAATAGCAACCGCTCGATGCGTTTTAGCACTCGTTAATCGGTCCATCGCGAGTTTTCATGAATGAAGTTGTGAAAAAAAAAGGAAAAAATTCCGCACGTTGGGTCAACTCGTACCAGTTGACTCCGATAATTGCGCGCTAGGGTCGTGAAACGCGAGCGAGACGGAGAGAGAAGCTCGGTCGAGATCAGAGGGCAAAATGAGGCGACATTAGCCTGTTAGCCCATTAGTACGAGTCATCGCCCACTGACCAGCCGCGACCACTGACCACTGTTCGCTCGGTCTACGTTGCCGTTGCGGCTGCCACACGTTCTACTCTTGTTACAACTGGTCCCTTTCCCTTTGCGGTCAATGTGGTCCCCTTGTGTCCGCCGGTGGCTTCGCTCTATCAACCCCCGTTTTTTTTTCACCGATTTTAACCCCCGCGACCAAACGCAGGATATTAATCCAAAGGTACGACGAGTGACGATTCGATATCACCGATTACGAAATGTGCCACTGACACAATTGTCGCCAAAGTTCAGTCATCCTAAATTTATCATGTCTATATACTTGGCATCTTTTCAAGACGAGGGTTCGGTAATAACCCGTCAAGAATATTGAACTCGAGAAGTTAATTATCATTTACCGCAATTTAATAACGCAAGATTCGAGATTTCGGCACACGTTATTTTATTCACTTACAAGAAATTAATTACCGGCACCGCAACGTTCAATGTTTGCTGGGAATAGACGTTAAATTAATCGTCGCAAAGTAATGAGCACTTGTCTTTGTGCTCTCGAGCTCAGCGGCTTCCTCATTGAATTCGCAGGGTCGTTCGCAGAATCGAGTAGGACTCGAGACTTTGGGGGTCTTCATTCAGACGCAGTTACTTCGCTGCCTTCAATTTTTTTCGTGGGTTGATCCGATTATTGTTAGGGTTTTACGCAGAACCACGACGATAAATACCCTGCAGTATGAAACCTTAATTTAATATGAAATGCTCGTTTCATATTTAATCCTCATTTAATGTGAAGTCCTCATTTAACCCTTTGTGGTCAATCGGGATCAAATTGACCCCAAATTTACATGTGCAAATCTCCGGATAGTGTTATTATAAAGGGTTAATAATGAAATCCTCATTCCATATGAAACCCTAATTTGATATGGAACCATAATTTCATATGAAACCCTCATTTCAAATGAAACGCCGTAGGCTCCTAAAATGCACACACTGATGAACTCAACACGCCTATTTCACCCACGTAAAAAAAAACCCTAATTTCATATGGAACCATAATTTCATATGGAACCCTCATTTCAAATGAAACGCCGTAGGCTCCTAAAATACCCACATTGATGAACTCAACTCACGTATTTCACCCACGCAGTCGATGCACATGTGCTAAAGCAGTTCAACTGAACATACACACGCTCAGCATAGACAGTGCACTTATAATGGTGGGAAGATTAGGGCATGGGGAGGGGATAGATGAACTCATGGAAAGCGACGCGACGCAGTCTCGGGATTAAGCCGATGCGGCTAAGCTTTCTCAAGCTTCTCGCACTCGACCCGCGCGACGAAGCTTCTAGATTGGACAAGTCTTCGCGACTGGCAATTTCGGCGCTAGTCTCACTTCGACGACATCGCGACGACCGTCTGCCGCCTGTCGACGACGTATCTCGTCGTCACAGTCGTCGGCTATCCCTTCCATGTGACGTTCTGCAATGTATATATGTATGTATATATGTATATATGTATGCATATACAAATGTATATATAAACTTAGTGTCCAAACGTCATCTCTCCATTTGCAACGGGATCAGGTCTCCCATCAATGGCTCCAGGAATATTCTGGTTGATGGTCCGGTCCAGCGGCCATCAAACCCAACGAATCCCACCGACGTTTCTTCTCTAGGCGATTGCATCCCCTTTTTATCCTTCCTGTCTCCTTTCTCTCTCTCTCTTTGTCTATTGCAACGGCGCCACGATGATTGTTCTTCTCTTTATATCCGCGGTATGTATACATTTTCAACTACCGGGCATTCATCCGCTCTGCCCGCGATGCTCACCGGTTTCCACTTCCATTTCCGACTTCCTTTTGCACTCGCTCATCCGTTATTAAGACATTCGACCAGTGGCAAAGATTCCTTCCTCCTACTTTTCTTCCCCAGACGACGACGACGTCGTAGTCGTCTATGTGCATATCCGACCCGTCTCTTTGTTCACCTTTTTGCCCGTTCTTTTACGTCTTCTGGCACTCTGCTACTTTTTCCAGTTTCCGACGATAAGTCTCTCCTCGTTTCTGTACCGATACCGTATTCCGGACTGCTGGTTTCACGGTGGAAGTCTGCGTTCCGTTCCGCAGTCTTCCAGTCGGCGACCTCAGCGCCAGCAGCAGCCCCGGCCAGGAACCCTATTCCCAACCTCAGGAGTTCAGCGTTGCGATGATTATTCCGCGGAACGGAACCTTGGGTTTTATTCCCGGTGAATTATCCCACCGGGATTAGCATATCAAGATTAATCCGCGGTTGATTAAGATATTTCCACGGAAGTTAATTCTGTGAGAATTGGCCCACGTGGATTATTCCCCCAGGGTCACACCGACGCGGAAAATAATTCCTCGAAGCGTCTGTCCCGTGAGAATCATTCCCTCGGGACAATCGAACCCGCCTGGAATCGTTCGTCCTGTGGGAATCGCGTGTTCAACTGGATTCAAATCCAGGAGTCTCGTGTCTTAATAATTCCCTGACGATGCACCTTAAGGAACAACCGTTGCTAATACGGTTAGTCCTTCGACTTCGATAGCCGTTCGAATATTCCATTTTCAATTTGCAGACGTTCGTGTTTATATCAGTCGACCACTCAGCTATAGCGAACGCCACTTCTATGTATAGCGGCGTACTGCTTACCGCCTACAACCTGTGGGTCGATGCGCCCGAGCTTGAATGGCTCATCGTTAGAGCACTTTTCCCTCTCTCTCTCTCTCTTCCTCTTCCTCTCAGACTCTCCAACCTTTACCCACCTTTACCGCCTCTAGCGCTCCTTCTTTCTCCGTCGGTTCTTCCTCGGTTTATGGTCCGACCGCTCTGTTCCGTTCACTCCGCGCCTGCTTCCATATCCTCCTCCCCCCTCCCCCCCAACCGAAGAGAGGATCCGTTCGCAACACCGTCCGCCTCAATGTGGGCTATTCATTTCGCTCAGAGCTGCCAAATGAACCGCGTCTCACCTCCCTCGCCGCTTCGTTCTTCCGGTAAAATCGCTACCCTGTCCTCTCCACTCGTTTCCCTCTTTTCCTCAGCAGCCCTCCATCCCCCTAACCCACCCCCCAACCAACTAGGCTCCTCTCTCCCGCTTGTTCCTTCGTTCTTTCCCACTCTTGCCACATTTCCCATGAACCGCGTACGGGGATAAAGGAGATTCCGCTATACAGCGGAGACCATCAACCAGCACTGCCGCTCGTTCCTTCCTCTCTTGTGTAACGTTCGTTCAACTCGGCCCTCGGTCCGGGCTATCCGCGCGGCTGCCTCGAGTGAGAAGGATAAGGATAAGAGGGGAGGGGAGAGTAACGAACGTGTACGAAACGTGTACAAAGCGGACCGAGCTCGGTTCTGGCTTGTAAAGTACACTCTTCCCTCCCGGCCTCGGATATCCCTGACTGCCACGTTTACAGCCGACGAGGGTGGAAGGGGGGAGGGGGAGGCGAGACGAGGGAAGCCCCCCAGCCTCCCCCCCTCCAAGACTAATCCGACCCTACGGACGCTTTGTACACTTTATCGCGCATTCAACCGTATGTATTTCTATCTGGGGAAATGGCGGAACTTGATGCAGCGTAATTGTCGGACATTTCCGCGCGGAATCGGCTTCAGTCTCTCTCTTCTCTTCTGCCTCTGCCTCACTGTTTTTATTTTCATGGTAATTGGCGATTATTGCGAGGCGCGCGCACGCCGTAATTTTAATTGCCGGTAATTTCAGGGTGGAGGGAAATTATATAATTCTGCGGGACTTGTAGTACCTGTGGGGGAAAATTAAGATGGAGGGAAGGAACTTGTGGGCTGATTCGAACAATTAATTCTTCCTGGGTTACTCTGTTTCTGTTTCTAGTGTATCTCGAGAGATTATGTCGCTGAAGTTTGCATCGTTGGAATACAACGAAAATAAAAAAATAAAATGGTTCAAACGGTTCTAAAATTATTCTAACGATTTTAAAAGGTTATTATAATGATCAATCGCTATAATACATTTTTATGACCAGTACGATCCTTTTGGGTTCAGTAGAATAATTTCTATTTGAATTTTCGTTGGTGTCCAACGATGCAAACTTCAACATCATGAGTGATTTTACAAATTTGTCAGTAATTTTATTTAAGTAATTACGTAAAAAAATACACATGGGCAATGTTGTTGGTCTAAGACTGCTCTAAAAGGAGTTTAGGTACTGGAACATGATAGTGATACCGATAATTCACGTGCGTAAGTATTTGTCAACTGATCGTAAGCCATAAAGACAAGAGCAATAAAGTGCCGGAAAATGATATGCAAGTACTATACTAGTTCGTGACAGTTCCGCAGTCTGCGGTGCGTCGTCGATGTGATCAGCTATTCGTTCGTCCAAACGATCGACTTTACATCATACATAAAAATGAACTTTGGCTACACGACCGGCAATTATTGTTTTACGGCGTCTGCCATCATCGAGGACATTAGCCACCGACCGATTGATGCGATCTTTAAAGCCTGCGAGTAAAACGTGTTATCGTACTTCGATAACATGAGTTTTATTCAGGCACCAGGTAATTATCGTTTACGATTTCAACTTTAACGCTCGGTAATGCTTAGTACAAGGCAATATTTGTGGCGCTTCGTTGAAACTGAGTATCGATGATATTTTTGACGATGTGTATTTTATCGGAAAATATTGATGCATTTCTGTGATGTACCTTTGTTGAAAAAGAGAGCAAAAAGTGAAGCAAGTCGTCCGAGAATTTTCAAGCCGAAGCGACTCGAGACCGTTCGATAAGCAAAGGGAGAGGTGTGGGTGGGGGCTTTCTCTTCTTCACATCCGGTGCCTTATCTCACTGCAACCATCGACCATCGTCTGCCATATCACCGAGCACGGCCAATTATTTTGTTCCGTCATCGTCATCGAGTGGCCTCTCCAATCCTCCGCAACAAGAATCCACAACCTCCACTTTTGCCACATCGATGAAGGCTACTGAGAAAGATGCGAGCTAAAGATTTCACTCGCAATTTTATTTCTCGACTAGTTGACTACCGTATCAGGATATCGTCGTCGTTCACCTGATATTACACTGCAACTTTCATATTACACGCCAAGAATCCCAATAAATTCACAATACAAATTCCTGCAGTGTAACATTTTATTCGACGACAATGCAACATTGAATGCACTGACGTTCATATATCTATGTAACGTATGTTCCCATCGTCAGATGCATTTGCAGGCTGCAATTTGTATTCGTCCAGGGGGCGAATGGTCTGTGCCGGACTTTTTGCGACCCTTTTCCAATTTTTTTTTTTTTCTTTTTTTTTTTTTCTTGTCGGATCGCTCGTTGTGCTCCTCTCGCATCTCCCTCGAGCGTATTCGGTGGATTTTCGTCGAGCACACAGACGGACGGACAGACGGACGCAGACAGAGTCGAAGCAGGGTGCTCTCTTCTCTCGCCCATCGACGCTGCTGCTGGGCCATCGCACGCGGGCGGAACGTCCGAGGGACCCGAAGCTTGCTTTTAGTTTCTCTGGCTCGTTGCCAGCCAACTCCGAACTCAACGCCGAGGCCCTCTCTACGGGATCGGAAGCTCCGAGCGGCGGGCATGCTTCAACGCTGACGTCTGGGCCACCGACGTATGTAATACTGGCACCACCCCTTAGCCGAGCCGCCACAGCAGGAGCGCCCTCTCTGTCCGCACTGTTGAACGAAACGTATACAGGGTGATTCAAAATGTTTTTGTCAGCCGTTGAAGAATGACAGTTTAGCACCTCGGGAACGAAATTATTCAGCCGTTTTTGGTAATTCGCAATATTTATTTATTTATCGAAAATTTGAAAAAAATAGACCAATGGGAACAAATAAATAAATAAATAAACCAGTAGACCAATGAGAACATAAATAAACGAATATTTAAAAAATACTATAAATACTATAAATAAATAGTATTTTTTTAATATTTATTTATTTATTTGTCCCCATTGGTTATTTTTTTTTCTAATGCTTGTAAATAAATAAATATTGCGAATTACGAAAAATGGCTAAGTAACTTTGTTCCCGAGATGGTAAACTATTTTTGCTCGACGACTGACAAAAACATTCTGAATCACCCTGTATAGTGTAACTCAACGGTGGCCCAATGCCACCATCACAGATAGGAACTGCAGCGACGCACCGAAACTACTAGAAAAAAAATTACAGGGTATTCTTGAAGAGATTTGCGACGTAATCTTGGACTTAAGGTTGAGCTGGTTTCAAGCAGGTCTGGAAAATAATCTGTTGGACATCTGGAAGCAGAGTTATTGAGGACAGTTCTCGAAAGAAATAGACAAAGTCCAATTCAAGATTTTATTGGTCAGATTTTATTTGGTTCAATGTGAATGAATTCTTCAATGCCTCTTCAATCCTTTTCAAGGGCCCCTTTAATCCTTTGTCAAGGACCTAAAAGTGCTGCAGTGATAACAATGACAACGTTTAATCATTATTTTTGGACTACACGATTATCACAATGCGTAAATGAAGCCTCTGTGTTCCCGTCAAAGTTCGCGAGTTATTATATCTATTTTCGGGAGTATCGACTGAGCGCGCCGCCCAATTATACCATACGAATGTATTAATCGACGCGAAAATTTGTAACGCCGCAAAGTTTGGCCCACGGAATCAGCCATTGTACAAACTCGGCTATTCAAATCGGTGGAAGCATAATTTTCGATTAATACCTCGTTTGGTCGTCGTGTTTGTGCGTTTGGTTCGAGGCACTCGCCACGTACAATAACTTTTCATTATGTCAGTTGTAAGCATTCGTTTGTTTTCAGTCTGTTATGTTTGTATCGAATTTCGCGTCCGAAAATAGAGTATCATAAAAGCCGTCGGCTTTCGGCGATACAATTATGTGCAAGTTGCGCGCTTACATTTGGATTTGCAAGCGGATCGTGCGCGCCCGGCATGTCACGAAATTTCCGCGGAATGGCTGTGACTTTATCTCCCGATTCCATTGAAAATAAGCGTATTTAATCGCCGGCGCAGTGGAATTCGATGTAAATAAATATGGACATTGCAATTGTCGTTGGCACAATCATCGGACGCAAAAGAAATTTATTCTATCACGTTTTGGCTTATTTCACGAATTTCTAGAATATAAAATGCTCCTCGTAATAATTATTTAAAAAAATAAAAATCGATGCAACGGAATTGCGTAACGCGAAAGAAATTTATTCTATCACGTTTTGGCTTATTTCTCGATTTTCTAGAATATTAAATGCTCCTCGTAATAATTCTGTGTTTCGAATAAAAAATAATAATCGATGCAACGGAATTGCGTAATGCGAAAGCGTGTATTTAATTTTCCCCGGAAAGAACACCGATTGTCATTGCGACGAGGGTGAGAATTTTGCGTGAACAGACACAATCGCTGCTGGTTTCCGCTCGAATTGCTTCCCCCGCGACTGCCATTCTTCGCCCACCTATTTTGCGCTCTCTCGCGATGCACGCACGACGCGTGCACGTGATACACGTGTACTGCAATAATAAAATATTGGGTCAGCCGCCGAGTGGCGCACCGCTCGGATCCGCTGCGTAGAGCTTCGCCGAGTCATTACTGTAGCGCACGATAGGCCTGAGAAGGGAGCGCGTGTTGCAGATTAAAAGCCTTAAGGTGCGTCCACAATGCAGCCGAGGAAAAAGGATTACGAAAAAAAAATGCATGCTTTTCCCTCTGTGTGTTTTTAAAACGCCGCTTGTCGTCAACACTACCCATGACACAGGTGCAAAAATACGGCAGAGACGAAAAGGTTGACTACAAATATTCTGGAAAAAAAAAAAAAATCTTTTCTACGTCCTAAAAAAACGAAGCCAAAACAAGTGTTGTCCATTGTGAACGAGCCATGTCTATGACGCAGGTGCAAAAATACGGCAGAGATAAGAAGGTTGACTAAAAATATGCTGGAAAAAAAAAATAAAATGTCCATCTCCTAAAAATATGAAGCCAAATCAAATCGTGTCCATTGTGAACGAGCCATGTCTATGACACAGGTGCAAAAATACGGCAGAGATGAGAAGGTTGACTAAAAATATCCAGAAAAAAAAAAAAAAATTTACGTGCTAAAAAAATGAAGCCAAATCAAATCGTGTCCATTGTGAACGAGCCTTTATCAACCTGCGTGGATCCGCGTGCCATCCAGCTATACATCCAACTAACCGCGTGCGCAAGAGTCTCTCCCTCAATCCTATCTCCTATTCCCGCCTTGACTCACCCCGTACCCTCTGCCCCCTCCCCCCCTCACCTTCCCTCATATCCACCTTCTTCCCTACCCCCTCCCTTTCTCGTTGCGGCGTGCGTAGACGCAGAGGATTAGGGACACGCGAGTTTGCGTGTGCGAAACTCGCCGTTCTCTCCCTTTTATATGCAGCCTACGAAGCCGCGATGCGGTGTGTTACTACCTGGCCCGACGATGGCCCGACGAGGAGCCATCGTGTCCGGAAGACGGCGCGACAGCTCGCGAGAAGCTCGAAATAATACTGGCACACCCAGAAAAATGATTTATTGATTTCAACTAAAATATGATATTAGAATTCTATTTATTTGAATCAATGACATTTTTATTTGAGCTAAATAAATATTAATTAGATTTCAACAATGAGCAGTAGTTATTACAACCAATACGTATTTGTGATACCTACAGTACACAGAAAAAACGGGGGTTCTAGGGTGTTTGGATTTTTTTTTTCGCAATTATTACAATGTCGCCTAGTAAAATCTGTGATATTTTTCGTACTTATTGGCAGACGCGTAGGAAATTTTTTTTTTTTTTAATTATAATACTTGTTTCCAAGCTTATAGCGTATTTCAAATGTGTTTAGTATTTATTGTTTGTCTACTTACTTTAAATAAAATGGTAATAGGCTCCCAGACAAATAAGAAAATTTATTTGATTTGATCAAATTAAAAATTTTGATTTGATTAAATTTTATTCAAATCAAATAAATCTTTTCTCTGGGTGCAGAACCGGATCCGAAACTCCACCTGGCGATTCAGGGATGAAACGAGATTTTCACTGTATAACTACGTATATATATTATTTATGTGTATATAGCGCTCCCACGCTCTTACTTTAATTCGCTCTTGGGTCTCCGGCGGTGGCGTTTTAATTTTCACCCAGATGCCGTGCATTATTTTCATAACCTCGCCGCCGAGTGCCCGGCTCGTGGGACATTGTTGTATAAAGGCGCCGGGAAACGCGGCTGAGAAAGACGGAGCGAGGCTCGCCCTTTGACTCTGTCGCGGCGCGAGCGGTGACTCACGCTCGAAATTAATTCAGTTGTCGAAGCGTGCCGAGAGGGACCTCCACGCTGCTAAGCAGGAGGGGAAAGTCGAGCAGCGAACCCGGCGACTCTCCTCTCCGCTGAGCTTTTAACCGGAAAGCGCTAGAACGATTTTTTGTATAAAAAAATAGTGCTTTTTTTTTTTTGGAAAATCAACTTCGGACGACAACGTGTATTCATTTAGGCGCAAAGCGCTTTTCCGCGTAGCAAAGAGGCTGACCAGCCCCGAGAGTGGCCAGCGCGACGGAATGAAAGTCAATAAAAGCTGCGAAAAAAGCTCGCCGCGCTTGCGTTGAATTTCTATGTTTTACGGCGAATTTTATTTCGCGCCAACGCTGAAAGAAATGCTGGAATTTGTATATATATAGTATAGTATGTATATTATAGTATAGAGTAAAAAAAAAATATTTGCGAGTAAACAGATCGCGGCGGGACATTTTTTTGGAAATAGCGACGGAGGGAAGAAAATCTTCTGAAATTAGATATGTTTTTATCCGAGACGAGTAATTGTAATCCACGACAATCTATCCAATTCGAACCGTGTTTTACAGTCGCCTTTACACGAGGAAAGTCGTCTCGAGGAAAACGAGGAAAAAGAAAAACAAATTACACTTTCGCAAAAAGTTCGCTGCCTGGAATTCAGGTTAAGCTCAGGTTCTAAGAGAACCGAATGCAAGTTACAACTCGCGCTTTACAATCTTAACGCTGTTACGATCTTGTACACAAACTTACAGCCGAGTCTCCACTTGGCGACGAAACAGTCTCGAACAGATGTAAAATGATGTGAAACGGAGGCGACGAGTAAAATTTGTAAAAAGAAACGAGAAGGTAGAACGAACGGGATGAGGATGGTAACTCTATTCGGCGTCGCCCGTCTCGTGACGTGTTTGCGCGTATAAAATACGTAAGACACACGAAACATCGTGGCGCGAGAGGCTCCGGGACGTCTCGCACGTCGAGGCAAAGTATGCTTAGCTGTATTCGCGAAGATCCTGAAGGATATCTTCGTGCCGCCCGCGACACACGCCTCGGAGCAGTGCTCGTTGCTACGGAAAAGTTTTATGACATTGAAAAATACTCGGCAAGGGGCGAGACGAAGAGACAGAGACAGAGAGATAAAGACCCAAGTAAAAATATCATAAGGTTTATATATAAAGCTTTATATAAATTTATAAAAAATACAAAAGTGGACATATAGGGTAAATGTACCATTAGTGGCCACTGTACCAATTGTGGCCATTTTTATTATGTTATTTTACAAAATACTTGTTTCTCATAATTGAATGTTGAATTTTTCAACTAATTCCTATAAATCCACTGAATGATCTATTCGATGTTTTTTTTTTTTTTAAGCGATTGAATATTCTGTTTTATTCCTTTGAATGTGATGGCCACAATCGGCCCTAAAGTGGCCAAAAACGTTTACCCTTGAATTTGCGTATTTAGTATAATCGATCTGAAATTTTAGAATCATGTCTACAGTCAACATATATTATATACAGTAGGATATACAATATATTGTAAAAACTATATGCCTATATGTTTTGAAAAATAAAAATTCAGATCAATTATCATTATTATTATTATTATTATTTGCATATACTAAATATATGCAAATTCTGTATGTCCACTATCGTACATAGTTTTTACGTAAAGCTTTGTATATAAATATCCTATTTTTTTTTATTTGGTGATAGAGAACAGAGACCACAGACGGATAGACGGATAGGCAAAAAAATAAGGTAGGTCGAGGGTAAGAGAGAAGAAAGAACGGTTAGATCCAACCGAACCGCTACAAAGCGATCCAATTAGGAAGTCGAGCAGAAGTCTGTGGGTGGGGGAGGGGGTTGGCGAATCCTTCGATCGATTTCCCTCCCCCGTTCGGCCATTCGTCGTCGTGATCGGACTCCGGATAAACCGTGGACAATCGCCCCCGCTGTACATGGGTCGAATCCACCACCGCGGCCGAGGATTCCGTCGTCCCTTGTCCGGCGAAACTCGACCAGACAGGAAACGCGGTCTTCGTGTGTGCTCCGAGGATAGACGAAAGTTTCTCTTATTCTTACTTAGCGAAGCAAATAGTTTTCGATACAGGTCTGATGGGTCGCAGCAACAGAAACGCGGGACACAGAAGCGACTAAGTCGCCCCGTCGGAGTCGACGAGAGAACCAATTTTACTTCTTCGTCCCCGAGATTCAATTCGGATAACGGTTCGCCTCTATTTCCCTCTGCAACGTTCGCCTTTTTCAACGACACACACACGGGTGTCCAATTTTTTTTACTTTTTTTTCTGGTCCCTCGGAAACGTTTTCCGGTTAGTCGAGAGAAATCTCGTCAATAACTCGCGACCTGAAGATGGTGTAAAAAAATGGTGCTGAAGTTTGCATTGTTGGAATGCAACGAAATGTTTAAAAAATAATTATTCTAACGATTCTGAAATTATTCTAACGGTCCTAATAAGTTATTATGACGACGAATCGTTGTAATAACATTTTATATCGAATTTGGTGTTTTGAGTCCTTTAAAAAAAAATGTGTTTTTGTTTATTTTCGTTGTAAACGAAAATAAATTTCGTTGTAAAAAAATGGTGTCATTTTGTCTCAAGGAATTTTTTCTCTTTTATTGGAAAATTTTCATCCAATTTTTAGTAGTGCGTTTTACGTCTCCACGATAGAAATATTAATTTTTTCGCTAATTTTGATGGTCGACGAACGTAAATTTGTCCATCGTCAGGTTCAACGTCAGAAGTTGCTCGTCAGCTCGCTCGGCATTTCCGCGCTCGCCTCGAGCGACGCTGCTGCTGCTGCTGCTGCTGCTGGTCGAGCGGTTTCGGTGCCGCGGACGAGTGACTTCTCGACGTACTGCAAACGGATGCGCGACCGATGGCGATTGTCTCGTGACTCGTCGTCGGATTCGTAGCCGCCGGAAGGTGGAAGACGAGTGGGCAGGGTGCAAACTCGGACCTCGTAAATCGGGAACGATCGTACGGACGCGTCGTACGCGTGGTACAAGCACGAACTGTCGTACCTTGTACCTTGTGCATCACGACTATCGACTGTCCATCCACTTAGCCGTGTATGGAATACACATTCAATGGTGATCTTCGCATCAGACGTTCTGTCTTCCTGTTGGACGAGGTCGTATTTTCATTAAGTGATTCAAACGCGAAATCAGTCAGCTTATTATCAGTGGAAACCGAATTTGGGGTTAGGGGTAATTTTAATCTCTCTTTGGCCTAAACAATTCTTTGTCCCAAGTGAAGGGGGATCAATAAATTGTGCGTAAAAAAAAAGATCTCTTTTTCTAGGATTTTTTAATATCACTAGGCTAATCACACGCGCTTGCGCGCGTGCCCGAGATATCTTTGCGCTGCTGCGCTCTTATAAACCTTTAAAAGGGTAAATCGCAACTAAAATCGGGATCACCGTAGGTTAAACAGTGCTGCAGCGCTCATCACGACAAACTGTCAAATCTCGCGCTGTTAAACAAAAACTGTCGGTCGTCACGGCCCTCGACCAATCGGAAGCCGAGTTATATCGACAACAATGGTTGCTCACGCACTTTTTAATAGAGGAATCTGTTTTTCTAGGATTTTTTAACAATCGCTTCAGTAAGCCAAACAGGCTGAACCGATTAGCGTGAAAAGCCCTATACGCTGTAATATACCATTGAATTTGGTATATGGAGCACGCGGCGATGCCGCAGTCACTCGTGCTGACAAGCCCGCTCGATGACCCTTGAGCTCCCGGCACAACAATGGGCGATCCGTCATTAGAAGCTATCGAGGTGAAACTGATAGACACTGACCCACATAAAATCATTTGAAAAAATTTCAAAAAATAAAAAATCCCAGCGATTGCTGCTTCAATCCAACTTTCCACTCGTCATCAGCAATTGACTCTCAGGAATTCCGAGAACGTCGCTGCTCTCGCAGTCAATTTTATCGAATATCCCTCTCGTTATTCATTCGCAACGAGGAGGATTATCATAATGGTCTTTGTGTATTAGCGCGAAAACAATTTTCCGCTACGCGCTTTGTCAGTTGAAAAATAATAATAATAGTACGTAATAAAAAAAAAAAGTAACACAATCGCCACGTGGCAGATCCGCGCCTAAGTAATTGCTCACGCGAGTCGTGTGTGTAACCGCCGACCTAAACAGGCGGCTCTCAAAGGCCGAGTAATTACATTTTCTAATAACACACGGCGTTGGATCTTAATGCCCAACCCAAGCCTAACGCAACCGCAGAGCGCGTTAGTCACTGGAAAGACGCGCCAGACGCCGTTACCTCGATGCGCGCGCACCTCATCATCCCAGCAGTCGCCTTGGTCCAGTCATCATCATCATCATCATCATCATCAGCGTCAGCGTCAGCTTGTGTCTCATCTGAGCCGACGGTAGTTGAAAATTCTCGAGATTCCTTCTTGTCCCAGTCGAAGCTGCGATCAACCATCGTAATACGCGTTGGAATTATTTCTAGCGACTATTCCAAGATTCGATGTTGATAATTTATTATTTTTTTCATTTAGAATAAAAAAACCTTCGGATACTCAATTGATCACTTATTTATTTTTTTTTTTTTTCATTTAGAATGAAAAACACCTTCGCATATCCGGTTTTCTTGGGCTTCTTTGGGTTTCGATGTTGGGTTTTTCTTGATCATGAGGCTTCCAGCCAAAGTGACGTGAATATGATCAAGCACCGGCATCCTCCTCGACTTTTTCTTCGTTTCGAATGCTGCACGTTACGCCAGAAGCGAAAAAACAGCGCGAGGATCCGCAGTCTTCACCCAACACCGAAAAGTCGAAAGCCTTCTCCCTTCGATCCGGAAATAAACGGAGGGAGAGGCAAAAGAAAAACTCGCAGGAATTAAATTTACCGAGACGTTTCAACCTTTTCCCCGCTCGGGTTCTCTCACTTCCTTTGGCCTCTCTCGTCCACCGTCCTCCTCTTTCCATGCGCTTTTTTCCCTCCTGCACGTCTTCTTTCCTCCAGAGAGAATTGTACACCCGAAACTTTTCTACTATCCCTCATCCACGTTCCGCGAATTCTCGATCCGGTCGACGGAATGAAAGCCAGAGTTGAGACAAAAAAAAAGTAAGCGGAAGGCAACGTGAAACCCACGAGAGGATGTTGAGAGACGAAAGCACCTGCCACCGAAAAAAGCACCATAGGAAATTCGCAAATGAGTATCCATGTCATCTACTATCATCCATTTTGCCTTCCTCCCAGAAAACACATTTTTTAAACATATTTCCACAACCACTTTTCTCGACACGAAAATCTAAAAAAAAAGCCTTCACCAAAACAAAGCTTCGCGAGGCAAAAAGGACGGAGTTAGAACATTATATGGCACACAGCAGGTCCGGTGTCTGTCGTGCGTTAATTATTAACCGGCGAATGCGAGTTTCGCAAAAACTTCAGCAAGAATAAAGAGCAGCACAAAAAAAACCCTGTGCTGTGTCTGCCGTCAAGTCGGATCCGTGTGGAATGTCCCGTAACGCTACTTCCCTCCCTATCTCGTTCTCTCTCTGCACAGATATATATCTCTCATACACAGGTATATATATCCTCCCCTCAGTGCAGCTCTGCCTCATTCGCTGTACATTCTCTTCCTCTCTCTCTCTCTCACCTCTGTCTCCCTCTACTTTGAACAGAGTGGCCTGACAACGTGTACAAAGTTGTGCCACCGACCCTAACTCCGCAGCCGTGTTTACCGTGTACAGCGCACCGGGAAAACAAGGCAATTCGCAATAGCACGATTGTGCCCCAACACCGACGCAACTTCCCTTTCTATCTCCCTTCATAGCAATATACATAGCTATATACCGGTATATGCCAGGTGTACGCTTCCTTTACACTCCCGCAGTCACCCTTACGCCTGGATCATGTGCACCGGTTCAACTCCCGGTGTCACTTCTGGCATCGCACGAACTTGTGTATGCGTTCCTTTCAATGTGTGTTATGTATGTGTATCAATGTGTGTCCCTCTATTGCCTCTGTCTATCGGCTCTGTTACGTGGATCTCTTTCTCATGCTCGTTTCCCGCACTCATCCACCCCTTCGTTCATCCCCTATCCCCCCAACCTCCCACAACACCCACCTCAACCCCTTCCAATGGGTTTTCTCTTTCCACGCTGTTTCGCATTTCCGTTCGTAACCAGCGTGAGCGAATCTTCGACACTCGATCGAGCGCCCGATGTCCTGCATTCGGGCCACGCGACCCCCGCTTAGAACGTCCACCCCCACCTACCAACCCCTTCCACTGAACGTTATCCGACTACCCTTTCCTCTTTCCCTACCCTCCCTCAGTGCCTCGATCGTCAGAGTCTCTTTGATCCCGCGATAGCGTCCAGCAACCTGGCTACTCTCTTGCTTTCCATCTCTCTCTCTCTCTCTGTTCCCTTTCAGGCATCCTCGTTCCGTCCGGCATGTCGATTGGCCCCGGAACTCTGTCCGCTCTCTCTCCAACGTTGGAACCAGAAGCCGCTTGTTTCGATACAATGCTATCACCGTCGTTGCGCTTGCCCGCGACGCTTGTCCTCCACCCGATGCTCATGTTATCGGAAAGCCTCTAGCTGATCCTTTCCGATACACATTCCCCGTTGTTGTCGCCGCGAGACTACACTTTTGACGTCTGTCTCCGATACTTTGTAATCGATTACCGGTTAATCTTATCATCGCGGAATATGGAAAACCCTGGCTTTTAGATTTTGTAAAGAAACACAATGTATCGATAGATGGCTGTTCAGCTGAATCGTTCCAGCAAACATCCTGTTCAGCTCAACGAATCCTGGATCAATTGTCTTGTCATGACGCAAGTCTAGTGTTCCGAGAAGCTGAACGTTCCAGCAACACAAAACAAAGCCCTAACCCTATGACAATGCGGCTCTCGACCATGGGCCTTAGAAAGGGAGCGAGACATCTGTGCCATTCCGAGTGAACTTGTGATTCTGTCAAAAGTTCTCGACTCTGATCCATCTTCAGCTCGAGATGCAATGATATGGAATTCACTGAAGGCGCAGGATTTTCTTTGCGCCACAAATTGCGGCATTAGGATTTCGTGCTATATCAACATGCGTCATGAGAAGTTCCCTTTCACCCATCCAGTTCGGTGGTAGTAAATGCCTAGTCCCGGAAGATCGATTTCCCGAATAGGCTCCGGTGCGTCATAGTCACACGCGATGAGAAGGGCTACACGTGCTGCTGCTGCTGCTTCTGCTGCTGCTGCTGCTGCTGCTAGGGACGAACTCACCGATGGTACTGGCGGTGCCGGTGGCGCTCGTGTCGTGACCAAGTTGCCGGCGTTGTCAGGGGTTGCTACCCCCGAGTTCGCCCGGACAGTTTAGCGCCCCGCGCATTTGATTGACGACGTATCACGTGTAGCGACGATTCCAACGAACGTGTAATGCGGATTACCACTCGCGCCCTGGTTGAGCCTTGGACACCATGCTGCATGGGCTAAACACCGGAATGAAAGCCAACGCGGACCCAAATCTCGTGTTTTCAACGCTCGAGGAATTGTGCGCAAAACAGTACCAGCGTCGTTCGCCTGGTCCATGGTAATCGCGTATGCGACCATGATCAGCGATAACAGGTACCAGGAATCAGGTCCAGGATCAGGGCGCCAAAGCGTGCTCTATGCTTCAGGTTTCAGGTGTGTTCATCTGGGTCAGAACGCGCGATACAGGCGAGGCTCAATCGCAAATAATTTGGGAGCGGATTGCGTGGGGTGATGTTGAAGAGTCTGCAAATGGCGTTATCCACGGATATGAATGGTCAGGTGGAAGGGAGGAGGAGGTTTCATCGGGCAACAGAATGAATTCGAGATCGTTCGTTAAAAGCTGCATGAACCGGGTCTACGTGTGAAAGGAAATGCCCCAAGGACGATACTTAACACAGCTTTCCGTCATTACGATCGTTATCCCAGCAGCACCGGCTGCTCGGATGTTGCATCGCGAGCGAACCAGCGAGAAAACGGTACTTTTGGCAGAGACCAATCGCAGCAGGGTGCTTTTTTGGTGCGTGTTCGAAAGTGATTATGCACGTTGGCAATCGTCGTGTTTGCCATTTTCTCCCGTTATAAACGAGAGAGAGAGAGAGAGAGAGAGGGGAGACAAAAACCCACATCGATTATCAGCTAAAGTCAATTTTACGGGTTCGCTCTTTGCGAAAATCGTAAAACGCAAGTGCAATCGAGGCTCTCGCTTATTGCACCCCTCCCACATTCGACTCTGCAACCATAACCGAGTGAGCTTCTGCTAGACGGAGAGACCCCAACGCGAGAGAGCCGCTGTCGCCAGGGATGCGGGGCTGGTCGTAACGTTGGGTTAGGTCACGCTCCCCGCAAGTTTAGGGTCGAGCGAGGGAAGAGGATTGCAGACGCGGCGGAAGGTGGTGGAGGGGGGAGGGGAGGTGGCAGCGGGGGTTAGGGTGGCAGGATTGAGGCGAGGTCGAGCACCGTGAGTAAACCGTGTAGTGGCAGGCGAGGCGGTGAGTGAAGCCGAGTGGCACAGCGCGGTACCAGAACCAACACAACGGCAGGCGTGGCAATAGAAGCAGCAGCAGCAACGACAACGACAACGCCAACAAAGACAGCAGCAACAGCAGCAGCAGCGACAGCAGCAGCGACAGCAACGACAGCAGCGCCACCAACGTCACCAACGTCAGCAGTGCCACCAATTTCAGCGACAGCGTCAGCAATGACAGCAGCAACAGCAGCAACAGCAGGAACAGCAGCGTCAGCAATGACAGTAGCAACAGCAGCGTCAACAACGACAGCAGCAACAGCAGCGTCAGCAACGACAGTAGCAACAGCAGCGTCATCGACGACAGTAGCAACAGCAGCGTCAGTAATGACAGCAGCAACAGCAGCATCAACAGCAGCAACAGCAACGTCAGCAATGACAGTAGCAACAGCAGCGTCAGCAACGACACTAGCAACAGCTGCGTCATCGACGACAGTAGCAACAGCAGCGTCAGCAATGACAGCAGCAGCAACAGCAGCGTCAGCAGCGCCGGTAGCAACGGTCAGGACGACCGCCAGCCACGAGGACGACGATCCTCGCAGGCGACTGGGGTCGTTCGGCGGCTCCCGGCGAGCGCACTCGCGTGACCCGATGATTCACGCTCGTCCGGACGGGGCTCCAGGCTCTTATTGCCTTTCTATATCCCGTCCGCGTATACAACGTAAACGCCCGGCCGACTCTGTGCAACACGCGAGCGGTTGTACGTACGCGAGAGTAGTATACACGACCCGAACCTGTTATGCCCCCGCCGGTCAGCTGCTCGTAAATTCTTCATTTCTCTTTCACTCTCTTTGCCCCAATTCTCTCGGTTGTATATTTCGCAGGCACCGCGTATACATTTACCTTTTTCTTTTTTATAACCCATTCTCAACTTCCGATTATATCCCATTCTGTTGAAGTGCGCCCGCAATACACTTTGCTGATGTACACGACGACGACTCTCGTGCCCACTGCTGTAATTTCAGTCGTGCAGTCGGAGTCATAGTCAAATGACTCAGCGTTGGTTCAATATTGGCGCCGGAGTTGAAAGAAAAATGTGACTCACGATTATTTCATGGATTCGAACATTCGTAACAGACGACCTCTTTGGAACCTGAGAAACGCTGTTCCCAATTACCCAAACTCAATTTCCCGAAGATCCAATGATCCTTTTTAGCCATTTCGGCTATTTCTGCAAATACCTCAAAAGTCACCTGTCGCACGTTACAAAAAAAAAAGGTACAGCCCGAGGGTCCTTCGACGTATTTCGTATCTTCGACGTTCGCTAGGCGAACATCGCGGAATAAAAGCCACGGATCCCGAAGGCTATGACGAAAGAGACGGTACAATAGACACGAAGAGGGAAGGGAAGGGGAGGTGGAAGGGAGAGAGGCGAAGGGTGAGACGTCGTTTCTCGCATCAGCTTTGGTGTTGCCTGCCGCGCATCTTCGCCGCTCATTGAGCAACATCGCCTCGCGCGGTAAGCGCCGCCAGCAACCAGAAGCCGCGTGACGAGCGGTATTGCCGTTTCACCGTCGCGCGCGACGTCGTCTTCGCTCCTTCCACGCCGCATCTCCTCCCTCTCTATATATCCTTCTCTCTTTGGGACCAGAGTCTCTGGTCTCGCTCCTCTGGTCCCAGGAATAAACGTATCTCTCTCTCTCTCGCTCTCTGTGGTCCATTGAACGTGTGTGCCGCAAGGATAGCGACGCGGATTCAGCTCGCGCACGGCTGAAGGAGCGCGGCACAATGCCCGAAGCCGATAAAAGGCGGATGGCGATGCGACGCGACGCGGGTTCTGTGTTGGTGCTCTCTGGCTGATGCGAACCGGAGCCCCGAGAAACGAGAGAGCCGCGACGCCGGAGAAAAGGCGACGCTAGGCGAGAGAAGAGGTGAAGAAACACGACCGGAGAGGCAAAAGGGGTGGGGGGGGGGGGGGGGGGGGGGAGGAGGCGAGATAAAAAGAGGGAAAAAAGGGAAGAAAAAAGAGAAAGGCAGAAGGTGAGGTGGATAGGTAATAAAAGCGTGAAAAAAGGCGTAGGAGAAAGAGAGAGAGAGAGAGAGAGAGAGAGAGGAAAAAAAAGGAGGCGAAGCTTCCGGTGGTTCAGTAGTGGCGCAGCAGCAGCAGCATCGGAAGCGCGGAGCGCGCTTCGGGAGATAAGAAAACGCAAAGAAGCGAAACTTTAGAGCCTGGTCGCAAGTGGGGAAGCGAAAGGGAAGATCTCGTTGAGCTCTTCTTGGTGCGATGGAGCCCCTTCCCTCCACTCCCTTCACCTCCTCCCTGCCTGCCCTTCCCCTCCCCCCCTAGTCCGGACGCCCCCGGACGCTCGAGCACGTAACCCATTTAGCACTGATAACGAGGGCCTAAGGGGCTTCCCGTGTATGGAGGACCAACCACCGCTGGGGGCATCGCACTGCGGACGCTCCGCACCCGTCTGATGTGTTCAACCACGGTGTCTATATAGTTCACGTCTTCGAGTCGGCCTCTCTCTTCGTCTCTCTCGGCTGACCGATTCCTCAGGCATCTTGTACAGTGATGGTACCGATCTACATCTGCCTACAGTGATGGTGCCTATATCGACTACAGTGATGGTACCTTTATCTGCCTACAGTGATGCTACCTATATCTGCCTATACAGTGATGCTACACTGAGAGAAATCGAGATAGTTTAGGCAACTATTAAGCTATAACTGTAGATTTTTAGACCATCCAACAACTTGAATAGTTATTGAATAGATATTTGAATAGAAATGTAACTAATTCTATAGTTTTCTTAATATAATATCCTAGTTACTTTAACACTGAACATATAATGAAATACAACCTTAGCCATTTTTTTATAGTTGGTGCAACTTTATTATTGTAATTTCAATGACCATTTCAAAATTGTTAAATAATTTCTCAAAGAATACTATGCTTATAATTATGTTTTCTATGAATAGTATGTCGCATCTATTGCTAAAATTTCAAAACAATATACTTTTTGTTACTATAACTATTATTAACTGTTGCATTGATTATAAATAATTAGTACAGATAACTTTTTTGTAATAGCTAACGTTGTATTTAACTATAAATTAATAGTTACCAGTATCTTTTATGTCTCTCTGTGTACCTATATGTGCCTATACAATAATGGTGCCTATATCTACCTACAGTGATGGTACCTATCCCAAGATCCAAGACTTTGAGGCTCTGAAAGACGACGCGACGATGACGATGCCTTTGGGATCCCTTTGGCTCTTCACCCGAAGGCGTCGATGGCTCCGCGCACGAAGCAATTAGAGGTTTCGCATTCGTTTCGGAATGTCTTGACAGGCTTTGTGGATATCGAGCACCAAGCCTTGAAGCTCGATTCCCTCGATTCGCTCGCCCGATACCCGAACTCGACACTCGGGTTCTATGGGCGACACGAGGCATATAGGACGCGTGACGTCGTTTTGCGTCATACAGGGGTGGGATTTTCTTGGAAGTGGAAGCCGGACGAATGTACCGACTGACGGTTTTCAAGCTTAGGGATCCGCTGGTGTTTGTCGCCAATGAAGGCTACGCCTGATTAGCAGAACAGGTAACCTTGATCCACCGGAACTCAGGATCCGGATAATCTGGAAGCTGCCGCTTCCGGATTTCCTCACTCGGATGTCCGCATCAAGTAACAAGTGCCACACAAACCGTCTGTGCGGTTTCTATGAATAATTATTTATGGTAATACTATAACCGTAATGGTACGTTTCGGCAGGTGGCATCCTTCCTGCGAACGAGGCGCAAAATCGTTCGAGCGATTCCAACTGAGCCATCCGAATCCGACATTTTGCATTCCAGTTTTCCAAAAGTTTCACCAGAATCGAAAACTTTTTTCGGGTGTGTCGCAGAAGTCATAGAAAATCATTTTTGTTTCGTGCGTCGCACACTTTTGACAAGTCGTTTCCGGCGTTGGACGCTCGAATTGGAAAAACGGTTCGAGTGTCTCTCGCACGGTTGAATGGGTGCGCCGCGAGCGTGTATAAGCGAAGGTTTCGTGTGTTAGCATGAAAAGTCTCTCCCACGAGGAGAGAGACGCGGAGGTCGATCGACCCGAGGCTCTCGAATCGAGACCGGCGTGGCCAGCAAAGTGCCACGAGGGATAATTGAAACCGATCCCCAACGGCAGCGGCCTCTACCCCCTCCCCCACCTTTCGTCATTCCTTTTTCCTCCAACCCGTTGGGGGGGAGGGGGGGGGGGGTAGGCGACCTGTACCTTTCTCACTTCCGCTCTGGCCGCAGTTTTCCAGCAACTCCCTCACATCACCTTTTTCGTTTAGTCGCCGACCGACATAAATTCGCCAAACTCGACAGGGGTAATATTTTCTTCTCGGTGTCCACCCCCTTCGCGATGGGGTGTCTCACCCCCCCCCCCTCCCCTCCCCTCTATCCCTGAAAGAGAGGGGCACTCCACTGCCACTCTTTCCATTTCCCTTCCTCTGGTCGCGAAATACGCCGCACGCGAGGCCACCCCCAGGAAAACCCTCCGAAGGTTCAAAGTGCGAGACCAGCAAACGTGTCACCGATGGGATAATTGAAGAGAAAAGAGAATCGTTTTTCCCGTCGCGATGGGAGAGGACTACGCCCAGTTATAACCATTTATCTCTGTGTTTTTTTTTTCTGCTACCCTTTTTCTTCGCTGCTTTCCTCCCCTCTCCGAGTCTTGGTCTTCATGTCGCTGTCTCTCTTCTCTCTTCTCCTTCCACCGACTCCCGCCCCCCGTCTTAATGAAAATTCGCGGGAATAA
This sequence comes from Itoplectis maculator, assembly GCA_964034905.1. Taxonomy (NCBI): domain Eukaryota; kingdom Metazoa; phylum Arthropoda; class Insecta; order Hymenoptera; family Ichneumonidae; genus Itoplectis; species Itoplectis maculator. The sequence goes on from OZ035863.1 coordinate 8,413,538, forward strand.
CTCAAGTCGCCCGTTGCGCCCCCCGAGACAGTTAATTATCCCCTGCTAACTGGCTGCCGTCTTGGCCACTCGGGGCCACCCTTCGCAGCCAAAGAGAAAACAAAGAAAATGGGGAAAAGTGAGGGGCAGGGGGGGGGGGGGGTCGGGAGGGAGCAGTTGGAGCAGAGTTATGCGTCACGGGGGCTGAAGCTTTTTTTAATTTCATACTTTACCACCCAACCTGGAAAATCGCGCTCGCCTTCGTCCGCAATCCAACGCCACTCTTACATCTTCAACCCACCCCAAGTCTCACCCCTCACCTCCCTTCTCCCTTCTATATTTTCATCTCCGCCGCCGCGATCAGAGTTTGCACAACGCTTTTAATTTATTCCGCACTCCGCAGACGACGCAGCGATGATATTTTCGCTCCTCGTCTGCGCGGATTTCGTTTCGAATGGTTCGGCTCGTTTCGAAATTCGCTTCTAATTTTGATGAGCTGCGATAATTCGGGGATGGAAGTATTTGTGCTGGAAAATCTTCGACTATGTTTTATGTCAATTACGAAATTCGAAATTAATTTTAAAAAATTCGAAATTAATTTACTCGTCGACAAATCCAATTTGTCCCATCGACTCAGAGTTAAATAAAATAAATCTACGACGATAACAAAGCCCCCGAGAGTCGCGTCTCCGACTACTGAAAATATCCCTCAGCGCGTACGACTCTCGAAAGTTCGCAGCAATGGAATAAATACGAAGAACTTGGCTCGAGAATTGAAATTCTCGGTGCTTCTGTTTTTCCCATAAATATTAAATATTTATCAATTGAATCCGCGAGGGAAGCGTCCCGCAGTCAAGAATAGTGGAGGGGGTCGTTCACCCCCCCCCCCCCCCCCCCCCTCCTTCTCCTTCAGCGAGAGGTGGAATTCCAGGGTTCGATAAAGTGCATGCAACATTCACTCGAAAAAAGAGGGGAGGGAGGTTGTGAGTGAAACGAATGAATATTTAGCGTCTCCGCCATTTATCGTCGAACCCGGAGAACGCGGCTTCCTTCTTCTGGCTTCGGCCTTGACGCATGTGCACCACAGCTCTGTGTATTTTGTTACTCGGACACGTGTCTCGGGTATTGTTGGATTCCTGCTGGTTACCCAACTCGACTGTGTCGATGTGATACAGATCCTTCCATTGGTGCGTTTGTTCCGTTTGCCTGTTATATTTTGTATAGAAAACCACTCGGGCGCACACAAGCGATATATCTATAGCGATTTACACGTAACGCAACGTTACCGCATTCTCCGCGCGGCGCGCCGGCCACCTACCTGTCGATTTACGGCCGAGTCGTGCTCGCCTCGCGAGGCGAGCGAGGCGAGCTCGTTGAACCACACACACGTTTCTCTGCGGCTCCACTCTATTTTTTCTCGTTATTTCTCTGTTGCAGGCGATGTGATTGGCCAGCGCTTTCTCGGCAACGAGAGTCACGTGGAACACTTCAAGCTCCTGGAACGCACCGCGACGTTCGTGCTCATCGGCGCGAGGTGATTATGTCTTTGTTTTTTTAATACGTTGTTCTAATAATTTATTTTTTGGTAACTTTTAAGTGTGCTTTATTTTTTTTTAATTTGCAATTAATTAACGGGGAATGTCGTTAATACTTTGACGATTTTTGTGGCGAAAAATTATTTTTTCGATTTAATGAAGTTTTAAAACCCTATCCGATGGGAAATTTCCCGCTGATTCCAAATATGACCGGTTTTTGCCCAAAAAATAAAAAATTCTAGGAGAAAAATGCGAAAAACGATTTTTTCGTTTTTACCAATTTTTGCACTTTACTAAAATCGGTGTAATTTTTCTTTGGATCAATTAAATCGGGATTTTCTTTTTGCATTCGAAAGAAGACTCTTTAACGAAGAGATTGCCGCCAGGCGGAACGCGATATCTCGATTTTTCGATTTTTTGCAGATTTTTAAAGTTGACCCTCGAAAATCGCATATTTTTAGAAGGGGTACCCCTTCAATTTTTTGTGAAAAAAATGCGAAAAAAAAAATTTTCGATTTTGCCAAGTCTTAAAACCCTATCCGATGGGAAATTTCCCGCTGATTCCAAATATGACCGGTTTTTGCCCGAAAAAAAAAAAATTCGAGGAGAAAAATGCGAAAAACGATTTTTCACTTTTTCCCAATTTTGGCACTTTACTAAAATCGGTGTAATTTTTCTTTGGATCGATGAAATCGGGATTTTCTTTTTGCATTCGAAAGAAGACTCTTCAACGAAGAGAATACCGCCAGGCGGAACGCGATATCTCGATTTTTCGATTTTTCGCAGATTTTTAAAGTTGACTCTCAAAAATCGCAAATTTTTAGAAGGGGTACCCCTTGCCGTTTTTTCGAAAAAAGTCGAAAAAAAAAATTTTCGATTTCGCCAAGTTTAAAACCCCTATCCGATGGGAAATTTCCCGCTGATTCCAAAAACGACAGGTGTTTGCCCGAAAAATCGAAAATTCGAGGAGAAAAACGCGAAAAACGATTTTTTTTCTGACAAACTGCCAAGTTTCGCGATATTGAACATCAAACTACTGTCGGTTTCCCAACGACCAATCAGATGCTGTAATAAATCGACAACAATGGTTGCTCACGAACCTTTTTAATAGAGGAAAAAGAAAAGTCAATGCGCCAGGTGGACTCGATTCTCGAGACTTGATAATTGCGAGGGATCTCTCCCTTATTCTCTCGTTGATACACAACGAGCGCCGCGTTCTTCATTCAGTCGGCGAGGTCGGACGCCTCGGTTGATACGCGCTATCTCGTTAGCTTTATCTCCGCGCGAGTTGTCTGTTAGCTCGGACACGCGAGAATTTCCGAGCCGCGGCTCGCGGCGGACTTCTCGGGGCGACTCCTCGAGTTATCACGCGGCGCCTCGAGCCGCGTTTCCTCCTTCTCGGACTCTTCCTCCTCCTGCTCCTTCGAGCGGCAGCGGCGGCCCGAGGAGAAAAGACAATTGGATATCCGCCTCTTGGTCTACGTCGTTTCGGCATGCAAATTTTCATACCGCAACGGGGCTTCCATCTCGCCGGCTCTTCGCTTCTCGTCGTCCGCTGTTGCCATTTCCGGGTCCTTTTTTTGTGTATTTTATTTTATTTTATTTTATTTTATTTTATTTTATTTTATTTTGTTTTATTTTATTTTGTTTTGTTTTATTTTGTTTTATTTTATTTTATTTTATTTTATTTTATTTTATTTTATTTTATTACAATGTTGAAGTTTGCATCGTTGGAATGCGACGACAATAAAAAAAAAAATTATTCCAATAAACCGAAAAGATTGTACTGGGTACAAAATATCATTACAACGATTAATCCGTCATAATAACTTTTTAGAATTGTTCAAATAATTCTAGAATCGTTAGAATAATTTTTTTTTTTTTTAATTTCGTTACATTCCAACGATGCAAACTTCAACATCATATTTTATTTTATTTTATTTTATTTGACTAGGAAAAATGCCAAAAAAAATCGGTTTCGTAAAGTTTGAAAACCATAAAACAATATCCGAAAACTAAGAAAACGAAGAAAAATCGAAAATTCGACGATAAAGTCACCGAAATCGGATAGATCGCGATTTTTTTTTTAATAATCGGTGCACGCGAATAAATGATCGGTAATTCGAGGCGTATCGAGCGTTGCGCGAGGATTGGGAGGGGGAGGGGAATCCGCGACTCAGAAACGAGGATGGCGGGAGTGGAGCGGGGGGTGGGGAGGGGGTGGGGGTGGGGGGGGGGGGGCCGCAGCGCCGCGGTAGCGTAATCAATTTTACGCGTACGAGCGGCCGCAAGAGCAGAGCGAAGTGCGCGGAGCGTATAGAGCAGTCGCAAACATCCGATAATGGATGCACACGGTTTTCACGGCACGTACACCGCGCGCCGGGCGACCCCCTAATTACGTTCAGCAGTACTAATTGAGGAAGATCGATGAGCTACGTGAGCACACGGCGCCGGGGTCTATATATCGCCGCGAAAATAGATATTCGCTCGTTCGCCATTCGCTATATGAAGCCTCACCGCTTCTCTCTGCTCTCTCTCTCTCTGTGACTGGCGCAGGCAGCGCCGATGCTCCCAGGATGATCTCGTTTGCCAACTCCGCGAATATTCGGACTTCTTTAACGCGGCGCTCGTCTCTGCAGACGCGGATAACGAAGTTAACGAACGAAGTGCAGCACCGAAACTTCGTCCGGTTTGGCGGAAACTTCGAGCTCGTGTACCTTAATATTGATAATCCTGGGACACGTGGATCATAGTCCCTCTTTGCCGCTGTTCGTGAGACTTGATGACTTCTAAGGCTGCGATCGTGTTTAATACTCAAAAATCGTCTCCTTCGTACGTTGGTGAATTTCACTCGGTTTCAGGGAAACTTTGTCGGGGAGCTCGTTTATATTAATTTTGCTGATCCTGGAGACACGTGGATCATCATTACGTTGAGGTTTGCATCGTTGGAATGCAATGAAAATTAGAAAAAAAAATTATTCTTATGATCCCAAAAGATGATAGTGGGTATAAACATTTATTATAACGATTAATCGTTATAATACACTTTTGGAATCGTTAGAATAATTTTTTTATTTTTTATTTTAGTTGACGAGTCGACGAGCATGCAATGAAAATTGCAATGAAATTAAATGCAATGAAAATTAGAAAAAAAAAAAATTCTTATGATCCCAAAAGATGATACTGGGTTAAAAAAATGGTTATAACGATTAATCGTTATAATACACTTTTGGAATCGTCCGAATAATTTTTTTATTTTTTTAAATTTTCGTTGACGAGTCGACGAGCAAATTTTCCAAAAAACATGTCATTAATTTTTGTTTATTTATCTGTTACAGAAACGCGATTTACAACATCAGCCTGCACGACCTTTCAGAGATCACTGATCAGGTAACAAAGCTTTGCAACACGTGGACAAATTTTTTGTCCTCCCTGATTTCGTTTTAAAAAATTATTCCGAGTGAACGGAGCCGTAGATTCGGCCGCGTCAAAGGAAGTCTTGTTTTTATGGTTTCATTATTATTTTTTTTATTTTTCTTTTTTTTCGTATATATATTTTAATATGACGAACTCGCACAATGTGTGCTGCAATGAAAGTTGTGGAACGCGCGGCGCACAGCTCGCTCGCTGAATATTCCGCGGCGCTTTACAGTGGAATCGTCGAGTGCGCTGTTAAAACTCATGCTCCAGTTTTACTTTATACATTCTGTCTTTTATTTCCTTTCATCTTTATTGGCTGAATCGCGCGCCACTTCTGGTCCGTTCTCCTCCCGCAGTTTTTCTCCTCGTTTGTATTCACCGGCTTCGCCTCGTTCCCGCGGCCGACGACGACTACGTCGGAGAAACTTGCGACGTCTTCACGACCGCGCCAACCTGCTCGCGACTTTTTTTTTTCCTCCAAGTGACCTTATTAACGCGGATGAGTAAAATAGAATACGCAAGTACATTGCCTGTGGGGAAAGGGTTTGGAAAATCTCTGCCGGGGGGTGAAAAAAAACTGGCGCGAAAAAATATCTCAATGACCGCGTCTCGAGTATCGTAATTCCCTTGTATTTAATTTTTTTATTATTTTTTTTCTACCTTCCATTCCCTTTGATGACATTAATAAAGCAGCTGGAGCAGCAACTGAAGCATCTTCGATCCTCGGACACGACGCTCACTCCCTTAGGTATCCATTTTTTTTTAGGCTATGAACAAAAAAAAATCGTCTTTCTGGGGACCTTTTTTTTCGGAAGGCAACACAATTTTTTGTAACCAAAAAAAATCGTAACACGGTTAAAACGAGTCGACGAGTAAAAATCTCCACGGCGCCTTTTGTTCCACATCGAGCGGCAAAGTTGTGTCAAAGCTTCGTACTTTTTATAACTTCACATACTTTTACTAAGTTCCCGGCATATATATATCCCTCTATATATATACATACAACGTCGATACAAAAATACTTATGGAACTTATCAAGCGTATCGGTATTAAAAATGTATAACCGGAAACTCGTGGCTCGGGTGCGGCAAGGGGGGAGGGGGAGGAGGGGGAGGAAAAAGTTGCAACCGTTACCGAACGTGGGACACGCGTTGGGGAAAGTCAGGTCGAAAAGTTCTGCACCGCCGCGAAAAGTCGGAAAAAGTCCACCGGTGGCCGCCGGTTATCGATATGTCATATATATACGACACAAGGTACAGGTATATATCGACTGAACTTGGACCTTGGTATTCCGGAAAGGCAAAGAGTCTCCGATAACGGGCGGGAAAATATTTATAGGTTACGCGAACCGTGTCAGTTTTAATAATCTTACCTTTGACCTCGCGGGTCGCGAAGGAGGGGGGGGGGGGGAGGGGGAAGACTCTGCGGAGAGGCAGACCGTTCGTCTCGCTGGCAAAGGAAACAAGGGCAAAGCGAGCCGAAGAAAAAGGAACAGGGACCAAGGTGGATGGTATAAGAGGAGAAATAAAAAAAAAATCGGAGGAGGAAAAAGTGAGACGAAAAAGTCGAAGCCATCGATCCCCGATTTCCACTCGGTCGCTCTCGACGGGTCGCCAGTCTCCATTGAGCAGCGCGAGCAGCCGAAACCGGAGTTACAGGCACCGCCGACTTCGGCAAAAGCTGCGCGTGTAGCATCGGAGACGGGCCTGGAAAGCCGACGTCGAAACTTGGCTGCCCCCGGAGCCCGACTTAATTAGTCCCACGGCAAAAGTTTTCTCAGGCGCAGTGAGCGCTCTCTCTCTCTCTCTCTCTCTCTCCTTCAGAGCGCTCTCTCTCTCTCTTTCTCCTTCAGAGCGAGAAGGAGAGCGCTACGGGGATTACGACGTCAACGAGCTTGTCGCTCGGCGCCCGAGCGTGTTCCCTCCGCGCGCCAGGAAATCCGATAAAAGCGCGAGAGCGGTCTGGAAGACCGCGAGCGGTTCCCTCCTCCCCCCTCCCCCTCGTCCCTCTAGTCGCAGTTCGGACTGCGTCCGACGAGGAAAAGGAGAGGGTTGAGACGAGAGACGAGACGAGTGAAAAACGGTATCCTTTTTTTTTTTTGAACGCCGATTTTCGAAACCGATCTGCGCAGCACCTTCAGCGGTGTAAGAAGACGTAAGAGGAGGTAAGAGGGTTGAGACGAGGGACGAGACGAGTGAAAAACGGTACCCGTTTTTTTAAACGCCGATTTCCTGCACCTTCGGCGGTGTAAGAAGAGGTAAGAAGGGGTAAAAAGGGGTAAGAAGAGGTAAAAAGGGGTAAGAAGGGGTAAGAAGGGGTAAGAAGGGGTAAGAAGAGGTAAAAAGGGGTAAGAAGGGGTAAGAAAGGGTAAGAAGAGGTAAGAAGGGTTACTTCAGCCCTTGTCGTGTCGCTCGCGCTCGAACGAGGGAAAAGAATCGCTTCCAACTTTCGGCGACTCGTGTTACAAGCTTCCAGTCAAGCTACTTTTCCGATCCGAGGATTTGGCACGGGACGAGAGTAAAGTTGGGCGATTGTTTTACTCGGCAGTCGTTGGAGAATCGAGTTAACCGCGCGGAAACCAAGAATCCTGAGTTCGGGGTCTTTCAATTCGCTGGTGGAATCGGGTCTCGGGGGTGGAATGAGAGAATGACCGAACGTTTGATCCGCGAAGCGAAATGTTTTGCTTTCGACGACTGATGAAAAAAATCTGGTCAGAGTCTGATCAGATTCTTTTTGGTCTCATGGCAGACCCTGAATTTTTTACCACGTGCCGTTTTTTAAATTTTTTATTAGTCGTCCAATTCAAATGTTATGTTTCCGACGATTTTTTTTTTTTTTTTTTTTTTTTTTTTCACGTGCTGTCGGTCGTTCAATTCAAATGTCTGTCAGTACAAATAATTTCGCGAAGCGCCATATTTTGTTTTCGACGACTGATGAAGAAATCTGGTCAGAGCCTGATTAAATTCTTTCTGGTCTCATGGCAGACCCTGAATTTTTTTTTTTTTCCACGTGCTGTCAGTCGTCCAATTCAAATGTCTGTCAGTAGTGTCCCAATAGCGACACAAAGTTGCACACATGACTGAAAGTTCTTCGAGGTCCCTCGGGCTACGCAGCAGCAGCAACAGCAGCAACAGCAACAGCAACAGCAACAGCAGCGGCGACGGTGAGAGGCGGCTCTGACCGGTCATTCACATGTACCAACGGCGTAAAAACTCGGCAACGTGCGCCAGACCCGTCGCGCCAATACAGGACGAGCGTCCCCCTCCCCCTCCACCCTTTCCACCTCCCCCTCCCTGCCTCCTTGCGCTTGTACTTGATACACATCGAGCGAGTCCGCGCCAGAGTCGAGTCTCGATTTTTTCAAGCCTCGAGACCGCAGCGACTTTCAGCCTCGCGGTCGCTCGGCACTTACAAGTTGCTCAACCCCCCTCCCCTCTAGTTTCGCAACGTCGGGCCACCTTATAACCCGATGCGCAACGCGAGATACAGAGAAAAGGAGAGAGAGAACGACTTTGCCGAGCGTAAGACACGCAATCTCGAGTCTCGAGCAACCCGAGAGTCACAATCGAACAATCTTTTGTCGCGCATCGTGTATCACGTATATAGCAGCTATACTCGCACCACCCGTGAGCGGATAAACCGCGATACGAATATGGCGCGCGAGCTCCGATGCCACGGATGGAGAATTGAATTTACGTGTCTCGGAATTATAATAGATTTTTGGTCGGTGGTTATCGTCGTCGATCCACTCGAAGCAACTTACGACTCGCACAAAAAAAGTGAGCGAGTTCAATACTGCTTTTTATTTTACAAAAAAAAAAAGGGTATCAAAAAAGTAGATACAAAAAATTTCGTCGTATTTCCCAAAATAGTCTTGGGTATCGCCGTCGATACACTCGAAGCAACTCACGACTCGCACAAGAAAAGTGAGCGAATTTAATGCTGTTTGTATTTTACAAAAAAAGGGTATCAAAAACGTAGATACAAAAAATTTTGTCGTATTTCCCAAAATTGTATCGCTGCTCGTCTGACCCGAATAATATAATTAAAAATTACCAAATTCGACCCTTTATTTTTACAAAAAGAAAAAAAAGTATCTAAAACGTATAGAAAGGAATTTCCATCGTTTTTTCCCAAAATTGTTTTGGCTATTGCTGCTCGACTGACCTGAATAATATAATAAAAAATTATCAAATTCGACCCTTTGTTTTTACAAAAATAAGTATCTAAAACGTATAAAAAGGAAATTCCATCGTTTTCCCCAAAATTGTCTTCGGTATCGCTGCTCGTCTGACCCGAATAATACAATTAAAAATTACCAAATTCAACCCTTTGTTTAAAAAAAAAGTGTATAATAAATGTAGATACGTGAATTTCGATCGTGTTTTCTGTCTTGGCTATCGCTGCTCGACCGACCCGAATAATATGGTAATTCGTGCATCAAACTCTACGTAAGGCAGATGGCGCTTCGTGTCCGCTCCGATCGCGCGAACACGATCCCGACGATCCTTCGCCAGGCCTCACGACAGCCTCACGACAGCCGCGCGGCTCGCCAACCGCTCTCTCGGTGTAAACCTTAATACTCGACGAGGCTTCCGCGCTTCCCAATATCGATTTCCAATATATTTTTGGTTAAGGTACTCGCCCCGGCTGCTCCGGTACTCGGAGCAGGTGGCGCCACTGCGGTGCGCTACTCAACTCGTTTGGTGTGTGACTCGTGGGTCCCTCGTCAGCTGCGACTCTCGGCATCAGCTCGAATACCGCGTCAAACGCGTCCGCAGTGCAAAAGGTTCGCAGAGAGGGGAGTGGGGGAAGATGGGTAAAGGTGGAGGAGAGAGGGATGAGGGAGATGGGGGAGGGGAAATGATGGAGCCGGGAAAAGATTGGAAGGGGACGTTTGGGCCATCTTGAAAATACCGCGAGTCGCGAGAGAGAGACAGAGACAGAGGCGAGTGCGGCACTGATGACGCTGGCGCTGAGAGCGGAATTGGGCAGAGTGTACGAGAGGAACGCGCGAGTCGGCCGGGCAAAGTTGCAGACAATAAACGCGGCTCTGGCCGAGCTCCAAATGGATTTGTCCTCTGAATTCGTCCCTCAACCCTCCCCCTCCCTCATGCCTCAACCCCCCCCCCCCTCCCCCTCCTCCACTCGCCGGCCCTTTCCCCTCGAATGCCCCTCTCTTCACCTGGGCGCTCGGCCCTCGTCCTTCCCGTGTGCTCTTTACGCTCTTTACCGACTCTCGCGGCTGTTTTATGCGAACGCTCGGTCTCTGTCCAACGTTGCAGCTGATACGACCAGCAGCAAAAGCAGCAGCAGCAGCAGAAGCAGCAGCAGGGACCATTTTCGTATAATGGCTATGTCTATATATACTCGTCATACTACTTTGTGCTCACCGAAGAACTCTCGAATTTTTCCCTGCAATGGTTGGTGGGGGAGGGGGGAGGGGGAGGGCCTCTGGTACCCTTCCACCCCCACTGACACTCTCTTTCGACAGACAAATGAGAGAACGCCGACGAGGAGCCCGTCCAGTAATTTTTCATTCGCTCACCCTGGGCACCTGGGTCGTCCTCGTCGACGTCGTCGTCGTGGTCGTAGTACGGTCATTACGTCGCGGGTCATATAATTTCCGCATGTTGCATTACGCCTCTCTGAGTAACCCGAGAGGGCGACGCGCTGCGGACGAAGAAACTGCACCGGCGAGCAGCTCGTCGTCGTCGTCCCCGACGGTCCCGAATGGTACGCGGTGCGTGTATATATAACGTCACGGGGCGCTATGGCTGTTATATGGCGCAGAGGACTTCCACTTACCGGGCGTCATATAATACTCTCGTTAAATGAACTGCTCTTTGCTTATGGTGAGTTTTTTTTTTTTTTTTTTTTTTTTTTTTTTTTTTTTTTTTTTTTTAACCTAAGTGCATCTTTGTTCTATACTACTATTGAACTTACTGTTACTATCACTAGACACAAGTGCAGCTCTCGTTTACTAAATTTTGATTCCTTCTTTTCTGTCCTCTTGACAGCAAAATTATCAATTTTGCATTTTGAATGCGGACGAGTTTGGTATTATTTGTTCTGCTGTTGCCCGAAGCGAAGGCCAATCAGAGCACGAATAAATCGGCTTCAAATGATCATAGCTGCCAGCCATCAATTTTCGCAAGGGAACTACTATTTAATAAAACGAGGAATAATGAAAAGTGCGGTCGGTGGTTAGCCAACGTAGGGAAGAACCTTGCAATTTTCGGCGAAAAAAAAAAGTTCGATTTTACGAAGTTTTAAAACCCTATCTGATGGGAAATTTCCCGCTGATTCCAAATATGACCGGTTTTTGCCCGAAAAATAAAAAATTCGAGGAGAAAAACGCGAAAAACGATTTTTCACTTTTTCCCAATTTTGGCACTCTACTAAAATCGGTGTCATTTTTCTTTGGATCAATATAATCGGGATTTTCTTTTTGCATTCGAAAGAAAACTCTTCAACGAAGATAATGCCGCCAGGCGGAACTCGATATCTCGATTTTTCGATTTTTTACAGATTTTTCAAGTTGACCCTCAAAAATCGCAAATTTTTAGAAGGGGTACCCCTTGCGTTTTTTGCAAAAAAAAAAAATTTTCGATTTTCCCAAGTTTAAAAACCCTATCCGATGGCAAATTTTCCGCTGATTCCAAAAACGACAAGTGTTTGCCCAAAAAATAAAAAATTCGAGGAGAAAAACGCGAAAAACGATTTTTTTTTCTGACAAACTGCCAATTTTTTTTCGCGCAAAGCGAGGGCCAATTAGAGCACGAATAAAACGGCTTCACATGAACACAGCTGGCAGTCACCATCTTTTTAAAAATTGACTGAAAAAAAAAAAAAAAAAAAAAAAAAAGCATGCATTTAAAATCTACAGTTATAGTATAACAATCCTGAACGTCCGTCCGATTTCACTCAGCGCGAACAGTGAGTCGAGAAAGTGCCAAGCTCGGTGAAAATCCGCGGCGTGTTCGCTGCGGGTGATACCGAAACTAAATCCGCGCGATTATCGCCGCCGCGGAGGTGACGTACACGTGGGCGCCGCAGTCGCGCTCGTGCTCGAGGGGCCCCCTCGCCCCCCCCCCCCCTCCCCCCGGCCCCCTACGAGCTTCGTTCCAGCGCGAGGGGAGCGCAGCGACGGCGCCGTCATTTCATTACCGCGTACGCGAGGGGTCGAGGCGTACCTTTTCGCGCGACGCGAGCGAGCGGAGAGTCGTGCCGGCTACTACCGCGGCCGACCCGGGGAGAACCTGAGCCGCCGCGTCAACGGGTTACGGCGCAGTCACGCGCCGTCCATCCATTTCCGGAGCTGCTATACGGTTGTACACTGGAACCTCTCATAGCGCACACCCGAGTTAAAATTCACACCCTCTGCAAAACCGAAATTTAGTAGTCCCGCAAGGTTCTTGACACTCCTCAAAACCTCCGAAAGTGGCAGATACTACCCAATTGGAGTAAACGGAGACTACTGCGGGACTGACATTTTTTGCTTGAATCTCCTTGAACTTCCACTTAGGTTATACAGAGTGAGATGAGGTTCCTAGACTCTTGTATAAACCTCCAAAAGTGGCATATTTTTCCCATTTTGATTCAACGAAGGGTATTGGAAAGGTTTAAATTTTAACTCGGGGCACCCTCATAGAGTACATTGGGAAATGGAGGGGCGCGTATCAGCGCTGTGATTGGACGATTTCGCGTGAGAGAGTGAGAGGCACGATCGTTTCGCGTGCTTGGCTCTTCACTTAGCGTACATGTCTCCCCATTTCGTACGCTATGAGAGGTTCCACTGTACTATACCAGCAGCAGTGGCAACGGCAGCAGTATTAACGGGCTGCCGTATCAGCGGCGGACGGTGGACGGCTGCGTGCGCGGAGAGTCGAAAGGGGGGGTCTGGGTCGGAAATGGCAGAGAGAGAGTTGCCGGCAGAGCGAGTGACAGCGAGTTGAAAGAAATTTGACTGCTACCAGCGAATGAGAGAGAAGGAGAGAGGGCGGAAGTCGGAAAGCGGGAGCTTCGGGCGGCACACGACGAAGGGTTTGAAGGGGAGGAAGGGGGGGGGGGGAGGGGGGGGGGGAGGGCCGTGACCCCTGCGCAAATTCAATTTAATCAACGTCGCCCCCCTCGCTCACTCTTAATTCGCCACTGAAATGCGGAGACGTTTTATACGTTTGACCTTGACGCAATAATGTCGACGCTAAACTTGTTGGTAATTAATTTGTGCACTTTTTTTGTTTTCGTCCGGAACTGGTCGGGCCCTGGTCGGGTATTATGTTGAAGTTTGCATCGTTGGAAAGCAATGAAAACGAAAAAAAAAATTATAACTATTGCAAAATTATTCTGGCAATTTAAAAAAGTTATTATAACGTAATTATTATAACGATTGATTGTTATAATAACTTTTTAGAATCGCTAGAATAATGGTATATATTTTTTTTGTTGCATTCCAACGATGCAAACTTCAAATTCTTTAGTAGGAAACAAATAAATAGCCGAGTTCAAAGGAAATATAAAAATAAAATAAAAAATAAAAAGAGTAAAAAAAAAAGTAAAATAGTAAATAAAAATGTTTACTTATTTTTAATAAAATGCTAATAGGCTACCAGACAAATAAGAAAATTTATTTGACAACTGAATTTTACTCAAAACTCATAAATCTTTTCTCTCGGTGTGGTCGGGCCGCGTCGAACCTGGCGGGGCCCTAGCCGGGCCTTACTTGGGCGATACCAGCTGCTGCTGCTGATGCTGCTGCTGCTGCTACTAAAGCGGTTTACATGCTAACGAAAGCAAAACCCGTCATAACCCATTACGAACCTGTTACGAAAACCAACCCTTTACCCGAACTTCCCGTCACGACGTGCGTCTCGATTTCATCGAACCTGCTGCTGGCTAGCGGCCCGGACCGCGCGAAATTCCATTGTTGCACCGAGCTCGGGACACACGAGGGAGATGCGCGGTTCAGTGCACAATGGCCCGTTAGTTATATATATAACTCACCCGGGTACTTCGACCGGCGAGAGTACCGATCGCTCTCCGACTCCGCGAGAGGCCGATAGAGGGCGAACGTACCGAAGCGCCCGCACGTCTCTCAACCCTCGCTTCGGCCGTTCATCTCCGTCCATTTCCGGCGCAGTCGGCCCGTGACAAAGGGCCGGGGCTGGACCGGACTGGACGCGCGCCCGGCAAATTTAATTATTTCGCCCGTAGCCTGAACGTCGGCCTGAAGAAATGGTCTCGCCATTTTTTTTTTAGGGTGGTCTCTAGTTTCACGACTATTTTTTGCCTTCGTTGATTGGATCGAGCTTGTGTCTTGTACACTTAGAAAAAAAAAAATTGCTCAGACCAACAAAATGTGCAAAATGAATATTTTGCAAATTAGACAAAATATTTCATTGATCGAAGCAACCTGGTGATAGAAATGATGTTGAAATTTGCATCGATGGAATACAACGAAAATTAAAAAAAAAAATTATTCTAACGATTTTAAAAAGTTATTACGACGATCAATCGTTATAATAACTTATTATACCCAATACGATCCTTTGGGTTCATTAGTATTATTTTTTTATTTTAATTTTCTTTGCTTTGCAACGATGCAAACTTCAACATAATTGATAGAATTTAAAAAAGCTCGATTGCCGAATATTTTGTCAAATCTGCAAAATATTTATTTCGCCGCCCACGTTTTGTTGGATTTAGCCATTTTTTTTCTCAGTGTATCACTTGACTCGAATTGACTGTTGCGATTTTCCGGCGAAGCTGAGACGCTCTGGGAGCATCGCGATCACTGCGAACGCGACGAACAAACGCCCAGCAGCACCCATTACCTACCTCAACCTGCAGGTTGAGGTAGGTAATGTGCTTTCGCTGTGTAATACCGGGGAGACGATTAGTTTGGGGCCCATTACTCAGCCCTTTGGCCTCCTGTGTGTTGTAACGCGAAATCCTCCTCCGGAGTCTCCGGCAACGCGGAAATTTCGCCTCGGGCCTCGGATAAACTAACGAGCGCTCTCGCGCGCGATGCTTTCAGCGGTTCCGTTGGGCAAAGCGCGCAGCTCCCGACGCGTGCGCCATTATCGCCCGTGGAAAATCGGATGTGTATCATACGCGAAATTTATACGCAGTGCGATTTATGCGTTTGAGCTTTCGAGATGGGGTAACCGATACGTACATCGAGTTACGCCGTTCGAAAAGCGATGTTTCGATAATTAACTCACGGCGACGATCGGCACTGTGTGCGATAAAAGCTCATTGAGCTTTTTGCAAAATATCGTAAATCTCGATTGGTTGAAACTCGATACAAAAATTGACCCAGCGTTGACAGAGTCCACAGCTCGTCAACGACTAGTGTTCAATAACTGTCAATTTGCATCATAACCTCGAATTTTTAAACACATTTTACTTGAATACAGTTTAATGAAATTCAACATCGTCGGATTTTGTTCGTTTAATGAGTCGTCGCTGATTGATAGCATCTTATGAATTTTCATCACCTTTTCCCAAATATAAATATGTCGACAGTTTCATGAATTTGAGACCCTGGAAAGTGCTACTTTTAACACCAAGTGCACTAAAAAAAATCAGTAGTTGTGATTACCAATCATTGGTTCGATCTACCAAAATATTGGATGCAGTTACTATAATATTGGTTGCTCTGACCAACGATTGGTAATGACAACTATTAATTTTTTTCAGTGTGGGTCAACACTAATAAAAAAAATCCACACCAATTAGATTTAACACCCAAAATTCCTAATAGTGTTACGAGGTCAACGACCCACAAAAATTGCGGTTCAGACAACCAAAAACTTGTAACCTCGCAGTCGAGAATTCAAAATCTCGTCTCCTCAAAAAGTTAACGCGTAAAAAAAGCTCGAGCGCAGGTGGCACGATAAAAGAGCTCCCCGGATGCTCGGAAGAGTCGAGGGAACTAACGCGTCGAGGATTCCGGAATGTTCGTGAAGAATGCAACGGAAGGGATCAGGGAGAACACGGAGGGCGCCCTAATAATAGTTCACCGTGAGAGTGGAAGGAACTGTTGAAGGAATTTGAATCCCGCGAGTTTCTGACTCGCGATCCTTCGCCTCCTCTCCCCTCTGTCACTTTTACAGTGTATCTCTCTCTCGAGAAATGTCATTTACATAATACAGAGAGCACAGTCCGTGCCCGGTGAAATTATTCAGATTGCATATATAAGGGAGTCAGTCAGCTTGAGCTGCTGCTGCGAAAAGCGACGAAGGCGTCGAGCGCAACAAGAGCGAACACTGGCGTTCAACTTGGAGTGGGGGGAGGGTAAGGGGGGGGGGGGGGGGGGAGGGAAAAGCCCTCGCGTGTCGGCAGCGACGAGAGAGAGGCGATATCAGGAGTAACGAGAGTAACGAGTGCGCCAGAAAGAAGGTAAGAGGCAGAGTGACGTAGGTTGTGGGGGCGAGGGGGGGGACTGAAGAAGTCAGAGGGAGGGAGGGGGAAAGCTGGGGGGAGGAAAGGAGGCCCACTCAACACGTCACATCGTGGCACTCGTCGCGCTCAGGCTAAAACACCTAAAACGTTTCGTACCCATTTATGAACTGTATTTACCTTGAGCTTCGACTCGGCCGCTGCAGCAGCAGCAGCAGAAGCAGTGGCAGCAGTCCCTCTCGCTTAACCATTGCGAGGCGCCGAGCACTGTAGGCACTTCAACCCTTTGGCCTCTTCAACACACCTTTTACCTCCCCCCGACACTTTCTCCTCCCCCACACGCGACCTTAATCCGCTTCGACCCTTCCCGTCGGCCTCACTGAGAGAAACTGCGTTTCAACCCCCCCCCCCTTCCCCCCTTTCCATCCCCCCACCCCCTCCTCGGTCCTCTAACTCCTCACCCCTTTCTCATTATAACACCTGCCTCTCACCCTTTGAGCTCGTGTCAGGCTTCTTCAATTCTTGCGTAGTGATGGTTAAGTGATGGTCACTGAAGTCACTGAAGTGGGAGGTGGGAGAGGGGGACGTTTTGTCACAGCTGATGTGGAATTGCTGGCACTCGTTTCTCTCGATTCTCGCTTTTTCTGATTATTTTTTTGGAATTGCTTTTAATGGGGTAGCCACATTTTTTTTGCCTTAAATACCTTGCGTAGTGATGGTTAAGTGATGGTCACTGAAGTCACTGAAGTGGGAGGTGGGAGAGGGGGGACGTTTTGTCACGGCTGATGTCGAATTGATGTCACTCGATTCTCTCGATTCTCGCTTTTTCTGATTATTTTTTTGGAATTGCTTTTAATGGGGTAGCCTGATTTTTTTTTCGCCTTAAATACCTTGCGTAGTGATGGATAAGTGATGGTCACTGAAGTCACTGAAGTGGGAGGTGGGAGAGGGGGGACGTTTTCTCACAGCTGATGTGGAATTGCTGGCACTCGTTTCTCTCGATTCTCGCTTTTTCTGATTATTTTTTTGGAATTGCTTTTAATGGGGTAGCCACATTTTTTTTTCGCCTTAAATACCTTGCGCACACCGCAAACGGCAACGTCTCGCACTCCGTGTATCTCGCGAGATACGCAAACGACCTCAATCATGCCGGCTGGGATTGTTAAGCGCCGGCGAGACTGCACCGCGGGGAGTGCTAAGCGAAAAACCGCAGTGCGAGAGATTTCCCCCACCCTCCAACCCCTAAGGCTACCAATGAATAAATGAAGCGCCGAGCAGCAGCAAAATAGCGGAAATAAAAATTCTTAAAAATCAGGGTAAATCTGCGTAAGTCGTATATACGACTTGAATGAGGTTGTTATACCCCCTCACAGCATCTGTGTCGATACCGTGTGTAATGGATAATAAATGCCTGGACTCACGTACAAACAGACCAGAAGGACCAAAAGCGAGTCCCGAATTTATCAGTGCGGATTTTCCGGCGCATCCCGAAACGTAAACCGGGAACTGTGAAAATCCCAGACCAGACCCTCCCCCTCCCTCGGCCCTACGTCCCCCCCCAACCCCCAAATCCACCCTCCTCCCATCTTCCTCCCTTCCACCTGTCCTCATTCCCTTTTCTCCATTTTCACCCCCTCCCCCTCCCCCATCTCCACGTGCAGCACACTGCCTCTAACCCGATGAATATTCAGTGCGATTTTGTGGTTTAAACTTTTAGCCGGGTGCACCAGGCGCGGCGAAACGTGCGACGAGGTTGGGCCTCTGGGCTGCTGCTGCTGCTGCTTCTGCTGCATTCTGCTTCTGCTGCTCGCACCGTCAGCCACTGCCAACGGCAACTGAACTCACGCGGTAGCCGGTGGAGCACACGGACCGGCAACTCAACCCTCGGCGGTGGCCGGTGAAGCAGACCCGACGAGCAGCAGTGGCAGCAGCAGCAGCAGTGGCAGCAGCACAGAGGGTGCCAGAGAGTCCACCGTACGACTTCGTATTCTAATTAGGGCAAAAAGGAAGAACGCGGTTTTAACGGGTGGCATACGGAGGCGCTGCCACCGCCGCTCCGGGGGTGCAGACCGTCGGCTCGGGGCCCGCCGGGGGTGAATCAGCGTCGAGAGGGTTGTTGGCGCGGCGGGGGGAGGGGGGAGGGGGAGGGGGGCGCGATAAATCACCGGATCCCGGTGGAAAATCCGCGGTTAGGGACTATATCGCGGTGGGAGGGGTGAGAGGGGGGAGGGTAAGAGAAGAGGGGAGGGGGAACACACGGCCGAAGAACCGAAAGTGCATCCGTGCGAAAAATAATCCACCGAGATTATCCCCGAAGCTCGCGCGAGTTGTGTCCGAACTTTTTCACTCCCCTCTCCAAACCCTCCCTCCTCCCCCTCTTCACTCTCTCACCCCTTTTCGTACTATTAATTCCTCTTGGGTGGATTTTCCTTGAAACTGCAATTTTTCGTTTTCAGCGTTTTTTTACATTTCTTTTAATTTTAATTTTTTTATTTTTTATCATTTTAATTTGCATTTTTTTGTGGTTGAGACCGTTCTGTAATTTTTGTGGACGTTTTTTGTTGGGTTGCAGCGGGTGCAGTGGACGAGTAGTGTGGTTCACAAGGAGATCTGCCAGCTGAAGGGTAGGAATGACGATGACTGCCAGAATTACATCAAGGTCTTTGGACGTGAGAGCCCTGATAAGTTTCTCGCGTGCGGGACTAATGCCTACAAACCGCAGTGTCGACAGTTCACTCTCAAGGTAAGTCACGTCGTTTTTTTTTATTTTACGTAGGGTAGAAGTTCCGATTTTGGCCACCTTTGGTCCAATTGTGGTCACTTACTTCGAGAGGACAGAATTATTTGTATTATTAAAAGGAAACAAAATTGTATGGATAATAATAATAACCAGATTTTAACATGAAAATACAGGAAAAAAACATCATTTGAAATCAATTATAGTAAAAAACCATTATAGTAAAGCCACTCTGACTTCGAGAGGACAGAATTATTTGTATTATGAAAAGGAAACAAAATTGTATAGATAATAATAATCACCAGTTTTTAACATGAAAATACAGAAAAAAAAAAATTTGAAATCAATTATAGTAAAAATGGCCTCAACTGGTACAGTGACCACAATCGATGCATCAACCCTATAACTTTTTCAGTTGTACGTAATTTCTTTGATATTGCTGTACTAATTTCTTTAATATTGCCTTTCAATGCAATATTAATGAACGACGTTTTGTGTGGAGAGACCCGAGCGTTCGGAAAACGTCGCATGAAGCAGCGTTGCTCAGTAGCAAAGTATCACCGGAAGCTTCCATCCTTGTGACATAATTTACTCCCAGGAAATACAATTCTCGATGTCTCCAGGGGTGTTCACCCCTGAGAATAGGCAAAGAGGAGCACAGTGTATCCGCTGTTCTCCCATTATTCCCGCAGTGTTTCCCGATTGTCCTCGAGAGACTCACCGTCTCTCGGAGCCTGGAAACACTGAGGCAACGATCCCGCCTCTTATAACTTAATTTCCGGCGTGGCAATCGATGTATCTTCGGGCGTCTTGTCTTTTATTCAACCTCAGCGCATCGGACACGAGTCGCTTCCTCTTCTCTGTTCAGGCGACGTGAAATCCAGCTCATCGCGAGTCTCGAGTGTCCGACACGACTTTTCCCTCCCGCATTTTCCTCCCGGGTATCATGCAGCGGTAAATACGACGAACCGCAGGTTCATCCTGGCTCATCTCCGCTCTCAGCGCTGTTAAGGCGATGTGAAATACCGACGCTCACCTCAATAGTTCCGATACGCTTTTTTTCGTGAATTATGAACGGATCGAAGTGAAAATTGAAATACAGATGCCAGTAATGTGAATCTCGTGAATGAATTAGTCAGAATTTTGATTTTTATTTAAAAAAATTGATGTCGGTAACCGATCTGTAATTTTTTTTTTCGAAAATCAAAATTCTGACTAATTCATTCACGAGATTCACATTAGTGGCGTCTGTATTTCAATTTTCGCTTCGATCCGTTCATAATCGGCGACAAACCGCACATCCGAAGATTTTCGGCGCTCAGTGTTTCACATGGCCTTAAAGATGAAACTAGGGTGTCTTTCCCCTCACAGTAGAGGGACATCCCGTGGGGGGGGGGGGGGGAGGGGGGGAGGGAGGGAGGAAACAAAAGCTCACGATCCGGCGAAGGTAGAGTCAAGATCACGCGGTGATCACCGGCAGCCGGATCCGGATCCGGCTGGGAAAGCGTCGGGAAACCCAGGCCTCGTGGTAATCGTGGCAGAGCTTCTGGTGGCTCAGCTCTTCGCTTGGCCAACTTGATGCCACCCTTCCCTTCCCTTCTCCCTTCTCTTCTCTCTTCCCTCCCCTTCACTCTATCTATCTATCCATCTATCTATCTCTTCCCCCCCCCCCCTCTCCTCCCCCATCGCAAAGTGCATCGAGCAAGCGGCAAATCGAGCGTGGAGCTCTCGACTAGAGTTCCGAGTAAGAAGACAAGACTCGTGTGTATAGAGAAGCAGCGTGGATTGAGTAACATCGAAGCAGTCGGAGGGATCTCCGAAGCAACGGCGGCGGCTTCGAGGTCTCCGCGACTAAGTAAGTTAATTCTCGCGGCACCCGCGATACGTTTCTCCCATTCGCTCCCTCTCCTCCGAGTTCGAAATACGACGAAACTTTGGCGCCTCAACCTTGGCGCTCGCTTCGGCTGCTGCTGGTTGTGTGTGGTATATATATATATACTGTATATATGTATACGGGGTTCGCGTTTCCATCTCCCTCGTTGATACGCCGCGAGTTTACCGCAGTTACCCGCCGCCCGGGGGACGAGACTCAGCTTTCCACGGTTAAATCGGGGTCAGCTTCATCCCGCGCATGCTTTTCGGGCCGCGCGACAACTTTTGGGGAAGTAACTTCGCGCTATCTCGGCAAAAGCCGCCGCTGCTTCCGGTCGGATCATCCGCAGAGTTTTGGGCTCTCGACAATCATGGATATGGCGAGAGTCGATCGACTTCCGGTTTGTGTAAAAATTCGGATTTTTTTTTACGGGTCTTTTCATTTTTTAAATTTTTTTAAATTTGAAAATCGAGTTTTGGGCTTTGGCCTAGAATCGAGTTTTTCGTAGTTCACTAATTCGATGTTCACGCTGACGTAAAATCAGGTATTTAATTATGGATTAATCATGGATTAATATTTCTCGTGATACAAATTTATATATATCTCGCTGCGACTATTCCGCTGTTGTAATTATATTCTGGGAATATTTCTCGTGATTCTAGTTGACCTCGGTAAATTATTATTCGCCGAATTGCTATTCTACGAATTGTTTTCGATTAATTAATTTTCGACGAATTGTTTTCGATTAATTGATTTTCGACGAATTGTTTTCGATAAATTGTTTTCGATTTTGTTTTCGAAATTGACACAGCTATGATATAGCTCTGAGCACACGATCGACTTTCAATTATTATTTTTTTTATTCGAGGATAGCGCTAGAGTCATGGCCTTTGGCCTAGAATCGAGTTTTCCCTCATTTCCACTAATCCAATGTTGACGCTGACGTAAAATCAGGTATTTAATCACGGCTTTCAGTCCCGCGACTCTCTGATTACAGTTATCAACGCTAACGTATGATATGATGTATCAGTCGGAGTCGCGCAGCTCGACAAGTGCTGCGCGCCCACGCCGCTCTGTTTCAATTAAGAGAACGACCCGTGCGCCACAATCTATAGCTATGATATCGCAATATTTGCGATATGACTATTCGTAGAATCGCGGAAGCTGCAGAGATCAGCGGTGATATCAATCGTCGAGGTCTAATTGAGCGTCATAATCGTCGGCCTCGTCCTGCAGTTGCGATTCTAGGTTATATCGATGCGAACGAAGGGGAATATGCCATAGAGAAATCCCGTTTTAATGGGGGAAACCCCATCCGATGTTTCAGTCAGATTTCATGCCGGTCGGACACGACCGACGTCGCTCGCCGAGAGTCGAGTGGCGATGATAAAATTTTACCTGCTAATGGAGATTGTGGTTCGCGGCGTATCGCGGCCACCCGGTCCCGGCCTGGCCAGGCCATGGCCGGAAACGAGATAGAATTATCGATAGTTCCCGGCGCAGAGGGTTGAAAGATATATATGACGTATAGGACCAGGTTCCGATATATTTCCGCGGACACACCGATGAACGCGCCGCACACGGTTCACCGAAACATCGGCCATGCCGATCGAATTCACTCGCGAATCGCTCGTTTGGTGGACAGACAGACAGAGGAAGGGGGTAGAAAAAAAAAGGGGAATATCGATCCGACCTAGAGGCTGCTGGGCCAAAAGTGAGACAGAAGCTGTGGGGGGAAAAGAGAGGAACGAGGATATGCAAAACCCAACCCCTTTCTAGGTTGTACCCCTTCCATTTTCCACCCTCCCCCCCCCCTTCCCCTGCGAAGCCCGGATAACCATTGAAAATAAAAACACTGGTAGAGATTTTATTCGACCGGTACTCGGCGGTCCGAGCGCGGTATAGAAATAGCAACGATTGTCAAGGGAAATCACCCGCGAACCCTACTTCCCTCCCCCCCCCCCCTCTCCTGGCCGAGCCCTCACTCCCATGTGTCCCCACTGAGAGGGAGAGAGAGAGAGGGAGGTGTCGCTCTCTCTGTCGAGCATCGAGGGTTGTACCCGTTTCGAGATTTAAACGACACTCCCGACTCTTTCAATTTCCATACCACCGAGCACTGAAATACGCGGTACAATATGGGATGTAGGCCGCACTGAGAAAAATCTATGGGATAACAATGCCAAATATAGCGAATTTTACTGTACAGTAAAATTCGTCACGAAAATTGATTTCGTACGTTTTTTTTTATTTTTCGAAATTTCCTCAAATTTCGTAAAACTATATCCCAACGGAGAGAGTGAATCAGAGGGAATTGTGGAGTGAACGAAAAAACGAAGATTCAGGACCAACAATGCCAAATATAGCGAATTTTACTATTTATAATAGTAACGATGAATTTTTATAATAGTAAAAATTCGTCGAGAGAAACGCGAAAATTAATTTCGTACGTTATTTTTTATTTTTCGAAATTTCCTCAAACTTCGTAAAACTATATCCCAACGGAGAGAGTGAATCAGAGGGAATAGTGGAGTGAACGAAAAAACGAAGATTCAGAACCAACAATGCCAAATATAGCGCATTTTACTATTTATAATAGTAACGACGAATTTTTATAATAGTAAAAATTCGTCGAGAGAAACGCGAAAATTAATTTCGTACGTTTTTTTTTTTTTTTTTTTTTTCGAAATTTCCTCAAATTTCGTAAAACTATATCCCAACGGAGAGAGTGAATCATAGAAAATAGTGGAGTGAACAAAAAAAAATGAAGATTCGGGACGAGAGTCGCGAAACATGAAACGAAGAAGGTAAGAGCCGCGGTTCTTGGCCGGAGTGATGGGGGAGGGGGTAAAAGGAGACTCTACTTAGATTTCGTCGTGGGCCCCGTGCACCTCGAAAACTTGTTGGCCACTCGCGCGGGAACTCGTAGAACTGGTCGGTAACAGTGCGCTGGGCGAGCGTCGGCGGCAGCGCGAAGCCAGAGTCGCGAGGAGCGCGAGGAGGAGCCGAGTAATGGCTCGGACTCGAGTGGCGAACGGCGAGAGAGGAGTTCGCCGCGACTGCTGCTGCTGCTGCTTCGTGCTCTCCGCGAAGCTTCGCTGGTGAGAGAAGCGTTTTAACGTCGAGTGCACTGTGTTTCGACGGTCTGGGAGGGGGGAGGGGGGAAGGGGGGGTGAAGAGGTGATGCCGAGTGGAGGATGGGGAAAGGGGTGAAGAGGAGGGGCGAAGGGCGAGGTGGGGGAAGGGGGGGAAGTGGACCCCTTCGTTCACACGAACACGATGAGGAGGGGGGGGGGGGGGGGGGGGGGGGTAAGCTTAAAGACTAATATGACTCCTGTCTCATTTGCGTCTGCTGCCTCTGCCCCCCCCCCCCCCCCCCTCCCCCCTCTTGGAGGAACGAGAGCCTCTCTGTCTTTTTCCTGTAACGCTGTGAATTTTTTGATAAAAAATTTTTGTGAATTGTGAATTTTTTGATAAAAAATTCACAGCGTTACAGTCGGAGCCTGTCAGGCCCTGGGCAGGGCCATGTCATCCCTGTCCGGGCCTGATCAGTGCCTGGTTTGGGTCGAATGTAACCCTACGAATTTTTTACTCCGCCTCGTTTCACTCTCTAAATTTTTTTTTTCTTTTTTTTTTTTTTTTTTTTTTTTCGCGCGCCTCTTACTTCCTGCACCTGGCGAAGGGGGGAGGGTGGTTACTCCCTCGAAAGTTTGGCGCTCGGAGCGAGCCAAGTCAGCTCTCTCCGATGCACTCGCCAAAGCCGCCCAAAGATCAATATTCGGATTCTAAGTCGCCGGGTAATTACGCAGTCGGCAGTGTCAATTCTTGACTAACGTAAGATCCATGTAAATATAGGTGTAAATATATGTATAGAGGTTTACGTGCACTGAGTTTGAACGGCGACGGGATCTGTGGATCTTTGATCGTCTCGTCCGACGACATCGAGACATTTTTTTTTTATTTCGACAATTCGGTTTTCGTTGGAAACGGTTTACGGAATTTCGTCGGTCCGCGTCGATCGAGGTCCGGTCGATGGTTACCCGACAAATTACTTTATCGGACTAACCAATTAATCGACCGGCGCCGCATATATACAACGCGGGCCGCTTGTTTGCCCATCAAACAAGTCGTCGTCGCTTTTTTTTTTTTTTTTTTTTTTTTTTTGAGAATCCGGTTGGGAGATTCCATCGGGTGAATGCGAGTAATCCCGGTCGCCGGGCGAACGCGGCTACAGTGTCATAAACCCTCGGTTTTTATTCGCGCGCGGCGAAACTGGTAACGAGGTTCAGGGGTGAGAAAGGGTGGAGAGGGGGTAGAAGGGGGAGAGGCGAGATACCGTGAAACGAAAATCATTTTTATTTCGTCTTTTTGTTTCCACAGTTCCATCACTCGGCCGTCGAACTGACGTATTTTCAAATGGCGGGAAAGGGGTGAAGGGGGGGGGGGGAAGCGTCGAGTAATCGAGTTTCTCGCACAGCTCGGCAAATCGGTTAATTAATCGAGACCCGATCGCGGATATATCGGCTTACCGAACGAACCGACTGATAAAAACGCGGGGGAAAGAATTATAACCGGGCGGAAAAGCTAACGAAAGGCGATAGGCGATAATAATGTGGCCGCGTGTCGCAGTGGCGAAAATAATGGGAGAGAGAGAGAGGGAAAAATGAGAGGGAGAGAGAGGGAAAAATGAGAGGGAGAGAGAGGGAAAAATGAGAGGGAGAGAGAGGGAAAAATGAGAGGGAGAGAGAGAGAAAAATGAGAGGGAGAGAGAGAGAGGGAAAAATGAGAGGGAGAGAGAGAGGGAAAATGAGAGGGGGAGAGAGAGAGGGAAAAATGAGAGGGAGAGAGAGAGGGAAAAATGAGAGGGAGAGAGAGATTTGATTTGATTTGATTTATTATGCCCGAGTTAAACTATGGGGCAATATAAGAAATAGCAGGGTAAGAGAGAGGGAAAATGAGAGGGGGAGAGAGAGAGGGAAAAATGAGAGGGAGAGAGAGAGGAAAAAATGAGAGTAAGAGAGAGGGAAAAATGAGAGTGAGAGAGGGAAAAATGAGAAGGGGTAAAAATTACGAGTCGAACCGGCTGCAAACTGCCGCCGGCCATACACTCGGATAACCCGCGGGATGCGGGTCAGGTCAGGATCAACCGGAAGCTCTGCTGCTAGCCGCTGCCGCAACCTCATCAGCGCCGGAAGTTACCGCGATGCGCTTCCGGGCAGCAGTGGCAGCAGCAGCAGCGCCCATGTCAACGCATATCGGGATATACGAGTTCTCGATTTCGATTTTCCTCGCGCTATTGGCCGTGTTACATCGACTCCCCGGGGGCCTCCCCCCCTCCCCCCTCTGCCCCTCCACCCACCTCCCCTCGCCTTTCATCTCTCCAATCGACTTCTCGGACTTTCGCAGCAAAGAACCAGCGACTTTCCATCGAATTCTTTTTCTTTTCTTACCCTTCGTCCATTCCTTCGTCCATTCCTTCTTCCCTTTTGCTGCTGGCGTTCTCCAGCTGCTTCTCCTCGACGACTACCAACGAGATTTGACTCCTCCAAGACACATCTGTATTTTATATTTTATGATTTCTCGTACGAATTTGATTTGCCTATATTTTGAATAGCGAATTCCCACGTGAAGACTTTTGTAATGTATTTTTTTTTTTTTTTTTTTTTTATTTTGTCGACAGTGATCGACAGTCGGCGTTTCGTCCGACGCTCGAAAAATGCTCAATCTTTTTTTAAACTTATTTCCGTGAACCACCGAGCGACCAATTGCGAGGCTCGTCGAACTTAATTTTAATAGTGAAGACTTTTGTAATGCTTTTGTTTTTATTTTTTTAATTTTGTCGACAGTGATCGACAGTCGGCGTTTCGTCCCACGCTCAAAAAAATTCTCCATTTTTTTAAACTTATTTCCGTGAACCAGCGATCAATTTGCGAGGCTCGTCGAACTTAATTTTAATTGCGAAAGACAGTCTCCCTTCGCGTCCCGTGGAATGGATGTTGTAGATGGGTCTGGGAGGAGGGAGAGGGACGAGTTTGAAAAAGTTGAAATACCGCGAAGCGTAATATGATGGAATTCGAGACCGAGCTCCGTGCTCCGTGCCTACATCGGCGCGGGAGGAAAGTGGCGGCTCGGGTATTCGGTCCAGGAATCGGGTGGTAATGGCAACCGCGAATGTTCCGACCGCGTGGCCGCCGTGCGGCTCGGCGCTGGGTACACCAGCGCGGCGAACCCAGAGCATCGCGACTGCTACAATCTCTCCGTCTCTCTCTCATTGTTTCTCTCACTGGAAAACGACGAAGCGAGAGAGACAGAGAGAGAACGAGAAACGCATTGTACGGAAAGAGAGAGAACGAGAAACGCATTGTACGGAAAGAGAGAGAGAGAGACAAACAGACAGAGCGCAAAGAGAGAGAGAGAGACAAACAGATAGAGCGCAAAGAGAGAGAGAGACAAACAGTCGAAACGCAAAGAGAGAGAGAGAGAGAGAGAGAACGAGAAACGCGTTGTACAGAAAGAGAAAGAGACAAACAGACAGAACGCAAAGACAGAGACAGAGACACAACAGAATCAGACCGACCGACCAGTCCCGGGACGGTCTGGACTAGTGGCCTGGACTGGCCCGGACCAAGCCGGGGCGCCAGTCTGCGCTCTCATCGGCCGGCCGCGCACCGGACACCGGTGCATTAGCCATGGCGACGGCGCGTGCATGGCAAACATTCGACTCTGTCTCTCACTCTCCCCTCGGGATCGATTGCCATTCGGTTGCAAACCCGAGTTCTGTCTCAGAGCAACTACCACTTCTCACTCAGTCACTTCACCCCTTGTACCTTGCCTCCCCCCTCTCAGCCCCAATCGCACTCTCCCCCTCCCACAAATCCACCCAACCACCCACCCACGCCTCGCGGCTGCTCCAAACTCCGGCAGATCTCTCGCCACCGGCCGTTCTCGTTCCCACGTAGTACCCTCCGCAGTTGCACGCGCTTAACGGTTGCTCCTGCTGTGTGTACTCGCCCGTCGTGTGTGCTCGACTACTTATGTACACGCAATATGTGTACCAACTCGCCGCCCGTGAACACTCACTCTGTCTCTCTCACTCCTTCTCGCTCACTGTATACAGGGCGATTCAGAATCTTTTTGTCAGCCGTTGAAGAATGAGTTTAGCACCTCGGGAACGAAATTATTCAGCCGTTTTTTTGTAATTTGCAATATTCATTTATTTATCGAAAATTTGAAAAAAAATCGACCAATGGGAACAAAGAAATAAATAAATAAACCTGTAGACCAATGGGAACCCAAATAAACGAATATTTAAAAAATACTATAAATACTACAAATAAATAGTATTTTTTAAATATTTATTCATTTATTTGTCCCCATTGGTTAATTTTTTTTTCTAATGCTTGTAAATAGATAAATATTGCGAATTACGAAAAACGGCTAAGTAACTTTGTTCCCGAGATGGTCAACTATTTTTCCTCAATGGCTGAGAAAAAAATTCTGAATCACCCTGTATATGTGTGTGTGTCGATATATCTGTCTCTCTCACTCCCATTCGTTCGCTGTATATATATATGTGTGTAGATATATATGTCTCTCTCACTCCCTCTCGCTCACTGTATATATATTTATGTGTGTGTCGATATATCTGTCTCTCTCGGTCCCAGGACTGTTTGATCGATTTCGAATAGCGCTTACGCAATGACAATCGCCGTTCGATACCCCTGCAACTGTCGAATATCACCGTCGCCTTCGAATGTCGATGCCACGAGGTGTACGATCCGGAGAACGACAACACCCACGCTTGTTGTGTATCTGGATATTTGACAGGAGGGGATTCGAAGGAGCGTGCGCCAAGGACAGACGATGTGAGATTGTATCGTTAGGTGTGTTAGATGGATCGCGTGGCACGATTTCTGGTCAACTGGATATGTGGATCACTGCGATTGACGAGTGAACGCACTTTTGAAAGCGAGTTGGTGATGTTGGACTCCGTTCGCCGGTTACCTATGGTTAGGATATTTTTGTCAGCATAACTGATGACCTGGTCATCGATTCTGCTCGATGAACCTCGACGTAAATTCTGCTGCGTTACATCTAAGACTTCGGATTCAATACCAGGAATACCAGGGTGAAGATTGTAATAACGAAAATACATTTCTGGTCCATACCTTCGCGCGATTCTTTTCCTCATATTTTATTCCCGTCGCGAAGCAGCGTTCGCGAGATCAACTGTGTCTTTTTTTTTGGTTCGCGTCAGGTTTGGTTCGTTCGGGTGCTCTCTCTCTTTTTCACTCGTCAGGAAAGAAAGAGAAAGCAGGAGACGCGTTGCAATATTGCGGTCCGAGTCAAGCTGTCCGGAGATGCCGGATACCCGGCGCAGATAGGCTACCGAGGTGTATGGACTGAGAGGGGCGAGGTTGGGGTGGCACGACTCTAGGGTTGGGTAGTTTGGAAGCGCGCCAGCCAAGCTCGCAAGTATATATATATGTCGCCTGCGCCGGAGGCGGTACAACCACTCGTAGAAAACACACGTACAACCCTACGCGAAGTGATACATATGTTCGTCGTTGACGTTCATACGTGCCGCACGTATATATCCTGGCTCTCGGTGTGTATGCTACGTAGACAGCATGTAAATTTATGTATCTATGTACACAACATGTAAATTTATATATTTACGTACACAGAGACATGTTGTAGCTGATACGAGGATGGTTCTTCATATGCAGACTCTGTTGGTGATCCCAAACGGGATCACGTTGAGCCCCGCGGGGTCTATGGTGGGTATTGAAGCTGGCGGAGTGTGCGGCTTGGTTTGGGTTAAGTGCAGGTGCGTTGAAACGTCTTTGGCTGATTTTTTGGCTGCATTTAGTCATCCTAAAGTTGGTCCATAGGACGCAAGGACAATGAACCCTGTTTGGGTTAAGTGCAAGTGTCTTGAAACGTCTTTGGCTGATTTCTTGACTGCGTTTAGCCATCCTAAAGTTTTTCCATAGGTCGCAAGGACAATGAACCTCGTTTGACTCATTTTACGTCGACTGCAAATGCGTTGCAAAGACTCTAACTGATTTCTTGACTGCGTTTAGTCATCCTAAAGTAATTCCATAGGACGCAAGGACAATGAACCTCGTTTGACTCATTTTACGTCGACTGCAAATGCGTTGCAAAGACTCTGACTGATTTCTTGGCTGCGTTTACCCATCCTTAGGTCCATCCAACGCAGGGACAGCGAACCACGAAGCGAAGAACACGGCGCAAGCGTCAGCCGACCACACGAGACTGGTACCATCGACTCTGACTGGTGTGAGCGACTGGCGAACGTTTGGGAACTGGGTTAGCACACGCGAATTAATCCGCACGTCGTCGCGTGTGATGGATATCTCCGTTATCAGCGGGTTCGAGCTCGAACTGCGCGCTCGCGGGACGAAAACCGTCAGTTGCAGGTGAATCGATCCATCGGAAAGCCTCCTAAACTCAGAAACGAAAATGTACACAGATGTGTAACACCCTTGGAAATTGCAAACAGCCGTGTGAATTAGAAAACGACGACACCCCGGGGATTTCGCGGTGCGCCGCGAATTCGTCGCCGCGCGCACGCTCCGGGTCGACCTCGACCGTTGTTCCTACCGAAAAGTTGGTTGCGGCAGGTTGATGGCTCCCCGGGGAGACCGGCGACGGTCCGTGGTGGTCAACATATTGGCTGGTGAATTGCGATCGACCCGCGCTTTGAAAACGAAAATGCAAAAGATGTTGATGGCCATTTATCGTTTCGTAGAATATCGCTATTATTTTCCCCACAGAAAACAAAATAACAGTGGTCAATCGTTGAAACACGCGTCAGATTGGGTTTTCGACATGGACTGCCTCTCGATGATCCAGACGAATTTTTCTAGAGTGCAACGCGAATTATTTTTTTCCAAAAAAAAAAAAATAATAGGAACCGTTGCAATACTCGTCAAATTGGGTTTTCGATATTGACTACGTTTGGATGATCCGTGGGAATTTTTCTATAGTGCAACGCGAATTATTTTTTCCATGGAAAAAGTATAATAGTGACAATCGTTGCAACGCTCGTCGAGATTGGGTTTTCGATATTGGAGCTGGATTATCCAGAGGAATTTTTCAAGAATGCAGTGCGAATGGTTGGAACGATGAACGTTGAATATTGATCAATTATCAGCTTGTTGTATTATCAGGTTGTTTTCAAACAGGTCGACGGATGTGGTTGATGGTCTTCGACAGTCCACACCTTCCAACAGCAGCACATATAGCATATGTAGTCCATGTGACTTCATGTGCGCCTTCCTCTCCTCTCTTCCAAGCCGCGGGTCGCGTTCCTTAACGATCGTTAATGGCCCGGAATGTCTCACTGCGCGCATTCCATGCCATGTGTGTTCATCGTATCCGATCATCGTTTCAGTGCCCGCGCACATCTTGATACGGGCGTCGCGTACACCGCCTCCGCAATTGGAAACCTACGTGGCTGGCTCTATCATGTGCTTCTGATTATATAGGAATTTCCGTCGCATGCACGTTCCCCGTGCATTCTATTCCCTGACTTCTGATTGGCCGATTCTCCGAACTTCGTTGCAAGGGTCAATCTACAACTATGCCAAAGTCGACTCTACTTCAGAATGTCTATGGAATTTTTCTCGTTTGCGTCAATAAGTCGTCAACCCGGTTGAAACATGATCAGAACCACGCCAGTACCTCGCCAATGGCTAGATCCACGTCGGATACAACCCTATGTATAATTAACTATGCCAAAGTCGACTCTACTTCAGAAGTGTCTATGGAATTTTTGCGGTTGCGTCAATAAGTCGTCAGCCTGGGTTGAAACATGATCAGAACCACGCCAGCACCTCCCCAATGACAGAATCCAGGTCGGATACAACCCTATGTATAATTTCCAGCAAGACAACCTCTCGATCGAAGGTTACCACGATAAGAACTGGACAATTCAACCCCTCCAACCTCTCCTCGAGCTTCGCGTTTCGTATCGACAACAGACCTTTCCCAATACTTCAGAGCTTCGGAGAGCACTCGATTCCCCAATCGACGTCGGAGTAATCGCGGCTAGCGTCTCTGGTCGCAAACCGATAACGAGTGGCTTTAGTCCCGATTGGAAAAGTCGCTTCGGTGACGACAGAGGTCCTCACGAATCGTCTCCTCTCTCTCATCTGGGGTCCAGTTCGAGCTTTCCTGATAACGTCAGTTGCGGGTCACCGCCGCTGCTAACTGTGCGGGAAGCTCACTCCTTCTCGCGATCAACGTCGTCAACGCTGGAGGATAGTCTCTTGCATTTGTGCTCTGTTCTATAGGAGACTCTAATGTCCTGTAGGACCCTAACTGTGGCTGTCGTCGATGCTGCAGCCTCTGCTGCTGATCCTGATGCTACTGCCACTGCTGCTGCTCGCATCAAACCAGGAATCGAGTACATTGGCCCAGGCGCCTTTACAATCGACGACCCGATCCAAGTACTGCGCATGCCAGCTCCTAACACAGGTCGTTCTGGCACATCGGCAGCCGGATACCGACAGAGGCTTCGTGCCAAGCAGCCACTGAGCAGTCCACAACGCTTCTCCACCAGTCTGTGTCCGATACTTTACAATCCACTGCGGTGCACCCGGTATACAAGTGTCGGCCTCTACATAGATATACAACGGGTACGGGAAAATGTTCGCGGTGCAATCTAAGCCCCCGGCACGACGCTCGTATCGTACGGTTACACACCGACTGAGAGAAAGCGGCGTGTCTGGGAATCCGAACGGTGGGAAATAAGACCGCGACGCGGTTGCCGAGAGACACAACCGGAGCGCAATGCGAAGTGGGCAACGTAGGGCAACGTTAGGGCAACCTGGATACACGTATCGGGCACTCACGCGCAGTACCCTGTCTCACCCTAAGTGGGTCACGCTTCTGCTGCTGCTGCTTCGCCAGTCTCGTCGGGCGGAAGCGAGTGTCTTACCACCCACAATGCTGGACACGAGGATGTTGTCTTGGAGAGATTCGACCGCAGCGGAGATTCGCAGCTCCTGGGACGACGACGACGTCGCAGGACGTTGGGTCATATCGCCCCGGGGGGGTGGGTGGGGGGGGTCACACATCGCGAACGTCGCGAGATAATTTCCCCGGCGTATTCTAGGCGGGTGACTCGACTCCTCGATGGGTGCGAGGCGTTGTCCGTGCGAAAAGAGGGAGAGGGAGATTTCAGTCTGATGCGAACAATTCTGGAGTGAGACGGAGGGAGAGAAAGATGGAAAAGGGAGACAGAGGGAGAAAGATAGAGAAGGACGGAGAAGAGAGACAGACAGAGAAAGATAGAGAAGAGGGACAGAGACAGAAGGACAGAGAGAAAGAGTAAAACGAAAGAGTGAAACAAATACCCAACCGAGAGAGTCCAGTGGGAAAAGTCCGCTCACTCTCCGAGCTTGCGAGCTTGAGCTGTGTGATGGACGTCCGGATCCTCGGGAAACGGGAAACCAGGACTTTGCAGCACTGAGATTTGGTTACTCCGAGCAAACCTGCCACTGGAAAATGTGTACAAGTTGATGTTACTCTCGCTAGCCCGGATATTAACGCCCCCTTCATCCCCACTCCCCCCACTCCTCTCTCAGCACCGTCACTCTTTGGATTTTGCCCAGCGAACAGACGGAACTCGAGATTGGCTCGAGAGTTTTAACAACGCGGACTGACGCTGAAATCCGTCGAGCAATTTGAGACCTTTTTGTTTGCGGGAAAAACCCACCGGCAATTAGCTAGTGGCGCGCTTATTCCCAACGCGGACGCGATTTTGGATAGTAATCCGGCTGAGTTTGTCCGGTTGAGAGTTGCGCAGTGACAAAAGACGTCCGGGGAAAGTTTTTGGTGAAGACTTCGAAGTTTCGCGGATTGCCCGCCGGCGATCCGCGCTTTTGGTCGACTGGTCGCGATGCTTGCGATGATATTCCTGTTTGCGGTCAATGATTTCGTTCTCCACAGACGAATTATCGTCCCTGGATGATCGGTTATCTTTCTTGTCCCATTTAAACCGACCTCCATTTTTTTTACAATAAATTCAGTCTTTGGGTTCAAAGCAGTGAATGCACTTTGGGTATCGTCATAATTCTACTTTTAACTTAGGTGAAATAAAAGTACCATTTTTTACCATCATTTATTAAACTATATTTTTAAAGAACTGAATATTCTATGTAACATTTTTTGTATAGAATAATTTCATTTATTAATTTGAATGAATTGACAGTATGATGAATTAATATATACATTTTTTTATGCGCTAATGGCTCTGGGAAAAAAAAATTACTTGAAATTTAATGTACATGTACTAGAAGTTTTTATTCATAAACTGGTGTACTAAATTAACTATACAAGTGCGAGGTAAAATTTATTTTTGGTACAATAATTTTTATAATTTGCTTTAATTTTACTGTAAAAGTACTTTAACTTTGAAAATTTACTCTAATTTCATTGCAAAGGTACCTTAATTTTATATCACAATTGTTCATTAAATTCAATTAACGAGTTTATGGATTAAAGTTTCCAGTCTTTTGGAAACTCCAGGCTACAAATGGTGCGTCTACCCTATAACCCATTTTGCCCCGGGTTCTGTTTGCCGCCGTGGTGCATATATAGTATGTGCATTACGTACACTTGACGTGAGCGTAGCCATAGTCACTCGGCCGGCAATCCACGAGGTCGCGGACTCTCGGTTCCGCCGGAAGCGTATACGCGCCAGCGTTAACCGACCGAAGCCGAAACAGAAGCCTGGACAGCGGCGTCCGTCGATTGATGCCTCGCAATGCACCCCAGGGCATTCCCGTCGCGATCTCCGCTCCAGGTTTCCGCGTCTCCGGCTCGAAACGCTTGATCTCCACTTGTTCGACGATGTTTGACCGCGTCGAGCCGCCGGCGACGCGGAAATCCCCGCAGTTTCCCATCTTGACCCCTAACCAAGACCGATAAATAATGTTGCGACCAATTAAGCTTGAAATATTCCATTAACACGAAAACACCCCAAGTGTCCGTCGTCGCTTGTTCCGCAGGAGCAACTCTCCAACAACCTCCGAGAGCGACCCTCGGCGACCCCGGGACCGTAATACCCGCGAAAACGCGACATTTGAGGAAGCGCGGAAATTTCGATCTAAACTACAGTTGCGCGAAATCCGGGAGACTAGTTTTCAAGTTGGAAGTCAGAGAGCACTGCGTCGCGTCGCGCACTTCGGTGTCTGGTTCTGTACATGGAATGTACGAGTGTACTTTAGTCGTGAGTGGCAATTCCGTGCGCTCAGGTATGTCCAGGGAGCAGAGCTGAAGTGGCGGAAAAGCTGTACCAGGATCACCAACATCAGCAGTGACATCGCCGAGGATCAACTAGGATCGCCAACACCAGCAGCAGCATCACCAAGGATCACCAGAATCACCAACACAACACTGAGAAAAATTAATAGTTGTGAATTACCAATCGTTGGTCATAGCTACCATTGTTTTAGTAACTGCAACCAATATTTTGGTAGATCTAAGCAATGATTAGTAGCCGCAACTACTGATTTTTTTCCAGTGCAGCAGCAGCGTCACCAGCGTCACCAACACCAGCAGCAGCATCACCAGAATCACCAGCAGTAGTATTACTACCACCACCACTATCATCACCATCACTACCAGCATCACCAGAATCACCAATACCACACTGAGAAAAATTAATAGTTGTGAATTACCAATCGTTGGTCATAGCTACCATTATTTTAGTAACTGCAACCAATATTTTGGTAGATCTAAGCAATGATTGGTAGCCGCAAATACTGATTTTTTTCAATGCAGCAGCAACGTCATCAGCGTTACCAACACCAGCAGCAGCATTACTACCATCACCACCATCATCACCATTACTACCATCACCACCAGCATCAGCAGAAGCAGCAGTAGTCGCAGCAGCAGCAACAGTGCCACCAGAAGGAGCAGAAGTCGCAGCAACAGCAGCACCAGAATCACCAGCAGCAGCATTGCTACCATCACCACCATCATCACCATCACTACCAGCATCACCAACATCAGCAGAAGCAGCAGTAGTCGCAGCAGCAGCAGCAACAGCACCAGCAAAAGCAGCAGAACTCGCAGCAGCAGCAAACAGCAGCACCAGAATCACCAGCAGCAGCATCACCAGCCGCACAGGTGTCTCTCGTATATCTATGTACGACTCCTTCCCAACTCCCTTACGGTCTTCTGCAACGCCGTACGCTTCCGTGTGCCAAGTGGAAGGTCGAACGGCAGTAAATCTCCCGTCGGATGCTGCTGCTCCAACGTGCGAGTGGAATCTCTTCTTCTGGGCTTCTCTCCCATCCTCGTTCGCCGGTCCCGGACTCCATCGGACTCTCCCCGGACTGTTACAACTGCTGCTGCTGGCTGCCGGGAGGACTCCACCGCAGCCTCGCGCAACGTCCCAGGAGTCGACTATACCTGATGCTCGGCCCCGTCGCCTTCCACCGTAACCTCTGTCTCCGGTTCCCCGGGTCACTGACCCCTTTCGACGATTCCACGGTCGCCCTTCGGGCCCTTCGTCATCCACCGGTTACGGTTAATGCGGATACTGAACTACCGTACTGCATTTGTACCACATTTAACCGTGGGGTATCCATTTCTCGCAGCGTTCCCATTCTGGGTTCGGTTTGAACCCGCTGCGCGCTCGGCCAATGAATTAACCGCGCACTGATGGAAAGTCCAATTACAGTTTAACTAATTGTGATTACGCCGAAGGAATAATAGTTTCTATTATGCCGGAAGGCCATAATAACATGGAGCACCGATAGTGCGCTGCAATATTTGTGGGCTATGGTCGATGCACAAATGTAGCAGATTCATACGCAGATTCGACTGTGCTCCGAAAATTCATTTTTACATTTATTCATTAAGGGATCGTGACAGTGTGACCCTCCGAAAAATCAATGATTTTCGCGAATTTTTTTTGTTAAGTTGTAATGAACTAATTGGTCTGGTTTTTTTTTAAATAAGTACATTCTTGAAGAATACAAAATGATTTTTTTTATGTGCATTTCTTTAATGTATAATAATGATATAAATTGTTTAAATAGCTCGTGTAAAAGAAAGGTCCTGCATTATGTCCACGATTGCGGCCGCAATTTTGATCTGAACCAAAAATTTCAAAAAGATTATTAATCTGTAGGAAATTCGCTATCGCGCTATGGGAGCTTTTCTTTTTAAATTTGACAAAATGGCGGCGGTTTGAACGAAAATTATCGAATTTAGCCCTTTTTTTCGACAGTTTTTCGTAAACAAAAATAGGAAGATTTAATTAAAAAAAAAAAAAGCTTCCATAGCGCGATAGAGAATGACGTTAGAAATGTTCTCTCAACATTTGAAATCGATATCGTCATAACTCTTCATTTGAGAGTGGACACCGTTTTGAAAAACAACATTCCGAGAAAAACGCGTTTAAAGTTTGCACACGCCACTGTCACGCTGTCAATCCCTTTCTCTAAGAAAGGCTGTAGCGACCGAAATAATTCGAATTTCGATAAAAAAATTTAACAGAATGTTTATAACTGTGTATACTATCCGATAATGAAAAAAAAAAAAAAAAAAAAAAAAAAAAATCGATTTTTTTTTATTTCACACTGTGACGATCCCTTAAAACAAAATAGTAGTACTACAATGTGAGATAAATGGAAATTATTCAGCCAATGGTGAACGATATCAGAAACTAGTGATGAGAGATGATATGAGAATTTCGGCGGATAAAGGTACCTAACAATGAGAATGTTTCGTGAAAATCAAACTGTGTTCATGGGCAATGCGGACGCAGGTCGGTCGGATGGTTTGTAGCAATGCTCAATGCTCGTCCACCGGAACGATAATTAGATCGGAGCGCCGGGGCGTGGCTGTGGCTCTCCGTATGTACAGTTCGTGTTGGAACAGCATGATCGACTATATACATTGATATATATGTATATAGTACGTGTGTAGATTTCCGATGAAATTCGGAAGTTCGTCGTGTGGACTGCTTTTTATATTCATCGGTTCCACTCTGAGTTCTTCTCATACATAAAAATAATTCGGGGGGAGGGGGGAGTTACCTCATCCCAGCACAAACGGAGAGGCGATCCGGAATGGAAATTAAAAAAAAAAAAAAAAAAAAAAAACAGGTCAACGCCGCGCACTCTCGATTCGCCTCGCTCACCGCGTATCGGTGTCCACCCGGAATTAGTGCGTCACCCGGGGTGACATAATAATTGATACAACGCCTATGCGGATGCGCATGAAAAAATTCGAGCCACGGAGAAAAATGTCGGGACGACGAAACACGGTTTGGAGGATTGTGAAGTGCAATGCGAACGGTAAATGTATCATTCAGATTGTGGAGAAGTAACAACTTGCAACAATCTATTGAAATGGAAACTGTGAATAAAATTTCTTTAAAAAAAATGGTGTATAACCTATGAATGCAATTTTGCTTCTATTGTTTCGTTGGTACCACGAAAGAACGCCGCAACATCGCTCGTTCCAACAAACATTCAATTGTACCCAGTGCAGTTTTTTTCTCCTAGAAAAAAGACAGCGAAAAGGATCGTCGAAAAGGTAAAAAAAACCAAATTCAAAAACTAAAATAAAATACATAAAAAAATACCCCCCGCAGGTTTCCGGTACAGAGTCCCCATATATTTATCGCCCGGAAGTCGAGAAGCTTCCCGATCATCGCGATCCTTTCCACACCACAAAAATCCATCGAAAATATATTCTCAACGTCGATTTTATGTATTTCGTATCGTTTTATGGATTTTCGCGGATGGATGTAACGCGGCGCGAGATAGGAGAGAAAAAAAGACGCTCGCCGATGTCGTCGCGGATTTTTCTATGGCCCGGTTACCATTTTACCAGGGGGGGGGGGGGGGGGGGGGGGGAACGCTCGAATATATCGCGCCGCGGATAGCGGAGGAGTTTGGCGACGAGGTCGAGGGTGAATCCTGCTGAACGGCCCATTAGATTCACTGCGCGGCACCATCGACCCCCCTTCCCCCGCCCCAACCCCCTATTGCTCCTTCATGCGGTGCCCCGAATGATTTACGGAACTTCCGGGAGCCCTGATAAGTCATATATACAGGGTGATCCGGAATCCTCGCACCGAAAGCCCTCAAGAGAAAGTTGAGAGTATGTTAAGGGAGAACTTGCTCCTAATTCGCCCTCAACTTACTCTCAACTTGAGTACAATTTAAGATACTAGGCTAATCACACGCGAGATATCTTTGCGCTGCTGCGCTCTTATAAACCTTTAAAAGGGTAAATCGCAACTAAAAACCCTTTTTTAGTTGATTTAAAACAAAAAAAAATTTGGCCGAACAGTTTGTCAGAAATCGTAGATCTTGCCGCCGGGCCAAAAAGCGCCCAAATCGGGGTCACGAAATTTATTTTTTCAAAATATCGACTTTTAACCTATACCATCATTCTCAAGTCGCATATTCTACCCCTGAAAACACTGGTTACAACCCTTTTTTAGTTGATTTTGAAAAAAAAAAAATTTTTGCCGAACAGTTTGTCAGAAATCGTAGATCTGGCCGCCGGGCCGAAAACCGCCCAAATCGGGGTCACGAAATTTATTTTTTCAAAATATCGACTTTTAACCTATACCATCGTTCTCAAGTCGCATATTCTACCCTTGAAAACACTGGTTACGACCCTTTTTTAGTTGTTTTTGAAAAAAAAAAAATTTTGGCCGAACAATTTGTCAGAAATCGTAGATCTGGCCGCCGGGCCGAAAACCGCCCAAATCGGGATCACCGTATGTTAAACAGTGCTGCAGCGCTCATCACGACAAACTGTCAAATCTGGCGCTGTTAAACAAAAACTGTCGGTCGTCACGGCCCTCGACCAATCGGAGGCCGAGTTATATCGACAACAATGGTTGCTCACGCACTTTTCAATAGAGGATATGCCCTCTCAACTTGAGGGCGAATTAACCGAAAGTTGAGAGTAAGTTGAGGACGAATTAAGAGAAAGTTGACATTGGCTGTCATAAATCGGCTCTCATTAAAAAACTACCGGGAATAAAAATCTCAAATTTTGCACACGCATTCCTGGAACCATTTCGGACTTCCGGGACTCGTTTGGTGCGGTGATTCTGGATCACCCTATATACGACTGCAGTGTCGCGAGGAGCGCGTCGCAAGTTCGACTCCGCGCCGCCAGGGTGCGCGCGCAGCCTGGAATAGAAATGTCTCCTGCGCATGCGCGACTCAAGCGCAAAGCACCCGCGCGCTTTTAATCCGCCGCTCCCATTAATATTCAAAGTTTGACGTGTGCCGGCGAGGGAAAGAGAAAGAAGGGTGAGAAGAGGGAGAAAGGCAACTCGTCTTAATCGCCATTTGAGCCGTCCGCGAAATTGAAACCTCACGCGAGAGTTCGTTCGTCGATCGTCTCTTTATCGCTGAAGTTTGCGATAACAAAATTGGTACAAACGTTTTTATCGACGTGTATCAATCAGGGTTGAGGTCAATATAGACATTGGTGGCTTCATCGATCGTTTGATTGTTTCATTGATTTGTGCTAATCAGGTTGGCTACATTTACCGCTTTATTTATACCTGACTTTGGAATTATCTCAGCGGTGCTCCAACATTTTGAGAAATCTAGGAATCTCTCTCTCCTCTCTCTTTCTCTTCTTCGAGGTCGAGCTGAACTTTAAACACAGCTTTCCCAGAAAATCCCGGCAAAGGAACAAGACGGAATATTTTGCGGGGCGCGAATATCAGATCCCTCGGTGCTCGAGCACAGAATCTGAACAAAGGTTTGCGCACGCTGAGCAAACTTTTGCAGTATTGCCAACCGCGCGGGCGCGGTTCGTTAGTGGTTTCGGTTTGAGTACATAACCCACGGGTATTCGGCTTCAGATGCGAGAGAAATACATATATACACACATATAAAATTGATATATACCAAGGAATAATATTCGTGTTGCTCACGTTGATTGGTTGCTCGCAAAATCAAACCCTTTATGACAGACAAAAAAAAATGCTAAATTCCGCATTGGTTATTCCCAAAATTTTTCGCGTGTCACGTAATGATTTTTATCACT
This sequence comes from Itoplectis maculator, assembly GCA_964034905.1. NCBI lineage: Eukaryota > Metazoa > Arthropoda > Insecta > Hymenoptera > Ichneumonidae > Itoplectis > Itoplectis maculator. Next base: position 8,454,564 of record OZ035863.1, read on the forward strand.
GAAAAATGTATAATTCATTATTACTCGCCCTGCTAACCGTTATCGATGAGGAACCGCCTTAATTCAAGCCACCATAATTGCACGTGCCACAAACTTCCCTCTTCCCTCTCTCTCGCTCTTTCACCCTCGCGCTTTATCTTTCATTTTATCTAAACCCGTGATACAAATATAGTTCTTGCCGTTGTAATACAGCAGCCAGGTGTATCATGAATATACATACACCGCAATATCGTTTGGCATGAGGGATGCGCAGTCTCAACGTACACAAATATAAATACACACACACAGTCAGCAACACAAATAGAACCGACACAGACACAAACACACGAAAACACAGTCACATTTACACAGACATATCAATACATTCACAAATTCTGATACACTCAGACACACACACACACAAACACACAGTCAGCTACTCAAATAGAACCCACACAGACACAAAGACACATGGAAACACAGACACACTCACACACATCCAGTAACACAGTCATACCAATACACTCACACTTTCCCAGTGTCACAGACACACTGACACGAAAAACACACCAACACACTCACAAGCACTGACAATAATGTTGAAGTTTGCATCGTTGGAAAGCAACGAAAAAAATTAAAAAATTTACTCTAACGATTCGAAAATTATTCTGGCGATTCTAAAAAATTATTACGAAGTTCAATCGTTATAATAACTTTTGATACCTAATACGGTCCTTTGAGTTCATTATAATCATTTTTTTTATTTTTCATTTTCATTATATTTCATTTTCATTATAATCATTTTTTAATTATTTTCGTTGCTTTCCAACGATGCAAACTTCAACATAGTCACTGACACACGAAACACACACAGACATACTCTACACTCACACTTTCCCAGAAACACAGACACACTAACAAACACTAACACACGCACACGCACTGACACACGAAAAACACACAAACACACTCACAAGCACTGACACACGAAACACACACAGACACACTCTACGCTCACACTTTCCCAGAAACACAGACACACCAACAAATGCACTGACACCTTCACACGCACACAAAAACACAAACACACTCGCAACAAGCACTGACACAGGCACACACACACACACACACATACAAACAGAACACACAGTCACACTCACACACACACACGGAAACACAGACAGACTTTACACTCACACTTTCCCAGTAACACAGACACACCAACAAAAGCACTGACACCTTCACACGCACACAAAAACACAAACGAGCACTGACACAGGCACACACACACACACAAATGCATACTGAACACACAGACACAGTCACACACACGCGGCGGAAAGCCACGAAACGCGGTGGGTACACAACTGGCGCTCCGGTATCCAGCAACGTCATTGTTTTGCAGTCTGGATTTACGAGGTGCCGTTTCTTGCGTTAAACTTTTAAGGCCGAGCCAGTTGCGCTCCGCCGGGTAACAGTATATGCGAGGCACATTTACCGCGGTATGGGGGTGAAGGGGGGAGGGAGGGGGCAAGGGGGGGGGGGGGGGTGGCGCAGGCCAGACTCGGTCTCTGGCGCTGCTCGTTCCAAGCGCGCGGAGCTCACCTCGCGCGCGGCGGCTGCGAAACTTTTCTAATTAATGATAATTAGCCGAAAAGTTTGCGGGCTACCGAGATAACGAGTGACTCACTCGCTCTCTCGTTTGTCCCTCAACTTCTTACGTGCGATGTGGAACGTGCGCCCAGCGCCACCATCCACATCGCCTCGGTTCTTTTTTCGCTGCTTTTTTCATTGTCGGCGTTATGCGCATAGTCGAGCGGAAAATTTCATCGGATGTCTTTTCATTCGTTTTGCTGGGAGTCGAAATTTTTGGGTTCTTTACTGGGAACAGCTGCAAAGTTCATTTTCGCGCCTGACGTGAATATGTTGGGTAACAAAAATAAAAATATAGAAGGTTGGGTGGGGATCAAAATAGTGAATGACCAAAAAGCGAATGGGAAAAATAATGAATTTATAATGAATTTAAAAATGATGGACGTCTGAATCTAGAATAACCATCATTACGAAATTTGCTATTTTAGCCATTGGCTATTATGATCATTTACTATTTTGATCCCAACCCAAAAGGTTCGACTGTGGATAAGCAAAAAGAACGAATTTTGAAACTTGACAATTTTTTCGCGGGTAAATTCGTCGACCAGAATCGATATCCGTGTTGGAGACGCTTTTAACCTCACGTCACAAAGTTTCGTGGACCAACCCTTAAAGTCGCCGATACTCGACCCTTCGATCGAGACAACAAACTATTGTTAGCCCCTAAATTCTCGACGTGCCCGATAATTTCGTTATCAGATAGACGGGAGTAACGTAATATCCACGGCAACTCTCGCGACTCTGTCTCGGTTTACACATCGATCCGGAAGCCGAAGAAAAAGAATGGCGCGGGATCGACGCGAAAAATTCAATCGATAAATCCGCGGAGCGCTCATCTCATTTCCATTCGACGTCGGGGAAACTCATTTCATCCGCGAGAGCAGCTCGAATATTTTATTCAACGAAGCATCTCGATGTACTCACCGCTCTCTCCGTATGCACGTATATATATACACATATACGTGTGTGTATAGTATATATATATATATGTATTTATAGCAGCGCAAACGAAAATCGATTCTCAATAAACGCCCGATTGTTCCCTAATCTTTCGACTCGCGCCGTTATTTTCTTCTTCGCCGTTTCGCGTTACTCCCTCGGCTTCTCGAATACGCGACTTTCCATTCGGAAACGCTCGAGGCGATAAAAATCCTCGGGCGACATTTTTCCACCCGCTTTGCTCGGCCAACGAAACCCGAGAATACGAAACTAGAACAAAATCAAAAAAAAAAAAAAAATACGCGAAATATTTTCTTAAGGGATCGTCACAGTATGAACCTCCGAAAAATCAATGATTTTCGCGAATTTTTTTTGTTAAGTTGTAATGAACTAATTGGTCTGGTTTTTTTTTAAATAAATAAGTACATTCTTGAAGAATACAAAATGATTTTTTTAATGTGCATTTCTTTAATGTATAATAATGATATAAATTGTTTAAACAGCTCGTGTAAAAAAAAGGTCCTGCATTGTGTCTACGATTGCGGCCGCAATTTTTATCTGAACCAAACATTTCAAAAAGATTATTAATCTGTAGGAAGTTCGCTATCGCGCTATGAGAGCTATTTTTTTTTTTTGAAATTTGACAAAATGGCGGCGGTTTGAACGAAAATTATCGAATTTAGCCCTTTTTTTCGACAGTTTTTCGTAAAAAAAATAGGAAGATTTAATAAAAAAAAAATAAAGCTTCCATAGCGCGATAGAGAATGATGTTAGAAATGTTCTCTCAAAATTTGGAATCGATATCATCATAACTCTTCATTTGAGAGTGGACACCGTTTTGAAAAACAACATTCCGAGAAAAATGCGTTTAAAGTTTGCACACACCACTGTCATGCTGCAATCCCTTTCTCTAAGAAAGGCTGTAGCGACCGAAATAATTCGAATTTCGATAAAAAAAATTTAACAGAATGTTTATAACCGGAAAATTGCGCAGTCCGTTTGACGTGGAATTCCGTGTCCACGTTGAAGAAGCAACGTCCGAGCTTGTCGCGCGGGGACAGAAAAGCGAAGCGCGAAGAGTAGCGTCCGGATATATACAACGCGGAAAAGCAAATTCCGTATTCATTGGCGCTGCCGTCGCTGCCGCCTTTCTCTCGCTCCTCACCTTTCGGTTTTACGAGCCATCGGCGCATAGCGTCCCCTCTGACTATACGGACCGCTGCTGCTATGCACTCAGCTCGCGCTTTCGTTCTTCCTCCGCGACGAAGAAGCTCGACTGTAAAAAAATCAGACTGGAATAGAAAAAAGAAGAGAGGAAAAAAATATGCAAAACAAAAGAAGAGTCAAGGAGTAAACGAGCTGCATACGAATCTCTCGTAGCTGGTCTTATGGACTCTCAAGTCCTTCTGCGACAACCCGACCCACCCCCCACCCCCTCCTCCACCCCTTTCACCCTTTCGCTCTTCATCCTTTCGACGAACCTTCCGCGTTTTTCGCATTTTTCGCTCCGGTCTCTCGGTCTCTCTCACACTGAAAAAAAAATGAGTAGTTGTGATTACCAATCATTGGTTCGATATACCAAAATATTGGTAGCTCTGACAATTGGTAATATCACAACTATTAATTTTTTTTAGTGCACACATAATCGAGTTTGTATATTTTTTACGGTAACGCATCCGGACGTTCTTTTTATTTATGGTTTTTTTTTTTTTTTTTGCAGAACGGCACTTATGTCCGCAGCGACACCGAGATCGACGGCCTCGGTCTGTGTCCCTACGATCCGCAGCACAACAGCACAGCTGTTTTCGCCGGTGAGTACTCGTTATTATATATATTATTATAATATTGTACATGACACATCGATAGTCGAATATTGAAATCTGAAGCCGCTATCAGGGCCAATTACGAGGGTGAAAAGTAAAAAAAAAAAAAACTTTTTTTTTTAGCTTTTACACTTTTTTTGTACCTTCATAATTAATTTTTCTATCGCCGTGTGAAACATTTAAAAGGCTGCTGGAATAGATTTTTTTTCACCGACTCGTCGATCAAAATTATTCTAGTGATTCTAAAAATGTATTATTACGATCAATCGTTACAACTAAACTAAAAGTATACAACTTTTAACTAAAAGTACACAACTTTTTATACCCAGTACGATCCTTTGGGTTCATTAGAATAATTTTTCCAACGATAAAATATAATTAGAATTAGGATTATATTTCATTTGCTTTCCAACGATGCAATTTTCAACAAAACACTTTTTTATGTCATTTAAAAAATCTACTCCAGCATATCCTTAATCACTGTAATAATATCGGCAACGATCGAAAGTGTCGGGTATCAAGACACGTGTCTATTTTTCTATCTTGCGGCTCTGAAACGTCACTGAAATTTACTGGCGAAAATTTGCCCCGAGTTAGGACAGAGGCAACTCAGAGGTATAACTCAGGTCGGATGAGCGATGAAGGTCCCGCTCGTCCCTAAATCTATCATTACCATGTGAAATAAACAAGTTAAAAAAAAAAAAAAAAAAAAGAAAAAATGAAGGCCCCGCTCTCGTCGCTGTCGTTGCGTTTCGTTTCTCGTGTTTGTTACCGCGTGTATCTGAAGCTGCTACTGCTGCTGCTTCTGCTGCTGCTGCTTTGCCGCTTTCGCGGTTGCCTCGGAAACAGCGTAAACCTTCAGTGGAGACCCGTGGAGCTCAAGGTAGATTTGTGGCCCGCTAAGTCCGCCCCAGTGTACCAAACCGGAGACTCAAAGGTGGTTGGCGGAAGAGGGGAAAAGAGGGGTGAGGGGAGGAGGAGGAGGGAGGAGGGGGTGGCGAAGGATGGGAAAGGCTGCCTGACGCTTTTCGGGTCCCGTGGAGTCCAACGTCTGTTCGAGCTTAATATACGAGCGGCCGCTTTATAAATGCTTTTCGGGCTTAGGTTTTCGCAACCAGCGATGCCCGTCGAGCCGCTCTGCCGCTTCTCTCGCGCGGCGAGGAAACCGGTGTCAACTCCCACAGTTTGCGTGTATCGCCGTCTATTTAAATGTTATCGTTGTTCGCTGTAAATTTCACCGGTGTCGCTTTTATTCGCGTCCGACGTAACATCTTTGTCGACAATTTTAAACGTAATCGTTAATCAGTGTAAATTTAAATTCGCGTCACTAGGGATTTAAACCTCTTTGTTGATCATAATGAATTTCTGCGAGGTCGTTCGTTTTGTCCGACTTGTTGGGAATTTATTTCGCCAAGCGATTTAATTAAGAGATAAAAAGAGGTGTTTTAATTTCGATTTTATTTTTTTTTTTTTTGTACAGGTGGACAATTGTACGCCGCGACGGTGGCCGATTTTTCCGGCGGCGAGCCGCTGATACATCGGGAAAAAATTCGCACCGAGAGATCCGACCTCAATCAGCTGAACGGTGAGAATTATTATTTTTCTCGTTGGTGAAGGTTTTTGTATTTCGAGTCGCGAATCGAAAAGCTGCCTCATAATTCACGGTTTGATAACCGAGATAACGCGTCTGTGTTTCCAGGTCCGAACTTTGTGAGTTCCTTCGGCTACGGCGATTACGTCTTCTTCTTCTATCGGGAGACTGCGGTCGAGTATATGAACTGCGGCAAGGTGAGAGTTATAAATCGAACGATTAGTCGAAATTTACGAGCCCGATCGAATCGCTGCGGCGGTGTCCGTTACCTATATCTGCATATTATACAGATATAATCCCATTATCGGACGGGTGATTCATCGAAGTGTTCGTGCCAAAAAAAAAAAAAAAAAATGAAAAAAAAAATTGCTGCGATTCTTCCGTCGGGAAAATTTCGCCGGGGATGAACCGTTCGCTCACTGACGATTTCTTTTATTCTCCAATTTCGCAGGCCGTTTACTCGCGGGTCGGCCGAGTGTGCCAACACGATAAAGGTGGACCTCACGCCTTTAGCGACAGATGGACGAGTTTCCTGAAAGCGAGACTCAATTGCTCCGTTCCCGGGGAATATCCATTCTACTTCAACGAGATACGTGAGTACATAAATGGCATTTCAGTTATATGTGTGGGCGATTGTTACATTCGTTGAAAAATTTTCCACGACACCCAAACGCTTCATTTTGCCGTCGGTAATTCTTGAAATTTAAATAAGGCCGAGCTGATGCTGTATTAATTATTCCTGGGATAAAACGAGATATTTAGCGGGACAGTGTAATCATTTTTGGACCATATCGACCAACCCGAGGGACGACGCGAAAATTACCGAAAATTGGCGAGGGAAAATTTAATGACCTGTGAAGTTCGCTGATGTAAAAATAGGGGATTTTACGTTGATATATCACTGTTAAAAATGTGGTGTTAAATACCGTCTATAAAAACCACAACGTCCACATCGACGTTGAAAATTGAAATTTGGACGGGAATAAAATTAACCAAATCGCCGGCGCTAATTATACGCCGTAAAAAGTGTGGCTATTGATACTATAATGAAATAATACTACACTGAGAGAAATCGAGATAGTTTAGGCAACTATTAAGTCATAACTGTGGATTTTTAGTCCATCCAACAATTTGAATAGTTATTTTAACTGATTTATTGGTTAAATTAACTGCTTTGCAGTTACTGTAACTAATTCTATAGTTTTCTTAATATAATATCCTAGTTACTTTAACAGTGAACATATAGTGAAATACAACCTTAGCTATTTTTTTACAGTTGGTGCAACTTTATTATTGTAATTTCAATGACCATTTCAAAATTGTTAAATAATTTCTCAAAGAATACTATGCTTATAATTATGTTTTCTATGAATAGTATGTCGCATCTATTGCTCAAATTTCAAAACAATATACTTTTTGTTACTATAACCATTATTAACTATTGCATTGATTATAAATAATTAGTACAGATAACTTTTTTTGTAACAGCTGAGGTTATATTTCATTATAAATTAATAGCTACCAGTATCTTTTATTTCTCTCTGTGTACGAAAAAGACCGCATTAGCAGATTTTGACACCGTATTTTTTTTTTACTCCATTTTAATTTTTCGTTTTTCCGTCTCGTGTGGATCGGCAGGACGAATGTCGAAATTGGCCAACCGAGATGTCAATAATAATAAATCGCATCTCGCGATTCGCGTAAACCAAAGATTTTCCGGAGGAGCCGCGAGTGTCGCAACCGGATTGCGGCAACGCCGACGACTCGTAAAAACCGCGAGGGTCTCGACGTGTCCGACGCGCGCGTCGCGCATTCGAATCGAAATCTCGCGTATATCCGACGCCGATGGCTGGCGTCGCGCCAGACTCAGACGAGCGTGGCGACCGACGTCGGCTCGCACGTTGACTCGCACCACTCGACTCCGCCGGCGCGACGATCCGCGACTCTCCCGCACAGTCGTCGGTCGCGCACGACGAGGCGACTGCTGACTCCTGAGCTTTCAGTCTTTTCAGGGAGACAACGTTTTCCGGGTGATGCGCCAGCGAGTAGACTGAGGGTCTTTTTTTTCGTTCTCCTAATATTTTTCGAGTACTTGGATGGAGCGTCATTATTATTATGATTTTCTTGATGATTTGATTTGTGGAGTAATTTTTAAATTCCCTCCGATAAAAGTGTAGAAAATGTCAATCGAAAAATTTAAGGTAATGTCAACAAAAAAATGTGAGGAAATGTTGGCCACTTTTCCACGTTGGTCATTATTATTATGATTTTATTGATGATTTGATTGATTAGTGGAGTAATTTTTTAATTTCCACCGATAAAAGTGTAGAAAATGTCAATCGAAAAATTTAAGGTAATGTCAATAGAAAAAATGTAAGAAAATGTTGGCCACTTTTCCACGTTGGTTATTATTATTATGATTTTATTGATGATTTGATTGATTATTGAGTAATTTTTTAATTTCCGCCGATAAAAATGTAGAAAATGTCAATCGAAAAATTTAAGGTAATGTCAATAGAAGAAATCTATGAAAATGTTGACCACTTTTCCACGTTGGTCATTATTCCTATGATTTTATTGATAATTTGATTGATTAGTGGAGTAATTTTTAAATTTCCACCGATAAAAGTGTAGAAAATGTCGATCGAAAAATTTAAGGTAATGTCAACAAAAAAATCTAAGAAAATGTTGGCCACTGCAATGTGGCCAACGATTGTGCGGCTCGTCGACGACCAACGTCGTCGTGTGTCTAACCTCGGGTTAACCGCGTTTCGGCGCGTCGCACGGTTTCCTCCTCGGGTTTTCGTTGCCCTTGCACGCAATATTCCCTGATTGCTATTTACTTATAGCCTCATCAATATTCCGCGAGCGCAACAAATAGAAGCCGGCATGTAAGTTTCGTCGCGGCGGAATTTCATCTCGGGGTATTTCGGTGGTGGCTTGGGTATCATCTACCTATACTCTCCCTCTCTCTTCCCGAGTTGCACTTGGCAAGCCACCGCGACGAGGGCTTCTCGGCCCTCGGCAGACGCGCAAAGTGCGCGGCGCGAAGACGCGAGACTCGCGGGTTTCCGATATTACGGAAATCCGAAGTGCGCCCCTCCGATCCCCTCTCCTATCCCCCCCCCCCCCCACCCCTCGAGTAATCAAGAGTCAGTAATTATAAGGCGCGTTCTCCATACCAGGGATAAACCTCCCCTACGAAAATAAAATTAAACACAAGATATATAATTATAGAAAATTATACTCAACGCAAAAAAAAGTTCTACTGTATTTTTTGTATTCAATATATTTTAATGAGATACATTTTTAGAAGGGGGGGGGGTTTGGCGAAAAAAATTTTTTTTTCGATTTAACGAAGTTTTAAAACCCTATCCGATGGGAAATTTTCCGCTGATTCCAAATATGATCGACTTTTGCCCGAAAAATAAAAAAATTTAGGAGAAAAATGCGAAAAACGATTTTTCACGTTTTCCCAAATTTGGGACTTTACTAAAATCGGTGTAATTTTTCTTTGGATCGATGTAATCGGGATTTTCTTTTTGCATTCGAAAGAAAACTCTTCAACGAAGAGAATGCCGCCAGGCAGAACGTGTTATCTCGGTTTTTCGATTTTTTGCAGATTTTTGAAGTTGACCCTCAAAAATCGCAAATTTTTAGAAGGGGTACCCCTTGCCGTTTTTTCGAAAAAAGTCGAAAAAAAAAATTTTCGATTTCGCCAAGTTTAAAAACCCTATCCGATGGGAAATTTTCCGCTGATTCCAAAAACGACAGGTGTTTGCCCGAAAAATCGAAAATTCGAGGAGAAAAACGCGAAAAACGCATTTTTTTTTTCTGACAAACTGTCGAATTTCGCGATATTAAACATCAAACTGCTGCCTGTTTCCCAACGACCAATCAGGGGACTAAAATATGTTTATTTGTGGTGAAAAAAAAATAAAATAAAATAAACCCTCGTGCATCAGCGCAGAAAATCGCGTCGAGAAAGGTATCATTGACGAAAAACGTCGGCAGCCGGAATGTCGAAAAGTGCCGAGTCGGGCGTTTCGGGGATTTCTTCGGTCGCGTTGGAATATTCGAAAACGTCGTGTCATCTCCGCTCTCGCTACGTGAGAACTTTTTTCGAGCTCGCGAGCTGCTCTTTTTCGCGATTCGTGCGCGTATCGCCCTTCGGTTTCGCCTGCGCGTTGCATATGCAGATGGGAGGGGCGGTAAGGGGTAGGATGGTCGGATTTTGTCGTGGCACGAGTATCGAAAATAATTGGGGGGGAAAAGTTTTTCCGAGACAACGCGAGACAGAGAGAAAAAGGGAATCGACCCGGCGGGTCTCGTGTCGCGACGGTCAAGTGGCGCTACATCCATCGGCAAATGGAGCGAGACGCCGTTTCGATTCTGAAAACTTTTCGTCTCGGACACAACGACGAGACCGAAAAAAAAACGGGGTTACGGTCCGAATGCAGAAAGACGATGAAAAAGCGAAAGCAAACGATTTTTTTTTTTTTTTCGGTAATAGCGAACCAAACAAAAGTCCCAACATCGACTTCTGCTGCTGCTGCTGCTGCTGCAGAGCCGCCCTTATCGCCTGACGAAACTCGTATCCGTGGAAACGAAAAAAAAAAAAAAAATAGGGTCGTTCGTAGGATTATAGGATTTTTGTGCAGCCGATTCGACGCCGAGTCGAATAGGGAGAATAACGCGATGAGATTCGCGCAGCGTGAAAATGTGAATTTTTCCCTGGGATTTTCAAACGAGAAACCCGAGAATTTTTCCGCTGGCCAAACGTCAGATGAGAGCCGAGAATCCAGGTGAGAAAAATCTCCGTACATTCCGGTCGAATGTCCGAGGATTTTGCACGCCTTTCCGGACGTGTAACAACGTTCCCCGAATTTATGCGAAGCTCCGGTCGAAAAAAAAGCGCGAAATAAAAATTAGAGACCCAATGTTTCCGAGAATCCGGGAAACGCAAGGGCGAATCGTTGGAATTCGACAAAAAAAATCGCCGACACGGTAACACTGTCGCTCATAGCGTAGGATATTTTTTTTTTTTTTTTTTTTGTACTGTCGACAATGAAGTCACGGTTACCAGTCCCTCCGCGAAACGAGCCCCCAGGTTCGCAGTTACGTAGTTAGCGTCACGCAAGTTCCGAGAGTCGAGTCCGGGGGGCAAAGGAAATTTGCAGAAGTTCACGAGGCATTTTTATATATATATTTTTTTTTCCTTCACTCCCGCCTTTCATCCCCAGCGATGGTCTCGTCAGAGTTAGTCGACCGAACAGTTAAAACGCCGCTATACACCTTGTTATTTCCCCCCCCCCCCCCCTTCCCCCCATCGTCCCCCTGGGTTACGTAATTTGCGGGCTGTACACGTAAATAGCGAGACGGGGGCGAACTCGTTTAATGGTGTTTAATTCTTTTTTTTCTGCTAAAAATGGTCTTTATTTTTATTTTTTAAGAAATCTTTATATTTAAAAAAATAATAGTCTTTATGTGTTTTTTTTAATAGTCTTTATCTATTTTTTTAAGAACAGTATCATTTTTTTAAGTATAGGGTAGTATCGTTTTTGGCCATTTTAGGGCCGATTGTGGCCATCACATTCAAAGGAATAAAACAACACATTTAATGGCATAAAAAAAGGTCAATCGATGAATTTCTATGAATTTGTTCGAAACGTCAACGCGTTTTTATGGGGAAAACATAATTTCAAGAATAAATTAATAAAAATGGCCACAAGGTACCACTAACGGTGCATCTACCCTAGTCTTTATTTTTTTTTTAGTCATGATTTTTTTCTTAAATGGTATTTAATTATTTTTTGATCCACAGAGTCGACGATTTATCTAGATTATCGATTTATCTATTAAGATTTATCTACCCTAGTCTTTAATTTTTTTTTTTATTCTTTATTTTTGTCTTAAATGGTATTTAATTTGTTTCTTTAATTTACAGAGTCGACGAGTGACGTCACCGAAGGTCGCTACGCCGGAAATCGCACCCAACTGATCTACGGCGTCTTCACGACGCCGGTGAACTCGATAGGCGGCTCAGCGATATGCGCTTTCGACATGAAGAGCGTCCTCGCGGTCTTTCAGGGCGCGTTCAAGGAGCAGGAGACGATAAACAGCAATTGGCTGCGCGTGCTGCCGGAAAAGGTACCGGAGCCGCGACCCGGTGCTTGCGTCAACGACTCGAGGACGTTGCCCGACATCACCGTCAACTTCGTCAAGACTCATCCGCTCATGGATGATGCGGTGCAGTCGCACTTTGCCCTACCGGTCATCACGAAAGTTAGCTTCAAGTGAGTACAACGACTTCAAGCGACTCATCGATGAGTTTCTGGCGCTCGTTCAACTTTCCACTATATCCAATTCGTAACACTACACTGAGAAAAAAAATTACTAAATCCAACAAAATGTGCGGTTGCGGGCAGCGAAATAAATATTTTGCAAATTGGACAAAATATTTAATTGATCGAAGCAACTGGTGATAGTATTAAAAAATCTCGATTAGCATTGCCGAATATGTTGATTTAGCAATATTTTTCTCAGTGTAAGAATCGAAAGCTGAATATGTTTTTTCTCCCGACTCCACTGAAATAACCCCATTTCGCGTCCGCAACGCGGGCGGAAAATAGCTCATTTTTGACAAATGACTCACGCATGCGAAATACGATTTCATTTCCTCCCTAGGGAGGAAATCGGCTTATTCCTGCCCGGCGGGAGAAATGAAAATCGCATTACGCATGCGGATCGTCATTTGTTAAAAATAACCTAATTTTCCGTCCCCGTTGCACACGCGAAATGGAGTTATTTTGCAGTGAAATCGGGAGAAAAGTATAGTACGCTACATGGGAGGGATGCAACTTTTCACCTCGTGTGAATTTCTGCCCTCGCTTCGCTCGGGCATCAAACTTCACACTCGGTGAAAAGTTGCACTTCCCTCCCTTGTAGCGTAATGTACTATTCCTAAAGTGTTTTTGCTCCTTTTTCCAGTTACAAATTCACGAAGGTCGCAGTGGATCCTCAGGTCGAATCGGTGGATGGCAAGACCTACGACATCCTCTACATAGGAACTGGTTAGTGAACCATGAGGAGCCTTTTTTTTTAAGGGAAAAGTTTGAAGAGGCGTTCGAAAGCTCCTCGGCGGGAGGATCGCAGTTTTAACGGTCCTTCAAACTCGATGACACTTTATTTTTTTGATTTTTGTTTTAAATTTCTTTTTTTTTCTGTTTGGGGTTGCAGACGACGGTCGCGTGCTCAAAGCGTTGAACACCAGGGCGCCGGACTCGCTAACGGAAATCGGTCAGGTCATCGTCAGTGATGTCCAGGTGCTCAAATACGGTGAGTGGATTTTTCGCAAGAGAACTGAGATTTATTAAAAATAAATATTAATAAAACAATTGATGCGAAGGTATCGAAAGAAAGTCAATTAAATTCAGTAAATGTACAATTTACGTTTGATGCGTCGAATTTTCGATAATTTAAGATTTATTAAAAATAAAAGCGAATAAAAAATTGACGTGAAGCTATTGAAGGAAAGTAAAATAAATCCATCAAATGTACAATTTACATTTGATGCGTCCAATTTTCTAGAAATTTGAGATAAAAAAAAATGAATAAAAATGTTAAGTAAAAGTATTGAAAGAAAGTAAATTAAATTCAGTAAATGTACAATTTACGTTTGCCGCGTCCAATTTTCTATAATTTTAGATTTCTTAAAAAAAAATGAATAAAAATGTTAAGTGAAAGTATTGAAAGAAAGTGAATTAAATTCAGTAAATGTACAATTTACGTTTGTCGCGTCCAATTTTCTATAATTTATCAATGACTCGAGATGTACTTCAAGAGTCCTGAATCGAACGGTTTATCGAATGAAGTGATATCGATTCGCAGGTTCAGCGGTGAAGGACCTGCAGGTGGTGCATCTGGCGGGCGAGGCGAGCAAATTGGTCGTGATAGCCGACTCGGAAATACGAGCGGTGCCGCTCCATCACTGCGACAGCGCGGCCGCCAATTCGTGCTTCGCCTGCGTCGCCCTTCAGGATCCCCATTGCGCTTGGGACGCGACGCGCGACCTCTGCGTCGCGGTGCCGACGAAGCTCCACGCCAACGACGCCGGAAAAACGCTTTTCCAGGACATCGCGAGTGGCAAGCACAAGGGCTGCGGTTATGAGCAAGGTAAGGCGAAAAAAAAAAAAAAAAAAAAAAAAAACCGACAACCGCGATACGTATTCTTCTCCCCCGAGAGCCGGAAGTTCGCCGTCGTTGATACGTCGAGGCCCTCGAGACTGCGACGAAGAGAGTGTTTTTTTTTTATTGGCCCGGAAAATAGCCCAGAAAAATACGGTTTGTCCTCTCGCCTTTCGCAATTAACCTTTTTCTTCTTTGAATCTACATTAACGAAAATTACATTATTTTCTGTCGATTAAGTTTTTTTAATATCATTTTTTACATATGATTAAGGAGGCTTCAGCGGTTCATACTAGTCAAATCAGTGCTAAATTTTCAAAAGCACTTTTACAATTCTTGGTTGTTTAATAAATTGTTCCGAGATTTTACTGACGTTTCAGCATTAGTTCTTAATAGGCAAATACATTCACAGCCGTAATTTGAATAGAAAATCGACTGATATATGCAAATTCCCGATGTCCTGATTTTTCGTGCAGTTTTTTGAAAGAATAACCCGTTATGATAGTTCTATTACGACGAGCAAAAGCTCATTTTTATCATTGGAAGATGCTTGATCGATTGACCATTCAAATTTTTTAATAGTATCAGTACTTTAAAAGTTACAGTCATTTGTATGTCGCCTTTTAGGTTAGGATAGGATGATCAAACGGTCGTATCTTTTAAACTACTGAGACTATCAAAAATCTGGACGGTCAATCGATAAAGGGTCTTCCAATAATAAAAATGTGCTGTTGCTCGTCATAATTGAACAATTATTACGGTTTATACCTTAAAAAAACTACAAGGAAAAACATGACATCGGGAATTTGCATAAATCAGTCGATTTTCTATTCAAATCACGGTTGTGAATGTATTTATCTATTAAGAACTAATGCTGAAACGTCAGTAACACCTTGGAACAATTTATTAAACAACCAAGAATTAGAAAAATGCTTTTGAAAATTTAGCACTGATTTGACTAGTATAAACCGCTGAAGCCTCCTTAAATTTGTAATATAAAATCATATTATATACTAAAATTATTGTGTTATTGAAATTTATATTAAAATTAATCATATTATATACATAAACATAATTCAATAATCATATACAAAAATTATTGAGTTATATTAACTCATTTCGTTCTTTTTTTTTTTGCAATTGCAATAATCGTTTTTTTTTTAATGGCTCGAACGTCGTTACCTCGTCGGTCGGATTTTTCGTCGAGCCCCGGACTCGTCGACGTGTCAACGACGGCGACGTCCATCGCGACGTCCGCGCGAATCGCCAGCCTCCCAGCACAGCCCGACTAACACTATCGACTTTTCGCTTAGCCGCTTGTTCTCGACATACATTCTTTTTTTTTCTATTTTTTTTTTCTTTCATTCTTACGCACCCCATCTATACGTATATATATACTTGAACTATACTTTTACGCCTGCGTCAACGTCATATTACCCGCAGAACAAGAGCGCATTTTATCTCATGCCAGCTTTTATATTATACCAGCTTTTTACGCGATAGCCCAATAAAGTCTGTCGTCATTCACCTGTCTCCTCTCTTCTATCTACGCCGCTCTACGCCGACCACTTGTTCATTATTGTCGTTTCAATTTCTTTTTTTTTTTTTATTTTTTACTTTTTTTTTCGCTTGCGCGCTTGTGCCCCACTGTCGGGTCTACGCGGGAAGCGAGTACGTTTTTTTTTATCGCCCTAGATGGATGTTGTCTAGCATCGAAGCTCTCGAGTCTGGGGCTTGAGCCTATTTAGCCCTATACTATATGCAACGATCTGTCGTGTCGCTAATGCCAAATATGTTAAAATCTGTAAGACCATATTTTTAAATCCAAAAAATGCAGACACGTTGTATATCATTTGGAGTAAATTTTCGACAGGGAGAAAGATTAAACATTTCAAACTGTGATATATTCTCACTTTAATGTTTTCTGCCGAAAATTTTTTAATTTCGTTAAATTCGAGATTTAATGAAAAAATTAATTTGGCATTATTGAGACGACACGTCGGATTCTCGCAGCGGAATTCACGACGTAAGCACGAAAGATCGTTCATTGCTCCTCTTAAATGTCCATCGTGTCCTGTATTGTGACCAACCCGTATCTGTCCTGTCGATTAGCGAATGTTATACCGGAGATGGCGAAGCCCGTGCCACCAGCGTTGCTGCCGCCCCGAATCGGGCGAGTCGGCGAGCAGCCCGACGAACGTGACAATGAAATCGTCGTCCCGTTGGATCGAGAAAATCAATTCAGTCGAACGCAGCCAAGGGCTAATGAACCTCAAGGTAATGCAACTACAACAACAAACAAACAACAATCCAACCAAAAAAAAAAAAAAAAACACTGACCGACATTAGCAACGATAAATCCGAAATGAAAAAAAAATATTTCACAGACCCAATCCCTGACTTCCTCCGTTTATCGCTTGTTTCATTGTCAACGTTGCTCACTGTTTTACGATTACAACTCAACCGCGAATAAACTCGTTTCGCATGCAGTTATTAAAATTTATTAGTAAAACTCGCAGCGTTTCGCAGCATTGCATTCAAATTTTAACAGGGCAATTGCACTCATTTTCCATTTGGTTATTGTGTGATTTACATTTAAAAATACTGCGCACAAATCACTGGGGAATAATTTTCATTCGTGCAGAAGGATTCTGCAGGTTTTGTTATTATGTTATCAATTTGTCGAGAATTCCTTTGTGGATGTTTTTAATTGCAAATACTGGTTTAATTTACGTATTTAAATGGTTACATATTTCGCTCGAATTCAGCGTTCAGCGTTTACACCGAATCGTCGAGCAACTATTACGTTGCAACGTATTGATCGTAAAACGGTAGAGCGACTCTTGCGACTTGTGCCTTCGTTCTCTATTTCTGATTTGGGGAATATCTCGGATTTCTGACGCGACTTCCTGCTCCATTACGCCGGGAATATAATCCCCGATTTGTGTTTGTGGCTCGCGGCACTTGACGTCCGCAATCGTACATTCTACATCACATCCGCGGGGGTTTTGGCCAAAACGATCGAATAAAATTGTGTCGCGAAAATACGTTTCCACATATTTCTTTGATCCACAAAATAAACGCGTGGAAAGCTCTCAAAATCTCTCAAAAGCAAATCCTCCAATCTCTAATATACACAATTTTTTTTTTAAATCAAGTGACTAACTAAAAAAAAAAAGTGACTAAAAATTGCGACACATTTTTACTCGAATCAAGAATTCTTTTTTTTTTCCAAACCACCCTTAACACTACATCCAAACAACAACACATACATGTTCGTTCGCATCGTCATAATCGCAACCAAGGTGAAAGCTATTGAATAAAAAAAAAAAAAAATCCAAAAATCAGAAACATGTTTTTTTCTTTACTAACGTTTTCTCGCGGTAAGGTTCCGGGCATGTTTTTAATTACTACAACAATTATTTTGGTACTATTATTTCCATAATTATTTTATTAATTATTACTATTATTAGTATTATTATTATCTACTGTCCGTCCGACGAATGTGAAAGTCCGTAGAGTAAAACTGGGGTGCTAGCGATTTGTGGATTAAAAAAACGTCCTAAAAAAACGCAAAACCGTTGCTTTCTTTTCCCGCAGGTGTGATAGTGACGCCGGTGGTATACTCGGCGCAGACGTTGACGGGCGCCTTAATCGGCACGTGCTTCTTCTCCCTCATAGCCGGATTCGCGTCTGGTTTCTGGTTTTCCCAACGGTTGCGCGGTGCGCCATATCCAGAGCCGCCGGAGCAGCGACAGCAGCTGAATCGCCTGACCGAGAGCTCGGAATCTCCTGCCGGCTTCAACAACAAGTCCATCAATCTGGTTTTAAACGTACCGCCGAAAAATCCAAACGGCAAGAACGCGAACTCGTCGGCGGAGAACAAGCCGATGCAGAAGGTGAAGAAGACATACATATGATACAGAAGACGACGTGCCGTCTGAGGATCGGCCACCAGCCGCTGCGGCGGCGGCGACGACGCTGCGACGACGGCCGCGTCGAGCTCCTCCGAGGCCACCGACACCGAGAATTCGTGCACCGAGCGCTACGATTGCGAACGATCGCCGTCGCCATCGCCGCGCTGCGATCGCGACGACGACGACGACGACGATGAGGAGGAGTCGACGCCGTCGCCATCTCGCAGCGACGACGAGAACCTGGAAAGTAGGTTCGGGGATTCCCCGTCGCTGGGCCGTAGCCACCTTCAGCAGCAACAGCAGCAGCAGCAACGAACAGCCCTCGAAGCAGCCGTCGCCGATTTCCAGCTCTTCGACCCTCGAATCGACGACGACTCGCTGCTGATGCGTCATCCTCGTCGTCGCAGCGACAGATTCCTTCACGACGAATCACCGCCGCCGCCTGCGCAGCAGCAGCAGCAGCAGCTGCGCAGTGGCAAACGTGCGTTTTCCCGTCCAGCGTCCGTCAAGTCGACGGGTTCCTGGGAAGCTCGTGACGCAGTCGCTGGTCCGCCGTTGCCACCGCTCAGAAGAGGATTCGAGAGCGATCTCAACACTGCCCAGCAGCGCGAGCACTATATGATACCGACTCACCACGAGCCGAGTCGTAACGCCGACAAGCGCGCCCTCTCGCTCTTCAATCCCGATTTTTTACCGAACTTCAACGATATGCTCCTCTACGTCGGCAGACCGTCGCCCTCGGGGACGAGGGAACGTGACTTTTATCCCTGCGACACGTGGAACGATCCACGGGCAGCCAATGGGATGACTGCGGCGACGGGAGCGCCACCTGCGTTCGAATCGTCGCCGCGATTCGCCGGTGGCGGCAGCAGCAGCAACGACTTCTCGTCGAATTTAGAAGCTAGCTACGCGAGCTTGAGACTAAACGATCGTCCGAGCCATCATCATCAGCCGAGAGATCAAGACTGCGAGAACATTTACGCTCCGGTGGGGCTACAGGCGTTTCAGGGTCAGGGAAGAATCGACTACAACTGTTGAAACGACGGTTACGGTCTCTTCCTTATCCGGGATTCCCCGCCCAAGACCCCTATTGCGAAACCTACCCCCTCAAACCGACCTCCCCCGTTTTTAACGCGTATTGCCAAAATTTCGCGACGAGCGAAATTTCCGCGACGAGAAAAATAAACTCTGTGTGCTCCGTTGAACGAGAGACGAACGAATGAAAAATAATAATTAATGAGGAGGGACGAGGATAGGAAATAAGGAAATTTTAGTAGCGTGCAAACGTTTTGCGGATTAGTATGTACGTGGATTTTTTGTTTTTCGTGCGGTTTAGTCGTTTTATCAAATGTGATACGAACGGAGGGGACTGTGTTCTTAGTAGTGACCTGTTAGGTGCTTAGGCGACGCGATAAGGAGGAGGGAAGCGAGAAGAGGCGAAGGGACGAAACGACGAAGATGATGAATGACGTTGCGTATTTAAACATAAGCATTCTCAGCGTATGAGGCGTGCCTTCCATGTATTTTTGTTGGCATTTTGGGTGCGTGCGGGCGGAAGAGAAACGCGACTGGACGACGCTGCGGCGGTGATGCGAAATTGTCATCGTTTTTTCACGAGTCAGTCGAATCCTTTTTTTATTCATTTTTTGTAATGGTTCGCAATTAGGGGAAAGAGAGATTGACTCAACTGGCCAGGCGCCGCGATAGAAATTTAAATTAATCTATATTTTTCCTTTATTATAATTACGCAACGATGGCAATCTGTCATCACTGCTCAGAGCGGTTACGAAACCGCTTCGCGGGGGTTCCCCATCGAAAAAGACGGCTGCTTGTCGATAACAGAAAGTCGCTCTCGATATTTCTCATCTCCATTCAGCTTCTCTGAGAGGCGCGATTATTGATTCAGCAATGATTTTGCTTACTGGAATTTAACCCATCTAATATCGAATAAAATAAACGTTTGAAAATCTGGTAAATTCGCGCGGAGTGGATTTGACGTTCGAATACAAATCAAACGCCGACGATTTCGATGGGTCCCGTTGACAACGGCGCGGTCCAGGTTTGAGAGGGAAAAAAAAAAAAAGAATAATAATGACTAGGCGCGATGTTGCGTTAAATTCGCATGTCTGTCGTACGTGATATAAAATGTTGAATGAGATGATAAATGATAATAATGATAATGACAAAAAATATATAATTCGGCTAAGGTCCTCGTGAGTGACGAGGGAAGCGCGCGTTGGACGAAAGATGCACAAAAAAAAACGGGGGTTCTCCTGTTTTATCTCGTTGAAGGAGTTTCCGATTATCCTTTGCTCGGCAGCATTTATCTGAAGCTCACGAAGAGATAGGAAGGGAGTAAAAGAGAGAGAGAAAAAAAACACACACACTCACATAAACTCTGATACAAACACACAAATTCGCCCAAGCTGGACTGCCAAGTGTGACAGAACTACTACGAATATATAATGTAAATATTATTACGTTTAGTATTAAAAACAAAAAACAAAAAATATTATCCCTCGTCTTCGAAGCGATTGTAAACGTTGAGGATGAATTTATCTACCGTGTACACTGTAAATATGACGAAGGTGACCGAGGCTCGTGTAGAATTAATTTTCACGTGACGAGAGGAGAGAGAGAGAATGAGAGAGAGAAAAAAAAAATAAATAAAAGCTCGAGCCTTGCCCGCGAGATTTAGGTAGTGAGAGTGGCGCAGGTAGCGTAAGTAGCTACTTTTGTCATAAATTCGTATACGTAAAAGCTTTTGTCTTTGGGAAAAATCTGCCGAGGGCCGAGATTACGTTGGGGTGACCACTCCGACTGTTCTGGGAAGACCTGCATCGAAAAAAATTCGGGATTTCGCAGCTCCGGGAAAATGTTTCGTGCATTGTTAAGGAGGTCCTGTCGTATAGTACTCATTTCGCATAAATTCGAGAAATATGAGAGAGAATTCCGAACACTTCTCGATGGTATAAAAATCAGAAATAATTCATGGACGTTAAAGGTACTGAAAAGATTAATTTTGCATAGTAATAATTCCAAAATGTTATTAACAAATTGATGAAAAAAATAATTGTTTAACAAAGATTTCGGTGACCCACGTTTTTTTTGTGGATGAAAATGATTCGTTCGTCTTTCCGAATACATATGAATTTTTTCAGATTTTAGAGTTAACTTTGAATTTTCACATATTTTCCATGTAAAAAAACACAAAATTCAAAATAAACTCTAAAATCACAAAAAATTCGTACGTTTTCAGAAAAACGAAGGAATTATTTTCATCCACAAAAAAACCTTGGGTCACCGAAATATTTGTTGAACAATTATTTTCTTCATCAATTTGTTAATAACATTTTAGAATTATTATTATGCAAAATTAATCTTTTGAGTACCTTTAAGGTGTATGAATTCTTTTAGATTTTTATACCATCGAGAAGTGTTTGCAATTCTCTCTAAATTTTGCTCGAATTTATGCGAAATGAATAGAAACGACAGGACCTACTTAAAGAATCTTTTTTGTATCATTTTTTGTGGCAATGTTCGGGGAATATAATTTCGGTCTGGAAAGCCGGAAAGGTAATTTTCGACGCAGCGGTTCGCTCTGTTATTACGATAGTGCATTTGAATGATGTATCGCGAGTGCTGAGAAAAGTGTGCGAAGTGGCAGCTATTTTAAAACTTATACGGAATTATTGATGATCTCCCCCCCCCCCCCCCCCGTCTCGTTCCCTGACCCTTTCCTGCCCCAAACAATATTTGCCGTGTCCCCCGCATATATAATATACCCGTTTATTATTATTATTGTACATGGAAATCAAGCGAGTATTGCATTTCGAATGAAATGCCAAATGTCAACATTGTTTTTACGGACGCGAGCAAAGATGAGATTGAGAGGCGGAGAGCATTGTTGAAAATAATGTACGAGAGGCACGCGACGATAGACATTTTTGCGATTACAAAAAAGGAGATTATATAAATTATTATATCAACAATTGAGAAAAAATTATTCTACACTCGTAGCTGTAATTGTAGAGAAATCGCTGATAATATTGTATCTATATAAAACAATACGCATATATATATATTTGGAAACAAAAAAAAATCTATATATATGTATAATGACAGTTTTATTAGGATTGACGGAAAATCATTTCTTTTTGGATATATGACAGAATTATTATTAGGAAATATTGTAGGGCGAGCGCGTGTTCGAAACTGACAGTTTATCGCGAAGCGTTTGATGTGGAAGTGCTAAGTGCCGCCCGGAAAAAATTGTCGCGCAACAAGGGTCGCAAGAATTGTATTTACATTTTTTTACCATTTTATCTGTTACATTTAAAATTTGTAATTTAACATTGAATTGTGCATTAAGTTCTTTTTTTACTTGTGGGGAGAAATAAACATTATAGAGATAGTATAGATCCCACTTTACAATACTCAATAAATTTTTGAACATACGAAATTGTGGTAATTGTTTTTTTTCTTCTCTCTATTATGGTAGAAACAAAGGTGGTAAATTGTCTGCAATTCTGCGCACAATAAGAGTCGTATTTGGCTGAACTATCGTACTAAAAATGGTGTCTTGAGGTAGAAATTGTTTACAAAATTGTTTGTTAAAAATTGTCAATATCGCGAAGCAAGCTCGAGCCCTTGTATGATGCTAAAATCAGTTTCGAATCGGGCTGCCGCTGTATGAAAGCTGTAAAAAAATTCGAAAAAAAGAAAAACTTAAGGAGGAAGAGATAAAACGTGAATAAAAGATATTTTACACGGTTTAGGATAGCGCAAAAATTTCCGCTGTTATCGAGTGTGATACCTCGTCGGATCACCTAATAATTATTAAAAAATAAAACTGTATCGACCACGTTGATTAAATCATTTTTATCGCTACACATTCCATTGAAACTGCGGACTGGTTGATTCATGAAGGCAGCAGCTTGCTGTTGAGCGACGAACTTTTCTGTATATTAAAATTGTAACGTGGACATTCTCCAGTTTCCATTGTACGAATAGCTTTGTTTTCACGAGCGATTGAACGTTGAAACGAAAAATTCACAAAAATTCAGATCCTTTTCAAGCGCTTTGCTCCAGAGAGCTAATTAATGATCGTGATACATGATTCGTCTAGCTAACTTACGTGTGAATTAGCCGATACACGATACGTAATGTTGTAACAATGTTCGCGCAACCGCCTTAAATGTATTTTTGCTGCCTGTTCCGAGTTGCACAGTTTTCGCGATTTTTGTCAAATGTTCTTCGTTGAAGGCTCTCTCCCGATTATATTGCGAATGATACTCAAGAGCAAGCTGTTTACGACGCGATCACAAAGCGCGCGATGTACTCGATGAAATATTTTAGTGGCCTTTTATTAGAATGTACCTATATATTTTTTCGATACGACAGAGTGGGGATTGCGTGATAGACACGAAATTGAACGAGTTTATAAAGTGTAAGTGATTAGAGAGACGGGTTGCGAGTGAATCGGTGAGGATCAGCGAGGGTCGTGGACCCGTGAATTTATTTGATCATCAATAAACGTCTCAGAGACGTTCAATATTATTGGCGGAATATTCATTAGGGGGAGATTCGCATCGCGGTACAGCGAAATTTATTTTTTTGTCACCGACGCGATTTTATTGTTAGAAATGGTGTTTCGATCATATCAAAAAAATTAGAGCGTTTATATCTAGAGATTCATTATGAGAAAAAAAAATCCAGAAATATATTCAAAAAATTATATTAGAAAGATAAAACGAACTTCTACATTTCGATAGAGCTTCATTGTTAAAAGCGATGGAGTCTCCCCGTTAGTGATGACAAAAATAAAACCTATTGGAAATGAGAATATTTATATGTTCTTCCAGGCTGTTATTCGGGGGTTAGTGGCGAGTAGGTAGAACGTTGATAATAGGCATGTAAGTAACGAACGAACGTTCGATATTTTGTCGATGGGCTCCCGCAAAATAAATGTAGAGCGAGATGAAAAAAAAAAACAAAATGAAGATAAATTGCCGGTTGAAGATATCGGATGGCAGTCCGGGCGTACACGATATATATTACGCGGTGCCAATGCAATGTATTTTGTGTACATAGACGAAGCGAATTGCGGAGAATTATAAGTCGGAGTCGGGGGAGCGTCGATGGAAAAAGCGTATATTGGTTTACGATTAAGAGTATGCATAACACAGCTCCAACTTTCAATAGACAGGTCCCATGAATTCTGTATCTTCCCAGAGCTGTGACACGGAAAGCGCCCTGCGTCACGCATTATTTATCGCCGCGCTAATTTCTTCTTTGCAACGCCGCAAGTTCGAGTCTCCGTAGAAAGAAAGAAAAAAAAAAGCAAAAAAAAAACGAAAAAATACGCGATGCGTTCCTGTGTTGCGAATATTACTTTTAAGCCTTGTAACTATAGATTTTTAATAACAAATTCCCGACCCGAAAGACGCGGGTCGTACGAAACGTATTACGAAACGGTGTACATAATTACATTTATACACACACACATTATTATTATACATATAAATATTATAAATATAGCATTTAGCCATTGGGTATAAAAAAAAAATGAAATTAAAGAAGAACCTTGTGTTAGAAGGTTTTGATCGACCAATGACTAGCAGACACGCTCTATCCGCCTAATTTAAAAGTGCTACGCAAACGCGCGCAAAGCGATGTGCGTAGATACCTCACATTTTTTATATTAACGAACGAAAAAAAAAAAAACAAATCTCCATGTTTGTATCTTAATTTTTCGTACGATCGATCCTATCGATTTCTAGCTCGTAAGTGACGTAAACGAATCGTTTATATATTTTCGTTTTTCTGGTTTTTTCTTTTCGCGAGGGACTTTAATTCTGCTTTCTCCGTCTCTGTCCTCGTTGTCTCGAATATTTCGTAGCCTTTGCGGTGAAATAAATTACGTTTTAACGCCACGTATGTCATCCATGACCGAGATTTGTAATATAAAAATCCACGTGTAAGTAAGAAATATACAAACAGATAGACTTCGATAATCGGTCATTTTTCCTGTCGAGATGTCAATTCGGTTGCTGTAAATGATCGCAGTACGGTGAAAGAGAGAGAGAGGAGAGTAAAGAGGAAGATATTAATTCCCAGACGGTGATATATCTACCAACGCCGCCTTGACTGCCGTTCACAAGTGGAAATATCGTTATCAATGTATCAACGAATAAACTCCGAAACGCACCGCCAGAGTCGCGAATGAGAAAGGCGCAAGACGAAGAAACCATTACGGCGTGGATTAATTGCTCGGGACTTTGCGCGCAAGACTGCGGAGCTTGTATATATTATATATATATATAAAAATATAAATATATATAAATGCGGATAGAAATAGTTATTGATACTCTTAGCGTAACGGCAAATATTATAAATAAAACAAACCGAGAAAAAAAAAAACCGATGCTACAAATACGCAAAGACGATGCGAATCTGACTCACGCCGATTCTTTGCTCCGAAAATCCGAAAATAAAAATGTACATATTATTGCGAGGATAAAACGAAGATTCCGATCATGCTTCACGAGAGAGAGAGAGAGAGAAAAAAAAAACAGAGAATGTATATTACGAAATATCGTGTTAACGTGACAATAGAATTTTCATCCTACTTATGGTGTTGAAGTTTGCATCGTTGGACACCAACGAAAAAAAAAAAAAAAAAATTATTCTACTCAACCCAAAAGGATCGTACTGGTTATAAAAATTTATTATAACGATTGTTCGTTATAATGACCTTTTAAAATCGTTAGAATAATTTTAGAACCGTTTGAACAATTTTATTTTTTTATTTTCGTTGTATTCCGACGATGCAAACTTCAGCAACATTCCTCCTTCCACGCGTCAACGGCGTAAATTCGCAACGCTTGCGACACGATTAACAAAATACTTCGTCGGGGATTCGGAAATGTGTCGATGTTCGATAGAAAAAATCTACAATTTGTGCTTCGTCGTTTTGGCGAGGGAAAAATTATAGCTGTCAAATGAATGTGAAGAGAGCCGACAAAATCGGGCTGAATCTTCGGTGAACGGCTCACGTGTCCGTATTTCGTATTTTCCGTTTTGCATCGCGAGTCTTTACACATATTTTTGCTGTGCGCCGAAATGAAGAAAAAAGAAGAAAAAAAAAACAAACTTTTTTTTACGAATGATAATGTGTCATGATGCCTAACTTAGGACATTACAGATAGAGTATTTGCAATCCGTATTGCATGAGAAGCTACTCACCCGAGTTCATAACATTTACAATCCTGATATTCATACGATAACTTATAGATTAAGTATCAATGTCACAATTAATGTACTCGAAAAAAAAAAAAAAAAAACTACAGAGACTAAATAAATAAGAAAATAATAAAATTTAATCGCTGTTTTGTTTTTTTTACCGCCAAATCTCAGTGTTCTCCGCGTCAAAGATTTATTTCTCGAAAAAGATTCGGGTTTCGACGAAAAGATAAAAGATTATTTTCTTCCTACAAAATGTTTATTAACTTACAAATCTCGGCTTTTGCATTAATCTCAATTAATCTTAGCAATTATCGGCTAAATATAAAATCTCTTCTTCGAGCGAATTTTAAAGCACATAAACGTCAGGTACCTGTACAAAATTTCTGTCATTCGACACTGTTAATAATAGGAATATTTTTTGTTGAACTAACGTAATACGTATTGCTATATACTTGTGTAAAATGTATTGCCTAATAATTTGCGGCTTTGTAAATACCCAATAGTACGCCCTGAGTTACAATATCGGGAAGTGCGGCAGCGTCGTTAGCCTGAATGTAAGGATCGCACTTGAAAGTCATCACAGGATGATGGCCTATCGTGGGGCAGTCATTGTAGCTTTGTTTGGCTCCATTGGTATTCGGTTCCCTTATTATCCTGCAATTAATCACATTCGTAAGTACCCAAATGCCCAGACATTGTTTCTAAGAAAAAAAATGTGCCAAATACAAACCTTTTCCTTATCAATTCCGGGTGTTGAGACCCCTCGATACCCAAAAACTCCAACACCTGTCTCTTAGTCGTCTCCAGTCTCAACATCTTCTGAACGTAAAGCTCCAGCGCTATTCGCCTCTGTTCCAAAACCTTTGGCTGCGAATTTCTCACTCTTTTCGGTGGAAAAGGCGCAGTGTCGCATTCCTTTTTCAACTAAAATCGACAATACAACACCGATACTTTTTTGTACGCAGACGTTTCTCCTAATCCTATTTTCAATATTTTTCTCCGTTCCAAAACCTTTGGCTGCAAATTTCTCACTCTTTTCGGTGGAAAAGGCGCAGTGTCGCATTCCTTTTTCAACTGAAGTCAATAATACAACACCGATACTTTTTTGTACGCAGACGTTTCTCCTAATCCTATTTTCAATATTTTTCACTGAAAAAAGTTAGTAGTTGCGATTACCAATCATTGGTTCGATCCACCAAAATATTAGTTGCAGTTACTAAAATATCTGACCAACGATTGGTAATCAGTTAATCACAACTATTCATTTTTTTTTCAGTGTTAGGTAACATTGAAAAATAAAAAAAATTACGCATTTAAAAAAAATGTATATGTATACAAAAAAATTACCGTGCGATGAAGAGCATTGAATTCGCTGTATCTACGATGAACACAGTACTTGGCACCGCCTTTCGGGTCTCTCACTTCGATCGTGTAAACGTAAAATCGCTTTCCATGAGTGACCTCAGCCAGTCGGTATCCGCTGATAGAAACGCGATACGTATCCTCGCTGCGGCTCGAGTATTCGGCGTCGGCTTGCTCGCCGTTCAACGTCATCGTTAATCGTTTGCGCGCGTCACGCCTCCGCCTCGTTCATTGGAGATTACAAAAAAAATCCCCGCGGTGTTTTGGGGAAACCACGAAACCGAGTCTGACGTTACTCGACGCGCGCGCGGATGACAACAACGCAAAAACGTCACTGTCTGTTGTTGGAGCTGCGTTCGGACGTGTGCGCAGCGCGCACTGCGCAGGCGACTCGCGTTCTCGACTTTTATTAATCTTTTTTGATCTTATAGGATAACAAGACAAAGGAATTAATTAGTGTGTCATTTTTTTATATGAAGATTGATGTTGGAAATCGACGACGCGTGACTGGAATCAAGAACGATGAAAAAATGAACGGGCAACTGACTTACCTTCCGTTGGTAAAGATGTTCTCTTCGATTTTGTGATTGTTTTGTACTGTTTTACCGGTACGCGAGTCGGTAAGGTTCCTGCGCATACTTTCCATCTATTCGTTAAGGCGCGGCTGGAGTAGATTTTTTTACCGACTGGTCGGTAAAAAAGTACGGTTTCGTAGTTTACGGTATACGTCGTTATTGTATTGCAAAAATGTCTCAAATTGTACAGGATTATAATATCAACATAGGCGCATCGGCGTAGACTCGAATTTTGGGTGAAAACGCTTAAAAAACAACGAAAATCGTAAATTTGTAAGCCTATCGAAAACCAATATGGCCGCTAGAACTGTCAACTGCCACCTTTTTCGTATTATATAAACATTTCCAGGAATCCCATACGAAAAACGAGAATTTACGCCGATGCGCCTACATTGATATAATAATCCTGTGCAATTTGAGACATTTTTGTAATTCAATAACGACGTATACCGTAAACTACGAAACCGTACTTTTTTACCGACCAGTCGGTAAAAAAATCTACTCCAGCAGCGCCTTAAGGGGCTAAACTACGAAACCGTACTTTTTTACCGACCAGTCGGTAAAAAAATCTACTCCAGCAGCGCCTTAAGGGGCTGCTGGAGTCGATTTTTTTACCGATCGGTCGGTAAAAACGTACGGTTTCGTAGTTTACGGTATACGTCGTTATTGAATTACAAAAATGTCTCAAATTACACAGGATTATTATATCAATGTAGGTGCATCGGCGTAGATTCTCGTTTTTCGTATGGGATGCCTGGAAGTGTTTATATAATACGAAAAAGGTGGCAGTTGACAGTTCTAGCGGCCATATTGGTTTTCGATAGGCTTACAAATTTACGATTTTCTTTGTTTTTCAAGCGTTTTCACCCAAAATTCGAGTCTACGCCGATGCGCCTATGTTGATATTATAACCCTGTACAATTTGAGACATTTATTTAATACAATAACGACGTATACCGTAAACTACGAAACCGTACTTTTTTACCGACCGGTCGGTAAAAAAATCTACTCCAGCAGCGCCTTAAGATCAATTATAATATACTAGTAGACTTACACGCTGTTTATGTGTTTTGTGAAAAATTTAAATAAACTGAATCTTCACGCAACATTTTTTTTTTTTTCATTGGGGTACTCGATACAAGCGAAATTCACTTGTGCCGAACGTTGAACGTTGGCGAAATACGAAATCACTCGGTTCAGGTCCATTTTCTATCATATTATAATTTATTTTTTATAAACATTTGATACAGTTCTTTAAAATCGTATTTGTAGATCTTAAAATTTAGCGATACGTGTATTCATTTATTTTGTTTTTATTAATTAGATTCTACTGAGTCGAATATTTTGGACATAAGTGGATCGACTGACCAAGATTTTAATATTCGGTTTGGCATGATATGATACAATAATATTATGTTTATTTTATCGTAATATAATACGAAGGGTATCAAATAAATACGTTCGTGTGAATTAGGTAAGGAATAGTGATTCTTTTTTCGTGGAATATTTGAAAGATAGAGACAGAGATATTAATGATATGTCGTTAACGCACCTTCGGAGTCGCGTTTATTTTTTTTATCTGTATTACATTTTTTTAGTTTTCTTTATTGTAACGTCTTATCTAACACTGACAGGCTCCCAAATTCGAACGAGAGTCTCGCAGCGGAAATCACGATATCACGCGATAAATGGTAGTAGAGAAAAATACTTTTCACTCCATCCTCCCGATTTTTCCTAAGCCAACAACTACTATCGTCGAGGGGATTGCGTAAGATATTTTTATTTGTTTCGTTTGACCCCAGTATCGAAAGAGACAGCGGGAATTAAGTCGGAAGTTGTGACAATTGATTATCAATCAAAAGGAATGCTACGACGCTCGTAAAGAGATTTATCGATTTACTGGATTAATCGGAAAGAAAGAGACAAAAAACAATATCGGCTATTCTTAATTATTTGTTCCTGCTGAATATTGATATATACTTAATATACAATGAAATATACATTCTGTGCTTTGACTGTGAAAACGTCCTCGCATCGGAAGTACGTATTTTTCGTTACGATGCGTGGCTCGTGCCAAAATGATTCACGCAATTGGCGACGTTTTTTTGTCGTCAGTGAAATCCTGACGATTCGCTTGATCCGAGCGTTTGCCGTTTGAAATGCGAGGCATTGTCACAGTAAAAGCATGCGGGTACCTACTAATTCGCATTATACATGGACTAGACTCGATTTCTTATCGTTAATAGTAGTTTCTTGATGCAACATTGCAAGGAAACAAATTAAAAATTAATAACAGCAAGACTAAAACACAAAGTTCTCATTTGCAAAGACAAGGTCACTCGGTGATGTGACGTTACTATTGTTGAGCCCTCGTGCGGCTTTGCAAATGCGAACGTTCTCTCTCGGCCTTCGCGTCACGTATGGAAGGCTCATCTAGCTTGGCTATGAAAACTAAAGAAACACGATTCGCACGTTATTATGCATAAATAGTGTATAAATTAATTAAGTACAAAAATTACAAACTTATTAACAAAATATTGGCAAGACTGGGTTGTTATCGGCCAAATCGGCACCGGTGCTAACAATTATTTTTCCTTTCTTTTTCCTTGCCTCGGATTGCTTTTTTTGTTTTTTTTTCGTACACACTAAACGCATATCGTTGTGTCGAATTGTATCGGAGAGGCGATAAATAAAAAACGAGCTTGCACGTGATTATACAAAAAAAAAACCTATGACTTTCAAGTGCACTTAACATTCTTCCCTATTTGTTAAATCTTCCGTCGACCCTCGGGGAGGGGAGAGGGCGATTCACGCGAGACGATCGCATCCGAATAAACTCGTACGTCGCAATGTTTTTTTCTTTTTTCATCCTTTTATTGCTTTCCACGCTAATAAATATTATAATATTATAGTATATAATAAATGTACGTCTCTGACGATTATTGTGTTTTTCAATTCACCTAACACATATCACAGAATACGTATTTTTTTCCTGTAGAAAATTATACAAGCATAATGTATGGTACAGTAAAGGAGGAGGGAGGGGGAGGAATGGATTTCGAGGGATTCTTACAGTTACGTACGATTCTCATTCGCAGCTCGGGAAATGGAGAGAGAGAGAATTTCATCTCAGGCGCACGCGATCAGATAATCGCGAATTTTTTGTCTTCTAATATTTGTGTCCATTAATTACGATAGATAATAATGAGAAATTCGATTTTTTTTTTTCTTTTTGTGCTCCCACTTGGAATATCTAGCTATTTCACAACCCATCATGATATGGACCTGAGTCATTGCTGAGTACAATCCAAAGATCGGCTCGGCCCCAATTTACCCTCGCAAAGTCGCGCGTTCTATCGACTAACGTCACGTCTAAGACATCAGATTTATGCCACACAGAAGACGGCCCAGATAGAAAAATGACGGCACGGGGACGGCACCGTACCGACACGCCGAGCTGAGCCGTGTCGCCACCGTGCCGTCCCCGTGCCGTTAGGCTCCATTTCAACGGCACGGTTTTCTATCTGGGGGACGATTAGCCGGTTGGGCACAGACCGATATTTAAAACCGAACCCTTGCACCGCAACCGATAGCTGTTTTAAGGGGAGATATACACCTGGAAAAAAACGGTAATTTTCGAGATTTTTTTTTTCGTTTCCAGGTGTATATTTCCTCTTAAGGGGCTGCTGGAGTAGATTTTTTTACCGACTGGTCAGTAAAAAAGTACGGTTTCGTTTTTTACGGTATACGTCGTTATTGAATTACAAAAATGTCTCAAATTGCACAGGATTATTATATCAATGTAGGCGCATCGGCGTAGATTCTCGTTTTTCGTATGAGATTCCTGGAAATGTTTATATAATACGAAAAAGGTGGCAGTTGACAGTTCTAGCGGCCATATTGGTTTTCGATAGGCTTACAAATTTACGATTTTCGTTGTTTTTCAAGCGTTTTCACCCAAAATTCGAGTCTACGCCGATGCGCCTATGTTGGTATTATAATCCTGTATAATTTGAGACATTTTTGTAATACAATAACGACGTATACCGTAAACTACGAAACCGTACTTTTTTACCGACCAGTCGATAAAAAAATCTACTCCAGCAGCCCCTTAACTGACATTACTTCCGATTTTTTTTCAGGAGAAAAAATCCGCTTCGGTCAGCCGTTTATCATCGGTCGCTGCAGGTCGTGACGCCGGGTTTGAGGTCAACGATGCGCTGATAGTGGTGATAGTGACTCTGATGATTGATTTCACCAAAGCGAAAGGGCGTTGTGGCTACTTGACTCGAGTCACTGGTTGAGCAGGGTGTTGGTCACCTCAGAGATGGACAGCAGAGGACTCCCGGCGTCCGGTTTGTTATCTGCGACGCAGACGGTCCCATTGGCGCAACCCCCGACGAGCCCACCATTCCGTGATGATGATGATGATGATGGTGCGCCGGATGATATAAGATGCTGCTGCTGTTGTTGTTGTTGCTGCTGCTGCTGTTGTTGTTGTTGCTGTTGCTGCTGCTGTTGCTGTTGGTGGTGGTGGTGGTGTTGGTGTTGTTGCTGCTGCTGTTGCTGCTGCTGCTGCTGCTGTTGTTGTGACTGCTGGTGTCCTGGGCCATGCCCATGCCCATGCCTGTTCCCACCCCCGTCCCCGTTCCCACCGACGACGGCGACGTGCTGCAACCAAAAGTACGTCACAACGTTAACCGACGCTAACTCTCGGCTCGCTCGTGACTTTCTTCGACAAGAAAACCAAAAACGTCTACGTAAACGCAATAATGCTCATTATGTGATTATGGTGAAGTTCGCATCGTTGGAAAGCAACGAAAATAAAAAATATATATATATATTCTAACGATTCTAAAAAGATATTATGATGAATTAATCGTTACAATACAATTTTATACCCAGTACGATCTTTTTTGTTCAATAGAATAATCTTTTTATTTTTCATTTTCGTTCCAATCCAACGATGGAAACTTAAGGGATCGTCACAGTGTGACCATCCGAAAAATCAATGATTTTCGCGAATTTTTTTTTGTTAAGTTGTAATGAACTAATTGGTCTGGTTTTTTTTTTTTAATAAATAAGTACATTCTTGAAGAATACAAAATGATTTTTTTTATGTGCATTTCTTTAATGTATAATAATGATATAAATTGTTTAAATAGCGCGTGTAAAAAAAAGGACCTGCATTATGTCCACGATTGCGGCCGCAATTTTGATCCCAACCAAAAATTTCAAGAAGATTATTAATCTGTAGGAAATTCGCTATCACGCTATGGGAGCTTTTTTTTTTTTTTTTTTGAAATTTGACAAAATGGCGGCGGTTTGAACGAAAATTATCGAATTTAGCCCTTTTTTCGACAGTTTTTCGTAAAAAAAAATAGGAAGATTTAATTTAAAAAAAAACTTTCATAGCGCGATAGAGAATGACGTTAGAAATGTTCCCTCAAAATTTGAAATCGATATCGTCATAACTCTTCATTTGAGAGTGGACACCGTTTTGAAAAGCAACATTCCGAGAAAAACGCGTTTAAAGTTTGCACACGCCACTGTCACGCTGCAATCCCTTTCTCTAAGAAAGGCTGTAACGACCGAAATAATTCGAATTTCGATAAAAAAATTTAACAGAATGTTTATAACCGTGTATACTATCCGATAATGAAAAAAAAAAAAAAAAAAAAAAATCCATTTTTTTTTTATTTCACTCTGTGACGATCCCTTAATTTTCATTCCAATCCAACGATGGAAGCTTCAACATCACCATTACTTCATCGTAAGAAACAAGATAGAAGAGAAAAGTCAACGCAACGAAAAAAAAAAAACGAATAAAACGAACACCAAAAAACGAATTACGAAAAAAAAACAAACGTGAGGTAGCGTGAACACTCACTGGGGCGTGTGCCTTGGTGGTGCGGGGTGGTGATGGTGGTAGGGATAGTACTGGTAGTGATGGTGGTGTTGCACTCCTTGCCATACCTCGGAGCCCACCGTGTCCCCGTGGCCAGTGTGACTCTGGTGCGAGTGCGAGTAGCCGCCGCCGCCGGCGCCACCGACGCTCGTCGGGACGGCACCGTAATGAGCGCCGGTAACCGGATACTGATGCTGATGTTGCTGCTGCTGCTGTTGCTGCTGTTGCTGTTGCTGCTGTTGCTGCTGCTGCTGTTGCTGCTGTTGATGTTGCTGCTGCTGCTGCTGCTGCTGCTGCTGCTGATTTTTGCTCCTAGGCGGACTGGCCGCGCTCGTCTGCCCAGCCGGCGAAGTCTGTTTCCACTTTCCGCAGTTCCCATTTATCGAATTCATCTCAGCCAACGATTTCAGCGGATCGTTCCCGACGTTCGTCGCGTTCGTCGAGTGCGACGAGTGCGTCGAGTGCGGCGTCGGCGGGCTGTAACTACCATTGTTCGTCGCCGGTGGCGTCCTCGACGGTGGCGGACCCCACATGAGTACCGTCTGCCGAGGCGCCTCGCTCCCATAAACCTCGGGCTTCACATCCTCCATCTTCGGCGTTCGAACGCCATTGACCGTCGTGACCGGTGAACTTCCGGCGGAATTGCTCGACGAAGCGCCCTCCAGCGAGTGACGGCTTCCCGTGCGAGCTACATTCACGTCCGTGTTCGGATGATGGGGTACAGCGGCAGCGGTTACGGGGCTCGAGGCGTACGGCGAGCCGCTAACGCTATTCGGATGCCGCGCGTCGACGTAGCCGTATTTCGGCGATTCGGCGAGCTGTTGACAGTAGAGACGCTCCTCGGTTTTGCTGGCCAACTGATGAGTGTCGTAGGTCGGCAGACTGACGTCGATGAAACCGTTGTAAGCGGTGGTTGTGTGATATTCCGGATAATAGGAACCGAGAGGTCGGTACTGGAAAAGATTCTCCGTCGCCGTGAGATAACGATTGTCCAGGGCTGTTGCGGGATACAGTGTTTGATGGTAATTTCCGGTGTGTCCTATGTAAGTCGTGAGGGAGGAATCCGTTGTCGCGGCGACCGCGGTCGGTGCGTAAGGTGTCGGGTACATCGTGTTGAGGTTGCTGTAAGCCGCGGCGACCGCCGCAGCGGCGCTGCTGTCGGCCGCGGTGAGATAGTCCACTGAGGCGACGGTAGGTGTCGCGGGCGGCGAGGCTGGCGACTGATTCGACATTTTGGTCCTCTTGCTTCGGCATGTTGACAGGAAATCGCGGAGTTGGGTCTTGTAGCGACGGTTCACGCGTTGTGGAGTCGGTTGTGCCGGTAAGGTTGGCGTTATCGACGAACCCGTGAGGCTCTCGTTGTCGGAGAAGTAACTGTTCGTCAGGCCCGCGTCTAGGTAGGATACCTTGAAGTCCATCGTTCGCTTGCCCAACAAGTCGCGGCCTTCTTCCTCCCTGTGGATGATAAATGTGGTATTAGATTTTGCGTTCTGGTCAAATGTGCAAAGTTCTACTTTGCATAATTATTTCGTGTTTTTGCGAGAATTTGTAGGGAAAAAAATGGCATACAGTCGTTAGGGTGACCCGACCAGTGAATGAACGGGGACCAGTGAATGGATGACATCACTTTAATTGCGATTTATAAAAAAAGTAATTTAAGAAAAAAAATTTTTTGGTACGTAAATTAAGGAAAAAATCTACAGATGTCGATTCGATTGGTCTCGTAATTATGTACGAAATATCGAGACGAGGAGAATTTTTTTTTAATTAACAGTGTCGCATGCCATCATCCCACAAATCCATGGCGGCCGCGTTTCTAAGCAGTGGACGTCGCAGTGTCGAAGATGTTACTTACATCAAGGGTCTATGGGTGCTGATCACGAAGTCCGGCTTCGAGTTTTTGTAGACGAGGCGCGAGCTTGTCTGGAGCCATTGCCAGCCACCGTCTTTCATCTGGTACCTGTAGGCGATCATGCCCGACGCTCCTGTCTTCAGAACTGCGGCAGAAGAAGAGAAGAGCCGACGGTAAGAATATGGATTTCGCATGGAAAATCAGCGGAGATTGACGATCCAGTGATGAAGTCGACACGAGAGAGGTGATCGCGTGCGCTAAATACTTACGCTCTTGATGAGCACTCGCGACGTAGGCGAGATCGTCGTAATGAACGAGATCGTAGCCACCGAGATTGGCGAGCTCGGCGTCGGCGTAGCCGAGCAACATCTTGCCGCGCTGATCCATCGAGACTAGAGCGAGATCCAATTTGTGCTTGCTCTTGAACATCACCTCCTTCTGCGGCACTTCGAGCAACGACGGCGGCCCGAAGGGGGTGCAAAGGGCAAACAACGCCAGGGGTGGCTCCTCCGTCTTTCGATTCTGGCCGTGAAGAACTTTCACTCTACCCCTGATGTCCAGGCGCTGGAAAATAAGATAAGAAAAAAAAACGATGAGCTAAAAAGTAATTCGGTAGATGATCCCAGGGATGAGCGGTCGAGCGGAGGAGAAAATAAGTGCTCCATATGAGAGGAGGAAAAAGAATTGTTCTGGCTGAGAAGAACGATGGGCGTGTACAGAGTCGGCGTCGGCCGCGCGGCGCCGTAAACCCTTTTACGATTACAGTTTCATTTTCATAAACGTCAAAGCGTTGCCGGTTTTTGTCGCGAGATCCGCGAGACTCGCCTCGCCCAAGTGTGACTCCTTCATGTGACTTTCTTCGGGAGGGAGGAGAGGTTTTTTTTTTTCTCCAACCGTGGGTTTGGGGCGTAAGCGACGGAACGCGGCTCATCGTGTTTGCCGTAAGATAATTAGTGTTTTGCCCACGTGGACCTGCGTCGCGGCTTTGTTCAACAATTGATTTATATACTCTCGCTCGGAGCCCAGACACCGCGACCACGTATCCCTCCTTCACTTCCTTTCTTCACACTGGACGAAGGACGTCGAGCTTCGGCCGATTTCACCGACAAAGGGCGAACATTTCGAAACAATCTCAGACTCTTTGGGCCACATTCGCGGCATTCTCATAATACGCTATGACTTGCGTTTCGCAATCAGATTGATTAAGGCTTGACACTAGTTAAATCAGTGCTAAATTTTTTGAAGCGTTTTTACAATTGCTGTTTCGTTAAAAAATTGCTCCTAAGTGTTATTAATATAGCAGCATTTGACGGTGTTTTGGTGATTAGAAAAAATATTAACTACAATAATTATGAGTTCGCTGGCCAAATTGACTGGTCTGAAACGCCTAGTGCGTTCATCTCGAGCCGCGTCAGAGGGGAGAATGACGTAAGGAGCTTTTCTGCTGTATCCATCCTCGCTATAGGACTTGACTCGCGTGACTAGCACGAGATTCCCGAACGCGTCAGAGGGTTCGATGAATGAACTTGCGAAATAAACCAACCGGCCAATTGCCGGCTATTATTAACTCGTTCGGAATGCTCACGGATTTTAGTGCCGGAATAAAAAAAGCGGATATTAAAGAAAGCAATTGCGCATGCACAAAGCTCTGGAAAGAACAGGTTTAAACGGAGAACTCACGAAACCAACCCTAGCGCGGTTTCTCATTTTCTCGGTTAACGACTCTTGAAATAATTAATTAGTCTTTTGCATATGAGACACGCTTTGTCATTTCAGTTAATTATTTTTCTACTCTGTACCTATCTTTGAAATTAAATTTTCACAAAAAAAAAAGTGTACCAATTTTATTTATTTACTAGGCTAATCATACTTGTTCTCTGTCAATTAATTGACAGAGAACGAGTGCGACTGTCAATTAATTTCAGAGATTCAGAATTTTTCAGAATTAATTTCAGAGTGTCAATTAATTGACAGAGAACGAGAATCAATTAATTGACAGAGAACAAGTGCGGTTTGAAACTTACCAAAAAGCCGGAAGTGTTGTCCAAGAGACAACGGAAGCGCACAGTGAAGCTGCGCTCCAAGAGGTGACAGTGCTGAACGGTGAGGGCGTCGTGAAGTGGAAGGCTCGCACTTTCAGCTGGCAGAAAACTGTTCCACATTAATTGTCGTTGAAGCTCCTCGCGATCCTCGCTGTGCACCAACTCGTAGACACTCTGATGCACGATGTCGGACTGTAACATTGACGTCGAAAAATAGATTAATCGCATGATCGAGTTTTAAACAAATTAATAGTGCTTAACAAAATAATAACCGAATAGTTAACCCCGAATATTTAAAATTATTTTTCAAATGTCGTTTTGGGATTTGTCGAGGGCGGATTTTTTCACAGGGTTGCCACAAGAGCAGAGTGGCGCAGTGGAAGCGTGCTGGGCCCATAACCCAGAGGTCCGTGGATCGAAACCACGCTCTGCTAGAACATTTTTTTTTTTTTTTTTTTTTTCATACTAAAGAAATACGTTTTACTTTAAGGGGCTGCTGGAGTAGATTTATTTACCGACTGGTCAGTAAAAAAGTACGGTTTCGTAGTTTACGGTATACGTCGTTATTGAATTACAAAAATGTCTCAAATTGCACAGGATTATTATATCAATGTAGGCGCATCGGCGTAGATTCTCGTTTTTCGTATGGGATTCCTGGAAATGTTTATATAATACGAAAAAGGTGGCAGTTGACAGTTCTAGCGGCCATATTGGTTTTCGATAGGCTTACAAATTTACGATTTTCGTTGTTTTTCGAGCGTTTTCACCCAAAATTCGAGTCTACGCCGATGCGCCTATGTTGATATTATAATCCTGTAGAATTTGAGACATTTTTGTAATACAATAACGACGTATACCGTAAACTACGAAGGCCCTTAACATAAACTGTCCCTCGGAATTTCAAATCACTCAAGTCCCCAAGTCCGCAACTTCGTCAACACGAATGACAGTCCACGACTGTGAAATCATCTTATAGCCAGCGCCTCGCTAACCATGATTGAGCGTCGAGTCGCGCAAAAATCCACAAGCATGAAAAATTCATTCGCCGAGGCTGCTCGAGCCCGTCCACCTACTCCGGTAATCGCGGCATAAGCGTTTCAGCTTTAGCATCCGCGCGAACTTTACCTCACAGACCTACAACATGCAGAGAGCCACGACACTTCAGCCCCCTAACGACTTATCGTTAGAAAAGAAAAAAAAAAACGTAGCATCAAGAGAGAGAGGGGAGAGGACGAATAGTGAGACAGAAGGGAAAAAAAAAAAGTTCAACACGAAGTTACCTATTGCCACTTCCGGAATCGATGCGCAACAGGATTCATAATAAACGGCGGAGTCGTACACGCGGCGGTGTCGAGCGCAGCCGATTGAGGCGAGAGAAATATATATATCAAGCGTTTATTCGTATGCATAGGAATAATAGAGAGCAGGAACACGAGAGTCGTGATCCGCGTGCTCCTGATACGGCGACGGCGGCGCTGCCCAGCGCTCGAGGTGGCAGCACTGGCGCGTTCCGCGCGCGACTTATACACGGCGCGACACCGTCGAGAGAATCGCCGGCCCAGTGGCTCGCGTATCGTGATTTATTATTATTCATGGTCAGAGAGCGCTACGGTCGAGAACTGTGTGACGAGGCATATAAGAGCTGCTGCCCAGGGTAATGGTCTCTCGGGCGAGTCCTGTGCAATTCGATCTATTCTCGTTTTTCCCCGTCGACTTCTGCTGCTGCTGCTACTCCTTCTTCGTCTTATTCTTCTTCTTGTGCCTCGAGAGCCCTGCGCGACTCGTTCTACGCTGTGTACTACACAACGGGTGTTGTGAGCCTTGTAGCCTGTGAAACACGTAGGTGAGAACAGTGTAACTCGGGGCGCGGAGTGCGTGGAGATTATCTCGGCCGCGGCGAGTCGCAGCCACCTAACCTATTCGGCCCTGGTAACGGGTCATCTCTTTTTCGCAGCGCGGCGCAGATGGCTCTGGGCGCGACTTGACTGCTCGATGAATGTTTCGTGCTTCGTTGTGTCGTTATTATTGTTGTCATTGTTATGAGGTGACTTTAGTTTGGGGATTAAAGGATCGTCACAGTGTGAGCCTCCGAAAAATCAATGATTTTTGCGAATTTTTTTTGTTTAGTTGTAATTAACTAATTGGTCTGGTTTTTTTTTTTTTAATAAATAAGTACATTCTTGAAGAATACAAAATGATTTTTTTATGTACATTTCTTTAATGTATAATAATGATATAAATTGTTTAAATAGCTCGTGTAAAAAGAAGGTCCTGCATTGTGTCCACGATTGCGGCCGCAATTTTGATCTGAACCAAGAATTTCAAAAAGATTATTAATTTGTGGGAAATTCGCTATCGCCCTATGGGAGCTTTTTTTTTTTTTTGAGATTTGACAAAATGGCGGCGGTTTGAACGAATTATCGAATTTAGCCCTTTTTTTGACATTTTTTCGTAAAAAAAAATAGGAAGATTTAATAATAAAAAAAGCTTCCATAGCGCGATAGAGAATGACGTTAGAAATGTTCTCTCAAAATTTGAAATCGATTAAAATTAAGAGTGGAAATAAAATGTGTAGATTCACTCGCAATTCCAAATCGATTCGTCAAAGTTTCCGCGACAGCTGCCACGGGCGGATTCCGAGCGCGGCGCGCGCAATAATCACTCGCTGACTTATGCATACGACGAGAGGCAGCGCGAAGTCAGAGCGCCACTATACATTGAATGCAGAGATGTATAGACAGGCGAGCGATATGGACACACGCGCAGCTCTACACTGGCTCGGCTCGTGTAACAACGGTATTAAAATATTTATCACGTTATACACTGTACGTATATAGAGTGGCGTGTCTCTCTCATCTCTCTCGCTCTCGCTCATGTCGGTGAAATATTTAGCGAGGTGTCGGCGGGCCATATTGCTAAGCCCGGCTGACTTTACGACTCGACTACCGGCCGCATTAAATCTTTCACAAAAGATTCATGCGTCGATAAATAATTGAGCGCATTGTGCGAGACCGCGGAGACGCAGGGGTTGCGCCGAGCTATACTCTGTATTAGTGGCCTTATGCACGTATAGTTATCGGTGTGTAAATACAGGTTGATTCAGAATGTTTTTGTCAGCCATTGAAGAATGACAGTTTAGCACCTCGGGAACGAAATTATTCAGCCGTTTTTTGTAATTCGCAATATTTATTTATTTATTGAAAATTTGAAAAAAATAGACCAATGGAAACAAATAAATAAATAAATAAACCAGTAGACCAACAGGAACATAAATAAACGAATATTTAAAAAATACTATAAATACTATAAATAAATAGTATTTTTTAAATATTCATTCATTTATTTGTCCCCATTGGTTATTTTTTTTTCTAATGCTTGTAAATAAATAAATATTGCGAATTACGAAAAACGGCTAAGTAACTTTGATCCCGAGATGGTAAACTATTTTT
Organism: Itoplectis maculator; assembly: GCA_964034905.1. Lineage (NCBI taxonomy): Eukaryota > Metazoa > Arthropoda > Insecta > Hymenoptera > Ichneumonidae > Itoplectis > Itoplectis maculator. Next base: position 8,496,088 of record OZ035863.1, read on the forward strand.
CCTCAACGGCTGACAAAAACATTCTGAATCACCCTGTATGTGTATATATTCATATCCAAGAGCTGCTGTTAAGGTTCAGGCGTCTTCGACTCGCGCCACGCGGGGTCCACCAATGAATTCTAGAGACTTTTCGTTGTGCCCACGGCCAGAGGGAGCAGCGCCTTATTCTCGACTCGATCGGCTCCCGCTGCGACGACTCGATCCGGTATATTACCCCCTTCCCTCCCCCAAACCCAACCCACCCGCCGCTCTCGTCGCCGATATATACTTTAGCGCGTGCACACGCACGTTTGTTTGCTCTAATTTTAATTAATCTCAATATCCAACCAACGGAGCGCCGTTGGTAATCGACCGAATTAATATGCGCATGCGCAGCTGAGTCCTAATTCTACGTTTCCAGTTGCAATTAAAAAATGGTGACATTCCTGAGAAATCTGAGTGGCAGCCTTTGGAAAGAAATAAAAAAACCATTCAGTGAATTTGGTTCCCAGGTATAAAAAAAAAAAAATCACCAGCACCGATTTTAAAAACTCGACGAAATGAAACACTTGGCTGAATTAAATTTAATTCTACGTTTCCAGTTGCTGCGGCAATGGGGGTGAAAAATTCGTTTTGCATCCGCAATTTTGTGCATTTTAAAATGGATCGAGAGTAGGATCAAAATGATGATGGCAAAGTGGCGCTGGTTAAGTTTAAGCAGAGGTCCGGAGCGCCAACGCGCAGCTCCGATAAAGAATGCGAGCTAGTGCGATATTACCGCGGGTTTACCTGAGCCAACATGTACGATGTAATAATAGTCGAGCGCGGTGCGGTCGTCGTCAGGTATGCGCACGTAGCACTTACAACGCTGTTGCATAGGCGGTACGCGTAATAATGCCGGCCTCTCCAATCTGACCGCTCGCTCTCATTAGCCAGGCTAATCACAAATTATATTTTAATTACCCCCGCGCGATATAGAGGCGTACGAGAGACCTCAGGGTCGACTTGACGAGCATATAATTGCGCGGTCACGTGCTCGCTCGATCCCTCCCGCCGCTTGCTCCGTGTGTACCGCGTGCGCGCAACGTTGTTAGCAAATTCGAGTGCGAAAAAAAAAAAAAAAAATAGAACACAGCCCAATTGTGATATTATTTAAAGTGACGTTTTACTTAATAAAAAATAAAATTACCTAATATGGTACTTTAGGTAATTTTACTTAATAAAATAAAATTACCTAAAAAAATAAAATTTACCTAATAAAAAATTGTATAGGAACAATTTATTCTCCTTATTCATATCTTATAAAAAATAATTAATGCTCAGTAAATAGTCAGAAAAAAATTTCCTAATTCAACCAAACGCAAAAGATCTATAAAACATTCCATAGAAACGTCATTTCGGTGCTTGCAATGAACCGCTTTTTTCTCAACCGTGTTAACCCATTTCCCGAGACGAAACGATTCGACGACGATTGTGGGCCGAGCATATTTCTCGTCTCGAAGTCGCCTGGACCAGAATGCACGCCGGGCCGCAGCTCTTTCTCGCGCCATTTATAGGAAATGCGGCGAGGATGAGGATCGAAGGGATGAGGGACGGGGGCGGAGGGGGGGGGGCGTGAGGGGGGAGAGGTAAGTCTCGGTTAACGTGACTTACCATTGCTCGTTTAAATAATCTTGAAACATGCACTCGCAGGCATGGACGAAGCGACCGCATCATGGATGGCTTTACGATCGGCTCTCGTCGTTAATTAAGAGCTTGTAATTATTTAGTGGAGACGCGCTAGCGCACCCCCGCCGGCAACCAGCGGTTGCCTGGTCTCTCGCCGCCGCCTGGTTGGTTGCCTCTCCGCTCGCGCATCTCTTTTCTCCCCCTCTTCCCCCCTCTGCCTCCCTCTGACTCTCACCGCACTCTCCTCATCCCTCCCCCCCCTACCTCCCTCCTACCTCCCTCAAACCCGCGAGAGCGCTCGGACTTGATTTACACTCTCGCGAAGAATGCACCGTCCGCTCTCTTGCTCTATTTCTTTTTCTCGATTCTCACTCATCCTCCCTCTCCCTCTCTCTCTCTCTCTCTGTCTCTCTACCCTCTCTGTACCTTCTCTTGCTCTTGCTGAATTTTTATTCTAAACAGATGTAGGATTCGCGTCAGCTGATACAACAATAAATGTCAGTGATTAGGGTCGATGTACCGTTAGTGGCCACTGTACCTATTGTGGCCATTTTTATTATTTCTAATATTTTTTTTATTATTTCTTCTTATTATTATTTCTATTATTTTTATTATTTCTTTTATTATTTTTATTATTTCTTTTATTATTTTTACTATTTTTATTATTTTATTCTGCAAATTATTTTTTCCCCACAATCGCACGTTGATTTTTTTTTGTAACAAATGCATTTCAATTCATTGAATGACCTACACGACGATTTTTTTAATTCGATTAAATGTTTCGATTTATTCCTTTGAATGCGATGGCCACAATTGGCCCTATGGCCAAAAATGGTACGTCTACCCTATTGAAATAAAAACAGACAAAGCGGCAAGATTGTCGGCCGCGAATAATCCGTGTGAAAAAAACGAGCCAACGAAAATCCGGTATCACGGAGGAAAGCGCGGGGGAAGCGAATCCGCGAGGCAAGAATAATTGGATAATTTATCGGTTCATCGATCGCGCGTGCATCATCGTCACGCGAGCACCACCGGAGCCGTTTTGCCTCTCAGCCTAGCCGCGCGATCGCCCTCGCGACCGATAATTCACTGTCACCCGGCGCGGAAATTTCATGGCCAGGGGGGTCGTCGCGCGCTGCGGATAGAGGAGACAGGAGAGAGGATGCGTCGCGTAGCGTTTTCTCGATCGTCGTCCTGGGCGTCGTGGCATTAACCACGCGCACGGGGGTTATAAGCGCCGTTGGAATAAATCGGCAAGAGCGACCGAAGATCGCGGGAGGAGTGAAAAAGCGCCTTGAATAAGGCTGGCAAAGGAGAGAAGGCAAGAGGAAGGGGAGGGGAGGGGGGGGGGGGGGAGGGTGATGTTCAGGATCGTGCGGACACGTGCAAAATGATGAAAACACGATTCGGCGCGATCAAAGAGCGTCGTCGTCCGCTCGGCCAACGTTCGGGACACGCGCGAACACACAAACACAAATTCGCACACACAGACACAAAAAACACACATACATACTGAGCGCGTCTCGCAGGCGAACAAATTGAAACAAATCAGGCGGGTAATAATAATTAATCCGTGGCGGGCATTAATATCGAGCTGCGGCCACATATCACAGGCGCGTCTCGCGCCGCGGCGACCCGAGGGAAAAAGGGTGTAGGGGGGGGGGGGGAGAGGCACTCGCTCGCTCGCGCGAGAGAGAACGAGTACCCGGGGTCCCGGGTATTATATACGTACAAGGGCGAGCACGAGGTTGAGCTCTCAATTACGCGGAAGAATTATGGACGCCCGATGCCTTCGAGAGCGAGAGAGGAGCAAACGCGGAGATCGGCTCGCGAGCGAAGCAGCAACGAGCGAGCGAACGAGCGAGCGCTGAGGTCTCGGCACGACCGAAGCGCCACGTATCAACCGTGCGACTACGCTGTAGGGTGACCCGACCAGTGAATGAACGGGGACCAGTGAATGGACGAAATCACTTTAATTGCCATTTATAAAAAAAGTAATTTATGAAAAATATCTTTTTGGTACGTAAATTAAGGAAAAAATCCACAGATGTCGATTCGATTGGTCTCATAATTGTGTACGAAATATCGAGACGAGGAGAATTTTTTTTTAATTAACATTGTCGCATGCCAGCATCCAGCATTCCCCGACAAAGTTATTCCCTCTGCGCTGTTAACCCCCGAATAAACCGCCGAGCTTTACGGGGCACAATGGAGGTTTTCTGCGTCCTTATCTCGTCGTTATCGTCACGGCCCGCGATTGGCCCCAACCAGGGGATATTAAAATTCACCTCGAAGTCCATTAGCATTTCGCCCCGAGAGTTTTGTCCGCGGAATGAGAAATAAAATAGTCCGAAAAGCCCCTTCGCCGAAAGTGTTGGCTACTTAGCAACTATTTTGCCACTGGAAAGTCGTCGAACTATTCGCTGGGATTAAAGCTAAGAGTGTGGAGAGGGGAGGGAGGTCGTCTCGAAGTCTCTGCTTTCGGATGGAAATAAGAATATATCCTCTCTTATAAGAATATAGAGCGAGCAGAGTGATCCTGGCACCGAGTGACGCCCGTGTAAACGCTCGACGGGCGCGTACAGTAAACTTGACAAACATAGCGTGACTGCGCGCTGTTGGGTGTGAACATAGCGCCGGGTTAGAGACAGACAACGATGTAAAATACGGGCGCAACCGGCGCGGTCGGAATCACCGCGCGAGCCGTATGGAACGGCCCTCGACTCGCCCTCTCTGTGGAATCAAGGCGCACCCTTCGAGGCCCTTTCTATCCACTATACCCTCCGTTCTATCCACTCTTTGCACTGAGCAATCGCTTCGCCAATTCAATCTGTGCAAATGTGTCAATGAAAATCGTTTTTCAGACACACACACGTGATGGAAACGTCGGTAATGTCGTAAAACGCGAAAAGATTGTTTCGCCCGAGCGAACCTCAGCGCCACGCGAAGTGATTTTTGTCGGTCGTAACGTATTTTACGCTCGGCACAACGAAAATGTATTTCCATCGTGCGAATCGAAAGCTCCGTTAGTCGCGTTTGAGTGATCGTTGGATGGCTGCGATTTTGGTGGAGTTATCATCGTCGTCGTTACCGACTGAGTTGTGAGATCTCGTTGCTTTGGTGAATAAAAAGTTGTAGGGTCGAAGTACCATTTGTGGCCATCTTAGTACGGTTTGTGGCTGTCAGTTTGTTCGATTTGTGGCCCACAAATGATGCGAAGTGCTTTGAACATTATTTATAAGACAATTATGTATTTTAAGCACTGCATATTCAATGTAAAATTTGCTTCGGTTCGTCTGAATTAATCTCATTTATTAATTTGAATATTTTTTATGTGGCCATTAATGGTACAGTGGACACTAACGGTGTGATGTCTACCCTAGTGTATTTTTTTTTTTTTTCGGTTCACAGTGTCAAAGACTGGACGGGAATGTCCCAACAAAATATTCCAGACCGGTGTGATACGCGTGTGACTATATACATAAATAAATGGTCGGATGAAAACTCACCTGATGGAAGCCAAGGTAGCTCTCTATGCTGTGTGTGGCGAAGAAAACCTCCCCGTCGCAGGTCAGTATTAATAGGAACCCGTTCAGTGCCTGCAACACACACAAAACAAGATTGCGTGACATCGGATAACTTGTTCAGCGAGAGAGTGTTATCGAGTTACACGTACATAATAGTGGAAGCGTACACAATGTGCGTGTATATATACATCCGCGAGTGTACATAAAACAGGGTTAGTTCATTGAGACCAGTGAAGACGAATCACTTAAAAATTTCACGTCTAACACGATTTACTCGAAATCATAATATTTCATAATAATAACATCGATCAAATTAATAACTATAATATAGATGGAAAATTGAAGATATCGATTTGGGAATCTTTCCTGCTTCTATATACCTAAACCAGGAATCACCTGTAATACCGACTGAGTCTCGTCTGCAGCCTACAGTCGTAAAAAAACGTACATATTAGATTTCGTTGTGTTCAAGTCCCATTTAAGGGGAAGCTGGAGTAGATTTTTTTACCGACTGACCGGTAAAAAAGTACGGTATCATAGAACACACTATACGTGGATTTAGTTGATGTAATCAACATTTCGCAGGTACCGAAATGTAGAGAAAACTTCAAAGAACTTGCGTCTGGTCTGATTTAGCAAGTTTGAATTCCTGAATCGATTATATCTTGCAGCAAACGCTCTGTCGACGTTTCGAGCGGCCATATTGGTTTTGGGAGGTTCGTCGTAAATACACGATTTTTTACATTGTCTCTTCGTTTTTCACCAAAATTCGACCAGACGCAAACTCACTAATATTCACATAACATCTCTGCCAAATTTCAACTTCGTACGTAGCCTTTTAACGACGTATAGTGTGTTCTACGAAATAGCACTTTTACGGGTAAAATGTCGGTAACTAAATCTACTCCAGCTTCCCCTTAACCCGACTTTTAACTTCACCTTTCCGCCACCGCTACGCTTCGAGCGGGTGTATTTTAAAGCGAGGCATTTGACTACCATAGACCACCAACAGCAGTGCTCTGCACAGTTTGCGATGCCGCAAATGCGCCCGGTTTCGGATTCACTGATGGAAAGCGCCCTCTGCGCCGCGCAAAACTTTTCTCATTTATCGTCAGCGCCGATACCGTCGAACGCTTCTCGCTCATTCCTTCGTTCGCGTTCGAAGCTCATTCAAACCTCGTTCGCATTCCCATCGTTCGTCCTTTACCCCAGATTACCGAGTTTTCCCCGGTTTCCTCTCGCCGCCGCCGCTCTTGACGTCGACGACTCTCTCTAGCGGCCGTTTCGCACAACCCGAGAGCCTCGCGCGTCATCGACGCGAAGCTTTCGAAGCTTTCGAGCGAGCCCCGAAATATCCGCTCTAGTTTTAACGGCTTTCGAAAGCCCATTGGACAGGGAGGGGGAAGCCATTCGCCGAGTAGTCTCTCTCGCGGTGAGCCGACGAGAGCGCTGCAAATATAGTCGACGCTCGTCGCTCCGACCGTTCTGCCGCCATTTCTGCCCCTTTCCGCTTGGGACGGAGCTCGCGCGCTCGCCTAAATGTATATTGTTTTGTTTTATTACGCGCGGCGGTTTCGTACCAGGCACGACACAGACCCACAACGCTGCTCTGTCTCTCTTTCTCTCTTTCTCTCCGAGCCTTCGGAGCTTCCACGTCGCTTTTATTGTTCTGAAATATTGCGAGACGTTCGCGTCGGTTCTTACAGTTTTATAAGCCACTATACTGCCAACGAGTCTCAACCTAACCTCTCTACCCTTCCTAACCTCTGCCAGTCTCCCTCCTCCTCCCTCTTAGCCTTCCCCTCCCCCCCTCCCCCACTTCGAGCCGTGCATTTTCCATTTCTTTGGGTCCGTCGACCTCGTAATTTTATTCAACGCCTTTTTACAGCTCCGACTTTTACGCAGTCTCGCGGACGGTGGTTCTTTCGCTATTCCTGCGCCATCAGCCATTGGCTAAAAGTGAGGTTGGAACGAAGTCGCGGATCGCTCGCGGCTTATCGCGCGGAATTATCGCAAAGGTGAAACGAAACGCGGACAGAGGGAGGAGGGAGGCAGATTTTAAAGGCGGCTTTTTTGGGGGCTTCGAAATTGCGAAAATTTGTCGTCTGCGTATTCAGCGCACGTCGAATCCACGTGATAAATAATTACAACTTTTTTTTTACTGCACTGAGAAAAATTCAGGGGATAACAATGTCAAATATAGTGTATTCCACTATATAAATAGTCACGGGCACCATTATTTGGCCGCCGGTTCAATTATTTATAGTTGCGAGAACCATAAAAGCATTATTATCGTCTCAGGCTCTACATTTTTCTGAGTGTGAACATGCACGGAAAAAAATCATCATAAAATATGTCAAAAATGGAAATTTTATTGATATCATTGTGATTATCAATTACATGTTGTGTTTAATTTAATTAATTTTCGTATCTTATCGCTGCTGACGTGACACGAAAATGGAAGCTCCGGCATCCGGCGTCTGTCATTTTTTCGCGGCGCAAAGCCGCCGAGCGTCGCATGCGCGGGGATGCTGCGCTGCGATTGGTCGATCGCGCGGGGTGAGCATCGAGAAGGGATGCGTCTATATAGGGACGACGCGCGACCCTCCCTCGTTCGTTCGGCAATTTCCCAGCTCCTCGTTGGCCGCTGCTGCGCTTTACGAATGCGATCCGCGAAAAGCTTCGGCCGGTTCCGCGCGATTGAATTCCCCTCGCCCCTCCCCCTCCTCCCCATCGAAGCTTCCGCGGCGCGCGCCGCCAAAATTCGTGCGCCGCCGACGGGAAATAGAGACGTTCGGGGCGCACTCGAGTTTTCACGCAGCAGCAGCTCACACCGAGGCGAAAAGATACAATCGCGCGTTGCGGGTCGCGTGACGAGTAGGTTGGCGCGGCCAACTGTTCGGGATTTGAGGGGCATTCGCGTGTCTCGAGCGTTCGAGCATCAACGCTCAGCGAGCGCCGAAGAGCAACAGCTATAAAAGCAACTCTCGCGCTTGCAACGCAGCAGCAGCGGCAGTGGCGAAGCGCGAGAGCGTTCGGGACTTATCGCTCGTGTTGCGCCAATTAACGCTCTCGACTGCAAAAGCCCCGAAGAACTCTCGCGCGCTGGATAATGAGGCGGATATCGTGGCGATCGGTTTTACCGCGTCGAGCCAAAAAAAAAAAAAAAAAAAAAAAAAAAAAAAAAAAAAAAAAACGGAAAGAATATTTTCCGCCGAAAGCGATTAATAGAGTTTCGTCGATCCATCTATTACATAGTTTTTTTTTCATCAAAGCACTATCTCTCTCATTCAAAAAAAATCTCTCAATCAAAAAATTAATACTCATCAAATGCGTATTAATTTTTTTTTTGTCGTTCACACAAGGTTTATGGTGATTTGTATACAAATGTGCTTAAAACTGTGTATAAATCCTCTATTAAAAAGTTCGTGAGGAACCATTGTTGTGGGTTTATTGAGCATCTGATTGGTCGTTGGGAAAAAAAAATAAATAATTAATCAGCCGACCACTGAGCGTGAAAAAGAGCCCAATTTTTTTATTGAATACTTCGGCCGTCGTATTACACGACTCGTCGCTGTCATTTACGACTTATCGGGTTGGCCGATACTCGCGTCCGGAGCGATCTCGTTGGCACGCGACGCCGATTCAACGCACGCGTCACGCGCGCGCTTATCGTTCTCGATCCCGTCTCGGCTCTTCCGTGCGTGCGCGATCGAGGGTCGCGCGCGCGCGTCGCATCAGTCGCGACAGCTTCACCTGCTGCTGAAAACTTCAGCCGCTTTCTTTCCGTTGAGCCGCGGAACCGATGCGACATTTGTCGCTCATGCGTGTTACCGGCGATAACGAACGCGGAACACGCGGAGACTGCGATAGTCTCACACTTTGGCCACTTTGTTGCGACGGACAGAACGAGACATCGACGCAGTCGACGCTGACGCAACGTCCACCGTGCAGACGGGAATTGAGACAGGCGGAAGTGGAAACTGCGGTTCGTCGGACAGTTCACGCTTAAGTAAATTTTTTTATTCTTTATTTACTGCGCGCTAATTAATTTCCAGCGACTGATTGGCACAATTAAAAAACGAGTAATTAAGTTGACTCAATCAACCATCAAGGTTATTTAATGTGATCCAATATACGGACGACGCTTATAGCACGAATATTTACATATTCGGATAGGAAATTCTTCGAATTGTTTCCACGTGTTACCTACACTCGGTGACCTATTAACGAGGTCGCTGTGGGCAGCCGCTGCGGCCTGAAGTCGCACGACGACGACGACGACGACGACGACTGCGATTCGCCATGAAGTTCAATGATACCTATCTAAGCTATGCGACTTTATAGTCTTTCCTTTCGCTGGTCTCGAGAAATTCAGAATTTTCCCTTCCCGCGAGCTCTTTCCTGAAATTTCGGAGACAATGGTGATCCGCATTGTAGCATCGAGTCTAGCCCAACGACGAAGTGCTACAAAATTGCGACTGATGACTATCTGAGCTATGCAAGCTTTTGAGGAATCTTTGATTAAAACTCTGGAATTCAATGACATCCCGAAAGTAGGATCCTTCGGCTTAAGGAACCCAGGTTTCGCGGATTACGTAGTGTGTAGTACACAGAGAGTGGAGTTACGCGGGGGTTGTAAGGAGGGTCGCCCGCGAACGGAGAACCAGGCGGTGGGTTGGTATCTACCGCGCGCCGAGGGAGGAAAGGAGCTGTGGACGACGGAGCGATCAATACGGGAAGGACTAGCGGTGCCAGCAGCAGAAGCAGCAGCAGAAGCAGAAGCAGCAGAAGCAGCAGCAGCAGCAGCAGCAGCAGAAGCAGCAGCAGAAGCAGCAGCACCGAACTACCACCACCACTGCAACCAACTACGTCGGCTACACCGAGAGAAAAAGTTTCCTTGATTCAAAGAAATTTCTTTGAAATCCAAACCTAAGAAACATTTCTTTAAAATCAAGGAAATAATATACTTGATTCAACATTATGTTTTCTTTGAATGATCAGAAATACAATGAAACAGAGTTCATTGTTTTAAGGCATTTTTTTCCTTAAAGTGGCGGACCTGATGCCATCAATGAAATCGTTTCTTTAAATCAAAGACACCGTTTCCTTGAATCAACGAAAACGTCTCTTCGATTACACTCCTCAAGGAAATGTTTCTTTAAAGGCAATGAAATGATCTCTTTGGAATTCAATGACAATATTTCCTTGAAAACAAGTAAATATTTCATTGAAATCAAAGAAAAAAATGCAATCCACCTATTTCTTTGAATCAAGGAAACTTTTTCTCTCGGTGTACGAAGAACCAGACTGAGCAATAGAACAGACTGCGAAAGCAGAAGGCAGAAGGCAGGCGGAAGGCTCAGACCCAAGGCGAACAGTCGCCGACCAACCTGACCCGATATCATCCCGACCCCATCTCCGAGTCCGCCCGACGGTTTGCGCCCCTCTCACCTACTACCCTCCCCCTCCCCTCCCCCCTCCCCCCTCCCTCCCTAGCAGCAGGTTGTATCCTACCCTTCGAGCTTGTATCTACCCCTCAGAGCGAGAAGGCTGCGCGCAGTTTCGCCTCCTGTCCGGGGAGAATACTCAACCCAGTCCTCCCAGTGTCTTGTATCCTCGCTCAGTGTTACCAATCTTCTTGCCTCAGTGTTGCCACTACACTGGAACCCCTCGCAAAGCCTCCTTCACCCCCCCCCCCCCCGAACAGTGTTATAGCAGTTTGCGTTGAAACCCGCCTCCTACTCCTCCGCCTCTTCGCCATAGTCGAAGGGAGTGGGTCGAGAGGGGGGGTGAGAGGCGAGGGGTGGGTTGGGGGTTGCTTCCTTGGCGCACCCCTTGCCGCACTGACTCACTCGCCCGATTCTGAGGCTCTCTTTCTGTGTCTAATTCTAACTCTCTGTCTCTCTCTGCTCTGTTTCTGTGTCTGTCTCTGTCTGTTCGCTGCTCTGTTTCTGTTTCTGTCTCTCTCTGTTCTCTGCTCTGTTTCTGTCTCTGTCTCTCTCTGTTTCTGTCTCTGTCTCTCTCTGTTCTCTGCTCTGTTTCTGTCTCTGTCTCTCTCTGTTCTCTGCTCTGTTTCTGTCTCTGTCTCTCTCTGTTTCTGTCCCTGTCTCTCTCTGTTTCTGTCCCTGTCTCTCTCTGTTTTCGACTACGATTGGATGGTTTTTCGCAGCGTTATTTCATATCGACGAATTGCGACGTATCGAGCAGCTGTTGAGGGTCAACGCGGGTCAATTCTGTTACATTCACGAGTCGTGTTTATCTTTCCGGCGGCCTTGGCTGCGTCGTAACGGAGCGGCAGTAGAATTCGTCGATGCCTACGAGCGAAACGGGCGAGGAAAAGGCACGAACTCGCGCGGACCTTAAGATAGAAACCGCCGCGGGTGAGAGACAGAGCAGCAGACATGCAACCCGCATCAGCAACAAGTAAGACCTTCGCCAGGCGGCGTTGCACACGAGAACAGACCCTCCCCCCCTCCCCTGCCCTCACCAACCCTTCGCACAACTTGGTTCCGTTTTCTGAGGTTCAATTTTCTGAATTCACTCGGTTCTCCTCTAAGTCCAATCGCCCCTCTCCCCTCCTTCCTCCTCATCACCCGGCAGCCACTTTGAAATTTCGTATCTAAATTGCCGAACTCACGGAATCGGCCTCACTTGACCTTTGCTTGGCGCGCAACGAGAAGAAAAGTTTTTTTCGAACACTAGGTTCGCTGTTTCGGTGCGATTGAGACGATTCGGGAAACGCGATTTTATTTCTCGCGAATTATTTCATTGGAGGACTTTGACGGATGAAGAGGATACAGAATGCGGATATGGAGAAGGAGGAGATGTGGGAAATGGGAGATACGGCGATTAGAAGTGCTTATTATAAGGTCATTAGGGTCAGGACGGAATTGGCGAGTTGGAGGAGTCAGAAAATACGCGACCCGGAAGCGACGTTGGAGCGGAAGTCGAGGATTCGTCGTACAAGAAACCATGTGCATCATTTTTAATCCGTCACTTACACTGAGAAAAGTCAGTACACTGAGAGAACTGCTGTACACTGTACAGCATTTTTTAAAATAAAAATTCATTGTCTTGTTTCCAAAAATTGATTTTTTTTTTAAAGCAGTACAAAAAGAATAATGTCCCGAGTAGGTCAATGGCGGAGAGCCTCAGACTGTGCAAAGTGTCGCGAGTGAAAGAGCGAAAAAGATGTATACACACTCGACACGAGGCGAATTGGGGTCTCTCTCTCGCGGCCGGAGCGACGATGGGACGACAAGGGTGGCAATTCCGAGCGCGGCGTTGGCAATTTGTAAGGAAAATGCATATGAGGTGCGATCCATCACGAGCGAGAAGCGCGCACGCGGGCCAAGCGGTAACGACCCGAGCGCCACGGCCATCGCCGTCGCAGCAGCAGCAGCAGCGGCCCAAAGACCGGCCAAGAAACCACCGCACGGCGGCGTCGGCAACGGCGAAGCAGCGCTCGATGTGCCTTCCAAGCGGGCGCGCTTATTGATTTATGGAAATCAAGGCTCGGTCGGAGTTCGGCTCGGTTCGATTCCCGGTATAAATAATTCGCGTTCCCCGAACGGCCTCTCTTTTCCCCCGCGCTTCTTTTTCCGGAGCTTCGCCGCTATCTCTCGCTCCCCTCCCCCTCCTTCCCCCCTCCCCTCCCCCCCTCTCCACTCGTCTCTCTCTTTTTCTTTCTCTTCTTTGTCGAACTGCCTCTTTCTTACCGACTGTTTTCTTTTGAGAGAGAGAGAGAGAGGGGGGGGGGGGGAGGGGGAGGGGGAGTCTCTTCGGTTTCTGTCTCGCTCTCCCCACCCACGCGGCAACCGCGCGACGAGTCTCGCTCAGCGGCGGTTCCGCTCGGCGATCCTCGTAAAGTTAACGCCGCCCGCCGATAAATCAGGCCTCGCGACAAGCAGCGACCGCGACGGCAGAAGCGCGCAACACACGCGCGGGGGGATCGGATCATCCGCGTCATCTGCGCATGCGCGCGCGCGATCCTGAGCGAATCGCGCTTTTTGAGACGTCGATGAATAACCGGAGCCAGCAAAAAATCAAAAGAAGAAGAAGAAGAGGCGTCGATGTATCGCGACTCGATGGATCTCACGCGAAATGATTCAACGCGCCATATTTGTCGTTGACATTTTTTGAACGCGAAAAATTGGTTCTCGAATTTTGGAAAATGGAAATAAAAATGGAACCACGGAATATATCGACAGCCAATTACGATCCAAATTTGCCCCTAACGAAAAAAAGTGTCTGATTTGTATCGTAACTCAACCTCTCGTGCGAGCTTTGCCATTGGTCGTGGCGCTCGACGCGCCGCAAATAGGTTAGAAAACGCGAGCCCCGCAAACATGAAATCAGCTGTCGATAATTCATTTAGCGCGCGGCGCTCGTGTCGCCGGCGCATGGAGTCGTCAAGCTACTCTCTCTCTCACTCTCTCTCTCTCTTTCTCTCTCAAGAGACTCAAGTGCGCGTTCGTGAATTAGCTCCGGGCATGTGGGTCGACCGAGACCAGCACGTAACGTAATTAACGAGCCGACAATTAATAACCGGCTGTTATAGATGCGGATTGCGCGCGTGCGAAAGATGTCTCTCCCCTCCCCTCCCCCCTACCGGCGCGTGACGTTCGATCGCACGTTTGCGCCGACGCGCGCGAGAAACGTGTAACACCGCGGCACCACGGAAGCGGCACCGCTTCTCCTCTGTTTATAATCCACATGTATACCTATATATATATCTACATCCCTGTATATAAATATACCTATGCGCCAGGATCTATGCAAAGCACACACGAGTCCCGGGGATGTAAACCTAAAACGCGCGACTAGGCGAGACGCGCATAGCCAATGGGGTATATCGCATGATACGCCGCCATTAATCCCGGCATAGCCTTCCATACACGGAGAGAAGGGTCTGATAAATTTTACCATATATCTAGTAAAAAGTACCATTATTTTCTGGCACAGGGGAGTCACGACGCCATCTATCAAGAAGTACGAGAACTTTGAGAATTTTTACCACGAAATTGAGAATTTTTACCACGAAATATGGTAAAAATGTTCATATATATGGTAAAAATTCTCGTAGTTCTCGTACTTAACGTTAGATGGCGGCTATGGCGGCCAATTACCAGGCGCATTGGTAATTTTTACTAGATCCATTGGTAAATTTTATCAGATCCTTCTCTCCGTGTACTTTGGCGGAATAGACACCTCTTATACACGGTTGAGTTTCATAGCCGGTTCATCAGCCGGATATCGTTCACCCTCCGCGCGCACGCGAAATCTCGCTTTCCTCGTCATCTCGCTTTTCCGGCGCTTCGTATTCCAAAAAAAAAAAAAAAAACGTGCCTGAAGCTGCATGTTTGTATGTATTTTTTTGTGGCTGTATTCGCTCCGTGAACACAATTTGGCGTTTTGGGACGGACCGTATGTACATTGAACTATATAGGATTGCACGCTTTCAGAATTATTATTATAAAAAATAGAAATTATCGATATTTAATTTTTTTTTTCCCCGACTCCACTGAAATAACCCTATTTCGTGTTCGCAACGCGGGCGGAAAATAGCCCATTTTTCGACAAATGACTTGTCAATGGGTTGCGTCAGTCACGCTATAGCACACTGCCGCACGCAGCGAATACAGTCGTTGTTCCCGACGCGGGATCGTCGCCTCCATAGCTGTCAACGTTGCGCGACGGCGTCGCGTCTGCAATGCGCGGCGACCGAGCGTCGTGATTGGCGCGAACTCGAGAGATCCGCCGTCCACGAGGGAGAGAACAGCGATGGGAGAGACGAGGGCGCGTTTCGATTTGACGATTCGGTGTCGTGTACCGCGGAGGGTGGATCGAAAACGACTTAGGGGATGAATTGAGTGGGAGGCGAGCGACGGGTGTTACTATCCCGGGTGCATCATTTTTTAATTATTGTTGGAAAATTAATTATTGATCAATTATTGAAAATCAATTATTGAAAAATTAATAGTTGTGATTACCAATCGTTGGTCAGAGCTACTAATATTTTAGTAACTATAACCAATATATTTGTAGATCGAACCAATGATTGGTAATCGCAACTACTGATTTTTCTCAGTGTACTGATGATTATTACCAAAAAAAATTTGTAACTTTTTACTTATAAAAAAAAAACTGGACAGATAAAAAATGATAAGTTACAATTTATCAAACAAAGATACTATTATCTTGACTCACCTGTAGGAACATTTCGCCATCGAGATGATGATGGTCGTAGGCAGCGAGCGCGGCCAGTTCTCTCGCCCGATAGTGCGAGTCGTGGTGCGAGTTGTCCTCCTTGTCCTTGTGCATCACAACTGCAACACAATAGCAACAAACCGAAATGTCACAAAGCGTCACCATAAAAACGTAAAGATAACAACAAAAAAAAACAAAAAATAAAAACTGCCTTGATGAAAAGTTTAATAGGCGGGCGAAGCTTCCGTCGTCAGCGTCGTGTCTTTGTCCCGAAGTGGCGCTCGCGTCGCAGGACGAGACGAGAGGGCGCTCGACGCGTCCTGCGTGGAATGCACCGGAACCGCGGTTCTCGTTCGGTTCGCGAGGAGGACAAAGACCGAGAGAGCAAAAGAGAGAGACGGGGACTTTTAATGCGGCCGGTTTATTATTTAGTGTGCCGGGCGCGTTGGCCACGTATGGTCTAATTATGGACGCGCATATCAAGCAGGAGGGTGGCAGGTGCTCTCGTTCCGTCGGTGTGTCTCTCAGTCGCTCGTCCCGCAACGTTTTCCCAACAGATCGGCGTCGGCCGTAAAGCCGCCGCACGTATATTGCATCGGGAATGCATATACGTGCGTATTATAGGGGCAACGAGAGGAAGTGTCGCTCACAATTTTCTCGCTCGCTCTATCTACGCCGGAATTCTGTGTGTCTGTCTGTCCGTGCGGCTGTGCACGTGACTGTCTGCGCACGCGCACAACGAGACGGCATTATCGGCGGCGTATGCCACTCCACCGCCGCTATACTTATGAATATGTTTTCTTTATATTTTTTTCGATGCACTCCCCGCACCGGAGTTATTTATTCCTACTCTCCTGAGTATCCTGGAAGTGCTTAATTGCCAATCGAGCTGCGGAATACGACAGTTATACTGAGATAGTGCGGTTACAGCGACGGAAAAATATATGTGCGACGCAAACTTGTGACCTTGGTTATCGAGAAAAGTGGGAATGCACCGTCGATTGGAAACTCGGCTTAGATGTTACTAATTCGAGTAATTTATTCTGACCAACAGTAATGACTATAATTCCATATTCGCCTGATTTTGTCAAACACTAATTTTTTCAGCCGACTCACACCTTTTTTTCTCACACCTTTCATTTAAGGAGGTTGGAGCGCTACGCACTAGTCGAATGAGTATTAATTTTTTTAAATCGTTTACACAAGTTCTATGAATCGATTGGCTATAGTTTATGGTGATTTGTATAAAAATATATGTTCTTAACCAGGGAAAAATTTAATTGCAACCGATTTGCACAAATATTAACCGATTTACGCAAACTCTAATTTTCGAAATTTTTCCCTGGTCAATAAATCACCTGGAAATACGAATCACCATAAAAAATAATCGACAGGTGCTCAAAACTGTGTACAAATTATATAAAAAATCAGCAATCTTTTGACAAACAATAAATGCTAAACTCATTTGAAATATGCTATAAGCTTGGAAACAAGTATTAAATTAAAAACAATTTTTCTTACGCGTCTGCCAATAAGTACTAAAAATATGACAGATTTTACCAGGCAACATTGTAATAATTGTGAAAAAAATCCAAACGGGTTCTAAATCGCTATGCTGGCCAACACTGAGCACACAAATTCTGGCACAAATCGCTACACCATAGAACCCCCGTTTTCTCGGTGTAGCGCTCCAACCTCCTTAATAGACGTTTCCAAAAATCTTCTGGACTGTAAAAAATCCCCGCGAAATTGTTTCAACAGTATGCGCGATGATTTCGCACAGGACACAGCCGAGCTCGTGTCCGTCATCCCGCGGGTTAGGCAAAGCCGCCGGCGTTGATGACTCTGCGTCACGAGTCCGCTTAGGCCACGCACACGAAAGTCAGTATACACCGCGTGTACGTAAACACAAACACGCGGTGCCAGGGTGAAGGGTGCATCGATGCGTGGCAGGGAAGACGTGTGCGTTGCGCCCGTTGCCCGCGTGCATCGATGCTCACACAGCGAGGCTCGTAAAAGCGAATCGCGCACGCGAGGCAAGTTGCACGCGTGCGCCACGCGACCGCAGCGCGCGCTCCTGTATCGCTCTGTCTGTGCCCCTGTCTATGTGTTTACCGAGTTACGAAGCTTAGAGCAGCGCTCGACCCCCAAACGTCGCAGAGGGCAGAGCCTGGAGTGAGAGGCAGCAGCGTTTTCACAGCGTAAACACAAACCCAGGTCCGTCGATCCGACAATTTAGCCGCCGACGAATTTCCCAACACGCGTGTCTCTCGCTTTCATCGCCTCGCGGCGACGAATCGCCGCGGACCCCCCGCCGAGTATTATTATCCTCGGGTATCCTCGGTCAATCCTTCCGGTGGAAATGCGACGGTCGGGTCACAAGGGTCGTAGCTGCACAATAATGCACGACGCGAGGCTCAACGCAGGAGTCTTGATTAATGATCGTGTCATCTCTCGTAATTGAGACGCGAAGACCAATGTCGCTTGGATGTCGCGCGGTGACCTCTTATCTTCCTCGACGGGCGACGCCGGCGATAAGAGTTGAATTGATGTTTGCGCCAGTTTGGCCGAATGCTTTTTTACTGGCAAATGTCTCGAGCGAGAAAAGTTGGTTGAAGGTTTTTTGCTTTCTTCCGATTTTTTTCTATTGTGACTTTATTTTACCACATCATAAATATATATATAATTTTATATTAAGCCTTTGTTTATAAAAAAAAATTATATTTTATGCTGTTTTTCATTTTTTAGAATTCTTTTTTTCGTGACTTTCTATTTTGCCACAACATAAATATAAATCATTTTACATTAAGCCTTTGTTTTTAAAAAAATTATATTTTATGCTGTTTTTTATTTTTTACAATATTTTTTTTCGTGACTTTTTATTTTGCCACATCATAAATATAAATCATTTTACATTAAGCCTTTGTTTATAAAAAAAAAAAATTTATGCTGTTTTTAATTTTCTACAATTCGTTTTTTCGTGAGTTTTTACTTTTACTACATCATAAATATATATCATTTTACATTAAGCCTTTGTTTTTAAAAAAATTATATTTTATGCTGTTTTTCATTTTTAACAATTCTTTTTTTCGTGAATTTTTATTTTGCCACAACATAAATATATATAAGCCCTTGTTGATAAAAAAAAAAATGTTTTCAGCTGTTCGAGCATTTTCTGAGTGATATGTACGAAATTTTAATTAATCGATAAAAATCACTTTGACTTCCCGGCCCAACGATGCCTTTGCCCTCTCGATTCGTGTGCTCGAGGTGTCTAAGTCGCGATTAATAGAGACGCCAGGATCAAAGCAAAGCGGCTTCCTCGGCGTCCCCATCGTGACACGCTTATCTCCCCCGTTTATTATTATTATTGATAATCGAATATTAATCGATGACCATGGATAAATTAAGCGGTCGAGAAATAATAAAAAAGGGTCCCACGCCCTTCACCGGTTACTTAACCATCGTTCGGCCCTTTTTCGTTTATTTAGACGTCGCTCGAGTGCAAATAATGACTGCGTTCGAGGATCGTGGCCCGGGGTCTCCCTTCTCTCTTTTTTTGTCTTTCGCTCTTTTTCTCTCTTTCGCTCTCTCGCCGCTTACGCCTAATACGCCTCGCCGCACGTAACTCAAACAAGAATGACTTGCGTTCTCGGTGACTGAGCGAAGCCGCGTGCAGCTCTCGAAAGGCGACTCGCCGCCGGACTCTTGATTGAATGGTTAACTAAGTGATTATCTCGCGGTTACACCGGAGAAGAAACAAGTCCGGGCGAAGGCGAAAGAGGGAGGGGACGATCGAACGATGATTAATGTGTTCGTCGTTTGGTTTCGCTCTGTCGCCGCTTTATTAACCTCGCGCGCGGAAAATAAACAAACACAAGCGTGAGTTATGCTTGCCATTATGTATATAGATATAGATTTGTGTGTGTCCTTCGGTGGATTCGACGCGTGCCTATAGACAAGCATTGAAGCAGTATACGCAAATGGTCAATCTAGTCATCGTAAATATTAGCAAAAAAAAAATAATAATAACATTGAATGGGAAAACGGTAAAGTCGACGATTTTTCGGATAGACGAAAATGTGGGATCGTTGGGTAACTGCGACGTTTCGGTCCCGAAGAAAGATGTGGTGCAAAGAATGATGGATAATAAAAAAAAAAACGTAATAAAATTACGATTATTAAAGAATCTACACCGACAAAAATAAATCACTTGAAATTGAATGTACTAGGCTAATCACACGCGCTGACGCGCGTGCCCGAGATACTTTTGCGCTGCTGCGCTCTTGTAAAGCTTTAAAAGGGTAAATCGCAACTGAAAAACCCTTTTTCAGTTACTTTTGAAAAAAAAAAAAAAAAGGAAATTTGTCGTTTTGCTTGTCAGAAATCGTAGATCTGGCCGCCGGGCCGAAAACCGCCTAAATCGGGGTCACGAAATTTATTTTTTCAAAATATCGACTTTTAACCTATACCATTGTTCTCAAGTCGCATATTCTACCCCTGAAAACACCGGTTACAATTCCTTTTTAGTTGATTTTGAAAAAAAAAATTTTTGGCCGAACAGTTTGTTAGAAATCGTAGATCTGGCCGCCAGGCCGAAAACCGCCCAAATCGGGGTCACGAAATTTATTTTTTCAAAATATCGACTTTTAACCTATACCATCGTTCTCAAGTCGCATATTCTACCCCTGAAAACACCGGTTACAGTCCCTTTTTAGTTGATTCTGAAAAAAAAAAAAATGTTGGCCGAACAGTTTGTTAGAAATCGTAGATCTGGCCGCCAGGCCGAAAACCGCCCAAATCGAGGTCACGAAATTTATGTAATTATACTGTAAAAGTACTAAAATTAAAAAATTAAAATTAACTAAAAATTAAAATTAAAATTAAATAAAATTTCAAAATAAAATACTTAATTTTTTTTTAATTTTTTTAACTTACTCCAATTTTATTGCAAAGGTACCCTAATTCAATATCAAAATTGTACATTAAATTTCATTGACGAGATTTATGGACAAAAATGTCCAATCTTTTCTGGCAGTGTATCAAAGAATTTTTTTCCCGATCAGGTAAAAAATCTCCGCCCCCCTCCCCCCGAGTCGCGCGAGTCTCGGTAATAAATAACCCCAAGCGCAGGGATCTCGTTCGCGACTGGCTTTACACGTAAACGCCATCAAATGGCTCGAAATACGGTTGATCGCGAGGCCCGAGCGGATAATGCCCTCATTCTTGATTCCTTATGAAAAGGGTGATGTTACCGCGGTCAGCCTATACATATTGCCGCGATGCATCCGTGAGGTGTATTGCATATACATAGACGTGTATATCTATATCTGGCGCTAGGTACACACGATCGAGGCGCCCCATGCGAGTCGGAATCCTTTATGGCGTTCCCGGGGCGCCGGCTTGGATCGGCTTCCACACCGCGCGCGCAAGGTCACGTTATGCGCGCTGCCCCCTCGACTCGGTGCAGCCCAAGATTACAGGCATTATTTCCCCTCCGTGTTACACTCTCTCTTTCTCTCTCGATTCTCGTCTCCCCCACTCAGGGGACTCGTGTCTCAGCAGCGATAGACGCCACGAGTGCGCCATATATATGTATGTCTATGTATATATATACAGGGTGATTCAGAATGTTTTTTCCACCCATGGGTATTTGGTAGATAATCGTCTCCTGAGCAAAGTTACTTAAGCGTTTTTCGAAATTCGCAATATTTATTTATAAACAAGCATTAACGAGTTTGAATAACTGAACCAATCGGAGCAGCAGAATTTGGCGCGCACGAATGTTCGATATCGACTGAAGTTGCCGAATCTCCATAAAACGATATCAATTGATACCAAACACTCAAGCGCGCCAAATTCTACTGCTCCGATTGGTCCAGTTATTCAAACTCGTTAATGCTTGTTTATAAATAAATATTGCGAATTTCGAAAAACGCCTAAGTAACTTTGCTTAGGAGACGATTATCTACCAAATACTAATGGGCGGAGAAAACATTCTGAATCACCCTGTATATGGTGAATATGTAAAGTGCTATAGTAGCGTATTGTATATATAGACCGCGAACGTGAGGGCTCTTTGAGCCTTCAGACCGCAGACTTTTCCGGCGCCGTTGAATAAAAAATTAATCCGCCTAATTAGTCCTAATGACAAATGCATTTTTTAATAGAGACATAAAGAGGCGCGCGTGGAGCACGAAGAGGGGTCGACTGATTTATTAGTATATTATAAAATTATATATCCGCGGGGGGTAAAGAGACGCGTCGGACAGTATGTGGACTCGCGGATGAAAAAAGAGAGAAAAAGAAAAAAAATAGTGACCGCAGAGTTTGATAAGAGAGAACACGAGGCGAGCTATGGCGGAGAGAGCCACGCCCTATCCCTGTAAAAAGTTGATAAAATCTCTGATTGCGCAACGAGGCGAACCCTTCGGTGGGGTAGCCGCGTCATTCGGCCACTGTGCGTCCTACCCCCTCCCCCCCTCTGCACCCAACCCCGACTTTTTACTTTCGTCTCGTCCACCGGGACAAAAAAATAACACTGGATTGACCATTCTGCAGCTTTCGGCATTTTTCATTAATTTTTCATACGCAAACATTTTTTTCTCCTAAAATTTGAGATTTTTTTTTTCTTGTCAAATAAGTTAACCCCTTCGGCGGCACACGAAATCGTTTGGACATTTTTTATCTGTCATATTGGGTCTGTCATTTTTTGTATTTTTTTTTTAATTTTGAGTTCGGATTCGTAATCAGTGACCCTTAAAACCCCCGTGTACCAAATTTCACGAAAATCAATGAAACCGATCGGAAAATAATCGGAAAATAATCGGGAAATGTATGACCATTGGTTATGACCATCGGCGACATTGACGCCAAATGGTGTCAATGTCGCCGAAGGGGTTAAGGCACACGAAAATGGGAAATCGGTGAAACCGCGGAATATCCCAGGTTGAAGTTGGCGGAAGGGAAAAGGGACTGTCCGACTCGCGGCGGCGAACAGGATTTGTGCTGTACGCGCCACGTGCGGCCTGATGATGATGGATGTCTGCATTTGTATGCGTCGTATCTCGCGCGGACCGAGATTACGGCGAGTTCGAGCGCTCCGCGTGTATACATGTATATATAGCGCTCGTATTCGCTCGTATTCGCTCGAACTCGCTCGTACTCGCTCGTATTCGCTCGAACTCGCTCGTCCGTGCAGTGCCAGAGCGGCAGGATCAGCCCGGCACGAGCTAGCCTCGCATTGGCGCGCCCGTATATTAAGCCTCGAGCGAGCGTAGAGCGCGCGAAGGGCTTTCCTTGCCTCTGCTTCCCTCTCCCTTCCTCCTCTCGCTGTCTCTGCCCTTCTCGCTCCTCGAGCTCCGCAATCTCGCATTTGCATGAAATGTTCTTCCGCGCGGCCGTTATCCGCATACCGCTGCTGCTGCTGCTGCTACGTAGAAAACGTAGAAACGTAACGTGTACCGATCGGTCGGTCGAGGCATATCAGTCCCGATAGAAGACTGATAGATTTAACGCCATCCGCGCCCAATCAAGATCGATCAATCGACGTTACCGCGCCTCCCTCACTCCCCCCTCACCTCTCCTCCCGTCAGAGACCCGCGTTGAGTATCCGCTAATAAACCGTTTCATTAATCTTACTCGCGTTCCACGTAACGTTGCCGTGAATCATCGCTGCTCGCGCGTCACTCTGCTCTCGTCGGCGCGCGAGTTCATCGAGTCGGACCCGCGGCGAACGCATTGCCGAGCCGGAGAGCTACGGGAGAATAGTGATTTCATAGCTCGGACGTTGAGAGACGTGATTACGGTCACTTTGAGCATATGAACGAGAAATAACTGTTGTGCGATGCTATTATGTGATAAATAAAAATGAATAAAAATAAAAATAATAATTTATTCATTTTTTTATACGAATGTTTTTTTCTTTTTTTTTTTTTTTTTTTTAGTTCTGTTAACTATAAGAAAATCTGCAGACTATACATTTTGGCAGCTCATGATTTTCATATATAGCCACTTGTCCTGCCACGAATTTTCAGACTTGTTCGAAATTGCCAAATGATTACACTGAGAAAAAAGATTAGTTGTGATTATCAATCGTTGGTCAGAGCTACCAATATTTTAGTAACTGCAATATTTTGGTAGATCGAACCAATGTTTGGTAATCACAACTGTTAATTTTTCTCAGTGTATAAAGATTATTCCCATATTTTTTTCTCCGTGTGCCTAATTAAATAAAATCTAATTAATACAATTTTTCGAATTCTTTCGCTGGGCAGAGGTAAAGATTTGGGGGTAACGCGGGGGTTGCGGCTTTTCGACGGCCGAAGAGCTGGGGCGAAGGGGGAGGGGGAGGGGGGGAGGGGGGGAAGGGCGCCAGGCCAGCCGACGGACAGCCAACCGGACGCCAGACGCCGAGGGGCAGAGACAGCGACACGCGCGGCCGCGAGACGTACGAGCCGCGTCGTTAAAGCCCGCGGGCATTAAATTTGCAAGATTAATCTGCGCTTCCATTAGCCCCGCTATCGCGGTGGTCGCGCGCGCGCGAGCGTCCGCGTCGCGCGAGCGGTCCTCTCGCGCTCTCGCCGCACGGCGATTGGCCCGCAAGGAGACGCGGGACGCGACTTATGCGTTAGATACGTTCGAGGTGCACAACCTGACCTGACCTAACGCAACTGCGGGAGTCGGTAGGGTAAAGTCACCAGTGAATGAACGGTTAAGCAGAAAGATTTGTTTATCATGAGTTTTTATGAAATGCAATATTTAAAAATTGTTCGCGAAAATTTTAACCGTTGACCAGAATGTCAAAATATGTGAAACAGCTAAAAAATCTCGTATTTTTATCGCGAAATATATAAAAATAAATACTAAAGGCCAAAAATCCAAAAACACCAGTAAATGAACGAGCCAATCTGCAAGTTTTGATCGAAAATAAGCTTCAGCGACAAAATAATAGCAGTGGATAGCTAAAAAATTAACAAATTAGGAATCTAATGTTCAGCCAAATCGTCATAATTGGTCATGAACTCTGAAAAACGCTGTTGTTCATTCACTGGTGACTGTTCATTTACTGGTGCATTCACCCAATCCCGGAGTCTGACGTAATTGTCGAAGATTAAAAATAATTTCCTAAAAACAAAAATAAAATACGAAAATAGTTTCTGAATATAATTTATGGATAATTAAATATTGTGCAAAATTGATGAATGAATCAGTTATTTAATTGCGCATTTCTTATCGCGTCGAGAAAATATTTTACTAATGAAGAATAAGTAAAAAAAAAAAAAAATTAATTACGAGCTAATTGCGAATTTTTCGCGACAAATTACGCGGCTCCGTGGAAACACTCAGCGTAATTGGCCGCGCGGGCGATGTGCATGGAACTTGAGCAAATATTCTCCGCAGGCTGAGTGTGTGTGTCTGTGTGTGTGCGCACCGGGGCTTGAGCGAAAATTTGAAGAGTTTTGGGGTCGACGCGGTGGCCACTTTGCCAATTACGCGAAGAAATGCCACCACTTGGCCGTCGCCGCCGCGCGAAACGTGTGTACAGTGATACACACGCAAGTCGCGCGCGCGTCGTCGACGCGAGTAATGTGTTTTGCTTGTACCTCGAAGCTCGGGCGAAAATACTTGCGGGCGGTTCACGTGCATTTTCGCGATTTCGTAGTACCCCTCCCCCCTCCCACCTCGGCGCAGGCCGTTCGAGCCAACAAACGGACCCTTCAAACTTCCGCTTTTGGCATCGAGTGCAATTTAAAGAACGAGCCCAACTCGCTTGAAACGCCGCTCGCTCCCAGAAACTAGCTTCGACCTCAACGGGGCGACGCGAAAAATTTCTCGCAGCTATGAAATTTCACCGTTTCGCACACAGCTTTCTCGTTATTGCGTCATTTGCGCCGCAATATTGCGTATACAGTGAAGTGAAAGTAGTAAAATAGTAAACAAATGAAAATAAAAATTCGACAGGAGGCAATGTCCAAAGATTCTACTTTGCGTCCTTATTTCAATTAAGCACAAAGTATTGTCTCACATTATTAATTTTTGCCGATGCTGGAGCGAAAATCGAAATTGTTAACAAATTTCAAAACGGCTTAAAATCAAAATAAAAGTAAATAAAAAAATAAGTAAATAAACAAAAGTGCGAGTAAATGAAACGAAATTATAATAAGCAGAAAAAAATCCGCACGATTGTCACGATCAACTCCAAACTCAAAATCTAAGCCCGAAAATTGTAAAAATTAAAAACAACCATGCCCTAATTTTTTTTTTTTTTCAGGATCGTCCGAAGTGAGGACCTCAAAATCGAAATTATAATAAGCAGGAAATAATCCGCACGATTATAACGATCAACTCCAATCTCAAAATCTAAGCCCGAAAATTCGAAAAATTAAAAACAACCATGCCCTAATTTTTTTTTCAGGATCGTCCGAAGTGAGGACCTCAAAACCGAGGACAGCCATAAATCCACGCACGTAGCAAAAGTGGTGGTGGAGGGAGGGAGAGGGACAGAGTGAGACAGACATAGGGAGAGATAAGGACAGAGAGTGAGAGAGAGAGACAGCGAGTTAGCCGTAGAGCTCGGCCGCCATCGCGGGGCCGCGCGAGCTTCATCCGCTAATTAAATTCGATAAAATCAGGAGCCGCGCAGCTCGGTTGTGTACGTCTCGGGGCTCGAGGACGGCCGCTGTGCTCGTTGTTGACTATAGGTACACTCGTTGCGCGTAGTAAGCCCCGCGCGAACCTGACGAGGAAGACAGAGAGAGACAGAGAGGGAAGCGGGGGGTGGGGGGAGGGCAGTGAGGGGAGGGGGTTGTTATATACATACGCGCGATTGTTATATATGCATCGCGTTCCAATTCACGCGGAAGATCATATTGCGCCGATCAGGAGGGGGGGGGGGGGGGGGGGGGGGGAACCCCCACCGACACGAGGTTTTTTTCAATTGAAAATATGCGATATATTGAAATATGCGATAGAACATTTATTGTATATGTCCACGAGTATGGGAAAAATCGCCAGAATTCCGGAATATTTCTCAATTGCCAAATGAGTGAGATTATTCCCATATTTTTCTCTCCGTGTATGAAAACACAACTAACAGCGAACGCGTAGAGGTTAAACGGTCGCGACCGTCGTATATATATACAGACCAGAGACAGATACGTCCCTATACCCTTGGGACTTTGCGTGACTCTTTCCTTACCTCCCCTAGGAGGCGGCAGGGGGGGGGGGGGGGGAGAGGAAAGCTCCTGGCTGCTACGCCGCCTTCCACGACGCTCTCGACTCTAACTCGCTCGGCGCACTATAATACACGTCGCGGTAATTGCGATTCTCAATCTCATTTATCCTCAGCCAACCCGCGCGGACAAACTGCGTGGATGACGAGGAACGGCTGGAAAAATCTAACGGCCGATGTTGTTAGATTAATCGTCGGCGATGTCGATGTCGATGTTCTGGAAAATAGCCGGTGTTTTTTTTTTTATTTACGAGACTATTTTTTTTTTAATGGTAGACTGGGTTGCGGAATGAATTTGCGTGAAATTGAATTTTTTTTTAATGATTGTCGGGGGGCTTTTAATGGTTTACGGTGATTTTGCGACAAGTGATGTTCTTTTTGCGTGGTAAGTGTACGTTGAATTTAACGTCGTGTGTTGCACAGGGACGAGGATGGAATATATGTACACTGTTAAAAATCCGGTGTTAAAATCGGTGTCCATATAGGTCCACACCAATCATGGTGATAATGAGCGGTGTTAACTGAATCTGAAATACCGATCTTCACCTAAAAAAATCAGAAGTACCGTTTATCGCGAATTATCAACGGATCCGAGCGAAAATTGAAATACAGACGCCAGTAATGTGAATCTCGTTAATGAATTAGTCGGAATTTCGATTTTCGAAAAAAAAAAATTACAGATCAATTACCCGGTAGAGGAATCTGTAATGAAAAAGTCAATTTTTTCCTTCAATTTTTCGATAAAAACTGAGAAAAGCGACTAATTCATTCACGAGATAATAAAAAATCACACATGATACGTGCATTCATGCCCTTAAAGCGAAAAGTATTACAGTGTTTAGTCGGTAATACAGGAAAAATTTAACGAAACGGCTGGTGTTAATTTTACACCGTAAAAAGTGTTACTATTAACACTGCTATAAGTAACACCAGGAAAAACGTCCACACCAGCAGCGTTTAACACCGTAGATTTTTAACAGTGTACAATATGCAATATAGGCATATGTGAATAAAAAAAAGATCCACGTTTCGATTCACTATCCTCTTCAGGATGAAGCATCTGGTCTCCCCTCTCTCTCTCTCTCTCTCTTTTGCGCAGCCTCCTCGCATTCTAACTAGAATGTATCGCTGTCATTTTTCAGCGCGCGAAAATCAGCGAGGCATGCGCATGCGCAAACGAGCTTGACAAAATACGGAAGGAGCATAGAACGGCCGCGGCCGGCGAATCTACATATGTATTATATCGCGGCCCATTTGTCGCGGACTTGTTCAGCCGTTGCCGCGATTTCGCTTTGGCAAGCTCGAATCTCTCTCCTAGCTCGAGTGTCCTCTCATTATTTTTGTCTCTCTTGTTTGCACACACGACGAGACAGTCGAGACGCTCGATTCGCAGGCGATGACTTTGCGGAAGGTCAGTCATGTGACCCCAGATGAGAAATTTTGTTTTGGCCATTTTTTTATCGTTAATTTTTTTTTTTTTTTTTTTTTTTTTTTTTCGCTCTTTTACGACAGTCGACCGTCCGCGCGCGCAGGACGAGGACGGTCGGGGTCCCCGGGTGCAAATGAAGTCGCATCGGGCGGCCGAGAGGTAATCATTACTTTACAAGTTTACCCACCGCCCGTCCCGAGCTATTAATCTCGCAGTTAGTTTGTTAGTTACCACAGCGCGCACAGAGCACAAGACCGGCGATATACGTATACGAAGGGAGACAGAGAGCGAAAGCGCGCGAGCGCGCACACCGGCGACGATAAATAATCCACGAGAGCGCCATTTTTACAGCGCATGCGCTAATTGTTATTTACGAGTGGTTATAAACTATAGCACGGCTTTATTAAGCGCGGCGGAAAAAGAGGCGAGCGAAAAAGATGCGAATAATCGGTGGCCCCTCGACGCTGCCGATGCTGCTGCTGATGCTGCTGCTGTGGCCCTCGTCGAGGAGCTCTTGATCGTGAAAACGGATGAGCTACGGCCAATCATACCGCTCGCTTTTTTTTTCACCGAAAATCGTAGACGGTGAGAAAAAATCCCCTGACCCCCCCCCCCCACTGACTATGAATTTGGATTTTTATAACATCCGGTTGAAGATTGAAAAATTAGGAAATGTGAGACACGACATTTTATTCGGTCCCTTTTTACTATATTAAAACAAAATCAACGTTTTTCGATCTATGAATTTGGATTTTTATAACATCCGGTTGAAGGTTGAAAAATTAGGAAATGTGAGACACGAAATTTTATTCGGTCCCTTTTTACTATATTAAAAGAAAAAAATTTGACGTTTTTCGATCTATGGGTGCAGGAAAAATAAAATATTTCTTTCGATGCAGCTAAAATGCTTCCAACGAGTTTGTATGAATAATAATAATAATAATAATAATAATAGTACAAAAAATTATTAACGCACACGACAAAGGATGAACATCCTCGAATAATTCGCCCATAAATTTGTACGTTAATTGATGTTCGCTTCGTTACGTATAATTCAAAAACGCGAATTTTCGCGAATATCCCATTTCGAAGTTTTCTATATATATGTATACGATCGGTAATAATCTCGCAGTAAAGACTCTTTTAACGAGATGTGTAATGAATCCAATGTTCCGTCGGTTCTTTTGCGAGGAAGGTAAAAAAATGATAAAACAAAAAATAGTAAGAAGGAAAAAAAGAAATCTAAAGAAATGAGTCGAGCGTTGGACGCGCGAGGCGAATGGTCCGCGGAAATAAACGTAATTAAATATCGAGCTGAGAGCTCCGGCTTCAAGTACTCTCTCCTCCTCGTCTGATTTACTGCAAATGGCCGGGGCGAGGATAATTTATTTCGCAAAGGTGCGCGAGGTAAGAGGGGCGAGACGGAGAGGGGGGACCGAGCGTTCCATTAAATTCAAACAAACGACGAGATTTACGGGTCGCTCTACAGGATACTGTACGTATTTTCTGTATACGAATCGGTACCAACGATGAATACGCGTTCCGATCGCGTTTTGCCGGATCATCCAAATATCACATCGAGAAAAAAAGTTCGCTGAATTAGGTTCACAAATCCCATCCAAATCTCTGGACATGAAACCTCAAAATAATAAATTTAGCTCTGCACTACTAAAAAATGTGTAACTATTCAGTCAATCAATAAAAAAAAAAAAATCGGCGCTCTCGTAAAAAAAATGCCAGCCCTGTTCCCCGAAAATCGTGCTAATTTTATTTTCACGTTTTTATTTATTTTTTTCAGTCAATCATTCCAAAAAAAAATTGGCGCTCCCGTAAAAAAAATACCAGCCAGTCATCCCCATCTCAAAGTGTTCCCCGAAAATCGTGCTAATTTTATTTTCACGTTTTTATTTATTTTTTCAGTCAATCATTCCAAAAAAAATTGGCGCTCCCGTAAAAAAATACCAATCAGTCATCCCAATCCCAAAGTGTTCCCCGAAAATCGTGCTAAATTTTTTTCAGTCAATCATTCAAAAAAAAAAAAATTGGCGCTCCCGTAAAAAAAATACCAGCCAGTCATCCTCACCCCAAAGTGTTCCCGAAAATCGCACTAATTTTATTTCCACGTTTTTATTTTATTTTTTTCAGTCAAACATTCCAAAAAAAATCAGCGCTCCCGTAAAAAAAAATGCCAGCCAGTCATCCCCATCCCAAAGTGTTCCCCCAAATTCGTACTAATTTTATTTCCACGTTTTTTTTTCTCGTCTATCCACATACATCCACAGCGTACGTACGGCGCGTCGAGTTGTGAATTCAGGTCTGCGCCGCGAGAGTGTGGCTCTGGGGCCGCGGACGAGAGGGGTGGTTGCCCGTTATCGCGGGCATAAATCAGGGCGTAATTAGCCAGCGA
This sequence comes from Itoplectis maculator, assembly GCA_964034905.1. Lineage (NCBI taxonomy): Eukaryota > Metazoa > Arthropoda > Insecta > Hymenoptera > Ichneumonidae > Itoplectis > Itoplectis maculator. The sequence continues at coordinate 8,526,543 of OZ035863.1, forward strand.
GGGTGAAAGGTGAAGTCGACGGCGGGGCGAGAGCGAGAGAGAGACGAGGGGGGGGGGGGGGGGAGGGCGAGGAGGAGACGAAGGGAGAGGGCGAGGAGGAGACGGGGCTCGACTCGCCGCGAGGGGCGCGCGTGGCGTAAGGGCTGACGTCACGGAGCCCTCGAAATCTCGCTAATTAATACGATACGTAAGCGAGCCTCAACCTTTTCACTCACTGCATATATACGAGTCTCGCCCTCCCACATTTTTGTTTACCTTCTTTTTTCCCTCCCTTTTTGTGTTAGTCTATATATCTCTCACTCTCTCTCACTTTTTGTTTACGATTTTTCTCGGCCACCGCGATCCACGCCTTTCTACCGATCTCTCTCTCTCTCTTTCTCCCTTATCTCGTTCTCGTCGCTCGAGCGACGGGCAGCAGCGATGAGGATCTCGTCGCGGGCGCGGCCCGCGAGCCAGGATCGAGAGAGACAGGGAAAGAGAGAGAGAGAAACGCGTCCCGAGAATAATATCGCCGTGGATCGGTGGGAGAGAGGGGAGGGGGGGGAGGGGACTCCCCTGGTGAGCGACTCAGGGCTTTTGGTTCTCGCTCACTCGCGCGCTTAATCCACCTGTGGTATCCGGTGTCGAATACACTCGACGGTGTCGAATTACCCCCGACGCACACCGAACGCAACGAGTTGAGACGATCGATTCGCGAAATCTCCGTCTCGGTCGCTCTTCCCCCCCCCCCCCCCTCTCCCTACTCCCGCTACTCGGACAGCGTTATCCCTCTGTGGATACTCGCGCCGCGACGAGATTTCGAAATTCGACGAGGCAGCCGCCTCGGAGTGCAACGAAACGAGCTCACGAATTATTTTCCTCGTTGCATCGTCGCTCGCGCGAAAAAAAAACAGAGACACTCAAAGGCCCAAAGCTGCGAGTCCGAGGCGCAGGCGCTGCGGCAGCCTACACTGTTAAAAATCCGGTGTTAAAAACAACACCAAGACGGTGTCTATATAGGTCCACACCAATCACGGTGTTAATTAGCGGTGTTAACGCAGTCTGAAATACCGACTTTCACCTCAAAAAGTCAGAACTGCCGTTTTTCGCGTATTATCAACGGACCGAAGCAAAAATTGAAATACAGTCGCCAGTAATGTGAATCTCGTTAATGAATTAGTCAGAATTTTGATTTTCGAAAATAAAAATTACAGATCAATTACCCGGTAGAGGAATCTGTAACGAAAAAGTCAATTTTTTTCTTCAATTTTTCGATAAAAACTGAGAAAAACGATCAATGCATTCACGAGATAAAAAAAAATCACACGTGATACGTGCATTCATGCTCTTAAAGCGAAAAGTATTACAGTGTTTCGTCGGTAATACAGGAAAAATTTAACGAAACCGCTGGTGTTAATTTAACACCGTAAACAGTGTTAATATTAACACTGTAATAAGTAACACCAGGAAAAACGTCCACACCAGCAGCGTTTGACACCGTAGATTTTTAACAGTGTAGGGCAGCCGCCGGTGGCGTTCGCGCGGCGACTTCGCGTCGCGCGCATGCGCGCGCGCGTCTCGTGAATCTCAGCGACACCGCGGCGAGTGGTGGGGGGTCGCCGGCTTACGTCGCGCCGGAGAATTCGCGCGGCCGGCTCATTAGCATCATAATAACGAGCCCCTATGTCTCTTTGCCGGGTCGTATTTACGACTGCGCGCTGCCAAGTTGATGCGCGTCGCCGGTGCGTATAATATTCGTCGTCGGGGCACTGCGCAGGCGCAGCTCGCACGAGACGCATCGCTCGCGCCACGTAGAGGTGTAAGGTAACAACTATCGCGTTCCGCGCGCTCCTCTCGCGGGACCACCCCGAAGCTGCGGAGGAAGAGCCAACGGCGGCAGCACCAGCGGCAGCAGTAACAGAGGCAACAGCAGCGGTGTTTTCGGTGCCAGAGGCGCTCGCAAAGTGACTTTCAGCCGCGTCGCGAAAAGAGAAAACGGCAAAAACGAAAAAGCCAAGCGTTCGCGTAACTCGTATCGTTACAAGCCGTTCCATACGTGCGCGTTCGCGTATCTCACGAGATGACAACGTACCGTAAGAGGCCAAGAGCCGAGAGCGGCTTGGCTGTGCGAAACGCCCGCGAGAGGACGCAGCAACGGCTCTACGTCATTCTCAGAGTCGTCCCGCGCAGGTAAGATGGCTGTTAAGGGCGACGCGACGCGACTTTATGCCGGATTAACGGTGTTAGATTCGTCGAGAGGGAAAACAAGACTCCCCCTCCTTAAACCCCCTCCCCCCACCTTCGACTCTCTCTTTCTTACCGATGAATATGGTGCTGCTTCTTTTTTTTTTTTTTTTTTTTTTTTTCTCGTCGTTAAGAGAGGTGTGTATCGAGATGGGAGATTAGAGCGTAAGGCGAGATATCGTTGAATATCGGAGGAAGGAGGAGAAGATCCGATTATTTCGAATTGAGCACAATATTATTTTATCCCTGTCGAGCTTGACTTTCGACTTGAATAGCGTCGTGAGCGACATGTTTGAGTTTTAGGAAAATTGTAACACGTGGTCAATATAGATTCAGAGGAAAATCTGGTATTCGCATCTGCGAAATTGCGACCGACGATTTTGTGCGACTATTTTTTTCTGTACACTGTTGAAAATATTTTGCATGAGTTTCCATTATGAGTAAATGAAGCCTAAACTGGTGGATTAAATTTAATATGCAAGTGTAATGGAAAATTACAGCATTTTCTACTGAATCCTATAAAAATAAGGAAATTTAATATCAAAGTTAAGAAATGTGGTATAAAAATCTGGAATTTTACTATGCACGTGAATTAAATTTAATGTATCAGCTGATGAATAAAATTTCTAGTAATGTAAAACGGCAAACATTTCTAAGGGTTGATCGTTGGAGAAAACGTCATTTTTATAGCAGTCGAGGGCAAAAATAGAGTTTCGGAAAGTTCTGAAAATTTAGAAATTATCGCGAATTTCAATCGAACGCGCGGATTAGAAAAAAATTGTCGTGAGTCACTTTGCCGACTATCGCTTCTCCGATTATTTTTTGTTGCCTTCGGAAAATCGCATCCGGGTTTTCGGACGCGTTCGTCTCTCTTTCTCTCCCTCTTTCTCTTCGATCGCTTCGAGGCAACTGGCCCGAGAGTGATTTATCGATCCTCCGCTCTCTCTCCTCTTCCTCTCGGCCGGCGCTGCGCGTCGGCTGTGTTCTGTGCTGCGCCGCCGCTAACCGCGACCGGTATATCTATAAGATAATTGCCGCCGAAATAGATGGCGGTGGCGTTAGCGCGTGCCACGGGCCCGCAGCCACGTAATTATGCGGCTTCTCCCACTTCCTCTTCCTCCTTGCCCTCTCCCCCCCCTCCCCCCCCCCCTCCCTACTCCCGCGCGCTGTGCAACCCTCGGCCAAGAACCTCGCGACCGCGACTTTTACATTTTCATTTCGCCAATGAAAAAAAATTAGGATCACCAAGAACCTTCAATGTCCTTGCAAGAACCTTCAATGTCCTTGATGTACCCTTGATTTTTTTTTTCGTCCCTTTATAAAACACTTTGTCGCGTATTCGTGACAATATTTTTCTTCAAATTATCTATTATTATCAAATGTCTGAATTTTTTCAATTGAAAGAAGTGAAGAAGACCATTTTATGAATATACACAAAATGGTGTCCCATTTTTATCTTACATCCGATTTATCTCGAAAAATAGGCCTCCAATCGAAAAATGAGTCTGAAAAGAGACGTTTGAAAAAATTAGTTGTTCCATCGAAATTTCAATTTCATAGACATCTGAGAAACTGGAGAGGATAAAAATAAAAAAAATCAGATAAAGGGATTTTTTTTGTCTTTTCTATCAATCTGTCGTACGTCGATGATAAGTAAATCAAGATCGGCGCGAGATCGGGTCAGTAGCATTGACCCCCCGCGATAGCTGCCCTGTAGCCCCTGAAGGAGCTGACGGCGAGAGCGAAACCGGCGCATGCGCAACCCTCGCCGTCGTGGCCGCCACTACCACCACCACCACCATCCCCTCGCACTGCCGGAAGTACTTAAATCCGTCATGGCGCCGAGCGGAAACGGGCCTGAGTCACTCCTGTAATCGTGTGTCCCTCCTTCCCCTCCCCCCCCCCCTCCCCCCCCCCGTCTCCAGCGCCTTCTGCTGTTGCTGCTGCTGCTGCTTCCGCACTTCTCTTACATGCTTGCTACTTTCTCATTCCACCGATGTATCGATTTTTCCCGTTCACCTCGCCCCCCTTCGACCCCCTCCCCCCCCCCCCCCCCCTCCACGCCCCGCGTCCGGCTCCTCAGGGAAATCCAAGTCTTCGCCGAGCTTCTTCGAGCCTCTCTCATCTCGTTCTCGATTGCCAAGACGATCGATTTGGCGAACGCGGATCTGAGCAAACGAGATTCGTAAAGCGCGAGCTCGACTCGAGTACACTGAGAAAAATTAGTAGTTGCGATTACCAATCATTGGTTCGATCTACCAAAATATCGGTCGCAGTTACTAAAATATTGGTAGCTCTGGCCAATGATTGGTAATCACAACTGTTCATTTTTTTTCAGTGTATCTCAGTCGATACCGGTTATTTTTATTTTTTAGTCACAGGACGTCGGTTGGATCGAACCGACGATCGGAGAATTTCAAATAGTATAGATATACCATTAGTGGCCACTGTACCTATTATGGCCATTTTTATTATTTTATTCTTCAAATTATTTTTTTTTCCTATTACTGAACATTTCGAATAAATTCACATAAATTCACAGATTGATCTACTCAATGTTTTTTTATGCTATTAAATGTACTGCTTTAGTCCTTTGAATGTGATGGCCACATTCGGCCAAAAATGGTGCATATACCCTATACAATTTTCGAAAAACTTGGACAAAAAAAATGTACCAAGTTACAATATTGTCCATCGAATTTCGCAATTTGAATGTGATGGCCACATTCGGCCCTAAGGTGGCCAAAAATGGTGCATCTACCCTATTTTCGAAAAACTCGGACAAAAAATTTACCAAGTTACAATATTGTCCATCGAATTTCGCAACATCAAAAAATAACAATGTCAAACCTTCACACCCAACGTGCGCCGCATTTTTTGCCGAGAACCCTTTTCGGGATGGCAAAGAACGCCCCGAGTCGCAGGTATAATCCTCGCGGCTCCGATGTATATCTATATACACGCACGTGTATCTCGTCGTCTACGGCGTCAAGACAGAGCAGCGACGAAGAAGGCACGAGCGGCTGCCTCGGGTTGCATGGACGCCCCGCGTCAGACCCTTGGCGCGCGCGCGCGCGCGCTCTGCCAATCGATAAAGTCTGCCACACCGAGAAATTTCAGGCCTCGTCGGCGTTTGCGTCCTCCTTCTTCGCCTGATTCGTGATTCCTCCTTCGCCATAGCGCGACAAGTCCGACGGCTTTGCTCACGTCGCTGAGGAGTGTCATTTGAAATATATATATATGAGGCATTCCACATCAACATGGCCACTTCAAAACCTTAATATCTTGAATTTTTTTTTTATTGATTTTTCATATCAATATTTTTGTTTCAAAGAGTACTATAGCATTCGTCAATTGCACAAAAATTCAAGATATTAAGGTTTTGAAGTGGCCATGTTGATGTGGAATGCCTCATATATCGGTTATGTCGAGGGACATGACACGGGGAATCAAACGACTGGCACGTGTCGCACAACTCAACGCATGGTTATTCTCACCGAGGGTGAAATATATTTCTGAGAAATTTATGGGGCCCGCCCGAGACACCATTTTTAACCCGGCTCGGGTCTCTTCGTTGGAACGATCCACGAGAGGAGAGGTGTTTCGAGATCTATAAATCGTTCGGGCCCCTCGCGCGCCTCTCTCTTCCCGAGGATCAACGCCGCGCATTGTGTAGATCGGCTATCGCGATGGGACGTCCGAGCGCCACAGATCAATCGGGCCTCCGCCGCTCGGCCGATTCCTCTGGCGTTTTGCCACGCTCCCCGCGAGCGCCTCTCTGTTCCGTGTTTATATTGATATTAATGATACCCTTTGACCGCGCTTTGGTTGGCTACTGGGCTTTTGGGTCGTATATACCGTTTCGGCATCGAGACTTCCGAGGATCGACTGCCAATTTGGGATTGACGTCGTGTTCCCAGGACTTTATTATACCCGAGTGTCGATGCTCCCATGACAGGGAAATATTTGATGATTTATGAATTTTCTGACATTATTAACACATAGACATTTTTTTTAACTCTCGACTGCCCCTCTGGGGCAAAAAAAAACGGGATTTAGGGTAGACGTACCGTTTTTGGCCACCTTAGTGCCAATTGTGGCCATTACACTCAAACGAATACAACATAATATTTAATCGTATATAAAAAAGCATCCAGTCGACCATTCAGTGAAGTAATATGATTTTTTTCGAAAAATCAACATTTAGTTACACGAAAAAAAAATACTTTGAAGAATAAAATCATAAAAATGGCCGCAATCGTAATAAAATCATAAAAGTGGCCACTAACGGTACATCTACCCTATGCACAGCTGATTTGAGCGATTTCTTTGTAGCCAATGTTCTCGAAAACGGTAAAAAATTACTTGACCAAATTTTGTACGTCGATTCTATGCGTCGAATGTCTTTTTTTTTCATAAATTGAAGCGATAAGTTGTTTATTGGCGTAGATAAATGCAGTTTGCAAATAGCCTGTTTGAATATATCGAAATATCGCAAGATGGCCGCCACTGATGCGTATTCTGTAACGTACGTCACTTCATAGCGCATATGACTGAGTATTTGAATGACTTTGAAAAATGTTAGTAATCAAGATTTTCGTAACAAATTTTTAATGAATTGGTACAAAGCGCTTCAACAGTGTTGACCGGATTTTGTTCTTTCTTTTATAGGCAGCTGAGTGCAATTTTATTTGTCGCGAATAACGAGCGGGACAACCGGAGAGAGTCGTGGCATGCACCTGCACAGTTAGAGCAAACACAACACGATTTCGCGGGGCGAACACTCGCGCAACGTCAAAGGCCAGGACATTCTACACGACGCAAAGTAGCGGCAGCGTTCGGAACCGTAATTACCCGGCAGTGCATTTCATTAGCGGAGCATTAGATTATTTCGTGGCACGAAATCCCCATACGTAGCAACGTTATTTCTGCTAATTTCGACGGTCGCGAAAGAGGATGCGCCGAATTAATCGCCATGAGAAAATAACGGGTTAATCAAATTACTCATCTGCCTCTGTTGGCTGTACAAAGTTCTGCACTCAAGAAAATTGTGATAATTTCGACAACCGTAGGGTGACAATTATTTTCAACGTGCTATTACAACTTTAAATTAGAATAACAAAAAACGTCTCAGCAACTAAAAAAAAAATTAAACGTGTCTCTACAAAAATGAACGATAAAGACAAAAATATGTCCCGTGCGCGAAGAGCGTTTTTGCGCACGCTCCGATTCGCGTTGCGTGTGCGAAATCGGACTTCGCACACTGGTAGCATAACATTTTGTTCGGAACTCGTGCGAGAAACTTTTTCTCAGAAAAAGTTTCATCGCCCTCGTATCGAAAACTACTATTAAGTGCGTAAAATCGCGTTTTACGTACGTGTGATTACAGCAATCGTCAGAAAAAGTTTTTTCGCACTAGTATCGTAATGTACTATTGTACTACTATTGTACAAATGTACTATTGTCACACTAAAAATCATACAAATTTGCAATCCTGCTGCGGATCGATTTGTCAGACTCCACATCAGCGATTCGTTAGACTCCACCATTGCTGAAGTAATTTCTTCGTCGTCCGTGCTGTAATTTTTCCGTATCCCGTCGTATCTCCCTGGCGAATGATTAATAGGACACTCAACACCAGCGAGATTGCCATTAAATTAAAATGACGATAATTATAGTATAAAACAGTGGCATATTCGTGACGAGGAGCTGTGCGGTTCTTTCGCCTAACGTATTCAAATGTTTTTATTTGAGATAGTATTTTATTGTCTCGAAACGACGGCCGCGGTGTTGACGACCGAGTGTACGTGTAATAAGGCCCGGTTGGTATAATTTATCCACGATACGCGAATGAAACTGGTCGTACGCAGGGAGAGAGAGAGAGAGAGAGAGAGAGGGGGAGGCAGAGGGATAGACAAAGAGAGAGAGAAAACGGGGCAGGGGGTGCCTGCCGGTGCCTACCGTAGATATATATACCTATGGGATCCCGCCCTTTTCGTATAATTGCTTTGTTTATCGTCCCCAATCAAAACTCGGCCGCCAGCTCTCCGGGCATTAGCATATACACAGGAATCGTATTCCCGTGTGTCTCGCCGCCAAATAGAAAACTAGTATCAAGACCCTTGGCACCCCCCCCCCCCTCCCCCCCCCCCTCACCGCCCCTCGTCGCAGGACGGCTGTAATCTATCTCAGCACTTTTGGAACTTTTCTCGGAAAAAATGCACCCTGTGGCAGGTCTGAGATAATTTATTTCTTTTTTTCGGAGCCATAAATATTGAGTTGAAAGACATTGAATGTGAAACGCCAGAGTAACTTTTGGAATTCGGGTCGATGCATTTACATCTTTACCATTCATTTCTGAGAAAGAAGAAAAAATAAAAAATCTAAACTTTTTGTTGTAATTTCGAAAATATTTCCAATCACAATTCAGTGATCGATCAACGATCAAAAATACAAAAATTGTAGCACGACAACATTGATGACAAATTTTACCTTTACTATTAATTTCTGAGAAAAACGAAAAAAAAATCGTCCCACTCTTTTAGTTGTAATTTCGAAAATATTCCCAATCACAATTCAGCGATCAACGACCAAAAATAAAAAAATTGTAGCACGACAAAATTAATAACAAAAAAATGTACAAAAATCGATTCGACTGTCTCAACTTTTCCGGCGAACCAAATGGAGAGTGGAACGCGCATAAAACATCGCCGACGTTTTCCTCGCGAGGCAAAGAGTCATCACCGTGACACAATAAATAGCGCGTAAATCATCGGGGCAACGATTATTCGAATGCCGACAATTGCCCGGGAGAGGGGGGTGGTCCGGGGGGGGGGGGGGGGGGGGGAGGAACAAAAAGTCAAGGAATTCCGCCATTTTATCATAAGTCTCGGGCCGGCCTCTCTCGTTGTTAATCCGCAACGCGGAGAATGCAGTACTGTTGCTGCCGCTCTGCTGTGTTGTATAGTCGCCGCTGCGATCCGCTTAAAGGAGGCACGCGGATATACGTCTCATGCATATGTATCGAATCTTGCACTGTACTGTCGCAGTGCATAAGACCCCGTAAAGGAATCTCTCCCACTTCGATTTCCCCCTCCCCTACCTTCTCCCCCCACCACCTTCTCCTCCTTCTCCTCCACCACTCGACTCTCCGTCTCTTTTCCCCTTCGGCTCGGTGCAAGAAGTAATTAACATTTTTATGCCGGTGGCCTCGTGTTTGTATCAGAAATTTATCATATTTCTCGGTTGTTTCATATACACGTTAAAGGTATATAGCAGACCGGCGGCCACCGCAACGTGTACCAAGCGGGGTTCACTCGTTAATTCCACAATTTTATATTCATCCTCCGCGCGTTATATTCTCGGGATAAAAAAAAAGGGAAAGAAAAAAAAATGTTTTCCAACGCATGAGTCACAATTTTGAGGCCGAAGGGTCGTCAATTTTAGGGCCGAAGTTTGCGAGTTCCTTCGGTTATTGTAACTCTATCTCCCCCCCCCCCCCCTCCCCCCCCCCTCCCCCCCCCCCCCCCCTCCCCCCTAACCCTGTCCGATGTTAAAATAACACGATTTAAAACAACACACGTCAAAATAACACTTGTAACATTTTTATCATACTAAAGCGGAAATTTTAGTATACATTTGGTATAAAAAATACAGTTGTATAAAAAAATGTCCATTGCTGAAGTAGTACAACGTATTATCTATCATTCTCATTTGAAAAAATAAAATATAGAAATACTTCGCAAGTAAAAAAAAAAATTAATTTTATTCCAGAAACTCAACACAAGTAAACAATTTTAAAAGCTGACAAACTATTCATTTGCGTTTCATATTTACTTGTGACATTATAGCTTGTGTTATTTGACGCGTGTTATTTTTGTTCGTGGTATTTAAAAGAGTGTTATTATTATTTGTACTATTTCTACATGTGTTATATCCGTCGGTGATACTCCCAACCTCAAATGACAGCGAGAAAAAAATACGAGACTGAAGACTCGTGCCGCGATTTAATTCCTTCATTTTTTCTTTTCATGTAATATCTTTTTCATTGACTATTAATTTTTGTACGATTCTTCGTGATTCACAAGTCATTGTCGGTTTCAGAACGCGTAGTGACACAGACACAGCGCAGCTGCAGCTGCGAGTCGCGTGTGGAGAACCGGGGCGCGTTCGACTTGGCTGCGGCAACGGCTTCGAACGCTCATTGACACCGATCGTCGCGAGCAGCAGCGGAGTCGGAGCATCGGTCGGTCCGTGGGCGCAGGTGATATCGGATATGATTAACGGTGACTCGGATCGTACGTCGAGTGCATAACGAGAAATCACGTTGGCTCCTTGTTCTCTACGGGCATCTCGCTCGCCACCTTTCCGCGCGCGCCCAGCTTCGAGTAATACACGTATACAACTGGTAATGACACAGCCGGCGCATCGAAGATACTTAATATCGAACGTATACGAGTTTACACGAGTGCAGCGGGTATTATATATTGCATTGGTTCGCTCGACGCGTCTCACAGTATTTTTTTCTCTCTCTGTCCACGTGAGTCATTCTCACCAGGCCGACTGTAGATTTTAACAAAACCTCCGCAGCGGCGAACCCATCAACGCTTCGGTGATGCGCTCGCTGGTCATCACCCTTTATATACTTAATATACGTGTGTGTGTAATATTAGGTGCGCCATTAGGTTACCTTCGGCTGTGTGTGCTCAAAAGGCGCGGATCGCGCCAAAGGCTGCAACCGCCTTTCTTGCGGCATATCTTTGCTCAACGTTGAGCGAGGAGAAAAAGATTGAACGACTGCGCGTTATCGCGTTCCTGCGACGATGAAATACGGGAAAAACGCGGATATCATTTTCTCGGAGGGAATCTTTTTTATCACTTATAGATTTTTTAGGAACAAGCGCCGTCGGAGTTTAGCGTAGGGAAAAACCTTGCGATTTTTTGGCGAAAATTTTTTTTTCGATTTAACGAAGTTTTAAAACCCTATCCGATGGGAAATTTTCCGCTGATTCCAAATATGACCGAGTTTTGCCCGAAAAATAAAAAATTTGAGGAGAAAAACGCGAAAAACGATTTTTCACTTTTTCCCAATTTTGGCACTTTACTCAAACCGGTGTCATTTTTTTTTGGATCAATGTAATCGGGATTTTCTTTTTGCATTCGAAAGGAGACTCTTCAACGAAGAGAATGCTGCGAGGCGGAGCGCGATATCTCGATTTTTCGATTTTTTGCAGATTTTTAAAGTTGACCCTCAAAAATCGCAAATTTTTAGAAGGGGTACCCCTTGCCGTTTTTTCGGCGAAAAAAAAATTTTCGATTTTACGAAGTTTTAAAACCCTATCCGATGGGAAATTTTCCGCTGATTCCAAATATGACCGAGTTTTGCCCGAAAAACAAAAAATTTGAGGTGAAAAACGCGAAAAACGATTTTTCACTTTTTCCCAATTTTGGCACTTTACTAAAATCGGTGTCATTTTTCTTTGGATTAATATAATCGGGATTTTCTTTTTGCATTCGAAAGGAGACTCTTCAACGAAGAGAATGCCGCGAGGCGGAACGCGATATCTCGATTTTTCGATTTTTTGCAGATTTTTTAAGTTGACCCTCAAAAATCGCAAATTTTTAGAAGCCCCCCCCCCCCCCCTTGCCTTGACGGCACCCCTTGCCGTTTTTTCGAAAAAACTCGAAAAAAAAAATTTTCGATTTAACGAAGTTTTAAAACCCTATCCGATGGCAAATTTTCCGCTGATTCCAAAAACGACATGTGTTTTCCCGGAAAATCGAAAAATCGAGGAGAAAAATGCGAAAAACGAATTTTTTTTTCTGACAAACTGCCAAATTTCGCGATATTAAACATCAAACTGCTGCCGGTTTCCCAACGACCAATCAGATGCTGAATAAATCGACAACAATGTTTTCTCACGAACTTTTTAATAGAGGACCAGCTAGAAAAATTAAAACATGCAGTTATAGTTTTTGTGCGAGAAATTATTTTTAAGAATCAGCACTCATTTGGCTAGTGTGGATAACATCCTTAACTACATGTTTTATCGATGTTATTATTTTCGAAGAACTCTCAGCCGAGGAAGAACTCTCGACATGTCGAAAGGGCGCAGCTGCTCCGTTTTCGTAAACGAAAAAAGGAAGAGACGCGAAGAGAGAAGAGTATTAACGCGTTCGCTGCCCCATCGTCGGAGAGCGCATATTATCGTGGAGGATACTGTGAGACAGGACCAGGTGCGGCTGGCGTTACGGGAGGAGTCCAGCGAGGAGCGAAGGGAAACTGCGAGGGCCAGCGGAACCGGCAATAGCAGCAGCAAGCAGCAGCAGCAGCAGCAACAACAGCCTCGATAGATTTACAGCTAATCATTTTACACGCCTATTCCCGCGCTCATCCGAACTCCCCGGATCCGTGAAATATTGAGAGCGTTTATTTTTGCTCTCGGTTATACACTGAGAAAGAAAGAAAGAGCAGTCCGAGCCAACGTCGGAGTCAGATTGCAACCCTCCGATAATACAATACACCAAAAATGAAATTGGTAGCGACTATCGCAATAATCGAAAGCGAAGATAAATTTGCTCTGTCGTCATTATAGAAAAAAAAAAAAAAAAAAAAACTATTTTTTTTTTTTAGAACGAAACGAGTGAATCGCGCTATTTTTTTTTTTTTTGTGTAGAAACGAGTGAATCGCGCTATTTTTTTTTTGTGTAGAAACGAGTGAATCGCGCTATTTTTTTTTTTTTTTTTGTAGAAACGAGTGAATCGCGAGATTGAGGGATAGAGACAGCTTCGGGGAACTTGTTCGCACTGCTTAAAAGTGAGAGGAATCAGGTCGAGCCGAAGCAAAAAAAAAAGAAGGAAGACAAAAAAATATGCTTAAGTAGAAAAAGAGAGAAATAGTTTGCGAGAGGCAAACTCCGGGGAATTTGCCTCTCGCAAACTATTTCTCTCTTTTTCCACTTCCTTCATTTCTTCTTCGCGTCTCCCTTAGCTCAGACTGCCTCTTTCGGTCTCTTCCCTCGCGGTCGTGATGCGGCATCGGCGGCGGCGGCGTCGAAACGCATGAAAGTTGAGCCGCCGTCGAGTGCTGCCCCGGCTTGTTGGTTGCTCGCCAACCTTTACGCGGTAGCTGCTACTCGTTTTCTGGCTGCCGAGTTACGCTTCTCGGCGGCGGCGGCGGCAGTCCTTCTCCGTCTTTGTCAAAAATCCGCCTCGCCGTACCTGTAGCGATATCTCGGGTAGCGTGGGGCCCAGAAAGGGGGGCGGAGGGCCCCACAAAGGGGGACCCATCGAACCGTGACGCGCTCGCCTCGACACTCGAGACACGCGTTCGTCTTATCGGTCTGTCTGGTTTTTTTTTTTTTTGCGTTTCCTTGTCTTCGTTTTCTTCCCCTTTTTCTTCTTTTTCATTGTTTCCATGTCTTCGCACTCGAGGAGGCCGATGATTTTGTTTTTTCGGGAACTCGACTCGCGTCGTTTGAGCCACTGGCGCGCGGCTCGTATTCGGAGATCCGGGAATTCGTCCTCGCAGTTATTGATCACAAAAAAAATGGCTCACGAGACGCCGCGAATGTCCGGACGGATTTTACATGCTCCAGGCGCTCTGAGAGACACAATGAGTCTGGAAACTATTGTGCCACAAAAGCTGTTCAATCGAGCCGTTCGTAGTATTATTTATTTAGATTGAGATCCATACAGTCGTACGGTTAATTTAATAATCGGGTCAATTTTACAGCGTTTAGTAGGATAAATGCATCGGTTGTGGCCATTTTCACTATAATTTATTTCAAATTGTTGCTTTCCAGTATTTTTATGTAGAAACTTTGAAAGTGTCCATACAATTCAACAAGATTAACCATACAATTTTCTTTCGTTTGAAAGAAAAAAAAAAGAATTATTATTAAATAATAATAATAATAATAATAATAATAATAATAATAATCAGATAATTCTGTCCTTTGAAAGTCGGTGGCCACAAATGGACCAAAGGTGGCCAAAACCGGTGCTTCCACTCTATTAAAAAAAAATGAATCCAAGTAATAATTAAATTTGAAAATAAAAATAAAATAGTACATTTGTCCCATTCAGTCACGACGTGTCGATGATTCCGCGAAACGAGAAAGTATATTTTCGCCTCGTCGAGCATTACCCGCGATTTCTTTGACTCGCATCGCCGTCGCCGGGAATGTATTCCGTCATTCGCCTCGGTGCATTTCTTGCGCTCGTTCTGACCCGCGCACCTCCCCTCCCCTCCGCCTGCCAGTTGCAACATTAGCCCGCTCGTTGCGCATTTCACGCGCAATCCACCTATCATCATACTTTAACTTGATATCCGGTGATTTGCTGCGAGGCACCTTTTGCCTCCGCTGCGCTATCTGCCTGCCCTCTCTCGCAACGTGGTAATCGATCCCCCGGCTTCTTTCGTGCCTTCGCGCAGCAGTTCGAATGACTCCGAGCGCCCTCTGCCCGTCTGCGCCGCGTTAATACGGTTTTTTTTTATTTTTCATCGTAATAAGCAAAACGCGCGGAAAATCAAATAAAATTTTTCCTCAGAGCCTAACGCATCTGCCGAGAGTTATGACCTGGCGGCGCCAGTCGCGACGACGTCGTCGCTTGCAACGCGATACAATGCAACGCACACCCTATAATACCCTCGCCCACGAGTCTGCGTTGAATGCAAAATGACCTCGGGTGCTCAACGAGCGATGCAGGCAATAATTAACCTCATTAATTTTAATTTCTCCGTAAAATAAGTCTGGAGGTGTGGAAGCGATAGAAAGAAAGAGAGAGAAAAAAAAGAGAGGCACCTGCAGCGGCTGCATATGCAGACAGACATGTCCTGAGCTGTAACCGAGGCATTAATTCAGACTCAGTCTATTAGTTTATTTATCACATAGTTCATTTATTGCACATAATTGTTGCGAAATAACGACCACGAAAATGTGTACGATAAATATTAATAAAATTAAATGTTCCAGGTTTACAGTCCTGAACGAATCATCATCATCAGTGGCCACTGCGTCCTCAGTCTATTAGTTTATTTATCACATATTTTTTATATTATAAAAAATATCTCACATATTATAATATCCTCAGTCTATTAGTTTATTTATCACATATATTTTTTCATTTGTTGCACATAATTGTTGCGAAATAACGAACACGACAATTTATACGATAAATATTAATAAAATGAAATGCTCCAGGTTTACAGTCCTGAACGAATCATCATCATAAGTGGCCACTGCGTCCAAGTTTTCCGGAGTAAAGGAAAACAACAAGACGATAAATCACAATGGTCAATAAAGATGTTGGATTGGTAGACAGATCTTTCCTGCGTCGTGGAAGCCAAGAGGCCGGTTATTCACTCGTCCGCCGATGCCGCATAGGATGCCTGCGTTATAGGAGGACTGTTACGACGCAGACACGAGCCTCTCAGCGCGCTACGAAAAGAACATCGCTTAGTCTGCTCGCCTAGTATCACACTCGTCCGTTGGCTTTGATGGTGGCGTAATTAAAAGTTCGCGCATCAGGAACTCCCGGTGCTACGTAGACGGTGCGCAGACACACACATATACACAGCTCCTACGATGTATGTACGGATTTCTGTCCACAGACACAGACAACCTTTGGAGGACTTTGCATTCGCCTTCGTACTTACACTCGGACGCGATACTTATAGTATACACCGAGTCTGGCGGTGCGGCTGCTGTATGCAAAAGCCATTGACGAGCGCCCGTGTGAAATACCCTTGGTGGAATCGCCCACGCGAGTGTCTTTTCGCGGCCTCGTTTACAGCGTCGCTCCGTCGTCATCCTATATACGAGACCTCTTCGACGGGGCTCTCGCCTCCCTGACTAAGTTATCCGCTGGTAACTTATATTCTACAATAACACTTAGCAGTTGTGTTCAATTCGAGTACTAAGATTTTTTTGCACATTTTTGTTAGCCTTATGTTTGACACGTTTTGACAGAACGAATTCCATTTTTTTTTTTTTTTTTTTTTTTTTTTTTTTTTTTTTTTTCAGGGGTACCAAGGGACCCGGAGGAAAATTGGAGTGGTCGGAATCCCATCCATTTCCAGCGACGCGTCGCTTGGACATCATCTGGTCCCGGGGTCAGAACTGCAGAACTGCAGTTACCACCGCGCGGCATAAGGAACGACGTACTTCGGGGCGTTCTGATGGAACTGACGACCTACATCATCCAACCCTGTGTTTTCGGTACTGAAATTTCTTCGTTCCGTCTGTCTGGCACCGCTGTAACCCAGACCCACCCACGAGCAGATACCTCACCTCGTTGAAGGGAGGGCCAGGTGGCGCGAGGGCCGATGCGATGATGCGATCGTGCCATATGCCGCTGGTCTCTTTGGGGGGCCCCTCGACAACTACCCAATACCGACCGATACAACTGACGCGGCCGGTCCGCTGGGATATCGCAGCACTTACTAATTAATTCTCCGGGTGCCTTTGTTTCAAACAGAAAAGTCTCCGGGTGAAAATTACCCACGTGAAAATACTGCTCTCCGGTCTGTTCACTTTCGTATGTCAAAAAATTGCCCCTACGTTAATCGACGTTAATCCAAATGTCAGGAATTTTTATTTTCAGTACACTTTCGATATAATTACTTCGTATGATGAATACATCTATGAGTGATGGTATTATTATGTATATTCTATTATTGAAATGAAAATATGATTAATTATTATGAATGGGGATAAGAACTGTAATTAGAATTGTCAACGTTGACAAGTCCTAGAAAAATTACTATAATGGTCGAGTAAAAATTGTTATGGCGCCTATACATTTTTCGCATATCGTCGGTGGTGAAGCTGGAGTACCATTCGCCTTGAAAATTTTTACCATATGACTTGGTAACTTTTTGCTAGATCCTTCTCTCCGTGTAGGATAGATGTACCATTAGTGGCCACTGTACCAATTGTGGCCATTTTTATTATGTTATTCCACAAAATAATTGTTTCTAATAATTGAATGTTGAATTTTTCAACTAATTCCTATAAATCCACTGAATGATCTATTCGATGTTTTTTTTAAGCAATTGAATATTCTGTTTTATTCCTTTGAATGTGATGGCCACAATCGACCCAGTGGCCAAAAATGGTACGTCTACCCTATGCTCCGTGTTACCAGCGAAAAGACAAAACGTTCGGAACAACCGGGATACCCCTGTCAACGGTGAACGTCGAGGAAGGTTAAGAACCTCGTCGCAGTCTAGACGATCGAAGCGAGGAGAAATGACACGAAACGGAGGCGAAACTCGGTTTTCCCCGGGCCGACGATTCGAGGCAAGTAAAGCGAGGGTGTATCGTTTCTGCAGGTATAACCGCAAGAGGTGCTTTTTGCCTCCGGTTTCGGGGGTTCGAGACGAGCCCGTTGGTAACCATACCGAAGGGAACGAGAAACAAGATAAACGCAGTGCCAGTCCGTGTAACCGACACCGGTCATTCGTTTCCCCTATTTCGTACACAGCACTGTGTGCCACTTGTGCCCCACCCCGTCAACAACGAGCGAGCAACCCTCCGCTGTTGTTGCGCTCCCCAACCCCTCTCCCGCCCCCCCCTCCCCCCACTACCGGAATACCAGTAAATAAACCGCTGCTCTCAGAATGGGCACCCCGCTGTGGGCTTCGCCACCGGGTACTGAAAACGATATGTTTGTATTTGCCAGCAATACCATCGTCGACGAGAGACGAAGAGACACAGTGCTCACAGTGCTCGATTGGCATTTAATCGTCCGTGACCTTAAAGGACATCCGACCTGCCGAATCCCGGTGGGGATTTTGCGGCTGTGCTGCTACACATATAACGACCGCTCGAACGCTTCACAATGCCTCCACTCGGGTCACACAATACACCGAACCGAAAGCACTTAAATTGATTCCTGATAGCCGTTTGATCGTCTTCGATTTGCGTCTGCGGTTGACGACGAAGATACAAATAGATCAATGCAAATAACGTCGATTACGAATTATTATTTTTTTTTTTACAATGTCGACGCGAGGCTTTCGTTGATTAAAAATGAATTTGTGTACATTTACTTTGTGATGAAAAAAAATATATAGTGATATAAGAGATTGTTTCGAGCTCCATTGTAATTTACACAAGAGCCGTATAAATAACGTCGATTCCGAATTATAATTTTTTTTACAATGTCTCCACGAGGCTTTCATTGATTAAAAATGAATCTGCTTACATTTAATTTTTGATGAAAAAAAATAGTGATATAAGAGATTGTTTCGAGCTCCATTGTAATTCGAACAAGAGCCGTACAAGCAGTCGGCTAATTTGCACTTCCTATTTGAGTTATTTTTAATATTTTTTTTTCTTTCTCTTCTTTTCTCACTGTAATCGCTCACTAAACGCCGTCGTTATTCGCGGGCAAAAGGGTCTCGAGCGGAGATTCTCGAGCGGGGCCTTTTGTGCCTGGTCGACCGGCGCGCGCGCTGGGCCCAACAGCGGCCTGCTCGGTGACTAATAACGTCATCAATCAGACCCGGCGCGCGGTGACTTCACATACTTTAACGCATTCGTATATGCCGGAGGGGAGCAGCGCACGCGGCGTTTAATGCTCGCGCGCCCCGATGCTGTCATGATACGCGTGCTTTGGATTCGTCGCGCTGTCCGGGGGTCACGGACGTCGCGGCGTCTTTCGCTCTCTCGCTCCGTTCGCCACCGACATTGCCTCGAATCGACCCCCACCTTCTTCTTTTGTCTATACGACGGCGACGACGACTCTCGTTCAGCGTTTAATTCGGCTCGGGACACTCCGAATCAGTCCGGGTCAGACGCTTATTTGATTTCTGGGCCTTTTGCGGCGAAGAACAAAGTTCAGCGGCGAATGTATCGTCCGCTTAATGTTCGTTCGGATGTAGAGACTTTGCTGATTTGTAGTTTAAGCATTTTGGTTCTGGTGATATGGTTTTCTTTAAGAATTATTTTTATATCATTGAATTATAATGTCTTGAACTAAATAGTATTAAGCAATCAATTTTATTGGTCTAGTAAATCTTTTGTCAGTTATTGGTAAGCCTGGCAAAAATATTTGTTAGCCCGGAAAAAAATGTTGCTGGCTCAGCAGAATTATGGAAATAATTAGACACTGCAAAGCAGTCAGCGGAGAGTAAAAAAAATCATTCATCGAACCAGTTGATTAATTTTTTTTATAAGAATTATTTCTATACCATCGAATTATAATGTCTTGAACTAAATAGTATTAAGCAACCAATTGTATTGGTCTAGCAAATCTTTTGTCGATTATTGGCAAACCGGGCAAAAAAATTTGGTATCCCAGAAAAAATTGTTGCTAGCTCAGCTGAATTATGGAAATAATTAGACACTGCAAAGCAGTCATCAGAGAGTAGATAGAATTATTCATCGATCCAGTTGATTAATTTTGATGTAAGCCAACGTCATTGATGTTTAAATTGTTCCGAAATCAAGGGATGTGATATGAAAAGGGTGGCTTGACGCGCGCGGAGGGGTTCCGTGATCGCACGCATGACACCCTGAAGCTGCCTCGTTGCTACCGTGCGAACGGGGCAAACTGCTCGCGCCGGCCTATGGCACAGGTATAAGGTCTTCTCAGGCTTCTGTGGGTGCTCGATGAACCGGCAGGCCTCGGCTGCACGCATCACGCCAACACGCCAAGCCCGCGACGCCGGCAGCGCGCACACGATCAGCTGGAACGCCGCCGCCGGGGCTTTCTTCTTGCCACTCCTGACCCACTGAACAGGACACTTTGCATGTGTGGCAACTTTTGCTCCACTCTGATTTTCATGCTCACCCCTCACGTTAGGATTATCGACAGTTTTGCAATTGAAAATACGTCGCTTCCGCACGGAAAAAAAAGTTTGGTCGTGCCAACTAATCGTTCACGTTGCTGTATCGCAGTTTTACGTGAATAGCTCTGCGGTATCTATTGCATTAGTTGCCACGACCAATCGAATGGTTGAGGCTACTATTCGCATCCTTGGAGAGTTTCCTCTCTTGCCGGCATAACCTCACTTTTTCTTTAACTTCGCAGGTGGTGTGCCGTTCGAGGTGCGAATCAGGTTTGTACGTAACCTAAAAATCGTACGATTAAAACTGTTGTAATGCCATTTACGCTAATGTGTAATATTCATTGTACAAGTAGAGCAATTTATGTCGAAAATAAATGACGCCGTTTGAACAGTCAAGGAATCGGATACTTGAGCTGCTTACTCGAATAGTTGTGTCAACCATTCGGTTGGTTGCAGCAACTAACACGCCGCTTACCAACGGAACTTGGTTCGTGCAACCAATTCCTTTTGCTTGACACAAATAAGGCGAGATGTAGAAGAATCAGAATAATCGGTTGGTTGTGTCAACTCATTTCTTGGTTGTAGCAACTCATTATTTTTTTTCCGTGTAGATTTTGCGACTTTGCCAAGAATCTGCATACAAAATTCCAAAACCCCGTCGCATATCCGACAGACAGTTTCAACTGTAGACTCGTTGCGAGCCAAGAAATATGAATAACGCGCGAGTGGCGCATCGCAGAGGTGGCCGTGGACCGTGTAAGCCTTCGTCGGGCAATCCTTATTATTACGGATGTAGCAGAAAAGCGATCGACTCAACGCGATTGTCGGTTCACGCCCGTGCTAATACGCGCCGACATGCGAGTGCAATAGTCGCAGTACGGTTTATATATAGACTGATGCGCCACACACTCGAGTAATTAGGCGAGGGGAGCTGTGTTATGGTTACGCGCTTTGATATCATCTTTGGGGCGCTACGTACGTATAACAACAGTTCGACTTGCAGTACAGACGACTCTCAATGTGTTTTCGCGTAATTCACCAAGCTCGGTATTATACATTAACGCGAGTTTTACGCGCCGCAAGAAAGAACCGCACTGGATGCCGCGGAAGCAACAGACGTCGAAGTTCCTATTTCTTTCATTCTCCGCTGCTGCTGATTTTCATGCGTATCGCTCGCCATCGCTGCATCAATCTCGGACGAGACTCGGATTCACCGACTAAAACGGGACTCGGAGTCGTGAATTCTACTGACTGGAAACATCGACGCGGGCGCGTTGCGTTGACACACAAATGGCAACAGCAAGCCAATCCTCATGTATATAACGTTTATTTTTATACGTTATTTTATGTTACTTTTATTCTATATTGTTTTTACACGTATTTATACGTGCGTGTACTATTATTATTATTATTATTATTATTATTATTATTATTCCATTTTATTTTTTTTACTTCCTTACCTGTGCAAAAACGGAAGTATTAAGACAGTATTGCCGAAATATTAAAAGAGTCTTGGAATTGAAATATTCCATTCTATAGACGAAGCTTTTTTTTTTTTTCATGTCAGCATATTTATTTTTTATTCATATCTTGCTTTATCAATTCGCGAGTCGTTGGAAGCGCAGAATCGCTCGGCGAGTCGATCACGGTTACGGAATTCGCGCGAGTTAATAACGCGACCCGTTGATTTGTTACCGCGCGCATATGGAATATGTATTATAACATATTTCGCGCGTGCAGCGCCGCGCAATAGAGTTGAATGCCGAAGTCCCATAAAAATCGTCGACGAGATAAGGAATCCCCGCGCGAGCAAACTTGTTATTAGTACCCTCGACTTTGCGTCCGTTACGGACGCGCTTCGCGATTCGTAATCCACGCGGGCCCCGGATATATGCGCGCGCACCTTATTCCGGACTTTGCCGCGCGACTCGAGCGCCAATTTGTGATTCGATTTTTTTCGGGTTCTCGGGTGTTGAATTTTTGGCATCGCTGGACCAAAGCGACATCGCTTGCTTTAATATTTATCGTGGGTAATCAAATTTGTCAAATATTTTAGAAAGAGATTTGTTATCTCATTCAAAAAATACATTAAATAATATTTGTTATTTCTTAAAAAAAAAAAAAATTAAAAATTTGAGCCGAACGAAAAATCGCGAGGACAAAATCGAGCCGCCAAGTTTCCGAGTTTGCGGCTGCGGCCGTTTCGTATCCGTCCCAGCGTATCGGGGGGAGGGGGGGGCGAAGAAGCGACCGCGCGAATTAACGAGAAAGGGTTTAATGACGAACCGGTGTCGCTTAATTATCCGCGCGGATCACCTGCTTGCCGCGTCGACAAAACTGTCCGACGTGAAGATCCGATCGATGGATCGGATCGATGCATATAAGAAAAAAGAAAAAAAAAAAAAAATGTCGCGCATGCATCGTATGTTGTCTGTCAAACTGGGACATCGATTTCCGAGCGCATCTAACGCGTTTTGTAAAACCCGCTAATGCGTCTTTTTTTCCCTCCGCTTTATTCAGGCGCAAAGTACGGAATAATGCGTCGCTGTTTGCAATAATGTTTTCTCGCGCCCGACGAAGGGCTGATTCTTAATTAAAATGATTGCCGCCATTACGGGCTAAACTCTCGCAATTATTAATCCCCCCCCTCCAGCCCGACTCGCATCGGCCCAGCGCCCGACGACGCCGCTTGATGTGTCCGCTCCGGCGTTCGGGGCATATATAGCACTACTTTCAACTATAATAACACCCTTTCGTCCTCCTCTCCACCGTCAGCGCGCATTCTTATCGACGTCCACATCGGTTGCCGCGCGGCGCATCGGCCGACTTCTCTTCTATCTCTGTTTCCCCTCTTTTCCTCCCCTCCCCTCTCTGGCCTCGCGCATAACGAGCATTCGCGGAAAATTTTGATGAACTTTTAATGCCGTCGGCAATTACCTGACTCGTGTGCCAAATAATGGCGGCCTATGGGTCCTATTATATGCGACGGTTGTTGATGTAAATTCGTTGTGCATTAAAAAGGTATTAGAAAAATCAATCGATATTTGTATTCCAGTTTGGAGGATTTTTTTAATTTTTTTAGCGAGTGTCATCGTTGGCGTTGGGTAGTCGATGATTTTGGAATTTAATATTGCGATGCTTTTTTATGACGAAATTAAAAAAATTATTTTTTATCACGTTCATATGCCCAATTTCTCGAGCGAAATTATCGGAAATTGGCGGAGATAAAAAAAAACATATTCCGCATTAGGCATTAATTATGATTACTTACGAGTGTACAAGTCGGTTATCGTGACCAATTTCGTTTTATCTGAAGTTGCGTAATTTCGGTCGTCGCCCGAATTATATTCTATCACCGTCGACCGCGCGTTATCGCCTTCCTTATGTTTATTTAATAAGCAGCTCGTCCGGGAAGCTATGCTTCTGTTTATCCTGCGCAACGTTAACAAATTATACGTCCATTTTTTCAGCACTAAAAAAAATGCATTTACTACAATGTGTTTATTTTATTTTTTTAGAACACATTTTTCGTCTTATTGAATATTTGCGACAATATTTAAACCACGATTGAATAAATAAATAGACGAATAAATAACATTAGAAAAGTACTACGATTTATCTGACGTAAAATTTTGTCTAAAATCTGAATTTGTTTTTATTTTTTTAATTTATTGAATATTCGTAACGGTATTCGACCCACGATTAAATAAATAAACGACATGAGAAAAGTACTACGATTTATCTGACGTAAAAATCTTTCGAAAATCTAAATTTGTTTTCTCTCTAAAAAAAAAAAAATTGTTCACCTGCTTGGAGTGTCCGTCCGGCTTTGCTCAACGTTCAACTCGACCAAAAGGCACGAGACGATCGGAGCCGAACCGACTGTCCGAGTTTAGCGTCTGGACGAGCCTTCATCACAGCAGCGAACGTCACTCACGACAAAAGGTTCGTGGATCGTGAGGCAGAGAGCCGAAGTTACGTGGCGCGCGCGCGATCGGTTCGCTCCGTATCGGACGACTCGGCCGGTTTCTCGAGATCCACAGCTGATCCCGAGACAGGTGGTAGGATCTCGCAGTGATCGACCCGAAGCTCGATCCTCCCGAGGATCAAGCCTCCTATATATGTGTATACAAATATATAACGCACATAAATAAATAAGCCCCGTGTGTGTGTTAAGATACACAATCACAAACGAAGCTCGTTCGGTCTCAGCCTCAGACCGATCCTACATCAGCGTCCGACGCAAAAAACCGACTCAGCCGCTCGTTCGCTCCGCCGCACGTTCATCATCGACCCGCGGCCGGCAAGTGCGTTTTATTCGGTTTACTCGACTTCAGCGCGAGTATCTCTTTATTTTTTACCCGGCAAGTGTGCGGGATATTAATTCACGCGTTATTATATCTGAGGGAGGGTGAATTTTGTCTGACAGTGATTTTCGCGGAAATGCGTTTATTATATCAATTGTTATCAATATCTTGTCGGATATTGATAAGCGATATTGAATCTTAAAAAAAATTGACTTGGCCTTTACAATAACAAAATGATTTTTTTAATTGTAAAATTAAGAGAAAATATGACGTGCACTCGAAAATAAAACGATAAACAAAAGTACTGTAGCATATTAAAAAGCGAGAAATTTAGTGCTGATTATCTTGATCATCTGTCAGACATTGATAAGCGATATTGAATCTTAAAAAAAATTGACCTGGCCTTTACAATAAAAAAAGGATTTTTTTAAATTGTAAAATTAAGAGAAAATAAATGCCCTCGAAAATAAAACGATAAAAAAAGTACTGTAGCGTATTAAAAAGCGAGAAATTTAGTGCAGCATAAAAAATGAATTACCGAACGTTCGTGGGTCTCCCCACGAAGGCTAATCAGCGGCAAACTCGTTTATCATCGCATCTGATACGAGAGGTCATATTGTTCGCCGGCCGCGATTCGGCGCCGACGTCGATATAAGCCACTGCTGCTGCTGCTGCTGCTGCTGCTGCTGCTGCTGCTGCTGCTGCTGCTGCTGCTGCTGCTGCTGCTGCTGCTGCTGCTGCTGCTTTTGCTGCTGATCGCTGACCAGGTGCTACCGCGGCTACCAGGGTAAATACGCAGTCGAGACGTCGTATAGTGCGGGATATATATACGAAACGTGAAATGGGGAAAAATGCAAATGAGACGAGAGCAATAACGAGAGGAGGCGAGCGTATCTCCGGCCGGTGATCTCGGTGTGAGCTCCTGCCGCGGCTTCGCCGCTGCTTCAACGCGACTCACGCATCCCGACTTTTATGATATATTCACGCGGGATATATTGAGCGGTCAAGCAGTCACTTACGCCCGTATCAACCTCGCGAGCCAAAGGGGCGCCGAGACGACGACCTTACCGCCGTTGTATTATATTTATTTTTTTTTTATATTTATTTTTTTGTGTAGAAGAACGAGGCTTCCGTAACCGGCGCTCGATGGAATTTAGCGCTGAGATGAGGGCAAAATCCTTCCACGATTATTATTGACCAAAAATTCCGTTTAACGGTCACCGATCTTTGGGGATCTCAGCTGCGGACCAATTGTACCAATCGAGTTCGCAGACGGAACTCGAAACTGTGGATGTCGCCGAGAATTAAAAAAAAAAAAAAAAAAAAAAAATGGAATGGTCGCATTTTTTATTCACCTTGGACACACTTTTGTATTATTTTTTATTGGATAGCGTTGAAGATAAAAGCGCTTATTATTGTCACAATAATACAGACACTCAATAAATGTACATCAAAATTTTTTATTGGAATTGTATATTGTTATCGTCAAGGAAATAATTATTAGTACCCGATGTCAATTTGCCTGACATGTTTGCATTTTTGGCTCAACGAGTTCTCGAGTCATTCGAAGACGAACGTGCGTCCGACTTTTGTCCATCGTCCTCGCATAGAGCCCGAAGGAGAATCGAGACGAGCGTCGCCGAGTATAATAAAGCGTGGAGGACAAAGTCTCTCGCGGATCCTGTGGGACCCGAGAGCGAAGCGACGAGAGAGTCGCGTCTAGTCTGCGCCCGCAGTGAAAACCATTAATAACCGGTGTCGGTTTAATTACAGCGCGCGGGACTCTCGCATATGCCCGCGACTGGACGAACGAACATCAAATCCTAGCGAGACGATTCGTCACCCTCCGACGTTTCAATCTAAATCCCCAGAGCGCTAATGAATTAACTACTTTGGACTACGGCGATCTAATTTTCCTCGGCGATCGTTACCGTCTCAACGGCGATGATGACTGCGACTTTTGGTGAAAGTCGAGTCACAGTTGGACGCCGGCGACATTTTGTGTAATATTGTATGACTTTTGCGTCAAGTTTTATTAAATGTCAATGTTAAATTTCATTGGTCACATAAAAAAATACGACCTTTTTTCATGAATTTAATATTTTTATTGAAAAATTCTTATAATTAAATTATTGTATTCATCTATTGCGTCAAGTTTTATTCAATGTCAATTTAATGTATTATTATATGTCAATGTTAAATTTCATGGATCACATAAAAAATACGACCTTTTTTTCATGAATTTAATATTTTTATTGAAAAATTCTTATAATTAAATTGCGCGATTATTTATCGTGTGATTATCGTGGATCAATAAATGTCGCTAACAATTATGCTTTTCCCAACAATTATTTATGTAGTGTGTTATACTATATAAATATTCACGGGCACCATCATTTGGCAGCCGGTTTAATCATTTATAGCTGCGTTAACCATAAAAGCATTGTTCTTGTCTCAGGCAATCATAAATTTTTGTGAGTGCACATTTGCGAAAAACAGACAGCACACGTTTCACCTCCTTTCAAACGCTAAATACCCCGTAAATACACCTATAGTGCCCTTAGTCCACATGCGACAATTCATTCCCAAGAAAACAGCCGCGTCGTCGTCGCCACCGTAACTTCCGAGCCGCAGGAGCGAGGAGAAGGCCTCGTATACATAGCCCGAGAGCGAACCAGATGGAAGATACTCCCACAGACTGCTGCACGGATGCACAGTCAATAGTCCCCAAGGCACTATTGACTAGAGTCATGAGATTGATTCGCAAAAAAAAAAAAAAAAAAAAAAGGTAGAACATGAATAAGAAATAAATGAAGAGGGCGACAACGGGCGACAGCAATAACAGAGCAAATGGAATGGGAAGAGAAGGAGGAGGAACGTTTTATGTGCTGTGCAGTAGCCAATGCAGCGAAGCAGCATTTAATATGTCGATCTTGGAAAAAAATTGCTGAGGGCTTCGCTCTCTTCGCGAACGTCGTAGCTTGTGCTCTCCTCTTGGTTCCTCCATAGCATAGGTGGGAGGGGAGGGGAGGGGGGGGGGGGGGGGGAGGGAGCAGCCACGTTGGCCAGCGTCGAGTCTATAGAGCGCGTATCGCGGATCTCGCAGTATATCACCCGGAGCCCAGAACACACGGCAGTGTGGACCGCTCGCAGTGTTCTCCGCGCGGGACCAGCGCTACCAACGCTGGTGTCGAGAGTTGCGAGTATCGCTAGGCGAACGCGCGTGCTCCGCGACGTATGCGAGTATCCCCCGCGAGGTTCACACCATAGTCCAGACGCCCGCTGAGGACACACAGCCGGACTGTGACTGACGACAGCGGGAAATGCGATTCGTAACCGAGCACTGATTTCATCGTTGCTGAGACACCCAGAAAATGTTACATTTGAAATGCGTTTTTTTGCATCCTTATCGATATTAATTTTAAGCTCGGTATTCGAAATGAAAAATCTTTATTTGAATCTTGGTCTGATAATTATTGCTCGTGGAGAATTTTTTATTCCTCTATTAAAAAGTCCGTGAGCAACCATTGCTGTCGATGTATTGCGGTCTCTGATTGGTCGTTGGGAAACAGCGGCGGTTCGATGTTTAATATCGCGAAATTTGGCAGTTCGTCAGAAAATATAGTATAGTTATATAGTTTCTTGCGTTTTTCTCTCCACAAATTTTCGATTTTTCGGGCGTGGTTTTTTGGAATCAGCGGAAAATTTTCCGTCGGATAGAGTTTTTAAACTTTGGGAAATTAAAAATTTTTTTTTGCGAAAAAAAAAAACGCAAGAGGGATCTGTACCCCTTCTAAAAATTTGCGATTTTCGAGGGTCAACTTCAAAATTCGGTGAAAAATCGAAAAATCGAGATATTGTGATCAGCCTTGCGGCATCCTCTTCCTTGAAGGGTTATCTTTCGAATGCAAAAAGAAAATCTAGAGTTCATTGAGCCGAAACAAATTTACATAGATTTTAGTGAGGTGCTAAAATTCGAAAAATAAAAAAAAGGAATGAAAAATTAATTTTTGCGTATTTCTCCCCGAATTTCGCTGAAATTCGCAAGCTTCGTCCTTACGCTGTTTCTACTGTTTCTAGTTTATAAAAAAAAGCACGAATGCCTGTTGCAAGATCCAGGAATTTTTTTTCATGCGACCAATAGCGCGGGGACCCCGTTTCTCGCTGCGCGGCCTCCGAGGGCGCGAGGAGCATTGTTCACACCGTTTTAATAGGTACTCATTGTCGTCGAGGGGGATCTTCCCTCGTCGGTGTAAGAAAAAACAGAGAAGCGCGCGCCGAGTGTCGTCGCGGGGCCGATGGGCGGCCGATAGCCCAATGGGCCGCCCGGGGCCCATGTGGCATGAGTGGGGGGACCGACCCAACGGACCTGCGCCGCGCACGTCGTTACCCTGGTGAGTTTCACGATTTCCGATTCTTCCAGCGGAGCATTTTTTTCTCCCCCTTCGATATATTTCTTTCTCCGTTGCGCGAACGATAAACGCCGCGCGCGGCTTCCTCGTCGTCGGCGCAGTCGTCGACGTCGGGGAACACCCGTATCGCCACGTGGAATCGTGGAGGTTCGGGGTCGCAAGGTCGCCAGATCTCTCACCGCTGAGCGCGGACTAATGTTTACCCCTTCTGAGCCGGTTAACGAGTCGGGGGAACGAACGAAACGCCATCGCAACCATCTCTCTATACACTCGCGATTCTCCGGTTGCTCCGCGACTTTGCCTTCCGTATACTCGTTTCTGCCGCTGTTTCTGCTTCTGCTATGGCCGCGGCCGATAACTCGAGATTATCTCTCGTACCTTTATTTCCGAGTTTTTCTTGCTGTTATAACGAGAGACGATCTGACGTCGATTCCAATTGACTTTCCGACTGCGACAGCGTCAGCTATGCACTGCACATCCGGTGGCGATTTTTTTTAGGAATTGACCGGATCAACGCGATTGGTCCTTTTTTATTTTTAATTTGGCATTTTATTAATTTTTTGTAATTTCGTAATTGAAATATATGACTTTCTCGTTTCGTACAACAATGTTCTCGATCGAGTAATTAATATTTATTATTAAAAATTGATGGAAAATAAAATTGCTCAACAAATCTTTCGACAAACTAATTTTTTCGTTTCTATGAAAATGATTCGTTTATTTTTCTGAATACGCAAGAATTTTTTCAAATTTTTTAATTCACTTTGAATTTTGCGTTTTATTTACATGGGGAAAATCACAAAATTCAGTGATTTCAAAAATTTGAAAATTCATACATATTCAGAAAAATGAGCGAACCATTATCATTGAAACAAAAAAAATTAGGTTGTCGAAAGATTTGTTGAACAATTTTATTTTTCATCAATTCGTTAATAACATTTTGGAATTATTATTATGCAAAATCAAACTCGTCAACGCCTTTGAATATAAAAATCTGAAAAAAATCATGCATATTACATATGCATGCATGATTTTTTTCAGATTTTTATATTATCGACAAGTGTTTGCAATTCCCTCTAAATTTTCGAAAACTTATGCGAACTCAGCCTTAAATATTAATTTTCTCATTGCTCCGTAACCTAATAAAATAAAATACTGCTTCCATGCAGAGGACCCAATGTCAAGTTGCACACGCTCCAGGTTTCCCTGAGCGTTCGCTCGCTCGCTCGCTCTGCTATGCAAATTAATTAGACCCTCGCCGGGCCCGAGCCGCGGGCTTGATTTTTGCCTTCGAGCGCGAGTCTCAGGGAGGAGGTGGAGGAGGTGGAGGAGGAGAAGACTCGAGGAGTCCCCTCCGACTATCGATGAGCCCGGGGGCATCTCGGGGGCTGGTGTGAAGCCAAGAGATGCCTCCCGGGGTCCCGCGGGCTGTTCACCCGGCAAAACCGATAGCGGATCTCGTCGCTCCGCGCGCGAAACTCTCGACCGATTCTCTCGGCTCCCAAAGTCCCGCGCTGGAAATCACGGCCGACCGTTCTCGCCACGTACGACACGACCGTAAGCTGCTCAATGGTATCGCACGTGCATAATACTATAGCGGTCGTTATCTTCGCCAGGCGCCAGACAATCTTAGCAATTAACCGTGACACCACTTAGTCGATTTTTTTTCACTCATTTACACTCAACATTGTCACCAAACGCAAAACGAAGCAGAGCGCAATTTTTCATTAGCTTTTTTATTTGATATTTCGTGTTTTTGGCAGTTGATGATATTTTTTACAGATAGGTAATTCCAGCTGAAATTTTCGTCCGGACAATCTTTAATAACTACAGCATTTATTTTTCAAAAAGTATTTGAAAAAATGGAAGACACGTATTTTTTTGTTAGAGCTACTAAGCAATATTTGCGATTCTATGATTTTTTTTTTTTTTTGGAAAAATGAATTTTTGATGATCTTTATTCTTTTAAACCTGCATATCTCGGAAATTCCGAACTATATCGAAAGATGGTTCAGACAATTTGTGCGATTTGAAACGACTTTAATGATGTATATTTTTCCAAAAAAATGTTGGACAGTGCAGTACTCTAAAATCGTTTTATACAAAAAAAAAAAAAAAAACGGAAAAAGCGTTTCTCAAATACTTTTTGGAAAAAAAAGCTGTCGTCATCGAAGAGGGTCGGAGTCACAAAATTTCAGCTGGAATGCCCCAAATACTTAAAAATATTTTTCATCGAGTGAGAAATTTGATCAAATTTGTCGGTTTCTTAATTGCCGCGATTTTTAGCGATGTTCATCGTGAAAGGGCTGGAACTGATTGATCTCGTTACGCCGGTGAAAGAAAGGAGAGTGAAAGGGAGAGAGAAAAGCTCGGAATAATCGTGAAAGAGGAGAAACGGCGAACAGGCATCAAGAGGCGGGCGGGCATCATTGTTTCTCGTTCTCATTGTTTCGCCTCTCGTCGTAATAACGAGTACATTGCGTGCCCGACGAAACTTAGTGGAAGTCTCGTTGATCCGTGTATACCTTTACGGGCCGAACCGTATAAGACGTTCGGCTCTATCTGTATAGCCTCGAGAATCCGCGGATTAACGCCCCTTCCCTCCCCTCCTTTCCTCCCACCCGCGCGAAACGATCCCAGGGTCCTCAATTCGGAGTCCTGGCGATTCGCTCGGCAGACATCGGCCAATCTTATCCTCCGCATCCGTGATAAAGAGCTTTGAGAAATCGCCTCTTCTCTCTTCTGACATGCGTCAAACGTGTGTATTACGTGTCAACTGACACTCCTGATATCCGGCCACTTGGCAGCTATTCGCTTGCGCAATTTCGCGAAAAGTTCGTGAGCAACCATTGTTGCCGATTTATTCAGCATCTGATTGGTCGTTGGGAAACCGGCAGCAGTTTCATGTTTAATATCGCGAAATTTGGCAATTTGTTAGAGAAAAAAATCGTTTTTTGCGTTTTTCTCCTCGAATTTTCGATTTTTCGGGCAAATACTTGTCGTTTTTGGAATCAGCGGGAAATTTGCCATCGGATAGGGTTTTTAAACTTGGCGAAATCGAACATTTTTTTTTTCGCAAAAAACGCAAGGGGTACCCCTTCTAAAAATTTGCGATTTTTGAGGGTCAACTTTAAAAATCTGCAAAAAATCGAAAAATCGAGATATCGCGTTCCGTGTGGTAGCATTCTCTTCGTTGAAGAGTCTTCTTTCGAATGCAAAAAGAAAATCCCGATTATATTGATCCAAAGAAAAATTACATCGATTTTAGTAAAGGGCCAAAATTGGGAAAAAGTAAAAAATCGTTTTTCGCGTTTTTCTCCTAAAATTTTTTATTTTTCGGGCAAATACCTGACATTTTTGGAATCAGCGGAAAATTTCCCATCGGATAGGGTTTTAAAACTTCGTTAAATCGAAAATTTTTTTTCGCCGAAAAATCGCAAGGTTCTTCCCTACGCTGGCTAACCTCCTAGTTCATTAAATTATGAATTATTTTGATATAACGTAATCATTGTTTTAAAAATAAATACAAAATTGCGATGACTCACCCTGGAAGTAGCTCTTCGTTCGGAGATAACTGACGCTGAGCCTGAGGATGCTGAGACGATCGAGTTTGCTGAGAATATTCTGCTCGAATGGAAGCAACGACGCGAGCGTGTCGAGCTCGGCGTTCAATCGCTCCCGATGCCGCTTGCTCGGATTCGATTTCGTCACTCCGTCCTTCTGCGGCGGCTTCAAGCTGCGAACACAAAACATACGACGAACGGAATTAATTTATTTCACGTTGCGCGCGGGAAATTAAAAAAAAAATCTACCCCCGTCGAGCGCGCTCGTTTCGTCGAATATCGACGCCGATACGAGCGACAAAAAATCGCGGCTGCTACCAATCGCGTTCGTACCCCCTACCGGATGTACGGGAGGGCAGCCTCGTAAGCCTCGCGATTTAAGGGACGCCTCTCGGGACAACCGACAGCGCTCGACTCAACGCAACCGACTTTCAGATGCATTTTTTTTTTTTTTTTTTTTTTCAATCATTTTTATAATTCAGCGCACGCTGCGACAGCGAGTGACGCGGTTTATCGCTTTTCTCACAGGGTGGTCGACGAGTCGCGGCTCGTTACTTTCCCTCCCGGACTGCTCGGGTTCCGAATATAATCGAGACAAAAAACTGAAAAAATTTGATTGAAATTTGTGATCGGCAAATTAAAATTTTCGTTTCGATCCAACACTATTAATATTTTTGTGGTCAATAAAAAGTAACAAGAATCTGAATACGTTTTTTTTCAATAGTAAACAAATTATTTTCTATTATCCTTCGTCCGGTGCCAACGTTAATTAATGTACGACCAACAATTAAACAGAAGGTTCCGAATATAATCGAGACAAAAAACTGAAAAAATTTGATTGAAATTTGTGATCGGCAAATTAAAATTTTCGTTTTGATCCAACACTATTAATATTTTTGTGGTCAATAAAAAGTAACAAGAGTCTGAATACTTTTTTTTTTCATTAGTAAACAAATTATTTTCTATTATCTTTCGCCCGGTGCCAACGTTAATTAATGTACGACCAACAATTAAACAGAGGGTTCCGAATATAATCGAGACAAAAAACTGAAAAAATTTGATTGAAATTTGTGATCGTCAAATTAAAATTTTCGTTTCGATCCAACACTATTAATATTTTTGTGGTCAATAAAAAGTAACAAGAATCTGAATACGTTTTTTTTTTCAATAGTAAACAAATTATTTTCTATTATCTTTCGCCCGGTGCCAACGTTAATTAATGTACGACCAACAATTAAACAGAGGGTTCCGAATATAATCGAGACAAAAAACTGAAAAAATTTGATTGAAATTTGTGACCTGCAAATTAAAATTTTCGTTTCGATCCAACACTATTCATATTTTTGTGGTCAATAAAAAGTAACGAGAATCTGAATACTTTTTTTTTTCATTAGTAAACAAATTATTTTCTATTATCTTTCGCCCGGTGCCAACGTTAATTAATGTACGACCAACAATAAAACAGAGAGTTCCGAATATAATCGAGACAAAAAACTGAAAAAATTTGATTGAAATTGGTGACCTGCAAATTAAAATTTTCGCTTTGATCCAACACTATTAATATTTGTGTGGTCAATAAAAAGTAAGAATCTGAATACATTTTTTTTCATTAGTAAACAAATTATTTTCTATTATCTTTCGCTCAGTGCCAACGTTAATTAATGTACGACCAACAATTAAACGACGAACCAGCAAACATTCCCCAAGATCGTCGAATAAATAATCAAAAGACACACACACACAGACTCTTCATTATTATTATTATATTATGCTCGCTTCCACCGTACGAAATTATTAAATTAATATATGCGAAATCGAAATTTTACGGATCTTCCCCGGAGTGTTTGTTTAATTGAAGCGTTACCGCGGGGCCCTCTCAAAGCCGGTGGGGGAGGGGGGGGGGGGGGGGGGGGAGGGTGCCACAGAGGAGTCGGAGACTCGGGCGACGAGGAAGAAGACCGGTCAAAGAGACACCGACGCCCCGACGGAGCCGCCTCGCTATTTCCAGCCCTATACTTACGGAATAATTATTATTCTTGCGCGTGTACACATTTAACGGCCGCTCGCGCAAACTGCACAGCGGCCGCCGTCGCTTCTGGACCTCCGACTGTATAGAGAACGGCGCGAGCTTCGAGTCCAGAAGCCGCGGAGAGGCCCAACGGGGAGCCCCCCTCCCCCCCCCCCCCCCCCCCCCCGAGTTGGAACCAGTTCTTATCGCAGGTTATTAAGAAAATAGTGTTAATGAGATGTTATACCTCTTCTGGTTGTGCGGAGCAAAAAAAAAAAACGAAAAAAAAAAAATTACACTTTATCGAGCCCCGAGAGTTCCATAGTTCCACGACATCGCCTTTTCCACTTTTCGTGCCGCGCGCGTTGACCGTCCGGAGAATAATTAGCTCGCGGTTTTGCTTGGACGAGAGAAGAACAAAGGGGCGATGGACGACGACGACGACGACGACGACGACGACGACGTCGACTGCCGCGCGCACAGGGAGCTAATGGCTCGTCCGGTGAGCCCGCAGCGAGCGAAGAGAACGGGAATCATGCAGTGAGAGAAACGTGTGGCGAAAATTCGCAAACGCGCGGACAGTGATGCGGTCTGGGATATTTTGCCACATGGAGAAAAATCATTTTTTTGGGGGGTAGGGTAGATGTACCATTAGTGGCCACTGTACCTATTGTGGCCATTTTTATTATTTTATTCTTCAAATTATTTTTTCCCCACAATTGCCGTTGATTTTTGTAACAAATGCATTTAAATTCACTGACCTACCCGACGATTTTTTTTATTCCATTAAATGTTTTTTACATTAGACATTTTCAGGGCCATTAGATTAAATGTTTTTTAGCATTAGACTTTGAATGTGATGGTCACATTTGGCCCTAAGATGGCCAAAAACGGTACGTCTACCCTAAAGAAAAATAAAAGTAGTGGCGAACATTTTTTTTCTTGTTTGGTGAAATATTTTATTAGGTTGGAAAAATTAGCAGACGAAGCTGGCGATGATTTTCGCATCATTTTCGTCACGTGTGGACTTCGGTCAGTCTATCTGTCTCTCTCGGTGTCTCTCTGTCTCTCTCTCTCTCTCTCGAGACTTCGCCTCGTCGTGTATAATGGATTTTGTGTCATCCTAATAATTAATAGACTTCTCCGGACCGAGAGTTCTCGATGCTATCCCACGTCGTAGTACAGTTGATTCCGCACTAGGTGGAGAGTCCATATGTATATACATGTGTGTGTGGACAGTATATGCAGCGGTTGTGCAGCTCCGAGAACGCTCATTCATCACGCTTTCTAACCCCTAAGCATTTTAATTAAAATCCACTGTTTTTACACGGTCACAACGCGCGCGCGCGCATTATTTTTTTTCTTACTGCGCAGCGAGTCCGCGCATCGATGCGCGCATGCGCTACGTGCACGCGGGTTTCGTGAATGAGCCTCGGGCTCCTATATATCATTGGATTATCAGGAAATACGTTGGCAGGAAAGTGGAATCTCGACTAATGAGTAAGAATGTGTTTTTTTTTTTTTAATAGTCATCCGTCAATCGACGATAAAATCTCGAATTACGAATTTTGCGGGTTAATTTTTTTTTCCGCTTTTCGTAAAATTTCGTTTTCGCTATCGAGATTGAAAAAAAATTGGTATGGCGAGTCATTGGGACGACCTACAAAAATCACAGGGAAATTCGAGCGACGAGTCACAAACGCTCGGGCAACAGTCAGACACCTCGCGGGTTCGCCGCTCGTCCGCCTTAAAGTCACGAGAGATCGTGATAGCGCCGAGGAAATCGATATTTCGGGTTAGAGCCAAGAGCGCCACGGGATCTTGACACAAATTCGCTTATTCGTCATTCTCGTATTTTTTTTATTACCCCAACTTCGCTAGTCGGGCGACTTCAGACGGCGGTGGTATTTTTTATTCAACTTTTTTTTTTCATTAGTCACCATAACCTATTTTCTCAGTGTGAAGGTTATTTCAACACAATTTGAATTCTTGAATAAAAAATTATTCGCTCGAAACATTCATTTCAATTTTATTACCGCGAAATCATATTTTGCTGTAAAAAAAATGTTATAGTGACTTTCGGTATTAATTTTTTTTCAAGTTGATTTTTAAGTCGCTCGAAAGATTAATTTTTATTTTATCATCAAAAAAATTTTTTTGTTTAAGTTGTTTTCTTAAGTCGCACGAAACATTAATTTTCATTTTATTATCAAAAAATCATACTTTGCTATAAAAAAATGTTATAGTGACTTTCGGTATTAATTTTTTTTAAGTTGTTTTTTTAAGTCGCTCGAAACATTAATTGTCATTTTATCATCAAAAAATCATATTGTGCTATATAAAAAATGTTAACGTGACTTTCGGTATTATTATTTTTTTTTAAGTTGTTTTCTCGAAACATTAATTTTCATTTTATTATAAAAAAATCATACTTTGCTATAAAAAATGTTATAGTGACTTTCGGTATTAATTTTTTTTTTTCAAGTTGTTAGGTTGCGGTAGATTTTCTTTTTCAACGTGTTACACAGAAGTGACACGGTTTCGGTCCACCTGGCCGACACGGGGGCCAGGTGATAACGTGCCAAAGTCGTGAAACGCGCCCCCTGCTCCGGCCTATCTGGCGCTTTAACGAACATACGCGGACGGCATAATGTAGTTCACTGTGTATATATATTATACTGTATATGTATATATAATACCCGAGCGGTGTAACACATTGCTGTAGGGGGTGCGATATACGCCGCGGCGCCGCCGTAGCACAGTTGTTCGCAGATGGATATCGGATCCGCGAAGCGTGAAGCCTCGCTCCGACCGCCGCGGAGAACACATCGCCGATGTCGTTCGACCACGCACCTCGTCAACACGAGACGTTTTTTTTTTTTTCTTTCATATTTATAAATATACACAAACGCGCGCAAACGCACAATTGAGTCGTCGCGGGAGAATGTAAAAAAAAAATAATAATTCGCCAATATTGCGAGATCAATAGATAAAAACGATTGATACGAATGATAAGCCCAATAGTAGGGTGACAATATTTTTGTGCCTATTTTCGTACCCTTTGACTTACAACTGTATCCTTTTTTCGTTAAAAACGACAAAGTGCAAACAAAAAGTAAAAAGAAAAAAAGATTCTTTATTATCTAAACGCCCTATAAAAAAACATTTATTATTATTATTATTTTTTTCCTTCTAGATTTCGTCTGAACGTATTTATTATTTTTTTAATGCGGAATCAGTTGAAAAAGCCGGCAATCAGCGACAAAAGATATTTAGTGAAAATCTCGTGAAAAATTAATTTTCACGTGATTTTCACTAAATATCTTTTGTCCACTCAACATCCAGGAAAATATATCAAAACGATGAATATGTGAAAAAACATTTATTATTATTATTTTTTTTCCGCCTAGATTTCGTCCGAGCGTATTTATTATTTTTTTTTTAATACGGAATCAGTTGAAAAAGCCGACAATCAGCGAGTTAATTTTTCTAATTGCTCGAGAAATTAGAATTAAACAACGAGGGCTGCGACGCGGCTCGCTATTATTATTATGAGCCAGCCGAGGCGGCTCGAAACAGCGTCCGCACGCCATGCTCGAATCCATCAGAAGGGCGAGTCGCAGTCAAGGTTGCCCTCGTGCTTCTCCTTCGCCGTCGCCGCCACACAACAACCCCCGTATCCCGAGCCACCCTCTTCCGTCCGATCAGGGAATTTGCCATCTTATTTTTTTCGACCCCCCCCCCCCCCTTATTTTTCTCCCCGCGTACGACGAAGACCGTGTACATAATTACGCACACAAGCGCGCGAACACGTAAGAAGCAATTAGGAAATGGGGCTCGGGTGCAAGTGTAAACGTCAGAGGCGAGAGCGAGTCGCGCGATATCGGCAACGAATCAAACTTTATCGCACAGGGCTGCTCGTTACTCCCGCATTTTTATTGCCGCCCAAGGAAGGAACGAGAAAAACTGGGAAAACGAAAATCTGATTTACATAAAAAAAAACAAAAAATTCTGGTAAAATAAATAAGTTCGAGTCTATTAATTTCGTGATGAGATTATTTTTTTCTAGAGGAACCAAATGAAACGTAATTAATGAATTTTATTAATTCCACCGAAATAAATAAGGTAAATAATAAATAATAAATAAATAAGTTCGAGTCAATTAATTTCGTGATCAGATTATTTTTTCTTGGTTCAAATGGAACGTAATTAATGAATTTTATTAATTCCACCGAAAATAAATTTTAGTTACCTTAAAATTACCAATTTTTTCAAGTTGATATTTTTTATTTTATCGTTGTATTATTTTCGCAGTAAAAGTACCTGAAATGTGCTGAGCTATTTACACGTGTTTTTATTTAAGTAAAATAAATTGCGAATGAAAGATAAAATGCATCCTCGATTAAAGAGGGCGCCATCGCGTCCGCCATTTTGCGACTTATTTTCGTGATAGGTCTCTCCCCGTGGTTGCGGCGCGATTCGCGTCTACCCGACGTCGCCCGAGGAGAATCGCTCGCGCAGGGGATGACTGAAGGGGGAGGGAGTGCCGGGGGGTGCCTGGCTATTCTGCCTTTCCACCGCGCCGGTTCGCTACGATGCCGCGATGGAGACGACGACGGAGAAACAGGCGAAAGCGCGAAGGGAGCAGAGAAAGACAGAGAGAGAGAGAGAGAATAGGGGACTGTGCGCGCAGGCGCCGACGAGGGTGGGTCCACTATGGATTTTCGAGGGTAGATACGAACCCCGAGGAGTTCCGGGGCGGCAGACACCGACGGTACAGCTGGAAACGTCGGCGAGTGTATTTCAAACCGCGTGCAACGCACCTGAAACTTGCATTTTTTCCATAATTTAATTTAATCTCCGTATCTAATTCGTTGTCACACAAAACTGTAACAATTCTTCACTACTTCCCATTTTTTACATTCATATAAAAAATGTTGTTAACAGTAACAAAAAATTATTCGTCGTAACATCGAATTGAATTGTGCAAAATGTTTTCAGTTTTGATAATCAAATGCCTAATATTTTAATTATTTTTAAATAAAAGAAAATATACATTTTCTTTTATTAAAAAAAAAGAAAAGATATTGAAGTTAAGAAAAAATATTAATTATGCACCAAAGAATTTTTCCGGATACTCGTTTACAATTCGCGAAAAATGTATCAGTCGTAACATTGAATTGCATTGCATCAAAATGTTTTTAGTTTCAATAATCAAATGTCTAATATTTTTATTTTTTAAATAAAAAAATACATATTGAAGTTAAGAAAAAATATTAATTATGCACCCACGAATTTTTCCGGATACTCGGTTACAATTGACGAAAAAATATATTCACGTCGCATAGCGGAAAAAGTAATGCAGCCGATATAATTCAACGAGCGCATACGCAGTGTCCGCGCGAAGGCCGAAAGAGACCGGATATTATGCAGCAATGATTAATCGTAGATAGGCAATTATAATATCGTAGCGGGAGAACGCGGAGATCATTATCGCACGAATTATACGGCAGCCGTTATTCTCATAGATATCGAGGAGGCGAGGAGCCGTGGAGGGTATAGGCGGAGGGGGGGGGGGGGGGTGGAGGCGGCTCGAGGGGGGGTAGGTCGCCTTATCGATGCAGATCCGTCGAGTCGATAGTGTGTACCGACTGTGCGTAGCTCTCGTGTGGGACCCGCGCGTTCGGCCACGTGACCGAAGAATTATGACTTATTTTACCAAAAGATAAAATGCCCACTATACCGGAGTCGCCTTGGGGGGGCGGTTTTCACCCCCCAACCGAAGGAGACGCGCGGTTTTTCGGCGTCGAGAGAAGCCTAAGTGCTTTCGGTAATTATCCGACGCGGAGACTGACGACTTCGGTCATTTCGTTCATTCGGACACAGCAACGATGACGTCGCGAAGTTCCGACACGCGGCGACCGGAAGTCGAATGGCCGGTGCACCTTGCCTAGTGTGGCTGCGTTTGTAGCTGTGTATAAAAAATATATATATTAAGGGATC
Organism: Itoplectis maculator; assembly: GCA_964034905.1. Lineage (NCBI taxonomy): Eukaryota > Metazoa > Arthropoda > Insecta > Hymenoptera > Ichneumonidae > Itoplectis > Itoplectis maculator. The sequence continues at coordinate 8,566,860 of OZ035863.1, forward strand.
GTCACAGTGTGAAATAAAAAAAAAATCGATTTTTTTTTTTTTCATTATCGGATAGTATACACGGTTATAAACATTCTGTTAAATTTTTTTTATCGAAATTCGAATTATTTCGGTCGCTACAGCCTTTCTTAGAGAAAGGGATTGCAGCGTGACAGTGGCGTGTGCAAACTTTAAACGCGTTTCACTCGGAATGTTGTTTTTCAAAACGGTGTCCACTCTCAAATGAGGAGTTATGACGATATCGATTTCAAATTTTGAGAGAACATTTCTAACGTCATTCTCTATCGCGCTATGAAAGCTTTTTTTTTTTAATTAAATCTTCCTATTTTTTTACGAAAAACTGTCGAAAAAAAGGGCTAAATTCGATAATTTTCGTTCAAACCGCCGCAATTTTGTCAAATATCAAAAAAAAAAAGCTCCCATAGCGCGATAGCGAATTTCCTACAGATTAATAATCTTTTTGAAATTCTTGGTTCAGATCAAAATTGCGGCCGCAATCGTGGACACAATGCAGGACCTTTTTTTTACACGAGCTATTTAAACAATTTATATCATTATTATACATTAAAGAAATGCATATAAAAAAAATCATTTTGTATTCTTCAAGAATGTACTTATTTTTTAAAAAAAAAAAACCAGACCAATTAGTTCATTACAACTTAACAAAAAAAATTCGCGAAAATTATTGATTTTTCGGAGGGTGACACTGTGACGATCCCTTAAACCACAGAATTATCCCACTAAGATGCTATCGTGAAAGTTATTATTTATTGATCTGTTTCTATATTTATATAATTGCCACGAAATATACCAAATTATGTACAGTAAAAGAGGGGGTTTCCCCGTCTATAAATAAAATAATAATAATAATACAACAATATATTCTTATGTCTGCATTAATATGGCTGAAACGAGGAGAAGAAGAAAAAATCTGGCCGCGTAGTAAATTAACGATTCAATTCATACACCGAGCCGACTGAATCGGCAAATTTATACCATTTTTCCTATATGAAATGTTTTACTCATGCAATTCATACACCGACGGATTACGACGAGGAACAATTATTTAATTGGATAAATCTGATGAGATGCCAGACGTATCATAGACACGCGATGGCGCTTGTTTTTTTTTTTTTTTTTTTTTTTTCTCGTCTGTCCTTCTCTCGCTCTTCTCGGTGAATCTTCTGAATCAACCGAGTTCTATGCTCTGCATCATTATATAATTACGGAGGAAAAACGGTTCTTCCGGTGTAGCACGCAGAAGGTGCCTCCCCCTCCCCCTCGCTCCTCCTCGAGCGCCTTCCTTTTTTTTTCTTCCTTTCCACTGTGGTACATACTGATACCGACCGAGGATCGCCGACAATTGCGGCAATCAGGCCAAGACGATATCTCGTGCGTTAACCCGGCGACGATTGCGGCTTTAGTTGTTTACAAACATCGACGTAAACACGATTTTTCCTTTTTGTGAAATCGTGAAATTTTCTAGGGGATACGTTAAATAATAATTGCAAACTAAGATGATGGCAATGACATATATTTTTATTTTTTTTTTCAATTAAATAAAAAGTTTTTTATTCGTTCAGTTGGGAGTGAGAAGAAAAAAGGGAAGTTTTCGATGTCAAACCACAAAATTGTGGTCGACGAAACCCCGACAAAAGTTTCAAACAAAAATTTCACAGGACACAGTTAAAAAAAAAATTGACGACGATGGTCGGTTGATATCCCTGACATTAAAATAAAAAATAAAAATAGTACCGAAAGGGCGAACAGAAGGTCGAAGACAAACGGCAGACTGGTCTACGCAGTGTCTAAAATATAGAATTAGAGTTGCCGGTCAGCTGTCCGATAATTGCAAACTAAGATGATGGCAATGACATATATTTTATTTTTTTTTCAATTAAATAAAAAGGTTTTTATTCTATATCAGTTGGGAGTGAGAAGAAAAAAGGAAAGTTTTCCACACCACAAAATTGTGGTCGACGAAACCCCAACAAAAGTTTCAAACAAAAATTCACAGGACACAGTTTTAAAAAAATTGACAACGATGGTCGGTCGATATTCCTCACATTAAAATAAAAATAAAAATAGTACCGAAAGGGCGAACAGAAGGTCGAAGACAAACGGCAGACTGGTCTACGCAGTGGTCTAAAATATAGAATTAGAGTTGCCGGTCAGCTGTCGTCGTCTGTCGCAAATACAACGGCGAGAGTCCTGGCGAAATTTGCAATACGGAAATTCGGCGTCGAAAAAAGCGGACGCGCGCAGGGAAATGAAGGAGAGAAAGTAATAACGCTCGTCGACAACTGTCGTGTTCCACCCATCGAATGGCGACCGTCTTCCTCGTTTTTATGGTCAAAGAATGAAGTAGAAAGTACAATGCAGTAACATATTCGATGTTGGAGGTCGGCGGTTTGAGCCTCGGTGTCCGCGAGGCCCGAAACCACTAATTTTTTTTTTTTCCTTTTTTCGTGCCCGTCAACTCGCCCTCGACATCTGGACGATTGTCCCGCTAGACTTCCAGGATGTCGGAAAAAAAATATTGTTCCGAATTCGGTGGTCGGTCTTCTTGTTCTCATTTGTTTCGCCGTTTATTCTTATTCTCTCCTCGTTCGGTTGTCATTGTGGAGGCGAAGTGGAGGAGGAAGAAAGTCGGGGCATTGATGTCGACTGGTCGAATCGACGAAACTTTGGTATCTCGATCGACACTGTTTTCATGTGCGGAGAATAAATTGTTCTTTAAATACAAGTGGAACACACAAGTTTTTAACGATAATAAATAAATAAAAATGAATAGTAGAAGCAGAAAATTCGAGTTAAAGAAAAATGTCTTCAAAAAGATTACGGTCAATGATCTTTCGAAAATTCGGACCCATCAAAGAGAAAATAGTATTGATTATAAATTTTTTCTAAATAATAAATAATAATAAATAGTAAATGTAAGCAGAAAATTCGAGTTGAAAAAAAATGTCTTCAAAAAGATTACGGTCAATGATCTTTCGAAAATTCGGACCCATCAAAGAGAAAATAGTATTGATTATACATTTTTTTTTCCAATGAAGGGAAAGTTAAATTGGTCGAGATATCAAAATTAGGAAACGACTTTTTTTTTTTTTTTTTTTTCAAATGAATCTTTTTCTCCAGGTCAATTGGCCATATCAGCCTTTCGATGGCTCGTAGAGGAAACGCAATGAGGCTGCCGAAGAGCTCATAAACAAGGCGCCGAAACACACGTCGACGTGTCAGATAAGCGCTGCTCGAATCCCTCGAGATCGAGGCTGTCGAGGAACGTGTCGACTCGTCGGACGTCGTCGGGGCGCCGCCTAGACTCGACGCTTATCGGTCTAATTACTAATTACCGATAGATTTATCACCGTCGTCCACCGACTACGCGACGTGATGGTCAAAGGGGAGACCGGGGCTACATGGGTCAATGTTCCCACACAAAAAAAAATCTCAATAATATAAAATTCGCTTTTTCATGAATTTTACGAAGGGAACAAATTTTCATAAGTGCAATCGGATCAACGCAAAAAGTCAATTGAATTTAAATATTGAAGACATGTAAGATTTTTTTTTTTTTTACTAAAATGACTCAATTCACCCCGGTCGTCTGTCGCCACGATTTATCAGTATCAGCGGTCGCCGAATGAAAACGCTCGTGGACCATTAGCGCGTACATCAAACGGAGAATCCGAGGCGCCTTATTACGTAGATTCAGGTAGATATTCTCCAGGAGTGAATTTTGTGTCGTGGAACGACGAATGAGTCGTCGAGGAAGGAAGAGAAAAAAAAAAGAGACGAGCGCTGATGTGAATAAGAACAGTTGCGGCGGCCGAGTCTACGGACCCGAAATGCGGCCGAACGTAGCGCCAGGGTCTGAAATTAAAATCGGTTTAGAGGAGACGAGAGACGAAGGCTCTATCCGAAATCGTCGGGGCTCGTCGAGCGTACCGAGCGTGTAACTTTGTTGGTGGAAAGTCACTTAAAAAGTCGTTAGCCGACAACGACTCCGCGCGGAGCTTCTCACACCGCGCGAGCCGCGCTTATGTGTGGAATATGATGTATTACTTATATACGACTTTGGCGTCTGATATCTTGCAGCGAGAAACCGGATCAAGTGGGATCGGTTCACGAGACAAGTGGACAGGACGATTTTTTTGTCGCTCTTTATAACATTTTCGTAATGGTGAAACATAAAAAAATAAAAAATGTACAATTATTTATGAATGGATAAATATCATTTGAGTTCTCTTCCAAGTAGACAATTCCGCAGAAATTTTCGTAGATAAGAAACTCGGTTATACGATTCACAAAGAATTATACTGAATCCATAAAAATGGTTTATCCAAAAATGAAATAAAACATTGATCCGTCCGATTTTCTGCACTGAAAAAAATTAATAGTTGTTTATTAAATATTGGTTGCACTTTAGTAACTGCAACCAATATTTTGGTAGATCGAACCAATGATTGGTTATCGCAACTACTAATTTTTCTCAGTGTGGTTCACAGTTTCTTTCGTCGCGTTGAGCTGGACACGCATCGCGCATAAATATTCGACAAAAACATCCGCATTTCTGTCACGAGGGGCGGTGGTTGGGTTGTCAACGTGAAAAAAATGGCCAATCGGCTGTTTAATAATTAATGTATATTAGTGAAAAAAGGTGGAAGCGCGTAACACGGTGTATAATATTGTAATAATTGCGAAATGTGACCAATGAGCGGCAGCGGTTGAACAGTTGGAGTAAAGTCGGATTGCGGCGTCTCACGCACACGAAGAGGGCGTCTCCGTCGTTTCGCGTTGTTTATTGTGACACGCAATAATAATATCGTCGTCGTTCGAGCGACGTTCGCCGGGATCGTCGCTCAGTCAGCGGCAAAGGCGCCGACGAGCCTCGAAAAATCAGCATCTGCGTAATCTGCGGTGATAACGCTTCACGGATGACGTCCGAAGTCGTTTGGCTACCGTTCGCCGAGTCGGCGAAACGGTAGCCGAATTGTATCGGCGCTAAAAGGACGAGTCGAGCGATAATCGATGACCGAGCGTCATCGTTTAGCGAACTATTCCATGGATCAATCTGCGAGACACAAACGACTGGAAGCCAACAGTCGATGAGTGCTGCTAATGACTTTGTCAAGCGATTTTTGTACTATCGTAATAATCGGTTGGGAACTCAGTGAGAGGCTTTTTTTATTTGCTAGTAATTATTCGAATACTAGAAATGCCGGACCGAATTTTTTTATTCGATTAATTGACCATCAACGGTCAATTAATCGAATAAAAAAAATCGAGAGGTCAAGTGACTTAGAATGGCAGTCAATTTTTTTTCTTATTGCATTATCATTGAAATTTTTCGAAGGGGTAATTTTTTCAAATTTTTCCTTGAACGTTGATTCAATTCTTGACGAAGTGGGAAGAAGACGACATCGAAGAAGATAGAGAAAATAAGTGTAGAGGAAAAAAAAAATCGAAAAGAATTCGCCTCTTGGAGAAACTCAGTTGACCCCGCAGCCTCGAATCGATATTATCGATTTAACGATAAATTCTCGCAGTGCCTTCGACTCGTGTCCGAGGGCGAGAATAACTCCTGGCCGTACGTAATTCTTGCGAGAAAGGTCTGTACATATACGTGGCACCGGCCAGCACGTGGCCTGTCGGTACAATTACGATTTTCTAGGAACGTGCTTATGGGGTTCGCGGTACATCGGCGGAGAAAAAAAGAGAGGGGAGAGAGAAATAGAGAGAGACGACGAAAAAGTTTATTATACAGCAGAAGCGAATCGCCGGCGATACGAACGACGGGCAAAGAGTGACGATTGTCGCGTCCGCCGTTATCGGCAGAGCGCTGGCGAATCGCCGATCGCTCGGCTCGTACGTCAGCCACTCCTCGGATTATTGGAGAAATCGCGGCGTGATATCGGCGCGTCGAGATCGCCTTCGGACGGCAAACGGACAATTAAGCTCGCGCGCAACGAGGGAAGAATCCGCAGTCGTCCATCGACGATCGTCTTGCGTCCCACGTCTTTGGATGTGGGAAAAGTAAATTTCTGCTATATGGCGGAAAATTAATATTGCGTTAAAAAATACCACCAATTTGATACAAATAAAAAATGAAATCAACAAACTGTACAACTTTGACTAATATTTTTTTTTCAAGGAGGCGTCTTTGGATGTGGGAAAAATAAATTTCCGCTATATGGCGGAAAATTAATATTGCGTTAAAAAATACTACCAATTTGAAACAAATAAAAAATAAAATCAACAGTACAGCTTTGCCTAATATTTTTTTTTTCAAGGAGGTCGTAAGTGAAATGAGTGTCAATTTTGAAAAATCGTTTACACAAGTTTTACGAATCAATTGACTATAGTTTACGGTGATTTGTATAAAGATATATGTTATTGACTAGGGAAAAATTTAATTGCAACGGATTTGCATAAATATTAACCGATTTACGTAAACTTTTGAAAAGGCAATTTTCATTCAGTTTTTTTCAAAGAATAAATCGTATTTTTTTTCGATTTTGATTTATTGAGGCTCATTCTCTTTCTTGAGAAAATAATTCTCAGGTGCTTAAAACTGTGTGTAAATTATTAAAAAAATCAGGACTCTTTTAACAAGTGCGGAGCACTCCAACCTCCTTAAGTGACAATGAAAAAAAATGTCCTAAACCATTTTTTCCATAAAAAAAAAAATTGCACATATTCGCCAAAAAGCATCGCAGCAACGTCGAATGTTCTCAAATCCAGCGCTGCGATTGGCCGCTCGTGTCTCTCAGTCCCCTTGTCCACTGTCTCCACACGCATTACCGATACTGCCAATCACCGGGCTTCCCCTTAATCATTCGCGTGCACTTAAAGGCCCCGCGCCGAACACACGCGTCTCGTTCGCTCGAATCTGATATTATTATTACACGGCTTGTGTGAGCATTTTTTTTTCTTTTTTTTTTTGCTCACTCCCTCGTGTCAAAATCGCGCGATAAATTAACGCTTATAGACACGTCGGCTATATCGTCTCGCGAGCGCCTCGAACGCGCGTTCCGGACGATAGTGCGTAATTCCTTTATGCGTTGTATCGTTCGGCAAAGTGCGAGTTGCACTGCGCGACGACGACGACGACGACGACCGAGGCGACCGCTCTCCGAAGTCGATAAGGAAACGAGCTCGGGCTACATAATTCTTCTCGGGGCTACTACCTTCTCTTCTACCTTCTGCGGGGAGCGAGTGACCATTGCTGCTGCTGCTGCTGCTTTCTGCTTCTGCTGCTTCTGCTGCTGCTGCTGTTGCTGTTGATTGCCCTCTCGCAGCCTCAGCCGCCTCGCGGATGGCGTAGGCGTAGCGCGCGGCGAATAAGTGACTCTCTGGGTCTCCTCACTCTCTCCTCCTCTCCGTCCCTCATCGTGTTCTCGTTGATATTCGAAAAAAAAAGTCAATCGCACGGAAACTGCGCTCGAAATCCCGACGACGATTTATTATTTCGCTTTCTCGCTCTCGGAAAGCCGCCGACGAAAAACGAGAGTCGAGCACCTTTTGCCACCTTTTCGGGGAACTTTTTGATACGATAAAAAAAATGTTTAAGTTATTCTGAAATGAGCTGAAATAAAATTTGTATTTGTAAACATTTTTAGCGATACATTTTTCGTTACGTAAAAATTTGTCAGTTAATTTTTTTCTGATACCGTTTTTTTTTCCGTCTGACTAATTTTCTCGTCGGCGACGAAATTTTAAGTTATTATTCTAAAATGAGCTGAAATAAAATTTGTATTTGTAAACATTTTTTTAGTGATACATTTTTCGTTATGTAAAAATTTGTTGAATTTTTTCTGATTACGTTTTTTTTTTTTTTTTTTTCGTCTGACTGATTTTCTCGTCGGCGACCGCTGAGAGTCAGACAGCCGAGAGCTCGATCAGTATTAATGACAATTCCTATGTATTTCCAATTTCTCAATGGTCTCGTCCACTTTGCCGGCAGCCGCACAGCGATAGTGAGACGGACGTTTAGTGCTCGCGAAATACATAACGCGGTCGGTTCTTTTGATCTCGCGCACTGCGGCACTTTCGGCGGCTTTTACCCCAACGACTTAATTCCGTCGTTAGCTAAACGAGAGATTAGTAACGAATTTTTGTCAGTCTCCGAGTTTTCGATTGTGAACCAATTCGGATTGAAATTAACGAGCTAAAAAATTGTCGATAATAAAAAAATTGTTTATTGCCAAATTAAAAAAAAATAGCTTTAACGAAAACTTACCCTTACACTGAGAAAAATTAGTAGTTGCGATTACCAATCATTGGTTCGATCTACCAAAATATTGGTTGAAGTTATTAAAATATTGGTATATCTGACCAACGATTTGTAATCACAAGTATTAATTTTTTTCAGTAATTTTTTTTTTTTTAGTAATTTTATTTTATTTTTTTTATTTTTTTATAAGGGTATAAAAAAATTGCTAAAACAAAAACAGCTCTAAACGTTGTCCCAAAGGTGAAAGTGGAATTGTTTCGACCCCTCCTCGCAAAGTCCTTTGACACCGGACACGTTACCTGCTGGCGACTAAATTAAAGGACCATCCGAATGCGGTCCTTCGATGTGGCAGTACCGGAAGAGGGGGAGGGAGAGGAGGGCAAAGCGGCGCCCTGCGGCCACAAATCTTTGGGACACGAGGCACCCGAAAATAAAGCTCGCGGCCGAAAAAGGTCGAAGACAGCTACCGTTTGCCGCTCTCGGGGATCCCGAGGGATCTCGTGGGATCATCCTCGCCCTATATATATACATACATACATATAAAAAAAAATATATAGCGCGGTGCGTGCGCCGCTATACGATCGTTCGCCTCAGAAGACCGCAGCAAACTGGCGAACGCAACCATAAATTCTCAGCGCGAATTCGAAATTCGCTACACGCGCCGCGCGCGAGAAGCAACAGAAACGTTCCGACTCTTCTCGCGTCTGCGTTCGAAGCGTAGGACGAACGAGAATGGAGATTTAATGAGAATCGGGACACGGTCATCGGGTTTTTTTCGAGAGGATACAAAATAACAGGCGACGCGGAGGCAAATTCTCGCGCTCCTGAATAATCGATCGATACCATTAACCGCGCGCTCCGATTCGATTTCACGATTTGATATATGATTTTCGATGTGTGCGTCGGACGACGAAAATTCCAAGCGTGAGGCTCTGTTGGATTGAAATATGCCGGTAAATTAAAACTTCGTTTATTCGTCGCGGCTATCAATGGGCTCTAATTAATTATATGCGTTTCTCGCTGCAAGTCCGTCGCGTTCGTTTTGTCGCCGTCGCATTCGTCCTTAGAGAGGGAGTCGAGCAGATCGCGAAAAAAAAAAGTTGTGGAGAAAACGGAAAAAAAAACAATTTTTTCCCTGGTGCGATTTTTTTCGCGTTGAAGTGTCAGAATTTATTGGAAATGCTCTGCGTCGCGTGAAAACCGATGAAACCCGAGTTTCATCGGTTTTCACGAAACCAAAAAATGAGTTGACACAACCAACCGATTATTCTGATTCTTCTACATCTCGCCTTATTTGTGTCAAGCAAAAGGAATTGGTTGCACGAACCAAGTTCCGTTGGTAAGCGGCGCGTTAGTTGCGGCAGCCAATCGAATAGTTGACACAACTATTCGAGTAAGCAGCACAAGTATCCGATTGCTTGACTGTTCAAACCGCGTCATTTATTTTCGACATAAATTGCTCTACTTGTACAATGAATATTACACATTTGCGTAAATGGCATTACAACAGTTTTAATCGTACGATTTTTAGGTTACGTACAAACCTGATTCGCACCTCGAACGGCACACCGCCTGCGAAGTTAAAGAAAAAGTGAGGTTATGCCGGCAAGAGAGGAAACTCTCCAAGGATGCGAATAGTACCCTCAACCATTCGTTTGGTCGTTGGCAACTAATGCAATAGATACCGCAGCTATTGACGTAAAACTGTGATACAGCAGTGAACAATTAGTTGGTACGACCAAACTTTTTTTTCCGTGATTAATAAACTCTCGGAGCTTCGATAGAATACGCGAATGCAGCTGTGCGGAATTATAGTTTGGCGGATTCGACGTCGATCCGTAGAGCCCGTAGACAATTAATTAGCGAGGTAATTAGGGCGTGCCGAGGCTCTCGAACACACGTGGAACACACGATCGAGGCGTCCGGCTCGCTCGCCGATCGCGCCGGACTCGCAGAAGCGGATAAATCAGGCCCCGGCGGAGCGGTTCTATGTTTATGCATAGCGCCGGGAAATTAAGACGTCTCGTTGTATATCGCGCGTGGGTCTGTCTGACCAACCGACGCTGACCACTCGGACTCGGACTCCCTCTCCCCCCTTCTCCGACCCCGCTTGTAACTTGTTAAGTGGCTGCTGGTCCAATAGTCGCCGACGACTCGAAATCTAAAACCTCTGCGACTGTACCCAACGAATCTGTTACAACTTAATCCGTTTCTACTATGATGTTGAAGTTTGCATCGTTGGAATGCAACGAAATTGAAAAAAAAAAAATTATTCTAACGATTCTAAAATTATTCTAATGGTTTTAATAAGTTATTATGACAATTAATCGTTATAATAACATTTTATATCCTACTCGATGTTTAGAGTCCATTAACATAATTTTTTTTTTAATTCTCGTTTCATTCCAACGATGCAAACTTCAACATCATTTTCTACTATACACAGAATATACAACAGTACAGAAAAGCGATGGACTTCTGATCTACTAAAAATCTCGTAAACGACTTAGCCAACGTCGTTTACGAGATTTTTGTTGATCACGAGTGCGTTACAAATTAATTAATTTTCTCGACGCGTTTTACGAGAAAATGCAACATTGTACACAGTCGAGGCTCACAAAACGCCTACGCGTCGTTGGTTCCGATTTTTTTTTCCAGCTCCGTCAGCGAGACTGACGATAGATCGACAGAACCAACGAAATATTTTATTCCACTTTTCCTAGGTGGCAAAAAAAATCAGCTGAGACTGGAAAATTTCCGCAGAACGGAGTGAAAAGGGAGCGCGTCGATGGTTTCCATCCGGGTACGATTTTTTTTTCCAGCTCCGTCAGCGAGACTGACGATCGACAGAACCAACGAAATATTTTATTCCACTTTTCCTAGGTGGAAAAAAAAATCCAGCAAAGACTGGAAAATTTCCGCAGATCGGAGTGAAAAGGGGGCTGCAAAAAAGGAAGCGAAATTGCGCGCCGTCGGATATTCCGAGAACTTCGTTCGCGCCGGCGCGTAAGAGACTTAAGTGGTCAAATGCAAATGTGCGTAGACACAGCGAAAGGCGAACGCTGCAGTAACCGACGCTATACAGGACTGCAATTGCGTTCATGTGTGTGATGCGGGTCTCTATTAGACCTGAAGAACCGTACAGACTGTATCTATACCTACGTCTCGGTGAGTCGAGTCTCGTTGCAAAGGGAAAACTGCATAAATTTCCACTGCGCATCCACTGCGTTTTTTTTTTCTTCCCCCCATCGCCCCTTGAATTTTCTATCCGAGAAAATCGCAATAAAATGATTTCTCAGAAGGTTGAAAGCCACCGAACGCACAAAATTGTTTACGTGTCGGCAACTATACATTTTTTTGCATGTTTGCTTCGTCATTTTTTTTGCTACGTCTTTTGTACCGAATCTAGGAAAAAATGGCTGGGGGAAAAATGGCAGAGCGAAAATGGCCGCATTTAAGTCATATAAGGTAGATGTACCGTTAGTGTCCACTGTACCTATTGTGGCAATTTTTTTCATTTTATTCAAATTATTTTTTCCCCACAATTGCACGTTGATTTTTTTAACAAATTGATTTCAATTCACTAAATGACGTACCCGACGTTTTTTTTTATTCGATTAAATGTTTTGATTTATTTGTTCGAATGTGATGGCCACAATTGGTCCTAAGATGGCCAAAAATGGTATGTCTACCCTATTTGTGTGTGGGGGAACACAGCCATTTTTTTCGGAGATCGCGAGCACCAACGATTGGAAGGAAAGCAAGAGTGGGACCTCAACGTGGGTAAGAAGTCGCGAGGGCCGCGCGTGATTTAGGTTGGTGAAGTCGTTAATCAAGCGCGCGCGCTCGCCAGAAGTCAACAGGTGCCGCGGGGCCAGGAACCGACGACGGATGACAGCGACCGGCAGCAGCCGCACGAGCTCCGCAAACGTAACACGTCGCGTTTTGCTCGGCTGGGAAACGACGACACGCCTTACGCTTTATCGATGATTTTGCACCGTTTTTCGTGAACAGTCGAACGTGGACGCGAGAATCTGAATTAACAAAGTCCAAGGTCCAAGTCCAGTCAAAGTCTTCGATACACTGAGAAAAATTAGTAGTTGCGATTATCAATCATTGATTCGATCTACCAAAATATTGGTTACAGTTACTAAAATATTGGTAGCTCTGACCAACGATTGGCAATCACAACTATTAATTTTTTTCAGTGTACGTATGCACTGAGAAAAAAATTACTTGAAATTTAATGTACATGTACTGGAACTTTGTATTTATAAACTGGTGTACTAAATTTACTATACAACTGCGAGGTCAATTTTTTTGTTGGTACAGTCATTTTTATAATTAGCTTCAATTTTACTGTAAAGGACTTTAATTTACAAAATTTACTCCAATTTTATTGCAAAGGTACTTTAATTTAATATCACCATCGTACGTTAAATTTAATTGACGAGTTTATGGATAAAAAGTTGCCAGTCTTTTCTGACAGTGTGTCAGTGACATTTTTTGGGAACGCGGAAAACACGTTTCAATATTTAAGTACAACAAAAATTCATCGATACGAATAAGTGGAAATATTTATTTTATTTCAATTTTATTTCAATAGTCAATTGAAAATATATTATTGTGCGGCTGGTTAAGAAAAATAATTCGCGGATGAAACGTTTAAACTATTTTTACCGAGATTAAAAGTGAAAAAAAATTAATTGTCCAGCTTCGAACTCGCGGGTGTAAAAAAAATGTCCGCTAGTTACAAGCTGCCAGGTTAAACGGTTGATATGTTGATTCATCGCATTCTAGCGCATAACTACGAGTCTCGAGGAATCAGGATCGCATATTTCATATCTAACTCGTTGACGTTTAATCACGTACCTGTACTTACGTCTTACTTCGAGCGCGCGGACGTGTCTATGTGTATATTTACAGTCAACCTCTAACGCGCGTATAAATTCACGACACGGCAGTGTCACTCAGCGATGCAACGTAATTACACGAGGATAAACCCCGCGCCGAGTCCGGTGTATTATAACGCCCGAGACTTTCTAAGTTACACTTCAACACATCCCGTTCTCCTTCCTTCCACAGCGCACTGCCCACTTATATATATTTCCAGGGTGCCACGAAAAATATCGACGTGCGTAATTCTAAATCCGTTACAGCAATGCTTTTTTTATATTTACATTACTTTTTTCTACATTACATTTTTTTACATTTTTTTTACATCACCTGAAAAAAATATTCGTACTCTTTCGAAAAATCAGAAAGTAAGAAATTGAGTCTTGAGTAACGGGTAATTAATTTACTGAACCACTTGAAGCTAATTAATCGCGAAAAAAAAAATTATTGTAGAAATCAAATTTCACAACAGATAATTATTAATTAATAATTACTGCCAATATCAATTCGTACGACAAACAAATAGATAGAACTGTATAGAAATTTTTATTTTCACTTCGTTTTTCAGTCGAACATCGGACGGAAATCGCATTAGTCTGGAAGTTCGTCGGGAAGACGAACTCGCGACTGAGAAAAAAAAATAGAGACGAGGGAATCGAGCGTGCGACGATCCCAAAACGATTTATCGGATGTTGGCCTCTCGCTGCGGTCGTTAGATTAGTAAAGAAAGACAGCAACAGCCTCTCGGGTTCGTCTTTTCCTCCTCGACTCGATCGTCGCTTTTACCTCGCACGGACGGACGGACAGACGGATTCGTTTGGGTCAGGGTGCCAGATACCTCGGCTACCGTAAATGTAAATATATAACCCGCGCGCCCCGAACATTAACATATGTCCCACGGACTCATTAAGGGGTAAAATTAATTCTCTAATGGAATCGTTTCAGCAGCGATCGGTGACAGCGCGCCGATCGCTGCTCCGCCTTCGTTCGTCCGTCTACCCGAAGTCCCACCTGAGACTCGGGAACCATTCACCGCTCGCGAGTCTAGCGCCGAGCGGAAGCCGAGAAATTGCGAAATATCCTCTCAACGATTCGTCTGCTGATTAATCGTCGCCGATAAATTTTCACAATGGGCTGAGTCCGAACGCTCCGCAGTTAAAAAATGTCTCTATGCTTCTACATATTTAATTCTGTAAACATTGAACAATGAGAAAAATATAAAAATTGCACGGAATTAAAGAGTACGGAAAAAATCGCGTCTCTTAAGTGTGATGAAATATAATTATTACACTGAGAAAAAAAAATTGCTAAATCCAACAAAATGTGCGGTTGCGGGCAGCGAAATAAATATTTTGCAAATTGGACAAAATATTTAATTGATCGAAGCAACTGGTGATAGAATTTTTTAAATATCGATTAGCATTGCCGAATATTTTGTCCAATCTGTAAAATATTTATTTCGCCGCCTGCAACCGCACGTTTTGTTGGATTTATTAATTTTTTTTCTCAGTGTGCAAATATTAGTGTTACATAAAAAAAAATGTATTCGACGATTAAATATTCCATTTTTATTTAACGAGACACTGCCTATTGGCTGTAGGACATCAGAGGTGCGACGACTTCTCGTAGCACCAACTGAGAAGCTCATCGCACGTCGGAGAATTCGCTTGTATTCGCCATTCGCGAGAAAACGGTGAGTATCGATGAATTATCGGCTGCTCGATGCGCATGCGTTTCACGTGCGCATCGAGCGCAGCGAGTTAACTACTCTCGAGGCTGTGGCAATCAGGATTGAGGGCCGCGAGACTCCTGAGTTCTGAGGCCGATGGGAGCAGCGACGGGACAGTCGAGAGAGAAGGAGAGAGAAAGAGAGACGGAGAAATAGAAAGAGAGACGGAGAGATAGAAAGAGAAGCAGAAATAAAAATAAAGAGATAGAGGCAGAAGAGGCTGAAGAGCCAGAAGAAGAAGAAGGAGATGAACAGGAGAAGAAGTAGAAGCAGAAGAAGAAGAAGAGGAGGAGGAGGAGGAGAAGTCAGAGTCACTGCTACACTTCGGTTCTTCGGTCGAGCGCGGAGACTTAGAGCAGCAATTATCCTAATGGATGCAAAGTCGCGCCCTGCTCCCTGCACCCGGAATGGTAATGAGTCGATATCACCGCATACCGGGCTCTTGTACCTCCTCGGCCCGGGAGCGTCTTGGGGCCTTCTCCGGGCCTTCCGCCGCTGCTCCGGGACCGCGCGCACCGATGCAACGAGAAATAAAAATAATAAGAGAAAAAACAAAAAGATTGTATTGAGAATAAAAAAAAGAGAAAAAATAAATAAAGAAGACAAACAGTGGCGAAGAGGCGGAAAGGGCTCTGCGAATGGGAGTGAGAGAAAGAGCGAAAGAGAGGAGAGAGGGAGGGAGAGAGAGAGAGACGCGAGGTCGTCGAACATCCTACGGTTGTCTCACCTCGCGTCCGGAGTCCGCGCAACCCGAATCTACTGCCGATCTCCATTCCGCTCCCTCGCACCTCGGGGGATTCACACTCTTTCAGTTTCGCATACGAGTTGCTGCTGCTGCTGCTGCTGCTGAGACTGTTGCGACGCGATTTACCTCGAACCTACGGCGAACGAGTCGCTTGAGGTACGAGCTGCGAGGATCCCGAGTGGCGTGTAAACTGGGACGGGATTTTTTTTTTTTTTTTTTTTTTTTTTGGAGTCGGACTGTATTGAAAGGTCAATACACCGGATAAAGGGTGTTACGTACTGGCGGTTTTTCTATATGGGTACCCTGATTACATCGGATATAAGGTCATCCGTAGTTTTTATATGCACTGAGAAAAAAAAAATTCTAAATCCAACAAAATGTGCGATTGCGGGCGGCAAAATAAATATTTTGCAGAGTGGGCAAAACATTCGGCAATGCTAATCGAGATTTTTTTTAATTCTATCACCAGTTGCTTCCACCAATCAAATATTTTGTCTAATGTGCAAAATATTTATTTCGCCGTCCGCAACCGCACATTTTGTTGAATTGAGCAATTTTTTTCTCATGTGCATCAGTCCAGTGCACATGAGAAGAATCTCGCAGCTTGTTCGAAATCTTCGAGAGAAAAAAAATCATAACAAAAAAATCATAGTCGAGAGAAAGAGAGAGGAAACGAAAGATTCCAGCGAATCGTGCGCGAGTAATCGGAATATTGCGCGAGGAGGTTCTCAGCCGAGCAGCAGGTTGTTCTCCGGCTGACAAGAGCAGCAACGAGAACGAGGAGGAAGAAAAAAAAAGAGGGACGCGAAAGAGAAGAATCCGGCGCGCGCGACACCGCGAGCATCGGGTCGTGCCACCTCGCGGTGTCTTGTACGACGAGAGAAGCTTCCAGGAACCGAGGACGAGGACGAACCTCAACCTCTCGTGGAACGAGCCGCCTCTCGTGGCCTTTGCACTCGGCCAGTGACAAGTGCAATACAACTCGTAGTACGAGCTACCGAGTTCACTGGTTGCATTGACATGTAGCGTATTTTTTCCTTTTTTTTTCATTGAATTTCTATTTAATATTCATTGGGTTTCAATTCAACCCAAAAGTAAGTAAAAAAAAAAATACGGACGTGACCAAAAGTCAATTCGTTTGACCCATCCATTGATATGGACATCATCAAAAGACAAACATTTAGTTCAATTTGCCAGGTTTCAACCCAAAAGTAAGTAAAAAAAATACGGACGTGACCAAAAGTCAATTCGTTTGACCCATCAATTAATATGGACATCATCAAAAGACCAACGTTTGGTTCAACTTGTCAGTTTTGATTTTTCTAATTTGAGATTTCTGCGACACTTCGGTCAACATCGCAAGTAACAAAAACCTGAGAAATAAATGTTTTCGTCCGATTCAGCTATAAACCAGTTTGACTTTGTGGCACGTTGCAGCAGAGAAACAATGTTGTCGAAGAAAGAGGTGGATTTCAGGGATAAGAATAAAAGAAGAATGACAAAAAACAGGATACGCACCCAATACAATGTTGCTACTTTGTCGCGACTTGCGACCACAATGACTGTCCGCATGGCGCGAAATTCTGCCGCGAACTGACCGCGGAACGGACGAACCTCGGTCTTTTGTACACGTCGATGCCATCAGCCGTTGAGCCGCACGTCGGACGCCGGGCAGTTTTACAGGATGCATTGATTGAAACGTGAACCAGCAGCAAAAAGGGGTGCAACCTTATCTGTGAGATGAGGCGACTGTACTGACCCGTCTACGCGAAGCCGCATCATCAGTTTGCCGCCGTATCGCTCCTTTCGTCGTCAACGCGGCGAGAAGGGTTCCCAACGCGAATACTATCCCCTCAACCACATTCTACGCGATTTTTTCGCGTGGCTAACGCCTGTTATAGCAAAACACACGGTACTTATCGATTACCAAATCGCACCCTCTCTTTCCATCTTCTCTCAGTCG
Source organism: Itoplectis maculator (assembly GCA_964034905.1). Classification (NCBI taxonomy): domain Eukaryota; kingdom Metazoa; phylum Arthropoda; class Insecta; order Hymenoptera; family Ichneumonidae; genus Itoplectis; species Itoplectis maculator. The sequence continues at coordinate 8,584,432 of OZ035863.1, forward strand.
ACTTGAAGGCCGTTTCCGATTTCAACGATGTTTTACGCGGTACATCGGACAAATGTCTCTACGTCGCATTCCACAATTGGGACTCGAGAAAAATAGACCTGGAATTTATGTACAGCAGCTTTTGATTTTGCGGATATTGTACAGCTAACGCTAAATTGTTTTTTGCTTTGCTGATATTTTTTGCTAGGTTTGCTGATATTTTTTGCTAGGCCTGCTGATCTGTTTTGCTTTGGCCAGGTGATGTCGCTAGGCTGGGCAAATATTCACAAAGCTGACGACTCTTTTTATAAGCGACACAATCCGGTACACATAAATTTAAGTGTGATCGAAAAAAAAAAGATTCGAGGTGGACGGACCCTGAATGACGATACGGGTATTGCAAAACGTCGAGATGCACCTCGCGATATTTTTTGATTCGCTCTAAACCGACCCGTTTAAGTTCGATAACGAGAAACGTTGCCGAGATAAAGGAGAGCAACGGCGCGAGAAGAAACGAGGGAAAAAGGTCGAATAAGAGAGTCGTCGACGGCGAAGTGACAGAGGGAAAACAGCTGTCCCCGTGGCACCGGGTTGCCCGTCTCGTGATATCGCCGGCACGAGTCGAGGAGACGGCGGGACAGCAGCTGCCGCTAGCGAATGCCGGACGAACCGGGGGGAATGATATAGCAAACGAGATCGGGGGCCAATTTGCTCGGGCGAAACGCGCCGCCCGTAGATCGGAAGTTGATGCGCGATTGGCGGCCTCGGTTGATTCTACAGCCGGGCGACTTACAGGCAACTTGGCTCGGACGACGCTCGAGTTTCCGGAACAAGTTTTCTGCGGCAAGCGGCGACGTCAAATGAAAATTATGCTATTCAAGGAATAAATCTAATTATTCTGGTTAAGGAATTTTTTCAAAGCTTCTAATGTTGATATGATGATGATGATGATGATGAAGGGGCCAACTTAGCCAACTTGATGATCATGGGTTCACAATTTAGTCCGGTTAACGGCGGACCAGGCCCCTCACTCAGAACCTGGCCAGGGTCCGTTCAGTTCCCCACTTGGGTCATGTATAACGCTAAACCTATTCCAACAATTGAAAACCTAAATATCGTTGGCTCGAGTTCCGGAACAAGTTTTCTGCGACAAGCGGTGACTTGTTGTGGGATTTCAGATGAAAATGATGCTCTTCAAGGAACAAATCTAATTTTTCCGGTTAAGAAATTTCCTCAAAGCGTCCAATGATGATATGACGATGATGATGATGATAATGGTGCTCCGTGAAAAGACCAATCACCCACTTGAACGCCAATCATAGGTTCACAATTTCGCCCTGTTGACTGTCGCAGCGTTACATCTGTCGTCTAGCCAGGCCCCAATCAGGCCTCATTCAAACCCTAGTCAGGTTCAGTTCCCAACTTGCGTCATATACAACCCTAAACCTATTCCAACAATTGAAACACTCGACATCGACGACATCGAGAATCCAGCGAACGGTATATTCTCGATGTCGTCTCGACATTTCTCAGTCTTCCGTTGCGCCGGGAATCGTTAGATAACACCCTTAAGCCGCGTCAGCGTGGTCGAATAAGCTTGTACCAGGGCTACTCCGCGAGGCGGAAGAGCCGTCGGCCGGCGAACGTCGCTGTCGCATTACGGGGCTGAAGCTCTAATACCCCAGCTAATGCCGGTCAGGAAGCTCGGCATCGACGCGACGAAGGCTGCGTCGTCGACGCCTCTCGTCGCGCCTATCGACACCGCCGCTGCCGCGAAGCTCGTGTAATCATTCCCCGGCAACCGGTGAAGTACGATATAAAATCTGCGGGTTGCACATAGGAACGGACAGGTGAGTTCAACACAAACAGCCGCTTCGGTGGTCATCTATTGGATTATTCGCGGCGTATATATGCAACGGTGATTCCGGTCGGCTCAGGACGCGGTCGCCGCTATACAACGAAGCGATAGACAACGCGCGGTTAGCGGGCATCGCGGCGGGCTCAGAGTTTGTCGGATTCGGGATCAGACTAATCTCATTTGCCACCCCCCCTTGACCACCCCGATCAGCCTATCCTCGCATGCCAGGGGTGAGCAAACCACGCCCTGCGAGGACACACCGACCGTACCTCGCGCGGTGACCTCGTGCGGACAACTCGCACAGAGGACATGCTTTGGATCCGCCGTAGATGATATCGCGAAGAACGAGAAAAAAAAAAAATAAAAAAATTCACAGCGGTTGGAGGAAGCGCGGCTGCGACTTGGTCTGGGGGTTGAAGTGGTTGGAATCGATGCGGGGAAGCGAACCCCAACGAGACCGAAACCCTGATGATCTTTCCGCGGTGTCGTTGACGGTGATCCGAGTGGTCTCAACCCGAATGCCATGACGTTACTTTTTCGATGTCATTGATGACAGCTCCGAAGACGTCCGACGGCTGTCCAAGTCTCGAGGCTCATTTTTCGAAGTGGTTCGCCGAGCGTGGTTTTTTTTCGCGCTTTTTTCGCGGCTAGGAAGGCCGCGTTTTCAGCGGATTTCCAGGAGCTTTGGATGAGCTCGACGTTGGACACCCCTGGCACGACGTCGCCAGGCGTGTGATCTGATTAGTGACATCTAGGGTGGGATTTTGCCCTCGTACGAGCCGTTCGTCGTCCGTCGACGTCGTCCTCGTTCGCACGGCGGCGACTATACCGCAGCACCGACGCGTTTCTCTTCGCCACCCTGAGCCCCGAACCGCGCGGCTAAATCCCTGCTTGTGTATAAGGCTTGCCACGGGAGTGTTAGGTTTTGAGGCATTGACAACTCTGCCCGCGGGTGCATCGAGTTGCATTTGCCCGGTGCACCGAGATTGCGGGTCGTGGCAAAGCAATACCGTTGCGGCGGGAAACTGGTGTGAAACGCGCGGCGACGGCGATCAGCCGACGACCCCTCCGGCTTGTCGCGCGACGATTGTAGGTCAGTCGAGTTCGGCGGAGATCGATTGGTAAAGCGGCTAAAATAGGCCTATTTCGCTGATCCCGCAGCTTTAAGACGCTGCCATTACACAAGATCGACCTTTTTCTTGGAGAAATAATTTTTTTTTCAAATGCGGATTCTGGGGGTATTCCAAATTATTGGAAGAAGAGAAAAATCGTCATCATGATTTCTTCAAGAACGACTCTGGCCCAAAATTGGTCCATCTTTCGCCGTCGAAATTCGCGCGAAGTTTCGCCGTTTTTTCGATGCCTCGCGCGACTTTTTTTCTCGTAGCCGTTTTGGGGTTCACGTTCTCCACCAGGCAACGGGCCCCACCGGTGCACCGAACGATAATTGCATGTTTGCTTATCGAAAAACAAAGGTCGTTGCCGGGGCACACCCGGTCCCGGGGCCTTCTCTTCCGTATCTAAATTGCCTGGATATATAGCGGCCGCGCGAGGGGTACCTTCGCCGAACGTTGGGAGGACGAAGCACGTTGTGTATCGCTTTGCACTCACGGGGCAATGAGGCTGCTTGGCTGATCCGGTGCTCCTGACCGAGCGCGATCGTCCTGGCTTCGTTTCTGGCTTCAATTCGCGGCAGCAGCAGCAGCAACATCAGCAGCAGCAGCAACGGCAACATCAGCAGCAGCAGCAGCAGCAGCAGCAGCAGCAGCAGCAGCAGCAGCAGCAGCAGCAGCAACAACATCAGCAGCCGCAGCAGCAACAGCGACTCCCGAAGGCAGGTGCTCTCGACTCGGCTCCGGCTAATTCTCCGATTATCGGTGCGCATACGGAGAGTCTCGCTCGCCCGGTCTTTCGGTCTTTCGCAGCACCGACGATGCACCGAACGCGCGCGCGCCGTATCTCCTCAACGAGATATTGAATGTAATTCGTGGTTTTAACGAACCCCGCTCGGAGCTTCCTGACGGCGGATACACCGCGCGTGTTTGTTCAGCGCGCGCGCGCGAGGATAACCCGTGCAACGAGCGCCCGTGGGCGTTACCGCGGTTGCCGAATCGGGCCGCGGTCGCGCGGGGAAAATCTACGTTGCCGGTGAAATATGAGGCTTCGATCGGTGATTAACGAGAATTTTTTCGAGAGAGAATATCGAGCGTAGCGTTGGAGTTAAAATTTCGGTGTCGCGGTTTTCGGAGAAAATTTGAATTAAAAAAAACGTATAGAATCGATCGGTGATTGTGACTATCTACAAGGTCAAATAATTGTAATGTCAAATATTCGTAAGTTCGAATAATTATAAGGTCAAATGTTCGTAAGCCGAATAATTGTAAAATCAAATGTTCGTAAGGCCGAATAATTGTAAGGTCAAATGTTCGTAAGGTCGAATAATAGTAAGATCAAATATTCGTAATGACGATAATAAGGTAAAAAATTCGTAAGGCCGAATAATTCTAAGGTCAAAAATTCGTAAGGCCGAATAATTCTAAGGTCAACAATTCGTAAGGCTGAAAAATTGTAAAGTTAAATATTCATAAGGCCGAATAATTGTAACGTCAAATATTCGAAAGCCCGAATAATTCTAAGGTAAAAAATTCGTAAGGCCGAATAATTCCAAGATAAAAAATCCGTAAGCTCGAATCACTTAAAAATCTAACAATCGTAAGGTCTAATGGCTGCGAGGTCGAATGATCCAGGTCAACCAGCCGTAAAGTCAAATGCCGGCAAGGTCGAATGGTATTGCAAGGTTGACTCGGCTGCAAGGTCGAAAACAATCGTTTGTCGCTTCGCTTCCGGCGAATAAAATTCATCGCCCGAAGAGCGCGTGACCAAGGCTGCGACTTTCCACGATACTTCGCTCCGCTTCACGACTCTGATGGAGCCAGTGCAGCGGCTTCACGACTCGTTCGCGTATTTCACGACTATGCAGAAACGCCGCCGCCGCCGCGCCTCGAACCTTGCGTGGTCCATCCTCGCGCGTCCAAGTCGTCGTCGTCGTCGTGTTCGCCATCACGAAGAGGAGAGCGTAGCGCGCTCACAGCTCCGGCGCACGCACGATGACGTGATTACGTGACCGTTAAAAACCTGACCTAACCGACTGGCGGCGGCGGTGCTGCTGCTCTTCTCTCCCGCCGCCTCGAAGCCCCCGGTGGATGTCGGTCGGTGTCTGCTCGCTCGCGAGAGAGCTGCTGCCACGCGGGGCACGGGGCCCTGACGGCACGCCATCATCGTGGCGTACTACACGATAGTCCCTCGTACTCTCTGTGTGTAGCGTACGCCAGAGCCCCAGCGATGAACGAAACTTCGCTATGAATGAATGAAACCAGATTATACGTGTGTGCATTTATATAGATATATATCGCTGGCTTTTTTTTTCAATGGCCACTTCGCGCCTCGAACTCTTCGTCGATGATTTCGCCGAAGGACGACGAAGCGGGAAAAAACACGAAGACGGCGTCACGACGACTTGGGAAAAAAAAAAAAAAAACACGAAGACGGCGTCACGACGGCTCGGGGAAAAAATGAGGCACGAATTGTCGACGATCGTCCACCAATGTTTTTTACCAATGTTTTTTTTATTACCAATTACCAATGTTCTTTTTTCTGAGATGAATTTTGGGGTTCGATGGATCTTGGAGAATGATGAGAATAATAAATTATTGTGGATTTTGTATAGACCTCTTTTTACGAAAATGTCACAGTGGTTTTTTTTTATGTTTCTATATTATTATATTTTTTGTGAGAACTGGCAGAGATATTGGATTAGAGTTATGATGCCGCGGATTATTTTTCGCTTACTAGAATCGTAAATTTCATGAGTTCTTTACTGACTAAATACGTAGCATACAGATAATTGAAAAAAAAAAAAAAAAAAAAAAAAAAAAAAAAAAAAAAAAGAAAAAAAAATCGTAATAATAACAGAACCGAGGCAGGAGACTGTGGGAAAGCGAGCGAACTTGGAATTGGAAATATCGAGCGGAAGTTGTTCGAGATGTCTGAGCGCGTCGAGAGCATCATCAGGATCTCCGACGTCTGCGCCGACAAAATCGGAGCTGCTCGCGCGATCGAGCAAAATAGAATGGAAATAATTACTCGTCGTTTAGTCTCCGTTGCAGCGGAAAAACCGAAGCCCGACGTCTGTACCCCGGGGAACTAAATAACGATTTCCGTGACCGTTGGATCTTAGAGGCTTATTATTTCCGCAGTGAAAGTTTCATAACCCATAAAAAAGGAAGCAAATCATTTTTTTACGCAAACAAAAAAAATTATTGTACTTATTTTCCCATTACTGTTAAGAATCATTATTACAAGAAACATAAGTCATTTCTTATCAAATTATCAGTCCAAGCATCGCGCAGCTTCCGGTGCATCGCGAGGTTGCAAAAATTAACGCTCGCAGCTTCGCGATACCCAAAAAAAAAAAAAAAAAAAAAAAAAAAAAAAGAGCGAGTGCTGATCGGTCTTCGGCTAACAAAGAAATTTTCGCGAAATTACGGAGAGCGTCGAGCGGTTGCAGCGCCGGCGGCGAAACCACCGCAACGGCCGCGTTGGGCACCTCGACTGATGAAGAAGTAACACATTTACTTGTGTTTATCCCGCAGCGTCCATTTGGAAGGGATGAAATATTTTCCCAGCGGGCGAACGGCAAGAAATCGGCGCTCGCACTGCTTTAGGACGAACGAATGCGGCGGACAGGGTGAAAAAAAGAAGTACGAGGAGGGGTGGAGGGGGGAGGGGGATCGATGGAACGCGAAGACAGAGCGGCGAAGGAGAGGGGGAGAGGAACCGCACCGAGCGAACGTTTAACTTTATTACCTCGGGTTCGAGGCAGCCGCGACCCCTGCGAGCCTCCTCTCGTTATTGGTTTCATATCTGCGCTCTGCTCTCGCGTTCCTTCGACTCGCAGACGACTCCGGAGCGATTCGACAGCCCGCGTTCGAATTCGATTCTCCTGGCTCGAGACTGGCCCGAAAAACGCGCCTCTGATTTATCGTAATGAATTCTGATAAACCAATTTGTGCGTCAAGAGACTTTATTTCATAAAGCGATTGCGATGTTTTACAAAAATGAGCTGTCTGCTTCTCGTCTTCTCTCCGGTGGAAAACATTTTTTTTTTTTTTTTTTGGAGACGCAAAAGTCGATTGGGCGATCGAGAATAATGCCCAACGTGCCCGAGATATCTTTGCGCTGCTGCGCTCTTATAAACCTTTAAAAGGGCAACTAAAAATCGCAACTAAAAACCCTTGTTAATCGCAACTAAAAACCCTTGTTTAGTTGATTTAAAAAACAAATGTTGTCGAACAGTTTGTCAGAAATTGTAGATCTGGCCGCCGGGCCAAAAACCGCCCAAATCGGGGTCACGAAATTTATTTTTTCAGAATATCGACTTTTAACCTATACCATCGTTCTCAAGTCGCATATTCTACCCCTGAAAACACTGGTTACAACCCTTTTTTAGTTGATTTTGAAAAAAAAAATTTTTTGCCGAACAGTTTGTCAGAAATCGTAGATCTGGCCGTCGGGCCGAAAACCGCCCAAATCGGGGTCACGAAATTTATTTTTTCAAAATATCGACTTTTAACCTATACCATCGTTCTCAAGTCGCATATTCTACCCCTGAAAACACAGGTTACAACCCTTTTTTAGTTGATTTTGAAAAAAAAAATTTTTTGCCGAACAGTTTGTCAGAAATCGTAGATCTGGCCGCCGGGCCAAAAACCGCCCAAATCGGGGTCACGAAATTTATTTTTTCAAAATATCGACTTTTAACCTATACCATCGTTCTCAAGTCGCATATTCTACCCCTGAAAACACTGGTTATAACCCTTTTTTAGTTGAATTGAAAAAAAAAAAAATTTTGCCGAACAGTTTGTCAGAAATCGTAAATCTGGCCGCCGGGCCAAAAACTGCCCAAATCGGGGTCACCCTAGATTAAACAGTGCTGCAGCGCTCATCACGACAAACTGTCAAATCTCGCGCTGTTAAACAAAAACTGTCGGTCGTCACGGCCCTCGACCAATCGGAGGCCGAGTTATATCGACAACAATGGTTGCTCACGCACTTTTTAATAGAGGATTCACTGCAAATCGATGCAATTACAAAAACAAAAAAATAAAATAACAAGAACAAAAATAAATCTCTCGTCTCATCCCAAAGCGAAGTTGACGCGTCTCCGTCGCCGTTCGCCGTTCGAGAGGCGGAAGAGAGACGCGCGCACAGATCGCCGGACGCGATTTCGGTCGCGTGTGCGCATCGGCGGCGGAGACGACGCATGCGCCGCGGAGAAAAAGACAGAGACGGAGACAGATCGGGCAGATGGAAGGCATCGCGAAACGTGTGCGTATACATATACATATATATATGTGCGCGCGCGTTATTCGATTTCGATCTCCTTGGCAAAGGGCGAGTCTCCCGATCGATCCCATAAATATCTGGCGGGCTATTCTCCGATCGCGCCGAGGGTAATATCGCCCGGCGGATATAATTACGTATCGGCTGCGCGACTCGTTTTGTGGCTCGGCGCAGCAGATCGAACGCATCCGAACTGCAGAAGCAGAGAAAATGCATCACTGCGCATGCGCGAGAGCGAATCTCGCGCGCGCGCATGCGCGGCACGCCTGACCCCTTGACTCGTCGATATAATTGTTGCAGCAGCCACATTCGAATATATATACGCGAAGCGCGTACTTTTCCCTCCTTCCCCTTTTACCCTCCTCCGTTCTATCCTCCCTCTCCCTTCGGTCGCCCCTCTCTCCCTCTCCCTCTCCGAAGTACGTGGCCATTAGCGGCTATAACCATTACCCGATTCGACAGAACCCCGCTCAGGCGATCGGACGCCGGGTTAGAGATCTCTCTTCGTCCCTGCCGCGTGTTTCGTTTCAGACGAACGAAGCTGAAACGAAAGAGTGAGAAAGAGGACCATCGTTGCGAACGCTCAACTTTCGCGGATAATTTGCATTTTATCCGCGAAACCGCAGACGCAGACACTTCCGGCGATCGTTAAGCGTGCGAAAAGGTAAATTAGCGAGTTTTACTCACTCACCAGTTTTTTTTTTATTAAAAAAAATTCATTGATTATAGCCGTCGATTAATGATGAAAATTAAAAAAATGTTAATGGGAATAAAATTATATTTTATTGCTATAATTAACATTTTTTAATTTGTGTTGTTAATCTTTATGATAAAATGTTAATTTTTATTATTAATCGACAGTTGGTCATTTTAGGTCAAGGTCATCTTTCTCAGGCTACTTTATTTATCGTCCATTATTTGTTAAAAAAATGCCTTGATTATAGCCGTCGATTAATAATGAAAATTAAAAAATGTTAATGGGAATAAAATTATATTTTATTGTTATAATTAACATTTTTTAATTTGTGTTATTAATCTTTGTAATAAAATGTTAATTTTTATTATTAATCGACAGCTGATCATTTTAGGTCAAGGTCATCTTTCTCAGGCAACTTTATTTACCGACGATTATTTTTTACTGTGTCTGCGCGGCGTTCAATTCTCGATACCGGATAAGAAACAAATCACAACCATAATCGACTGGCGATTTTTTTTTGCCTCCTTGTCAATTTTCTCGAAGGTGGAAAAAAAACGACAACGGTTGCCTGTGGGAACGGGCGAAATTTTTCGCGATTCCAGATGGCTCGAACGGTCAGAGCCGACGGGTTCAATAAACACGTCGACCGAGGAGACTCCGTCGGCGGGAATTCGCTCGCGGTGCTATTGCGACGCGCGCGATTCTCCGTTTAAACGGGCACCGTCGGTGCCTGCGGAATGACAGTGTACGCGGTTTGCACTGTGTATTATGTAATAACTGCGGAGTCGGATCTCGGACCAGCGGAGAACAGTCGGACCCGGTTTTCTGCTAAAACGGAAGGTAAACACGAAGCGCGACCCCCGCTGAAAGGGAGGGAGCAACGTGAACGTCGTTCCCTTAACGAGAAAAAGATAAGAAACGAGAAGGCCGAAGATTCTCAACCAGCATCTTCGTCCCTTCGACTCGGTCAGCCCAAGGCGCGATTTTTACAGCGGATCGTAAAATTAATTGACAGTCCACTGTGCACGGAAAAAAAAAGTTTGGTCGTGGCCAACTGATCGTTCACGTTGCTGTATCTCAGTTTTACGTGAATAGCTGCGGTATCTATTGCATTAGTTGCCACGACCAATCGAATGGTTGAGGCTACTATTCGCATCCTTGGAGAGTTTCCTCTCTTTTTGGCATAACCTCACTTTTTCTTTAACTACGCAAGTGGTGTGCCGTTCGAGGTGCGAATCAGGTTTGTACGTAACCTAAAAATCGTACGATTGAAACTGTAGTAATGCCATTTACGCTAATGTGTAATATTCATTGTACAAGTAGAGCAATTTATGTCGAAAATAAATGACGCGGTTTGAACAGTCAAGGAATCGGATACTTGAGCTGCTTACTCGAATAGTTGTGTCAATCATTCGGTTGGTTGCCGCAACTAACACGCCGCTTACCAACGGAACTTGGCTCGTGCAACCAATTCCTTTTGCTTGACACAAATAAGGCGAGATGTAGAAGAATCAGAATAATCGGTTGGTTGTGTCAACTCATTTCTTGGTTGTAGCATTTCATTATTTTTTTCCGTGTATGTCCCACGTTTTGGCTCAATTTTTCTTGTATTTCGCCCGCGTTCATCGGCGCCGAGTCGATACGCGAATTCGACAATCGAAAAGATCTTCGGTGTCCGTGACCGATGCGAGACGACTCGTTTTTTAATATTCCCATCAAGCGAGAGATTTTATCAGTGCAGTGCCTCGTGGCCGATGCAGGGTTCGGAGTGTGTGGCTCGTGTGGCGAAATCCTCGGTGAACCACCTAACAAGAGCTTAATGGGGATCCCATAAAAGCCGCGGCGGAGAGAATTCAGCCGAGGCGCAAAACGAGAATAGGTTTCTAAGAGGTGCCTCGAGGCATCTCGCTCGGAGGCCTCTTAATGGGATTAACCCCGGCGCAGCTCCGGGTGCGACCCCTTTTGCGCCTCCTACTCCCTCCGTTCAACGGGTGTATAATTGAACCAACGGAAAATCAACCGTGACTTATTATCGTATCGTCGATTCGACGATTTCGCGCCGGGGGCCCACGTTCGGTGCTTCCACTTCCGTTGGAGGCCGCGAGAGAGACTTTTATTCTGATTATCGACACCAATTGCGAGGGCTTTTACGACTATTCGCCACCTGCATGCGGGTCGGCAATATCCTAACCTGTTGGGAAACTGTTGCACCAGAAGTTGCAGGTAGGAAGACAATTAAATTGGGTCTAACCAACCTCTGAATGCGCTGAGTGGGATGAAGGCGAATACATTTGTTGGGTCAGCGAATAAGTTGGTTGCAAATTCAAAAGCCACAACCAATTGGGAAACTGTTGTACTACACTGAGAAAAATAATTAGTTGTGATTACCAATCGTTGGTCAGAGCTACCAATATTTTAGTAACTGCAACCAATTTTTTGGTAGATGTCACCAATGATTAGTAGCCGCAACTACTGATTTTTTTCAGTGTAGAAGTTGCAGGTAGGAAGACAATTAAATTGGGTCTAACCAACCTAAATGCGCTGAGTGGGATGAAGGCCAATACATTTGTTGGGTCAGCGAACAAGTTGGTTGCAAATTCAAAAGCCACAACCAATTGGGAAACTGTTATATAGTAGTTGCAGGTAGGAAGACAATTAAATTGGGTCTAACCAACCTCAATGCGCTGAGTGGGATGATGGCCAATACATTTGTTGGGTCAGCGAACAAGTTGGTTGCAAATTCAAAAGCCACCAATTGATTCATTGGTTCAATTGACAATCGACCCAATAACCAACTCATGAACTCAATCGACAGTTGAACCAAACCAACTTATTTATCAGACCCAACCAATTATTTTTTTCGGAGTCATACTTCCTGCAGAGTTACGATCATTTCCTGAAGTCTGAACCCGTTACCTATAACTGCCACTAATGCATCCCATAAAAAAACCAGACGTATCTCTATCCAGGAAACACAGGAAAAAAAATACAAAAAGCCTAATGCATCTGCAATCAAACGAACCCACTATTCGACTCAGTGATTGACAGCACGAGCGACTCAAGCATCCGACGGAATTAGCTGGTTAATTGGGTAACCGCGACGATGCTCACACGCAGCGTCTCATTCTCGATTGGGAAATCGCATGGAGCGTGGATAATTCTAATAATCATCCAATAATCGCGAGTGTCTGGTGGAAGGAACCGCGACTCTTTCGCTGGGGAGAGAAGGAGGGAAGCTTGGAAGTAAGTCGTCGTCTGCGTCGTCGTGGCGCAACTTTAGCTGCAAGTGAAAGCCGAGTTGCACTTGGCTCAACATACTCAGCGCACTAGATCGGAAGCCTGAGGAGGCTCCCAAGCGATGAGGGAGACGACGAACGCTGGCATAGAACGTGTGATGCAATTCCGGTGTAACGCATAATGCGTAACATTGGCTCATATGCTCAGCTCCGTCGTAAAGCGAGAGGCGAAAAGGAACTGGAAAGGACCGAGAACCCTCGAAAACAATTATCATGACGTGATTGAGTGGAGCTGAGGCAGCGGCTGCAGAAGCGTTCAGCAGCGGTGGAGAAGAACGGAGAGAGAGAGGTGGAAGAATAACGAGAGCAGAACGGTCGATGATCACCTGGCAGAATCCCACGCTCAATCTCATCGCCAGACTCATTTTTGGCCTCGGTATATATTTTCCCATCCGACCAACCACAGATCTCGTCTCGTCTCTCGAGTCAGCAGCGATACAGACATTTTCTCTCAATCGCACTGATCCATCATTGAGCTCTACGGTTGGGCTCCAATTAAGCCTCGTTAAGGGGCTGCTGGAGTAGATTTTTTTACCGACATTGGACGGTAAAACTAGAATTCCGCAATTTACGCTTTACGTCGTTATAACGCTACAGATATACTTCAAATTTGACAGAGATGTTATATGAACAACAACGGTTCGGCGTAGATTCGATTTGTGGTCGAAAACTAACAAGAAATAGGAAAAATTGTATATTTGTAAATCTCCGAAAACCAATATGGTCTAACCGAACGCTCGGCGTAGGTTCCTCAATGATAGAAATGGCATATTTTCTCTATAGCGACTTTTATTTTATTTTGCCTTCCTTTTTTTTGTCACTGTTGTTCCAATTACTCGGGAAGAGAGAACGAGACTCTGGTTAGCTTTTATCAGCCTCGGTGAAGTTTTCGGTGGCAAGAAAGTTGTAAAACGGACGGGTAAACGATCCGGCGTTCTCGGAGTTTGGACCGACTGGGTAATAATAAGAATAATAATAATAATAAAATAAAAAAAAAAGATAAAAAAATCTGGAGGAAAAAGGGAAAGAAAGGGAAACGGAGTCGAAGGAGGTACAATGAGAGGAGAGAGAAAGAGAGAAGATGTGTCGAGCTTCTTCTCAGAGTTGCAGCTCTGCAACACAAAAGGCGTTAACCCCGCCAGCTATTTAATTACAGAGCTCCGGGCTTCGAGCTCGATTCTGTCTCTCTCTCTTTCTCTCTTTCTGTTTTCAATCTTTCTCTCTCTTTCTCTGTTCGCCGTTCGCGAACAGTGCGATGCTGCTTTGACGCTGCAGAAATTGAGAAATAATAATCATTGGCCAGCTGGCCTCTTCGAATTAGCTCCTTGCACGCTCCGCGCGCGCAGAAAGGAGCCGGGTTTATATACCTCCGCCACTATTCGCTCTTTTCATTCTCAGCATCCGCGCATCGCGAGTCCGACGAATTTCCTTTTTTTCTTCTCTCTCTTTTTTTTTCGTTCTCTCTCTCTCTCTCTCGCGCTGTTATAATACGATAACTGGGCACGTACGTACGTAATACGCATGCGCGATGATCTATTAGAGCCGCAATCAACGGCGCCGCTAATACACACACGTGACCGGGAATTAAATTAAGCGAATTCGAATGCAGCAGAACCAAACGCTCAGCGACGTTCACCGGGGACTGTAATTTTCGCGCCGATTACCGGTGAAATTTTGGGAATCCTCTATTAAAAAGTGCATGAGCAACCATTGTTGTCGATATAACTCGGCCTCTGATTGGTCGTGGGCCGTCAAAGTTTGCCGTTCGTTGTTTAACAGCGCGAGATTTGACAGTTTGTCGTGATTAGCGCTGCAGCACTGTTTAACCTACTGTGACCCCGATTTGGGCGGTTTTCGGCTCGGCGGCCAGATCTACGATTTCTGACAAGCAAAACGACAAATTTCTTTTTTTTTTTTTTTTTTTTTCAGAAGTATCTCGGGCACGCGCGCCTGCACGTGTGATTAGCCTAGTAAATTAAAATTGAACTCGTTTTCGAATTTCGGACGACGCCGATTGATAAATGTCTGCGGTCGAGTCTCCGTCGTTGCTATTTTTTTGTACTACCTTCATCCTCGACGTGCAGCGGAATATACAGAACGCGGCCCTAGTCGCGTTAACCGCCGCCGCGCCGTTGCGTTGCATATTTATAAAATGTTAATTTTAATTGCAGCAATAGACGAACGCCGGATTGATAATTGCAGTTAAAACGCTTTCATCAGCATCATCGTGCACCTCGTGCCGTATGACTTATAGTACATGTACATTGCACGTTGTACAGGGAGATTCAAAATTATTTTTAATTATTTTCATAGGCTCGCATTGTTCTTATTTACTTTAAAGCATTGTAAGTGGAAGATTGATCGATTTATTAATATCTATAAATGCCAATGGTTGGTCAACTGCAGTGAAATAAAAAGATGATTTCTTTTTTCATTTGAAACAAACATCGTTATTAAATTGAAATATATTTAAATTTTTGTTGACTAAAAATTTCTTTAATTTAAAGAAATAATTGTCAAGTATACTTTTTAATTCATTTTGAACAAATCTTTTTTTCTGGGTGTGATTAATTGAAATTATGTCAATTGCATCGAGAAATATGGGAACAAAAAATGTAAAAAAATTCTGCATCGTCCTGTACAGTCAGTAATAGGTTTCAGATCACGTAGCCCGGCTTCGTACACGTTGTTTTTTTTTCCTGTTCTATGCTCCACGTAACATGGAATCCCCGTAGTAAATATTAGGTGCATCCTTGATGAATGCGAGAGGCGCTGCCGGTGCCTCCAACTATTGTGCCCGGCTGGTTCTGCTCGTGGCGCTTATGCTCGGCGATCCCAAACCCCAGGGACCATTACGTCCGACGGTCAGCGAGCACACCAGTCGCTCCATCGCATCGCAATAATTATGCATTTCTAATTAGCGTAATTAACGGTATAATTGATATTCACCCTGGCAAAAAGAGACAGCGGTTATTTGTACCGTCGATATAACATCGGTCGGAGTCTTCGTCATCGCACCGACAATTTTTTAACGTCACTTCGTCGCAAGTCCACGCTATTTATTTATTTTTTTTTAACCATAGCTGATATACTTTTTCGCGACGACTATTATACCTATTTTCTGTTTTTTTTTTTTTTTTTTTTTTTTTTTTTTTTTTTTTCGTGACAATAATTTTTATTCCTTGACCAAAACCACGCGTGAAAAATATTTCTTTCCAGTGGTAAATTACACTATTTTACACAATAAACATTTTTAATTACCGTCATCGTGAAATATATTCAAAAGCAATGAATATCCAATTATTCGCGGCACGAATTACCGAATAGAATTAATTTCGGAACCAATGAGATGCTTATCGACCGCGCGATTATTTTCCTTTTCCGGGCGGAATATATATTTTATGCCTCGACCGTCATCAAAACGACGGTGTTTTTCGTCGGGGCATTTATTTTATTTTTCGTGTTTCTTTTTTTATGGCACAACGTCGAGTACCTATATTAGTTTCAAATCAATCTTCGTGCAGTCCGCGCGTTCCAAACTGCCGACGAAGTCGGTGTACCGAACGCGCTCGGCGCACGGTAGGTGACTGCAGTATCGTCGGCGGATCTCTGGTTCGCGGATAAACATCTATACTGTACCAACTCGGCGCTAATTAGCGTTAATCGAGAAACGGGTGCAGCGCGCGAGCGAGACGGCCAGGGCCGAACGAATATTCGAGGAAGACGATGAGCCTTAACGACCGCATCGCGCACTCGGCGAGAGCTGCTCGCTGCGACGACGTCCGCGCGCCGTATGCAGCGTTATATCCGCGCGCATCGGCTAAACGCTGATGACCGAAAATTCGCAACGGGGCGTGGTCCCCTCGAGCATTAATTAGCGCTAGCTCAGCCTTAGCGGAATTTTTGTGGGCAAGATTTTTTTTTTTTTTTTTTTTTTTTGAGGATTGTTCTCTTCTCATTTTGGGCAATATTTTTTTCAGTCGCGAGGCAGGTGAGCTTTGTTAGATGCGTCAGATGTCGCTACTGACTGCAGATACTAGAGCAAAAAAGAGCAAGTCAATTTTGTCTAGCGGAATTTTTGAGGGCAAGATTTTTTTTTTTTTTTGAGAATTGTTCTCTTCTCATTTTAGGCAATATTTTTTTTCAACCGCGAGGTGAACTCATTTTGGGCATTTTGGGCAATATTTTTTGGCTCATTTTGGGCAATATTTTTTTTCAGCCGCGAGGTGAACTTTGTTAGATGCGTCAGAGCAAATCAATTTTGTCTGGCGGAATTTTTGTGGGCAAGATTTTTTTTTTTTTATTGAGGATTGTTCTCTTCTCATTTTGGGCAAGATTTTTTTTTTTTTTTTTTTTTTTTGAGGATTGTTCTCTTCTCATTTTGGGCAATATTTTTTTCAGTCGCGAGGCAGGTGAGCTTTGTTAGATGCGTCAGATGTCGCTACTGACTGCAGCTACTAGAGCAAAAAAGAGCAAATCAATTTTTTCTAGATTTTTTTCAAGAAATATTTTCTTAAAAATAAAAATTGTACTACACTTAAAAAAATGATTTTTGATTGACAGTAAAAAAACTCAAAAAGATTTTCCCAGGCTTTCCCGCATGTTAAAAAAAAACCGGCATGTCCCCGGGATCTGCATCGTCGATACGAGCTCTCATCGAGGCTACCGTCGTAGCCTCGCAAATTGGAGGCAGGTGGGATTATCCGTTCGACTCGTCGGGCGGACGATAGCGGCGAGATAGTGGCCGATACGAATGGCGACGACGACGACGACGACGACCCTCTTCCCGCGTACAGCTCAGTAACTCTTTGACTCGCGGAACGTTGTGCGATATAATTAACGTTCGCGCATCGGGCGACCGAACGATTTTCATCTCGCCGCGACGATCGATGTGGTGCGAATAAATCAAGAAAATTCGACGCTAATGAAAGGTTAAAAAAAAATTCCGCGCCCTCTTTCGAGTTTCAAGCACCGAAAACCCCCTCAGCCTTTGGATCACTGACAATGACTGAGATGCCGAAAATTCTCGGTGACTCGAGATATGAATTATGCACTGCCGATCGAACTCGCTCGGATCCTCCGACGTTAATGTATTTTACGGTACACCGAGAGAAAAAGTTTCCTTGATTCAAAGAAATTTCTTTGAAATCCAAACCTAAGAAACATTTCTTTAAAATCAAGGAAATAATATACTTGATTTAATATTATGTTTTCTTTGAATGATCAGAAATGCAATGAAACAGAGTTCATTGTTTTAAGGAATTTTTTTCGTTAAAGTGGCGGACCTGATGCCGTCAAAGAAATCGTTTCTTTAAATCAAAGACACCGTTTCCTTGAATCAATGAAAACATCTCTTCGATTACACTCCTCAAAGAAATGTTTCTTTAAAGGCAATGAAACGATCTCTTTAGAATTCAATGACAATATTTCCTTGAAAACGAGTAAATATTTCATTGAAATCAAAGAAAAAAATTCAATCCACCTATTTCTTTGAATCAAGGAAACTTTTTCTCTCGGTGTACGCAGGCTCCGTGAAATAAAAAAAATATATATGTATAACGTACTACCAACCCTCGGTCGGCAGGTGCAAAAGGTGACTGGTTCGCGCGGAGCGCTAAACGCTTCACGCGGCTTATTTACAGCGAGCGTTTATATAAAGCTGCTGCGGTTGATAATTGCTGCGCAAACAGCCGGGCGAAGTGAATGGAGTACTCGACGCACTCCGCGCGGACAGGAGCGCGAAAAATAAATGTGCGAGCCACGAGAAGAGCCATCGGAACATCACCGCGTGTCGAATTAATATTTTTTGTTCGTCCGTCGTGAATTAGCATATCCGGGTGGATACCACAAGAAACATTACTGGAGGAAAATAATAATAATTGCAAAAAGCTCACTTTGTTGTTGGCTGATTTATTCATGATAGGAGCGAATACCAATTCGCTGTTTATCATAACGTATTGTGTCGTGAATCAATTCTTGGGATGCGGGCATTGAGATGCAACGAACGTGGAATAAAATTGTGCATATGCATTCGATTTAAGTCTCGACTGGAATAAAATTGTGCATATGCATTCGATTTCAGTCTTGACGCTTTGTAATTAAAATAATTTAACTATTCATTTGTGAAACATAAAAAAACTCGACATTTCTATGATAACTGTGGCGCCAAGATTTGATGGTGGTTTTTTTGTAGTACTTTTCACGAGGAGGAAAAAAGTTGATACAGACTATAGTCTGTATCAACTTTTTATGATTTCCAATTTTAATGATTTCCATAGTTCGTCAAATCTTGGCACTACAGTTATCGTAGAATCCCTACGCTTTGTAATAAAAATAATTTAACTATTCATTTGTGAAACAACAAAAAGCTTTTAAAATAGTCTCAAGTAAATAAAGTGAACGAAAAATGATAAATTAAATTTACAAAATAGTCCCAAATACGTAAGAATATATTTTTCAATAGTACCACATTCGTCCAGTAAAAATCGACAGAACCACTCGTGTCATCCTTCGCGAGCCAATCGATGAAACGGCGTTCACCGACGGCGCGAGTGGAAACGCGTGGAATTTTTCTGCGTACTCTCGTGTCGGATGAAAAGTAGTTTCGTGGAAAAATATACAGCTTGTACCGGGCGCGTATAAACCGAGAGAAATGAGAAATGGTTTGACAGGGAGCGACTGAGAGATCTGAAATTAATACGGAAGGGATTTACGAGTTGCCACGAGTCCCGTACCTTATACGTGGCTGGCGCCATAAAAAAAAAAAGAAAAAAAGAGAAAGCGGAAGAAAGCGGCGAGGGTGGTTTCTGAGTGTGTATGTATGTGTATAGTACGACGGAGGCCGACGGGGGTTGTATATCAAAGTACGATACGGGGGTTGGTCGAGCCGCCACCGTCGCCCCGCTTTCTGGGATATCACCCTCCACTCGTGCGGCCAGTACCAGTCCGTGCTACGCACCTCCATCCACCTCGTATTATTCTCCTCCTTCTGCTGCCGTCGCTGCTGTCTCTCCGCGCTTCGCTTGTCCCTCGCTCGTATATATATACACACGGGTGAACCATTAGCTACGATCCGTGAGCTCCATAGACTACAATGTTGCCTATGATACGGCTATTTACGGCGGCCGGGGCGTGTTGCCTCATCGCAATTAGTATTTTTTCGGTGACAAATCTACCGACTTAAGGGATCGTCACAGTGTGACCCTCCGAAAAATCAATAATTTTTGCGAATTTTTTTTGTTAAGTTGTAATGAACTAATTGGTCTGGTTTTTTTTTAAATAAATGAGTACATTCTTGAAGAATACAAAATGATTTTTTTATGTGCATTTCTTTAATGTATAATAATGATATAAATTGTTTAAACAGCTCGTGTAAAAAAAAGGTCCTGCATTATGTCCGCGATTGCGGCCGCAATTTTGATCCGAACCAAAAATTTCAAAAAGATTATTAATCTGTAGGAAATTCGCTATCGCGCTATGGGAGTTATTTTTTTCGACAGTTTTTCGTAAAAAAAATAGGAAGATTTAATTTCATTAATTTTTAGTCATTAATTTTTTCAATTAATTCATTCGAATGAATGTGGATTGATTTATTGAAATCTGAGTGGATTAATTTATTTCCAAATCAATGCATAATTTGGGGTGTTATTATTGTAACGTGTCGCGAGTCATTCTGCCCCGGTGAGACTATTCGTGCGACGATACTATCGAATCCTAATGTATTTCCACCACTCGGTGGATCCCTATAAAATTTCTTAATAAACGGGGAGTAGATCATTTGCGACCCTCGGGTTTCTCAAGTTTTCCCGAAACGAGCGAAAAATTAATTAAGGCGATGCTTCGAGAGGGGAGGGGTGGACGCTTCGGTGGAAAACGCGCGCGGGGGGTATTAAATTCAGTACGAATTAGACGCTTGGATAGATTGATCGAGGGGCGCTCGACGCACGTCATTGGATTACAGATTTCGGCGAGGGCGTCGTCCCGATCCGTCTTTTGGACGCACACGAGAACGTCGAATGACTACGCAATTTCTCGCCCCGTCTCGCCAGCACCCCATTGGACCGCCCCGGTTATTCCCGCTGCCCGAGGGTTGCTCGCTCTGTTTGCCGAAGATGGAAATCGAGCCAATGGCCGCGCAGCATCGAACGACCCTTCGACGAGAGGAGCCACGACTCTTCAATCTCTCTCACTCTTCGTGGTTCAACCCCCAAAAAATATCCACGCAAAATTTCTCTTGATTTCAATTTTTTTTTTTCGGCAGCTCATAAAATTTCTAATTATTGTAAACATAATTGAAAGGTAAAAAAAAAGAATTCCACCAATCATTGAATTATTTAAAACCTCGACGAGAGGAGCCACGACTCTTCAATTTCAACCCCCAAAAAATATCCACTCGAAATTTCTCGTCAGTAATTTTTTCAGTAATTTTTTTCGGCACCTAATAAAATTTCCAATTATCCTAAACATAATTGAAAGACGAAAAAAAAATTCCAACAATTATTAAAAAAATTGTAAACTACCCCCAATCAAAGATCACATTTAATGGACGTAAAGTCTTGAAATAAAAAAGGAGAAAAACTGGAATTTCGAGCATTGCAGTAATTACCGCGTCGCGGCTGCAATCTTCCGCGAAGCTAGTACGAAGCTTTAGGGAGGCAGGAGACCGGGGGGGAGGGGGAGGGGGTTCGTCGGGGTATACGGGGTTGGGGGGGGGGAGGGGTAAACGGGAGTCACGCGAAGAATCAAGGAATTGCTATTATTTCTGGGGCATTGGGGGGCGTGCGAGGGTAATTTCGGTGCTGTTCACTAATTTTTCCGTACGTTTTTCCCCGAGAGCTGTTGGGCGCGGCCACCGACCACGTAATTCGTTTTGTTATTCTGCGGCTGGGACTCGATTCTATGCGTATGTGTGTGTGTGTGTATTTCGAGTGTGTTTGTGAGTGTGGCTGAGTGCGCGAGGTACGAGATAGAATGGCGTACGTGGCGTATTCCCTCGGGGACCGTGCGTTAAAAGCCACTGCCACTCTCGTTTTCTCATCGTACGGCGTATATACATCCGGGTATAGAGCAGTTCGCCACGAGTGAATGGCCCGCTCGTCAGTCCTCCTGTATCCAGTCTCCTCGGCGTCGTATATATATGTGTATAGCTGTGCACTGTGTATACCTATATATTATATATTTTTGTATGTATGAAGCTGCATGTAAACATATATGGGGCATTCCGTATCAAATCCGAATTGGTTCGTAATTTTTTAAATGATCCTTCTGACTCAAAGTAACAGTCATGATTTTTTTTTTTTTTTCAATTTTTAAACCAGATTTGAGTACACTATTTTGTTTTTAAACATTTTGAGAGCCGTGCTTTTGAAAATCTGAAAAAATTCTCAAAAATCCGACATCAGACCTGAACATTTTTGGCACTAATTCGATGTTGTCCAGGATTTTTCTTCCCTTGATTTCAATTTTTTTTTCAATATTTTATTTTTCTGTTTTAATTATTTCAATGGATATAAAATGGATTTCAATGGATGGTCAATGATATTGCATTGAAAAAATTCGAATTAAAGGGAAGAAATATCCTGGACACAGATTTTTAAGTAACGGCCCTCAAAATGTTTGAAAAAAAAATTATAGCGTACTCAAATTTGGTTTAGAAAATAAAAAAATAAATCATGATTGTTATTTTGAGTCAGAAGGATCATTTGAAAAATTATGAACCAATTCCGCGAGATCAAGGGTCACGAATTGGAATGCCCCATATATACGTATTTATATGTAAGACCAAGGATAGCAGCTATAGACTGTATATGTATAGAGCTGTATATTGCGTTTATATGTGTTAAGACCAGGGATAGTATAAGCGCGGGCGTATGCGAAGGGACGTTACGACGGCCGCGGGGGGAAGTTACACCGCCGAGGCGAACTCGGCCCGGCGCGTATAAACTTGACTAATGAGAACGAGGCAGCTGTCACGGGGGGCGCGCCCTCGGGTCACCGGTAAGTAAGTAAAACGGAATTATTTGCGGGGTTTTAGACCCCCATGCGAATTCCCCTCGACCGTCTCCTCGCGGTCACCGCGCCGAGTTAATAATAATAACAAAAACGAAAGAAAAAAAAAAGAAAAAACGCTTGATGAATTAACCGATATATATGTGTATAGAGTCTAAGCTTCTATCTTACGGATCTCCGACTGTAATTAATTACAGGTGATACGGAAGAGCGAAATTTTAAATTTTTTTTTGTTTTTTTTTTTTTTTTTTTTTTTTTTTTTTCGATGATCAGACTTTTTTAATTCCCAATTTTTTTCAGGGAATGCAACAAAATTTAATTTATTGAGAATAAAAAAATCGAATCATTGACACTGATCAATAATTTTTTTTTTGCACTATACATATAAATAGACCAAAATAAAATCAGTTGTCACCGCGACTTCCGTCTTCACATCTCCTCAGTTGTATAAAAATCGCGACATCTGCGAAAAAATAGAAATAAAAAAATAAAAATAGCTTGAACAAAAAAAAATTCTAATCTTCGAACTTCCGGCGTTTGGCCGTTTTTCCGGCGAGCGGAATCTCGTATTTGCACAAGTATGACGAGAAGGAGGACACAGCCGCGCGCAGAGAGAGCCGCGGAGGGAGCCATTACGGAATCTCTCGCAATTACGTGTCCGGATTAAATTAGTGCCCCGAGGTTTCGCGTGCTCGCTAATGGCTGTAACTGTTTGTAAATGTAATCGTGCGGAATCGTACGTACGTGCAACTACACGTGCGTCTGGCCGCGCGTTCTATATGCGGTATAGGAGCGAGTACGAGTGCCTCGCGGCTCGTACAGATGCGAAATCGTCGGTATGCTCAGTGGATATATATATTTACAGACACACGTATACACCTATTTGTATTCTGTGCTCGGTTCGTTTTGTGCTCCGTTGGGGCGCGCACGGAACTAAACCCCCATCCCTATCCCCCATCCCCTCCCCCCCCCCCCCTCCCCCACCACCTGTCCCATTGCAATGCATTTAATTAAAGACGCAGCGAGCCTATCTCGGTGCATTTTCGAGCCTGAGTCCTGCGCCACTAGATCACGATTTGCCGCTGGATTCTGCAAATCCTTCGATTTACAATCCTCCTCACCCCCTCCCTCACCCCCACCCCTCCCCACCTACTATTCAGCTCTACGCCTGCATACCTGAAGTGCAGCTGGACTCTGTGCATCGGCAGTAAAGTTCTCGGGTCTTGGCTTACCTGAAACAGAATAAGGGAACATTTTCATTAGGTTGCGTTATCGAAGGAAATGGATTTTTAAAATAGAAATAAATTTCATGTGACATTTATTTAGATTCAACAGAATCAACTTAGAATTTCCGCAGCATCAGATATTTGTCACCCAATAAAAGAGGCAAGAAAATAAATCCCCAAAGATTTTTAAGCGTCACGATTGCTCGACAATCTCCAAAGCGATGAGCCTTAATGGACGCTAATTTTTTTCTCTCCTCTTCCCTCGAAGCAAGTTGCGCAAAACGCGTCGGTATATATATCGTAAGCGCTGTTATTATATCGCCGGTCCCGAAAGCTCCGGCATTACGCGCACTGGTAAATAGGATCTTCGAGTCGGTTCGTCGCGAGCAAAACGCGCGGCGAACGAATTATCATTTGCCGCTCGCGCGCGCGGCGCTCGTTTTCGTATACTCGCCGATTAATCGCCGAGATTATAATTCAGACCGGCGGCGAGTGTAACGACGCGTTCATTAAAATCAGATTTATACCGGGATGAAATTTTCGCGGCGGATCCGCTGCGGGATTTCGCGATTCGCAGCCGGACGTCGCCTTCGCCACTGACGCGAGGAGTCCTCTACGAGTCGACTCGATGTGTGTAAACGCTTTGGCCGCTTCGACTCGCTCAGCCAACGACGTCCGGACGTGAAACCTGCCGGGCAATTTGGTCGCCGCGCGCAAGGAAAGAGGATAAACGCCCGAGAAATTAAGCGTCATCGTCTCGGGAGAAATGAACAAATAAAAGGAGACGGTTTTTTGCGAATCGCAGATAATGCAGCGCGCGCGATGATACAAATTGACCGTTTACGGAATTTCGCGCGAGCGAATGAGAGAATTTTCAGGTGATGTTTTTGATAGGAGTTGATTAGATTAAATCGCGATTTGGCAACTTTTTTTTTTTTTGGGCGAAATAAAATTGTCAGCTCAGATCATTTTCATTGAAATGTTTCCTTGAAAAAAAATTGAAAGATCCGGAGAAATGAGAAATCTTGACTTGAAAAAAATTGAAAAATCCTGAGAAATGAGAAATCTTGTCCTCATAAAATTAAAAAGAACGCTGAGAAATGAGAAATCTTGCCCTGAAAAAATAAAAAAATCCTGAGAAATGAGAAATCTTGTCCTGAAAAAAATAAAAAAAATCCTAAGAAATGAGAAATCTTTTCCTGAAAAAAATAAAAAAATCCTGAGAAATGAGAAATCTTGTCCCGAAAAAAAAATCCTAAGAAACGCGAAATCTTGTCCTGAAAAAATAAAAAAATCCTGAGAAACGAAAAACCTTCACCTAAAAAATTCCGGTAATCGCGACCGACAGTTTTGCCCAACGTTTATCAGGCAAAACGCGAGGAAGGCTATCGGGAAGCGATTATATTTGAAAATCGCTCGACGTCCAGGGTCACGACATGTAATACCGAAAACGACAAAAGAAAAGAGAAAAAAACGAATTAAAAAAAAGGGAAAAAGGATTCGAGTGGCGTTTTTGCGCGATATCGCGAAAAATATGGAAATTGTACGTCGCGATAAGGCGAAGAAAGGAGGCGAAAAAAAAAAAGCGCAGGACGTGCTCGTCGATCGCCGTTGGTTGGGAGCCGCGCCTAAGAGCAACGCGACACGCCTGGCGTCTCGCGCGAGCGCCGGCGCACGGAGAGCGGCCGATAAGCCTGGATATTAAGTAACATTAGGCCATTATTCCCGGGGACTCGGTGCTTCGGGGCGCGAGTCGCGTCGCCGGGGGCGTCGAGCTCTAATGCCTCGGAGAACGGGGCTGAAAAAAAAAAAAGGGTTGGGGATGGCAGCGCAGTGGGGAAGCGGGGTCGAAGGGTGCGCCCGGTACTGGCGTACACGTCCTCGCAAATTGACCGAGCATTCGCTCGGTAACATCGTGTTCGGCGATCGTGTTTGATCCACCACCGATTTATTTAGCGTGAGTCCTGAAGGCGACCCCAAACGACGACGACGACGACGACGACAAAGGTCGCGTCGCGTGGCTAAAATCTTCTCCTGAACTTCCTTATCATTATCGAGTGTCGCGGAGCGCCAATTGATACGACACTCCCGGTCTATATATATAAATCGACGGACCTTGATTCGTTGGTTATTTTTTTATGTAAAAGACAGTCATTAAAAAAAAAAAAAAATTGTGAGATAAAAAAAACGATGCGACTGCAATTTCTAAAGTGTGATTCTTTTCACTGAGAAAAATTAATAGTTGTGATTACCAATCGTTGGTCAGAGCTACCAATATTTTAGTAACTGCAACCAATTTTTTGGTAGATGTCACCAGTGATTGGTAGCCGCAACAACTGATTTTTTTCAGTGTTGATTAATTCATCTGTTCTCCAATTAATAAAAATCGTGAATTCAAAATTCCTTTTCTTCTCCAAGCGATCACAACGAATCCAATCCCAGACGACATTCATCACGACGAATTTCAATGAATCAGCTGGTATCCTCGTCACGTGACCATTGCCCCCGCTCCTCCCCCTCTCGTCTAACACCGACGGAAGGATATTTTTGCCGTTCCCAGAAGAGATTAGTCATATTTCAGTCGCACGTAATATCCGAGCGCTAATTACTCCGATGGATAAAAGTGCGGACCGCGAAGCTTCCAGTCATGCGTCCATTAGTCACACGAGTCGCACAGTTTTCCAGTCGCGTACTTACGCAGACACCCACACACACACAAATACGCACAGACGATAGTTTCACTGTCATTTCGATCCCTAATCATAGTGTATTAGGCCTCTCGACGATGTTTTGTCGGGTTTTGCGGTCGGTTACTCGCGTTGTGGACAGTTACGAGCAATTTTTGGTCCTCCACAGAGAACAAGAGAAAGAGAGAGAGAGACACCGGTCGACCCATTACACGGAATGGACACGGTTCGACCGTGGCAAAATGGATACGCACGCACGAGAGGCGTCGGGACGCCTTGTAACCCGGGGATTTCGCGTCGAAAACTTATTTACGGTCTATCGGGGACGCAACTGGTGGAACAGGGAGGACGCGACAACTTTGGACGAAGACACAGAGAGCGGGAACGGCGAGAGTGAGAGACCCTGGAGTGTGGCAGGTGGCACGGGCGACCAATACAATTGTGTGTGATATGCATATTCATCGAAACTCGGCTTTATCGATCTCATATTATCGGGGCGTGCTTTAATTGACTCTGGATTCCCTCATTAGCGCTAATGGGTCAATCCTCCGTTCGGTACCGCGTTGACGCAGCTTCCCATAGTAGGGGCGGACATAGTAGGCGCTTCGGCGCCGATAGTGAAAGCGCCGCGGAGCAATCGGACAGACGCGCGAGTATATCGGTCCGGGCCGAAGATCCTTGCCTCGCGTTGGGGAGGACTTTATTAAAACCGGAGATTCGGAGAATGATCGCGTGAGCTGCGCGTTGGAGAATCGTGAGTGGTGCCAGTTGGACGGAATAAACGATTGGTTGAAATAAGCAGTTGATTAGAATAATCAGTTGGTCATAATAATCACTCGAAGAATCAGCTGGTCCAAAGAATTAGTTGCTTCGGGAGAATCGTTCTGTCAGAAAAATCAGTTGACCAAAAGAATCAGTTGGCCACAATGATCAGTTGGTTGTAAGAATTAGTTGGTCACAATGATCAGTCGGTCGGAAGAATCAGTTGGTCACAATGATCAGTTGGTCGGAAGAATCAATTGGTCACAATGATCAGTTGGTCGGAAGAATCAGTGGGTCACAATGATCAGTTGGTCAGTAGAATCAGTTGGTCACAATGATCAATCCTGATTAGCGAGTCGTGCCGGGATTTTCGACGCGGCAATTACGCAAAAGGCTTTAATATGCAATATTATCTGGACCCGATCCTTCGGGTGCGTCCCGAAGGGTGCGGCCCGCGAATGCCTGAATAATTGTCCGTGCGCGCGCGCGTGTATCCCAGTAAAGCGGCGTCTTATGCGCGTCACGGCAAAAGTTTGATTCTTTATTGGCGAAGGTCCCGATCCTCGATCGCGCCGCATTGATTCCACAATAAAGCCGCGGCGCGTATGAAACGCGCCGCACGCGATCGGAAGCGGCGCTTTTTGTCGACGTCGACGCGACGAGCGCGTCGACGTCGATGCCTCTTCGCTCGTTTCGTCGCGTTTATCGTTGCTGCTGCTGCGGCTGCGCGCCGATGCTTATCGCGCGCGCGCCGTGCGTGATCGTCGGCTCCTGCGATGACGCCGATCATCGGTCCTGGGCGCCCGCGAGGACTCCCGGATACGCGACGATCGGCTCGAGGCGACGCTGAAGACCATTAAACGAGAGATGGCGAAACGACGTCACTGGATTTACACACCTATAGGCAGAGACGTAAGCGGCTGACGATCGTCATGAAGTCGAAACGTCGAGACGTCAAGATGACGTCAAATTGTTGTTAATCGGATCTCGTCGCATAGACGACTGCGAATTTTTTTTTTTTTTTTTTTTTTTTTTTTTTTTCAAAATCAACTAAAAAGGGTTGTAACCGGTGTTTTCAGGAGTAGAATATACGACTTGAGAACGATGGTATAGGTTAAAAGTCGATATTTCGAAAAAATAAATTTCGTGACCCCGATTTGGGCGGTTTTCGGCCCGGCGGCCAGATCTACGATTTCTGACAAGCGAAACGACATATTTCCTTTTTTTTTTTTTTTTTTTTTTTTTTTTTTTTTCAAAAGTAACTGAAAAAGGGTTTTTCAGTTGCGATTTACCCTTTTAAAACTTTACAAGAGCGCAGCAGCGCAAAAGTATCTCGGGCACGCGCGTCAGCGCGTGTGATTAGTAAAAATAAAAAATAAAAGATGGACAAAACATTTTACGCTCGTTTTTTCGTGAGAAAGGAGTCGAGACGGCGAAGCGTGAAAAGACCCGCGTCGAAATCAGACAAAAAAACGATTTTTTACCTGTGCATCGCCACCGAATCGATCGATGCATCTCGCCTATTCAACGTCGCTTTAGTCGCGATTTTCACGCGTCGCTAAACGCTCGATCCTTTGGCTGAGAGCGTCGCTGGACTCCCGACCGATATACCGCTTGGACACCTAGTTTTGCAGGTGCCGCGCGGTGGACTAGACGATCGAAGGAGGCGGAGGAAGCGCGCGGAGCGAATTTTTGAAACGTTGGCGAAGAACGCCCGCTGAGCTCGCCGCGTCGAACGTTTCGCCGCAGCAGCGAGATCGACGCCTTGAACACAGATATACGAGTGTATTTTCGTGCCGCTGCGGAGATCGAATGACGGGTCTCCGATCCCTTTTGACGATCCAAAACGTCCCTTTATTCTCGCCTCTCCGCTTCTAATGGCGTCGTCACTTCTGATGCGCTCGGCAAACTATCACGTTGCAGTCTATGATTGCGCCGAATTTTTCGGCGAGTGAACGAGGCGAGCATCGATTTTTTTGCAGTGCGATTTTTTTTGCAGAAAAAAATGTCGTCCTAAGACTGATTTTTTGTGATTTTTTTTTGGTGGGGCTCTGCAAGTATACATCTATTGTGCACTTTAATTCATATGCATAATTATTTTGTTGACTCGTTTAATCCGAATTGCACGAACAATTGAGGTTCTGTTTTTGTTGCAAGCTAATTTTATTGCAATCAATGAACAGACGGATTTTTTGTAATTTTTTTTTTTGTGGGGCTCTGCAACTATACATCTATTGTGCACTTTGATTCATATGCATAATTATTTATATGACTCGTTTAATCCGAATTGCACAATTAAGGTTCTGATTTTGTTGCAAGCTAATTTTATTGCAATCAATGAAAGCGATCGACAGAAGTTGTTCACCTTGAGCGACATCGCAGCTGACGATAAGGATCTTGATGACGAAAAAACTGCGAACTATCGTTTAACGAGATTGCAATTTAGCAGCGTTGCAATGAGATCGAGTCGTTTTTTTATTGGTCCATTGATGGCAGACTCGTAAATGCGCTGACATTCGTCGAATTCCATTTCTTTTCATTGCATTGCGCGATTAATATGCGGAGAATGGAAATGTAATCGTACGAGCCATGATAAACGTGATTCCGATGATCCCGCCGCGTCTTCGTTTCTCGTTTGCGAGAATTTTCATTCGCTCGCCGTGCGCTTCCCATGTGCGCCGAGGGTAATAATCGTTTAATAGTCCACAATTCCGCGTACGGCGCTCGCACAGAGACCAACGAGTGGAAACGCACGCGTGAGCATGATATAAAGGTAAACCGGGGGTATCGTGTAATGCCACTGCTTACAGTCCATCTTCGAATTGATTGAGACGCGGGGATGATGAGCGAGTCTCTCGTCTCGGTGTGGAGATACAATTTACAATACGGGATTACAGAGACCGGCGAGAGCCGTGTAAAGGGCGAGGAAATACGTCGACATATGTGTGCCGATGACCCACCGACTATGATTTTTAGGATTTGCACGTGGTGTGGAATTTAATTGACATGTTTTAGGCTTTGCACGTGGCGTGGAATTTAATTGCCACGTTTTAGGCTTTGCACGTAGTGTGGAATTTAATTGACATTGGCCAGTGACAGATTTGATAAAAAGAGTAAAAAAAAGAGATACAAATTGAGGCAGAATCTTAATATTCTGTGAAAATTCAGAAGAGCCAATAAGACGTGCAAATAAATTCCGTCAAAATGTCAGTCAAATTCGATCGCAAATATGACTCCAATTTATCAAAAACTTGACAGTCCACCTGATTTATTATTATATTAAGTAACCCAAGTTCTTTGAACTCACCAATATTTATTTTCTCACGCAAAATCAAAATCTTAAATTGACCTAAAAAAAATACAAAAAAATAATCACTCGAATCCAATTGGTCCATTGACACAATATTGGAGCGATATTTAAAAAAAAGCCGCTTTCCCGCCGCCAAGAATATTTTGACCCCACATTTTATTAAAATTCAGTGAAAATACCGAATGATCAAAATAACGAATATCCAAAATAGCGAATTCCGTAATGCTAATCATTCTAGATTTACACGTTCGTTAGTTTTAAATTCATTATTTCAATTATTCGCTTTTTGGTCATTCGTTATTTTGATCCCCACTCCAAGAATTTTCGGTTGGAGGCCTCAAAATCTGGGAACTGCATTTTCAAGCTGAAATCCAGTCGGGTCCGCGAGGTCTCACATATCAGCAGCCGGCTCGGAGGGCGTCGCGCGCGCGCACAAAGTTTGCGGTGTCGGCGGCGTGGCTCGCCCAGTCGTTGGTCCCCTGCGCGCTCGGCGATGTGTGCGGACGACGGCAACGGCGGCGGTGGCTGATTCTTACGAATTCAAGAGTTAGCTCGGCTCAACTGAGCTGAACCCGGGCCCGGAGCAGACGTGTAATCTTCCGAGCTAGCCACTGGGCGGGGTAATGATACGGGGCCCCCACGGAGGAGGCGTAGTGTGGGGTACCCAACGTGCACAATGCACATGCAGGACTGATGCAAGGTGTGTGCGCGCGCGCGCGCTGCCTGCGGTACGTATGGTATGTGCGTCAGGAGCATCAAGTGTACCAAGAGCCGAGTCGAGAGCGAATAACGTCGCCCGCGTATCGCAGCCGCAGCAGCAGGTAGATATCTTTCTCGGGGCAGAGCCGACTCTGTTTTATACATCAGTGTTTCATTGGCTCTGCGGGAAAAATGCGATGAACACATAGTATGAATCTGTATGAAGAAGCGTCCGATGATCCGATTATGCGTGGAAGACGCAATTCGCGTCCGTGGATATATTGGACCTTTTTGATCGGAGGGTAAACACTGAGGAGGGAAATTACGGAAATCGATGACGTTTCCTATAGTGGCTTCAATGATGCATTCGGTTTGCATTTTTTTATTCTGTGAATTAAATTTGACAGCTGAGTCGAGCAATGTGATTATCAATTATTTCTGCAAGGTGAAACATGACAATTAATTTTCTACTTGACTAACTATAGTGAAAATAAGAATTTACTATAAAAATAAATTTAGTAAAATTAGTAAATAAATTTACTATAAAAATAAAAATAACAATTACTATAGTAAAAATAAGAACGTTAAAAAATAAAAATCAGACCATATCACACTGAAAAAAATTATTAGTTGTGATTAGAAATCGTTGGTCAGAGCTACCAATATTTTTGTAACTGCAACTAATATTTCGGTAGATCGAACCAATGATTGGTAAAATAACAACTACTAATTTTTCTCAGTGCAGGGCGAGCGGCAAGGATAACAAAAATTGTGAGAACGGAACTTCCGAAGTGAATTTTTAGCCGCGCATCCTCGAGGCCTTAATTTGTTTTGGCTGCGGCGGAGCGTAACGAAAGCTCGGCAAGTCGTTTGCATGCGATCCGTGAATTCGATCGGGATCCCGGGCGCTATAATCCGGCCGTGCGATATCAACGGGAGCAGCAGCAGCAGCAACAGAAGCAGAAGCAGAAATAACGAAAAGCGAAAAGAGTGAAAACAGAGGGGCGCGAACGTTCGCTTTTGGAATATAGGCGAGGATAATGAGCCTGGTGGCTCCGGAGGATTCGGATACCCGGTGTTTACTAGAGGGTGGCTTATAAAGAGACGCCCCTCTTGACTCTCTCTCGCCTGACTCTATCTCCTCTGACTTTGCGCTCGGATCGGAAGATCGAACGCATTCTGCATACGTGGAACATGCAAATTTTCGGGGGGGGGGGGGGGGAGGGGGGAGTCCCAGGGGGTGGGATAGCGAAATTGTCGGATGCGCGAGGAACCGGAACGTCCTTAATTCCGCAAAAGCGTTTCTCACCGGTCCAATCGCCATCGCGAATTGCAGACTTTGCAAAATTATTCTCAAATTTTTGCAAAAATAAAGGAACAATTATGTTGCAGACGAAAAACAAAAAATTCCGTCATCGCGAATTGCAGACTTCGCAAAATTATTCTCGAATTTTTGGAAAAAGTAAAGAAACAATTATGTTGCAGAAAAAAAATGCTGCCATCGCATAAATTCAGTCATCGCTATTTTTTTAATCGTATTTACCGTAGATTTTTTTTATATTCACTTGTGATTGTGACTTGAGACTTCAGTGCTGCTACCAACGACTCGCTTTACCAACGACACGAATTAAATTAAAAAAAAATAAAAAATAAAAAAAATAACAACAACAACTCGTGCCAAGAGAGACAGAGACAGAAAGAGACAGAGATAGAGAGGGAGCCATTAATTAATCAATTTGCCGTGAGCGCGGTTATTAAGTAATAATTACAGAGGCCGGACTGGCAGGCAAACGTGTTGTGCGCGGGTCGTTCGTGTATCGTCTTGGCGCTCCGTATGTGGAGCGAGACCAACGAGGAAAGCGGGGAACGCGCGATGAGACGTCCGAGAGATCCGAGGAGCTCGCGCGAGAGAGGAGCTTCGCCGAGCCGTCATCTCGTTTGGCAAAACGAGCGGACGCGAGAACGAACTTCGGGCTCTCTCGCCTCTTGATGCATATTCCGGACGCTGAACAAACCGAATGGGCGTTTCGCCGTTGCATTCCGGAGTAAGGATATCCTTTAAGATGAGGAACTGCGCCATTAGCGGGTTCCCGTGTGTCGAGGCAATAAATATAAATTAGCCCTGATTTCGCTGGTTTCGAATTTTCAATTAGTTTCAAACGATATGAAGGCTTGTACAGAAATAGAAAGATGGAGAGTGGGGCAATTGCAATTGCTACGAAGAAAAAGCAGCTTCAAGACGAGTCATCGCAATCATTATTGTGGGTCAATATATATATTTTTTTTTGTGACGAAGAATTGTCAGTTCTGATAAGCAAATGCGATTAATATTCGGCTGGCCAATTGATTAGAGTTCAATAGATTTGTGGGTCTCACTAATTTTTATTCCAAATCGATTTGTGCACTGAGAGAAATAACTATTATTAACTGTTGCATTGATTATAAATAATTAGTACAGATAACTTTTTTTGTAATAGCTAAGGTTGTATTTAACTATAAATTAATAGTTACCAGTATCTTTTATTTCTCTCTGTGTGAGTCTCACTAATTAGAGTTCAATTGATTAACATGTTTAATTGAACGTCGATCCTATAGATTCGAATGAATTCATTGTCGCAAGCAAACAAGTTTTCGAGATACCAGAAATCCAGTTGCTTCACTCTCTGCGTTCGAAATATAAATATTTTGAAGGAAAAAAAAGAACAATTCACAGGACTGAACTGAACGACGTCGAGACCGAGAACCATGATGGTTACCAGCGGGAAGGTGGATAAAACGGAGTCATTTACGTGCCAGTCGCGGACCTCTCAGTGTCGAATGGGTCTCGCGGTAATAAGAATCGTCCGCTCATCAAGCTTGACGCTCGTCGCCAACAGCCGTTTACATCGCAGACGGCAAACGGTGGACACGTAACACACGGAGCACAGAGAGAACGGATGCTTGGGAGTTGAAAAAAAAAAAAAAAAAAAAAAAAATGAGAAGAATGACAAAAAATTGGAGTCGCAAATGACACAGAGAGGCCGCGGGGTGATATAATGACAATACCGACGGCGAGCGACGACTGCGTTTCCCTCCTCGCGCTCCGCACCGGAAGTAACGCGCTTGTTCCTCATACGCAGCGCAACGTCGGTTTTTCAACCGCGGCGACGAGGAAGAGAAGATCAGCGAGATTACACTTGGACTCGAATTGCCATTTTTCGGTAATATATGAATGTAAAAAAATCATGCATGTTAAAGGCGTTGACGAGATTAATTTTGTATGATAATAATTCCAGAATGTTATTAACAAATTGATGAAAAATAAAATTGTTCAACGAATTATTCGGCAAACCAATTTTCTTGTTTCGATGAAAACGATTCGTTTATTTTTATGAATACGCATGAATTTTTTCAGATTTTTTAATTCACTTTGAATTTTGCGTTTTTTTACATGGGAAAATTCACTCAGTTTAAGGCGCAACGACTGCCATAAACGATTCGATCCGGATTTTCGCAGGATACGACCAAGACACGAATTTGACGAAAAAAGAAAAAGGAATAGTCGCCGAAAGGGGAAGGATGAATGTAAAATCACAGTTCGACGAATCGAGACAATAAAAATGTTTCTGAGGCAGAGAGAATTTTCTCTCTCTCTCTCTTTTTGTCTCTCCGCAGGAATCGGGAGACTGCGCTCGCGTGGGCAGCCAAACAAATCGTGGCTAATAAGCGGTTGATGCATGGCGATCGGGGTTCCGCGCTGGTGGGGCGCCAATACATAAAAATAAGATAAATTTTCCTCGCTCCAACGGTGATGAATGGCGGGATGAATTATTGAATAGTTAAACACACAGGCGGTGTGACGCGCGGCCGCGACGACGAGGAAGGGGACGAGGAAGCTGCTGCTGCTGCGCGGCGGCCGCGAAGCCAGAGTGGACCGAGGGTCCCGGGACGGGCCACGAAAGGTCCGATCGGGTCCGGCGGATCGACCGAAGGGACCGAGCGCCTCTCCTTCGACCGGTCGACCCTTTTCACACCAGTCTCGTCCGCCGATTCAAACAGCACCTTCGAAACCCTGTTTTTTTCGTCAAAATCGTAACAAAAAAAAAATGCAACTGCAACTTCGTAGTCTTGAAATGATAAAAACAAGTTGAAAAAAAAAAATTGATAAAAATATACTTGAAAAATAAATACTAGACATTTTCTTAATGGATTTCTGCGAAGCTAATAAAATTGTAAAAAAAAAATTCAACTGCAATTTCGTAGTCTTGAAATGATAAAAACAAGTTGAAAAAATAAATTGATAAAAATACACTTGAAAAATAAATATTAGACATTTTCTTAAGCTTGGATTTCTGCGAAGCTAATAAAATGGTAAAAAAAAAAAATTCAACTGCAATTTCGTAGTATTGAAGGAATTAAAACACGTTGATAAAAATACACTTGGAAAATTAATACTATAGAATTTTTGATAAGCTTGAATTTCTGCGAAGCTAATAAAATTGTAAAAAAAAATAATGCAAGAAGTTACAACCGCACAGAAGTTGAATGAGTCAGTTCGCTCGACGCCTTCGCCGAAAGTGCTCGCGTTGCAATTTTCTCGCGGCGCCGCGCGAAGTACCCGCGATTTTCATTCATGCGCGCTGAAAGTGTTTCGCATATGCGGACCACGAGTTCTCACATTCGGGCTGTGTATAACGGTGGCTCGAAAAAAAAAAAAAAAAAAAAACGCGCACGTGTGTGAGTGGCAGTAAAGTTACAAACGAGTCGTGGCCGTAGGGGACGCCTAATTTTTTACTGCCGGCTAAAACGTGAGTTTTGACGAGCCGATATACGTATGAGCAATATCTATATGTTTTTACACACGCCCATCTGGATTATGGCCAGATAAAAAAAAAGTGTTAAATCCCAAAATAAATATATTTGAAAACCTTTAAAAAAAAATGGTATCAATTTAAAAATATTAAAAATAAATTTCCTAATAAATGTGAAAAGCAATCGAATTAATATAATTATGATTTTGACTGGTCGAACACCTTTCCGCTCATTTTCGTCGTCCGATCTTTCGTCCAGCGAGCTGGGAGACTCGGTCAGCTCGGTCGGCGCGGAAAAAAGGCGCCTCGCGGGCTCGCGATCTTCGCGCGTCCCGAAGAGGCGAAGGAGGCCTCTGGAATCAACTGAGCCGGGACCGCGGCATAAATTCTCCGGGACCCGAGCGACCGAGACTGCGCCTCGCATCGTTATGGCTCTATCGGTCGACAGAGCCGATTCCTCATTCCGGCTCCCAGCGGCAGTGCCACGACCTCTCCCGGCGCTCGGAGCGATTGACCCCTCGCGTGATTAAATTATAACGAAAAATGTGAAGCTCGTCTCGTATTTATTTTTATTTTTCAGTCACGCCGAATTTAATCGAACCAAGGGGGCAAATTCTACGAATTTTGTATTTCTCGAACCACAATTTCTTAAAAATTACCTATTCCTATTTAATTTTTAATTAAATTTTTTCAAGTATAATGAAGTATGTATTTTTCCTTTTTTACTTAGAATTTAAATACAATTTAAGACTTCGGCAATACTGTTTTCATACTTAATTCTTTGCGCGTGTTAATATCGTGAAAAATCGAAATGAAGAAGGCATCCGTTTCCCTTTTGCATCATCTCAAATTTATGCACAACGATATTCAGTGAATCTTGTCAAAAATAAAGGTCATTAGCATCGACGGGAATGAATTTTTTCCGTCTATGATTTTCGGTGACTAATTTTATACACTGGATTATTTTCGTGCAGGGAGAAGAGGAGGGGCGGAATCGCCGTGGCATTAGGGACAGGTTCATCACGAAGTCATAAAGCGCGTTTATAAGGCAATAAGGAGACAGCGGGAGCGGCGGCAGCGGCGGTTCGACCGCGGGCGCGCGGCAATTACTTAAGAACTAATCAGCCCAAAGCCGAGAGGACGCGCGCGCCGCGGCCCCGAAGCCCGGCTCCGGGGTTCGGGGACCGTCGACCTCTCGGCGGGCGCCCGCGAAACGTTTCGCGCTTATATTCCGGCGAGGCAGACGAGTCCCGTTGGCGGCCGCGACGGACAGCTGGACGGAATTAAGTTTCGGTTTCCGTGAAAGAATATCAAAATCAATTTCTTTTTCGCTTCACGAAACTTTGTATTCATTTTTATTGGCACAATTAAAAAAAATTGTAGTTAACAATTTTTTTTTTCACGATTTGAACCAATTAAAAATTGAAAAAACGTTTTCTTTTTTCGATTTTTATTCCCACTTGGATTTAATTCAAGCCAAACGACGCGAATTCGTGAGAAACGTTTTGGCCGCCGCGAAACGTAGCCGCAAGTCGGTGATATAATATTCATATCCCTGGAAATCGCAACCGCGCGACGATTGTGAAAAAAAAAGAGGGAAGAGCGAGGTTACGTAACGAGAACAATGATACGAATACCGAGTAAATTGGACTCGGGTTTGCCACACTCGAGAAAATGCAGAGAAAATCGCAAACTACTGAGAAACAATATTTCCCAATATAACGGAATAAAATTGCATTTACACGGAAATAAAAATTACCGCAAGCTATTTTTTTCTCAAAAAAAATTACCGCAATGACATTTTTTTCTCAAAAAATACAATTTATTTTTTGAGGTAAATTCTTTTCTGTTTTTCTGTGCAAACATTTTTCTCGCAATTTTAATTGTCTTCGCTGGAGGGGGAATAAAAATAGCGAACAGATGACGTTGAACGCAGGCAAAAGTGTAAAAATCCAACGAGCGAGTGCGAACGAGACGAGACGATAGAATAATACACCGAAGAGCGAGTCTCGTCGCTCTCAGCTGACAGTCGGGACGAGTCAAGAGAGACTGACTAAAGTATAATCAGAATCCAGAGCGAGTCCCGGGGAGTCGAGTGTAATAACAGTAATCCCTCCCTTCGTCGGCAATTTGGCCGTTCGCTCAAAAACTCCAAATTATAGAAGCTGCTGTCATTAGCCGGACGAGCGCGCGGCGGCGAGTGCGAGCGAGAGGAAAAAACGAGAGCGAGTGAAACGGCGAGAGTCGCAGGGCGTATCTACGATATGCCCTGGACTTCCCCCGGACCTTCGTAAATTTTTGGGAAAATTCTCGACGCATCCGCAGACTTGCGAAGATGCATTGGTCTCGTAGAACAGATGCAACGGTCGAAACGGACGAAAAATTATATTTGTATAGCTAAGCTGCTGGCATTTCATCTTGAAAAATGTGGGTAGAATAATTAACGTTGTGTATTTTTTCGGTGCAGAATAAAAACATCTGTTATCCAAACAAACATTTTTTTTTTTTTTTCTTAATTATTAACCGGTCCAAAAAATCCTTGCAAATTGGCTACAATATTTGAAACATAACACAAAAACCCAGGATACGAAAAACTTTTTTATTGCTTATGTCCACGATTGCGGCCGCAATTTTGATCTGAACCAAAAATTTCAAAAAGATTATTAATCTGTAGGAAATTCGCTATCGCGCTATGGGAGCTTTTTTTTCTGCAATCCCTTTCTCTAAGAAAGGCTGTAGCGACCGAAATAATTCGAATTTCGATAAAAAAATTTAACAGAATGTTTATAACCGTGTTTACTATCCGATAATGGAAAAAAAAAATCGATTTTTTTTTAATTTCACACTGTGACGATCCCTTCAGCCCCGCGTTTAGTGGAAATATCGACTGAGCCGCATCGATACTTCCGTTAAAATGTTAAAACAAAATATTCGGCAATGCTAATCGACATTTTAAAAAATTCTATCACCAATAACTTCGATCAATTAAATATTTTGTCTTATTTGCAAAATATTTATTTCGCCGCTCGCAACCAAACGTTTTGTTGGATTTAGCAATTTTTATTTCTCACTGTGTCACTGACGTTCGCGCCGCGACAAAGATCGCTGTCATTGTCGGAGTGAAGCACGACGAATACGCCGCGCGGTTCGCAAAAGTAATCGCGAGAGAAGCTGCTCGGGTGCGTCCGAGCGGCGCCGAGATAACAGTGATTTCGCGGGCGACGCTCGCGGCCGATTTACTTTGCGTCAAAATGGTAGGGCAAACGGCTGCTCTCGCGGAGAGCGACGGTAGAACCGAGCGAGCGAGACGGCAGCGCCGACGCTGCGCTGCTGCGTTGCACTTGGCCGATGTGAGACCTCGTCGACCGTATAACCAGAAGAGAACGAGACGAAGACTCCGCGCCGCGGATTTCAGCCCCGGGCTACGTTCGCATCTCTTGCCCTTATTTTCGCTCCGACGGTTGTAAGTAGAGCGATGGGACTGAATTAGAAGAGACGCTCCGGGGCGGCTGGATACGACGCGACTGCGATTTTTCAGCCCTCCCATTATTATGACCCTTTGTTACTCCCGCTTGGGCAACGGCTTCCTCGTTAAAACACCGTAAATGCACGGTTTTCGGCACTGAAAACAAAACATTTTTTCGTCCTGGGACGAAAATTTCGCTAATAATCGCGAAATTTGTTGTCCTTCGGATTTTACTCTCAATCTGCGACAGTAATAATAGTAAAAAAAAAAGAAAACGATTTTTGTTCTTTTAATTTTTAATTTAAAAAATCGTTTTTTTTTTCTCATTAGGTTACAAAAAATAGGAAGTGGTAAATTAACTCCCCCCACAATTCGCGAGATTATTTGCGAGTCCTTGAGCGATATCACGAAGACCTTTGTGCAAAGTCTCATTAAGCATAAAGAATTATCGGTATTCCTTTCACTCAAGAAATGTCACACGCTCGCCGGTACATTTCACTTTATATTCACTTTATACGCCTCGTGACTCACGGCTTCAGCGTCAAAGAAAAAAAAAAAAAAAAATTACATACAACATATATAAATATATAACGAGAATAAAATAAAATAATACGAGCGAGATGAAAGAAAAAGCCAAACGTTATCAGAGTCCATTCTAGCGACGTAATCGATCGGCCGGGATCTCGCAGGAAGCTTTTGCGCCGTTTGCCCGGGTTTTAGAATATTGTAATCGTAAGGGAGACGTGGAATTTGCGATTGGCGATCTCCTCGCCGCGCCGAGGGGATTTACACGAGCCGCGCGCGGCAGCAGCTTTGGATTTTCCACGTCTCGGCAATCAGTCCGGTGCTCCGTCTCTGTCGACTCGGCGTACACCTTACATTGTGGCAACCGACCAACGAACCAACCAAACAAGCAACCAACCAACGAACCAACTAAAAACCAACCCCTCGCGTGGGTATCTTTGCATCCCGCGTATATAAAACAACTCGCGCAGGCCGCGTTCACCTATAGCTAAATAATGCCGAGCACGCTTCGAAGGATTTCGCAACTCGACCTCTTCCTTAAGGATTAAGGCTCATAGCCAACACCAGCGTTATCAAAAGGTCAATTTGATCCATAAATGCTTCCAAGTTTCCACATAAAAAAAATCATTTTATACCGAAACATAATATTTTTATTAACAATCTCATTTTCAACACTGAACTGTCCCATCTTTAGAAATAAAAATTGACTCTATCCCACGCCAAATTAATCAAATTCTTATTATTTATAAGAAATTTTTTTTAGTCAATTTTCAGAAATTTGTGATTAAATTTCTATTGTAATTAAAAGAACATCGAATTTTAATATTATTAATTGAATTAAATCATTCTCAATAGATGACTGAAGCAAATATTAGCTTTTTCCATCCTCACACTGAAAAATCGTCCCAAATAGAAAAACAATCCAAATGTCACGAATATTCACAAACTTTACCACCAAAGCTGAAAGTCAGCCGCAAAAACCCAGAAAATAATTGCGAGCATCTCAAACCCCGCAGAATAATCCTCCAACCAAGCGACATACGCGTAAATCCGATATGGCCTCGCCATAACACATTTCGCTATTATCGTTCTAGCCATTAACCCACCCAACTAACTCACGAGGTTTGTGCATCCACGGCGAACGTACCCCGCGCGATATACGTCGGATTAGCGTCTTCCCCTCGTTCCCGGAGTGTAATAATCTCGTGATAGTGGAAGTTGCAAAAAAAAATAAAAACGACGTTGAACCG
Source organism: Itoplectis maculator (assembly GCA_964034905.1). Taxonomy (NCBI): domain Eukaryota; kingdom Metazoa; phylum Arthropoda; class Insecta; order Hymenoptera; family Ichneumonidae; genus Itoplectis; species Itoplectis maculator. The sequence continues at coordinate 8,625,387 of OZ035863.1, forward strand.
ACGGAGTAGTCTCGTTTCTCGCCTGCAAAGGCGTAAAGCAAAAAAAAAGATAAAAAAAAAACATATATATATTTCGTAGTGCTGAGAATCAGGCAGCGAGTGATTGCAAAGGCAACTGGTTCTCGATCGGCTTCATAAAGACTGTCTTGACTGTGGCTCGAGTCGCAGTCTCGTTTCGCATAGACGAAGCGCGCTTCGATATCGTTGCACTCGGTTGGTGCGCAACGATATCGCGCAGAGCGCTGCTCGGCGCGCGCGCCGCAAACTACATATTACCCAAGCTAAGTGTATTACTATCTGTCCATAACGATTTGCCATTATCGCGATCGTCGCGATTTACGATCGATAGACGCGCGCACGAGTCGCTCTCTCTTTCTCTCTCGGCGGCCGATGCAATTCCTCCGGATGCTAATAGCCGCATTTACACATTCAACCGGCGCGCGCGACACTCAATTCGGAATGACTCTTTTATCTAAATGTGCGCCTCGGTGAAAATCGCGCGTCGCGAGGATCGTCGACAAATTATAAGGGACGACGAATCGTGTAAAAATAAATTCGATGTGACCATTGAGATATGTATTTACGATTTTTTTTAGTTGCTGTAGAGAACTATTTTTCGCAGTTGCGACACTAGAAACAAGATCAGTGATAGGGGAAGAATTATCGCTGTCGAATAATTCTTACTCGGTCTGGAAAATGAAGAGTAAAAAAAAACAAACGCGACTGACAAAAGTCCCCTCGAAAACGTCGCCACACCGAGAGAAAAAGTTTCCTTGATTCAAAGAAATTTCTTTGAAATCCAAACCTAAGAAACATTTCTTTAAAATCAAGGAAATAATATACTTGATTCAATATTATGGTTTCTTTGAATGATCAGAAATGCAATGAAACAGAGTTCATTGTTTTAAGGAATTTTTTTCCTTAAAGTGGCGGACCTGATGCCGTCAAAGTAATCGTTTCTTTAAATCAAAGGCACCGTTTCCTCGAATCAATGAAAACGTCTCTTCGATTACACTCCTCAAGGAAATGTTTCTTTAAAGGCAATGAAATGATCTCTTTGGAATTCAATGACAATATTTCCTCGAAAACAAGTAAATATTTCACTGAAATCAAAGAAAAAAATTCAATCCACCTATTTCTTTGAATCAAGCAAACTTTTTCTCTCGGTGTAAGATTAGCATTCAATAACGAGATTGCTTTTTTGGACATCATAAGCATGAAAATGGAAACCCAAGTAGATGCACTAAATGGTCACAAATGGATTGGTGTTGTCAGGGTAACTCCACTGTCTCAGCAATCCAAAACCTCCTCAAAATTTTTCACATATCGACACCTCCACAAACTTCCAGCGGCAAAACGCACACACTTTGACGATGATGATGACGATGATAACTGACCTCTTGCCGTTGCGTCTCCGTCGCTTCGTGGCGTAGACGGTGCCGAGTTGGCTCATCGCAACCGGATTATTGGTGACAGTCGCGGTGGACGGCGGCGGTGGCGCCGACGTCGGTGTCATCGCGCCCGGATGATCAACGACGCAGTGGGACGACTGCTGCTGCTGCTGCTGAGAATGCTGCTGAGGGTGCTGAGACCCGACGGCGACGCTCGACGACGTTGACAGGAGACTCGAGCATCCAGCGGCGGCAGTTGGCAGCGGCGGTGGCAGCTGCTGCTGCTGCTGAGGCAGCGGCGGCAGCGGCGGCTGCGGATGAGGCAGCGACAGCGGCAAAGGATGAGGATAGCCGCATGCCGCAGCGGCGGACGCGGCGGCAGCAGCGGCGCTAACGTAATCCGTCGGCGTGAGCGACGACGACGACGACGAAGCGGCGGTAGGCAGCGGCAACGGCGGACCGCAGATGCCAACCACCCCCGGACCGGCTGCTGCACCGCCGCCGACGACGCCACCACCACCACCACCACCGCCGATAACACCCCCGACCACCCCCAGCCCCGCGGCGGCGCTCCTGTCCAGCGCGTACACCGTGCAGACCGTCTTGACAGCTCTGTCAACGTAGCCCGTGAACCCCGTTAACGTCGCTACGTCATCCTCGCGACGACAACCTTCGCGTCGCGGCGACCACGATGATGATAGCGGTTGAGGCTGTGGAATGGACGGCGCGAGCCAGGGAGCCAATCGCGCGCTCGGTGACAGCTTATCGAGGTTGTGGCACTTGTTGACAGCCTCTTGACAGCGATGCTTGCGGCTCAGTTCTTAATCGTGATATGCGGTGTGAATATGTTGGACTTGAGACACTGGTTATCAATGTGTGGTTATCGAGGTTGTGGCACTTGTTGACAGCCTCTTGACAGCGATGCTTGCGGCTCAGTTCTTAATCGTGATATGCGGCGCGATTATGATGGACACTGGTTATCACTGTGGGGGAAGTTTGACGATTGGGGTACACTGGGTTTGTGTCCCTGTTCACGGTCACGATTTCTTTTTTTATATGAGGGTTGGTTTTGATACGAGAAATAGTTCGTTGGGATATGCGGCGCGAAAATGTTGGACACTGGTTATCACTGTGGGGGAGGGTTGAAGATTGGGGTACACTGGGTTTGTGTCCCTGTTCACGGTTACGATTTCTTTTTTTATATGAGGGTTGGTTTTGATACGAGAAATAGTTCGTTGGGATATGCGGCGCGAAAATGTTGGACACTGGTTATCACTGTGGGGGAGGGTTGACGATTGGGGTACACTGGGTTTGTGTCCCTGTTCACGGTCACGATTTCTTTTTTTTTATGAGGGTTGGTTTTGATATGAGAAATAATTCGCAGTCACCACGAATATTCCGTCACTCTGAGCACTTTATTTTCAACACCGGTCGGTCAGTATTCGGTATTCCTTATTTTTTGTCGCACTTAAGTTCACGAGTCCCGATGATAGGACGATTATGACGGCGCACTGAAAGGTTACACTATCGTTGCAGCAACGACGTCGTTGACGTCATCGGCGACGGGAAAAAACACTGAAGGCAAAGCGCCGGAAAAATGCGCTGCACACTCTCGTTGCGATTTTCGTCGGATTTTTTTAATCCTCCGCAACGACCTCCGATTGTTCGCCAATCACGAACAGGGAACCGTAGCACCAAACGTCGATCGTGTTACGTTTCCCACTTGAAAACGACGAATCACAAATCACAAACAACTCGAGTCACGTTCGCAGGTTCACTCGAACCCAAAACACCCGAAAAATAGCATCGAGCTTCGATTGTTCACCACCCGTGAACCGATATCAACGCTATTATCAACCATAAAAATCCGCCACTGTCATTTCCACATATTTCCCACTTGAAAATCCGTATCCACGGATCCAAAAAATTTCACAGGTCCGTCGGTCTAACAATTCGACAACGATAACCATCCACCCCCAATCAACACCTCCACATCTGCGTCGACCTCATTACCGATCTTCGTTCCCGAAAAAAATCCCACGGCTAAAAAAACGGCGCGAAAACGAAAATTCCAACTCGCGTCACCGTTGTCACGATTTCACATTGTTACCCTATCATAAATAATCCCTTCTCCCTCTTCCTCTCTCTTTCTCTGTTTAGTGCCCGTTTTATATTTTTAATTAATAGCGAAACGACGGATTAATACCGATCGCACGAATCGTCGGGTCGGCGGATCGTAGTAAGCACGAACGAGCGGTCGCCGAGCGCCAAGTGTCGTCACGTGTCCGCGAAAACTGGCAGCCGAGGGTCTTCCCACTCCGCGCGAGACTCGGGACTCGGTCGACTTTCGCTCCCACTCTGTGTGTGTTTCACGTCCCGGCCGACCGGCCTCTCTCCGTCCCTCTGCCGGGTGTTTCACCCACCACCACCACCACCACAAGCGCCGAGCGAGCGAGCGGCAGCAGCGACGCTCGTGTCGGATCGAGGAATCGGTCGAAACTGCGCCAACGTCCGAGGCTGCGGCATAAGCCGATCTCACTCCCGCCGCCTCCGCCGCTGCCGCTTGCCGCTGACCCCCTCGCGGCCGTTCCCCAACGCTGCCGCTCGTGGCGAGTCCTCCCCCCTCCCCCCCTCCCCCTCGCTCCCCCCTTGAGAAGCCCTCACGACCCCCTCTTCGCCGCAATCGCGCCGAGGACTCTCTCAATGCGCCGGCCTCTTTCCCGTCCGACCGCGCCGGGGGATCATCCAATATAATAATAGTACTCCCACTCCGCGCGGGTCAAAGCGGCTGCCGCGTGCGCGAGGTTCCCCGCAGACGCCTTTTCCGAGACGGCGACGCGTCAACGACGAGTTCAGAGGACTCCTGAGGACCCACGAAAAATTGTACAGGTGCAGTGAGAAAAATGAGTAGTTGCGATTACCATTGGTTCGATCTACCGATATATTGGTTACAGTTACTAAAATATTGGTTACAGTTACTAAAATATTGGCAGCTCTGACCAACGATTGGTAATCACAACTATTAATTTTTTTTCAGTGGACCACAATTTTCGTCCAAGCTTCAGAGTTCACTGACTTAGTCATTTTTTTCCCGCCCTGTAGACGTGTTGAGGAATAGTAATTACGTATTTTAATTCAGAGGTAATTAAGAGGGATCCACCATTTTTTTTTTTTTAGAAATTTTCTTCGTTACGCTAATTCCAGAGAAGGTGGTTTTTTTTTCCTTGCTCCGAGGACAGTGCGCGCGCAGCCGGCGCTCCGCGTTGAGGCGGCTCGTGAACTGCTACCGAGAGTCGTTCGCGACGTAGTCCGACTGGCGAGCAGCAAGCTAAGAGCGAGAGTCATATGGTGGGTGTTTGTTGTGTCGTGCGTGCGGCTCAGGTCGCTGGTCAGAGTGGTCAGAGTCGCCGCTGGGTGTCGAGGGTGGTGGTCGTGAGTAGCGGCGGAGGTGGCTTGTGGTCGTGCGCGCCAGTCGGTCGCAGCGCAGTTTGATACGCAGCTCGCGTCGAGGCGCAGGCAAAGCGGCAGCAGCGCCGTGTGCGCCGTGTGCGCCGTGCGCCGTGCGCCGTGCGCACCAGGCGCCGCCGCCGTCGCCGCACGCCGCTCGACCGGCGCGCCCCTACATCTGGCGGCGCGCGCACGGCGCTTACCCCCACCGCGCGGCCCAGGCCACGCCCACCGCGACACCGTAACCGCCAATCGGCGAGCCAGCATGGCGCCACCCGGCGTAACCGCGGAACCACTGCGCGCGCGAGAGAGAGACTTGGATAACATCGCCCGAGCAGCCACCTCGCGCGGGATTCCTCTTTCGGCTGTTCGTCACACACGCCGCCGATTTTCCCGCTTATCGCGGAATTCGCGGGTTTCGAGATGCGAGCTGGTTTTGCGGTTTTGCGCGGCTCTTCGGGTGGAGCGATTTTTCCATTTTTTTTGCGTTCACGCGAGAATCTTATTTTACGGAATTTTTTTCAACGGAATTTTAGAGATGAATTTTGTTTTGTATTTTATTTTTTTATGGTACACTGAGAAAAAAAAATTGCTAAATCCAAAAAAATTTGCGGTTGCGGGCAGCGAAATAAATATTTTGCAAATTTGCCAAAGGTACCAAAAGTCGGAGGGTACCAATGAGTTTACTTTTTTTTTAAGCTACAAAAATATAAATATATCTTGCTGAATTTTTGTAATGGAATTATTCGAAATTGCATTAAAAAAATTCAGTACAGAACTGTAAAAAAAAATAATTAATTTTACCTTCTCACGAAAGACTCACCTTATAGCGTCTCAAGTCACAGATATGCCCCAAAGATTTTCACCAGAAAAACGTCACTCTCGTCCCTCGACTCGGAGACACCGCCGAAACGGCGAAATAACTCACATCGCTGCCGTTACATTTATTTTACATCCTCGTAAATCCCTTTCGAAGCGCGTCCCGCGACTCGCAGAAGGCATCGGAGAGACAGTAACGGAGGTGAATATCGAGGAGGAGTGTATATAGTACGCGATGCAGATAATAAAATTGATATCGTCTGGGTTCACAATATCGCACGACTCGTCGACTCCGATAGTCACGCACACGTAGTACCCCCCCTCCCCCTCATGTCCTCTCCCCCTCCCCAACCCTTTTACTCCCCATGTAGACTTTAATGGACAGGAATGCGGTGCGGATATGGAGAAGCGAGGGAAACCCCGACCAAAGGGTGAAAGGTCGTCCCGTGCACGGAGCAAAAAAAATGGGAGGAGGGGGGGAAGGAGTAGGATGGGATAAACCGAGACTCTCGCGAAGTACGTCGATATACATAGCACGATCGCGTAATAGTTAAAGGTCGATCGTTTTAACAAGTATTTTTCATGCCTCGGGAGCATCGGCGGACGTAGCCCGAATATACATGTATACAGGGAGATCCAGTTTTGAATTTTCATTCAAACCGCCGCCATTTTGTCATATTTAAAAAAAAAGCTCTCATAGCGCTATAGCGAATTTCCTACAGATTAATAATCTTTTTGAAATTTTTGGTTCAGATAAAAATTGCGGCTGCAATCGTGAAATCAATGCAGGACTTTTTTTACACGAGCTATTTAAACAATTTATATCATTATTATACATTAAAGAAATGCACATAAAAAAAATCATTTTGTATTCTTCAAGAATGTACTTATTTATAAAAAAAAACCAGACCAATTAGTTCATCACAACTTAACAAAAAAAATTCGCGAAAATCATTGATTTTTCGGAGGGTCACACTGTGACGATCCCTTAACGTACTCTCAACTTTCTGTTGAGGGCGTTCGATGCGAGGGTTCTGGATCACCCTGTACATGTATATATACGTAGCCCGACCTCAGGGCGCGCAGTTCACGTCTCGATTCATTCCGATCACGGGCAATCAGCGGGAGAACCACGCCGCGGCCACTTCGAGTCCCCATCGCAGGAGAAGAGGCCCTCTCCTCCTTCTTCCACTTACATATCCCGAGTCGTCACGTTTTCTCTTATCTCTCAGCGCGGCCGAGACCGAGCGGCCTCCTCTCACAGTTGTTGCGCTTCGTGAGGGCTATCGGATATCTCGCTGACTCGTGTATCGCGCTCCATGCGATATATCCACACATACGGATCGCGAACACCGACACCGATGCGCAGCTTAAACGACGACGGAGACGACAAAGCTCCTGGAACATGTGGACACGTAAAAGTCTCGCTGCTCGCGCAGCGAGACGCGATTTTTTCGCTCTCTCACTCTCATAAGCGCTCTGCGTGTGGGTCGCAAATGGGATGAAAGCTCGCGGGGGATGGAGTAGGGAAGAGGGGAGAGGGGGGAGGGGAATATAACGCTCGGATAATCGCGAACATAAAAGCGGGTTAGTCGAGTAAGTCGAATGGCCACTTGGGCTTTACGCCCAAGGACTCGCGGTTTTCTTTCGCTTATCCTGGCGCGCGACGCGGACTCTAACGCAAGGACGACATGCAACTCGCCTCGCAGTTTTGGCGCGACGTCTGCATCTTGAAAAAGCAAAAATGGTGCATTTAAAAAAAAAATGAAGATGAAAATGAGAAACCTTTAGTTTTAGGAGTTTACTATTAATTCACTGCGTTGATTAAAAAATATTTTTATTTAAACTAGGCTAATCACATGTGCTCGAGATACTTTTGCGCTGCTGCGCTCTTATAAAGCTTTAAAAAAGTAAAACGCAACAAAAAAAGCCCTTTTTAGTTGATTTAAAGAAAAAAAATATATATATTGTCGTTTTGTTAGTCAGAAATCGTAGATCTGACCGCCGGGCCAAAAACCACCCAAATCGGGATCACGAAACTTATTTTTTCGAAATATCGACTTTTAGGCTATACCATCGTTCTCAAGTCGCATATTCTATCCCTGAAAACACTGCTATCAACCATTTTTTAGTGGATTAAAAAAAAATACGATATTTGACAGAACTGTCAAGGTTATCAGGACAAATGAACTTGGACTCGGTCTGAGAGTCTCGGCCAATCACAGCACGAATAAACTGCTAACAATGCTTTCCTATGAATGATGAACTTTTCAAAAGAGGTCTAGAATAAATTTAAAAAAAAAATGTATTTAAAACCCACACGAAAATTTTTAGTAAGATGCGTTAAATGAACCGAATTTCATTCGAATCCGAAGCTTGCGAGCTCCGAAGCGTGACGATCGCGAGCTTCCACTTGACGAGAAGAGTACAAAAACGGTGGCGCTGCTGTCGCTGGCGCAACGAGAGTCCATCAATTTAGCGGCGAGTTAAACGAGAGATATAAACAATATAAAGGCCATGGTTTATCATCCGAAGGGCGCATTACCGGACCGCTTTAACCGTACTACGTATATACCATTCGTGTTTAAAACTCATTTCACGCATGCACCGTGCGCGCGCGCGTCAAGTCCCGAGTGATGCGGCGCGATGCAGTTGCACCAGACGCACGCGAGCCACTCTCGATCCGTCTCTCTGGCTCTCTCTCTCTCCCTCTCTCTCCTTTTCTCTCATCAACTCCGATCTTCCACTCGCACTGGGTCACGCAAATTAGTATAAAACCCAAAGACCCGCGCACGGTTTCGGTTCAGATATCACGCTAAAGCCGCCCGCGATGCTCGGCTGCTACCAGTCTTTAAAGTGAATTGCCCTTTCGCGAATTATTATTTTACAACGCTCGATTAATCAACTTAATGTCGAGGCGGAAACCATTGAGCTCTGAAATAGTCCGTCGTTGCTTCTTGCTCGAGTCTTTTTATTTTTTATTTTTCAATTTATTATTTTTTTTTGTTTGTGTGCGTTTTTTTTATTATAATTACGTCAAGTAGGATTCTTCGCATGAAAAATATACACATGACAATTGGCCAACGGGATCGCCGAGTTATTTCGTAGACGCGACGAAAACGCATAGCGGATCGTCCACTGTTGACTCGTATAGCTGTACAAACGTAATGAGATTATCCTATATAAGCGGCGCGACTCGCACAAAGCAGCAAACTACGGAGATCCTGTGTCCCAGTTCATTTCCGCATAACGAGGTCCGAGGGTCGGGTTCACGTTGAAAAAACATTTTTTCATTATTCTTTGTATCAAATTGGGTAAAGTAAAGTAATCTTCTTTAGTAATCCCCTTACAAAGTATCAAACCCCTTTGTATCAAAAGGGGTCTCTCTACTTTGGCTGCGCTATTTTTATCAATTTTTTTTTTTTTTTTTAATACTGTTATGTTTAACGGTATAAAACGTGTTGGGTTTAACAAAGGCATTCATAAATTACAAAAAAAAAATGAATTTTAGTCACTTTTTTAGTGTGAAAATGGCAGATAAACAGGGGTCCGCAAAAAGTCGGTAGGTGTGCACTGTTGAAAAAAATCTCAACAACGGCCGATTCGAATTCGGTCGGCGCAGCTTTGAGTAATGCGCAAAAGTGTATTTCAAACGTAAACGTACATCTCAATGCGCGGGTCGCGTCATAAAGTATCGATCGGCAGACGCTCGCAACACATTCGAGATTGGCATCTGGAAACTTCACTGCGGATATTATATGCGCTATATACACGGTGCACACGATGCGATATAGACGTGGCGAGAAGTTACGCGTAATCGATGTTTACGGGCCGGAAGATTATCGAGCGCCGCGCGTCGATAGAAGCGCCGGAGTCTCGAGTTTCACCTCAGCGAACGTTCGGTTTTGCCATCTATCGGCTCGACGCTGTATTATTTTCCCCTACGGACGAGCTCGCGGCCAGGTAAAATTACCTACAGGGAACGTATCAGCGACGACTCGAACGAATCAGTGGAATCGATTTTACTCTCGATGCTATTGTTACTGATATATTTTTTTAAATTTAATTTAACCATTGAAAAAGTGGAATTCTGAAAATTGTCGAATTTCGTTGAGTATCGAGGAATTCATTACTATTGTTACTGATATTTGTTATTTTTTTAATTTAACCATTGATGAAGTGGAATTTTGAAAATTGTCGAATTTTGTTGAGTATCGAGGAATGAATTATTTTCTTAGCAGCTGGACAGGAAATTGACAAAAAAAATGGTGTCACCTGGAAATCATGAAAATTACATAGTGCCGCAATTGCTTAGAAGTCATTTGCCTTGATCGCAAAAATACCACCGATAAATATCGCACAAAGTGTGAATAATTTCCATAAGTATAATTCATTTCTATAAATTCTTCATTTCCACGACACATTTTCTCTTTATTCCATTCCAGTTCAATTTTCACCGCTGCACCAAATCCGAAACGTTAAAATATCTCGAAATGTATTTGTTTTCCTTAGAATAATTTTGCACGTTTAGAAATAATTTTCCTTAGAATAATTATTTCTAAACGTACAAAATAAAAAAATTTCTCAATTTTTTTTTATCTGCACAAAAACTAAATTATCATCTCTCATCCCAACGAACGAACGAACGAACATTCGAGAGTCCTTCGACCGTCGTCCGTCGTGCCGAGTGTGTAGAGTACCAGAAAGTAATAATGGCCCGAAACCGGATAACGGCGAGTGTCGCGCGGAGAGAACACAAAAGCCGAAGCGGTAATATGCGGCGCAGACGCGCGGTTGGTTTACGCGAAAGGGGCGACGAGGGACGGAGAAGGAGGGCTAACAATGCAAAAATGAGGTTTAATTAGATAAATCATTGTTTTGAAACGTGAGCCGCACGGTTCGCGCACTGCAATCAGGACCGGCGGCAACAACTAGTGCCGCAACTGCCGCAGATGCAGCGACGATAGCGGAGAAGCGAAGCTGCTGCTGCTGCTGCTGTTGGCCGTGGAGCACAAAACGTGCAGTGGTGCAGAGTATAGAGTTAAACCTCTCACTCGCGCACCGCTTATAATTGCGTGCTACGAATAATTACCTTCGATATATAGGCGCAAACGCTCGCGCAGGGGTAGCCAACCACAGTCGGCGACCCGGCGGTTGAAAATAATTTCGAGCACGTACGTCCATCGCCGAGAGCGCGAAACGCGAGACCGCGTTCGTCGCGGAAATAATACGTATTTGTTGGTAATACGAAAGCTCGATCGTTGGAGAAAAACAAAGGTGAAGAGTTAATTGCAGGGATGCCAGGAAGACACCTGGTGATTTTTTTTTAAATTTTTTATGTGTGGGAGAAAAACGATTGAAAATATTTGACGGATCGTCATCATGAAAATGGTTTTTTTTTATAGGGAATTTTACTATGAATATGTATTTGTAATATGTATTTGTTGGTAATACGAAAGCTCGACCGCGAATTTTGTTTTAACTCCACGAAAATTGACAATGCTGTATGACTACCACTGACAAATATGATGGCGATCAATTGTAATAAAAAGGCTCGAGTGATTTCAACGTCACTCCGGAACTACGTTTTGTGCGCATTCGCCGAGCTCGAAGGCATAATATATATTTGTTTAACCTTTGTCATATGACAAATGTGACTCATACAAAAAAACAACACATTAAAAATAAAATTCTAGTTTCACAATTCCCCTAAAAAATGTATGCAATATTTTTTATATAAATAGTAGAAATGTAAAAAAAAAATTGATATTAGCTCGGCGTACCTTTTATTTGCATTTCTACTATTGATATAAAAAATATTGCATACATTTTTTAGAAGAATTGTGAAACTGGAATTTGATTTTTAATGTGTTGTTTTTTTGTATGAGTCACATTTGAGAGTGGAAGAGAAAGGACTTCGCGTGAAACGAGCCGCAAAAAAAATTAATATTAGCCCGTCGTACCTTTTTTTTTGCATTTCTACTATTGATATAAAAAAATATTGCATACATTTTTTAGGGGAATTGTGAAACTAGAATTTTATTTTTAATGTGTTGTTTTTTTTTTTTTTGTATGAGTCACATTTGAGAGTGGAAGAGAAAAGGACTTCGCGTGAAACGAGCCGCAAATAAGTTTCCGATGATCGGAAGTTCGTCGTCCGAATGGGTCGAAACGATCGTCGGAATCGTTTACGAGGCTCTGGGGCACGTGGCCCCCGGTGAAAAGTCGGAGGATAAATGGTCCGGGGTCATTTTACTGAAAAGCCATCGCTCGAATAATGCTCAGCCTCCAGGCCACGACGAAGCATATTGTGAATGTGACGTCCCGGCAGGTCCCCCATTGTCCGTCTCGCTGACCGCTCGCCGCCCTCGCAGATCCGACTCTGGTCACGGGATATTGAACCCTCGGGATACGTCCACTCGGGTCCACCAAAATCCCCCGTGGAAAATTGTCCGGCCATATTCACTGACTCGCGACGTCCAATGTTACTCTCTCCTCTTTGCAATTTATCCCAAAGTGAAACGACGAACTGCCGGAAATTCATTGCAATCAATTTATCGGATCACCAAACAGTACCGCAAAAACAATATTGAAATTTCGATTAATCTTACAAGAATCATTTGTCCCATTTCCTCGATTCCATTTTTTGTCACTAAAAATGTATAATAAAAATATAAATTACGCCGTTTTTAATTTGACAGAAATGGTAAAATTAAATATATTTTTAGGTAAATATTTGTCCGATTTCCTTGATTCCATTTTTTGTCACTAAAAATGTATAATAAAAACATAAATTACGCCGTTTTTAATTTGTCAGAAATGGTCAAATTAAATATATTTTTAGGTAAATATTTTTCTAAGCAGAGTATTTTTTGTTGCTGCTGGATAGATTTAAATACTGTTTTTTCCCCCGGGTGTATATTTCGCTGTTTATAAAAGTAAATGCTGAAGTGGTTGGATATACAGCGAGAAAAAAATATGCGGTGCAATGAGACTTGCACGCTAGTCACTCGATCATCATTAACTTTTATTTTTTTCTCTCTCTCTCTCTCTCTTTTCTTCTGTTTCTTCGTTAATAACAAGAATTATAACGTTATCACGTGTGAAGTTTGCTCGAACGTTATCCGATAAGCCAAGTCCGCAGAATTCGTTCAGAGGCTGTGTACCCACGGTTCGTGGGCAATTTAGCAATAGGCCCCGGCCGTATCGCGTTTCCGCGATCTCCCTCAAATTACGTAAAGCAAGGAACACACATGTGTGCGCTCGCTCCATGTTGTACGTAAATTGGTATAACTGCGCGCGTCCCCATTTTTTTCATGGAAAGAAAACGAACCCGCGCAAACTTGCATACACACAATACCGGAATATAAAAAAAAATAACCTCCCTCCTGAAGTTGAAACAACAATGGCTGACCGTGGATGTTTTGGAAGAAAAAAAACTGGTCACGATGAAAAATCACGGTTTCAATCATTTTAAAAAAATTTCAATAAATCGAATAATTCGATAAAATTCCGAAAAATTTTCCCAGCTGTCACTGACAGCTGACTGACAAAAGTAGTATTAAAAAAAAAAATGCCTTTCGACTTTTGCCAAGGTTATTTGAAAACGACAGCCACCAGACCTTCCCCATAATTGACCCTCCGAAGATTATTCCTTACCTCTCTTAAAAAAAAGGAAAAAAAAAAGAAAAACAGCGCAAAATAAAGGCAGGAACGTCGGAAGCTCCGTATCCGACGTTCATCTGTAATGGATTCACGACGAGCGCTCTCCGCCCGAGTGCGAATCGCGTACTGCGAAAAAAAATATGCACGAGAGGAATTGCAAAGCGTCGGGGAAAAAAAAAGATAAAATAAGAATGCGAGCAAAAGTGAGAAGGTCTCTGAAGTCGGCGGCGCGTCTGTTGGACCGTGTAGAGCGTAATTACCGCCAGGGTGCGCGGAGGCAGCAGCGGCAACGCTCTGCGGCAACCGAAGCAACGATAGCAACGTTGCCGCAGCAGCGGCAACGGAGAAACATCGTCGGGAGAGAGGAAATTACCGCGAACGCACGCGTACATTGTTATTATAATGCGAACGCGGATAAATAGAAACCGGGGGTACGTGATCGGTTGCAATTACAGTCTTATAATAATTCCCGAACGGGGCGGCGGGAAAGAGAAGAAAAAACAAAAGGAAAAGGGAAAAAGGAGGGAAAAAATAAAATAAAAGGAACAAAAAAATTAAAATGGGAAAAGGGAAGCGGGCGGCGAAGGAAGACTCGGAGAGAAATATATACATATACAGGGTGATTCAGAATGTTTTTGTCAGCCGTTGAAGAATGATAGTTTAGCACCTCGGGAACGAAATTATTTACCCGTTTTTTGTAATTTGCAATATTTATTTATTTTCTGAAAATTTGAAAAAAATAGATCAATGGGAACAAATAAATAAATAAATAAACCAGTAGACCAACGGGAACATAAATAAACGAATATTTAAAAAATACTATAAATACTATAAATAAATAGTACTTTTTAAATATTTATTCATTTATTTGTCCCCATTGGTTAATTTTTTTTCTAATGCTTGTAAATAAATAAATATTGCGAATTACGAAAAACGGCTAAGTAACTTTGTTCCCGAGATGGTAAAATATTTTTCCTCAATGCCTGACAAAAACATTCTGAATCACCCTGTATATATATATATATGCTTTCTCGAGGTTTCAGTCGGGGCCGGTGTACACAAATTATAATAAATTATGTGAGGCCGAGGAATTGGTAGTCTAGCCCCGGCGGATGATTGACAGGCCGGGCCGCGCCTGCCGACCGGGCAAACGGCCCGATCGTCTTCTCATTCTCGTTGCCTGTTTTTTTTTCACCTTCTTCTTCCTCCGCACGACTCGCTTCGTCCCTTTTTCCTCTCGCCGCGTTCGCCACGTTCGCCACGGTCGATCACGACGCGTTTCACCGTCGATTGTGTCCCTTGAGCTTCTGGGGGATCCGGGCGTAATCCCATGATTGCCGCTAGGCGGCCCCGGGCGTATATGCGCACCAAGGTGACGATCGGAAGAGGCCTCGAGAACGCGTCCGTCGTGGCGCCACTGCCGCTGCGCGCGGCCTCCGGTTTCACGAGACAAAGGACCCGCCGATGAGAGGCATTAACAACAGTGAAGACGCGATGTGTGTGTTACGTGACGAAAACGTTGCGACCTCGAGGATCGATTATTGGGTCACGAAACTTCGGTGATCGGGACAGGATGATTCGAGGTAACGAAGCCGGAAATTCCGGAGATCAAAAATATCCTGGATCCTGGAAGAGCAAAAAATGTGACAAAAGTATTGCAGTTTGTGTTACGAATTATTGTTGGTTTGGTACACCGAGAGAAAAAGTTTCCTTGATTCAAAGAAATAGGTGGATTGAATTTTTTTCTTTGATTTTAATGATTTTAATGAAATATTTAGTTGTTTTCGAGGAAATATTGTCATTGAATTCCAAAGAGATCATTTCATTGCCTTTAAAGAACCATTTCCTTGAGGAGTATAATCGAAGAGACGTTTTCATTGATTCAAGGAAACGGTGTCTTTGATTTAAAGAAACGATTACTTTGGCGGCATCATGAACTCTGTTTCAGAACTCTGTTTCTGAACTCTGACAGTTTGAAATTGAGTTGAGTTGTGGATTCGCATTGTCTTCGCATTGCCGAAAGTATTTGACGAATTAGGCAAAATACTTTTTTCGCGTTACCAAAATATCTTGCAAATCAGACAAAAAATGCATTGCAAATCAGAAAAAAATGCATTACCAAATCACATTACCAAAATATCTTATCGACCAAAAATAGCATTTATTGTCACTATTTCGTTGAACCAGTACAAAAAAAAATAATTTTCTCCGCACGTTTCACCATGCGGGAAAGTCCGCGCGCGGCAAATGGCGTCGTGCTCGGCGTTCGTAGCAATGGAGAACCAGGGTAAGACGATGCCGAGACGAGAACACCTCCGACGCCGAGCACTCTCCTTATTATTGCTCAAACGCGAATCGCGCACAGCCGAGGTGCCATAATGAGCAAATTGGCGCCGTGTACGCGAGGCGCACGCGGCAGAGGCGAACGGCGGCTCGGAGCGGGGATAGGAGGAGCGGCTTGGTTTCAAGGTCATTCGGGAAATCGGAGGATGCACGTCAGGAAGAGAGACGGTGTACTACGAGAGATGGAAAATCGACACGATCCTCGGGGATCTCTCGCGGTGTACGGATTCCAGTGCACAACCAGCGCACCAATCTCACGGCCTTCCACGAGCGGAGATGCGCGGCGATTATGGCGTGAGCCATAATCGTCGCGGATGTACCAGTACGTGGCATATATATATATATACATAAGCTCGACCGAAGATCCTACGTACAGCGTAGTCCACGTATGATCTCGACGCACCGCACACATGGCAAAAAGAGCTCATTACATGGATCTACGTGTGGTACACTGAGAAAAAAAATTGCTAAAAGGCGGCGAAATAAATATTTTGCAAATTGGACAAAATATTTAATTGATCGAAGCAACTGGTGATAGAATTAAAAAAATCTCGATTAGCATTGCCGAATATTTCGTCCAATCTGCAAAATATTTATTTCGTCGCCTGCAACCGAACGTTTTGTTGGATTTAGCGATTTTTTTTCTCAGTGTAGATTCCCTGGTAGGAAATTCACAACGTGACACTCGGCGCTAGTCAGGCCCTGGTCAGAGCCGTGGTTGGTTGGTATGAATTTTCTACTCGGGTTTTTGCCGGCAACGTGCAAAAGCGAGCAACTTTCCAGCTTGAATATACTATACATAAGCTATACGCTACACGTCTACAAGCGGATAAACGGTCCGAGACTCTACCAGGAAGTCCTGAATTATTCACCCGCGGCCATATTACCGCGCGGACCGGCAGGAAAAATCTCGTGATTGGCGCGCTGACGGTGTAGCCAGTGGTGCGGACTTTCACCAAGGTCACTCGGGCTTCGAGAAAATAACCACCGACACACAGTGAAATCTGCTGGGTTTTGCGTATTAGAGAAAATTAGACGGCGATGTAAATGCACGTCAATGGGGAATTTTTTTTTGTTGGAGGGTTGTGCCTTTTTTGCGCACTTCCTTTTCATTGGCATTCCCGAGGAATCCGAGAAATGATTTGGGGTAGGTCGGGATCTGCCTTTTTCTATTTTGTAACTCAATCGATTAGTATAAGTAACTCAATCGATTTTTTCGTGTGACAAATATCGCCAAACAGATAGATATCGATATTCAGATAATTTTTGCTCTCATCATTTTCTATAAAAGACCCGAAAATACTTCGTCGCAAAGATAGAAAAAATAACATTTTCGAGCAAACGATTTAGAGCAGTCTCTGTGGTCTCTCCTTCTATTATTTCTCTCTTTCTCACTTTTACCCCGAAGGTAACTTCACAATGAACAACCACTCGAGCTCCGATCTTGACACTGCGGAATCTTGAGGATAAACTCTCGGCGGGCGGGCGAAAAATAGGAAGGCCACGAGGGTCCGGATCGAGAGGCCTCGATCGCCGCAACTATAATTCGTTAACAGCCCAATTGGGCGATATAAAACGTGGTCGCGCTGGCGGCGAATGTTACAGTCGGTTGTATTATCGTGTGTGTTGTCGTTCCTTCTTTCCGGGTAATACAACAGAACTGCGCGGCGTCGTCGTCGATGGTTTCTCGGGGGATGTTGCGGCATGAGCGGCGCCGTCCACGCGGTCCCCGCAATAAACCTTCGCGCCACGAGCTGGACGCCGACGGCCCCGGAGGCGTCTGCAAAACCGTCCGCGATACGAGGAACAAGCCGGAATATATATACAACTCGAGCAGTAAAATAGCCGGACGAGGAAGACGACGAGGCGAGATGATCTCGGTTTGACAGGGAAATAACTACCGACCGGATCATCGGGAGGATCGTGTTTCAGAGGCGAGCCACCAAATTATTAGTCGCCCTCGTCGTCGTCGTCGTTGTCATCTTCACCCGACAGGAAATCGGCATTTCTGCCTCTGCGCTGTTTACCGCCGTTCCCGTTGCCTTAAAAATACAAATCGGTAATTTCAGACCGAATCTAGCGACGAGCCGACGCGCGGATATAGAAATCCAGGATGTCAGTGATGGCCGCAGACTTGGAATACACTGAGAAAAATTAATAGTTGTGATTACTAATGGTTGGTCAGAGCTACTAATATTTTTGTAAACGCAACCAATTTTTTGGTAGATCAAACCAATGATTGGTTATCGCAACTACTGACTTTTCTCAGTGTTGGAATAGAGTAGAGTTGTCAATTTATTCGATCTTAAGATATATGAAATCCCCTAAAAACGTAGTACAAAAAAAGCAATACAAAAACAAAGCAATACGAAAAAAGCGATACAAGCGGTGCAAAGCAATAAAAAAAAATGAAAAAAAAACTTGAACTGCGATTCCATCAAAAATATGAATTGCGGTAGATAAGAGGACCAATCAAATTATGTCTTTTCATTGTCATCGATCCACAGTGAAAAATTGATTATAGAAACATGCCGAATAATCTCATACAAAAAAAATAAATGTTTCCCTGCAGATAGGCCGCGAAGCGTCGTTTCAACGGACAATTTCGCAATCCGCCAGTGTTTCCACGTATCGCTCGCGCACAATGCGAGAAACACACAGAGCAAAATGGTACGTCGGGTAATTCACTGACGAGAGACATTTCGCAGAGCGGCAGAAGCGGAGAGTGACGCAACGAATGTGAAGGCGCAGCCCTCGCGGCCTCCGACCCCGCGCGCAGCGACTTCTTGGGCTGCGCAGGCCGCCATTATAATACGGGATACGGTGCAGCAGCTCGCCTCTCTCGCGATTTTTACCCGCGCCGCTCGTCAAGGAGCCTCTCTCGCGCAATACTCGCCGCGCGCGGCCGCTCGTAACCCATACGTGTACAGCCATCACTGCTAATGCTTGCTATTAACCTGTGTTAATCATCGGCCGGTCTCCCTTTAATAGCCGAGAAATAACGTCGCTTCGGTTAATGAGTAATGTCACTGGTGTCACGGTGCCCCAGTTCTCAAACGATTAAGGAATATACAATATAACTCGTGTACGGTTGGGCTCGCCGTTTTATATACGTAAGTCACATGGCGCGACGTTCCGAACGTGACGTAGTTTTTTCTCACAAGCTTCCTCGACGACCGTGGAGCGACTAACCGAATTTTGTAACGCGAAATGTGGGGAAAAAAGAATTATATACAAAGGACGAACGAATTTTTTGACGCTAAGTGTAGGGAAAAAAATGATATGAAAAGGACGAACGTGGGAACTAAACGAATTTTTTTAGGCGAATTGGGGAAAAAAAAAAGAATTTTTATTTTCCTACATTATAAGCATCAAATTATGTAAAAAATTGTAGGGGAAAAAAATGATATGAAGGAACGCGGGAACTAAACGAATTTTTTTAGGAGAATTGTGGAAAAAAAAGAATTTTCATTTTCCTACATTATAAGCATCAAATTACGTAAAAAATTGTAGGGAAAAAAATGATATGAAAAGGAACGCGGGAACAAAACGAATTTTTTTCGGCGAATTGTGAAAAAAAAAAAGAATTTTCATTTTCCTACATTATAAGCATCAAATTATGTACAAAACTGAATTCAATTGAAATACAGATCAGTTCAACGCTTATCCGTAAACTGTGCATTAAATTATACGTTAGATGTAATTTCTTTATTTTTTATTTATGATACTATTACTCCGTTCAACCACGCAAAAGTCGATCGCAACCGACAGCATAAACCCGAGGATCGATCAACTTATCCTCCCGCAAAAATCCCTCCAATGAATAATCCGGACAGCTCGTTAGCCCGCAGCGGCTTCGCGTGTTTCAATCCTCAAACAAGCCATCGGAAATTGCGGCAGCATCCGCAACAGCAGCCCTAAGAAATAATTTTCCCACCCTGTGTCGAAGCATATCGCGCATCGAGCTCCCATGTTCCGCTCCACTTTTTCCATTATTTCCCCCAGCGAATCTTTCTCCTTCGATCCCCTCAAAAAAAAAAAAAAAAAAAAAAAAATCGCCAATCGATGAATAAAACATCCGAGTGAAATAGCTGCTCGCATCCTCGACGAATATCGTAATTCTCTCACGATCGTCCGAGAAACGCGTCTGCGGGGAAAAAGATCCCCGCCGATTGGCAGCAGCATCAGCATCATCACCGTCAGCAGAATAACCGGCGGCTCGCGGTAGCCACGATGATCGGGGCCAGCGTCACGCTAGCCCAAGAAATTTTCTTCCATCCACCATTTTTATTTATTTCATTTTTTTTCGTCTCCCCCCTTTCTCATTTCTGTTCTTCCCCGTCGCCCTTAAAATAGAGATAGCCGAATAAACGGCGCCCCTTCGACATCGAAATCGCTACAGAAAACCGAGCGATATAATTGCGCCGGCAAATCGTTCCTCTCTCCTCAGTCTGCTGCTCTACGCTCGCTGGGGTCCATTTCGCTGCCGCGCGTCCTCGGCTTTTTGTCCCGAAGCCAAATTGCTGGCTCTACACGCGAGACTATCGACGGACCCGCGGCGGAAACAACGGAACAGAAGGAGCCTTAGGGAGGAGCAGATAAACAGAAGGAGCAGATAAAACGCCTTCACATGAACATAGCTGACAGCCACCAACTTTTTAGAAGAGGATTCTTCTTCCCTTTCCTCTTCCTCCTCATGACAGCAAAAACTGTCAATTTTTTATTTTGCAAACCAAACGAATTTGGTCTTATTTATTCTGTTTTCGCGCAAAGTGAGGACGAATAAAACGGCTTCACATGAACATAGCTGACACTCACCAACTTTCCTCCAAGCGGAAAACCCCAAGAGCTACGCCGCCGGTGCAGCTCCCGATGGCGCGCGGGAGATCCTTCGGCGGTACCAAGATGGCGGCGCCGAAGGACCAGCGGGAATTGATGCGCAGCGCTGCGGCTTCTCCCCCCTCCTCGCCGCTCGCTGCTCCTCACCTCCCCACTCCGCGCACTCCCCGCGCTCCCCGCGCGCCGCACTAGAGGTCGCGGCTCGCGCGGCTCGCGACGAGCGAGGGAACACGCCGCGTCGGGAGTAGTGGGGGTAATTGCGTTGCGATAGGCTCCTCCCTCATTCAGTAGCTGCAGCGGTAGCAGCGGTTGCCACACACAATGCTGTGCGTATATCTATATCATATATGTATATATGTATGTGTGCGTACATACATATAGATATGAACCAGAGACGCGAGACGAGGCTAAAGCAGCAGCTTTGCAGAGGAGCGACGACGAACGTGCGCAGCAACGAGCTGCGCAACGACGCGGCCCTTGCGACTAATCATTTGGGTGCGCGAACATGACATGCCCAATGCGTGCGAGGTGTGAACGTCATTTCAGCCACTTGAAGAGCAGCGACGAGTAGCGAGCGAGCAGGAAACTACTCGCGACGACGACCAACGACGACGACGACGACGACGACGACGATGGTAACTATCGTGCAGACCTATGTGTCACGCACTCACTTTCCTCCGCCTACAAAGCTGCCGGCTTATGGACTTCTGACGAGTGAGCTTATAGCTCGCTGACGATGCTGACGATATATATTGCGATTAAGACGCGAGCGGGAAAAATATGCGGTGAGGAGGGAGGCGAAGTGGTGGGGATGGGAAGTGAGGGAGATGAGGTATTCATTTTGGGGGGTGAGACATTTTTTTCATAGGAGTATTATTTTTTTTTTTTCGGGTAGTTATTTTTAGGCGTTGGCATAAAATCATTTTTTTCTTTTTTTTTCGTGTACTAATTTTTAGAGCAGGGTTGGCGTGAAATCATTTTTTTTCTTTTTTTTTTTTTCGTGTACTAATTTTTAGAGCAGCGTTGGCATGAAATCATTTTTTCTTTTTTTTTTTTTTTTCGTGTACTAATTTTTAGGCGGCGTTGGCATGAAATCATTTTTTTCTTTTTTTTTCGTGTACTAATTTTGAGAGTAGCGTTGGCATGAAATCATTTTTTTTTTCTTTTTTTTTTTCATGCAACAAAATTCAGCGTTAGAAAAAATTCCACCCGCAATACATTCGAGAAGGAAGGGTAAGCTTTTTATTTTTCACGGTTGTTTAAAAAGGGCTGTTTAAAAAATGAGATAAGACGAAGCGCGCACTTTGGCTTTGTGTAATCGAGATACTTGTAGTAAATTGAGCACACGAAGTAGATAAAATAAATAAAATTGAGGACGGAGTGCGGACATCGGTGGGCAAAGGCAACGTGTGTCACGAGGAAAAATTGTGGGTTCATCGAGGACGCCCGACGCGCGGCATGGAGCCCTACAAAGTGGACACTCGAACGTCCAGGCAGATCGCAGATCCTGGCCAGAGTGGAAGAGGAAAGAGAAAGACACGACACGCCATGTTTGCCTTGCGATACTCGCAATCCCGATGCACGTCACCTCGTATGAATTGTGCACTTGTGAATTTGCATAAAAATAGTAGATTGCACACGTGCGGCATCCTTGAGGTACCTTTGCCAGCGATATCTCGCGGAGAGATAATAAATATAGTTGCACTGTACATCGACTCACGTAATTTTGCAAATTTTTTTTTTTTTTAGGACTGACAATTTCCTCGGCTATTATTACCTATATGCGCATAAGTACTCGCACCGTTCCTCGCTTCGAACAATTATTATCTGACGCTTCAACGCCAGACGCTTATTACACGCTTGTCGGCGACACGACAGAACGCGATCGAGCCAAGTTTGCATTCGGGTTATATGAGAATATATACCGTAACCGTGGTCCGATGCGTTTCGACGATATCACTCGACATTTCCCCGTCCGCGAATCCTGATAGCGTGTCGGAGTAAACTGCATTTCGAGCGATCGCTCAAATGACGATAATACCGTTGTAAAACAAATAGATCGATTTGGGGTAGCGGAGGAAATCATTTTCGAGAAAAAAAAATGCATTCAAAACATCGTCGATT
Organism: Itoplectis maculator; assembly: GCA_964034905.1. NCBI lineage: Eukaryota > Metazoa > Arthropoda > Insecta > Hymenoptera > Ichneumonidae > Itoplectis > Itoplectis maculator. Next base: position 8,648,015 of record OZ035863.1, read on the forward strand.
TAAGTAACATTTTTTTAATTTAATAGTCGTAAACCTATTCTCTCGGTGCATCCCCTCCGCATCCATATTCAAGCCGCCATAGCTGATGGATATCGTTTTTTCCTACGTGAATCTTTTATCGCTGCAAGCGTTTCCGTAGTTTTACAACGCGAGCTTATGAATATTAACGTTGGAAAGTTTTCACGGTGCGGGGTAACTGATTAGCGATTTTAATCTACCGCACCGCCGAACGTCTCGGGATTTCACGTAAAAACGCGAATTATTAATTGTATAATAAGAAAATAAAATGAGGCGTATGGGTAATTTATGGCTCTTATCGTTAGTGAGGAGGGTGTTTTTTTTCGTCGTTTTGGTGACTGATGACTTTTCTATAGCAGATTGGATAGCGTCAATTTTTTTCCAAAGATTCAAGCAGCTGCGCCGCTTATTCACCCTGTAAATAATCCGCTGCCCCGCACATTTGCAGTATTACATTGTAAGCAATTCGCCAGGACACGCGAGAGAGATAAACGTTTTTGCGCGCGGTAAATAAGTTGGCCGTCACGACCGAGTCGAAAACTTGTTGAGTCCGGCGCACGAAAGCGTTTCCAGGTAATCTTTGCAAATTCATGACTCCATCGATTTCGGCATTTCGACAGGTATACAAGTTCGGAATAAAAGAAATTGCAGCGGTGTAAAAAAATTACTCATGTCAATTGCTTTTTTCCATACCGCCAGAAACGTATTTTATTTGTACGAAATTAAGGTAAATTTTTATTTATTTTTTTCAATTTTTTGTAAGTTACATTTTATTTCAGCGAAATGTTTCTCAAGCTTTTGAAAAAAAAGTGTGTCATTGGTTTTTTTTTCGCTCTGCATTTATCTTTGTTTGAATCTGAAAATTAGAGAACGAGGTCGCTATTTAAATGTGTGATTAAGTTAATCACTGTATTGATTTTGCGTTACACTGCTTTAAAAGCGCAGTTACAACAATGTAGCCGAGCTTTTTGATGCGGTCGAGGTCTCGGTGACGTTTACTAATGCCTCGACCCAACCCTCGCGGTATCGCACTACAGATTTCTTTCAGGTTTCGCGCAAAATGCAAATTAATTTAGCAAACGCGAGGCCCGAGCAGTTCACTCGCTGTGTGGCTTTCCCTCACCTTCGATGATTGATTTTCGTATACCACGCCAGTGCTTTCAATTTTTACCTCGGCAAGTGGGGACTTTTTTTCACCATAAATTACAAAAATGTTGACAAAAACACTGCACACTTAGACAATTAACACTGTCACTCACAGGAAAGAAAATTGAAATCACAGAATATTTTTTTCCGCATTGCGATCATCTGATAATAAATATTTCATTGCTACGTAATTTATTTCGCAATTATTTTGTAGAAAAATAAATTCATTTTTCCCGCTGTGGATTAATTATCGTAGACTGGGCAGATATTAATTCTTCAACTATTTTTGAGAAACTTTGATTTTGGTTTACTATTGCCTTGTAAACTACCTTTAATAGCCACAATCAACTACTTGTAAACTAATAATGAACAGCCGAGGATTAACTGTTGCCCAGTAAAATTCCTCGCGTGTCTCTAAGGTCAACTTTGATGGTCCAGATTTGTGCGTTTAGTTATAGGGTCCAGTTTTTTTTTCCCCTGAACGCTCTTACGTGACTATTGAACGATGATTAACGAAATATCGACCCAACCCGATGAATAGCGTGATCCTGTTCCTGCGGGACTTTTTCCAAATTAAACGATTTGACCGTTGTACTTGAAATAACATATTATTTTGAAAAAAAAAAGGTAAATGAAAGCAAAAAGGCAGCACGAAAAATTGGGTCTTAAGATTGTCGTGCCGTTAATATCTCTTTCGTGGGTTTGCCAAAGAGCCAAAGTTGTCGAACTCGCGATGGTCTTGCATTGAGATCAGCGACGTTCTAGGCCATTCGGCCTCGTTCCTTTGGCCTCGGAAACCATAGATAGAAGCAAGTGGCGTAAACGCTTCCCAGAAAACCCCACTTCTCGCGCGGTATTTTACAAAAATTCGACGACCAGTCGGCCATTGCTGCTCGTCCACCGCCCATCAACGCAACCGACGCCGCCTTTACCGAGAATAGAACGAACATTGGTCATCCGACAAGAATTCGCCTCTACCATTTCGAATTTTTGAACACCGATCAATTTTTTCGTAAAAAAAATAACATCAAAGTCAAAGATTTTTTCCAGATCAAACAATTACAATAAAACAACAATTTCGCTTCAAAAAATCATTTTTTAAATAAAATTTAAGTAATTTTAACATGTCGATCATTTTTTAATAATTATTACCGACATCAATAATCATTTCTCCGGAATTCGAGGTTTTTTTTCCTACTTTTCTGTCTTCCGACAAGCCAAATGAAATTACATCGTTTAAATAGCCTAATAATACGTAATGTGCCGAATTCCATCATTGACAATATTTTTCCCTTATTATCTAAATTGATGTTACACAATATTCAAGGCTTCTAGTGCTCATATATCTGACGAACGACAGATTGTACCACCCGACGACAGAAACTCTTGAGACGCGATTTCCAACAATTGGCGAACTACGTCGTTTGACGACAACGACGACAACGACGACAACGACGTCGAGTGTTGTGTCGCGAACCGTGGGAGTTGCCGAAGAATAATATTCGCCGGGTCGGCCTCGCGGCCCACCAAAGGACACGCGGTATTCCTCTTTATACCTCGTAGTCGGATTCTAACGAGGCGGAATTACACAAAAGGAAGCTCATATATCAAGTATAGACAAGAGCGACGTCGGCCACGATCTCCGTCTGCTGCTGCTGTCGCTGCTTCTGCCGCTGCCTGTAGCTTTGCGCCACGCGGCCTTCACGTATTTTGCAGAGTCAATCGTCGCGAGACGTTTCGCAATCACCGACAAAGAGGCCTCTCCGCTACCTCGAATTTCGTCGCGAGTCCTTCAACTCAATACACGAATCCAGCTCTCGTGAACCAATCTTCACAGATTCCAAGGGCAGCTGTGCACTTATGTTGGACTGTTTTATTCCTTTTTTATTTCTCGTTCATTTTATAGAAAAAGAACCAATTTACGCAAGTTACGAATAATACACACTGAAAAAAATTTATAGTTGTGATTACCAATCGTTGGTCAGAGCTACCAATATTTTATTAACTGCAACCAATATTTTGGTATATCGAACCAATGATAGGTAATCACAACTATTAATTTTTCTCAGTGCATGTTGAAAAAATTCGAGTGAATTTAATACTTCGAAACATATTTAGTCATTGAAACAGTCATTGAATTCCAAAGAGATTATTTCATTGCCTTTAAAGAAACATTTCCTTGAGGAGTGTAATCGAAGAGACGTTTTCATTGATTCAAGGAAACGGTGTCTTTGATTTAACAAAACGATTTCTTTGACGGCATCAGGTCCGCCACTTTAAGGAAAAAAATTCCTTAAAACAATGAACTCTGTTTCATTGCATTTCTGATCATTCAAAGTATAACATAATATTAAATCAAGTATATTATTTCCTTGATTTTAAAGAAATGTTTCTTAGGTTTGGATTTCAAAGAAATTTCTTTGAATCAAGGAAACTTTTTCTCTCGGTGCAATCACGCTTGACACCTTTAATTTTTCGAAATCAAATTTAGTGTTGGCATCTAGAAATATTTTCCGGTATACTTGCAGGACGAGTCCTTCGCAGCAGGATCGATACAATCACGATTATGTAGCGTTGAACTTTGTTTCAGGGCCGTACGCGAATGAGGGGGGAAAAAAAGCAGCTCATAAGCTCGCAATCCATAAGCCACGAGCCTGCTCATCGATCTTGCCAAGACGAAAAAAAAAAAAAAAGCGAATGCTCGGTATTCGCTGTATTATTCACTCCTGGCATTTCGGAGGCTAACGATCCCAGCCTCCTCGCAGCTGTCGCTGTCGCTCCTGTGGCTTCTGCCCTTTTGGGGCCGACCCCGCGCGGTCCACCCGGAACACGTTTGAGGCGGTCCACGCGTTATCCGTCTCCGGTGAACTGATTGTTATATGACCCCGAGAGGCCCGAAGCGCTGACGCGTTCCACTTGCTCATGGCCAAAGTCCTCTTCTGCGAAGTAAACAAAAATCGAACCTCTCCTACGAGCGATTATTAGCGGAGTGCAGGCGAAAAAAAAAATGTAAACCACCCTGGCAAGATGATGGGTCCCATCCAAAAGGTATATCTCGGGCACGTGCGCATGTGATTAGCCTAGTAAAAATAGAAAAGACTGACTCAAGTGTCCGTGACTCCCTGCTCAGGGCCAGACCAGTTTATGATCCTGGGCAGAAAGAGCTGTCTTTTCATCAGTATCTTTTTAGTTATTGTAAAAATGTCCAAGTGATTTGTAGCAAGCCAAAAAAAAATCATCAACAACCCGAACAAAATGGCGGAACCCGCTGAAGCTATTAGCTGCGCAATGAGCTTTATTAACGTGTACTTGATCGTATTCCCACAAAACTAACATCACGAGGATCGCGGCCCGAGCCTAACGAGAGAAAGAGGACTGACTTGAGCGTATCTGACTCGAGGCTAGGAGCATACCCTATGAATATAAAGCGAGTAATATCGACCTGTTTTTACCCTGGCCGCGGACTTCTAATACGTATCTTTATTCGTGGTTCCGAGCAATCCACTTGACCCCTCTCGACACGAGACCTGACCGAGGAAAACGCTACCGCGAAACGACGAAGAATGACGATAATGATGATGACGACGATGATGACGGTGATGAACCAACGATCGCCTCGAGAGCCGACTATGCTGACTATTTTGCATAATACCCGCGACATAGGGACGGCGCGTATGAGTCAATGAGCCGCTGCTTCGATAAACAACCTCGCGGCGAAATGCAACAACAACATTGCAATCCGATCGCTCGGGGTCTCGTTAATCATGACAGCGCGGGGTAATCATGAAGAGGCCATTTGCAAGCCGCAGGAAGCACACGCGCAGCTTCCTCCTCCCCCCTTTTCTTGACCCTAGCGCCGAGAATCGTCGGAATCGTAGAAACTCGTGATTAGAAACATTGAGAAAATATGCAGCCGCTTAGACAAACAACCTCGCGGCCAAATGCACTAACGACATTGCAATCGCAGTCGAATCGGTACAGTCCTGTCAAATGACAGTTTCGGAGAAAATTTCGAACACTTCTCGGTGGGACAATAATCTGGAAAAAATCAAATATGTCGAAGGTGCTGAAAGTAATTGATTTTTGAATAGTAACTCCAAAATTGTATTAAAAAATTAACGACAAAATGAATTTTTCAACAAATTACCTGGCAACCCATTTGCTTCTTCTGATGGAAATTATTCATTCATATTTCCGAATACGTATGAATATTTTTAGAATTTTATTTAATTTCTTTAAATAGCGGTTTTCGCACCTCATTCAGCTTAAAAAAACGCAATTTAAAAAATTAGACGGAATTCTGAAAAAAATTCGTGTGGGCTTTCGGCCGCTCGGATCATCTAATCGTTTGGACATTTTTTATGTGGTTATTTTTTCGTTCGAATATTGTAGTTTTGGGTATATTCTGTCGTGGATTTTTTGACGAAGTTATTTGTCTTTGGGTCTAATGTTACGGAGTCATTTGACGGGACTGTACCGATGCGACTTACCTTAAGCTCCGCGATGCGTTCGGTCATGACGGCGCCTCTGGTATCGCGAAGAGGCATTTTCGAAGCGTACGAAGCACTTGACGCTGGGCGGGTAAGGGTCAAGAGTCGTCGGGAATCATGGAGACTTGTAATTAGGAATACTAAAACATGCCACGCGTATGGACAAACGTCATCGGCGACGTACACCGAGTTACGAGGGTTTCAACCACACAGCGTCGACCACATTGACTCCGGACTCGCTCCCTCAGGATCCGTGTTACCCCTTTTGCAGCTTGTGGGACTCTGCGACTCTGTCGGTTCAACTGGACGATCGGTCGGTTCGTGTTATGAACGCAGAAGACTTATTCCCTCCCTCGAGGCTACTAATATTTTAGAAGGCTATATCGTGGCAGGCTCAAAGGACTCTCACAGCTACTGCACGCACATTTATCTCTGTCTTTCTCAACGCTACTGCATTTGTACCACAGCGACGAAACTTTTCGCCGGGAAATTTGCAGTTGTCATTGCCGAGCTTTGCTCGGGTGTATCGAGAGGGTGCGGTGAGTGAATTCGGAATGGAAAAAGTGCAAAGGGGGATACTCGGGAAATGATAAAAAAATAATCGCATTACCATAATCATGAAATCGATACCTGTCACTTCATGATGGTTATCAAAACCCTCCATGATTTTCTTTTGTTCGGCGTTTTTTTTTTTTTTTTTTTTTGCGTACAATATAATTATAGATGAGTAATTGGTATACGTTTCGCGAAGTTCGACCTATATTATATATTATTCTAACGCTGACAAAATTGTCATACAACTTAAGTGTTGAGTCAATGGACGATTAACCCTATCACGCAAATGCAACGGATTGCGACAATTCGACAATGCCGTCAACAAGAATTTCCGATCAATTCGGCAAAGTGCATCGCGTTAACCCGCACGACGAGAATATCGGTTCCTATACATCGCTCCGTTCACCTGGCATCCTTGAGTATAAATCAAGGTGCCAGCTGCCGAGGTGTTCGCCTGTCCCGTCGAGGCAGTACCACCGATCCCGTGTGCGCGTATGCATAGGTGATGGAAAGGGCCTCTCTTCCCGGTCCGAGCGATAAGATCGCGCGGCGTCCGCGTCCCCGTAATCCACATCACACGTGAACGGTGTGACATCGATAATCTATTCTATCGCGTTTGCATGACGCGAGCCGGACGATTAAAAATTGCAGGCACCATTTTTTCGTACAGCTCGCGGGTAAATTTGCGTCAGCTTCACCTGTGCCGGCAGTTTGTTTGTTTTTTTTTTTTTTTTTTTTTTTTTTTTTTTTTTTTTTTTCAATCTGCAGAACAATTTTTTAGATAACACAGCAAATCGTATAGCGGAATCGAGAGAGAAATGCAATTGGAATTCACATTTCATCAACATTCCATAACTGCTCAACAGCTATTCACAACTACTGGAATTCCACGAATTCGGCATCTTAACTTGGCACCAAAGAGTGATTGGTTTTTTTTTTTTGGAAATCATTTTTTAAGAGGCAGAATTAAAAAATAAAAGTGTTACGCTTTAACTAAAAGTAAATTATATTAAATCTGCTTTAAGAATTAATTAATTCCAATATATTCAAGTTCAAGTGAATCATATATTGCTCGACTGTAGAAAAATCGAGAATCAAAAAAGCATTCAGTCATCTACAATATACAGTGAGTATTGAGAAACCACTTTACAGTATGATAATGTACTAAATGCGATTGCCTAAGTCAGTCGTCCGAGCTATATCTATACCTCCATCGATATCATCACCGATGTAGACTGCATCGTTTTTCGATGTGTTCTTTTTTATATCCCCCCCTTCCACATCTTGTTTCACTTGTCTCAGACGGACTAGACACGAGGCTCGTTCTGTGTTCGAGATACGTTTGCCGGTCTCGCCCGAAGGCAGGTGGTACGTTGTACATGGTATGCTGCTCTCTCCGATCGCCGCTCTCCCCGCGGGCAAAACGGGCACCGGAATCGACGTGGAATCCGCACGCGTTCAACGCCCGCGGAACGTTAATGGGCCTCCGGCCGATTCGATCTCAAACGAATTCGCGAACGAGATCGGCGCGCCCCAACCGGTAGTCCGGAGTCCGAACGAAAAACGTGCCGCTTTAATTCAAACAACGCTAACGACCTGTCCTGTGTTTGTTTTCCGTTTTTTTTTATCGGGCCTGTACATTTGTTTATTTTTTGTCATGTTACTGAATATTACGAATTATTTTGTTTAACCCTTAGCGGCCACAAACTAATTACCCCAGGATCAGAAAAATAATAACATTTTTTTTAAATAAGAAGTTAGAAATTTTATGATTTGTAATGAGCAATTAGAAATCTCATTTCTATTTTTTTTTCATTTTTCCCTCCAGTCATTTTGCAAAATAAATGTACTTTTTGAATGATCAGCGGATACTGTTATTTTTTCATGGTTGTGCTATATGTTGGGCGTACAATCCTAAAATGTTGGCCCTTAATATTGAAAAATGACGGAGTAATGAATTTTTGTCTGAAAAAGCAATTTTTATAAAATTTCACCTGTGGCCGCTAAAGGTTAAAATGTGGCATTAAAAATAAAAATTCTTCATTGATAAATCAATTATTATTGTATTACTTCATATAATAATACTAAAAACTAAAAATACACTCGATCTGGAATACAGCACGTGTTTTTTTTTTTTTTTTTTTTTATTAAGTACATTTTTTTCTGTGTCAGCAATGACTTCAAAGGCCGCGACAAAAATGCATCAGAGCAGGGAAAAAAAAACGAGAGAAGCAGTAAAACTCAAAGCTAGCGTCGAGGCTTGAACCCTATCGCGTTTGAGCATAAAGGTCGCATTCCAGCCGGGAGGAGATTGTCCCGCGAGATCTGAATCGAGCACGAGAGGAATAGAGATTGCGAATCGAGGGCTGAGGGCAAAAAAAAATGTCGCCAGCATTCACCGTCCCTCTGTTCTCGCGGAGAGATTGCGCTTTTATGAATAACGTAGTTAATGCCGAGGAAAACCGAGGCTGGTGGCGACGAAGCCGCTATTGTATCTCGGGGGCGGTAACAACATGGAACTTAAGAGGGTGCGACTTCGGCATAAATTGTGCGCCTTCCTCGGCTTACGCAACAAAAAAATACGCCGAAATAACACGCGTAAAAAAAGGCTCTTTAAATTCAATATAATTTAATATTTTTGCAAGGGATTTTTTTTTTTTTTTTTTTTTTTTTTTTTCAACGGGATCTCACACCTCGAAGCGATGCAACAGCACGTTTTATATTAAGGAAACACGGCGTTTCACCTCCGTAACCCGAGCTTGAAGCGCGCGCCTGATAAACGGAGGCTCTAAAAAATGATGTGGATCGAGATATGGGATCAATTTACAAGCTTGCCAGTTGAAATCCAAGAAATTCGCAAATTAAGCAGGTGGCGCGAAAAGTTGGTCGATACCTTTTTTTTTTCTCGGTTCACTTGCCTAACGGATTCTCGTGGAAAACACATAAAGTGCATGACACAATATATGCGAATGCGTATTTTAATTTTTCAGCAAAACTGAGATAAAAATATTATTTTTACCATGAAAACGATAATTCGAGATTTAAAGTGAAAATACAAGAAAGACGAATCGTGAAAATTATATGAAAAATATTGTATAGGTGAATGAGCCTAGACTTTTCTGTCTGTATTAGGTATACCAGGAAGTATGCGGAACAGGAGGCACCCCACAATGAGCAGCTCACTCGCTCGCTCGTCCGTCCGTCGATCGGAGCTGATATCGCATGCAAAAGCCTACATACCCTGCTATAGCATATAGCGCAGCTATAGCACACCGCAGACCGAACGAGGCTGTTCGCTGTGTGCCAGCCGCGCAATCGACCGTCCGACATCAATATCGCCCGACAAATGATTATTGACTTCTCGATGAGAGATACGATCATCGACGGACGGTTTACGCGTGTCGTTCATTGCAATACCTAGAATTCCGTTTCTCCTCTCGAATTCCAAACGCGGATGATTGAACCACTTGCAGAAACATTCGCCATTACGTCGAATGGTGAAAATGGACAGTGAGCAAAAAAATGAACATTATTAGTAAAATAATTAGTATACGAAAAATAGTGCTTGAAATAAAAAAATGAAATAAAGAACTTTTGAGATACACCAAATAAATCAGGCCTTGATTTTTTTTGGTAATATGCAAAGAACATCCAAGATCATAAATTCAATCCCAGGTGATCGAGCTTAAAAAAAAAATATTCATCGTTATTCTCTACATCGCGAAAATAAATTCTATTATCAAAGTAAAGCTATGTAACGTGATTAAATTAATAAAAATAAATAATTTCTAAAATATTTCCTACAGTTAAAAAAAATGGCTAAATCCAACAAAACGTGCGGTTGCGGGCAGCGAAATAAATATTTAGCAGATTGGACAAAATATTCGGCTAATCGAGATTTTTTAAAATTCTATCACCAGTTGCTTCGATCAATCAAATATTTAGTCTAATTTGCAAAATATTTATATCGCCGCCCGCAACCGCACATTTTGTTGGATTTAGCCAATTTTTTTTTCTCAGTGTGGCATCATCCAAAATTCGCGACGTGCGAGTTTCACGCAATGTGCGCACGTGACGTAAGCGCGTGGCGCACGCGGACTGCGTGAATCACGCGTGAAACACGGAGAGAGGTGGATGGACTCTGTAAAGCGGCGCTTGTGACACGGGAGCAGCGCAGTCCGGTTTACACGGCTACCGCAGAGGCTGGTCTATGCCACCGATGGGCTCACGGCGTCGTTTCAGTTTCATTATGCGAAGGGAACCGCCGGGCGTGGTCCCGGGCTCACGCACGGACAATAACTTCCGAAGTCGCATAAACCAGGCTGCGCAACGTCTCACTTAATGAGCGGCTTGATTACCCCCACCCCATCGACTCGCTAGTCGGCTGAGGACAGAGGCGCGTGTATTATATATGTATACATATCATATATATGTGTGTACGTGAAGCCTAACGCTACGCCCGCCCGGCCAAACGCGTTATTTAGCGATGGATTTACGAGCGAAGATTGTGCGCGCAAATGAACGGACGTGTGGTATAATATGAGCTAGCAGTGGCAAACCCCGAACGACGACTTTATGCCCCCGCGTCTTTATGCCTCGACTCTCATTCTCGCACCCTATCGAAATTTATTTGTCGCGATAACGAAAAACGTATAGACTTATGTTTTTGCGTCGCGATGTCCGAATTTATGAAAATATTTTTTAAGGTTTGTAAAACATTATTTTCAGTCAACTGTTGAAGTGAGGTGAGGTGTCTCATATATCTGTTGAAACAGCCGCGACAACTTCGTTATTAAAAGTGGCATAATTTTAGCCTTTAGAAATGTGCATTTATAATAATAATACGGCATATTAAAAAGAAATACGTGTGATTACCTTTTTTCGATTTTATGACAGGCTATAATAAGTTTTAAAATATTTCAGACACCACGTGACAATTTAGTGTCTAATGTGACTGTCGAGTGAATTTATTTTTATCGCGATTGGTTCGACGTTTTCGAGCGAAAGGAAATGTCGCTTTCCCTGCGACCTTCCGTCGTACGAAATACCGGACTCGTTTTACGACTTATGACAGACGAGGATAATTCGCGTCCGAAGAATCGTCGAGCTGGATGAAAATTCTGAGGTCCAAGGGTCAGATATATGCTTGGAGAACAATTTTCAGTGCGCTTCGCGGGAAGAAAATCATCTCGGTTCACCGTAGTCGTATATCATCTACTTTACGATGATTGTCTCTCTGTCACGTCGTCGCAGTCTCGTTTCTGTAACTGCTGCGGTCATAAAGAGGCGGCAAGCGCTCCCGGCTGGCTTTTCGCTTCGGTTATTCTTCGGCCAACGGCAGATAACGCGCGTATTATATACTATAATATATTCGCAAAGCCACATTGCATCCGCTGAAAAAAATGAGCACCAAACTGACGAGAATTTTTCGGTCTTCGATTTGGCAAAAAAAAAATAATGAAAATGGTCCAGCAAGCGTTGCGCAATTTGAACGACACTGCCGAGCGATTGCAGCCATCTTATCCGCTGTTGCGCTCGACCGATGACTCCGGCCGAGACCTGAAGCGATAGGGCGCATATAAATATATCGCGAATGTGCCGATTAATTCGAGTGTAGCGGTAATTGCATTCATTGAATAGACCTTTTATACCTCACATTTTCGAATAGGTAAAAAATTGATTAATCTTGGGATTCTGGTCTCATAAGAATTTTTTTTGAAGTAGGGATGGAAGGACCAAAAAAATTCCTTCGAGCCGGATTTGAACCAGCGACCTATGGATGTCTTGTTTTTTAATAAGCCGACTACAGTCCACCGCTCTACCAACTGAGCTATCGAAGGCGATGTCACTTTCTTGCTGACGGAATTTTAAGAGTGACTTTCACTGCGTTCGGCAGCCGAAAATCAGAGCAGTGGTTCTGAGCGATTTGTAATGAATTTTTTTCCTTATTTTCCAAAACAGTGATTACTATTATCGTACAGAGTATAGTTTTTACTATAACGTTAATTTGTGTGGATGAATAAATGAAAATATTGGTCTGTTTCTGTTAAAAATAAAAAAATCTGTTTAAAAAAAGAAATACATGATTTCTTATGAAATCAGAGATCGAATTAAAAAAAAATTGTTCTAATGCATCTGGTCGCAAATATTTTCGTAGCTGATACTGTGGGACAGCAAAAAAATTCCTTCGAGCCGGATTTGAACCAGCGACCTATGGATATCCCTTTTTTTCGATCGAACCAGCTACAGTCCACCGCTCTACCAACTGAGCTATCGAAGGTGATATTAATGTCATCTCAATGGCTAGCTAATGAATTAATGTGTCAAAAATTGTGTGCAAAAGAATTCCTTCGAGCCGGATTTGAACCAGCGACCTATGGATGTCCCTTTTTTCGATCGAACCAGCTACAGTCCACCGCTCTACCAACTGAGCTATCGAAGGTGATATGAATGTCATCCCAATGGCTAGCAAATAAATAAATGTGTCAAAAATGGTATGCAAAAGAATTCCTTCGAGCCGGATTTGAACCAGCGACCTATGGATGTCTCATTGCAAGCGAACCAACTACAGTCCACCGCTCTACCAACTGAGCTATCGAAGGTGATATTAAAATCGCCTTTTCAGCCAGCTAATCAATTTCGATACCAAAGAACGTAGCAAAAAAATATTCCTTCGAGCCGGATTTGAACCAGCGACCTATGGATGTCTCATTGCAACCGAACCGACTACAGTCCACCGCTCTACCAACTGAGCTATCGAAGGTGGTATTAATTTCCACTGACCGCAGATTCTTCATGAAACGGTGGAAAAAATAAGCAGCGAAAAAAATTTTTCCTTCGAGCCGGATTTGAACCAGCGACCTATGGATGTCTCATTGCAACCGAACCAACTACAGTCCACCGCTCTACCAACTGAGCTATCGAAGGCTACGGGAATGAAAACGAGATCTGGGCCTCCTGAGCCGAGCGCTCACGATTTTCGAATGAGGTCAAGCCCCCCGGGCCGCCGCGTTATGCACTCGCTTACGCTGCGACTCACGATACTGTAGACACCGCAGGATTTGGGCGTCGTCGCCCTGATTGATGATTAATTTTTTCGAGGCTCCGAGACTTCTTTCGTGGCATGTAAAAAGATTAATTAATAAGAGGGTGTTAAAAAGAACGTGTCACATAATAATATAATATAAAAAAAATCCTCTATTAAAAAGTGCATGAGCAACCATAGTTATCGATATAACTCGGCCTCCGATTGGTCGAGGGCCGTAACGACCGACAGTTTTTGTTTAACAGCGCGAGATTTGACAGTTTGTCGTGATGAGCGCTGCAGCACTGTTTAACCTACGGTGACCCCGATTTCGGCGGTTTTTGGCCCGGCGGCCAGATCTACGATTTCTGACAAACTGTTCGGCCAAAATTTTTTTTTTTTTTAATCAACTAAAAAAGGGTTGAAACCAGTGTTTTCAGGGGTAGAATATACGACTTGAGAACGATGGTATTGGTTAAAAGTCAATATTTTGAAAAAATAAATTTCGTGACCCCGATTTGGGCGGTTTTTGGCCCGGCGGCCAAATCGACAATTTCTGACAAACTGTTCGACATTTTTTTTTAAAATCAACTAAACAAGGGTTTTTAGGTGCGATTCACCCTTTTAAAGGCTTATAAGAGTATATCGCGAGGTGGAGGAATTGAAAAATTGGCGATAGACTATATTACGACATCGCCGACAAAGCGACGTCCGATGTCGCAACAAAACAGTTTCGTCCCATTAATTAATCTTTCCTTTTTTTCGTCACGTTTACCGCCGTCTTTGCATGTCATTTCCTTTTTTTTTACTTAAACATTTTTTTAGTTTTTATTTATTTTTTTCCCTCCGAGGAAAACGAAGGCTGGTCTGATAATAATCAATATCGTATATTAAAAGCGAACTATATAATTACAAGTCCGGTGAGGGACAGGCAACGAGACGGGCATCGGGGCATCACGGAAGAGGACGAGGAGAAGGAGAGGAGAAGGATGAAGAACGAAGACTGCATAGCTGGACGTGCGTGGCTCGCGAGGATCTCGAGCAGGGCCCGGCGACGTCCGGCCCGACTACTACTACGCCGGCCAAACGGCAGATGCATCATACTGATCGGGCGCATCCGTCGCGCAACTGCCTTTCACTCGCGCTTTCTCTGTCCCTTCCTTCTTCCATTCTTATCCTTCGCTCTAATTGTCCCTTCCTTGCGTCTCCAACGTTATTTTGATTTCTCGACTGGCGCTCCTCGTCCGTTTGTATTATTTGTCTATCGGCCAACCGGCTGCGTCCGGGCAGTAGAAAAACGACTGCCTCTGGCGACCCTTGGGCCGTAAACTCGGCGCTGACAAATTCGCGGCATTCAAAATGCACTCGAGATATGCTGGATTTGATTTATTATGACTTTTGGTATTTGGATTGGACACAGAGCGAAAAAAAAATCTGAAATCAGAGTTTTTTTATCAATAGGAATCAATTCAATTTTTTTTCGGTATATTGTATAATTTTATAAAAAATATATCTTGACTAGGGGAAAAAAGTATCTCATTGATTTTAGTAAGAATTTTACTTTGATCTTGTATTTGATTTATTATGACTTTTGGTATTTGGATTGAAGATTACGCAGAGCGAAAAAAATTCTTGAAGATTTTTTTTATGAATAGAAATGAATTCCATTTTATTTCGGTAAATTATATAATTTTATTAAAAATATATCGTGACTAGGGAAAAAAAAATCTCATTGATTTAAGTAAGAATTTTACGGTCCAGAGTCGCAGAGCGATTGCAGTGATCTTATCCGCTGGCGCGCGCGACCGATGACTCCGCCGGAGACCCGAAGCGATAGGATGCATAAATATATCGCGAATTTGGCAACTCAATGTTAAAATGCAATAACTTAACGAAATTTGAATATCGCAAATGCCTTTTATAGACGAAAGAATTTTTTCGCCCAGGTACTGCGTTTACCTCGCATTTATCGATTTTTTTTTAAGCTAAGCTTAAAAAAAATCTGCCAATTCGCAGGACAAAAAAAACGATTCCTTCGAGCCGGATTTGAACCAGCGACCTATGGATGTCTCTCTTTTAACAAACCAACTACAGTCCACCGCTCTACCAACTGAGCTATCGAAGGCGATGTTACTTTCACGTTGGCTACGACCTGATGAATTTTTAAAGTGACTTTCACGGCTCTGCAGCCGAAAATCGGAGCAACGATACAGCTCGATTTTCAGCTCTTTCTCAATATATTTTTAGGTGCATTTTTGACATATTTAGTACACTGAGAAAAATGAGTAGTTGTGATTACCAATCACTGCTTCGAATTACCAAAATATTGGTTCCAGTTACTAAAATATTGGTAACTCTGACCAACGATTGGTAATCACAACTAAAATTTTTTTTCTGATCGGTAAAAAACTACGGTTTCGTAATTTACGGTATACGTCGTTATTGAATTACAAAAATGTCTCAAATTGCACAGTATTATTATATTAATGTTGATATAATAATCCTGTGCAATTTGATATTATAATCCTGTACAATTTGAGACATTTTTGCAATACAATAACGACGTATACCGTAAACTACGAAACCGTACTTTTTTACCGACCAGTCGGTAAAAAAATCTACTCCAGCAGCCCCTTAAGTGTAATAGTTGCAACTATTAGATTCAACCATGCATAAATTTAATTTTCATTGCCCCCAGTTCCTCAATTCCATCGCCCCAAATGATCCCTGTCCCCATATTCGGTCAGTGGCTAAAAAAAGTTTCACTTAAACAAGCCTTTACCCTTATCATCGCGTATTCCGGTTTAATTGGACATCGGGGCGGAATCAGCTCGCTCGTTAGTTGTCGGAAATCGGACATCGGGTCCTTTTATCGGGCAAACCGGTGCAGGCGATGCACCGAGACGCGGCGGTAAATAACATTGGGAATGATAATTGAGTTATTAAAGGATAATTGACGTAAGCGTGTACAGCGAGCTCGACGAAGGGAAGGGGGTGCGGGGAGGGGAAGAAGGGTGGAGGGGAGGGGGTTTCGCACGCGCGCGGTCCATCCTCAAAGGAATTCGTGATCGTCGATCATTCATCAACGGTGCACGCCACGCGCGTTGCGCCATCGAAAAAGCCCCCCTAACATCTGTATATAATACTCGTCGCAAACCATCACAGGTAAAACTCGACCTGTGCACTACAATGATATTTATTGTTGCCACGGTCGATTAACGCTGACGATGAAAATTAAATTTATGCTACTCGGTACAGTTCGGACTCGTGACATCGAAAAAGTGACGAAAAAACGTGGTTTTGTCGAAGCAGGTGAAGAATTGTATTCCAATTCCTTTCCGTCTTTTAATTTTTCGTCTTCGTCTTCGTCTTCGTCTTCTTCATCATCCTCTTCGCTCGACGACAAAGACAATTGGTGAAATAAATATTTATGTCTGTGTACGTAGAGGCTGACTTGGTATACAGGAAAGTCGATGCCTTGCAGGCTTTTATGATACAGTCGACTCTCTCTAACTTGTATCTTTTGGGAGGGACATTATTTGATACTGAAAAAGCTGTAGATCTTAGAAAAAAAAATTGACTTTAGTTTTTAACTCGAATGGTAGAACTTAACCGGCTTTTTAATTGCAATAAAATCTCAGTTGGCTTCCAGTGGCACAAATTTTAACCAAAATTGTTTCATGATAAAATTTTCGTTGAGTGACCAAAAATTCCGATTGAGATTTGTGGACGGAATGATTTGTTGCAAGTAGCAAAAATTACGGTTTACTCTTTATCGAAAAGTTTGGGGAGCGTTGAGTTAGAGAGAGTCGACTGTACATGCGGCGCGGTATAGTGTAACATCCGCGGTGCCCTCTGCCATGGCGGCCACTCGGACGCGAACCCTCTCGGCGTCGCCGTATATACGATCCTAATTGTTATGGCTCCACGAGCAATAACCCGGTGCTTTATGACGGTGTTCGTTGCGCCATTGCGATTCACCGCCTTGTCTCACCTCAGGCATGGTAATTGTTATGTTTGCAAAAAAAACGCTACACAAGTAATAAAGAAAGAAAGTTATATCGAGCGCGACCCCTTGCGCGCTTCGTATGTATCTTTCGCGACGAGAGGGACAAACCCGAGGGTGAATAAAGTGTCGACGATTGAGAGCAGAGCTTGATTTTTTAATTGTCCATTGGTACTATTAATACATTGGTACTTTCAAAAAAAGATCCATCACAAGAATTTTCATTATTTTTGTAATGGGAATATAATTTGTAGAAAAGAAATGAACTTTTGTTGTTGAAAATGCAAAATATGAATTTGGAAAAAACACGTAAAATGCCTATAATGTTCTTCTGCAACATAATAAAAAAGGATGCAAGGTAGAACTTTGCACATTGCTTCCTCTATTTATTTTACGGGGCAACTACGCCACTCGCGTGCCAAATTTGACCCCCATCGCTCAAACAGTCACTGACTAATAGTCCATCGAATTTTCGAAGTCATACACACACACATACATACGGTCATTTTTTTAAAACCACTTTTCTCGACGTTTTGAACAATTCTAAGCATACTGGGCATGAAAATCTCCACAAAAAAAAATGTTTTCATGAAAACAAAGCTTCTTCTATGAGGAAGCAAAACATAAAAAATCGGTCCAACAATGAGATCGGCCGATTTTCGTCGCACTTTTTATTTCTTCATTGCTTTTTTTTTGAGAAAAAAAAAATGACAAGAGTTCTCGCTAAGCTCGCGCCTGACATCGGCCACAGCGGCGCGCGCGTTGCCATAGTCAGGATAATTAACGCGCAATTTACGGAAGTAACGAGGCGACTCGCTCGCGCGAGCCACGACGTAGTCGGTTTGCAAAAAGTCGCCACCGCCGCCGTCGCCGCCGCAGGTGCCTATACGTCTACCGAACGAAGGCGCGCGCATTTTTATATATATTTAGGTGGAAAGAATGAGCGAAGCGGCGTGTAAGTAACGCAAATGGAGAGGCGGACGTAGTGGCAAAAAAACGCGACGCAAGGGGCGAGCACAGTGGCCAACTTAATTGTGAGCTCGGCTTCATGGCTGCCGTAACATGATATTTACATCGAAATACTTTGCGATATAAAATGCGGCGTATATGTTTTTTTTTTTGTATTCTCTCTTCTCTCTCTTCTCTTTGGGCTTAGAGCTGCTGCTGCCGTTGCTGCGTCGCTCGGTTCGCGCACAACAGACTCGCCGATTAAATTCCCGGGACGCATCGAGCTCTGCTTTTTTTATTGTTTACATTTCGCTCGCTCCTCGCATCCTCGTCGACGTCCTCGCCGCACTGTTATTGTTGTCTCTGTTCGGGCACGTGCGCCGGAGTATTACACAAGAACTCGGGGGAGGGCTATATCTGCGCCGTGCTGCCGCAAATCGTTGTGTACTAATGCGGAGGAGTAACTGCAATTCCGCGCAGTTCGTAACTCGGGGAAACCTAATTTGCCAGTGCTCGAAAACACACACGTGAGTCAGTGGGTTTTACTCGCAGTCGACTCGGAGTGTGCCAATCGCTGCAAAAACGTGGCGTGTTTTTTACGATTATTTTCTGTAATAAACTATTTTTCTCACCGCCTAATTCGGGACACGATTTTTATTTTTATGTTTAGGGGAGTTTGATTTTTGAACATTCCAAATACCTTTGGAAAATCTTTCAAAAATCGATTTTTTTTACATATTCAGAAAGTATGATACCCAATGAATATACTGATCGAAAGAAAACTCGAAATATTGAATATTTGTGGAGTTATCGCACTTTTTCATCATTTTTTAGGTATATCCTTCCCCTTAATATGTCAGTAAACGAATGACATTTATTAAATCTTTTTCAGAACAACAGAAAAAGAGTGACAACTGCAGCACTTTTCGATGTCGCGGAACCAGGCATCCGAAGACCCTTAATAACGCCGCCATTTTGTTGGTCATCCAAAAAAAAATTCTTTTTTAAACTTAACAGTTATTAGAATAAACAATCACATCATTCTATCCCCTCCAAAAAAATTCCCGAAAAATACCTATTTTTCACGCTCCTAAATATATTTCTCCCCTTAATACCATTGCTATCATTATTATTATCATTATCAAGCTTTGCGACTGTTAAAAACCAGCGAGAAATAATTCTCGCATCGAATGAGTTAAATGCAGAAGAAAAGTCGAGGAAGTTATTAATCAGAGGCGAAGTAATAGTCAGGATAGCTGTCAGGGGTCTCCGGATTGGAGAAAGGTGAGGGGGAGGGGTAAGGGGGTGATAGGGATCGAAGATGAAAATTAAAGAAAGGGGCGAGCGAGAGACGATAGAGAAAGAGAGCTCAGCACGAGCCAAGCAACTCTTGGTCCTGGGGTCTTTCGCACCCCGGGGATGACGTACGGGTCTGACGCAGCGTGTGGCGTTCGTTTCTTATTTCTCGCGGCTTCTCTTCCGCTCGGTTGAGTCGCTATATGCGCCGCCGCAGCCGCAGCCACTGCTGCACCCAGCGAGACCGGCCCCGATATTCCCGTAAGATTGTAAACCAGACCCAAACGAGCCGCTGCGAATAAATATTTGAATTACAATCCGAGACCCTCGTAAAAACGTCGTCACTCCGTAACGGATCGAGGGCTGCGCCTCCTCCCCCTGGGATTATCATATATGCACCGAAACTGCATCGCCGCAGTATTCCACGACTAATAAAAATTGATTCTTTCGAAGGAACAAAAAAAATTACGATAAAAATGTTTGTGCTTTTTTTTCCTCTTCATTACCGATAAAATATTGATCATCGTCACTTTTGTAGTTTTTGTAACATTATTTTCATGGAAAGTATTTTTTTTTAGTCTCCTGAATCATTTTTGACACGTCATTGTTCCTAAGGTAAATGTCCCCATTATCAAAAAAAAAAAATTGATTCTTTCGAAGGAACAAAAAAAATTACGATAAAAATGTTTGTGCTTTTTTTTCTTCTTCATTACCGATAAAATATTGATCGTCGTCACTTTCATCATTTTTGTACTCTAACATTATTTTCATGGAAACCATTTTTTTACTCTCCTGAATCATTTTTGACACGTCATTGTCCCTACTATTTCAGAAAAAAAATTAAAATAACCAATTTTATTTAATTAAGAAATAAAATTCTTAGTAAAAAATAGAAAAATAAAGTACTACGAAACTCGGCTCTACTCCGGCGACGATAATACCGAGTCCAGTCCCTTGGGGAATGGGTTTTCGATGTCCAAGGGCCTCTCGCACAGTATCAGCGCTGTAAAGAAACTCGCCCGTAGGAGGCTTCTATCGCCTCGGACGTTCCGAGAATACACCTAATACCTTTCCAGGAATAATTTGTTAATGATACAACACACGGGACACTAAATAGCGCGTTGTCCCGGCGGAATGCAAAAAGTGCGCATGCGCGCGTCGGACACCGAATGGCACACACAGCGAGAAAGTGAAAACGATAATGTCCGGGCAGAAGGCAACACCGTCGCGAGGGGAGGCTGCGCGCGAGATACGACTTTAGGTGCCGCGCGCGCAGTAACGCTGAGAGTTGACACCGCGCGCTGCGAATTTGCGGCTCGCTCGAGCGAGCGAACCAGCGAACGGTGAAAGTGAGACATCGTAAATTCATAATTTACCTCGTCGCGCCGACTTCGGTCTGTCCCTCTTGCTCCTCGTGTGCCGCATCCCAACGGCCGTATCTCGTAACGTCACTTTACCCCCGACACTTGAATTACCTTTAATTGCTTTTTGATTTAACTCGCGCCTCTTTAATCGTTTTACACAGTGCTTAGGGTACGCCCAATGCACGCAATTGATCTAGCGGCTGTTTAATCGCCTCGACGGACGTTTTATTTCGCGTTGATCGGAAAAAGGGAACAAAATTAGCGATATTAATGTTACAGTGAAATTAACGACGCAATTTGGCAGTGTTCGAATGCAATGAAAAAAATAAATTATTTTTATCTTGGGAAATGGTCGTAAATAATGACAGTTATTTTCCTAAGAATTAATTATTACGTTATATTTATTAAGCCCATATTATTATCCATCGAAGTCGCCCGCAGGGCGACTCAAAATCCCTTCAATCGATCGTATAGAAAAAAAGCTCTCTCCCCTCGCATACGTTTTTTTATCGCGCGCCTAGAGTTCCCCATCTCGATACCGTTGTTACATACTGTCTCCTGGTTTCGCATTGCTCGTACTGCATTATATGCTTATCCCGATAAGGAATACGAATGGAGGCAGGTGACATTAACACAGTTTTTTATCGCTCGTTCCCAGAAGTTTTTTTTTACATTTCGCTTCGTAATCGATTACTGCTTTCTTACTCTCTTATTTATTGACTCCCGAATCGCTGATGCTTTTCGTTTCACTCGGTCAATTCGACAAAATAAATTTCAGATAAAAAAAAAATCCTAATTTTCTAAAATCCATCTAACCATTCGACTGCTTCGATATAAAAAAGGTCGTATCCAATATTAAAATAAAAAAATTATTTTAATATGACCATTTTAATATGATCATTTGGAAAAGTCGTATCCAATATTAAAATAATTTTTTTTATAAATAAAAATTAGATACGACTTTCCCAAATGGTCATATTAAAATAATTTTTTTTTATGAAAAAATTATTTTTTTTATAAATAAAAAAAATTATTTTAATATGACCATTTTGTAGCAGGTGACATGTTCCGGACCTTCCAGCGAGTTTTGGCGCCGGCTGATCAATCTTCCTCCAACCGTTCGTCCGTCCATGTTGGCCTGCCGTCGCAATCTTGTTTGAGTCTCGCTCGTGCAAAACGTAACCCTCGAGGCCCCTTTAATCACTCGATTTAACTAACATCGGTGCCACGCCGAATTAGCCGCGCGGCTCGAGTGCGGCTCAGAGATATCGTTCGAAAAAAAATGCGCACTTCGATTGCCGACGATTAAGCTGCGCGGTCTCGACGAGCCGAGTCGGTGCAGCGCCGCAAGACGAGAGGACAGGACGAGCGAGTCAATGAGGAAGGAGAACGGGGCAGCGGGCTCGTTATTATTATAGGGGCCAATTTGTGCCCGCGCGACCGATCGGATCGGCCGAACTGACCGAGCGAGCGACGAACGGCCGATCCGTAGTACAGCAGCTCGTCGCATCTGATTATCGGTACACACGTCGCGCGCGTCTCTCGACTCGCAACCGACTCGCGGCCTCCGATTGGCCTCTGCGCGCGCATCGCCCGTTCGGTGCGATAAACCCGCAAAATCGCCGAAGGGTGCGAATAACGAGAGCCGACGTCGATTAACGACTGTCGCCTATTCGTAACGATTAAATCGGCTCGTTTTTCCGCGATAAACTGGCGACCACTGTCACTGCGACCAAATTGCATAGCCCTCAAGAAAAAAAAAAAATAAAAAAAGAAAAAAAAAATTTTTGCACGGGCGAGGAAAATATGCAATTCGGAAAATTGGAATGTTCGGGATGACTATAATTAGCCACAAATTTGGGACGTTCATCTGCGGCTTGTTTTTTCGGCAGTTCTGAGGATTGATTGGAGGTGTTTTTTTTATTTTCATTTGGCACTATTTGGGATTCTTGTCTGAAATTTTTGGACAATTGCCATTTTGTACATTTTGGTATTGCCAGGTTTTTTCTTGACCAGGTTAAACTTTAATTGCGGAAATCGATTAATATTTCTGCAAATCCGTTGCAATTGAATTTTTCCCTGGTCAAGAACATATATATTCATAAAAATCACCATAAACGATACCCAATTGATTCATAAAACTTCTGCAAACGATTTAAAAAAATTAACACTGAGTTGACTCGCGCTTCAACCTCCATAAACGGGAATTCTCATTTGTTGATTGCGTTACACAGGATTTTTCTGATGTTTTCTCGATAGAAAGATTAAAGAAAATACAGCTTTTTTTTTTTTTACAGAAACGACGATGCGGATGGTAGTTTTCGTGGAAGAGCGGAAGGTAGCAAAAAGTCGCGGGACGCGGTGGTCAGTGTCGTCGCGACGCGGCGCGTCGGAACGGTGCAAAGGCGAGGAGCAGGTGCGACGGTGGTTGTAGCGAGCTGACTCGTCGCGAAGAAGTTGACTTCCAGACCTTGGACTGTCCTTTCCGTTGCGTCGCGAACGATTCGGGGCTCTCTTCGCTGTCTTCGTATTTGGCTAATGATTCCAGAGGAGCGAGGAAAAGTTATCGTCTCGATACGTCGATAAATCTGCCGCCGCCTCTCACACTCGATTTTCGAAGAACGCGGGGAAAAATAAATGGGGTGATAATTAACGAAGAAACCAGCCGGGACTACGAATTGATTTATAATTAAATGCCAATTCTTAGAAACAAGCTACGGGTATCCGTAGTGTTTCTAAATCCATATCCGTTTCTTGTTTGCGAAAAAAGAGAATGCGCATTTTTTTTTTTTTTTTCGTTCTCGTATGCAGATTCCGTGGATAGTTAATTTTGTGCATTTCGTAATTAGCTGAGAATTCGTCATTCGAAGAGTTAAGTATTATTCAACATTTTTTCTGCTATGCAAAAATAAGCAAAACGTTAGTACACTGAGAAAAATTAGTTGCGATTACCAATCATTGGTTCGATCTAACAAAATATTGGTTGCAGTTTTTATTGGTTGCAATAATTTTTTTTCAGTGTACACATCCAGCTTGTTAACGTTTTCGACGAAATAATCCAAACCTGTCAGACCAAACCGTTCCGTCGCTAGAAGTTTGTGACATTTTTAATCAAGAACACAAATGGCACAAATACCAATTATGTAACTAATATTGCCTCATGATTCGAATCTCCATCTCAGCTAAATCTTTATTTAAGATTTACGATTTCGAGTCACGGTCTGATATAAAAATATAAAAATAGTCCCTGACTGGTGATGTCACGTTGTAATTAACGGAACATTTTCCCCAAGTGCGATTATCGAATCCCTGACAGATTTTTCTGCCAGCGAAGCGTCGATGCTCAGGAATCTTTGCCGATCGCGTCACGAGACCAGCAGCTCGGGTCGAGTAATCGGGGATTAAACGTTCATGACGCGCGCGTCCTTGTCGCGAGACACGATCGGCCGCTCGAGATTCCACCGAGACGACGCAGCAGCTCTCTTCAGACCCGAGAGATCGGTATATAATTGAGGCGCGAGGAGTCGGGCGCAGAAGAGGCCAACAGCCGGTGTAGCCAGATTCCGACGGAAACCCGTTCGAGAATCGTCGGGTCGCATGTGCATCTCGTCCTCCTCGGTCCTTCGGTCGAGGCGCGCGAGGAGAAACGCGATCCGTATTCTCGGCAAATCTCTCGCACAGGGTAGTCGCGCGGGGATTCAGGCAACTTTTATCCGATCTTCATTCTCATGTGACACTCGTGACCGTTGCGTTACTCGCGGCCTCCGTCGCCTTCTCGCTGTGCTTGCGGTGCGATTCCACTGGCTCTATCGATCTGTGATATACATCATGCGAAATTATTATTGCGTTGCTGTAAACTTGTCAAAATATTCATGGAATATTTATTTTTTTTTTTTTTTGCATTTTGTGGAAAAATTCATTGAAAGTGAAAGTGATCGGAAATTTGAGACGTGGTGATTCAGTCCCGCAGCGACATATTTATTTTATTTTTTGTAAACTTGATACAAACTCGATTTTTTAAAAATAAAATTTCTTTATTTTATGTAAAAAAAAAAATTATTTCTATCTTTATTTTATTTAAAAAAAAATTGATTTCTTTTAAAGTTGCGTTACTCGGCCTCCGTCGCCTTCTCGCTGTGCTTGCGGTGCGATTCCACTGGCTCTATCGATCTGTGATATAAATCATGCGAAATTATTATTGCGTTGCAGTTAACTTGTCAAAATATTCATATAATATTTATTTGTTGTTTTGCATTTTGTGGAAAAATACATTGAAAGTGAAAGTGATCGGAAATTTGAGACGTGGTGATTCAGTCCCGCAGCGACATATTTATTTTGTTTTTTTTTTTTTTTGTAATCTTGATACAAACTTGATTTTTTTTAAATAAAATAAAGAACTTGTAGTCGAAAAGACGTCCGTTCGGCAATTAATTCCCAGACTGTGCGTTTCGTGCGGAATCAAGTGCATCGCGCGCCGAGTTTTTCCAATCTTACGGTGGCTTTAAAAACGTTAAAAACTCGAGATACCAATAGGCCCGCGCGCCGTGCCTCAAAGAGACGCCCGAGAGTTTAGCATCACGCGCGAGACATAAATTCATCAACTTCCTATCAGCGGACTGACGCGTATTCTCGCTCACGCGGGGATACCTTTTTTATATTTCTCCAGCGGTGTCGTTCTATCTGATCAACTATAATACCTTAACGCGCGTACGGAAAGTGCACAAAGCGAGGCAGATATAATGAATAGGCCGTAGTTTCCGCGCTCGCCTCTCGCGAGTTAACACGCATGCAATCCGAGAGAGCAAAAAAAAACATATAATATTTATGAATTTATGAACGTAAAATAATTTTTATCGCTCGCGCCGCTTTGTCGCTTGCTACGATACCGCCTGTTGCATTGACGAATAAAACCAGATAAACAAATACAAGCGAGACAAAAAAACCAAACCTATTTACGGATGTACAATTTAATGAAACAAAATTGAACGAAATAAATTCGAAATGAATTAAAAAAAAGTTCATATTCAATTGCACAGATTCAACCGGAAGAGACATCATTAATTTCCGCAGATTACTCGCAGCACAAGGGATTAATCCTTCTCTCTGAGTAAAATCTAATAACCCAATCGATCCGCCCGACTAATCGCGGAATTAATCAGACAGGCTCGCGACTCGATTGCACGTGTCGGTTCGTCGTTAAGGACATACGCGGTGCGCACGCGGCTTCTCATCGACGTTGTACACCTGTGTATCATTATCTTCGGGCGGTATAACAAGCCGGCTACTATACAGGGTGATCCAGAATCACCGCACCAAACGAGTCCCGGAAGTCCGAAATGATTCCCAGGAATGCGTGTGCAAAATTTGAGATTTTTATTCCCGGTAGTTTTTGAATGAGAGCCGATTTGTGACAGCCAATCTCAACTTTCTCTTAATTCGCCCTCAACTTACTCTCTTTTTCATTATCGGATAGTATACACGGTTATAAACATTCTGTTAAATTTTTTTATCGAAATTCGAATTATTTCGGTCGCTACAGCCTTTCTTAGAGAAAGGGATTGCAGCGTGACAAGTGGCGTGTGCAAACTTTAAAGGCGTTTTTCTCGGAATGTTGTTTTTCAAAACGGTGTCCACTCTCAAATGAAGAGTTATGACGATATCGATTTCAAATTTTGAGAGAACATTTCTAACGTCATTCTCTATCGCGCTATGGAAGCTTTGTTTTTTTATTAAATCTTCCTATTTTTTTTTTACGAAAAACTGTCGAAAAAAAGGGCCAAATTCGATAATTTTCGTTCAAAACGCCGCCGTTTTGTCAAATTAAAAAAAAAAAGCTCCCATAGCGCGATAGCGAATTTCCTACAGATTAATAATCTTTTTGAAATTTTTGGTTCAGATCAAAATCGCGGCCGCAATCGTGGACACAATGCAGGAACTTTTTTTTACACGAGCTATTTAAACAATTTATATCATTATTATACATTAAAGAAATGCACATAAAAAAAATCATTTTGTATTCTTCAAGAATGTACTTATTTATTTTTAAAAAAAACAGACCAATTAGTTCATTACAACTTAACAAAAAAAATTCGCGAAAATCATTGATTTTTCGGAGGGTCACACTGTGACGATTCGTTAACATACTCTCAACTTTCTGTTGAGGGCGTTCGGTGCGATTCTAGATCACCCTGTATATTTCAATAACGAACGAGGTGAACGTCGGACGCAGTTCGAGCTCTCGCGGCGCGGCCCAAGCGATGGTTTTGTGTCACCGTCGCCGCCGCTGCGAGGACGACGCCGGCCGACCGTGCATGCAACTCTATGCGCAGCGTTATAACGTCATCGCGAGACCGCACCGCGCGCCGCCTCGCCGGACCTTCATAATTTAGTTGTGAAAGCATGAAATATTTTATGGCAATCCGCGATAGCAGCGCACCAACTGAAAAACGTACGATCGCGTTGATGGATTGGCCGACCCGGTCTGCGGGGCTCTCTCACCCGCGATACATATTGTTGCCGCTGGCATAATACCGTCGGCGGCGCATACCGCGTGTACCCTATAGCGGCCTATTATAGGATTATACGGGCCTTTTAAGGCGCACCGGTAGATTCTAAATCTCTATCAACGCCTCGGGATCTCGCTTTGCCGGTGCACGAGGTGCATTCTCCGCCAATCCGCGGCCACTTTTTTTTTTTGCCGGGTACTGCGATCACTGCTCCATTCGTCGATTGATCAAATTTGAGCAACGCATCGACGATGCATTTTCGTAATTTCGTTGCCGGTGCGCGAGGTGCATTCTCCGCCAATCCGCCCACATTTTTTGATGTCGTTGATGGTGTTTGGCGAATTGTGGACCAAACGCGAGAGGGTCAAATAAAAAAAGTAGCTGAATTGGCGGAGAATGCGTCGTGTTTGTAAGCCGCATTACAGTCCGCATGCAGCGAGCCAACGAGGGGTGTATAATGTGCGCGTTGCAGCCTAGCGACGAGCCGGGGTGCAACCCCGGAAATCAGCAAAACCTCCGCTCCGCCCGTTGCACCCCGGGTCGACGCGGCGGTGCCACAAATTTTTCCCGGAAGTGGGGAAGAAGAGGGCGGGAAGTATTCCGGTACCACCCCCTCTATGACTGGACACGACGCAACACACATATACACTGCCTGCCCGATCATAATGGCAAACACAACATGTGGGAACGAGAAAGACGCCCGCGGGCTGATGAAGCTTTCCGTGTGCCCGGCAGTTGACACATTTGTGAATGGCCACTGTGCAAATTATACGAGACATCGATTTTTCGATGCTCATTATACTACCATACTACCAACCCCTCTGACGTCGTTTGAGCTCTTTCTTACTCCACGATTAATGACACAGTGCAGTCTCGTTGTCGTCCTTTCAAATTGTATTTACACTGTTGAAAATGATATTTTCTTTGCATACTTTTTTGCATTATCCTTTGACATTTTTTTTTAAACGAAAAAGCCGCACTTTATTAAAATCCCGATATGATCTCAATCTGTGGAGATCATATCGCACTTTTTTTTATTTAGCAGATTAGTGAAATAAAAAAAATGTTGAGAAAAAAAATATCGAGGCTAAACATTGGTTGTTTGTGGGTGAAGGTTGAACGAAACGAAACACAACGAAAAAGCTGCACATTTTTTTAAGTTACCACCAATTAATTAAAATGCCAGATTAGTAAAATAAAAAAAATGTTGAGAAAAAAAATATCCAGGCTAAACATTGGTTGTTTGTAGGTGAAGGTTGAACGGCTATACGAAAACTTTTCAACTCGCGTCCCACTGCGCAGGAACTTCTCCGTGCATTTTACATATTCCCATTTACCCTCCGCATTACGGTAAATAATTGAAAGTTTCGAACTTCGCGCAAATAGCGACAAAAGCGCAACAACAAAACACAAAAACAGACTCGAAAGTCCCTCCTCCACGGGTCAATAACTGGGCCATCGGACGTGTATTTATCTTCGCACTTTTTTTTTCCCTTTGCATCAAGCAATTTTACATTGTGCGCATATCGCTCCGGTTTTCTCGTCCGGTATTTTCCCCGTTTCCGTTCGGAATCGAGCGTCAGCGAGTCTCAATATAATTTCACGCATAGCGCACGTATCATCGACAGTGCAGCAAGGGAAGAAAAAAAAAAAAAAAAAAAAAAAAGTTGTAGCTATGGATGTGACGGTGGCGGCCTCCTCTTTGCCTCTCCCTTTGACTCACCTATCCCTCTCTTTCACTCTTGATGCCTTCCCCCATTCTGTCCCTCTTACTCTCTCACTCTCTCACTCTCTCCCTCTCTCTCTTTCTGGCTCGGCGCGCCGGGGCAGTCCACAGGTTGAGATCATATCGGGATTTTAATAACCGGTTATACGCCCACTACGAATGCATTTCAGACGACATAAACGCTCTCGCTCTTTCTCGGCGTAAGATATGCCCAGACCGATAGTCCCCCGACCGGCGCGTTCGCGTTGGCTCCTGCGCGCTGTGTACACACGTTGCAGACGTGTGGAAAACGCACAGACGTGGAACACTCCGCACGCCCTCCCCGACGACGACGTTACATTTTGCTGTGGCGCGAGAGACCAGACGCATCCTATCATGTGCATTATTGTATGCTTGGCACGTATTGTGCACCGTTTATCATCGCGCGCTACCAGTTCCAAGAGTTTTCATGTGTATACACAGCAATCGCTGTACCAATGGCCAAGCCAGACCCAATCACTGACCTAGGATACCAATGCGCAGTGATTGCTTTGGAATTACGATATTTAGACAAATATAAAGTCGGAGCTGACTGAAAAAATTTTATCTTATTTTAATTTTCATATTTCCAATTATATTTTTTTGTTAAATGCTGTCTGTTTCGCAGGTTTTTTTTTCGGGGAAAAATTAAGTATCAGATGGCAATGTACAGTGCATTAAGTTATCAGCGAGCCTCGTTAATTACAGGGTCAATAACTGGGCCACCCATATTATTGCAGTTTCCCTGCCGACAAATCGCCGCCGCTTTCGTGTTTATTCACCTCTATGCTTCCAATTCTATTTCCACTGACACCGATTTAGATTATCAGTACGGAATATTTATTTTTACACCCCAGCGCACGTCGGGCGTTCGCAATCGACTATTAGTGCATATAGAAGGTAGGTATACGCACCTCGTACGGGATATAATTACCCAGGCCGATCAAACTGTCAGGCGGTGTAAAGTTCGAGCCTATGTTTTGCCTCCGGTTCGCCGGGGCGATTTAACAGGGCGCGCGAGGCGAGGCTCTGATACGAACCTTTCGATGCCCCTGTTGGAAACTGTTTACCAAAGTTTCCTGCCCTAACTAGTTCTCGCATCGACGTAGATGGCTGTTACCCGGCTGATGCCCATTGGGTAGCACTCCCCTCGCGCTGTACATATACATTCGCTACACCCCCGTGAATTTACAGCCCCCGCCCACGACTGAGTTGATAATTGCGTCGAGGATCGTTTGCGGCTTCGCGCAAAAACCCCGTTTTCATAATATTCCATTTACACCGAGAGAAAAAGTTTCCTTGATTCAAAGAAATAGATGGATTGAATTTTTTTCTTTGATTTCAATGATTTTACCGACCAGTCGGTAAAAAAATCTACTCCAGCAGCCCCTTAAGCGACAGAACTACCTTAACACACACTGACCAGCGGAGTCCTCAGTGTATCGTAAACCGTGTTATGCGAACCTATAAAACGCCGCTGCATAACTATCTGAACACGGGCAATAAAACTGTGTGTATCTTACATATTATGCGCTAATTATCGTAATCTCGGATCTGATTATTACGTAGTAAAAATAGCTCGGAAACACGACGTGTGTGTTGGTTATATACGTATGTTTACACATATATATATACATATCTGCGTTCAGATACGCCGGGCCCACAAGAGAAGAGCCGCCACGCTTCCTTCGTCGCCTTTATGGTTTTTGAATAATAATTATAACCGAGAAACAACAGCGAGCGCGAACGTATGATAATCGCGCTTCCGGTTTTTCCGTTCCAACCGTCTATCGCCGACCGATGATTAGTAATAATTACAGGAGGATTATCGTTTTCTTATGGTAAAACAGCGTATCTCGAGAATCTGCTCATGTACGAGCGAATTTTATACTTAAAAAAACAACCAACGAAATCCGTATGCCGAAGTGGGGTCTCATTTTTTCAATTATTTTTGGTTATTTATTTCATAAATACTTCTTTAATCTTCTCTTTTGAATTAAAGAATTTAGGGAATTCAGGAGCAGAATATCTTTTCATTGAAAAAATAATTTTTAAAACTGTTTTTTTATTTTAAAAAAATAATGGCGGTTAAATAAACACGTCCTGAATAAGTTTCAACACGTACGCTCGATAGATTGTACACAACATATTGACACACATCGACTGTACCTCGTTATCATGTAAATTATTGATAGCGCTGAAGTCTATTCTTACTTCATGAGGCAAAGGTTTTATCAGCTCCCGAAGATATGCCAATTACGTTACTGTCGTTTTCGCTTAGCGGGTTCGATATACGTAATTGAGTTGGAGATAACAAAGCGGCTATTGCATTACACGTTTCATGTAAAAAACTATAGATAATTATACGTATAGTTCGGTTCGAAGCACTTAACTAATTATTGATTAGATGATGTGCTTATTACGATTTGTGGGCTACGACATTTTCTTAAGCTTATAGAATGCCACGGATAAACGTTATTTTGTAAGCGAATCATAACCCTTCGATAGCTCAGTTGGTAGAGCGGTGGACTGTAGTTGGCTTGATTGCAAGAGAAATCCATAGGTCGCTGGTTCAAATCCGGCTCGAAGGAATCCATTATTTTTTTTTTTTTTTCTTAATTATTGTTGCAATTTAATTTCTATTGACCTTAAGTGCAGAAATGTTAATAAAAACAGTATTAATTAAGTTAATTTATTATTTCAGGTATTAAGTATGCAAGAATGAAGAACATTGAAATGTTGATTCTTTTCCTGTACTAAGAAATTTAAAAGTGCAAAAATGTTAATAAAAATAGTATCAATTAAGATAATTTATTATTTCAGATATTAAGTATGCAAGAATGAAGAACATTGAAATGTTGATTTTTTTAATTTACTAAAAAATTTAATAAAAATAATCGAGGATTTAAAACGCTCGGCAGAGATTTATCCCAACATCGAATCAATTAACACCCAATCAGTGACAGCTCTTTGTCACTTTGCTATCGAGGAAGCTATAATGTCGGCAAGATTGCGCAGATGCCCACCCAGAATGACCGTCCAACATCTGCCGGTGTCCGCGCTCGCACTTCCGACGGGGTCATTAACTTCCAAAGAATTCGCCAATAATTATTTTTCATTAGCCTCAGCTGCGTAGCCATAAAAAAAAAAAAAAAAAAAAAAACATCCAATACCTTGGACAAAAGTTACGATTCGGCATCCTTTTCAGATTTTTTTTTTATTGCAGCTATTACATCCGTCATGGGAAAATAAACTCGCGCACATTCGTAGAAAAATGTGACGTATTCGACGGTCACACAAGACTCGAGTTAGATGAAAAAGTAATTCGCTCCCACGAAGATGTTGAGAAGAGGGAACGGGGTCGCCGTCCGAGACTGGAGGCGAGCTACTCGAGGGGTCGCAGGGATTTGAGAGAAAACAAAGTAAGAAACACGAGGGCAAGAAAAAGAAAAAAAAGGGGAAAAAAGAAGAAGAGAGAAGAAAAGAAACGAGAAACAAGTTTCGTTGTGAGAGGCAACACTGCGCGCGCCACGGACCATAGGATAGGTGCACACATTTTTGTTTGGGCCGCACAGACCGCTCGCGCGCGGCTGACAGTGCCCATTCACTAGCTTTCGCTTCGGACAGCACAATAAGGCCAATTACTTTAATTGCAGTTCAGGCCGCTGGATGCGAAAGCTCCCAGCCAACCACGGATCAGCCGGAAGTCGAAATAAACGGCGCAATACAATCACCGCTCGTTTTTCCGCGCGCGCGTATAATACGATTCTTCCGCCGATTTTTTGGTCAATTATAAGAGCGAGGCGCGAATCACGGCCGAGCTATCCAATTCGAATAATTGATATACATATGCGTTGTCTATGACGACAATGGTGAGGCTAACCACAAGATTGTGCGGCGGTAAGGTAGGAATCGTCGCCGAAATAGCTCAGTTGGGAGAGCGTTAGACTGAAGATCTAAATGTCCCCGGTTCAATCCCGGGTTTCGGCAAGGTGACTTTTTTATGCTTTGCAATGACAATTGAGAATTGTTCATACCCAAGAAACAATACATATGAATTGTGTTTAATTGTATTGATAAGCTCTATGAACTATTTTCTTATTTTTTAATTTTATTGACATTGTCTCAATGAATCATTTTAATGTAATCCTGGACAGGACATTGTTGAGCTTCTGTATGGTCTTTGCATTTTTTTGTTCGAGGAACATGATGTAAAACTCTTTGTTGAACTGTCGCGAGAGTCTAATTCACCAGTTTGCTGCCCACATTCGACGGTTGGGCCTGGTGGCATGAATCCCCGCATCAAAAACGTCATAGCGCAGCAGAAAAGGAAAACCAGGGTTCCAAGAAGAGCTGCGATCTGCGCAAACTCATTTCCGTTAAGGGGCATTTTTGCGTTAGCAATAATAGAGTATAAATAATAATTAAATAAGCTATTTTTCGGATTAAAATTGTTTAAGTGAATTTCCTAAGCAAAATCATAAAGTGAAGTTCTCAGATCCCGTTTAGGAGCTATAACGATTAACCTCCAAATGGGCGTTTAATTAACATAAACAAAATTCAATTCTTATGTAAGTTTTGATCAAATCCGAGTTTCTAAAAAAGAAAAAATACATTTACAGACGGCTCCTCCTTTTTTCGTAGGAAAATTTCAACGGTCCCATGGTGTAATGGTTAGCACTCTGGACTTTGAATCCAGCGATCCGAGTTCAAATCTCGGTGGGACCTGAACCATTTATTTTTTTTTTTTATCGCATTGATAATTTAATGAATAGCTGACGATAAAAGAAAATAGCTTCGTGACTGAAAATTTTTCCCCATGGGGTAAGTAATGGTTAGCACTTTGGATTATGAATCCAGCGATACGAGTCAAAATGTCGGTGGGACCAAAGTCTCGCAAAAATTTTGTTCAATTTATGAAACTTTTGTGCTTGCTGATGATGTTGCAGCCAATGTAGTAAAATTTTCATCAGCTTTGCGGAAGCCAAAGGATACAATGAAAAGGATGACTTCAAGCGGATTGCCATTCAGCGTCGGGAATCGTGACATCTGCACATTACACATGTGAATATACTCGTTGGAGGGCTCCAGATTTCTCAGTGGCTGGGAAGTCCATCCGTCGTCGCAAATACAAAACCCTGTAGCGTTGTCATTGTAACCGTGATGACAATACATATTCTGCAATACAATACAAACATCCTCTTACTATTTCTACTATTAAAACCTTGCCTAAGCATGTTAATTAAAAAAAAATTCTCCTCGTCTCGATATTTCGTACATAATCATGAGACCAATCGAATCGACATCTGTGGATTTTTTCCTTAATTTACGTACCAAAAAGATTTTATTTTCATAAATGACTTTTTTTATAAATGGCAATTAAAGTGATTTCGTCCATTCACTGGTCCCCGTTCATTCACTGATCGGGTCACCCTAGCATACAAAAAAAAATTCAACGTTACTGACCATCATACGAGGCGCAGGTTCGGATCCCCAAACCGGCTCAGCTTCGCCACGACTAAGTGCCCGAATTTCCATCTCGTTGACAGCGTTCTCCAGATCGCGACAGGTATTACTCGCCGGCACATAAGCCTGCATCACGGTTATCATCACAAGCATTTGTTTTTTATTCCTCCTCCCAAGTTCAAGTCCCTCGACAGCCGCGCGTTAATTCAATTGCCGAGAATTCTGGTACTCAAGATTCTCGGAACGAATTGATTAGCTGTGTGTCGTGCTTTCCCCATTGTTATGCATGCTTAAAACTCGCCTGCAACCCACGTTTCGCGGTTGAGGGCAAAACTCGGCAAGTTTTATCGGGACGAGCGAGCTGCCATCCGTCATCATTAGCCCCCCCGCAGGCAAATTATGAGAGGGGGCCCCCCACCAAAATTCGCGGTTATCAACTACCCTCACACAACAATTGGATCAATTCCTCAAGTCGAAAAGTTTCTGGCAAAAGTTGCCGACGGGAAAAGGGGAGTAGGATAGGTCTCTGCGAAACAGCCACGCGAGCTTCGTAAACACGATTGCATTAAATGTTCCCACCGTAAACCCCACACGGAGAGCCGTCTCAATCGCGGAATCAAAGAAATGAAGATATTCAACAAGCGAGGTGTAAGGCAATGCGATAACGGGGCGTAAATTCGCGTACGCCACCAAGCGGAATAATCGCTCAAAACCAGCGCTTCTGGTGCAGCTGTAACATCGTGGGCAGTCATTAAAACGAGAAACAAGGCGGTGTTAATTAAATCGTCGAGCGTCATTAATTAAAGTTAATAAATAATCGCCTCGGCTCAGAGGGGAGAGAATGGGCGGACGATTTAGCGGACTGAATACTATTCTCGTGCGTTACTATTATAACGAAGGAGGGGGGGAGGGTATTATAGGGGGGAGAGGGGGGTATGCGAGGGAGGCACAGAAGTGGCACGAAACATCGCATGCACAGTGTGTTATGTTTCTGTGCATCAATCCGCGATGAGAGAAAATGCTCCTCGAGGTGCTCGCACTGAGAGAAATCGAGATAGTTTAGGCAACTATTAAGCCATAACTGTAGATTTTTTAGTCCATCCAACAATTTGAATAGTTATTTTAACTGATTTATTAGTTAAATTAACTGCTTTGTAGTTACTGTAACTAATTCTATAGTTTTCTTAATATAATATCCTAGTTACTTTAACAGTGAACATATAATGAAATACAACCTTAGCGATTTTTTTATAGTTGGTGCAACTTTATTATTGTAATTTCAATGACCATTTTAAAATTGTTAAATAATTTCTCAAAGAATACTATGCTTATAATTATGTTTTCTATGAATAGTATGTCGCATCTATTGCTAAAATTTCAAAACAATATACTTTTTGTTACTATAACTATTATTAATTGTTGCATTGATTATAAATAATTAGTACAGATAATTTTTTTGTAATAGTTAAGGTTGTATTTAACTATAAATTAAAAGTTACCAGTATCTTTTATTTCTCTCTGTGCGGTCAGCGCTCGGCTCGTGAATTGCCAGAGCCAACACCTTCGCACGTCTCGTGTCAGTATCGTCTCCCTGTGCGTGTATTCTAAAAATATGGAGCACGGATCTTCCGGTGTTTGACTATATAGCGCGATGAATTAATATAATACGTTTACGTAGACAACAGCCAGGCGCGAAAAACCGTGTCTGGCGAGACGGAATCCTAACGTTTATGCATCAAGTCGTGACGATTAGACGAACAAAGTGTTGTCGTATTTGGTAAGCGCACGAAGGAAACGAATTATGTTTACAACGCAACGTTATTTGTTTAATGAGTTTTCGCACTCCGTGCGTTATCCAATTAAACCGCGCATTCCAGGTGGTAACTGTTTCGTTGCACTCGTCGCCTGGAACAGATGCTGGGAATGGTTTCTGCGAGAAAAACACGAGCATGACGATTTGGCTTAGGAATATTTGCTGAATATTTGGGGGGGGGGCTTTCTTAAATTACATTTAAATTAAAATGTTAATCGCAGATCTTGTCTAAATGTACAAATATTTCCCTGAAACACAAAAACACTGAAAAAATATTTCCCTAAAAACACAAAAAAAATCAATACCATCAATGCAAATCACTCACCACATTTGGGAGTTCCTTGCCGCTGTCTGCGATGCAAATCGGCACCGGTTGGCATCGCTGCAGCTTCCTGTTGTAATAATTTCTCCGTCCATTGTACTTGACGTGACAGTTGGTCGGCCTGCAGCGATCGAGAGGGTCGAGATCGACGCTCGCGCATCTCTTGACAACAAAGTCTTCGTAGTATCCTTCACCGTGCAAAAAAAACGATCCGCAAATTGTACTCCAGTGCTAAAAACCAAAAATGCAACGGTCCCCTCGCGCAGTTACCTTCGAGAGCCGCTGGAACGTTTCGCCCGGAAACCGACGTGTCGAACCGCACTTTGTGCTGAATCTCTCCAGTCCTATTGTCCCCGGATCCGTAGGAAATCGCGACGTTGCACTCGCCATTGCGTTCGTGCAGATACTGCGCCAATTTTCATTCATCCAAATAAAAACACACACACCACTATACCAGCAATATACCCAACGAAGTGCCTCAGTCTGAGATCCAGACGATATGGCAACCAGATTAAAATCAGCATTTTTCAGCAAATCGGCCCCTAATTGAGGCAATCAGGGGGAAAAAACGGAAAGAAAAAGAAGCAGAGAAAAAGGTAGTAACAATAATGCGAAAGGAAAACGAGGGTTCGAAAAGTCTGCGTTTTGCGACTTCACTTAAGGTATAGCTATACCGCTACGTACTAGTCAAATCAGTGCTAATTTTTTAAAAGCGTATTT
This sequence comes from Itoplectis maculator, assembly GCA_964034905.1. Taxonomy (NCBI): domain Eukaryota; kingdom Metazoa; phylum Arthropoda; class Insecta; order Hymenoptera; family Ichneumonidae; genus Itoplectis; species Itoplectis maculator. Next base: position 8,685,433 of record OZ035863.1, read on the forward strand.
TATAATTCCTAGGTTTATTCTTGTTTATTCTTGTAAAAAACTCCGCGAAAAAACATGACATTGGTAATTTGCATATATTAGTCGTCTTTCTATTCGAATTATGGCTTTGTATGAATTTGACTATTAAGAACTAATGCCGTAACGTCAGTAACACTTCGAAACAACTTATTAAACAACCAGGAATAATAAAAACGCTTTTAAAAATTTAGCACTGATTTGACTAGTACGTAGCGGTATAGCTACCTTAATTTTTACGTTGTTAAGTTTCTCACTGCGTCTCTTTCCCACTTTTCCTCTGTCTCTCTCTCTGTCTCTCCCTGCCACTTAGGTTATGTGTATATTCGCTTGTGTATACATACGGCATAAGCACGAGCAGCCACCGTGAAAGAGGGCGAGAGAGGAAGCTCGAAAGGGCCGCGAGGGGAAGGAGCGGGGGAGGGTGGCGCAGAGGGAACAGAAGAAGGGGGCCCGAGGGGGGAGGGAGGGGAGGGGGGCCGTTAGCTAAAAACACTCATAAATCATGATGGCGGCGAGAGAGTCGGTAGCGCGTGAGTGGGGCTGAACGTGCAAGTCCGCGACGACCGAGTACATATATATACGAAGGACGTGCGGCAACGGCGGTGGCGTTTAGTGATAATATGTTTGGGGCTTATGGTGGTGGCAGAAATACACGGCCGAGTATGCTGGTTGGTGCATGTCGGCTCCGCCCCGTCAGGATCACGATAACGACCCACGATTATATTACTCCCACGCGACACAAGCGGCAAACTCTCGCAGCCGACACCGCAACCCAAGCGAGAGTTTCTGCCGACCCCCCCCCCTCCCCCTCCCCTTCCCACCTCCTCCCCTTCCCCCGTACCCCTTTTCCGACGCCACTCCTTACCATTCGGACTTCACCGAATTCCTTTTATTTTTTAGTTTTTTTTCTCCCTCTTCGCTACTTTTCTCACTCTCGCACTCTTTGTCCTTGTCTTTGTCTTTGTATTCCCTGTAGCATCGCGCCACGCGGGCTCTTATCGCACCGGGCATCGGCGGCTACTGCGCTACGCGACGACGGCGACGACGACGACGACGGGTTCTTTGGTTGTGTATTGTTGCACGAGGTTAAGGGATCGTCACAGTGTGACCCTCCGAAAAATCAATGATTTTCGCGAATTTTTTTTGTTAAGTCGTAATGAACTAATTGGTCTGGTTTTTTTAAATAAATAAGTACATTCTTGAAGAATACAAAATGATTTTTTTATGTGCATTTCTTTAATGTATAATAATGATATAAATTGTTTAAATAGCTCGTGTAAAAAAAAGGTCCTGCATTATGTCCACGATTGCGGCCGCAATTTTGATCTGAACCAAAAATTTCAAAAAGATTATTAATCTGTAGGAAATTCGCTATCGCGCTATGAGAGCTTTTTTTTTTAAATTTGACAAAATGGCGGCGGTTTGAACGAAAATTATCGAATTTAGCCCTTTTTTCGACAGTTTTTCGTAAAAAAAAAAATAGAAAGACTTAATAAATAAAAAAAAGCTTCCATAGCGCGATAGAGAATGACGTTAGAAATGTTCTCTCAAAATTTGAAATCGATATCGTCATAACTCTTCATTTGAGAGTGGACACCGTTTTGAAAAACAACATTCCGAGAAAAACGCGTTTAAAGTTTGCACACGCCACTGTCACGCTGCAATTCCTTTCTCTAAGAAAGGCTGTAGCGACCGAAATAATTCGAATTTCGATAAAAAAAATTAACAGAATATTTATACCGTGACCGTGTATACTATCCAATAATGACAAAAAAAATCGTTTTTTTTTTATTTCACACTGTGACGATCCCTTAAAACGAAGAATTCGCGGGAATGAGCGTTCGCCGCGGATCAAAGAAGACTCACTAGGGTGGGCCACACCAGCGTCAGGTTCCTCACGCCGAGCGGATTCAGCGATCCCATGTCGCCGCCGATCAGCTGTATGTGCTGGAATATGAGGAGGCTTTGGGGCTTTGGAGAAATCAGCGCGGGCAATATTATTCGCGAGATAGGAGAAATTCCGTGCCTGGACATGAGTAGGATTTCCGTGGCGCGAAGATTTGATGGTTTTTTCCGGTAGTACTCCATGAAAAACACTATATTCAGTACTAAAGCGAACATTTTTAATATCTCGGAAACTAAAGTAGTTAGAACTATAGACAATATGAACTTTTTTGCTCCCCACGAGAAGTACTACCGGAAACAACCTTGGCGATCTTTGTTTGGTGGCAATCTTGGCGCCACAGAAATCGGAATTCACTGTACAAAATTGCGACACATTAAATTTATTCACCTCGCAATCGATGTCTTCGGGTGTTATGTTTTCGCAGCATTCGATCATTCGTGTGCTAAGGGCTACCGGATATTTGCCATCGTTTTCAACCTCGACGACTGCAACGGAGCAAACGTTCGTTTAGTTTTGCTAATAAACAAAATATGGACGATCCGCAGTGAGTGTTAAAAATGCTCAGTAAATTGAGCCGATGCAGCGGCTTTGTCGACGAGCTCGTGAAAATCGCAAAGAAAAATTCTCGCGGCTAAACAGTAATTTGCATAAATGGTTTTTTTGCGAAAAATCAGAGGTGTTGCAAGCGCGGAAATAAAATGGTGTAATTACTGAGACGGCGCGGCGAGAAAACTGCACATAAATAGCGCCTTAAGTGGACGGGTCGAGTCACGGTTACGCTCTGGCTTTCCAGTACATATACATATATACATGTATACATGGACAACACATTTCTTCCCCCCCCCCCACACGCTTCGTACCTTCCCTGCTCGCATTGTGCAAATCGAAGACTCTGAATTAATCCTTTTATTCGCAAGATTTCAATACCGATGTACGTCAAGTTGTCGATTTTTCGCAGCTGTCGTGCTGCGAATCAGACGCAGACAAGTTGTGATACTCGTGACCGCAAATTCCGCGAACAATTGAAATTCTCAGTCTCAAATGTACATTTCACCGCAAGACATTATTATTATTACTTTTTTTCCTGCATAAGAACTAAGCAATCGTGACAACGATTTAGTAGCGTCTTAAAAAAATCAATTAGGACCGCTGAACACAAAAATTATTTTCATTTGTTCAGCATATCGAGTCGAAATAAAAAATATTATCAAACCCTTCAGCCGTCCAACAAATTTTACCGTCGCGATAATCCGTTCGGCGGTCGTCGGAGACAGTTGAAATGAACACATACGATACACGCGAAAATAAAGAAACAAAATACAATTGGCGTGCGAATCTCGAAGCGACGAGAACTGTGAACCTGTTGCCAAGAAAGTTAGAAGCCGACTACCCGCAAAGTTCTTCTCGCGCTGCGCGCTTATATCTTCCATCTGCACAGCGTTCCAGCAACGCCGATAAATCCGGGATTTCGGCGAGCGTCCGCTGTCCGTCACTCATCCCGAGGCCCCAGCCTCAAGTTCTCTCTCCGCTCTCGTCCCGAACGATAATTACATCGCGGAATAAAACCCGACAATTTTCTAAGGGGCAGCGAACGCGCATCGAGCTTAAGTATCACCTGCTGCTCGCTGTCATTCGGCTGGCTTGCTTTTTTTTCGCGTTGTATACTTAGAACTCGGCGACTTCGAGGCGGACAACTCGAGGGAGCGACGTTGAATCTACGGAATTATCGTTCGCCATCGACGAACGGAATATTTGATACGAGGACAGTGGAAAAGGAAATACAACTGAGTCAACCGAATATTTGGTTCGCCCCCAACGAAAAGTTGCCACGAGCTGTCAAAAAAAGAACGCCACTGTTGTAAAAAAAAAACATAGGCTCCGATCATCCTGGAAATTTGTTGGTAGAGATGTGAAAATACCGGTATTTTTATTTTCGCCTAAAAATCCGTTGCACTGCGACTTATCTGTCTTCGCCTCTTCTAAAAACAGATCCAGCGACCGGCCAAACGACCGAAGAAACGACCGGTCGCTAAAAATCAAAATAAAAACTGTTGAAAAGAGGCAAACGACCAAGAAAATGTCCATTCAACCAAGAATCGACCAAGAAAACGACCATTGAACCAAGAAACGACCAACCAAAAATAATTTCAATGGTCGTTTTCTCGGTCGTTTGCCTCTTCTGACGTTTTTTTTTTTTTTTGCATTTAACGATCGGTCGTTTTTTAGGTCGTTTTTTGGACTTTTTAGGTCGTTTTCAAGGTCGCCGGAATTGCTAGGGGGACCGTTAATACTAACAAAAAAAATCGGCACATACACACAAACACACACATGCAGACATTTCGTAAAAACCATTTTTCTCGATGTTTTAGGCCATTCTAAGTATACTGACATGAAAATCACGAAAAAAATGATTTTCATGCATTTTTCATGTTTTTTATGAAAACAAAGCTTCCTCTATGAGGAATCAAAAAAGCATTGCTCGACTCTACCAAACTATCAATACTAACAATATCGCTTAACGCAACGGAGACTCGAACGATTTTCCGCACACGCGTAAAAAAATCCCCAACGAACGCTTCGAGACCGGCAAATCGCGCGCAGGTTCCGCGCGATGACGCGACGGGCGGAACGCGTAAACACAACACGAAGAAACACGTGGCGCGGCGGCGCAGAGGACACGGGTAGAGATGTACTGTGACGGTCAAAAACGGCGACGATATAGTTGCACATTGGCAGTCACATCTATATAGATGCACATCTATATAGTTGCACAGTGTATAGTAGATAATAGATGCACATCTTTATAGTTGCACGGCGACGGTCACATCTATATAGATGCACATCTATACAGTTGCACAGTGACGGTCAGAAACGGCCTCTGTATAGTTGCACGGTGACGGTCACTGACGGTCACTGACGGTCACTGCACATCTCTAGACACGGGCGACGAGATTTGCGCGTCAAGCGGACAGCGCGCGACGCACACGCCGCGCGAGGAACGAAACAAAACTGACGTTTGGCAATGTTTTCCGCGGCGCCGTGTGTAGTGTTGCACTGCCTACGATCGGTGACTCGAAACACGAGCCCGGGGATGCCCGGCCTCGCCGCGGATTGCGTGTTTGTAGCATTGCACCGGGCGGCCCGGGCGCTCTTCGCTACTGTCGGAGGGGCTTTTCCCGCTGGCATTCCGTGTGTGCGTCGTGATCGAAGCTGCTGCTGCTGCTGCTGCTGCTGCTGCTGCTGCTGCTGCTGCTGCTGCTGCTGCTGCTGCTGCTGTTGCCGCTTCTTCGTGATTGTGTCGTGATCTCGTGACGACCGACACCGACGATCACGCGCGCGAGCGTTGAGCCTCCTCCTCGGACTCTCCGTGTTGTCAGCACGGCGCGCGAGTTGCTTGACCGTCGCTTTGACGAACTGACTAAAGCGACACGCGCGCCCTCTCGACGAGACTATTAGTACATATCCTCGTCGCAGATGAGCGCGCCGCCGCTTTGGAATGTTTAGGCTTATCGGTTTTAGATCCGTGTGAACATCGGCATCGATGCTGAATAATAAATAAAAAATAAAATCCATGTGGATGTGTTGTATAATTTTTGCCTCGTTTACTTGCGAATTATTGTGGAAGAAAGTATCTTGCTTCCGATCCAATGTTTATGCACTTTCGTGTCAATATAACATGATATAAATTTTTTTTTTATTTTAATATGAAATTCGAAAGTAAAAGGTTACTCACGACTCCGACGCTCGTGAATAATCTATAGAGACTTATCCGTGCTTCACTTACAGAAAACCATACCGACGTCCAGACGATCGATGTGGCCGATGCCGGAGTTCTGGAAGCAAGAAAAGCGCGTGTATCGCGATTAGAGGCGTGCGAGCGACGTGGGTCATCATCGGCATATGGCTTTTGAAATTTCGTCGGCCGACCAATTTGATTTAATTTCGCTCTTCTTATTTTTTTTTTCTTCCGCGCGTTGTCAAAAATTCCGGGGCGAAGGCATTTCGTCTCCGAGAAATTGTTAAGAAATTTAGTGATGCCCAGAAACTTGGGATCTCCTCTCGGCTGTTTCGCCGCGCGTCGGATAATTCGTAACACCCGGTATAAATAAGTCCGTGGTACAGTATACCAATTTACGTGTCAGCTTGTCAGGCTGTAATTTGACTGATAGAGGCTCCGCGGTGAAACGCGATCGAGACACAAAAGCATCGGGGCTCGGACTTTTATTTCTGTTCCTCCATTCCCTCCCCTCTCGCTGCTTCCCCCTCTCCCCCCCCCCCCCTCCCCTCCGACCCTGTAGCCGGCCCTTCGACGATATACCTTCGATAATTGCGACCGAAAAAAACCGCTCGATTTCGAAATATCGGAATTATAATGCACGAGTCGGTAATACCCGAACTGCGCCCCGAGGCACTAAATACCAAACGCGCAAAAGGGCTGTGAATAGAGTAAAGTCACCAGTGAATGAACGGTTAAGCAGAAAGATTTGTTTATCATGAGTTTTTATGAAATGCAATATTTAAAAATTGTTTGCGAAAATGTTAACCTTTGACCAGAATGTCAAAATATGTGAAACAGTTAAAAAAATCTCGTATTTTTATCGCAAAATATATAAAAATAAATACTAAAAGCCAAAAATCGAAAAACACCAGTAAATGAACGAGCCAATCTAATCTGCGGTTTTGATCGAAAATAAGCTTCAGCGACAAAATAATAGCAGTGGATAGCTAAAAAATTAACAAATTAGGAATCTAATGTTCAGCCAAGTCGTCATAATTGGTCACGAACTCTGAAAAAGCTGTTGTTCATTCACTGGTGACTGTTCATTTACTGGTGCCTTCACCCTACCATCGAACCATCGATGAATCCACACCGCGAATCTGTTATCCGTCCCTTATGTCAGAAAAGCTCAGACTTTGCGAAGAAAGGAAATAAAAAAGCATTGCGATATTTACCCGTACGCGCAAATCGCCGGCAACCCTGATGACAAAACTCAAAATCAGGGCACTGAGATCGCCGAGCGCCATAACCGCCTTCGTTAATCAGTTACTCGGAAAAACACGATAAGATCGTTGACGCTTTTCCGAGGAAACAAAAGCTATCGGATTTCCAGCTGCTTTTGTCGACTTCCGTTTATAGATCAGACGAAATAAGAGAGGAATATTTCAAGTGCGATGGTGGTGTAATGGTCAGCATAGTTGCCTTCCAAGCAGTTGATCCGGGTTCGATTCCCGGCCATCGCACATTACTTTTTGAACTTTTTTTTTTTCGCTCTTTTTGATTACTTATGTTTATATCAATTTTTGCCTGATTCATTACATTTCGTGCGAATCTTTCTACTGCGTTTTTCATTAATTTCATTTCATTTTTGATAATATTACTATTGATCAATTACGGTTCATTGATAGGCACAATACTCGCGTCGACTGCAGCGCCATCGACCGATCGAACATGAAGTAATTGTATACATTACGAATTTGAGGTTATGGTTTGACAGTTCACGGATGAAAATGAATACAGACGAAGTTGTCGCGGAAAAATGTCGTTTGTGCTTGGTCGACGTCGATAAAAATGATCTGACGCCGATTTTCACCGTCACCGAGGAACCTGGACTATCGTTAGCCGCGAGAATTATGGTCTGCCTATCGATTCCGGTGCGCAACTTGTCAAACTTTGTTTATCAATTATTTCAAGTGTCATAAAAAATGAGTACATTTTTATTTTATGTATTTTTATTTTCAGGTCCAGGCGAGAGATTCGTTGCCCTGCAGCATCTGCAAAATCTGCGAAAATCGCGTAACGCAGTTTTACGCATTCAGAGAAATCTGCTACGATTCGTACTATTCGCTGCTCAGACACAAAGTCGAAAGCGAAGCTGATAATTTTGTTGAGGATGCGGAAGAGGGAGAGAAGAGTCAAACTGGATTGCAAAGATCGGAAGAATCTTCAATCTGCACTGAGCAAAGTTTATCTGTACAATTAGGCGCTGACAATGAAACCGTAGAAGACGACATTCGTCAAGAGACATTTTTGGAGGAACCCATCGTACTGGAAGTCCCAGTACAAAATTTACAATCCAATGCACCTGAACTACTGAATTCCGATGTAGAGATAGAAAATGAAAAATGTAAATTAAGTTTCCAAGACGAGAAACCAAAAGAAGAGGACAAACCTCAGACCGAGGACCCTAATTCCGAAAAAGAAGTTCAGGACATAAAGTACAAATGTTTGCGCTGCGATAGACTATTTCTGGACTTTGAGAGCGCATCGATTCACTGCGCAGAATGTTTGCCCGAAGAAGACGAAGCCAACGCAACGACAGATCCAGCGGAGAGCTTGGAATACCTAGATGACGAATTAAAAGAGTCGATAGACGATGAGCCAACTGCAGAAGTCCAGAGCGAATCGTTAAATAGTCCTCCGGATGAATCTCACCCAACGAACCAAAGAAAAAGTGTACTTTCCTACGTCGATGAAAAATCTACAGTCGCAAAGCCCAAATCGTCACAGATCGGCAGACGAAAAAGTGAGAAAAAATCGAGGCACTCGTGCGCAGAGTGCGAAAGTGCATTTTCCAGCGCAGCTCTGTTAAAAAGGCACTCGGTGGTTCACACCGGCGAACGACCTTTCGAGTGCCCAATCTGCAAGAAGCGTTTCTCCCAAGTGGGACAGCTAAATTTCCACAAGAATTTCCACGAAAATCCTCGCTACCGTTGCTCTGTCTGCAGAAAGCCATTTTTGCGTCCGAGCGACATCGAAAAGCATATGAGAACGCACACGGGCGAAAAACCGTACGGTTGCTCCATTTGCTCCAAATCATTTGCTCAGCTGGTTGCTCTGCAGCAACACGAACGAATTCACACAGGCGACAAGCCCTACGTTTGCGAGATATGCGGAAAGAAATTTTCGCAGAAGGCCAACAAAACGAAGCACGTGAAAATCCACAAGGAAGGTGCAAAGCCGCACACCTGCGAAATCTGCGGTCGCAGTTTTTCCGATCTCGAGGAGATGAATCTTCACCGAGCCGGTCACGGCGGTGGAAAACCGCGAAAATGTAACTACTGCGAGGAGAGCTTTCGCAAAACGTCCGAGCTTACGCAGCACGTGAGGCGTTATCACACATTCGAAAGGCCGCACAAATGCAGCTTCTGCCTGAAGGCATTTTACTCGCTCTACAATCTCAAGCAACACGTTATGGTTCATACGGGACAAAAGCCGTACGCTTGTTCGCTGTGCGATTTGAAATTCACGCAGAAGGGCAATTTGACGAAGCACGTGGAGCGAAAGCACGGCGAGAAATGCAGCGTCGTCGCGGAGAGCGATGAGGAAGAAAACGATTCTATCGAAAAATTGCAAATTCGGGATTCGCACGAGCATTACACTTTGGATAGAGATAAATACGTAGCCAACGGCGATCATAGCTACGAGGGAAACGAGCAAGAAATGCTGATACTGACGAACGAAATTACGGAAAATACCACCGAATCTGTGATAATCGAGCGCGAGGAAACCGTTCAGGTCGACATTGGCGAGGATCACACGGATTTACAAATATACGACATGAACCAATGAAACTTATAGGTGCTCATTATTATTTACAACGCCTTTTGTACATCCCTTATTTATTACAAAACAAAATACTCGCATGCGAGTATCGCCGATGTATCACTAAGATTGAGTAACGGAGAAAACAAAACTTAAAAAAAAAAATCGTGTTCTACGTATTCTCGTTGAAGAACGACTGTAGCCAATCGTCGTTGAGATTTTGCGTAGCATTCTGATAACCGTCCAGCAACATATCGTCTATGAGACAACTTAGGTTTAGATTATCAACCGCAGGATTCGGTATTGAACAATTTGCGTCGAGATTCGTCGAATCCGGAGCCTCGACGCGTTGATTCGAATTAACCGTTCCAACGTAGGAATTTTGTATTGCATTCGGAGCGACGGCTTCTCTCGTCGAGGAAGGTCCGTCGTTTCCATAGGTGGAAGTCCTATTACAACTTATAATTTCGTCTAACTGCGGAGGCTCGTTTTTCACCGCAGGCGTCGCGTCCTTCGTTTGCTTCGCGACTTTTTTCAGCGCGCTGAAGCTAAACTTCTCAAAGGCTTTGCCGCTGTTCGCGAATCGTCTCTTCGCAGAGATTCTCGCTTGTTTCTTTGGTGTTTCCGCTTTTTCAGCGTTTCGTGTCTCCGCCGTTAAATCGTTGCTACGATCCTCAGCAGCCTGCGAAGATTTTTCCAGCGGAATCGGAGTACTCGTCGCCGGTAAAATTACGTCGCCATTTCCACTTAAATCGGTCAGATCGTAGGAAAGGACGATAGGTGGAATTCCGTCGACCTTTATCGTCGTCGTACGTTTCGTGGGACTCATTAGTTCATCGGCCGCGTCGACGAATTCTCGCATCGGTGGCGTCGTCGGTGTTTCCACTTTTTTCGTCGGCTTTTCGATTTTTACGACAGCGGCCGGATCGAATTTTTGCAAGTCGATGTTCGCCCGAGCGATGCTTCTTATTTGTGGCTTTGCAGCGTTTTCACCGTTGTCCTTAAGGTCCGCGACTATCCGCTTAATTTTCGCTGGTTTTAAAGCGAAATCCGACGTTGGGACCGTTTTTAATACTGTGGCTGAGCGATCAATCAGCGGCGTCAAATTTTTTGCGTCGCTGTCGGCACTTTTATGTCGATCCGACGATTTCGGATCAGGACGTAACTTAGTGTTAATTTTATCAGAGATAAATTCCTCACTGTCGACATCGAATATGCTCGAACGAACGATCGGCAACTTTTCGACGATCTGTGAGTTTTTGTCATGCGGCGAAGGGACTTTGGCACTGTTTGAGTTGTCGGCTGAATCAACTTTTTCGTGCAAGGAAGTGATTTCAGCTGTAGATCTCGGAGCGTACGAATCCCTTGGCGATGTATTGCTTGAAAAAATATCGATGCTAGTAGTAGATTCCAAACTATTCTTTCCTACTTCGGATTGCAGAGCTTCCTTCGCAGATGCGTCACTGCTAGGCGTCACCGGAGGAGTGTAGAGAGACAGTTCGGCGGACACCGGAATCGAACCGATTCGCTCTTTTACTCTTCTGTAGACTTGCCACTCGTAGGCCCATTTTTCTCCTACTTTTCTGGGGAAGAATGTTGGCTCGTCGTGTCCAAAGAATGGCCAAGGGCACTAAAAATGAAAAATATGATAAAAATATGACGAAAATATGATTGAATATGTATCAAATTGTTGCAGAGAGGAAATTCTGGATCATCAAAAATCAATGAAACTGAAATTTCCGTCATAATTTTTTTTTAATACAAAACGTTTTTTTTTGCTGGCTCGAAAAAAATCGATGTTCGGTGGTCAAAGATTGGGACAATGTTGAAAATTTACCTCTTCGCTTTCGCACGTCCACAGAGCTTCCTCCAAATTGATTTGTATGGCTTTGATCTTCCTGTTTGCTCCCATTTTCAGGCACATCGGACAAAGCTCGTCCATTCTGTAAGTAATAACGTTAGATCGTTGGACGTTGGAAAAAAATCGGTGAAATCCGCGCGAATCGAGAGGTTAGGATTCGACGTTGTGTCGACGATTTGAGGATGAAAAAGAACTCACGTTTTCCGCGTGACACTGGCGGACACTCAGCGACGGTGCGACGCCTTGAAATTAACAAGAATTTTTCGCATTACATTTTGTTATTTATCGCCTGCAAAACCACGTGGAAAGTTGTTGTTTTACCGGTGAGAGTCCGCATAGTCGCTCGCGGTTCACGATATAGTCAACATCTCCGCCGCCGCCGCTGCACAACAATCATCTCCGCGACGTCATTGGTCGTTGCCATTGGCCGACAGCCGACGAGCGACCAATCGTTGACGATTCGCGAAAACGTCGAATTCCTTTTTTGTTTTTCGCGGAAGCGTCGAATTCCTTTTTTGTTTTTCGCGGAAACGTCGAATTCCTTTTTTGTTTTTAGTACAATCGCCTTTTTTGTTTTTAATACACCGCTCGACGTAATTGTGATGTTAATAATAAGGATCATAACAATAATTTCTCGCCAATGAAAATAAAAATGGCGCGTTTCTGATTTGAATTTCGCGCCACTCGTCGCGCAAACATAACCTAAAAGTAAAAGCAGCCGATTCAACTCGTCGCCTGTCAAATGCAATTCGGCGATATTTTCGGCTGACATAGATACGCGCCGTAAGCCTTTTTTTTATGCAAACTGTTTTTTTTTTTCGTCAAATCTTCGAGTCGAGAAAATCACCGGTTTATATGACGCGAAACGTGGACGAGAAAAAGCTACACGTCGGATTTCCGTATTGCTGCGGAGTATTATGCTTGCCCATATCGACCGAGACGAATCTCCGGATGCACTTTGAGACCGAATCTACGGTAAGACAAGTCTTTACGGAGTTGCCAATCAATTGGTTGATAAGCGATTATGGAAAATTATCTTTTATCAACAGGTCTTGTTTATCTTTGGTATTTTAGAATAATTCAATCTCGACAAACAATGGACAACACAATGGATAGTCCTAACACTTCTACAGTGAGCAGTAATTCTTCTACGGCCAATCCTGTTTCCGCTCTCTCACGATCCATCAAACAGGCGGGCAAGGTTTTCATTGGAACTTATGTGGAAAGGCGCTACGTAAAATGTCTCCAGGCGTACAGGTAATATTGTCATAGTATTTATATTCGAAGGATTCACTGTGCCGATAGAATTTGTTTGCAGTTTTTCAAACCAGACACTTATTGCACATATTATTTTGAATTTTATTTAAAATTGTAATGTAAAATCAAACTACTTTATGTAATTTTAATGTACTGTTGATTTTACATAACATTTGTGCATTCATTTTGTTATACTATTGATTTACTTTTGCTTTACTAGTTTATGAGAAAAATAAAAAAAATGTTCCATCAGACTACCGAACATCAAAATAAATAAAAAAAAAATAAACTACTATGAATGAAACTAAGCATTGATTTGCAATTTTATCTACAAGCTCATACTTTTTTTGTAGAGATATAGTTGTGGTGGACAAGGATGAAAAAGAGCTGATCAAATGTTTGGATGAAGTGCGCGAAGTAGTTGAGCAACAGTATGGAACAGAAAAATGGCTCGGTTTAACATGTAAGACAGTCTCAATATGGATCTAGTTACAGAAAGTAAACACTACCAAATATCTGTCTATTTATGTGTACTGTAGATGACATGAAGGACAGTGTGATAGAAAACTACAGATTGTGGGTCGAATTGGAAAGAGTGCCACTTGGCAGGCATTGGTTCCAATTGAGATCGATCAAGGTCCAAGATCACGGGATACAAGTGCAATTGAAGCACTTGAGAATGTTTCAAGCCACTGAGCGAAAGTCTCTCGATGTAATCGAATATCCGCCGTTGGATTACCGAGAGGTAAGGTCGAAGCTAGATCATTGACCTCAAATTATGTCGAACATTTGATGTTTGTTTTTGCTCGCACAGCAATTAAATTTAATTTCGAGTAATCATTTTTTTTGCAGGTCCTCACTTATGAAAATGTATGCGGAGCGCTCAGATTCTCCGCAGTTCTGGTGATGAGCCTCTTGACGTTGATATGCCACGCTCTCTGGTATTTAGGCGACTACAGTATAAAATTGACTCACGAATTATCCGGTTTGATACACGCCATGACACCCTTCGGCTTTGCCGTTATGAATTTCTTCTCGAAATGCATCGGAGGTTTCTACTGGCTGTTGTACATGTTGTGGAGAGGCAACACGATGCCCACTTATCAGGCGCAACCGTTGCGGCAACAAATGTTCGTGCAGCGATCCAAAGACTACAATCGACGAGCTATAGGCTACAATAATTACTACAATTAAACTCTTAGTTCGCCTGATACAAAATATCACCGTGAATATTGCACGATTCTGGCAGCAAATTGCAATCGTTAAATCTTAAATTGATTGCGTTTACTTCGTACAGAAGGAACGCAAAGAACCATGCGTACAGCGATGAATTATGTTTAGGATGTCCGTTGTTTACAATTATTTAAATCATTTGGCATTGAGATTAACATTTTTATATACACGGAAAAATGACGAAATACTGCAATATTAACGCGCTTAGGAACCTTTGTATATGAAATATAGTTTTCATCGAACTTTCCACTTCGACGAATCAGTAAAGCTGCTACTGCGAGAAAGTTGAAATCGACGAATTCGCGATTATTTTAGAAGCGTATTTATGTACAAAATAAATGATTTCTTCACGCATGAATTCTGCTAAAAAAATTACCTTTGATCGAGTAAAAAAAAGGCGGCTGATTGGCGAAAGCTAAAGGATTATCGAAGTAAGTAAAGAAAAAGCCAAACCTTAGACATACAATCAATTATATTGATAATACAATATGTAGGGAATGATATTATTCTTTTTGCAACCACTCTATTCACCAGCTATGGCTTTGAGCGCGATAGCAGCGCTAGTACGTTTTTTTTTCCTTGTTATAGTTTATCTTCTCAACGCGCGTTACTCAGATTCGGCTGGGAAGTCAATCCTTCTTGGTGATACCGATTACACCGCAGGCCAATCGGGCGCCTGCGTTGCCGGTGGTTTTCGAGAGTTCGTGACCTCCCGCTCCGAGGTCATCGGGATCAGCGTGAACCTGGAACAGACAGAACGAAATTGAATACAATTACGAGCGCGATTTCATGAAATGTGATTTTTCAACCAAGCATACGAAATATTTTAGTAAAGATCTAAAGTTCTTATAAAAGGTTTGAATCCGTTCGAATCTAAAAGGACTTCGATTTATCGTTTTCTCGCTGTATTTAAAAAAAAAAGACCCTGGAATTTATTGAGATTTCTTACCACGAGGGTTCTGCCGATGATGCTGTGAGCTCCCTGAAGTTGAATTTGTTTGTCAGAAATGTTGACCTTCGCAACTCCGTCGGCACCAGCCTCTACATTGCCGAGATCGCCGACATGGCGCACCGCAGACTCAGGACCACCGTGTTCCTTTCCAAGGGGATTGAAGTGGGGTCCGGCACTTGTGCATCCTATTAGATTTAAAAAAAAAAAAACATAAAGGTTTTTTTTATATACAATAAAAAAAAAAATAAAAATTAATTTAGAATATTTTTATAAGCAAATATATTCACATCAAATTTGTCCATCATCCAAAAAAAAATATATATATTGTCAAAGATGCAAATCTACTTTGACGACATTTATCACCTCTATTAGCCCCATTAAATTCACGATATTCATAAGACTTGCTCAACGTTATCGGTTATGCAAGACATGTATTAAAAATCTGCGTCGCTGATTTACGACGTAAATCACTGAGGACGTTTTTTTTTTTTTTTGTACAAACCATTGGTGTTGTCGCCGAACTCGTGGATGTGGAATCCATGGAGTCCTTTCTTCAAGCCGGTTACCTCGCCGGTGACCTTGACGGGATTTGCGTCTCCCTGTGCGAAATAATAACGAAGCAGGACGATCAATACCCATAATAATGGAAAAGACGTTCGAGCTTTGCAGCGAAAGAGGCGATGATATCGAAAAAAAAAAATCGTCGGTTGCAACGGAAATGAAGTAGGAACGATGCTCACCGCTTGCTCGAAGAACAGAGTTCCCTTGACTTCGCCCTGAAGAACGCAAACTGCTTTCACGGTCATTTTTCGCGGATATATCTGCGATTACGCGCTGCCTGGCGAAAAGTTCGATCGAGAATGTTCAATCGAGTCGACGGATACGCGATAACCGACTCGTCGAGAGTGTTTTTGCTTTTGCTGAATCACGACCGAGGTGTGCGAGTAGTTCGTGCCGTGTGAAAAACCGCTTGGAAATTATACACACTTGTCTGCTTCTTTTTTTTTTGCCCTCTTCGTCGTCGTCGTTCGCCTTTGCACTCGACGACGCATGGAGAGGGATAATTCGCCGATGATTCGCGACCGCCGATTGGCCGACTACGTTCATTGGTAGACGGCTCGTTGAGCGGGAATCTAAGATTTTTTGGGGTAGGTCATTTCTCATTGCGACGATAAACGTTCAAGGTCGTGCAATTATTGGTGAAATATTTAATAATTATAGCAGCATCTAATTGATGTTTTCCAACAGTCATTAAGGGATCGTCACAGTGTGACCCTCCGAAAAATCAATGATTTTCGCGAATTTTTTTTGTTAAGTTGTAGTGAACTAATTGGTCTGGTTTTTTTTTTTTTAATAAATAAGTACATTCTTGAAGAATACAAAATGATTTTTTTAATGTGCATTTGTTTAATGTATAATAATTATATAAATTGTTTAAATAGCTCGTGTAAAAAAAAGGTCCTGCATTACGTCCACGATTGCGACCGCAATTTTGATCTGAACCAAAAATTTGAAAAAGATTATTAATCTGTAGGAAATTCGCTATCGCGCTATGAGAGCTTTTTTTTTTGCAAATTTGACAAAATGGCGGTGGTTTGAACAAAAATTATCGAATTTACCCCTTCTTTTCGACAGTTTTTCGTAAAAAAATAGGAAGATTTAATTTAAAAAAAAAGCTTCCATATCCCTTTCTCAATCCCTTTCTCTAAGAAAGCCTGTAGCGACCGAAATAATTCGAATTTCGATAAAAAAAATTTAACAGAATGTTTATAACCGTGTATACTATCCGATAATGAAAAAAAAAAAAAAAAAAAAAAAAAAAAATCGATTTTTTTTTATTTCACACTGTGACGATCCCTTAAAACTGTGGAAATTCTGAAAAAATGCGAACTTTCGGCAAAATAAAGAAGGTCCTTGATGAGAAATTCGCATTGCTGAACTACGCACATTTTTTTTTCAATTTAATTTCAATGAGTATGGAGCCATCTGCGATGAATATAAATAAGGAGAATAAGGAAAAGTTCTCAAACTTTGATTGATTTATGCGAGACATCGGTAATTTGGGCGACAGCAGCGCCGTCGGTGCTGCAACGAGGAAATCGTGGAGACTTCTCTGCAGAGTCTAACCTGACCTTGCTTGCCACGAATCAACCTGACCTCACGAGTCGTGATCGAGGTTCAGCTATGTCAGACAATATCCACAGCTGTATCTGATCGTTCTTTAATACTTTGATTATTTTGGTGTGTCGTGAATTTGTATAAATTAAGAAAAAAAAATACACACGTGAGATTTTTGGGGGTAAAGTATCGCTAAATGTTTCTATCGCACTATTTTTCGCTAATATGAAACGTTCCAGCTACTTTTTAACGCTACTCTGTCGATTCCGGAAATCCCAAACATCTGCTGAAGCTTTTTTTTCGATAACCTCGTATTTATGAGCAGCATTGAGTCATCCGAAATGTTGGGAAACGCAATATTACGAAAAATTAGGAAAACTGATGTATTTGGAAATCCGATGTAATTGGCAAAACAATTATTCGATTTTCGACTGCGTAAGACGGAATTTATGGAGATACGGATGAAATTTTGCAGCGCAAAGTATCGAGTAAACAATCCATGAAACAATCATTGAGCATTCGATGAGTTGAAAATGCAATATCAAATTTTCAAGTTTCCGAGCCAAAAAAAAGGCTTCAATGTAATTGCGATCGCTACAAATTTCTTGAAAATTCATTTGGAATTACATCAGACATTTGCTTCTATGTAGAAAACATCATTGATTTATGGGTTCATAAAGCGATTCACAAATTCTGAGATTTTGGCGAAACAGAAAATTTGTGTTTGAGCAAATAAATAAAAACAATTTATTTTCAGACATGAGAAACACTGTCGAGAATGACGCACAAACGACAGCCGGTACAGTCGAGAGAATGGAGAACAGCGACGAGCCAATGGACATCGTCGCATCTAGTGGCGACGAGGCGATTAGTACAAATTTGCACGACGAAATACCAGGAGAAATTCAGAACGAGGTCGTCGACGGCGATCCTTACGACATGACCGTAGACGCTCATTACCAGGAAAACCCAACGGGTGTGCTGTCCGACGCAAGTACGAGTGCGCTAGTTTCCAGCGCAGTCGTCGAAAATGTTGCCTCGGGCTCACCGATGAACCCTGGTATTTGCCTGAGTCCGACCGGCGATCCCACCTTCACTTCCGTCATGATTTGTGAGCCACTTGACGCGCCAGTCGAAAATTTGGACCCTGCGGAGAATCTCTGCGAAACAGGGATAGAAAATTGTCGAGAAATGGCCAACGCTGATATTCAGGGATCGACGACTCGAGACTCGAGTCAGGTGCAGGAGGTACCGAACGTAGGGAGCGGTCAGAACGTAAACCCAGCGGAAACCTGGGAGTCTTTTGCCCAGGTCGATCAGACAACGCGCAAAGACGACGCGAGTATAACGACTCGAGTACCCGCGGCCGGAACGGCTGTTTGTCCGAAAGCCGTAAAACGCGCCGGGCCGTATATACTCGGTCCGTCGATCGGCACATCGCCGGTCGAGAGCATAGTACAATGTCTCGCGAGAAAAGCGAGCACCGACAAATTTTATACGATTAAGATACTGACGCTCAAGGACGAGAACGAGTACGAGACGCAGGACGATCGACAGGGAAAAATGCTGCTGCACGCGGAATACTCGCTGCTCAGCCTTTTGCAGAATCAGGACGGTGTTGTCCATCATCATGGATTTTTCAAAGTAAACATGACTGTTTTTTTTAAGCGAGCTGAAGCACGGTGAATTTTAACCGACGGTGTATACAGATTAGAGTTCAATATTTGTCTGATATTTCAGGATTGCGCACTCGAGGAGAAGAGTCTTCCGACCGGCAGAATTTACACGGGAAAAGTAAAGCGTCGTCTCTGCTTGGTGCTCGACTGTCTGACGTCGCACGACTTCAATCCACTGCTGAATCTCCAGCATCACGTTATTCGCGAGAAAAAGCTTTCAGAAAAGGAGAGTCTGCTGATTTTCGCGGACACCGTGAGAATCGTCGCGTGTTTGCACAAACGTAACGTCGTTCACAGGGATCTCAAATTGGGGAATTTGGTGTTGAATCGTAAAAACCGTAAGGTGGGTTTTTTCGTTTTTGATCTTAGACAATCCACATTGTGCTGGATTATTATTGTATAAATGTATGTATCACGTATTTTCATTGCTTCAGGTAACAATAACGAATTTCTGTTTGGGAAAACATCTCGCGAGCGAAAACGATTTACTGAAGGATCAGCGTGGCTCGCCGGCTTACATATCGCCTGATGTTCTTTGCGGCAAACCGTATCTCGGAAAACCATCGGACATGTGGGCGCTGGGTGTCGTTTTATTCACGATGTTGTACGGACAGTTTCCATTCTACGACAGCAGCCCCACGACGCTTTTCAATAAAATAAAAGCGGCCAACTATCACATACCAAAGTACACGCGATTTCTACCGTCTCTTAGAGAAAATCAACACGCAACCCTGATGGGACGATGCACGCCACTTTACACGGTCAAATACACGCGTGTAATGTCGTCATCCATTTGACCGTGTAATTTTAAGAAAATACACGGTCAGCTGTAGATTCAATCGCAAATGCACGTACAAATAAACGCACAAATACACGGTCCGGGCGCCGTAAATTTGATCGCAAATGCACGTACAAGTAAACGCACAAATACACGGTCCAAAAAAATCTGGCCGTGTATTTTCTTAAAATTACACGGTCAAATAGATGAAGACATTACACGCGCGTATTTGAACGTGCATTTGGCCATTCATTTCATCGTGTAATCGATCGTGTACCGTCCCACCACGCAAGACAATTCAATTTCATTGACCATTTATTTTTCGATTCATTAGCGACGGTAGAGTCTCCGAAGGAACTATCAATTTGATAAGAAACCTTCTGGTTCTTCAACCGAGTCTACGCTTAACAGCCGTCGAGGTACTCGACTCGTTGTCCTCGATAATCGCGACCTTCAAAGTGCCTGCAGTGATCGGCGAGGAGGAGCAGGTTGTTCCCGACATTGCGAGTCTCAAGGACGAATCGGAAAAATCGAGCGAGAAAAAGGTCGAAAACACCGAAACCAAGACGCGACCGAAACCACTATCGGATTTTTATAAGCAAGTTATACTTCAGGTGAGTCCCAAATCATCATTTTTTTTCGCGCCTTTTACCTTTACTTTTTCTACAGTTCACCTCGAATTTTGTTTCGCAATTTGTATTTTATTTCCAGGAGCAAATGCAACAAATGCTGAACCAACAGCCAAGTCCCATGTTGCCAAGTCCTCGGCCCTATGGACGGATTCCAGTTCATCGCGTGGATGCGGAGCCGCGAGCTTTGACGCCCGCTGAATTGGAGAGGTTCAAGCATTTTATACCTCGCGACACGCCGAGGCAACACGCTCACAATCCGAGCAGACGAGACAACGTTTCGATGCGCAATCGAGGCAGCAGTTCGCGTTACAACCGATCGACGTCGCTGGCGAATCCGGCGCAACAGGCAGTGAGACCGAATCACAATTCCGCCAGCTCCGCAACTTCGGACCAGCAGCAGCAGCAGCAGCAGCAGCAAAATTCTTCCGGCGTCGCAGTCGCCGTTGGCAATAATTCCGCCGTTCTCGGGCAGCATCAGAACATCTTCCCGATTAACTCCACGACCGGCGCGTCGAATAGGTCTCAGCCTTCGGTCGGGAGCAGCAGTGCGGTTGGCGTTCGCGGCGAATCTTTACCCGGCAGCAGTTCGGGACATCGAAACGCCGCTTCCGCGGCCAACGGTTCGGGTCCGCAGAACAAAATTTCTATTCTCGATCAGCTTTACTCGAGGCTCGGACTAGTGAGACCTGGAGTGGTCCCCATCGCAGCTTCTGGCGAAGGTCAACAAGGCACGAGGTCGCCGCTTCAGAGTTTAGGTAATTTTTACTTTTATTTTATTTTTTTTTCGATGAACGAGAGGACAGAGTTACCTGAAAAAAAAAAAAAAAAAAAAAAAAAAAAATAGTGGGGAGATTACGATTTCCAATATTTGACGCTCGTTTCTGGTAATACTATTTGTGAGGAGCAAAAAAGGTCATATGAACTATGGTCCTAACTGCTTTAGTTTCCGAGATATTTCGAATTTCCGCTTTAGTACTATAAATAGTGTAAAAAAAAAAATCGTGAAAATTCCTTACTAAAGCGGAAAATGTTCGCTTTAGTACTATATATAATATCTTTTTATGGGAAAAACGGTAAAAATGGTAAAATAGTGAAAGATCAAAATAACGAATGGCGTAAATAGTTACTTCCGTAACGATGAGAATTCTACATTCAGACGTTCATTATTTTTAATTTCGCTATTTTAGCGATTAACTGTTTTGGTCATTCGCTATTTTAACCCCGGAATTAAAATGATCAGATTTATTCACTGAAATTCGAAAATTCGTTTGCAGCCACAACGAGCGGCGACAGCGTCGCGCCGCTCCATCAAAATGCCTCGCCGCAGGAACGTCCATCAAGACCGACGAATCCCGAGCGAGTGGAAGTCGCGGACGGAGCTCCACCGCAAAATTTCCCAGAGCGTCGCGAGTCCAGAAGTTCCTTGGAACGCGTGAGATTCGTCGATTCCGTCGGAGTGCGAATGTCGCTGGCACTGCGCGCGTGTTTGCTCTCGCGTGCGAACAGCCGAAATTCCACGGACGCGGAAATTCCCGGAGCGAGCGTCGTCGGCGGTGGCCGAGCGTCGTCGAGCGAGACGAACAGATCGGTGCCCGATCTCGAGTCGCAGAGTCAGCAGAATCGCTTCAAGCAGGCGCTCGTCAATCGTCTCATCTCGTTTCGCGTGAGGATGCAGCAGACGCGAATGGACAATATCGAGCGCGAGATGAACGTTCGCAGTCACGTGACGAACGGTGGTTTGCCGAGTCTGAGCCGCAGCGATAATCGCACGCGCTCGACGAACTCGGCCCAACGACACTCGTCGCTCTCGCAGCACCGATTCTTGCCGTACGCGTCGCAATCGTCTCATCTGCGTCCGTTGAGAAACGCGCGAAACGCGAACGTGAGCAACAATAGCAGCCTCTCGCAGTCCGTAATGAGCGTGACGAGCGCGGATCTGGATTACGGCGTTGCGCGCGATGAGACGCTCGATTATTCGTTGAGTCACGGATTGCGAAGCCGAAGCGAGACCGATTTGTCATCGGCGAATCTGAGCGAATCTGAGCGGCGAATGGGCAATCGATCGACGTCGTCGCTGTCGACTCGCGCGGATCCTACTTCCGCTCTGTCCGCAGAATCATCGCGAGCGAGAAATCCGCGACGCGAGAGCCAAACGACTCGCGATCGAAGACAGCAACAGGATTCCCAAAACGAGTCGGAGACTGCGAGAAATTCGGGATCGGGAACGAGATAATACTTACGGTTTACGCTTTCTACGACGGAAATGGTTATTTATTATTTTTCTTTTTTTTTAACTATCGCAAAGTGGAGTTCGATCAGTTAGATCGACCGGTTAATGGCATTTGCGAGTTCGACATTGGCGAACGGAGACGATTTTTTTTTTTTTTTTCGTGGGACTGTAGCCTCGTTTTGGGGATCTTGGTGAATTTTCTCGCGACTTAAGAATATTGGTGACAATTCGATGAGATTCGATTGATGTTGACGGAATTAGTTGTAAGTGAACCAGATGATTTCTGGTTAGATTCGCAATTTTAGGTACCCATTTTGATACGCTCTTTAACGTATTTAACGTCCACTTTGTCGCCAAACGAGCTTCCGCTCGAAGAGGGCTTAGCAAGAGTTGATTGATGTTCCTATTATTTAATGTTTGTAGGGTACATGTTTACAACACTTTTTATAATAAACTGGATTTTGTTTACACGCTTTAGTGTAAATTTTTCGTGCATTTTGTACTCCAAGTGCACGAATCTCAAGCAACCCTATTCGGAGGTTGAGCGTTTTTTTTTGTCATTCGGTAGACGTAACATCGACATCGGTGCTCAACCGACCCGAACGTGTGTTAAATCTTCACGATGATTTCGTGAGCGATGCGGGTTCGACGTATCGGAAAAATCTCTCTCTCGAAACGCGGACGGAACGTTCAAGAGATTCGGATCTCGGGCTCGGGAGTATCGTCGGTGAAATGTATTCCAGACGTCGTCGCCGAGAGATGTTTAAAATTCTAATGGCAATTCATCCCGAAGTCCGCGAGCGTCGCTCACGGAACGGCAGTGAGACGCGCGGGATTTATTGAAATTTATTCTCGCGCCATATCCACGGTTTACGCGAACGAGTGGCTGCCGGGTTTAACGGAGACAGGTCGGATTGGAGGAACATGGATGACGATAATCGTCAATCGTTTTACAACCGAACTTTTTTTTTTTCACCCTTCGTGGTCACTCTGAGTACAATCAACCCGAATCTTACCTGAATCAAGGGTAGACGTACCGTTTTTGGCCATCTTAGGGCCAATTGTGGCCATCACAATCAAAGGAATGAAGCAAAAAATGTAATCGAATAAAAAATCGTCGGGTAGGTCATTCAGTGAATTGAAATGCATTTGTTAAAAAAAAATCAACGTGCAATTGGGGGGAAAAAATAATTTAAAAATAGGTACAGTGGCCACTAATGGTACATCTACCCTATTATGTAGTTCTCCAAATACTATGACCACGAAGAGTTAAATGTAGCAGTATTTTGGAAAATTATAAAAATTACCTGTAGTAATATTTTTATTATCCTAATTTTTTCTTATGCTTATTTTTGCGGTCGAGAACGCTGGTAAAAAATACTGCTAATTAACGATGCAGACTATATTGTCCTTTCGCCAGTTTAACAATGAATATTATTCTTTCGTGTTATTAAAACCAACGTAATTCTTGAAACGAACATACCTAACCTATGCACTCTCTTAAAAATTTTCGAGAATGACAAAATGAGTTTGGAATGCGTTCGGAGGTAGTCTGGTCGTCCTGAAAATGAGTCCCGAGAGCAGAAGCTAGTGGAGTGGAAAACCCGATGAAAATAGGCAGGAATTTTCAGAGGCCGTCGTTAGGGCATAATTAATCGTTCTCGCGATGCATCCGATAAGAAGGGTCTGGGGTACGAGACGAAGGGCCGAGAGAAGGACAGCTTAGAAGGGAGAGACAACAGCGAGTCCCGCAGAGAGCGGAGCTATCGACGAGTGGGGGCAAAGATGACACGGGAGGGACCTGGAATTTCCGCTGGGCGATCGACTGGAACTGGGAAGATCGCAAAGGCCCCGAACGTCGGACCCTCGGGACATTCGCAGTCGAGCCGGTCGAGGCAACGGACCGGTCACGTCCTACGAATTCGCTGCTCGTCCCTGAAAAAAATCTGTGGTTGCTATTACCAATAATTCGTTAGATGTACCAAAATATTGTTTGCAGTTACCTAAAACATTGGTAGCTCTTGTTACTAAAATATTGGACCAACGATTGGTAATCACGATTCATTTTTCTTAGTGTGTCTTATTTTTTTTTTGTCTCGCTCGGCTAAACACAAATTTCCACCGATTTTTTCCAATTTTTTCCGATTGCAGTAAATTTTGTGTGTTTTAAAAAATAATCTTTTTTTATTAGCGACTAATTAAATTTACGAGAAATATTGGAGTGAAGCGGCGATGAAGTCTCATTGGGGTTCGATCTGCCGGGATCTGCAAAGCAAGTGGGCTGCACGAGCGACGTGTCTCGTTCTCATCTGCGCGGCCGGTTTCGTCTGTCTTGGACGCTTGGAATGCAACTGTGGTCTCCTCGTTGCTCTGTTACCCGTCCTCGGAGTCGGTGAGTAAAACTGGACGCATAGGATCCACGATAAACCGCGATTAAATTGGCGACCGAAAAATAAATTCGTCAACGTCGACTATGTGAAAACATTTTTTTTGTACCAGGTTTATGAACAAATTTGGCAACGATAAATCTTGCTGATAAAAAAAGTTGAAAATGTTGTTTTAATGCAAAAAAAAAAATCGTCTTCATGTGCGAGAAATTTTTTTTCTTCAGAAATAAAAGAGAACATTTTATTTCTTGCCCCCGGAGGAGTCGACTCGTCGAGCTAAGAATTCACTCGCGCTGGGCAAATGGTTGAACGTATTTTTGCAATAATCTGCGAACCTGATCCCTTTATTTTCTTGCGTCGCGTCCCGGCGCGAAATAAAACGCGACAACTCGACGCGGAGGTCTCGCGCGTCATTCAACTCCCTACGGGCTGTAACGTCAGCACTAAAAAGCAGAGTCAATACAGCTATGTTCACTTGTATTTCATTCAATCGCTGCGTTATAGATGAATTTACAAATTTACGAAAAAAAAAGAACGTGGTTTATCTTTTATTGGAATAAAAAAAATACATTTCAATCATTGTTGAGAAATTTTGTTTGGAAAAATTACATATAGGTATCTTTTATTGGAATTAAAAAATACATTTCAATCATTGTTGAGAAATTTTGTTTGGAAAAATTACATATAGGTATCTTTTATTGGAATAAAAAAATACATTTCAATCATTGTTGAGAAATATTGTTTGGAAAAATTACATATAGGTATTTTTTATTGAAATAAAAAAATACATTTCAATCATTGTTGTGAAATTTTGTTTGGAAAAATTGCATAAAGGTTTCTTTTATTGGAATAAAAAAATACATTTCAATTATTGTTGAAAAATGTCGATTGAAAAAAATACATATATACTGTTATTATTTTTTCAGGGTACATCGCACGTTTCCACTGGTTCACGGACACCGAACTCGTATGTCCAAAGGACACGGATGCTGTCCTGGTGACCGGATGCGATTCGGGACTCGGCTACAGTCTCGCCCTGCATCTTCACTCGATGGGGCTTCGGGTGATCGCCGGTGTCCACCGATCCGAGAGTCGCGGTGCCCTGGAATTGTTGTCGAGAAGCGGAATTTTCGTTCATCCGGTAGACATAACGAGTGGCGAGAGCGTAGAGGCTTTTAGGGAATCCGTGTGCGGCTATCTTAAGCATAATAGTCTCCGTGAGTATGAATACGGAGTAATCTTTAAAGAAATTTATTTAAATGAAAAAAATGCTACTGATATAATTTACGCAATTATCATTTCACCTCCGCAAAATAGCGCAAATCATTTTCAAATATTTTTATTCCTGATAAATGAAAAAAAAACGAATTATTTAACTATATTAAAATAAATTGCATAGCGTAATCATGATTTTTATATAATATATTTTTGTTAATATAATTTTTATTTTAGATCTGCGTGCGCTCGTCAATAATGCAGGATCAATGATCTTCGGTGAATTCGAGTGGCAGACGGAGCAGCAGACGCGGCATCAGATCGAGGTGAATATTCTCGGTACGATGCGAGTGACTCGGGCATTCATGCCGATCGTCAGGAGTCACCTCACGAGACTGATCGTCGTGACGAGTCATTGCGCGAGCGAACCGCTGCCCGGGGTCGCGAATTACAGCGCGACGAAAGCGGCCCTCAGCGCCTGGGCGACTTCGCTCAGGGTCGAGCTCAAGAAATTCAACGTCGACGTTGTGAGCTTCGTGCCTGGTATGCAAAAAAAAATCTATGCCGTCGATAGTTCGGCTTCAATTACGGCGAACGTGCCAATCGGTGACCTTACGAGAGAAAAAAAAAACAATATTACAACTGTGCTCTGTTTTCAGGTTCCTTCATCGGCGAGAGCAACTTACTGTCCCGTCAACTGCGACACTTCAATGCGATGGAGGCTGAAATGAGCAATGAAACGCGATCGTTCTACGGTGATTATTTCACCAGATACGTGACGTACCTGTCGGGCTTGGAGCCCACAGGTATGCCCAAAAAGATCATGAATCCCGCGATCTACAAGGTTTTTGAGCGCGCACTTTTGGATCGCTATCCCCAAGCTGTTTACAAGTGAGTTTTATTGTTTTGTTTAATTAATATCCGTGTACTGCTGTTTATACTGATTCTTTTTTTTTGCGTTACCTTCAGATGCGAACCCTGGCGTTACAAGATGTACCACATGCTCTTCAAGATTTCACCGACGTGGTTGCGCGATCATCTGGTCGAGCGTTTCGTGCAGCTACCGAAGTGGAAGGCGAGCGACTTCAACAAGTGAAAGACAATGTTTGTCAGTGAAGTCCACGTGCGGTTAATCGAAGCGACGAGAAATCCTCAGCGTGACAAAAATAAAAAAAATTAATACGTCCAAGACTCAATCGATTCGATCAATTTCGCCTCCTAAAATAGTTCAGGCTTTCTCATCGAGAATTAAATCGTTATCATGAATGGAAGTGACATCAACACTATTTTTGATAATTTTAATCGCCTTCACTCGTGTTTTAGATCGTTTGGGTAATCCCGGAAAAATGTATCGGCAACACTAAGTTACTCAGATCGCTAATCTTGCTCTGAGTATCTATCAATGAGCATTGTCAATACGCCGATAGAATCTGGTGATAAAAAAATGGTCTCAGCTGCAAGATTCTCGCGAACAACACTTGCATCGTGACTCGATGCTCTCTGTTTGCAAAATTGCGTAGATCAAACGGAAAAAGTAAATCAATCGCTTTTTTTTACGTGTGAGGCGATTGCAACAAATTTTTCCGACTAATCGGACGACTTTGTGTGAGAATAAATCGATAAATTAAAAACAGCTCAGACCCTCGAGGATGCAGGTGCGTCGAAAGTTTCGAAACTTATCAATCGGACGCGCAGGTGTTGACTGATTAGATATAACTAGCGCCGTCTATATAATAGCATTTGCGGTATCGATTCTGGCAGTCTTTGGTTTTGACCGTTCGCCGAGTTGACACTGATTCCGTCTTTTTTAAAAAACGCGCTGTAAATTTGCAAAGATGTTCGCTAGCCAAGGTAAGATTTTTATTATTATTTCACGCGTCGCTCTCGTCGGTCTCTCACAGTTCGTAATGCTGGGTTGGCTCATAGAAATTGTATTAAATTACAAATTCAAAACAGATTGAATTTTAATGATTTTCTAAATTATTTTTATTCGTTTAGTATTCGTCATCGCGGCATTTTGCCTTACGGCGACTCTCGCCTCAACCCCCTTCAAGGCATGCGAGAAGGGAGCAGCTCCTCTGGAGCTGAGAGTCAAGGGATGCGAGGCCGAACCTTGCATGTTGTACCGCGGTAGCAGCGTCGAAGCCGAATGGGACTTCTCTGTGGGTGAGTAAAATCCTTCTTCATATTCGTGTCTGTTTTACATGCAAAATAAGTTTGTATTGACCAACAAAATGGCGGCGTTATTAAGGATCTTCGGACGCCTGTTTTCCGTGACATCGAAAAGTGCTGCAGTCACTCCTTTTCTGCCTATCTGAAAACAATTTAATAAGTGTCATTCGTTTACTGACATATTAAAGAGAAGGATATACCTAAAAAATGATGTAGCTAAATAGAAGTGCTAAATTGAAAATTTGGGAGCCTTTTTACTCCAAAGTTCGAATTTTCGATCATTTTTTTCGACACATTTGACACCAACAAATTTTTTTATTTTGTTCTTTATTTTTTTAATTTTTATTTCCAGTCAAGGACACCGAAGACCTGAAGCCCGTGGTGGTCGCTACGGTCTTCGGAAAGCCGGTGCCTTACCCTCTTCCCCAGCAAGACGCTTGCAAATCGCTGACGAACGGCGAATGCCCATTGGACGAGGGCGAAGAGATCACATACAGCCTAAACATGCCGATTTTGTCGCTCTACCCGAAAATTTCGTTGGGTCTTCAGTTCTCTCTCGTCGACGGCAACGGCAACGTTCACGTGTGCTTCAACATCAAGGCCAAGGTCGCTGACAAACCATAGACTGAAACTGAATAACTTTCTCTTCGAACACAACACAGCAAAAAAAAATATAGTCGTAAGAAGGAGCTTCTCGCTCGTGACAAAAATAAAGTTAATAAGTAAGATGTTTTAATAACTTCGATTTTTTTTATCTCTCGTAATCGCATCCTCCTACTACAGAACTTTCTCGTTGACTCTATAAAAACAACTGTAATCGCAATGTGCTCGTCCGATAATCGCGAAATAAATCGAGATAACGAACAACGAGCGAAGCGCGGCGCTCGTTTCATTTGCAAATAGAGGCCAAGTGTCTGGGCCACTTGAAAACCGCTCTTGCAAAGCTTTAAAAGTGTAAATCGCAACTAAAAAACCTTTTTTAGTTAATTTTTAAAAAAAATTGTCGTTTAAAAAAAAACGCCCAAATCGGGGTCACGAAATTAATTTTTTATATTAGTTAGCGCTGCAGCGCTCTGACCAATCAGGGCGCGAATAGTTTGTCAACAATTCAAATTTCGAACTTCAATAGCAAAACTCGAGAGTCGATAATCTCGCCGCCAACTTTTTTAAGGGAAGATATCTCCCTCGTTTCCAACGATTGGCCACTGCAACCTCTACAATTGTTCTCAAAGGACGAGTATAGGAGTATTGACTGCGGAATTCACAGACGCAGTCGGTAATTTGCGATTTAAGACGAGAGAAAATCAGCAGCAAATTCGGCCGAGAACAACAGTTTACAGTATTGCAGTTTTCGTTACCGACCGAGTAAAAATACAGGATTTTGATCATCGTTCTTCCTCGTTTCTCAATGGCTCAGCCGATACGGCGCATCGCATTGAATTAAAGTGATACCGGCCGATTAAAATTAACCAAAATCACAGACCGAAAAAATGTATATTTTTTTTTTATAAATAAGCTTAACAGAAATAACGGTCCTTATAATGTGCTGGCGACGGTTGAGATTTATATAGAGAGTCATAAAAAGACCATCCTGGCATTTTTCACCGGCCAAATCGGATCCTTTAGAGATTTCGCCGACGTCTGAATCGCATTCTCGCTGCATCGTGGTGCACATTTTCCGGCTCCTCTCGGTCAATTGAATCCCTTTATATAGCCGTGATATATCTGCGCGAAGAGGACGAGCTTACAAGTTCCAGCGCAGAGATATCACCGGGGTCCAGTAATCGAGCGTTCTGCGCAGCTTTCGTGTCTATATTGTACACGCAATTAATCACAGCTGACAATCTCGAAATGGAACAAACTCGAATAGATCGAGTTTTAACAACAACCGAAATGTTCACCGTATCTGTCATGTATATTTGATAACAGCTGACAGTTTACGTATTTGGATCGTTATTCTCACACAATGACATCAAGAGACATTAAAAATTCATTCGGCAGGGATTTGACTATTTGTCAGCTTTCCGTTCATCGACTAAAAAAAAAAACATTTTTGGGGCAGTGCCTTGAGAAGAGTTTGGGCGAATGTGGCACGAATTTACTGTGTAAAGTATCGATTTGAGCAAAATCTGTATAAATTCTCGGCGTTAAAAAAAATAAAGGAAATGAAAATAAAAAGTGTAATAAGAGAAAAGTCGAGAGAATCAATTTTCTTATCAAGAGATTGGAATCTAAACGAGATTCCGTCAAACTTCATTGGACCCTATTTTTAAATCCAATCAAGACGATCCCAATTTTGTCTTATCTTCACAGAGAGAAATAAAAGATACCGGTAACTATTAATTTATGGTTAAATACAACCTTAACTATTACAAAAAAGTTATCTGTACTAATTACAAAAATCTACAGTTATGGCTTAATAGTTGCCTAAACTATCTCGATTTCTCTCAGTGTTGGCATGTGTGCAAAAATAAGTGGCGAGTGAGGACCAATGGAAATATCGGTAACTCGAATAACGACGAGAGAATAATATTTTTGGGGCGAAATTTCGGTGATTCGATTTGTTCGCGTCGCTGGTGCGTTTCGAGCCAACGCTGACAGTGTCTCTCCCCGTAAGCCAGGCGAGTCCGATCGATGAGCAGGGATGTGGGTCAGGCATACGCCCGAACCCCTCCAGGATTTTCCTCCCCCGTTCCCCTCGCTCTTCGCTCCACCCGCGCGCGGGCCATCTATATACTTGTACACCATTATCGCCGGTACACTATCGAACCCCACTCATTTACCATCCCTGCCTCATCCCCGAAAATCTATCTGTTCGTCGTGAATTCACGTCCATTAAATTTCCGTTTTACGCACGGCACATTGCTGAAAAATTCAAACCTGCACGAGCTCTTTTTTGCATTTTTTTTTTTTTTTTTTTTTTTTTTCGGAAGGCCTGTAAAGATTTTAGTGGACATTTTTACCGAAATTTGTTCGTAGAAAGGAATTTACCGTATTCTCCATAAAAAATACTATATGGTACTAAAGCGGAAATTTTTCGCTGTAGAAGAAAATTTTTACGGTTTTTTTTTTCGTAAAAAATACTATATATAGTACTAGAGCGGAAATTTTCTATTTTAGAAAGCAATTTGTACCGTGTTTTCTATAAAAAAAAAACACTATAAATAGTACTAAAGAGGAAATTTGAAATATCTCGGAGACTAAAGCAGTTAGGACCATAGTTCATATGACCTTTTTTGTTCCCCACAAATAGTACTACCAGAAACAAGCGCCGAAATATTGGTGCCCGGAAATCGTAATTTCCCCAAAAAAAATGCTCGAAACTATAAAAATTTCAGGAGAGCGACGCCAAATGTGGGTAAATAAAAATCGTCAGCTTCAAAATACACTTTCGTTCAGTGAGAAAAATCCATAGGACAACAATGCCAAACACAGCAAATTTTACCATGCAAAGAGGTGACAGTTGCCATAATATTTCCGGTGACATTAATTATCGCCGTGAGAACCATAATAAGCATTACAAAAAATTACAAAGGTATTACAATTATGTTTCTTATTTCACGGGTCTTGTAAATACAACGGAACTCGAAATCGTTCATTCACTGGTCGGGTCACCCTAGTTTCTCGTTAGCAAAATCGAGCGTGCGAATTTCGTTCGCGAAGGCGGCCGAACGTGGATCAAGCGCGTGCGATTTGTTTGGTCTCAGGTAAGTGGGCTTCGCGGTCGTCGCAGAAATTATTCATAACCCGCGATGACGTATGGAAATCTCAGAATAGGCGATATCGCGCGGCGCTCGGTCATATCGAGCCGGCTGCTGGCGCTTCTGATACACGCGACCTCTATTGCATGGATATCATTGGCCGCTCTCGAGTCGGGACGTTGGGCAAGCGAGAAAAGTTGGCGATTTCCGTCGAACGATTGTGTCGCCAACGACGACTCTCCTTCCAGGGCGGCTGCTTCGGTTTCCGAAGCTCGCTCGGCGCGACTCAGGTGTCGGAGAGCTGCATTCGGTTTGTCAATTGAATTATCGTATAAACGCCAAGAGCTCCGTGCAAATCGAGTGACATTGCCAATGCTCAGGTGCATTTCCACTATGTTGATTGACGGATGATCTAATTACGATGTCAAGTGCTCTTTTATCGAGTCCCTCGTTGGTCCGCGCAAAAACCTTTCCTATACTGCGACTTCAATAATGAAACCGGTGTTACTGGCAGATACACATTTTTTTTTCTTCCTTTTCTGAAACAATCGAAACGACGTTATTAGTTGTAACGGATTGACGGAAATTCGTATATTAATAAATTCATTAAAAAAACCTTTCCTATACTGTAACTTCAATAATGAAACCGGTGTTACTGGGAGATTCACATTTTTTTTTCTTCCTTTTCTGAAACAATCGAAACGACGTTATTAGTTGTAACGGATTGACGGAAATTCGTATATTAATAAATTCATTAAAAAAATCTTTCCTATACTGCGACTTCAATAATGAAACCGGTGTTACTGGGAGATACACATTTTTTTCTTCCTTTTCTGAAACAATTGAAACGACGTTATTAGTTGTGACGAATTGACGGAAATTCGTATATTAATAAATTCATTAAAAAAAACCTTTCCTATACTGTGACTTCAATAATGAAACCGGTGTTACTGGCAGATACACATTTTTTTTCTTCCTTTTCTGAAACAAACGAAACGATGTTATTAGTTGTAATGAATTGACGGAAATTCTTATATTAATGAATTCATTAAAAAAAAAAGTGTATATATGTATTTCTTTTTTCTTAATATAAATAAAAATAACACGAGGGCGGCAACGTTGAAGAAGTGATGAGATACTGGAACTTCCCCTTCCATTGCGGCCAAGACCATTCACCCTTTGGTAGCCGAGTGCGGAATTCCGCCGTTGCACTGGCCGCACTGTTCAGTCACGACATTGGAATTCCACGTTTCACGATACCGCTACTGTGCGGGCATTTACTCGACGTGTAACAACTGTGCGCAAGTATTACGGTCACACACGTGTTTATCGCGCGCAGAAGAGAAGATAAACGTAATCGAATAAAATTGTGCAACGCGTACAAAATACGAGGTAGACACTGTTAAGCGCACGAATCATGTGTCGGCGGATAAGAGATGAAAACTAACCAATGCTTTTATTCCGACAAATCGACTGTGACACAGGCGGTAGAAGTGCCACAACTTTTCGCAAGGCTCGTCTGATCTCGATGATGAAATTGAAGGTTACAAAAATTATAAATCGAGTTGTAAAGAAAGAAAAAAAATATCCCTCTATCCTCTCTTAATATTATAAAAAGATCTCGTCGCCGCCGCCGCTGTGTAGAATAATCCAGTTTGTCAGGAAAATAATAGTTTTTCGCGTTTTTCTCCTCGAATTTTCGATTTTTCGGGCAAACACCTGTCGTTTTTGGAATCAGCGGAAAATTTGCCATCGGATAGGGTTTTAAAACTTCGTTAAATCGAAAATTTTTTTTTTTCGAAAAAACGCAAATTTTTGAAGGGGTACCCCTTCAAAAAATTTGCGATTTTTGAGGGTCAACTTTAAAAATCTGCAAAAAATCGAAAAATCAAGATATCGCGTTCCACCTGGCGGCATTCTCTTCGTTGAAAAGTCTTCTTTCGAATGCAAAAAGAAAATCCCGATTATATTGATCCAAAGAAAAATTACACCGATTTTAGTAAACTGCCAAAATTGGGAAAAAGTAAAAAATCGTTTTTCGCGTTTTTCTCCTACAATTTTTTCATTTTTCGGACAAAAACCGGTCATATTTGGAATCAGCGGAAAATTTCCCATCGGATAGGGTTTTAAAAATTCGTAAAATCGAACATTTTTTTTTTCGCCAAAAAAATGGCAAGGGGTACCCCTTCAAAATATTTTCGATTTTTGAGGGTCAACTTTAAAAATTTTCAAAAAATCGAAACATCGAGATATTGCGTTCCGCCTGGCGGCATTCTCTTCGTTAAAAACTCTTCTTTCGAATGCAAAAAGAAAATCCCGATTATATCGATCCAAAGAAAAATTACACCGATTTTAGTAAACTGCCAAAATTGGGAAAAAGTGAAAAATCGTTTTTCGCATTTTTCTCCTACAATTTTTTATTTTTCGGGCAAAAACTGGTCATATTTGGAATCAGCGGAAAATTTGCCATCGGATAGGCTTTTAAAACTTCGTAAAATCGAAAATTTTTTTTTCGCCAAAAAAATGGCAAATGATTCCTAGTATTGTCATAATTTTATCATATTTCCTGTTAAAAGCGTCGTGAAAATTTGCAAATCAGAAACGAGCAGCCGAGGGTCACGGTTAAGTGGAATCGGTATAGGGAATGCCCTATATATATCTATATACGTACGCAGCAAACCGAGGATGGGTAACGGGAAGAGATGAGGAGCCGACTGGCAGCGCTTCCACCAGGGGTTAATTCGTTCTAAATTACTGAAGACCCTTCAGACCTTTGGGGTCGAGCTTGCGGCGGGCAGACGTCTCGCACTCCGTACGCCATATAAAACGTAGCGTCGCTAGCTACGTCCGCATCTAGACCGTCTATATAGCGGGTGTATACCTCGGATATATATATATAGGTATATAAACCACTATCACGCCGAGAAAAGTTTAGAGCGTCGCGACTCGCCGTCACTTTACCGGCATTACGATTATGTCCGGCGCCGTTCGCTGCTCCTGCGCTTCATTCTGGTCAAATCGGTGCAAATTTTTTAAAAGCGCGTCATAGTTTTTACCATGAATTATTCCACAGTACCAAATCTGAGCTTACGCGGCAGCATCTTCCTTCTAATTTATGTCAGCAAGTATTTTGAGAAAAACCCATTTCTTGACTATTGCAAAAAATGTTGAGAAAAACCCATTTCTTGGCCATTGCAAAAAATTTTGAGAAAAACCCATTTCTTTGCCATTGCAAAAAATTGAAAAAAAAATGGCCGCAGAAATAAATTGGTAGACACAATAAAGTTGAGTGACTATTTTTCGCTATCCTCGTTGCAGAGCGGCCCCATACGTGACTGGATATCGGATTCCCGTGCGAGAACGCAAAGCTGCTACTGACAACCGAAGCACACACAGCGTGAGATAAACTTAGCTGGCTGCTCTTGATAACATTTTGCGCGTACGGCGAACGCGAGATTCTCAGCGCAATCCGTTCGGCGTCCAATTAGGAATGATCTTATCCTCGCGATGGCTAATTATTTCATCATCGATATCTCCGATTATGCTTGCCATCATTTTCATGCGATCCTTTTGGGTCTGATCCAAAACAGGATCAGACATTTTCGTATCCCATCAAAACTTTATAATGTTTTTTTTTTTTTTCGTATTTTTTAGCATTGTATAAAAGCGTTCATTGTCCGCGTTGCTAAGTTTGATGTCAATCATGAAAGGTATCAACAAAATTTGACGTTACGCACGTCCAATGCCACAGCTGATGCCTTAGCCTTCCTCCTCCTCTCTAATTTCTCAAGATCTCCGACCGAAGGTTGTCGACGAGCAGTCCCTTCATACGCAAGGCCGAACCTTGCCCACTTGCACTTACAATTTCTTCTCTACACGACACACAAAGCTTCCTCAGGATTACAAAACCGTGAACTGGTCTTCTGTTTAGAACAGTCGAAACTACTATTTTTCTATCCCGAAACGAAAAGCACACCGTGTCCACTCTCAAATGAAGAGTTATGACGATATCGATTTCAAATTTTGAGAGAACATTTCTAACGTCATTCTCTATCGCGCTATGGAAGCTTTTTTTTTTTATTAAATCTTCCTATTTTTTTTACGAAAAACTGTCGAAAAAAAGGGCTAAATTCGATAATTTTCGTTCAAACCGCTGCCATTTTGTCAAATTAAAAAAAAAAGCTCCCATAGCGCGATAGCGAATTTCCTACAGATTAACAATCTTTTTGAAATTTTTGGTTGAGATCAAAATTGCGGCCGCAATCGTGGACATAATGCAGGAGCTTTTTTTTACACGAGCTATTTAAACAATTTATATCATTATTATACATTAAAGAAATGCACATAAAAAAAATCATTTTGTATTCTTCAAGAATGTACTTATTTATTTTAAAAAAACCAGACCAATTAGTTCATTACAACTTAACAAAAAAAAATTCGCGAAAATCATTGCTTTTTCGGAGGGTCACACTGTGACGATCCCTTAAGTAATTACCGTGAACTATAAAAACAATAGCATGAACGAAAATTTCATAGTTGTCACTTAATAGTTACTTACACAATTTCTCTAAGTCTGTGCGCGTGTGGAAGAAGCACCGACTCGTCGAACGACAACGAGCTAGACAGAAAAAGAGCTCGAAGCAGCACCATCGACATAAAGAGCGAGCAAGACAAAAAGCCCAAGATCAAGAGACAGAGTGCGCGCGCAAGTCATCAGGTGGGGGAAGAAAGGGACTTGTTGGGTCACCGCGGGAAGAGCGGCGGCGCGAGGAGTGGGGAGGATGTGTTTATCCGTGGTAAAACGCGTGGGGAAGGTGCTCTCGTCGTACTCGTCGCTCGTCAAACAGGCAAACGTAAAG
Organism: Itoplectis maculator; assembly: GCA_964034905.1. Lineage (NCBI taxonomy): Eukaryota > Metazoa > Arthropoda > Insecta > Hymenoptera > Ichneumonidae > Itoplectis > Itoplectis maculator. Next base: position 8,721,971 of record OZ035863.1, read on the forward strand.
GACGTTGCAGTGACGTCACACGTATACGAAACGCATACATCCACAGCGTAGAGAAACACTCTTAGGCACGCACCGATCGCGTCGCTGTGTGCGTTGCGGTCGAGTGGAGCGGGGAGAAGCGCGCGCGAAAGCCAACTATCGTCGTTTCGGAGTGTCGGGAGAAGTTTCAGTGGCGAGTTAACCGCCTGGCTATATTCGTTTGCCATTCGTTGCGAGACGGACGCGCGCGCGCTTCGTTTGTTGTGGTGCGCCGCTCGGTAACGTAACTCAGTCTCTGGATTTTCGATAACACAACAAGTAGAGAGAGAGAGAGAGAGAGAGATAATAAAGAGAGAGGGAGAGAGGAGAGAGGCGCGCAACGTACGCACGTTGCTCTCTCGAAGCAACGAACGAGCGGCCGACGGGCAACGCAACTCGTCGCCTCGGTTCACGCGCTGCGGATTTTCGGTTTGGTGAAGAAGAGAAAAAAAAAATTCGTACACAGTGTTCGGTAAAATCGTCGCGCGACGTCGCCGCAGACGACTGATTCATCGGCGGGAGGTCCGCGCGCACGCGGAATTCGTGGCAAGGCGCAGGTAGAGCAACAGTCAGCGGGCGCCGACGGCGGCCATTACTGTTGTTGACAAGATGGCGTCGAAGGGAGAACTCGATTCCGAGGTAAGTGCGAGAAATAACATTGGGAATAATAGTCCTGAAGGACTGAGTGTCTGGAGGAGAAGGGAGCGATCGGGATAGGAATTTTCGGGAGACGAGTGGAGGAGAATAGTTTACGAGATTATTGATGCATGTTTTTTTTCATAAAGCTAGAGTCACGTCAAACGATGACTTTTTCGTAAACCGCGAGACTGGAGTCTTGTTTAAGAGGCATAGTGAGCGAAGTGGAGTGTAGAGCTTTTTTGACGTTGACTGTACGTCGAGGCGCGAGATTCTTCGGTTGTGCTAATGGAAATCGGTAGATCGGGCGAGAGGAACGAGCGGCGTGGCAGCAGCGAAGAGACCGGCAAACCACGCCCTGGTCGCTCGGTTTTTCTTCGTTACTTCGGTTTCCGGCATTCGCGAGCGATATGACGATCGGTTATGTTGAAGTTTGCATCGTTGGAATGCAACGGAAATAAAAATAAAACATTATTCTAACGATTCGAAAAAATGTTATTATAACGATTAATCGTTATCTATTGGGTTCATTAGAATCATTTTTTTTCTAATTTTCGTTGCATTCCAATGATGCAAACTTCGAAATAGTGACGATTGATGATTGTATCATTCTCGATATTAATTTGTATCCAAAATAATATCAATGTCGGTCACTTTATCGTCGGACCGTGTCCGGTATCGATAAAGCGATGTGACGAACGAGCTACGAATTTTCGAATACTCGAGTGTTGCTTTTTGAGCGTTCGAAGATCGCGTCGAGCGAAAAAAGTAAATTAGTCATTCGAAATTAAAATAGTCACTATTAGATTAGTCGGCCGACTGGACGACGGCATTTTTTGAAGGAAAAAAAAGATGCCGATTTTGCGTCTGCGCAGCTGGAAAATTAATAAAATGATGATTTTGCATGGAAAGTCCAAAAAGGCGAGATATTATTGTATTTGCATTCACGGGTTGGGTCTTATGTTGCGCTCTGAGTCTCAAGCTGACTGAATCTCGTCCGGCGACTGGTTCGAGATTTTTTTTTAGGATTTCGTAATCCTAGGGTCGAGTTCTGTCGCTCGTGCGGACGAGAATCTTGCGTAACTTATTTTCGTGGTTGAGTTTTCGATGCCACCGATAATCGGCGGTGCTGACAACAAAATCGTCGCGGTAAACACGCGGAATCGTCTGCCATGGAATTTCCATGGGAATTTTCCCGGGACAAAAGTTCACTATGTTGAAGTTTGCATCGTTGGAAAGCAACTAAAATAATTTAAAAAAAATGGTTATAAGGAACCCAATGGACCGTATTAGGTATAAAAAGTTATTATAACGATTGAACTTCATAATAATTTTTTAGAATCGTCAGAATAATTTTCGAATCGTTAGAGTACATTTTTTAATTTTTTTTCGTTGCTTTCCTACGATGCAAACTTTAACATAATAAAAGTTCTGTGCATTGCCGATTATTTACTGCCGAGGTGTCGGACCGCATTATCCGATCGTCGTTTGGGATTCCAATGTTAATCGGAGCTGAACATATCGCTCAATCCGATATTTTTTTTCTTTTGAATATCGTTGGATGTGCTGCGGGTTCAAAACAAAACGAATGCGTAGCCGCGCGGCCGTGAATTCAGCCGTGCCGAGTGTGGGAAATACGAGAGGACGGAGAGAAACGTCAAACTGCCGCTGCACGTGGACGAGATTGGAACGTCGTGCGGCGGGAGTCTCGTTTCAAGTAGGCGCCACGCTGACTCTCCGCCGAATTCTTGGATTTTTCTTATCAATCCCTCGATTCACACGTCAGTCTCGATAAAACAATAAAAGCCCGCAAACATTCGTTATTTTTTGTCTTGTTTTTCACCTATTTTTTTGGAGACAATCAAAATTGTCAAAAAAAAAGTCGTGTCGATCCCGACGCCTCAGGATCGAAATAAAAAGGGGCTATTTAAAATAATATAAAAAGGGGCCCCTTTAAAATAAAAAAGGGCCCCTTTAATAAAATAAAAAAAATAAAAAATAAAAAAATACTACTAAAGCAAGTAAAAACAAAAATAAAAAAAATTCAAAAACGCTTTTTCATTCCAACAGTGCCTGTTCCTTGCCATCATTTTCACATTGCTAACTGCAAAATGTAGTTTAGCCCTATCTTCCTCGAAAAAAAAATTGAAAGCAACAATTACGAAAAAAAGACCCAACATTTACGACTGTTTAATGGCGGCAGCGCGGCGGGACAGCCGTCGGGCCCCGAGTTAATTAGCAACGAGTAGACAGGGAGCTCGTTGCAATTATCATTTAAAATTGGGGCGAGCTAACGAGGGTCGCTAGGATAAATTCGGTGGCACCGTCGCCGTCGTCGCCGTCGTCGCATCGTCGGGGATCAAAGTAACGAATGACCAAAAAGCGAATTTCGTAATGATGGTTATTCTAGATTCAGACGTCCATCATTTTTAAATTCGTTATTTTGGCCATTCGTTTTTTGGTCATTCGATATTTTGACCCCACATTTTATTAAAATGCAGTTAAAATAGCGAATGATCAAGATAGCGAATGACTGAAATAGCAAATTTCGTAATGATGGTTATTCTAGATTCAGACGTCCATCATTTTTAAATTCGTTATTTTGGCCATTCGCTTTTTGGTCATTCGTTATTTTGACCCCACATTTTATTAATGCAGTTAAAATAGCGAATGACTAAAATAGCAAATTTCGTAATGATGGTTATTCTAGAATCAGACGCCCATCATTTTTAAATTCTTTATTTTGGCCATTCGCTTTTTGGTCATTCGTTAATTGATCCCCAACCGTCGTCGCGCGTTGCGTAGGTACAAACTGAGTGCGCTCGGCCCTGAATCAGCAGCAACAGCAGCAGCAGAAGCAGCAGCATCGCTCGAGCTTAGACCGAACGACCGACAGATGGCGACTGACGGTCGCCGGACGGAAAAGTACGGAAGGAACGGGGCGCGACTCGAGCGAATAATCATAATAATCGTCGTACGAGTCGCACGAACGGCGGCGAGTACGGCGAGGCCCAGACGGGGCCACGGTTGCATGGCCGGTCCAGCCGAGAGCCAGCAGCAGTTGCAGAGCCGGAGAGTTTCGCTTCGTCTCACCTTCGACGCTAATTTGAACGATACGGTTCGCGCTTATTATCGCTAAATTAGCCATTATGTCGTTATTTTAACGAGTCAATGTGTGTCAGGGGGCCGCGCAGGGCCGGTGCTCGAGTCCCTTGTGCCATCCCCTTAACTCCGGTCCCGGCACTTCGAGCTGTTTCCTAACGCACTAATGCTAGTGTCTCCCCCTTCCCCCTCCCCCCTTCCCTCCCGTCGCTCACTGTAAAACCCCTTCCCCTCTGCCTACGACGGTCACCTCGCTTCGTTCCCGCAACGCGTGCAAACCCCTCTCTGGCCTCGTGCCTCCTCTCAACCCCAACGTGCGGCACACTTTTTTTCGTCACGTGTCCCTTCCGTACGTGTTTTAGGTGTAAAATTGAATCGAAGGCCGGAGGCTGTTTTTTTAATTCGTCGGTAGAAGAGAATTTTTTTTTTTTTTTTTTTTTTTTTTTCCCCCTTAAAGTTTGTATCGCTGTTGATCATTTTCTGAGGACCTGGCATGTGTCCCTTTCGTACGTGTTTTAGGTGCAAAATTTAATCGAAGGCCGGAGGCTATTTTTTTAATTGTCGGTAGAAGAGACATTTTTTTTTTAAGTTTATATCGCTGAGGACCATTTTCTTAGGTGTTCGAGCTCCAGCGAAATTTGTGATGTTGAAGTTTGTATCGTTAGAATGCAACGAAAATAAAAATAAAACATTCTAACGATGCTAAAATTATTCTAATGATTCTAAAAAATGTTGTTATACCGAAAACGATCTTTTGGGTTTATTAGAATAATTTTTTTTTGTCATTTTCGTTGCATTCCAACGATGCAAACTCCGAAATCGTCGAAATTTGGCTCTGAATAAAATGAGACCTCTGTTCGAGATAAAAAATTGCAACTTGGTATACGAATTGAAATCAAATGAAAACGATTTTTTTCTAATCGTGAGACGTTTCATTGTCTCCGCGCGCGTTTGGGCTATCCGTGTCTATCCCTCCGGCGTTATATTCCATACATCTTGAATTTATCATTCGACTATTCATGATTCTCGCGCGGGGGGCGCGACGCGCGCAGAGGAGGGGGGGGGGGGGGGTGATTGCTGTTTGAATTTGGAATATACGTGTGCGGTTGCCCGCGGGGGGGTTATCGATTGGCTTTGCCGATTCAATTCGTTTCAACCGCCCAACCCTCGAATTTCGGGGGAATAACGCTGCGCGCTCGCAACCCGGAAAATTCGGCCTCTGTTAATTCGCCCGAATCAATTGTGCTTAGTACTTTGGAAATGTGTTTACCCGTTTTCTTCGCCCCACAAAAAATGGCCACCTGGTACCAGTGACGTAGATATTGATACGGCGGACATTTATTGATTTCGATACGATTAATAGTTTCTGAGATATTACGGATTAAATGAAAAACGAAAAAATTTGCATATTCCGGACAAACCTATTTTTTAATTTTGAAATTTGGTCCATCTATACAAGAACCGCCCACTAGATGAATAATTAGTCTGCGTCTGCGACTAATTGTTATCGAATCCTCTGTAATCTTACGCCTTCGCGTCGTCGCTGTAACGCACACCGAGTAGACAAATGGAAACAGAAACCAGCCGCAGACGGCGGCCAGGGAGGCAGAGGAAGCCCAGAAGGGGGATGTTGATGTCGAAAGTCGATAAGCATAGAACAGGAACGTGGGCTTCGGGATATACAACCCTTAGTTACAGTGCAAACAGGTTCCACCGATGTTACGAAACGTCAATTCTGACATTTTGGTCGGTCTCGAACCCAGCAGTGTTTCTGACGACACCGACGATCAATTAGAGCATGGATATGGACTTCGTATTCATTACACATTTTTTTTTGTTCAACTTCTTTCGCAGTGTGACACAATTTCACGACGTGCGTTGGTAAGGCGACCTACCTTACCGACTGCCATTACATCCGTGATTCAAGAACACGAGACACTATCGCCAACTGCAGTCGGTACGAAAAACTGTGATTGAGTACGATTTCTGACAAACTGTTCGGCCAAAAAATTTTTTTTTCAAAATCAACTAAAAAAGGGTCGTAACCTGTGTTTTCAGGGGTAGAATGTGCGACTTGAGAACGATGGTATAGGTTAAAAGTCGATATTTTGAAAAAATAAATTTCGTGACCCCGATTTGGGCGGTTTTCGGTCCGGCGGCCAGATCTACAATTTCTGACAAACTGTTCTGCCAAAAATGTTTTTTTTTCAAAATTAACTAAAAAAGGATTTTTAGTTAAGATTTACCCTTCTAAAGGTTTATAAGAGCGCAGCAGCGCAAAGATATCTCGGGCACGCGCGCAAGCCCGTGTGATTAGCCTAGTATTTAAAAAAATTCATTTTGACGATTTTCCGTCGTAGATAATCGAACCGAGAATTCTCCGAATGCAGTTATTTTTTCTCCGAGTGTCTGCAACCGTATTTTCACATAACGTATGTATATAACACGCGGTGGCTCCCGTCGCGAATCGTTGCAAGGGTGGCCCCGATCGATCCGTCTGAGATCTCGGGGGGCGAACGGGCCGGACTCGCCGTTGGTCGCCGAGTGGTTCGCGCGGGTTGCTCCTCGGGTCGTCCTTCCCGACTATCGCAGGGCTATCGTTTCGCCGATCGATTTTCGGCCAATGTGCCGCTGCTTCTCTCGGTCTCGGCGCCGCGCACGACATCCACGTCCAGAGAGCAGCCCAGTGTGTTCCTTGAACACGGTGAACCAGTCGTCAGCAGGCGTCGGCGACGACGGCTTCGTGGCTGTCCGTCGCCAATCGGCGGGGGACACGCCCGATCGATCCCCCCCCCGAAAATCTCCCGAACGAATCGCACTTTTATATCTTTATATTCATCTTTTAAAAGGCCATTTACACCTCCCTCCCCTCCTCCTTTCCCGGACCCTCGTTCGGAGTTGGTCGCTGAATAGCGACCGATTGAAACGTCAAATGGAAAAATTTCCACTGGGCTGTGATCGAGGGAGCTTTTTTTTTATTCTCCAAAAATAGGACTCGGCGAGTAATAAATGAAAACGTCTAGCCCCGTTTTTCTTCGATAAAAATAGATGGAAACAGAAAAACGGTGGATTGTAAAAGGTTGGGTTTTTTAGGTAGTTCCGAAAAATGAGAGGTAATTCTCATGTTTCATTTTGGATTTTCATGTCGGAATACTCAGAATGGTCCAAAATTCTATGGCAAACGTCGCTCGAGCGTCAAACTTTGTTCCTCGTTACGACGAGTCTAAAGTTTCTACGATCGCTTAATTTTCTACCCTCGTCGCGCGATATAATATTACTGAGGATTTGCAGGAGTTAAAAACTTTAATTCCGTCATAAGCCCGACGCATTTGGTCTAATTAGCGATTGACTATGATTGCACGAAGTTACCGACAATAAAGTTGGAATGTATCTTATCGAAAAACCGATAATGCTGGTTACCGACCAATGTCGGTAAAAAAATCTACTCCAGCAGCCCCTTAATAAGATATCTGTTGGGTCAGCTTTTTATTGGTTTGGTTCCACGTTTATCATTCTTCGTCATTTTGTTTCAAGTATCTGAAACGAACAAATGTAAGCTGCTGGGATTTTTTGTCTGGTGCGGGATTCGTCTTTTTGACCCTCGTCTCGTTGGATTGCTCTCAAAGTAACGACTGGTACGAGTCAATCGTAAAACGTAATCACTACGCGTCGATAAACCGGCAATGACAAGGAAACCGTTCACTTTTATGACCTTGAAAACAGGGCGATGAAAGTCAGTCAAGTTTCGCTAAAAAAAAAATCACTTGCGGATAATGCGTAGGTATATAGAGACCGTCGGCTGTGTTGTATCCTGCGGAAACAATGCCGCCTTCCCTCGGGAGTCACGCACTTCCTGGGCTAACGATAAATCTTGTTTTCTCTGAGCTCCAAACGGGACAAAAGTGGCAAAAGAGAGTTGGAAAAAATACTCGGTCATATAACTCGCCAGACCAGAGTCTGACCTTTTCGCGAACTTGGCAGTCGATTGAACTGCGGAAATGTTGCGTTTCTTCCTCATCTTGATTTTGATCATCATTTTCCTGCTGTGTGAGACTCTTCGTCGTCGAAGGAATAATCGACAGGTGTCAATAATATTTCGCGCGCGATTCCATTGAGAGCAGACAAAAGCTGAAAAAAATTCTTTTTGTTACAAGAAAAAAAATAATCGTAGAGGAAGACGACCACATTTCATTGTGAAGGCAAATAATGTACTCAACTTTTTGTGGGCGTTTGTGGATACAAAGTTTTTGTTAACAGTAGTATAACTTTGTTCTTGCTTCGCGCGATGTGAATTGAAACGCTCGCGTTCATGTTTATTATGGAGTATGTGTATGGTTCAAATTAAAAAAATGTTATTGAATGTAGGGGAAAAAATTGAGATCAGCCAAATCAAAGGGTGTTTCAGCTGGAGGCAGAATTACTTTTTTTTTGGTGAGGCTTTTTATAGCTTCCGTGGATATACGATGAATATAGTGTAGCGCTGCACCGAGTAAATTTATCGGAAGTTGAAATTAGTTAGAAACTGTGTTTCCTTTGGCTCGGCATCTGCGAGTTGGAAATTATATGCAAATTGTGGGAGACTTCGAAACGGATATCACGTTTGAGGCGCTTGGTAGACTGGTCTACATGTTTCTTTGTTAAATCAACTTATAAGAAATATGAAATACAATTACAGAACGCTACAATTAATTGAATTTTCAATTTTTATTTTTTAATTTAATTAAAAAATTTTAAAAGGGCTGCTCCGCGCTTAACGAAAATTGTGTCAATAAAAAGAAAATCCGCAAACCGAACCATTTACTTCATCTTCGATTCGTCAAATAGAACGTAAAAAAAAAATCATTCAATGAAGTCTACAATATTGAAGAAAAATGTTAGCTACCCACATAAAAATATTTATATGTGAAATATATGTCGCCGAAAAGATCTGTTGCATATAAAACTTTATATTTTACGCATCGTTTCATGTGGATATAAAAAATAAAAAAATAGACCAGCGACGAATCCAGCTTAATCTTAAAGAACTACTTAAAAGTTATTTCATTAATTTACGTGTTACGGAATCTGTGGGGTAAAAAAATGAAATTTCCAACAAGATCCGATAATTAGTTCGGGCGAGCCGAGCGGATCCGCCCGCTCCGTCGGAGACGCCGAACGACCCCGCAGGGGAAACGAATTATGTTCGTCTGTACTTACTCTTCGAGCTTGGCCTGGATAAAAAAATTTCAATTACATAGCTTGCCCGACGTCTTTTGAATAAAAGCAAACGACCCTAACGAGCATTCGTATTAAGCCTTCAAAAAGCATGCCTTACATATTTTCGCAACATAATTTAGCAAAAAAATATTTCCATCTATATCCTCTTTTAATCCAAAAAGTGTCTTCGCCGAAAAATAGATTTAATTATGACGTTGAAGTTTGCATCGTTGGAATGCAACGAAAATGAACAAAAACAAATATTTTAATGGACTCGAAACACCAAATTCGATATAAAATGTTATTATAACGATTCGTCGTCATAATAACTTTTTAGGACCGTTAGAATAATTTCAGAATCGTTGGAATAATTTTTTTTTTTTTGATTTCGTTGCATTCCAACGATGCAAACTTCAGCGTCATATTTAATTAATTAAATTAATTAAATATAAATTATCAGATGTCAAAAATTTTACTTTTGGACACCTGATATCGTATAGTTATCATTCAGGCGGACATTAGTAACCCATTTCGATAACTTTTTGCTTCCAGATGTCCTTTTGTTACTTGGGAAGCATTTTCCACCATCGCGCGCGTAATTGCGAATTTGTAATTAGACATTGTTACCATGTATAGGCGGTGTACGCGAGCCGCGGAAGAATTGGATTATCCCCAGGGTGGAGAACGCGTGCTGAAGCGTCGAGTGCACTCGAGCGCAAAGTTGGCTTAACCAAAAGGAGTGGAGTGAATTTTTTTCGCGTCCTACTGCTCGACTCTGTCGCGAGTCGTGTACCGTGCATCTTCCTTCTCATTCTGTTGGTGGTAAGAAGTCGGTAACCGGGGGCGAAAAAAACAAGGGGTGAACACCGTAAACAGCCGCTGAGGGTCTCACCGAGAGCTTCCGGTCTGGTGTAGGGCCCGGGCAGTCGACCAGGGGTGGTTCGGCCGAGGGGTTGACTGACCGAGAAGCGGAAGTAGCGCGCTTCCAGAACCACCCCCGACATCCCTCTCTTTCTATCTTTCTCCCTCTCGTCGGATTTGGAGAAACGATGAAGCGCGGATTCGCCGGGAGAAGAGGGGTGGGGGTGGGGGGTGGGAGGGGGACGAGGACAATCGGGGCTCCTGCGCGTAGAACCGTGACTAAGGGGTGAGGAGAGTCGAGATTCCACGGAAGGGGATGCGATTCACGACACAGAGAGGGGTAGTCGCGATCGCGCACAGAGAGGGAGCCACAGGGGGCTGGGCACGTACTGACCAGGTGGACTGGGCGATAACCTGAATTGCAATTTTTACACTTGGAGGGCAAAAAAATTTCTTTGCAATCCTTTGTTTGCGAATTTTTTTTCCTTTTTTTACGGAGCGAAAAGTACGCGGCACATTTTGCTGTCAGTCCTGATTTAACGGAGATGGAAATATTGCGCGGGTCGCGTCCTAATTTTATAAATCTGCCGGATTTTAAGTATTTTAAACACGAGCGAAAAATTCTGCGGGACAAACGAATTGCAATTTTTACACTTTAAGTGTCAAAATTGCACTTTTAGTGCAATGAAGTCACTGCGTTCGAACAATTACAGCTTTTACGAATTACGCTGCAAAATTAGCGTACGTTTCGCATCAATTCGGTGAATACTTACAAAATGCATTTGCAAAAAAAAAATGCTTACAAAATGCATTTGCAAAGGACCCCAGGAACATCGATGAGACATTTTCTCGATTGAAAAGGGCAATGGAAGCTCCGCGAGTCGCAGACGGAAATGGAAATTGCGAATACACGGCGAAGGTATCGCTTTTCTCCTGATGCTGGCAAAAAATGCGGGAAAAGGGTTTTGCGACGGGGATACGTCGAGGGCATTAGGTTAATAAGTGTGCATGTGTGGAGAACAGAACCATCGTGAGGGGGGGGGGGGGGGGGGAGGGGTGCGGGGGTGCAGTTTCGGAACGATCGCGGGGGACGTGGAAAGGGTGGGTGTCGCGCGGTTAACGGCGCGAAAGGGGTAAGAGAGCTGTTTAGTCGCTGCGGTATCCAACAGAGGGCGCTGCGCGCGCGCGGAACCCGCGATGGTGGGGATAAAGCCCCGCAGTGCGGCGCGGTCGATACAACCCCCACTCGCGTCGCCTGCGGCGCCGTTCCCTCCCCCCTCCCCTGCTCCCCGTACCCCTCCCTCTCTGCCTCCCTTCCGACTACACAATTATCCTTCTCCGTTCGCACTCTCCTCTCTTTTCATCCGCTGGCTGCTCCACACTGAGAGAAATCGAGATAGTTTAGGCAACTATTAAGCCACAACTGTAGATTTTTAGTCAATCCAACAATTTGAATAGTTATTTTATCTGATTTATTGGTTAAATAAACTACTTTGTAGTTACTGTAACTAATTCTATAGTTTTCTTAATAAAATATCCTAGTTACTTTAACAGTGAACATATAATGAAATACAACCTTAGCTATTTTTTTAATAGTTGGTGCAACTTTATTATTGTAATTTCAATGACCATTTCAAAATTGTTAAATAATTTCTCAAAGAATACTATGCTTATAATTATGTTTTCTATGAATAGTATGTCGCATCTATTGCTAAAATTTCAAAACAATATACTTTTTGTTACTATAACTATTATTAATTGTTGCATTGATTATAAATAATTAGGACAGATCACTTTTTTGAGTGTTGCTGCTTTTGCGGCCTAAATTGTAATGGAATTGTGCTAACTCCCGCATTCACACTTAATTACATTATTTGTTTACCATTGTATCTATCGTGTAAATACAATCTCATTGTAAAAAAGGGCTTGTCCCGTAAATATACAGGTAAATGAATAAATAAATAAACATGATGTTTGCGAAAAAGTTGCAATACACGCTGAAAGCTTTTACATCGTATTCCGAACTTCTGGTCGACAGTTTGTGGTTTAATTGATCGTACATGGATTTCTCTGTTGATAGAGCTTTTATTTTGGTAAATGAGGGGGTTGTTTAAATCAGAGGCTTGATACGCAATAATGTTTTAATTCCCCTATTGATATTTATTTTAGCCGCCAGCTGCATCCGACGTTCGTCACAATTGTCGTACACGAAATAAAAAATTTTATCAAAACGGTGAATTGTGCACCAAATTCGAGAATTAGGGAGTCAGTTGGGGCGTGGAATCTGCATCACGATCGTTGCGTAATCGGAGCAACATTGGACGAAAGCCGTCGTGCGTCGAGTATCGACGGAAAAAAATAATAAAACAGAGGACACGCGACCGTTTTGTTGTTCGAGCGAAATCTGAGGTGCAAGCTCGGGAGAAACGAGAGGCTAGGCACGAGAGATTTAAAGAGAGTCTCCTCTCGTCTTAATTACTGTGGCAGAATCGGCCCGGTGAGAATAGTCGAGTGGCCACTTTAACCCGTCCTTTACCGTTTTGAGAGATCGATCGTACCTCGCCTCGCCTGGCTGCGACTCGAGTACCATTCGAAGTGCAAGCGAGAAACCGCGAGCGCGCCTGTGAAACGAATATTATTTTTTCCTAGACAATCACAACCTATACAAATTTATAAACATATACGCTTAGCAATTAATTCGTCTCTTTCGTCGCCAGAGTCGGTTGATTTATTAGTATTTTTTGTATCGCGAATCGCATTAAAAAAACGCAATACAATTTCACGGTTTCACGGATTTTCTGAGACGTGAAATTGCTGTCGTTTGTGGCGAAGATGGGAGAGACCGGGGTCACTTGGCGCAGGAATTATTTGACATACGGACGATGTCTTTCAAAGTGGATTTTCGTAGAAACGGACCAACGGATTTTCGTAGAAAAATCGCTCACTCGGCTTCTGATGTAATTACACTTAAAAAAAATTGCAAAAGTTCAGTCTCGTGCTTAATTTGATCGAAAGTTCGTACGATTTTTTTTTTTTTTTCAAGCTAAATATCAACGTAGATGCAAAAGTAGCGGCCGAGTAAATTGAGAATAAATATAAATAAATCTTTCGTGGCGTTTTTGTTCGCTGACGACGGCGAGCGCTTAATGCCGAATTTATAACTGTAACGGAGAGCAGTCGTCGAGTGATGCAGTTATCGATCCCAGCGAGCAGTAGTCGCGTGACGCGCCCCGAAGTCCTAGCGCGCCCTTGGCCCTGGAATCCCGCGCTATGCTCGTCAGCGTATCGTCAGTTTTTCGTCGTGTCCGAGATATCTGTGTCGGATATCGCTCCCGACAATGTCGGGGCAGATTCAACGAGCTCGCGAACAGCAAGAACCCGACATAAAGTTTTGGAAACGGACCTTCCGGGGTCCTGATGATGAATTTTCCGAGTACTCGAACAGTCCAGGCTCTCGGTCAGCCTTTCGCCACCACGTGAAAATATTTCCAACGAGTGCTCTTTTCTCCATCGGCCTCAACGTTTCCGCAAAAAAAAAAAAAAAAAAAAAAAAAAAAAAAAAAAAAAAAAAAAAGTGAAAATCCGACGGAAAAAAATTCGCGAAAAAACGCAGCCGCAAAACAGGTACCACCGCGCCTCATTTATTTGCATTCAGAGCGAAATAACACCCGGAGTACCGAATGTTGCGCACAACGTATAAAATGGAGCAAAAGAGCAGCCCCCGCGAATGTTGTTGAATTTTCTTGCCGCCGCTCGGTGAATGTAAAAATAGCGGAAATGTTCGAGAAGTACGTGCAAAGAGAGAAAATAAAAATAAAAAATAAAAATGTGATGGGTGAAACTGTTTCCCTGCATTTCCCGAGCCTACAAACCTTCGTTTCCTCCGGACACACTCGGTTAACTCGATGTCCATTCCCGTCACGAAGCAATGTCGCTGAAGTTACCGCGACGTTAAACTTGTTTTCGCGTGTCTCCTACAGTCGCCAGAAACACTCTCCTCGTCGTCGACGGATTCGGTTCCTCCGTTCGCGTCACTTCTTGTCGAGTCCTTTGCGTTTCTCCTTCTCCTATTTTCATCTTATTTAAAATTTTCCTCGTTTCGCGACTCGTCTTGCGTCGCCCGAGTCGCGAGAAATGTCAACGGGCAACCACGACGTCTATATTCATATATATATATTTTTTTTCTAACATCTATGCAGAAAAAGGCAAAACAGAGTCTTGCATATTGACATTGAATTAATTCATAAAAAAAATTTTTTTACCCGAAAATTTGACCAACAATTTGATCAATAATTTTTTTGATAAATCAGGAGGAGGCAGAAACATGTAAAGCATAAAATCAATAATTATAAGATTAAATCTTGATTCGTCCTGAAATCGAAGACCCGTTATATATTTTTTCGGGCAAGGCAGGAAAAACAGAGTCTTGGATATTGGTATTGAATTAATTCATTTTTTTTAAATTCGTTTTACCCGAAAATTTGACCAACAATATAATCAATAATTTTTTGATAAATCAGGAGGAGGCAGAAACATGTAAAGCACAAAATCAATAATTATAAGGCAAAATCTCGATTCGTCCCGGAATCGAAGACCCGTTATATATTTTTTCGGGCAAGATCGATAGCTCTCGAATGTCCCGCCGTAGGCGTGGCATTATACAATCTGTACTGCAGAATGCACCGTGTTTCGTGTATCGAGAGGCCCTCGTCTGTCGTAATCACGTGCAAAAAAAAAACCCAGGTGCGTGCCATAAAAAAAAACACGATTTGTCGTGTTACGACATTAAGCTCGTCGAACGGGTGCTCACGACGTCGCGGGTGGTGCCCTTGATTGCGGGCGTTATCTAACCCATTCACTTCGCCCCAGCCTCGAGGCCGACCCGAGTCGCCCGACCCGAGCGACCGCTCGTTCCCCCGAGATTCATATTCCGTATGCGCCGCGCCATCCACGAGATTCGCACCACCGTCCTTCGCCCTTACTTCCCCTTCGTTATACCCATCTCACATTTACGCGTACGTACGAATTATCGCGAATTCCCACTGAGTCACGTAACTCTCGACCATATCAATACGTCATCCGAAATATTTAATTAAATTTTTCGCCACACCAAACCGCCGAAGCATTTCTATTCTGCACTGAAAAAAAAAAATTCATGAGATATAATATATAGCAAATATAGTGAGTAGTGCTACATAAAATAATTACAGGTACCATCAATTACTGTCGGTTACATTAATTGTCGTCGCGAAAACCAAAAATGCATTAGTGCTTTTTTAGGCAAATACACTGAGAAAATTGGGCTCGAGTGACAAACAATAAATGCTATATTATCATTATTATTATTATTACTATTATTCAATTGTCCTCGCGAAAACCAAAAATGCATTAGTGTCCTTTTAGGCAAATACACTGAGAAAATTGGACTCGAGTGACAAACAATAAATACTATATTATTATTATTATTACTATTATTCAATTTATTATTATTATTACAATTTTCATTTTGTCTAGCCGTGGAGTGACGGAGAACCCCGCCAAGTTCGACGAAAGGAGCGACACCGGAACAGCGGTCGTCGTCGGTTCGAAAAAATTCCATCCCAAAGGTTCCCTCGAATGGATTTTAATGAAACGAATAACGACGCTGGATATGGGTTAATTCAATTCGTCGTTATTGTTAATAAGAACTGAAAGAGGCGTCGTGACCTCGGTGGTTCGTTGCATCGATCCCTCGCCCGCGCTCATCGCTAATCCGTTCCGTCGGTGCGCGCTGCATAAACAATCCGGGTCCCGGGCCGCCTTCGTGTGAGCATCCGAGGCTCCTCTCCCGCCCCCCCTAGCCAGGCCCTGAAACCGCCGTGCGCGGTTATCTAACAGATTGCCGCACGCTCGTAGTCGTAATGGCGCCTAAACTCGCTCTAGTTCCGGCACCAAGTTTGCTGTTTCACGACATTAGCCAAACGGGCATCAAATGACAACGTCGTCGTCGTCGTCGTCGTCGTCGTCGTTTGCGTCGGGAACGCACCGATCTCTCTGCCTTCAACCGGGCATTAGTATCGCGTGACGTCAGAACGCTTTAACGTCTCACTGTGAATCTTTCTGGAATGTATCTGGGACAATCCGACTGGAGTCTAACCGGAACCCACGACGCGTTGACTGAGGACAATACTCAGCCGGTACACCGCGGCTGCTTGCTCCGACGATGCGTGACTCACCGGCAAAACGTTTCGTGGCAGGTCGCGAGTGCCGCGGTCGTCACTCGTCACCATCGCCGCAGCAGCCGCCGCAGCATCAGAGTACGAGTTGGCGGAGTCTGACGGAGCTGTGCTTACGTAGATTGAGCGTAATGTGCCTCTTCCTCCGACGCAGATACAGTCACGGTCACCACTCGCGTTCGATGCGTGTAACATTCGTGACCGTTCGTGTAACTCTTCGCGCGAGACCTCCACACGCGCGCTTCTTGCACGCGTCTCGCGTGTTTCACGCCTGCGTGTTGTTGGCGCACGTGGCAAGCTTCCCCGTGAATCCAACTGCCTCGCGGTTATCGGTCTGACAATGTTCCCCGACGGTTGATGAGTTAGACAAGTTTCACTGTAGATGCATTTGGTTCTTCCGCCTTCTTCTCGCTGGAGACGACGAATTCGCAGAAATACGAAGATCGAGGCGACGTCCAAAGCCAATGGTACCGTACGGAGACAATATTCCCCCTCCCTGATCGCAGTCAAGTCCCTGTGACGTTGAGTTAGACAGCTGTCACTGTAGCATCTTTTTCCTCGTCCACCATTTTCCAGCGAGAGATGACGAATTACCAGAGCTACAAAAATCATGATAATGCTGAACAGTGAAAATGTTCCCCCACCCTAACCAAAATCCACAGTCCCCAGAACGTTGAGTTAGGCACCTTTCACTGTAGGTGCATATTTTTCCTCATCCACCATTTTCCAGCGAGGGATGACGAATTACCAGAGCTACAAAAATCATGATAATGCTGAACAGTGAAAATGTTCCCCCACCCTAACCACAATCCACAGTCCCCAGAACGTTGAGTTAGGCACCTTTCACTGTAGGTGCATCTTTTTCCTTATCCACTATTTTCCAAAAAGGGATGACGAATTGCCAGAGCTACAAAAATCATGATAATGCTGAACGTAAAAATGTTCCCCCACCCTAACCACAATCCACAGTCCCCAGAACTTTGAGTTAGGCACCTTTCACTGTAGGTGCATATTTTTCCTCATCCACCATTTTCCAACGACGAATGACGAATTGCCAGAGCTAAAAAAATCATAATAATGCTGAACGTAAAAATGTTCCCCTACCCTAACCAAAATCCACAGTCCCCAAAACGTTGAGTTAGGCACCTTTCACTGTAGGTGCATCTTTCCCTCCTCCAACTTCTTCCAGCGAGGGATGACAAATTTGCAGGAATACGTAGGATCGAGGCGACGACGAGAGCGGACTCTACAGACGTAGAGTGAGAGAGATGAGGGAAAGAGAGACAAAGATAGTCTCTTCTCTTCAGGACGCGAAGCGCGGTGTCTATTAAGGGAGGCCCTTGAGAAGCCACGACGAGACGAGGAACGTACAGGCTCTCGAGTGGCGGGATATATAAGCGCCGCGTTGCTCCGGGCTGCATCGGTTGAGGAAACGTCGAGGACAGGTTGGTTACACACGTTAATGGCCACGTGGCCGAGCCCTCGGGGGACATAACGACATTGGTGTGTACGCGCGCAATGTGTACACACACCGTACGTTACACGTCGCGCAAGCTCCAAGTGCGGGTCTCGAGCTTTCGAGACGCGAAGAGAAAACCTGCGAGACGTAATCCAAACGTAACCTCGTACGTGAGAAGCTCTCGCTGAGGCGCTGCGAGGAACGCCGGACATGTCCGAAGCTCACTGGAACTCCGGACATGTCCGGAGCTCACTGGAACTCACCGGCGAACGCGCGATGAAGAAATATACGGGCTGGCGAGGGGGGAGGGAGGGGGGTCACCGCGGGTACGTGTCAAGGTCGACCCGGCAATACACGATTGTGCTCGTTACTATTCGACGACAATTTCGCTACCGGGGCCATCTCTGCGTCTCTGTCTGTGCGCGTGATACAGATACAGACGTAGCACCGCCGAGGAGCGAATGAAGAGCCCGGCAGTGATTGACCGCTCTGATATCAGTGGCTTTGGCCAATCGGGCACTTATTTGGCAGGGAGGAAGGGGGTTCATTTTGTGGACCCGAGTGTCAAGTTAAGTTCGAACTTTAGTTAAAACTTGAGTGTGAATTCAAGTTGAAACTTGAGTTAAAACTTAAGTGTGAATTCAAGTTGAAATTCAAGTTAAAACTTGAGTGTCGATTCAAGTTGAAATTCAAGTTAAAACTTGAGTGTTGATTCAACTTGAAATTCAAGTTAGAACTTGAGTGTGAATTCAACTTGAAACTCAAGTTAGAACTTGAGTATGAATTCAACTTGAAGCATATGTTACAACTCGAGCGTGAATTTAATTTAGAACTTCAGTCTGAACTCATTGTACGAATAGAAAACATTTCCACCAGAAAATATTATTTTTCCATCGTCGCGAACGGCTCGGCCGATATTTTTCCTTCGATGACAATCTCTTTCAACTTACTCCGCGCGGTGGCGACGGAAAAGTCGGCTCGCGTTCGTGTCACGCGCCCAACTCGACTCCGCACACGCAAACACAGTTTTATCATCGAGCCCAGCGCAGGACGGACGAGCTATATAGGCGCTGCCAGCGGTGTTACAGCCGGGAACGCGAAGGGAACTGCGCGCGAGACGCAGATGGGGCATTCCATACCAAATCTGACTTAAAATAATAGTCATGATTTATTTTTCAAAATTTTTAAAAGCCCCAAGCAAGAGAAAGAAAAATCCTGGACACCACCAAATTAGTGCCAAAAATGTTCATTTTTGATACCACATTTTTGCGAATTTTTTCAGATTTTCAAATTACGGCTCCAGGAATTTAAAAAGTAGCGTACTCAAATTTGCTTTGAAAATTTTGCAAAAAATCGTTAATGTCATTTTGGGTTAGAAGAATCATAGAAAAAATTATGAAGCAAAGTCACGAGATCCATAGCCTGGTCGATTTGGCATGGAATGCATCAGATATAGGTAATAGCTACGCTCGTACACGAAAATACATGAGGCGCATCCAGAACCGCGGTCAGAGTGTATGCGGCGTCGAGATGAAGTGCACCCCGCGCTGTATATGCACAGTCGAGTGGCGAGAGCGGAGCGGGCGGCAGAGGGCGGAGGGAGGGGGAGGATGGGAGGGTGGGGAGGGAGGGAAGAGAACTGAGCGATCGGGGTCACTGGTTTTCAGTGCGGTACGGCGCCCGGAAGCGCGGCACGCCGATAGACCGCCGTGGGCTCGTTTCCTTCGGGATCGATCGGCGTGTGTCGCGACGCTTCTCGCCTCCTCGCCGCCAGTCGCCACACCGTCTCGTCAAGCCCGCGAGTTCCCGGTACGAACGATCGACTCTCTTGAGCTAGGCGAGGCTATAGTCCGTTCTCTCTCTCTTTTTTTGTCTCCCTTCCTTCTCTTCCTCTTTCTGGTTCTATATCGCTTCGTGTTTTGGAGGAAGGGAGAGAGAGAGAGAGACGAGAGTCTGCCTTCTTCCACCCGAGCACGAGACGATCGACGGTTCACCCTTTCAGCTTGGTCCAGGTCGGGGAGATTCTCCTCCTCCTCCTCCTCCTCCTCCTCCTCCTCCTCCTCCCCCCTCCTTCACTCAGACCGCAAGCTGTTTATCGTTGAGGGAATCATGAAAAATCCAAACTTATCGTCAAAAATATTTTATCACAATTTTCCACGTTACGCAATTTTCTCCGCTCCGCCCGAAAAGCTCCGCAACGCGAGATTTTGACCCCTCGGAGCTTTTTGACCCTTCGAGAGCAAATCCGGTCATGGGGCAAGCGAAGATTTTAAGGTGTTGGGATGAAAAAAAAAAAATCGGTGAAAATAGTCGCGTTTTTTTTTTTTTTTTTTTGGGGGGTTTTGAGAAAATGCATTTGCGGTTGTGTGAGACGGATTTTTGTGTTCTTTTTTACGTGTCCGAATTAAGGTGAATTAAGGCAGAAAATTCGTGGATCCTTAGTGCGCCGTAAAAAAATCTCGCAAGCTGTTAACGTTTGAGGGTGGACTCTCCGAGATGTTGAATATTTTTAAGGCGGCCTCGCCGAAGGAGTGAATTTTTTCAGTACTCGAAAATCATCAATCTCCAAGAACATCAAATTCGACATATTTATAACTATGATAAAAAAAATTATGCCGCGACCCTTTTGCCATAAATACTTATTTTTAATTAAGTGGAACAGAGGTGACGAGTACAGCAAAAAAAAAAAAAAAAAAAAAAATCTGCCTCATTATCCGCGCTGTGTTTTCGCGGTTAATGAGGCATTTACATTTTTTTTTAAACCTAAAAATCAATAGAAAAAATTCTAAATTTTGTCAATTTTACTTTCGTTGGTCGATTTATCGCGACACAACGTGATTTCGCACTTACCTGACTCAGGTCGAACCTACGAATCGAATAAGCGTGAAATTCATGCGACGATTTGCACCGCGCGATCGTCGGGCTTGAAGCAATTTTCGAATTCCCATTTCGACGACGCCGAGTTGCACCCGCAGTACCTGCGGATTATATACCGAGGTACACACATACGAGGTACAACGTAATAGCCTGCGCCTCTGTGTACCCCGTTCCAGCCTCTTGCCGTAAAATGCGATCGACCGCGCTGCAAAGCGACGCCTGCTGCCCGCGTCGGCCTGATACCGCGCGGGTTCCGAATTACTTTCGCCTCGCCGCGCACCGTAAACCGAACCTACACGAAAATTTCCCCCACCCCTATTTTCAATCTTAAACGATGAAATTAAATGACTAAAAAAAATATCCTCGCATCTTATCCGTTGAGCCTAAATATTAACATTTCCAAATATAACAAAATATTATTCCAAATATTATATTATTATTATTATTATTTCCAAATATTAACATTTTCAAATATTTTTTATACATATAGGGGAAAAAAAAAAAAAATAGGGATGCTGAGAGGGGGTTCTTCCCCCCTCCTTCTCTCTTGTAGAGAGATACATTTTTACAAAGAGACAATTATTATAAATTTTAATATATTTTTTTATTCTTTTTATAGAGGAAATTATAAATTTTTGTATAAAATTTTGTTTTTAAACGTGTGCCAGAAAAAAATTCGTCCACTATACAAATCCGGAGTCTACCGAAACCGGAAAATGTCGACGGTCTAAAATTTTTGTAAGACGTTGAAAAAAAAAAAATGTGTCATGCGGAAAAAAATTAGAATTGCTATTTTGCAGTGCGCACGGCGGGCCAAAAATTTTCGTGCAGAATGGAGGGGTAGGAAGGGGGGAGGGGGCGTAATTAACCCAATTTAATTGCTGGAGGGGTGGGGAAAATGCAGCGGCGAGGACCGAGAGATCCAGCTGCGCTATTGACGATCGCTCGGGCCAAAATCGCGTTACGCGCGGCGGCTGCGGACCTCGGCGCGCGAGACGAACTGCCGATAGGCAACGGGCGCGGAGCCTCTCGGAGCGGTTCGCGTATCACGAGCCTCGGTGCCAGGGAGCGCGCAGACCGGCAGCAGAAGCAGCAGCAGCAGCCAGGCAGTTCGATGCATGCGGCGGTCTGTGAGCTCGAGCGAGAGACAGCGCCGAGCGCGATCGTCCGCGACCCCATTCGAGAGCGACGAATTGGATCCGTAAAGCGCTTCCGGGCTGCCCGCTTCTCCCTCTACACGGGATTTCCGTAATCTCGGGGAAATTGAGAGAGAAACGCGCGCCCGAGCGTCTCGCGACGACACGCGAACGCTACGACGACAGCAACGCGGTCCATGCGAACGAAGTGGTGGGGGGGGCATAATGAATGACAATGACTCTCATTCCATTTCCGCATTTATCCGCAATTTTGCATCCGGGGAAAAAAAATTCGAGTAGAACGAAAAACAAATTTTCAGTCGTTTATATGGCAGGATTTTTTTATTTAATTTTTTAATTTTTTTTCATGGGGTTTTATTATTCTAGGTAGACGTCGAACGGTTCTCGAGTCGGTCGCAGTCTTCGAGTCTCGCGAAGCTTTCGCACTGTCCGAGATTGTCCAGCGGTGATTTAGTAGCGAGACGCGAGTTCGCTGCGAGAGACGGGTTTTGCGGTTTCTCGATGCAGCAGCAGCAGCAGCGAGACTCTGACTCCGAGTCACTCGGAGTCCGTCGGCAGTGGGCGCGCGCAGACAGCCGTAGAACGTCAACGTTGATTTGACATAACCGAGGGTATTATTGTGCCAGGAACAATAACGCGCGCTCGCGCGCAAACTGAGGTTGGCCAGCGCTGCAAATGTCCTTGCAGCGGGAAATTTTTGCTGAGACACTAAAAATATTTTAATGATAAAATATTTTTAGTGATAAAATATTTTAATGATATTAAAATATTTTAATGATTTTAGACAAAAAATATTTTAATGATAAAATATTTTTAGTGTCTCAGCAAAAATTTTAGACACTAAAAAATATTTTTATTGTCTAAACAAACACTTAAAATATTTTTAGTGTCTAAACACTCAAAATATTTTTAGAAAAAAATAAAATATTTTTAGTGTCTAAACACTAAAAATATTTTAGTGTCTAAACACTAAAAATATTTTATCATTAAAATATTTTTAGTGTCTCAGCCAAAATTTCCCAATAATAAATAAATTTCGCTGCATTCGACAAAATATTTATTCAAACCCAACGTCACACACTCATTTTCATAAAGTCAGTTTAAAAAATCGCGAGATTCGGCGAACGTCGGTTGGATCTGCTGTTGACACGAAAAATCCGCGGAGACATCGATCTTTCGTCTCCGGTAACCAAACAACCGAGCCGCCTCTGCCTTAGCTGGCTCGCGATCGTCTGCACCTACTGAATGTATACCTACTACATCGTTTCACTCTGTCCCTCTCACTCTCTCTCTCTCCCTCTCCGGCCGCGCGCGCCGACTGCGCAGACTGCCGGTCGACGATTTTCCGGTTCGATCCGGTGGCCCCGGCTGCTTCGACTTCATGAATGAGCGC
Source organism: Itoplectis maculator (assembly GCA_964034905.1). Classification (NCBI taxonomy): domain Eukaryota; kingdom Metazoa; phylum Arthropoda; class Insecta; order Hymenoptera; family Ichneumonidae; genus Itoplectis; species Itoplectis maculator. The sequence continues at coordinate 8,744,885 of OZ035863.1, forward strand.
CCGAACCGGAGCGAACCGGCGAAGCAGGCGTGAATCACTCGAGCTCGACGCTCGTAGTCGTCCTACTCGTCGTCGCGCTCGTACCGAAGGCGCTTCGCTCGCTGAGACGCTGCGCGCGCTTGTCTCGAACTCCGAGGACGGAGTCACGTGACCGATCGCTGCTCTGCTGTTGTATATACAGTACACTCGATACTCAATACTGTTTTCGGGAAAACACAAATACCCCAAAAAATACTGACCATCCAAAAAAAAATCACTGGGTAAAAATACTAGACCAATATTTATTACAGTCTACTGTGAAAAAATACTTGAACAGTATTATTGTTTATCCCAAAAAATACAGCTTGTAAAAATTTGAAACGGTATACATAGTTTACATGTACAATCAATTTTTAAGTTAAATAAAAATATCTGCAGCATATATTGATAAGGAATGGTTTTGAAGTTTGCATCGTTGGAATGTAACGAGAAAAAAAAAAAAATTATTCTAACGATTTAAAAAAGTTATTATGACGGTGATCAATTCTTCCATTCTCCTCGCGTAATTTCCAGTGGTCGTTAAACCGCCTCGTCCACTTCTCCGCGAGCTAATGGGTGACCCTGTCGCATCTCCGTCGATCTCCCACCTCTGTTTATCTATCTATCTCTCCCCGCGTCGCGCTCGTCAATTATATCTCGACCCTTTCCGCGCGTGATTCACCTTTTCGGACAACACAAATCTCGTGCGCGCGCTGATGAGGATTGTGGGTGTCGGGCGTCCTGTAATTTTCCTCCCGGACAATCGGACAACATCCATGATGTTAAAGTTTGCATCGTTGCAATACAACGAAAATAAAGTACAAAAATTATTCCAACGATTCTAAAAAGTTATTTCAATGATTAATCGTTATAATAACTTTTTATACCCAGTATGATCCTTTGGATTTATTAGAATAATTTTTAAAAAATATTTTCGTTGCTGTCCAACGATGTAAACTTCAACATAGTGAACATCCCAATTTCCTTGTCCTCGTAGTCACAATTTTCCCACGCGTTGAAATATTTTTTTCGACCAACATGTTTTGGCGGCCAAAAACACATTGATGAAAAAAAATTGTCGAGCGAAAAAAAATGCTGACTACAAAAATTGTTGACCAAAAAGAAATTGACCGAAAAAATGTCCCTAACTCGACGACAAATTTTCGATTCGTTTGAACGTTTCGACATAGGCGATAATTATTTACCCGATGCGATCGCAACGGACGCGTCGTCGTATTTCCGAGATGGAAACGTTTGCCAAATATCGCGCTCGCGTCATGGCGTTATGACACAGGGCGGCATATTTACGTGTGTCCACAGAGGCGCATTTAACGTCAAGAGATCATAATGCGATGTGCATTCGGTGGGCCCTCGCGGACGTCGCATTCTGGCAACTCCACTCCGCGCGTTTCTGACGTTATCGTCGTACGCGGCGAGACACTCCCAGACGTGTCAATCGACGCGGTTCAATAGTCACACGCCACGCGGATTTATTTTTGGACCGCGAGAGAACAGTCGTCGCTCGCGGCGAGCCAACAAAGTTACGCGAACGACGTCGTTGGCGCCGCTGATAATCGGCGGCGTAATCGTCGAATGAATTTTCTGGGATTTGTTCGTCATTCCGAATTTTTTGGGATTTGTTCGTCATTCCGAATTTTTTGGGATTTGTTCGTCATTCCGAATTTTCTGGGATTTGTTCGTCATTCCGAATTTTCTTTCGCATCTTTGTTAATTTTACACAGATTTTCGTGTCGATAACCGATAATAATGTCTCGCGAACGTCACACTGAGAGAAATCGAGATAGTTTAGGCAACTATTAAGCCATAACTGTAGATTTTTTAGTCCATCCAACAATTTGAATAGTTATTTTAACTGATTTATTGGTTAAATTAACTACTTTGTAGTTACTGTAACTAATTCTATAGTTTTCTTAATATAATATCCTAGTTACTTTAACAGTGAACATATAATGAAATACAACCTTAGCTATTTGTTTTATAGTTGGTGCAACTTTATTATTGTAATTTCAATGACCATTTCAAAATTGTTAAATAATTTCTCAAAGAATACTATGCTTATAATTATGTTTTCTATGAATAATATGTCGCATCTATTGCTAAAATTTCAAAACAATATACTTTTTGTTACTATAACTATTATTAACTGTTGCATTGATTATAAATAATTAGTACAGATAACTTTTTTGTGATAGCTAAGGTTGTATTTAACTATAAATTAATAGTTACCAGTATCTTTTATTTCTCTCTGTGCACGAAAAATAAATATTTACGCAAGGGAATAATAATATTGGCGCCATCAACGCATTCGACGAGTGCGATGTGTTTGCCGAACAACGATACACACGAGACATTGTCTGGTATGTATATATCGTCTGGCGTATGAGTATCGCGATTTCGCTGTCGACGACGCGAGATTAGATAATTGTTAATTACACGCCCGATTAAAATCAAAGCACGCGCTTGTCGATACGTTCAACGGGCAATAAAAACTCGTGTCTGGTTTTTTCCAGTATTCGAATTATTGTTTGCCACCAACTCCAATGTTCTCGGAGGTAGGACTGATAAAAGCGAATTTATACGGCTTCCTCGTGATTATCACTGATTGATAACACCGCGACGATAATTAGCTCCTCGGTGACGTTTCTTCTATTTGCATTATTCGTCGCTCGAGACAAATTTTAGTTCCAGTTCCGACGAGGAGACATTTTTGTGGACGATTAAATGAAGATTTAATTAAGATCATTTTTTTTTAAGGGGTCTCTCTACTTTGAATGCCTGAAAAAAACGCTGTTTTTATTTTTTTTTAAGAATACTGTTCTGTTTGTCGATATAAAACTTGTTAGGCTTAAAAAAAACATTCGTAAATTACAAAAAAAAAGTAGATTTTAACCACGAATAACAGTAAAAAAATGGGATTTTTTCAGACATCCAAAGTAGAGAGACACCTTAAAAAAAATTAGGAAATTAGCAAATCAGGAGATCCAATCGAAATTTGATCCAATCGAAAATCGACAGGTGCAAAATGCATCGAACCGTTATTTTTCGCATGTTTACGTCTTCGGAAGGCAGTGGGTTTCCGTGGTTTCCGGTTTATCGGCTTCGAGTCTATCGGGACGGCAATTATCGCTATTACCGGGTGAACACGAATGCGCGGCGGCTATATCAGGAGAATGAGTTTGCTCGTGCCACGTGGTTTGTCTCGACGCCGAGAGAGCCGCGCGCGCGAGCTCGACGAGCGAGAGACCTTGATTGCAATTAATCGTACACATCCCGCTCCCACAGGGCTGCTCTTCACGTGCGCGTCGCGCGTCTCACTCGGCGCTTCCAGAACACGAAGCGACGCGACGGTTCCGAGTCAACGAGCGGTGGAAAAACGCGGAACGATGGCAAAAATGCGCGACGGAGGAAATATTTTCATGGGGACCTCTGGGACATTCGAGGAAATAAATAAAATAAAAACGAAATTAAACAAAAAAAAATAAATTACTGTCACTGTGACTTCTGTAAAAGACAAATTGGCACAGAAAATATTATAGGTCATTAATAATGACTAATCTGCTCGCAGCAAATTTCGAAAAAATTCCAAACGCGGAAGTTTCCAATTTTCCGAACTAACATATTCGACATTTATTTTCCAATCAACTGATCGTCGATGCTGCTGGCGTGAAACGTGTCGAACGAAGCTTCTGACGCCGGCAGCCCTTGACCTTTTGCCGCGGATGACCGCAATTTGGACGCAATTTGTTACAGAGTTACATTGCAAATAGAGACCATTAAAGTTTTTCCGTCTGCGACGAAGTTTCGCGACGAGGGGACAACTTCGATTCCGTTGGTGCGAGAGCCACTTAACTAAACTAACTAACGAACTGACTAACTACCTAACTAAAGTGCCACTCGAGAGTCGATGAGAAACTATTAAAAGCGTTATATATATTTTTGCAATTTTTTATTTATTAAAATTGTAGGAAATTTGTCGTGGAGAACAGTAGCGATATATCAATGTGAACGCTGCTGCTGGTGATAGAGTAGCGCCGAGTCTCGTTGGTCTCGTGCACCGTACGAGAAGATGACGGCGAAGCAATCGACCCGCACTGCGTCGATTTGCGTGCAGCTATCTCGCACTTACCTAGGACTACTACCTACGCAATATTTCAACTTGGCCGGTGCGCACGCACCGACGCATCAAGGCTTCGTGCCTGCCGGCTCCTCGCCCTATAAGCTCGGTGCAGCAACGAGTCGACGACGTCGACTAGTCTACAGGACGTTTCAGAAGTATTGCCCAATTTTTTTTATTTTTTTATTCCTTCTTTTTCCATGAAAAATAGACACTATTTTTTTCATAAACAACAAGCAAATTTGAATAAATGAAAAATAAAAAAGGTATTTATTGAAAAAAAAAAAGAAATTTAAGGTAGTTTTGTCGCATTAAACTCGTTTCGCATAAGTTTCCAAAAAATGAGAGCGAATTGCAAACCCTTCTCGACAATATAAAAATCTAAAAAAATCATGCATATTATAGGTGCTGAAAATATTAATTTGGCATTATAATAATTCCAAAATGTATTTAAAAAATTGATGAAAAATAAAATTGTTCAACAATTGTTCAACAATTCCGACAATCAAATTTTTTTTGTTTTGACAAAAATAATTGGTTCATTTTTGTGAAACGTATGAATTTTTTCGAATTTCTGTATTTGACAATTGCCTCTCATTTTTCGAAAACTTATGCGAAGTCAGTGTGAAGCGACAGAACTACCTTAACGCTGCTGTAAATGATTCTGAGTTATGCTGTACGTGTCCCTATATCCATGTACCGCACTTGAACCCTTCACACTCGGTGATACTGACCAACCGGTCGGCGCAGCCTCTGAGCCACACCGCAGAATCCCTATCGAGTCGCTAGTCAACATCACCGCGGCGAGTCGCGTCGGACGATCGACGCGTGCATACGCTATGCATGCACCGCGCGCGCGGTGCAGCGGTGGCTGCGCGAACGAGTTGAAGCGATACACGAGATTGGCGCAAGGCCAGTCCAACCGTTGCGTAACACTCGAGCATCGGCAAATTGGCCGAGTTACTAGAAAAGCGTGCGGCTCACGTACTACTGGATTGTGTCTCGTTGCGCGCAGCGACGATACACACGCGCGTGGATTATGCGCGCGAAAAAAATTCTCACCCTCATTGAGCCGAAAAAAAAACCAACTGGTATTATAAAGTAGCTGTAAAGTGGACAGTTACAAATTTTTGGCCTGTGTAATTTCGTAATATGAATTTTTTATCAGGCAGAATAATTTCGAATAAAATTGTATTTTACCAATAATTATTTTTTAATTGTTTTTAAATAATTTATTGCGTTACTTTTTATATTTTAAGAAATCTTCCTGCATTTCGTCATGTAGATATTTTTCTCAGCGAGACGGAAATGGGAGAGGGTTGCACATTCCGCTCAGGTAGAGAGACAGTGAGATCTCGGATACAACTTCTGATTACTAACGAGACGCGAAGCTACGTTTAATTTGTACGAATTAGCGTTTATTAATGACGAGCGCGCCGTGGCAGGTGAATTTGTTCCCGTGGATTCTCAGATGCCTTCCGCCTCGTGGCACGAATTTCTCGTGCTCGAATGAATACAATTATCGCTCTAACACTTTCGTACGAAATTCCTGTAACTCTGAATTGCTACGGCTTCCTCGAGGCAACGCAAACAATTTTTAAAAAATTTTTTAATACCCTTTGAATTTTGCCTTGTTACGGCTTCCTCGAGGCAACGCAAACAATTTTTTCAAATTTTTTAATACCCTTGAATTTTGCCTTTTTTTACATGCGGAAAATCACGAAATTCAAAGTGAATTAAAAAATTTGAAAAAAGCATAGATATTCAGAAAAATGAACGAATCATTTTCATCGAAACAAAAAAAATTAGCTTGTCGAAAGATTAGTCCCACAATTTTATTTTTCATCAATGTATTAATAACATTTTGGAATTATTATGGAAAATTAATCTCGTCAACGACTTTCATAATTATGATTTTTTCATATGTTTATATTATCGACAAATGGTAGCAGTTCCCTCTCAATTTTCGGAAGCTTATCCGAACTCAGCTTAAGGACTACCTTAATTTCAATAGTGTCCGCGATTCGCTCGGTCCGCAACAAAGTTTCGACCCGGAAAAGTTGGCGCGCAGAGACAGCGACAGGTACGGAGGAGTAAATGACGTTTGCGAGGTTGTCACTTGGCCGAAGAGCCGCACAGGAGTAGTGACTCGAGGGAGGGAGGTGGCAGACAGACACAGAAGCTGCGCGTCGGAGGAGCGAGCGCAGAGCTTTGAAATCGAATATCACTCGCCTATCGCCTTTATGCGCGCAACCCGCGCGCCTTATGCGCCGCGTGTACACAAATGCGGACGAGTCACTTCGCTCTGCGCGCACAAAAGCCCGAACGCTCCGATACTGCGAACTCTCCCCCGCGCAGCGATAGGAACGCACACGCGGCACATGCATATTGAAAAATAGAATTGTAAAGGGACGAACGAAGAGCGGATGTTGCACAGCGAGCTCGTCGCGATCCATCCCCTCGGTGAATTTTTTCCATTCAGAAAGCTATACATTTCTTACCTCCAGCGCGCACGATACGAGCTGCACAGCGCAACCAACAAATTTTTAACCACTCTTGCACCTCTGGTATGAAATATAGATTGGAATAAAATGTACGATACCGCTTAGGTTATTTTTTTTTTTTTTTCTTTTTTTTCCGACAGAGCCAAAGATTTTGGCCTATTTTGCATGTCGGATAAAAATGTTGTGCGATGTGACAAATCTCGCGGATTTAATAGCAGCCGACGAGACCTATGCATACGTCATGAGAAAACGTCTCGACCGCGTTGGCGTGTTATGATCCCTCCGGACGGCCGAGTGCCAGAATAAAAATTCTTCTGGAGATATTTTTCACGATTCCCAGGGAATTGTAGTCCGAGTCGTAAAATCGCAATGGAATGGGGATACTTCTGGTGTTCATTTTGTTTTTGAAGCAAAGATTTTCTGGAAAATTGTTCTTGATAAGCGTTACGGTCCTTTGGGGGAAAAAGTTGATTTTGGCAAAAAGTCCTCAAAAATTGTTACAGCCTTCTGGAAAAAAGTGGATTTTGGTAAAATGTCCTAAAAAATTGTTACAGCCTTCTGGAAAAAAGTGGATTTTGACAAAATGTCCTCAAAAATTGTTGCAGCCTTCTGGAAAAAAGTGAATTTTGACGTTTCAAAAATAGTTACGATCTTCTTTAGGAATCATACAATTGCCAGAGATGTATTGACTTATTATTTTTTTGATGCATCTACTTATTTAGGGCATTGAGTCCAGGCTGGCAAATGTATCGGAGAGACGTCCGGAAAAGAAAGTACGCCGCGACGAAAGAGGTAAATGCGAAAGGTACAGCACTAGATATAAGTAGCGAGCGTGCGCAGCTACATCCGACGACGGCGGAGGCGAAAAGAAAAAAACGAGGTGGCATCGGTTTGCCTACAGTGAAACCAAGTGGAAAGAGTAGCGAGTGGTAAAAAGGAGGTGGTGGCGTAAAAAGAGAATAAAAAAATATATATATATACATAAAGTAAATGATCTGACGCTACAGCGACGCTCGCTCCACTTACACAGATAAACCTAGCGTTAATAGACTCGCGAAAAATGTGGCGAAAACCGTGTCACAAACGTGCGAACGAAAAAAAAAAATAGCAACGCCGCAGTTAATGAAAACAGTCGAACATGAATTTCATTTCGTTTTGGATATCTCTGACTTGTTGCGAGAAAGTTTTTTTTTTTTTCTTTTTTTTTTCCAATAAAATTTATCTCTCGCGGTGAAAAATGATTTTGTCGAACAAAAAAGTGATAGCATTGCAAATGAACTCATTTTGTAGGCCAACTAAGTATTTTCCCCGATTAACGAAAAAAAAAAAATTTTTTTAACATTTTAATTGTGTCAGCTACATTTTTTTAAATTTTTTATTTATTGAAGTTTGGAATATTTTTGAAAATAGTAAAAATCGTGTCACCAATTTGTGTTCGGCCGTGCGGTATGTTAATATCGGCCGGAACGAACGATTAACCCGTGTTACCCGTTCAGCAGCAACTCTCGCCGCGCACGCAGCGTTCTGGGAACATTAGTTTCAGAAGCAAATTAGTCACTTCCTCATCCGCGTGATTCGGCGCTAACTTCTCGACACCCCCGCAGGCCCGAGGAATTTTATCGTTAGCGGCGCGACGGTCGCGGGATATAAAGCTCTCGCGCGTAGTGAATCCTCTCGGTTTCTCAATGACCATGAGAACCGAGAGCCATGTAACCATATAGCGCCACTGTGTAATACGCACCGACGACCGATGCCGTTGCATCACCGCGACGCTCGGTCGAGTTAACGCGGCTCGCACACATAAATACGGAATTTGAACAGCTGATCGCGACGATGAAGTCGAATCTGCGATAACGATACATCATTGCTGATAAGCAACGTGCGAAATTTTCGTACCATGCAATTCGAGTATTTTTATCAAATTTGATTTCACACTGTGACGATCCCTTAAATAAACAGCAGCGTCGATATTATACGATTAATATCGCATTATTCCTGTTAACCTGCGCATCGGGTATTATAGTCAATCGCAGCCTCAGCTCTGTCTTTCCTATCTCGAAGCTCTCAGCTTCGATGTCAAAGGAAAGTTCGTTTACATCAAAGGAAGCTCGGCGGGACCCCAGAGAGAAGCACAGGTGACGCCGACAATCTCGGTGTGGCGGCTCCTGTGAAAGGGCTCCGAGAGCCTCGAGTAATACGCGCGTCTGCTGCTGCTGCAGTGAAACGTAGTGATAGAGAGGGATTTTAAACAGTGTTTGAGATAAGATATTCGCGCTGCAGGCTGAAAGATGGGAAGCGCGTTGAAGGTCGACGCGTGGCTTCTTTTTCGAAATTTAAATACCCACCAAAAAAAGCATCTAAACATTTTATTTTCATAGAATAAATTGAAAAAAAAAAAAAAAATGTTACGTAGTTTTGACTCAATTTACTAAACGAAGTTCTCAGACCTCACACAGAAAAAAATCCACGGGACAGCAATGCCAAATATAGCAAATTTTACTATACAAATAGGTGACAGTTGCCATAATGTATTTCCGGTGACATTAATTATTGTCGCGAGAACCATGAAAGCATTGTCCTCTCAGGCAAATATGTCGTATAGAAAAATTGACCAAATTTTTCAGACCCATGCATAATTCTGCCTAAGCTCCAATAGACATTCCAAGACATTCCCAATTTTTTTCCCCGTAAGCTTCAACCCCGTCAAAGCGAACGCTTCGTTAAGTCTCTTTCCGTCCCGCCATAAACCAGCAAACAACCACCGTTTCGTCCTTCGAGACGGTCTTTCGACTTACGGCTCTTAAAACGTCACAAAGTCGCCCGCACAAAAAGCTTCGAGTCCAGTGTCAGCCAACAGTCAACCAGAGTCTTGTCGTACCGTCAATTTTTCGTCGATAGCCCCGCCCTTCGGTCTACGACAAGACATCATTAATATCGAGCCTCCTGAAGGTATTTTTAGTGTCCGACATCGGCAGACCTTGCAATCAGCGTTGAACCCATCCCGACGACGGCCCCTCCCCGCAGTCTCCGCCGCTTTCGTCGGCGCAGCGAGTAGAGTTGTGACGCGATCGTCGACGTCTACTCTGACGTCAAGCTTGACGGCCCGAAGCAGCAGCAGCATCAGCAGCAGCAGCCTCTGGAAGCTCGAAATAAAGCTTCGTCTAGTTCCATTGTCTGCGTAGATTCTCGAGTCGCGATAATACTATATTTTATACATACATACATATATATAAATTATATGTATGTATGGGTGGGGTTCAAAATAACGTCATTTTAATCAAATGTGGGGTCAAAATACCAAATGTTCAAAATAACGAATGGCTAAAATAGCGAATTCCGTAATAATGATCATTCTAGATTTAGACATTCGTTACTTTCAAATTCGATATTTTGTCCATTCGCTCTTTGGTCATTCGTTATTTAACCCTCACCCATATACACATATAAAATATAATATTATCGCGTGTATCATATAATATAAAATAAACATATATAGATATACACGACCCAACTTGTTGAAATAAATGTACCGTCTACAACGTAATCCATTCTCCTTACAGTCCCCGTATAACCCTTTATATCCGTTGACTATATCGCTCCTCTTCCCGGATCATCCAGGCTGGTACACTCAGCGAGCGAGCGAGACAAGACGAGACGAGACTCGCAAGCTCAAGAATAAAATCCAAGCGCCGGAGAATACGAATAATAAAGAAGCCGAAGGGATCCCATCCGCCCGTCCGTCCGTCTGTCTGTCCGTCCGTCGCCCCCCGACGGTAGCCCAGTAACACAGATCGCGCCAGGCCAGGCCCGCAGGGGGTCTCAAAGGTTGTGTCGGTGCTTGCGCAAGCTCGCACCGAGACAGCCGGGTAGCGCGGAGCTTGAAAGCCACTGTTGCCTGGCTGCTGGCTCGCGCGGAGTGGCGATGTGCGGTCGAGCTTGCGCGCTGCTATCGCTCCTGCTGCCGGGGGTTGGCGCGACGGAGATGCCCGAGCGCGGCCGACGGCGTCCGAGCGCTTGTCGAAGAAGCTTGCGAAGGGTGGGAGGTGGTAGAGCCGAGCGAGTCCGAACAGGACCGAGCAAGACCGACCAAAATCGAACAAAACCGAGCGAGGTAGCGACTAGCATTCGGTCTTGGAGAGAGGGGAGTGGGGAGAGGGGAGCGGACTAGCCGGTCGTTAGGGCGGGAGAGACGCTTGGCGCGTCGCGCAAGCTGTGCGCAAGTTCGTAGCGCGATATAGGCGTCGACTTGCGCCTAGGGAGAGGGGAGGAGAGGGGAGAGGGGAGGGGGAATGGACGAGAGCAACAGCAGCGTCGCCCCTGGCGGCCGGGCGAGGGATGACGAGCGGCAGGGAGGAGGGGAGGGGGGAGCTGAGGTGGGGCAGAGAGGCGCTTGTGGAGCGCGTGCGACGAGGACGCGACGACAAAAGCGACGTTGGCGGATCGAACGGCTGCGACGGTTTGTGTACGGGGAGAGGGAGTGAGACAGAACGAGTGGCAGCAGCAGCAGCAGTGGCAATGCGCGCGCTCGTCGTAACCGAGTGGGGGAAGCTCGGGTCGATGATGCCGGTCGGTCCTCGACGACACGAAACGCCAGTCAGTCTCTGGTCCACCCGAAGCCGCGCCGCTAACTTCTTTCACATCGAACACCGCACGCCGCAGCCATGGGTGACAAGGTTTGTGCGACACTCTACGAAAAAAACGAAAGCAAACACGACGACGAGAGAGAAAAAACGATTCATGAGACATGGATAGGAGTACACACGACTTGAAGGAGAGAGAGACACTGACACGGAGAGAGAGAGAGACGGAAACGTTACGCGTTACAAACGTAGTAGACGCGTTGATACAGACAGCTCTTAGAAGCATTGATAAAAACCGTGTGACACTTTTGTTTGACAGAGAGTCGAGAGTTGAGGTGTATAGTAGATGCTTAGAGTGAGAGAGAGAGTGTGAGAAAGAGAGAGAAAGAGAGAGAGAGAGAGAGAGATAGAGAGAGATATATATGTCTGACGTAGGTAGTGAGAAAACTGAGAGCTGAGATATGTTGATCGAGTGAGCGTAGCTGAAGACACCGAAGGTGGAGACGAGATTGAGTGTGTGTGGAGATTCGTGCGAATTAGTGTGTGAATGTGTAGCTGTGTGTGTAGAATGTGCGTGTGTATGTATATAGCTGAATAGATAAATGACTAGAGAGATAAAATGATCGAATATGCCGAGTGAGTGAGTGAGTGAGTGTAGATGAATTAATATCGAGATGAAACTATAGATTTTTCGGATAAACTTCCGAAAAGCCTCCGATCGATCTGAAATTTGGTATACTAACGTATTTTGACCTGCTGATCACGAATATGATAATGAAAATCTGCGCAAATGCTATTTTCGGTATTAACAAAAACCGTGTGCAAGCGGTGTGTATGTATATAGATAGACGGATAGATGCATTAGTAGTGGGATAAAGGTACCTAGAATTTAGCGAATGTGACTGTGAGTGTAATTATTAGTGTGAGTGCGAATCCGTGGAGAGAAGGTGGGTTAACCGTGGCGCAAGGGACGTCCATCATTGACAGGGTCACCAGGAGGGGGGAGGGGGGGACTGACGACGCGACAGACTTCTCGAACGCGATGTCAAACCGGCGAGGACGATTCACCCGGAGGACAATTTTTCCGAACGTTCGCGAGGACCAATAGAGACCGTGGGAAATAGCGCGACGACAGGTTCACGCGTTGGCTGCGTCAACGGCAGCGTCGAGGGGCTGACGTTAAAGGCGGAAGTAGTTCTTGCACACAGACGGGAATATCGGGGGCCCATTGCGGGGGGGCCCAGGCGGCCCCGAAAGTCGAATCGTCGTCGAAACGAGAACGGACGGAGAGCTTTGGGAGAGCTGCAGTTCGGTCAGCAAACGCTGCTGCTCTCTCTCTTCTCTCTCTCTCCCTCCTCACCGAGGACGCCTGGCGCCCCGCAATGTCCAACTGACGTTAATTGACGCGCCTCGCTTCGCGACCGGAAAACAAAGGGGAAAACCCGTCGCAGACAGCAGCGGCGACAGAGAGCAAAAAAAAAAAGCAGAGCGAAAAGAAATGAGGGACAGAAAGAGAAATGTCGGGAAAAGGGGAGGGCGGTGGGGTGGGTCGGGTGGGAGGTGAGGGAGGAGAGTGTCTGAGTGGCGGTTCTTGTGCGAGAGAGTGAGAAAGGAGGAAAGGGAGGGAAAAGAGGGGAAAAAGGGAAAAAAGGGAAAATAAATGAGGGAAAAAAAGAAGGAGATACAAAGTAGCCTAGTGGAAGAGGGATGAAAGAATGGGTTAAATAACGCAAAGTGTGCGAGGGGGATGAGAGACAGAGAGAGAGACACAGAGAGAAAGAGAGAGAGAGAGCACCCAACTATCCATGTACATTTATATATACGCGCACACAAAGATGCACAGACACACAGACACATATCTCTGAGGGTGCGTGTATATATATATATATATATATGTGTGCGGGGATTGTTGTATGAAAGGGAGACGGGAACAGAGAGGGCGGTGGACGATGTGGTGGTGCTCGTGGTAGCGCTGGCAAAGAGGAACTTCGATCGAGGGAGAGAACAGCGGAGGGTGGGAGTTGTGAGTGAGTGAGAGAGAAGGCAGAGGGCGCGAGCGAGTGAGAAAGACAGAAGGCGCTAGCGAGCGAGACAGAGAGAGAGAGAGATAGAAAACGCCACAGAGGGCGCAAGTGAGCGAGTGAGAGGGAGAAGGAGTGACTGAGAGAGAGAGAGAGAAGCACAGTTGGAAGGGTCGAAGCGTCGAGCGGTGCCTCGGAAAGCTCCGGCGCTGCCCCACCTCTATCTATCTCTCTTTCTCTCTGTCTCCGTCTTCGCCTCTCTCTCTTTCTCTCTCTCTCTCTCTCTCTCCGTCTCTCTCTCTCTCTTTCTATCTATCGCACTCGTCGCCTTCTCTGTCTCTGTCTCTGTCTCTTCAGCCCTCTTACCTCGGGAGCTGCCACTGCTGCCGCTGCTGCTGCTCCTCCTTCTCCTCCGTCTCTCTCCTCTCCCTGCACACTACTTTCTACTCCCTTGCTCTCTCTCTCGCTCTCTCCTATCTGAGGCTCGCAGTGTGGCGCGCGCGTGCGACCGCCCGCATAACCCGTGGTGCTTCGCAGTGATCGTCTCCGTCAGTGTCGATACTTCCGGTACAACGCGAGGAGGAGAGAGGAAGGAAGCTTCGGAGCTTCTTCGTTGTGGTTAACAGTTTCTCGCTGCGGCTGAAGAAGCGCCGCGCACCCCGTCGTACCCTTCGCTTCTCCTCGTTAAACGTCGTGCGCCGAGAGACATAACAATGGTAACGTTTTCCATCGACGAAACGCTCGTGATTGTAGAAAACGCTGAAACGAAAGAGAAAAAAAATTGAGAGCCTCCCTTAGATGAACGCTGAACGTTTTTTCCCGAGCTGAACCCTGCAGCACGTTCGACTAGCGATTTAGAGACTCGCTTTTGTGAACCACCCTATTATGGCCCCTCAAAATTCGCAAATTTTTCGGTTTTTTTTTTTTTTTCGTTTTTTTTTTGGTTAAAAGTACTGCAACGATTTTGTCGTTCGATTTTACATTGGTTCTATCGTCAGCCGAGACGCCATTGGTGGATATGAGGCTCGCTGCGATTGGAGGATAGTTGGAACCCTAGTGCATCGTCTGCTAGACACGAAGAGCTGCTTTGATGTTACCATTTTTTTTTAGTTCTTTTTTTTTGTGACTGCTCTTTTTTTCTTAGTCTGCAATTTGTCTTCTAGTCTTATAAATTTGAACGCCAATCAAGACGTGTTCACGAATGTAGATCGACGCTGAACATAAAAGAAAGTGCGACCGAATTTCGGACGGTGGGGATTCAGGAATATGAACGGGAATGTCGCATCGAGTTTTCGTTTACGCGGAAACAGCTTCGGAAGTTGGATCAGTGAATCGCGAGAAATGGAAATTAATCGCTGCGGCCCAGGATCTTTTTTTTTTTTGGTTCTTTGTTGACCTCCGGAACGAAGAGGGAATTTCGCTCGATCAACGAAGCTCCACCCGCGTCGCGGAACATCCCGAGCGGCGGCGGCGGCGGTGGCATCGGCGACGACGGGGCCGGAGGGGAGAAGACTCCGCAACGCGGGCTGGTAACTCCCAGGCGACCGACGGTGAATCGATCAATCTCCGCCGCCCGCGCCCCCCGGAGGTGAAAATCGAGTGCGCGTACTTTGCATTCCGAGCTGCGTGACGTCGTCGCGACGAGACTCTGTCTCGTTGCGCGATTACGTGCGAAAATCGTCGCCCGGCTGGAAGGAATGAAAAATTGAAAAAAAAGACGACGAATTTTCGATTGACGCTGCGGATATTCGTCGCCGAGTTGCTTTTCGTTCGGGAGCTGTGATCATGCGCACATCGCGACGAGATTCGCTGTCTCGTTGCTGTCTAAAGCGGAAAATGTCCGCTTTAGTACTATACATAGTGTTTAAAAAAAAACAAGATCCACGTAAAAAGATTGGGAAAATTTTAACGATTCCCGGAAAAGAGTGCAAAATTAAACCTAAGAGACACGATCCACGATTCATGATCCAGGAAAAAGGGTGCGAATAGCCACATAAAAAATTTAAAAAAATAAAAAAATCTTGGATCCTGAAAATCCTGCGGGAATTCCGGAAAAATGAGTTCCAGGGTTTCCGGAATCCTCGACGACCGAAGGATCCGGGCTGCGCTTATTCGCTGCTGGAGGCCGAGCGCCCGCCGCGCATTTATCGCGCAGGAATTGGCAAAGTGTTTTCGCGCCGGCGCAATGCGAGCGGCGCCCGGAAGTCGAACCAGACCGCAAGATCGCCGGACGTTCGGTATATTATTCCTGGACGTTCGTTATCGCGGCTCCGGTCCAGCCTCGAGTCAGCTGTCCGAGTCGCCGGGACGACCGGACGAGCGGCGCGACACAGTCGATGATTCGGGAGCTTTTTTTTTATTGGGTCAGGAAAATTTTTCCAGCCGCGAGTGGAATATTCGTCGGGGCGAAAATGGTCCGCTTTAACCGGGTCAATTCTCAATTCAGTCGTCGGTTTGGATTTTGTCCGAAAAAAAAATCTTCCTGCCAATAAAATCGTCATCCCGGACGTTTGGTCGTCTCTTCTGGAGTCTGAGATTAATTTCGCTCGACTGATTCATTTCACTCAGCAATTCTGTCTGGTGGGAAAATGATTCCTCTCGCCGGGAGATAAATATCGGATAAGTGTCGGAAAAAAATCTTCGATCGGACCAATTTTTCCTTCCGAGGAAATTAATATCCTCTTTTCGTGAGACACGATTCATCTGGATAAAAAAAAAGCAGGAGTGATGATCATAAAAAGTTACCAAAATGATATCGGTCTGTCAGCTTTATGGACAAACACATTTTCAAGAAGCTTTCAGGGGGGAGCGATAAATCCTGACAAATTTCCTCAACTCGCTCGTGAATCTCATCGTATCGCTTTTTTTTCTCGCTTCGAAACGGACATAGTGATTTTCTCCGCTGCTGGAAAAGCGGCAGCAGCGTTCGGCGACTCCTGCGCAACGGTCCGCCAATCGCGGCGCCGAGCGTCGAAAAAGCTCGCACGACGAAAGCTCGCCATCCTGAATTTTCCTTCTCGATGCTCGCAAAAAATTTCCGCCTAGTTTGAACGCCAATCGACACAGATTTTTTCGCGAGTACCTCCGAGCTTTGAACTTCGAGAGCGACGACGACAAATCCGCGAGAATATTCGCGACAGCGTTGATTAAATTCCGCCGACCCACTCGACGGTCGCACGCCCCTCGCGTGACGCTGGAATATTGTTCCCGATGGAAAGTGGAGTATACCGCGAATCGCTATTGGCAATACGATCGATGATGCTCGATGGAAAATGTTGAATAACCACCCCCGGCGTGAATTTGACAGTAAATTTATTTACATCCTATACTATAGTCGATTTAACGCAAATTTCAATGTTTTATCAAAAAATTCAAATATTAACACACAATTATTAAATTAATAAAAATTTACTTCCATAAATACTCAATTATTTACGAAAAAAAATAAAAAAATAAAAAAAAAATACGCTGTTCTTCCGCAACGTCGCGTCTTAATTATTCACACCCTATACTAAAGTCGATATAACACAAATTCGAATTTTCTTAAAAAATACAAATATCAACACTCAATTATTAAATTAAAAAAACTTAATTCAATAAATACTCAATTATTCGCAAAAAAAAAAAAAAATCCGCTGGCCTTCCACAAAGTCGCTTCGCGCGAGGATCTCCAACGTCGAGACGGCGGCCAGCGAGTGCGGAAATCGGGAAGCGCGACGACCGTCGGCGTTGTAACGAAAATTGGTCGGTGCGCTGACGATCATTTGCCGCGCGCGCGCGGGACTCGATCCGAACCACCGGCTAATAACCGACGCCCGAGAGCGAGCCCGACTTCCACTCTCGGCTGCGTGCGACTCTGTCGTGCACACATCGCAAGCGAGCTCAGCAGCATTCTCTCGTCACACGGATCGCACACGAGGAGAAACAGACGGACGAACGGATGGACGAACGGACGGACAGACATACACACGGACATCGTTGTGTGTCGTCGTCGTCGGCGGCAGCAGCGTTGACGTGACGTTGCACCAAGGACGGTACCGTCAATTGATAAGGTCGTTCCTTTTAAGAGGCCCTTACCGCCTCGTTTTCCATTCATTGAAATTTTACCGACGATCTCGTACTCGCGCAGCGCGCGCGCGCGCGCGCAGCTTCGGCGTTTCCGCCTCGTCTCGTCACGCCGAGCGTAATATCTCGGCGGGGTTCGCGACGATAAATCCTCGCGCTCGTTGCGTCACCGAGCGACGCGAGCTGCTGCTGCTGCTGCTGTTGGTGGTTCGTGCAACTGCAGATTTTCCCCAGGCTTCTATGCTCGATGCGGCAGCTTCTCTGCGGCTGCAACTATGATAGTCGCAGTCGCCCCCCCCCCCCCCCCCCCCCCCTCCACCCCCTGCCCCGGACTCTTCCCATCGAGCTCACAGTCGGCGAAGAGTCTGGTATTGGCAAAGTGACGGCTGTGGATTTTTAATCCGTCGGTTCAAATGAGCTGGAGTAAATGGATTGAACTAAAATTTATAGCTGTCACTCAATATGATAATGATAATGATAATAATAATAATAATAATATGATAATGATAATAATAATGATTGATGGTTATGATGATATGAAGTACATTGTATCATTGTGGCAACTAAAAAATAGTAAATAAAAAGCGAATCCAATTTGAAGAAATTTGAAGAAAAAAAATATCACAGGTACTGAAAATCGATGGCTGTTGGTTGATGGTTATCAGGACCATGGCAATTTTTTTTTTTCCAGTCCCGGAATTATTACAGTCAACGACGTTCTTTCTGTTCTTCTCAGCCCCGAGGATTGAAGTGTAAAAATCCATTTCCGGCGTCGAAGACGGAGAAAAAAAATTGTCTGTGCGCAAAGAAAACGAGGGGACGTCGTTTCGTTAAATCTGCGCTCGTCGAACGAGTTTCAGTGTAAATCGGTAATCGTGACGTCGAACGCGAGTGATGCCGCGAAGTGTGTCCGAAGAAAAATGTGTAGAACGTTTTCCAACGACGAGAAAAGAAAAAAAAAATTAAAAAATCAGACCCGTTTATAGATTAATAAACCCGCATCGATTAATTCGCCAATAAATCGCGATCGAGACGACGCAGCAATAACGCTCGTTTCTCTGTAACATCTCCGTCGGTGCCTCTGCTTGCGGTAATGTTCACCGATCGTTCGATATCTCAAACCTCCGCGGGCGCCGATACCGCTGGGCGATCAATATCACGCGAATTAAAAATAGTTCAGTGATTCCGACGATCTTCATCGTCGTTTGATTTACTCAATCGTGGATGATGACGACGATGTTTGCCGCGATTTTCGGACGTCGACGCATTTCGCGGAACGGGACGAGAGACGAGTCGGCTGCGGTCGGTGGTGAAAATGAGAGACAAGGGTGGTCGTCGATTGTGTAAGGAGAGAAATACGTGAAAAAAAAAAAAAAAAAAAAAAAAAATAACGTGGTGCCCAGTGCGAGGGTAACATAGACAGACAGAAGGGGCAGCCGCTGGCTAGCGGCGGGGTTGGTAACAGTCGAAGACGGACTATAAGGATCGCAGACTAGATGGCGCCCGAAGCGCGCCGACGGTCGCTTCTCCTGGGGCACCTATCGATCGTACCCTATTTATAATTCATCTTACATTTCGATTCGTCACGATAGAGCTTCCATTTTTGTCTTGCTCTCTTCGTCTCACCATTGCACTATTTCTCTACCCTCCCCCCCTCTCCCCCCGTCTCCGCACCTTTGTCTCTACGCCCGGCGCGCACCGTGTGTGCTCTTTTTTGCCGCCGCAGGACTTACACTCGACTTGACAGACAGGCGCCTATTAATACAGACGCTGCTATAAAATTAAGGCCGAGCGCTCGCGCGAGCGCGGAACTCGACTCGTGACGCATACAGTTCTCGGTTCGCGTTCTCAATGAGCGTCTAGGGCACGTCGAGGGATATATATATATCTATTTATTTTATTTATTTACCATTTTTTGTATTACGCGTTACATTAAAAACACAAAAAAAAGTATTTCGTGTGACAACAAATATTCCGACAAATTAAAAAAAAAAGGAAAAAAAAAAGTTGTGAACGATTTATTTTTTTCTTGAAAAATTGTCGAAAAACATTTTGCACAAGTTTGTCGTCACTTTTCTTTAAAAAAAATAGTCACTAGAGGTCTAATAGCAAAAGAAAAAAAATTGTGAACGACTTATTTATTTCTTGGAAAATTGTCGAAAAACATTTTGCAGAATTTTGTCGTCACTTAAAAAAAAAAAAAAAAGTCACTAGAGGTCCAATAGCAAAGGAGAAAAAAATTGTAAACGACTTATTTTTTTCTTGGAACATTATCAAAAAACATTTTGCACAATTTTGCCGTCGATATTCTTAAAAAAAAATGGTCTCTAGAGGTCCAATAGCAAAGGAAAAAAAATCTGAACGACTTATTTTTTTCTTGGAAAATTGTCGAAAAACATTTTGCACAAGTTTTTCGTCACTTTAAAAAAAAAATAGTCACTCAAGGCGCTGAAGAGTTTTGAATATATTTTGAATCTTTTCGACGTGACTCGTTCATGGAAATCTCATAATTAATCCGTCATTCCGATTGGCGAGGTAACAACTCTATTTCCGTCGAAGTAACGAACCCCTTTCGTGTTTCACCTCGCAGCCCCCACTCGCGTTCGTCGCGCGCGCTCCTTCCCCGTCCTCCCCGTTCACCGCGGATCGATCGTCACTGTGAACGCGGACTAAATCCACTTCGTCACGTTGACATCACCGAGCGCGGGACGACAGAGGAAGACAGAGAGAGCTCGGAATCTCCTCTCTTGTCGTGTGCCACTCGAGAGCTTGAAACACGTACCTTACATCCCACTCCCCCCTCCCCCCTCCCCCCCTCCATCCCACATTCCCCATAGCCTCGTCGCCGCTCTTATTTCACCCTCGCAACCCTTCAACCTTATCACACGTCCGATGCGAAGTGCAGTGCGAGACAAGAATTATTCCATTAAAAAAAAAATCCATCAACCTTTACTAAAATCGGGAAATCTCAACGAGAAAATAAATCTACACTAAAAAAAAATAAATAGTTGTGATTACCAATCGTTATTCAGAGCTACCAATATTTGAGTAACTGTAACCAATATTTTGGTAGATCGAACCAATGATTGGTAATCGCAACCACTATTTTTTTCTCAGTGTACACCGAGAGAAAAAGTTTCCTTGATTCAAAGAAATTTCTTTGAAATCCAAACCTAAGAAACATTTCTTTGAATCAAGGAAACTTTTTCTCTCGGTGTATCTCCGCGCTAATTTAAAAAAAAAATAAATAAAAAAAGAATCGAGAGTAATTTCATGCATCGCGAAAAATCTCGAAGGTGCGACGAGAAAAATGCGTGACGAAGTGGAGGCAGAAAATCGGTTCGCTTTAATTGCCACCTTCAAAGACTTCTGCTTAGGCATTTATGGGTCTTCGGTTGAACCAACCATTCCCATCGGGGCGCGCGCTCGTGCCTCGGGGGTGAGTTGAACGTAGTTCCCGGTCATTGGCCCACGTCGTCGACGTTGCGGCGCGCGTGACGTATACACACAGAGCGCGCACGGTTCGTTTACTTACGTCCGTCGCAGAACACTCGACGAGTCTATAGACGACGACGCGTACTATCAGTTTTTTTTTCGCGCTTTTCTATTCGCGTAACGGAGGCTCGCGACATACGTAACCGAACACGATGTATATTCACAGGGAAGCACGTGCGATTAGCCAGAGGCGGATTGACTATGCACAAGCGGCATAATTTTTTCCTGCTCGATTCGGTCAGCCTTTATCTCTGCAATTGTCACGCACGGGGTTATTTTTTTACTGTCGACGGTCACGCGATTAGGTACTTTGAGAGGCATAACCGACGTGGGTTGACGGCCACGTGGACATTGGCTTGTAAGATCGGCTCAGAAATGGCCACTTTTGACGGTCAGCCTTTCTGTGATAATGACCCAATGGCAAACATTTTTTTTTGTGGCCTTTCTTGAATTAGGAGGGCAATGTCATTGATTCAAACGCTTTTGAAAAAAGTGGGGTCGGAATGGTTCACAATACTGTGAAAATTCATAAAAATGGCTTTTTCAGAAACAAATTCATTACTCCGCCATTTTTCAATGTTAAGGGCTAAAATTTAACGATTGTACGCACAACATATACCACTACCATAAAAATATAACAGTATCCACCGATCATTCAAAAAGTACATTTATTTTGAAAAATGACTGGAGGGAAAAATGAGAAGAATGACAAATCACGAAATTTCTAATTTCTCATTACAAATCATACAATTTTGAATTTCTAATTTTTTGTTATTAAAGAAAAAATTTTCTGAGCTTAGGGTTATAACTAACTAGGTACTCCGTATGGCCGCTAAGGGTTAACCAACGCTAACCAGCGAGAGTCGAGATGAACTTGCGTCGGTGCACGAAGCGCCAATCACGGTGGTGTGGATTTAGGCCGATGTTAGCCGCGGGGCTATAGGAGAGCTCGGTGCTGCACCGTTGATATACGCTGTGGATCGAGCGTGTTCGATCCGACCCTTCGCTCGTCAGCCGGACGGGGTTGCCTTTTGTCACCGGTTCATTATGCAATTGCAACAACGGCCGATCTGCGCAAGCGCTGCTGCTCCTGCACCAGGGACGTCACCCGCTCGGTACGAGCGCTCGTCTCACCTGCTGCAGGAGGACGCATCAACCGGACTGACCTACATCCTCCCCGACGGAGGTTCGACCCGTCGTGACGAATAGAATTCAGCTCGTGACGTCGAACGGTTCGACGATAAGTTGTTCGAATTTTGCTAAATCCCAGTGGATTGAATATATTCGCTGGACTAGCAAAAAAAAAGGGCTAGAAAAAATATTTCCTGAGCTTGCAAAAATATTTCCTGGGTTAACCAATTTTTCGAGCAATTTTTTTACCAATGGTTCGACGATGAGTTGTTCGAATTTTGCTAAATTCCCAGTGGATTGAATATATTTGCTGGACTAGCAAAAAAAAGGGCTAGAAAAAATATTTACTGGGTTTGCAAAAATATTTGCTGAGTTAACCAATTTTTCGACCAATTTTTATACCAATGGTTCGACGATAAATTGTTCGAATTTTGCTAAATCCCAGTGGATTGAATATATTCGCTGGACTAGCAAAAATATGGGCCAGGAAAAAATATTTGCTGGGTTAACCAATATTTTTTGTGGGCTAGCAGATATTTTTGCTGATTTAACAAATATTTTTGGTAGGCTAACGAATCTTCTTATTTCTTCAGCAAATATTTTTGCTAGCCCAGCAAATCCATTTCTCTCCCCCCGAATCGTTGCTCTGTTCTCCCCTAAACTTTTATCTCCGTGAAAATATCTCGAAAGGTTATTGAATCGCGCAGCGCTCAAATGGAATCCGCCATTCGTCGGATCTATTGTGTCGGACGGGGAGAACGGGAAGCTCTCTCGATTCGCGTCAGTTCGGTTCCGACTCTTGTATACAGCCGTCGTCCGTGCTCTCCAGCTTAAATGGCCAATCTCCCTCTTGACCCAATTCGTAAAACGTCCTGCCGCCGAGCGGCCTCGTCCCCGGTTCGTGCGCATGTGAATGTACTCTTGCGTTTATGTTCACTGCAAAGTGCGTTACGTGCGCACACATAACACAGCCGAGCGTCGACTGTCAGTGGCACTGACAACGCGCGCAAGGCCGCAAAAGCGTTGAGCACACGTTCTTTGTGCGAACTAAACAATCAATTTTCCCGAACAGTAGCGGTCGATTAATTTTGCACGAGCGAGGTCGAAAAAAAAAATTGAATTTCAAAAAATTTGTATTGAACTTCAAATCAATGAATTACGTTCATATCTCGGTGTCGGATCATCAGTTCCAAATTCCCCAAATACATCGCAAATGGATTATGAGAATCAAGTGAAAATGCTGTAAAAAAAAATTCTTCGGTCTTAAAAATCATCTTTAGGGAATTCTTCGATAGAAGTTTTGTAATAAGCGAAGTCCTTTATTTTCTTTACTCTTTCTACTGATGAAATAAATTATTTTTTTTCTTGGTTCCACTGGGAATATAATTAGGCTCTTGTCGTTTGTAGGCGCAATATGAGAGCGAAACGCTGATGTGACTAGTTGACGACAGTTGCTACTTTCCAACGCGACTCATCTGGGGCAAAAGGACACCCCTCCCGAAAAAGCTGTCGTGTGTCGCCCCAATAAAAAAAAAGTCCGGGGTACGAGTTAACGAACCAGGACGACGATAACGTTGCTCGATACACAAACGTCGCTGGGCCGAGCATTAATAACACTGCCCAACCCGAACTCGCGCCCCTTTGTACACAAAGTGTACCACCAATTATGCAAACCCGACACAAATTCGATATTACCGCAACGTAGAGTCCGTCGTGTCAATGACCGTCGAGTCTTTGACCAGTATCGACCCATTTGACGTTAATTAACGATGACAACTTCAACGGTGTTCAATCTACACCTGCGAATTTTTCGCAATAAATAGACCCATTTTGCTATAAAAATTTGACAAATTACACTGAGAAAAATTAATAGCTGCGATTACCAATCGTTGGTCTATCATCGATCGAGCTATCATTATTTTAGTAACTGCAACCAATATTTTGGTAGATCTAAGCAATGATTGGTAGCTGCAACTACTGATTTTTTTCAGTGTACGTTGATCGAGATTCAGTTTTCATGGTGTCCGAATTCATCGCCAGGAAAATTAAAAAAAAAGCTATTGTCCCCATTTTCTTATTTTTCGTATTTCAAAATAAGAAAAAAATTTGTTTGCCCGGAAAGCGTGAATATCGTGTTTGCCCAAAGTGTCACAATTACCCCAGTTGACCCTGTTTATCGACCGAACGGGGTTTCCAGTCGTAAAACTAGTCCTACAAATCACTCCGGTCGGGGTTAGTGGCGCAAACGGCTCCTTCGGGCCGCGGTGCGCCGTTTCGCTCGCCTAACGTGTGGGTTTTACGACCGAGGGGTCGCCCGAAAATGCGGAACATGTGACACAAGCCGAGCCGAAATCGATGGCCCAACTTTTCCGAAACTGTCGCTCTCGTCGCTCGACTCGAACGCAACGGAGTCCAACTTTTCGGATTCCGTTTGCTGGGAAACTCAACCAGGGACCCTGGTCGCACTTTTCTTATCGCTCGTCGTTCTCCTGAGACCATAGCCACGATCCATCATCACTAATATGCCGAAATAAATGCCCTATTCCCTGCTTAAAGAACTGAATATGCTCTGTAACTTTCCGTTCCAACACCCGAGGGCAATTTTAGCTTCCATAGTTCGACCTAAAATTCGGTCGACCAAATTTCAATTTGTCAATTTGGTGTCCAAACTGTTAAAACATTTTTCTGAATTAATCGGTTAACGCAAAAGTAGTTCACGAGTAAAATAACCTCCGAATACTCCAAAGGTGACTTGACACGGCAAAAAAGTGGGTTTGCCTTGGGTCAAAGTGCCCAAAATTTTCATCTCACGCTGTGCAACCTAATCGCATAAATATTTCAAGCCTCGAGCTTCTCCATTCATCCCTGAAACCGGGAAAAAGGTTCCAGGACCTCCGAATGCCGATCCTGACCCCTGAGAAAAATTCATGGAGCAGAGAGTCAAATGCAGTTACTCGTCGCGCCGTACAAAAAATCTCTGGTATCATAATTAAGTTACCGATTGCATTATTTATCGTCCCTAAACCATTTCCGTCCATCGCAACAGAATATTCCGTGCGAAAAATCGACGGTCCATTTTTCTAGGCAGAAAAAAAACCTGACTCGTTCCAGTACAAAAATATTCCCTGGTATCCTAATTAAATCACCGCTTCCATCATTGGACGTTCGTCCTTCCAACCGAAAATTTCACCCTATAAAATCGACCGTACCATTTTCCAGATAAAAAAAAAACATACACAAATAGCCCGAGGCATAAATAATTAAATTACCGCTTGCATTATCCATCACTCGTCGCCCCAACTAAACGCGTTTCGTATAAACAAAATCGCTCGTGCGCTTTTCCAGGCAAACAAGCATCCCTTAAAAACTCAGCTGGGCAACCTCAACCCCTTTAACAAGGAAGCCCAACTTCACCCCTCCTTCGTGGTGCCACCCCCGCCGACCGAGTGAATGCACTCTGCCTTGGTAACTGTTCCGCAGAGACACAGAAAAAAAGAAGAGGGGGGTGAAAGAGAAAAAAAAGATTCGCGGATATCTGGAAGGAATTAGTGTTGCATAGAGTGCAGGCGGCGAGGGTGGTCGGGGGTGGTCGGGAGGGTGGTCGGGGGAAGGGAGGCGCTGGTTCCTGAGGCGCGGGGCAAGAATAGAAACGGGGAAAGAGAACGAAGACGAGGAAACGAAATAAGGGACGAAGGTAGAGGATGGGTGAAGGGGTGGAAGGAAGGAGGGTAGCACGAGTGGAAAAACGAACAAGGCCCGACGCTGCCGGAGGGGATGCGCGACAGTCTGGCGCTGAGGGGTGCAGGGATCGTGCGCTGGCTGCACAAGCGACCAGCAGCAGCAGCAGCAGCAGCAGCAGCAGCGGCAACTGCAGCTTCGAGAAGGCAGAATTGGTGGCCTGGTTGGGTATTGATCCGTGAAGGGTGGGGTGGCGAGAAAATGGCTCTCTGTCGTTACTGCAAGCTATATATACGTATGTACGGCAATATATATGCGTGTGTATATATATATATATTACCTGCATATACAGGGTGATCCAGAATCCTCGAACCGAACGCCCTCAAAATAAAGTTGAGAGTACGTTAAGGGAGAACTAACTCTAAACTTGCTCCTAATTCTATAAAGCAACAAAAATAAAAAAAAAGAATAATAATAATAATAATTCTAACGAACCCAGAGGATAGTACTGGGTATAAAAAGTTATTATAACTATGAATCGTTTAATAACCTTTTAGAAACGTTCGAATAATTTTAGAATAGTTCGAATATTTTTTAATTTTTTTATTTTCGTTGCATTCCAACGATGCAAACTTCAACATCATTCTCAGCTTGACGGCGAATTAACAGAAAGTTGAGAGTAAATTGAGGACGAATTAAGAGAAATTTGAGTTCGGCTGTCATAAATCGGCTCTCATTCAAAAAGTACCTGGAATAAAAATCTCAAATTTTACACACGCATTCCTGGAATCCATTTCGGACTTCCGGGACTCGTTTGGTGATTCTGGATCACCCTGTATACAGATACTATATATACAGATACTGCAGGGCGTATATATATATTGCTCGCGTTATGTACAGATAGAACGAGGGATGTGGGTTGCTCGGGGGTTGCTCGGGTCAGGGGTGGCGCGCGGGGTTTCCGCGGCTCGCATGCGCAGCACGACTGTGGCATCGACCGCTGCTGCTGCTGCTGGTCGCCGGCGAGGAGGAACCCGAGAGCCGGGGCCGGCCGCCCTCGCCCCCCGACAGAAACACCCGTAATTCCCCGACGGCGCCGACTCTTCGTACCCGTCGCGACGAGTGGTACCGTACCTTACCGACCAACCCTCTCTGAACATCCCCTCTCTTCCACCTACGAAAATCCAGCCGTGGAGAGAAGAGAGAGAGAGCTCTTCTCTACCTCCCTTTTCGCTCGCTGAATTATTCTAGCGGAGATTCATCGCTTTAAATCACTTTGGGGCACTGAACTTGGATCCGCGAGGAGGGAAAATGTTATCGACGTTGATGAGAAACATGACTCTTTATACCAACGACTCTCGAACCCTTTCTGAATGAGATTTAATTATAAGGGGACGAAGTCGTTTTGTCGGGTTACAGAATTTTCCGTGAATTGACGATAGTAATTTTCGCCGGCAACCAAATTTGTTTCCAAAAAATTTCGATTTATTTCCAAAAAACAATAATTCACTGTTGGGCTGAAAATATGATGTTGAAGTTTGCATCGTTGGAAAGCAACGAAACAATTTAAAAAAAACGATTATAATGAACCCAAAGGACCGTATTAGGTATAAAAAGTTATTATAACGATTGAACTTCATAATAATTTTTTAGAATCGCCAGAATAATTTTCGAATCGTTAGAGTAAATTTGTTAATTTTTTTCGTTGCTTTCCAACGATGCAAACTTCAACATCATCAAATGTGTTCCCGTCGATAAAGTGTGATAACGGTGGAGGGGGGGGGGGGGGGGGGGGGGGTAAGGGAAGGGGGAGATGGGTGGAAGTAGGTTAGCCGGGTTAGCGGGGGTTGGGAAATACGTCGTCCCCCGGGGCGACGACCCACCAACGTTGCATGCAACTCGATTAAACTTGACTCTTCGCTAATTCTGACGTATAAACTCGCGCGCGGCGCTCGCCGACCGAAGCGGCGAGTTACCTGACGCTCCTCCGCGCGAACATAGTTTACGTCGCCTCGGGACACACGCCGCGCATTATATTCCGTTCCGCTCGTCGTCCGCGACGAACAACCGCGACGGACTATTTTTAACGCCGGCCCGCAAACAAATATCGCCCGACACGCGACCTCTTATCTATCGTCGAATGTCGGTCGGATTATTCGATAACGATCTTCCGATTGATTTCCTCGTCGCGACTCTTCGATCTTTATACGTCATTGCGATGAGACAATGAGACTGTGACGTACTGACCGGAGCGAAGGTATTTGACGGTCAAACGAATTTTGAAAAAATTATAAATATTTTAATAATAATTTTTGAATTTTTAATAATTTAATTTTCCAATTTGTCTTCGGTCGCTTTTCTTGTCAACGCGATAAATCGCGCAAAATTCATAACAAAACCTGGTAATATCGCTCAGAAAAAAAATAAAAATAAAAAATTGTAATTTTTTTCGAGACTTTCTTTGACTGCAAGTGTAAGAAGCGTCCAGCTGACGCCGCACCTCCCACGCGCCATTTTACTCGCCCGACGGAGTAAATTCTCGTCGTGTACTCGGGTCGCCTTCGTATATGAGTCAGCCTCGCGTCCCGTCTCGCGTGACACACGGAAACCGCGTTATGCGCGTCAATCTGCTCGTTGAATTAGTGAACTGTGGTTTCGTCTCGAGCTACGATCGTCCGAGGCCGGAAAACTGACATGTGCGGATTGTCCGTGCGATACGTCGATCCGCGGTTTGTTACACGTGTAACAAACCACGGGTTGAAAATTCCGTGATTTGGAAGTCTGCTTTTTGGACGTTTCGATCCGACGGCCGAAATTCGGAGCCGACGACAGCCGATCGGAGCTCGCGCCAATCGCGTAAATCGATTTTATTCAATCAACGGAATACGGATTACTCAACCCCCTCCCCCCTCCGGATCCCCGTTTTCCCATCTATTCGGGTGATTTCGGGCGTGTTCGCGGATAATGCCGATCACGAACCGCGCAAACAATGAGTTACACACTCGACAACGTACGCATCAGTGTCACTGGTCGAGGCCGATAAAGCGACAATGATTGGAAGATACGTCGAAGCCAAACAAAAAAAAAGTTAAAACTACAAATTTTTATTTTTATTTTAAAACTACAAAATTTACAGACTCGAAATTTTATTTACTTTTTTTTTAGAGAAATATATTAGTAACTTTATATATTAGTAAGAAATATATTAGTAACCGTAAATGGCGTTAATTTACGGTTTTTAGTACTAAATATCTTTTTCTAAAAAAAGTATAAAAAATGTCGAGTCTTTAATTCCGCAACACTTAGATTTTTGACCGTTTAGTTCCACTTTAAAGATTAGTCACACAATTGAGAAAAAAAGCGTGAATCAGCTTTTGAGATGAAGCGACGACATCGGTGTCAGTAGAACGGAAACTGCGATCCGAAAAAAAAAACGTCACAATTTTTTAGAAAACGTTTTTCCACTTGACCCTGACTTTAGGGATAAGTGGAGCGAGCTGCGTGGGTGTCGCCTGTTTCGGGTGAAAACCGTGAAAACAGGGCGGAGTCCACGTGGTCTCGGCGCCCGACCGACAGGCGAAAAATTATTTTTACTCTCGGATATTATTACGACGTCGATGACGTCGTCGAATTATCTTCTCCCTGCGTCCGACCTCGCGTATTATGCTCGGTCACGTTCGACGAGGGATGTGCACGTGAAAATTTCCGGACGCCAAGGAGTCAGCGATTTCCGAAGTCGGAGGGAAAAAAAAATGAAAGGGAAATAAAGCTGTGCACGTGCTGGCATTATCGCTGGACGGACAAACGAGGACGATCTCCGGTTGAGTCGTGCCATTCAGCGTTTCGCGCAAACGACCCGAGTCGCGTCCGCTCCGGTGACACAACAACGACGAGTCGCCGTTGCCGACGAAACGAGCTCGTGGGTCGCACTTGAAATTGTTAAAATCCTGGGAGTGTCGGGGACAGTCGGCCTAACCGACCTCGATCGCATTTCCCGCATCGAGATCCATTGATAAATCGACAGTCGCACTCGTTTCACAGCGTTTCCGCTGATCGAACCATCCGGCTCGTCAAGGTCGTTCTCCACTGACGACTTTTTACAGATTCGCGCGGTTAAAAATATATTCGAATGTTTGCACAAGTAATTAAATGTATTTGGCCAAAAAAGATTCATCGGCGAATTTTTCCAAAAAATATGCGCTAGTTTTTATTTATTCTCTTCAAATTTTATGGAAATTTCATAAAAAAATATTTGCAATATTTTTAACCGTGCGCTGTTACCATCGACTCTTCCAGCAGTCGGATCGACAAACCATTATCATCGTTCTGACATTGTCACCGTTTATGTTAACTTTTATTTATTTTTATTTGTTTATTCTTATCCTCGCCCGAACATTTTTTTCATTTTTGTTTCGCACCATTTTTTTTTACAGCATGGGCGCTCAGATTCATACAGGGTCGCCACATTGCCCAACGTTCGCGACGACAACAAAACGGCGGATGGAATGTATAAGGTACCGACGATGAGCGTCGATCGGCGTCGAGACGATCGATCGTTTCGCTCTCCGCTTCTCCGCGAGAGACGACGAAACACACTGGGATGGAATTTATTGCACCTGCTGTCTTCTGCTTCATTTACCTTTCCGACTCATTCGCGTTAATCCATTTCTCTGGACTAAGAATCACTTCGAGGGTTTCTCATGTTCTCTGCTTTCTGGTTCTATGGTCTCTGTATTTATGAGTCGGTTACAAAAAAAATCTTTTCTCTAGATTTTGCTCTCAACCTTCACTGCAAATAATTTTTGTACAAAAACGTAGAAGGCTTTCGGAGCAAAATTTAGCGAAAAAATTGTACCACTCAAATTTGTAACATATTTTTTCTTTCCGGTGTTCTGGTTCTATGGTCTCTGTATTTACGAGCCGGTTACAAAAAAAAAATTCTCTAGATTTTGCTCTCGACCTTCGTCCGTTCGCTGCAAATAATTTTTATACAAAAACGTAGAAGGCTTTCGGAGCAAAATTTAGCGAAAACAATTACTCAAATTTGTAACATATTTTTCCTCTCCGGTGTCAGCTGATTTTCTCGCTCTATTTCTACATCTTCAGCATCTCTTCTCGACTCTTCGACTGTCTCTCTCTTTCTCTCTGCGATAAAAACGAAAAACTCTTCAATGGAGCTTTTTTTCTATTTTCATCCAAGTTCTTTGACTACAACGCTTTTACTCTGCGCAGTGTATATAACCCAGACTCTAATTCGAGCTGTTGCCAACTGCAGCAGCAAAAACGTACCTTCCGTTATCCGTGGCCTTTCCCCGAAGAACCTCCTGACCTATCACGCTCGATAAACCAACTAACGAGCCACGTACTCCAATCCTTTTTCCCTTATCCCGTTCACTGTAATAATCCTCAATGCTCCGTCGGACAAAAATTGGTCGACGAACGATTGGCCTTCAATCAGGTCTGATGAGCTTCCATTCAATATCCATAATATTATATTTTATCTGTGTACATATATGCTCTGTATATATTTACATGTACATACAGCGAATATTCCAAGTGAGCTGCAAAACCCTCGACGATAAATCTCCGTTGAACTTCTCTCTCTTTTCGACTAATACTGGTGACGGTCACATAAAACTCGATCTCCAGGATTGACTCTATTCTCTGCGTAATCTGGGATTTGTTTCACTGTCGCAACACGCACACGAATTGTAAATTCGTATTCACTACGATTGAATAATGCACTGATTTTCAACGGTTTTGGGGTTACGGTGAAGGGTTGTCAATGGCAATTGGAGTACATTTTTAGTAATCTGCGAGGAGACAATGACTACCGGACGACGAGTGTAGCGTTAATTTTAATCTGACTATTGCTATTTGATTTCTCAAATATTTTTGAATGTACAATAAATTGGCTTCTCGGTACATTTTTCAAAACTTTTCTACGTCTCGTGGTTTAATTGATTTAAAAAAAGGAATATTAAAAAAAATGTCAACTTGAAAACACTGTCCAAAATATGTCAGTCGTGTTTCGATTAAAAACGTGGTTGCAAATGTTGCCGTTTATTGAGAGTATTCAATGAGGCCACCGAAGGCTGTAGAAAAGGTCGAAAAAAATGCAGCACCGATTTAACTAATGTCAAGAGCTGTAGCTACCTTAATTTTGTGAAAAGCTTTTTTTTTCTTTGTCGAGGAAACGTCGCCTGTAGAATTTGTAGTGGTGAACGGGTGTCGAAGTTGGTGAGCTGTGAGACACGCGAACGAACTGAGCAACGAAGCGAAGACGGCGAACGCACGCCCGACTCGTTTTAATTAAAGCGGGTTAATAAGTACTGACTTATTAATTCCAATCCGCTGCGACGGCGTTCGTCGCTCCGATCTCGTTCTCCGTTTCGTATCGTCGCAGCAGCAACAAAAGTCCGGTGAGATCAGCTCACAAGGCGGGACTAACTAACAAGACGAGGAAGCATGACGTTACTCGGCAAACGCTTATTTCCCTAATCGCCTATTTGAAAACAAAAAAAAATAATAAAAAAATGTCAACGCTTTACTAATTTTTTTTTCTAAACGCCACTCTTCTCTGTTTTCCATTGCACAGTCGCGGCGGAAGACCCCAACAAAGCGGAAGGGGGAAAATTTGGATGACCTGAAGCAGGAGTTGGACATCGACTTTCACAAAATCACGCCTGAAGAGCTCTACCAGAGATTTCAGACGCACCCAGAAAACGTGAGTAATTCGAAACGTTCACCGTTTGTGAATTATTTTATTTGAATATTTTTTCATCGAATAGTTCACTACTTTTTACTACAGTTTTATTGCCTCCCTGATGAGAAATAATTTTATTTTAATGATATTAATTGTTTGAAACCAATAATAACAGCATAATGATTTGTCAACAGGGCCTTAGCCATGCGAAAGCAAAGGAAAACCTCGAGAGGGATGGTCCGAACGCGCTCACGCCCCCGAAGCAGACGCCCGAATGGGTGAAGTTCTGCAAGAATTTGTTCGGTGGTTTCGCCCTTCTGCTGTGGATCGGCGCGATCCTCTGTTTCATCGCGTACTCGATTCAGGCGTCGACGAGCGAGGATCCGAACGACGACAATCTGTATCTCGGTATCGTCCTCGCGGCCGTCGTCATAGTCACGGGTATATTCTCGTACTATCAGGAGAGCAAATCGAGCAAGATCATGGAATCGTTCAAGAACATGGTGCCGCAGTTTGCAACGGTGCTGCGAGAGGGCGAGAAGATGACGTTGCGAGCTGAGGAGCTCGTGTTGGGTGACGTCGTTGAGGTGAAATTCGGCGACCGCATACCCGCCGACATCAGGATCATCGAGTCACGCGGCTTCAAGGTACGGCGAAAAGTTCTATTTCACAAATTGATATTTTTTTCCGTTCATCATATTCGTTTTTTTTTTCGTTGTGATGAGCGCTGCAGCACTGTTTAACCTACGGTGACCCCGATTTGGGCGGTTTTTGGCCCGGCGGCCAGATCTACGATTTCTGACAAACTGTTTGGCCAAAAATTTTGATATTTTGAAAAAATAAATTTCGTGACCCCGATCCTCATTACTTTGCTCTTGTCTACAGGTGGACAACAGCTCGCTGACCGGTGAGTCCGAGCCACAGTCGAGATCGCCCGAATTCACGAACGAGAATCCCCTGGAAACGAAGAATCTCGCTTTCTTCTCGACAAACGCTGTCGAAGGAACGGCCAAGGGTGTGGTAATATGCTGTGGCGATCAGACGGTAATGGGAAGAATCGCTGGTCTCGCGTCGGGTCTCGACACCGGCGAGACGCCGATCGCCAAGGAGATTCATCACTTCATTCACCTCATCACCGGTGTCGCCGTCTTCCTCGGTGTTACCTTCTTCGTCATCGCCTTCATCCTCGGCTACCACTGGCTCGACGCTGTGATCTTCCTCATCGGTATCATCGTCGCCAACGTGCCCGAGGGATTGCTCGCCACCGTCACTGTATGCCTCACCCTCACCGCTAAGAGAATGGCTTCCAAAAATTGTTTGGTCAAGAATCTCGAGGCTGTCGAGACCCTCGGCTCAACCTCGACCATTTGCTCCGACAAGACTGGCACCCTCACCCAGAACAGAATGACCGTCGCTCACATGTGGTTCGTGATCTTTTAGTCTAAAAGTACAAAAAAAGGGTATAAACTAGAACTTTGCACATTGCTTCCTCATTTATTTTCATTTTTTTCAATGCTTCCTCTATAAGAAAGTTCCGTTATTATTGTTAGCTTCCTCATAGAGAAAGCATTGCAAAAAATGAAAATTAACGAGGTAGCAATGTGCAAAGTTTTCGAAACGACGTAAAATCAAAATGGCTTAATGTTTTTTTTTTTTTTCCCAAAAATCTCGGCATTCAAAGTTCCAAATTTCAATCCGATCGCTCGAACGGTGACTGAGTAATAGAAAATAGAAGAAAAAAATCGTTAATAATATGCAAATGGTTTCTTGCAGGTTTGACAATCAGATCATTGAGGCCGACACGACGGAGGATCAGTCGGGTGTTCAGTACGACCGCACGAGTCCCGGATTCAAGGCCCTCGCGAAGATCGCCACGCTCTGCAATCGCGCGGAATTCAAACCCGGCCAGGACAGCGAACCTATTCTGAAGCGTGAAGTAAACGGCGACGCGTCCGAGGCGGCTCTCCTCAAGTGCATGGAATTGGCCCTCGGCGATGTAATGGGAATTCGCAAGAAGAACAAAAAAGTGTGCGAGGTTCCGTTCAACTCAACCAACAAGTATCAGGTGTCGATCCACGAGTCCGACGATCCCAACGATCCGCGCCACTTGCTCGTGATGAAGGGAGCACCCGAGCGAATTCTCGACAGATGCACCACCATCTTCATCGGCGGAAAGGAAAAGGTTCTCGACGAGGAGATGAAGGAAGCCTTCAACAATGCGTATCTCGAGCTCGGCGGTCTCGGTGAGCGTGTGTTGGGTTTCTGCGACTTTGTTCTGCCGACCGACAAATTCCCAATGGGCTTCAAGTTCAACAGCGACGACCCGAACTTCCCGTGCGAAAATCTTCGTTTCGTCGGACTCATGTCGATGATCGACCCGCCGAGGGCTGCGGTGCCCGATGCGGTCGCCAAGTGCCGTTCAGCTGGAATCAAGGTCATCATGGTAACCGGCGATCATCCAATCACTGCCAAAGCCATTGCCAAATCCGTCGGCATCATTTCTGAAGGTAGGATAACTATTCTCTTTTGTATCATTAAGGGATCGACACAGTGTGAAATAAAAAAAAATCGATTCACATAATGCAGGACCTTTTTTTTACACGAGCTGTTTAAACAATTTATATCATTATTATACATTAAAGAAATGCACATAAAAAAATCAATTTGTATTCTTCAAGAATGTACTTATTTATTTTAAAAAAACCAGACCAATTAGTTCATTACAACTTAACAAAAAAAAATTCGCGAAAATCATTGATTTTTCGGAGGGTCACACTGTGACGATCCCTTCATTTATTCGTCGTGATTACTGATTGGGTTGAATTTGTTTTTTGCTGCGCAGGTAACGAGACCATCGAGGACATCGCCCAGCGACTGAACATTCCAGTCTCGGAGGTCAATCCCCGCGAAGCAAAGGCCGCCGTGGTGCACGGTGGTGAACTCAGGGACCTCGGGTCTGATCAACTCGACGAGATTCTCAGGTACCACACCGAAATTGTGTTCGCCCGTACTTCACCACAGCAGAAACTCATCATCGTCGAAGGTTGTCAACGCATGGGCGCCATTGTTGCTGTAACCGGTGAGTCGACCCTCGAAGCACAGAGAAAAATATATAGCTCAAATATTTTTGTTAAAATATCTTCCAAGTTCTCAATTATTTTTTACATGCATCATTTCATTATCCTAGCTCCAAAATTTTTTTTTCTGGCATCAAATTACGAAGCGTAGAAAGACAAATTTAGTGGTAGCTCATTTTTCGCATATTATTGCAACACTTCAACCTCGATCAGGGAACTCATCAGAATATGTATTTTAGTTGGTGAGCCTTGTGTGTTTTTATTTCAACTAATCATCCGTTATAGCGGAAATCGATTATGTACTAAGATGTAGCATTTTTTTTTATCATGGCTCTTTGATCAGTCATCGTGAAACTAACGTTGCATGAGGCATGAAAATAAAATTGTGCTGCAATTGCACAATCTCTGCAACGTTGTGATAGTGCGCTACGTAATAAGGAAAGAAAAATAAGACATTTCAATCAGCCAATCTTTTTTATGTTAATCAATATTTTTTTAGACCTTTGAATTATCGGCTAATGCTTTTATCGAAAATCATAGGTGACGGTGTAAACGACTCGCCTGCCCTGAAGAAAGCGGATATCGGTGTAGCCATGGGTATCGCCGGTTCGGACGTGTCCAAACAAGCGGCGGACATGATTTTGCTCGACGACAATTTCGCGTCAATCGTCACCGGTGTCGAGGAGGGTCGGCTGATTTTCGACAATCTGAAGAAATCCATCGCCTACACCCTCACCTCGAACATTCCCGAGATCTCGCCTTTCTTGGCATTCATCCTCTGCGATATTCCGCTGCCCCTGGGAACCGTAACCATCCTCTGCATCGATTTGGGAACCGACATGGTGAGTCTCGTCCCGCGAAAAAATAAAAAAACCGACAAAAAAATTCCCCCTCTGCCCAGTAGTGATCGCACGTCCCGAATTTTCCGGAAACTCGATGCGTTGTTAGCTCCGTGGTCAGACACGAGATTCCCGAAAGTTCGGATCGCGCCAACAGAGACTAATGATTTTTCTTTCAGCAAGCCAAAAATCTCGGATTTCTTTCGATGTATTTCTGTGTTCACGCGTTTTAATTGTACAAAGTCGGTTTTACAAGGTCGACATTTGAAGGAGCGTTGATTTTAGTGAAATTTGCTTATCGATGAGAAAAAGGAATTAAAAGTTGTCTGGTAATGATTGCCCCAGATACCTGCGATTTCGCTGGCGTACGAGAATGCAGAGTCAGACATAATGAAGAGACGGCCGCGGGATCCCTGGCACGACAACCTCGTCAACGAAAGGTTCTACCGATCAATATAATCCCCGATGAGTCTTGTAGAGCCGTCGCGCGAGCTTTTACAACGTATTTCTCACCCTCGCCAGATTATATATCTTTAGTTTGGGTAACAACGCAGAGCTCCCGTATTACCGAGAAGGGTGACACAGCGTCACCCGGTAGAGCTGTATCATTCCTGGATCGACGAATTTTTCCTTTTTTTTTCGCTAACATTTTAATTTAGGTACCACAGAGAATCCACAAAGAAGGTCACTGCTGCTGGGTAATAACGATGCCATTTATCCTCCGTCATCTCAGGAAAAACGAGCAGCTCGGGGATTGGAATCCTCGAATTGAAACATTATTTTCAGCTGCCGCAAACGATTTTTTCATCTTCTAGATTCTGCGATTGTGGGGGGAGTGAAATTCCTCCAAAAAATCAGATCACGTAACACGTGGCAACGTTTCCCCAGAATTCCAAAACGAAAAAAAATCCCACTCATTCCTAACCGCCCGCCCCTCTCCACTCATTTCGATCACCGTTGTACACTCATCTGTCATCAATGTCGAAAGCATCAATTTATTTTGTTATTATTTTATTCAACCTCGCCATGGAAGTAAATGAGTACCGAAATGAATAGAAAATTCAAAAGTCAAGATTATACTGAACGTGATGATGTTGAAGTTTGCATCGTTGGAAAGCAACGAAAAAAAAAATTAAAAAATGTACTCTAACGATTCGAAAATTATTCTGGCGATTCTAAAAAAATTATTATGAAGTTCAATCGTTATAATAACTTTTTATACCTAATACGGTCCATTGGGTTCATTATAATCATTTTTTTTAAATTATTTTCGTTGCTTTCCAACGATGCAAACTTCAATATAGTTTGAACGTGTAGAATTAGAAAGAAAATCCGATGCACTGCATTTCCATGGGGATGTGTCCTTACCCCCTTCCTACGTCATTGTCTGTGGCTGTGTTTTGTCGAACGAAAGCTGACGTATAATTGTTGTGCCTAACAAGTAGTCAGTAGATTAGAATTTAACCACGATCGAGTCCCGCGATATGTCAGCTCTCGAGTCGTTCGAACGCCCGCACCATCGCCGAATCCCCGAATATCACCGATTTGTTTGGTTTGTTTTTGTTATTTCGTTCGAATTTTATTCACGATTTCTCATTGAGCTTATTGATAATGTCAGGTACCCGCCATCTCGCTAGCCTACGAGGAGGCAGAAAGTGATATTATGAAGCGCCAACCACGAAACCCCTTCACTGACAAGCTAGTTAACGAAAGGTAACACATCACAACATACGGAAAAATCTCCGCGTGTGTACAAACGAGGTTAACGACTGGACGAAGAGTCGACGGCGTCAAGCTGATCTTTTCTCAAAACCATTTTCTTTTTTTTTCGTTAAAAAAAAAAAATTCAACTAGATTGATCCATCATATTGTATTATTTTTTTAATGATCCTATTGCCTTTTTTTTTTACCACGAGAAGACAACCCTTATTTAATGTATTTTATTTTATCTATGGAAACATTTAATCGAAATATTATTTCAATGGTCTCGAGAACAAGATCTGGTGACTCCGGCGATGATTTGCCAGCTGATCTTGCGAAACGTACAACATACTTGTTAATTCTATTGGTTACTCCAGTAGTTAGAATACGAATTCTCTATCTCTCGTACTATATACTATTAGTATATTATTGATTCTGGCTTCATTCTGGTGGGCGGAATTCGTTTCTCACGACACACGAGATACGCCTCGCGCGGGCTTCTTTTCTTTACTCTACATTTAATCATGCCCAACGCAACTGGAACACAGTAAAAAATTGAATTGGCAATTTTTGATGTTTGAATAATTTTTTATTCTACGATTTTGTTTCGTCAGTTTTTTTTATTTATTTTATCAGAGAAAAAAATACGCATTTTTGACTGTGAACCTATGCTCGCGGCTTTCTCTATTAACCACTAATTTTGTGTTCGCATTGCGTCAATACAGATCATAAAAAGAACACCAAAATAAATTCATCAATAATTGACTATTCCTACCAACATTTTTTGTGACATTTTTCGTCGTCTGCGACGCAATGCGAAGACTCAGTGGCGATTGGATGCAGGGAAACACAAACACACAAACACTCTTGACGCAAATTTGCCAATTTATCTTTCGTACTTGTTCATCATCGATTTACCATAAAATCTATCTCTATTTCTCTTTCTCACTCAAAAACACTGACGTCTTTTTTCTCTTGTCTCGGTGCAATGTCGATTGGTCGCCAATGGCGTCTCCTCGATCGTC
The DNA here is from genome assembly GCA_964034905.1 of Itoplectis maculator. Classification (NCBI taxonomy): domain Eukaryota; kingdom Metazoa; phylum Arthropoda; class Insecta; order Hymenoptera; family Ichneumonidae; genus Itoplectis; species Itoplectis maculator. The sequence continues at coordinate 8,783,860 of OZ035863.1, forward strand.
AAAGTCATTACTCATTAAAAAATGTTCGCCATAAAAAAATAAACTCGCGGTCAGCGACGAGAAAAAATGTCGCTCGCAGTGATCGAGGAGGCGCGATCGTCGATTGCAATTCACGAGGGTCATAAATTCTTCACGAGTTAAAACCGTTTGCTTAAGCAACAAGGTAAGCTAATCTTCATTATTATTTACGTTATTCGAGCTCAGCTTTCATCAAAGTTATGCCACCTATTATTATCCAGGGCTGTAAACCTCCATAAATTCGTTTTACAAATATTTATCGTATAATTGACTTGAGCTTTATTACTTTGCAATGATTATGTGCACCTTTTACGAAAAGACGTTTACATTTTTTCCATAATTGCTTGAAAGTCCAATTTCTTAGCAGTTTATCAAAATTTGAAACATCTTTTTTACAAGCACTGCAGGTCATCACGATAAATTAATAATAACACAATCAATTGTACTGTAAAATTTTATTCTTATGGGGGCTTAGAACTCTGCTGTTATCATCTTACGATATATATGCTCCTCGATATCCCTGATAATAATCGCATCGACGGGAAGTCGGTTGACACACCGACGTCGGTGGGTGACGGTCATAAGTGTCCCCACACGAATGTGAAAATTCGTTCAAGCATGTTTCATGAACCCAACGTGTGACGCATCTTTATTATTATCGTACTACATATTGATCCTTAAGTCAGATTGAGTTTATCTCTCTATCTCTCTCTCTCTCTCTCATTTTTCCTTCTTTACGCATCGCTCCTGCTCTATTGATTCTGTCACTGGTTCTATATCTCTATTATTCGTCTTATATTCATCTTCTATCCCCCTGATCCTGCCTGTGTATCACGCCACAAGCCAATTTTCACGTCGCTGTGCCTCTCGCTCTAAGACGCCGACTGAGAAAATTATAATGTGTATACGATATATACGTCCGGCCGGAAGATGCCGTACACGAAGCTTCGTATTAGCGGAGAAGAACTGAAAAAAAAAATTGCTCAAGTCCCACTTATTGAGACACGTTTGAAATTTTTGTCTCGAACGTTGCGAAATTGTTGGTTCCATAAGCCTGTTATTTTTTTTTAGTCATTAGGATATTTGATGAATTTTCGTCGTACGACACTATATTATTTTCTCGATATGAACGTAGAGGTAGAAAGCTAGAAATGGTTGACGATCAACAATTTTGCAAAGAGTCGTAACAGCGGAACGATAATATTTCGGAGTTTAATAATGGGGGATGAAAACCGACGACTTACGTTCTACTGTCTCATTCTTGTTGTTAGATCACTAGAAGCTAGGTAATCTGAGTTTAGTCCATACATGTCTCTAATATTGTACATTACTATATATTTTTAGATATCTTTGAGCAACGAATTATTGATTATCTCTTTGTTTACTCGTGTTATTCACAAGTACAACAAAACTACTACAACAACAACTCCTCCAACAACAGCCAATACTATTGATTATACTTATATACCGTTACTATTTATATATACGTATATATGTACATATATATACTGTCGCAGCTGCCGCCTATCTTTGCCGTCTCTTATTACTATTACTACTATTATTACTTTATACATACTTATTCATCACCGCGAGGCACTTTTTTTACTTTTAAGTGGGATGGTGGATTATAAAAGCGGTTTTTTATTTCAGGAAATTAACGTCTTCTGACATTTTTCTTCATTTTTTTTTGTGAGTAGAGGAAGTTTCATTTTTGTTTCGATGAACTTTATCTAAAAAAACGTTAAAAAAATATGCTCTATGATAAAGCAAAGGAAGCGAAAATCGATAGAACCGACCATCCCCCTTAAGCATCATTCAATTCTTTCTCTTGCAGTTCTCACTTTTTTCTACAATGAAAATATTGCAAAGAAAGATCATTGCGACACTAAAACGATCTATAAATTCGGTCGAAAATCCAAGAATTTCTCACAATTTTTAGTAATGTATATTCTCTTGTAATGCGCCGCTCTTCGCTGCTGCCTTCTACCACTACTGCGACCGCAACTTTCTTAAGAGGCACTGTCATTGGCACGTGATATGAGAAAGTCACTGTTATAGTGGATAAGGAAAGGATTCGAGGGCCGTTTTGTCACGAAAAAGCAAATGAAAGAAAAAGAAAGGAAAAAAAAGAGGGCATTTTGAAATCTGGTTGCGTGTCGAAGCCGATAGCGAGATCGAAGACCCATGGGATTTTCGTGAACGAAATTGAATTATGCATAGCGAATAATTTCCTCGAGGCTTGCTGATTTGTTACTTATATACCGAGAACACCGACTTCGCACCGATTCCGACTTCTTTAATTACTCCTCATTTCAAGCCATATTTCGCCTGCTGATCTGTCGGTGCTTTTGCGGGTCACTCGTCCACGGTGATGGAGTTCTGGTGATGGAAGCTAACGACTATGTTGAAGTTTGCATCGTTGGAAACCAAAGAAAATGATTTTAAAAAACGATTATAATGAATCCAAAGGACCGTATTAGGTATAAAAAGTTATTATAACGATTGAACTTCATAATAATTTTTTAGAATCGCCAGAATAATTTTCGAATCGTTAGAGTACATTTTTTAATTTTTTTCGTTGCTTTCCAACGATGCAAACTTCAACATCATAGCTAACGCTCTCGCTTGTTCGACCGGAGTCGCTTCTCAATTTTTTGCCTCATTTGTTAAAAAAACGTCTCGATGAGATTAATAAGAAAAATTGCCACTCCGGGTATCAATCAAAGAAATGTTATCTGCGGCAAAAAAAAAATCGTCCTCAGCCTCGAGAGTCGAACAGCCGAGAGTCCACTGTACTCATATTTTCTCCTGTCTATTGCGGTGCGCAGTCTGTGTTCGGGGCTTGTCTCGGAGTATATTGGATTGCTGCAGAATTGCACCGATAATCTTCTTTACTCCTCTCGGACCAGTGCTGGATTATCCCGCGTCGTAATTTTTCTTTTCAATACTTTTCGTCGCATTTTGCGCGTTGCTTGAATTGAATTTCGAGCTTATAAGTTCAGTTAAAAAATTCCATTTGTACGATCCGGCACTGGTGCAAGCTTTGGATCTTGCAGCGAACAACGCGAATGGCCAAAATTTTACCCAAAGTTGCTCCTGCTTATTTTTCTGAACAATTCTCATTTCTTGAGAAGAAAATAATTTTAATGCTTGTCACAATGTCGAAGGGATCTAATGAAATTTTCGGATGGCCAAAGTTGAACGCTGCTCGTCCACTTTTTTTCCCCCCTGTGCAAATGTTACTTTTACTACTGTTATAATCTATCTCTCTACTCGCTCGCACCACCATATTTTTCGCCGTTTCTCGTCACACTTTCTAAATTATGGGTGGATGGCAGGTGCCGGCCATCTCGCTAGCCTACGAGGCACCGGAGTCGGACATTATGAAACGGCAGCCCCGCGATCCTTACAGAGACAATCTAGTCAACCGAAGGTGGGTCTGCCAACTAACCCACCAAACATTACGAAATTCTTGCACCCCGAACCCTCCCCCCCTTCAGAAACTCATTTCTTAGACAACGATAACCAATGTAACACTCAGTACGAAAAAGACTTCACTGTAATCATTGACACGATAACTCAGTGGCCAAACGATTGATTGACTGTAGCTTTTTTTTCTGACCACAAACGAAAATAATTCGACTGATGTCAGAGATCGAGAAAAACAAACCAGACTTTTTTTCATATTTATTAAAAATCCTACTTGGATCTAAATTGTTTTTTGGTAACGCATATCAATTACGATCAGACCTTTTCTTGTGTTATTAAAAAAATGCAGAATGTCTGCAGCCGCCAAAAAATTCAATGGGTTTGTTATTTTTTATGTGCATTAAATATATTCTAAACGATACAGTTTCACTAAAGTCTCTCAATCGTTTCGCCCGACACGTTGCAAACTTGTCCACTAAACCGGGTAAGTTTGGCCTTTGGGTCATGCACAATAAGTGTGCCCAAGTGCATCTGCATAGCGAAAAACTGTACAAACCTGAAACAAATCAACTCGAACAAAAAGCAATCAATGTCCACCAATTGGCCGTAATTATTGTCCGCCGTCGAATCGCAACGCAATGCATATGCACCTCACGCAATTAATATTCCACACCTGAACACGCCTGGAATCAATTGAAAAAAAAGAAAAAAAAATAACCGTACAAATAGCAATCATAATTAAAATCCACTCACAAACCGAGATACTCACAACACTTAGGATTTAGTCACTAGCACAGAAACTCCGCTACCGTAGGGTTTTAGATATTGAGAATGCCGTGAATGCTTTAGTCTCTTTTTCTCTCTCACTCACCAGGAGAATCTTATAACTGCGTAATGCGAAAGAACAAAAAAAAAAGCAATACTGTTTGGCATTTACGCTTTGGAACATTGAGAAAGGAGAAGCGAATTAGTTTTTAGTTGGATGAAGTGTTTTAAATGAGTTTTTTCACACGTGCACATTTAGAGTGCTGTACACGCGTGAAAGAAATGGCAATAAAAAAATGGATAAAAGGCGCAAATGAGACTCGCCAATGAGCAACCGCAACGAGTCCACGATGATGCATGATGTGATGATGATGCACAAGCCTATGCAAGTTTTTTTCCCTTGGATAACTGTCTTTATTTTCGCCATCTTGCTGCGCTTGTGTGTGTCTTGCAATGTGTTACCGATGTTCGCTCGATGACTGCGCCGCGTTTCACCTCCGACGAACCCTCAAAGCTTCTTTAAAAACCGCCTCGCCTATTTCATCTGACCCTTTGCTGTCTCCCAAACGACTCTTCAGCGAAAATTTCCGACGCCTAATTCTCGTCAAACGCTAATTTCGCAAAAAAAAAAATTGCAAAAAATGATTTCTGTATCTACATGAAAACTGAGCAATTCGTCAGCTGGAAGAAATGTATGAAAAAAAATCTATTTTCATATAAATCTATTTTATATTTTTTTTAGTAAAAATATGTTTCAATATGCTTAATTTTCATGTGGATAAACTCACTCACTTCCGGAAACTTCTCAGTTCGTCTAATTTATCCGCACCTCAAATCATGAAAAAAATAAGAAATAAAGTCATCCCACATTTTTACGGAATGCACGAGACGGATATGTTGACACAGTCATCGGTGTCTGCTTCGCGACGGATCTCACAGTGCGACGATCACCTTCGTTAAATATCAATGCGCCTTTGCCATTGAATATTTGCGATTGAACAACATTTTCAAAGAATACGTAAAAAATAAAAAAATAAAAATTCGACCGCTGTGGGATCCGTCCGCGTGATGTGTGTCTTCGGTGTGGCATGAATTGAAGAAAAAAAAAAAGCGCGCTACCCACCTGCGTACGGTTCGGTAAGTAACCGCAAAACGATCTAACCGTTTGTCTCCTTCGCTTTCGAACTAACGACAACATTAGGCTTACCATAGATGCTATACAAAAAAAAAGTACACCTTTGGCAATATCTTAGCCAGTCTAACGACAAAAAACGAAAAAGTAGTTTCGTCACTTTCGATCGACCCGACAATTTTTCTCAACCGCGTTTCATGGAATTAAAGAGGTTTGAGTGGAATTAAAGAGGTTTAAGTGGAATTAAAGAGGTTTAAGAGGAACTTGCAATTAGTGAGGAAAATCGATTTTGCAGAAAATCGATTTTGGGTCTATCGAAGGTGACTGCAAAGTATCAATTAGAAACGCTAGGATACGACTAATTGGGAGATTTAATTAACGCTCGTTTTTTTCCTTTTCTTCTTTCTCCAATCTCCAGGCTTATCTCGATGGCGTACGGACAGATTGGTATGATCCAAGCTGCGGCCGGTTTCTTCGTCTACTTCGTCATCATGGCTGAGAACGGATTCCTTCCCTTGTATCTTTTCGGTATCCGAAAGCAATGGGACTCCAAGGCCATCAACGATCTCACTGACAGCTACGGCCAGGAATGGGTAAGAAAACAATTAATTTATTTTTTATTTAAAAAAAAAACAAAATATAAGACACTCGTTTTGTTGTTAATTTTGCCTTAATTCTTTGGTAATTTTGTCAACAGACATACAGGGACCGTAAATCGCTGGAGTTCACCTGCCACACTGCGTTCTTCGTGTCGATCGTAATCGTCCAGTGGGCCGATCTGATCGTTTGTAAAACACGTCGTAATTCCATCGTTCACCAAGGAATGAGAAATTGGGCCCTCAACTTCGGTATTATATTCGAGACGGCACTCGCGGCATTCCTGAGTTACACGCCAGGCATGGACAAGGGTCTCCGCATGTACCCGCTCAAGTGAGTATTCGTACGTTTAAGGGGTTATGCCACTGTAGAGGCCGAAAAAATAGGCATTTTTCGAGAAATTTTTCCAGAAAAACTGCAATGTAAATCAAGATTTAAAAAACGGGTGTTTATCATACATGTCAGTGACTGCATACGACAATTTTTATGCCATAATCTTTTGGAACATCATTTTTGAGGTCCCAAGAGACCTTTAAAGCAAAAAAAAATCGATTTTTCGAAAATTCTACAGTGGCATAATACGAGAGACAAATTAAATGTTTGATTGTAAAAAAGAAACACATTAATAACTCCTGATTTCTCTCTTGTACAGATTCGTCTGGTGGTTGCCCGCAATCCCCTTCATGATCGCAATTTTCATCTACGACGAGACGAGACGATTCTACCTGCGCCGAAACCCCGGCGGCTGGTTGGAGCAAGAAACTTACTACTAAACATCGCGCGTACAGTTTAACAATAATAACATAAACAACAACAAAAAAAAAGAACAACAACAGAACATCAACAAGAAGCGAGAGATATGCTGCATACCCACGCGGAAAAAAAACACACACACACAAAAAAAAGAAATAAAACAAAAAACGTTCACTCACACACACATTTTACACGGGGCGTGCTACTGGATCTATCCGTACTGTCGCGACGAAGGCTGCAGCAGTAGAGCGAGATACGCAGTTAGTGAAGTCGCAGCAGCAGCATTGCTTTAGGTTTACCGCATCAATCGCAACGACGACGACGAAGACGACTACGACTATGACGACTACGACGACGAAGAACGAGGAGCGTATTACGAACAACAAAGTAGCAACATCAACAACATCAAACGACCGGCGAAGAAAAAAAAAAGCAACAGCAACAACAAAGCGGAGCTCATCGCGACTACGAAACGTCACAAACACGGCGCGCAACGTCACATCGAGGGTCTTCAAACGTCGTTCGAAAGCCGCCGCGTTCACCGTGAGAAACACCAGCAAAGAACCAGCGAAGAAGAAACAAAAAAAAAAACAAATTATAAACATTGAATGTCTTTCCAGCGTCGACTCTCGAAGATCCGATCGTGCGACCGTGGCGCCCCCGAGTACGGACGCCGAATATACTCATTATCACTATATTCCTCTCCCGGTACACGCTCCGAATAACAATAAGAGTAATAAAAGCGAGAAAAAAAAAACAATGAAAACCAACCAAACCAAATGCAGTTCTTGGACTTCGGTCGCGACGGGAGGCGCCAACGTCCCTCGCATGATTCGCCGAGCCGAGGCTGATTATTATGAGAAATAAATAAATAAATAAAAAAAAAACAAAAAAAAAACCACAAATATAACGCGGATAGCGGGAAAGAGTCACTGCCCTTAATCGACAGTCGAGCGTTTAACGTGTTTATCGTGGCTTCGAGGGATTGATTGACGTAAATGGCACAGATTTGCGAGAGTCGGGCGTAAGACGGGCCTAAAGGTATAGATGGTTAATGATGAAACAAAAAAAATACAAAAAATACAAAAAAATACAAAAACATTATTTAAAGAAAAATGGACTATTGCCGGGGATATACGGGATTGCGATGCGGTGGAGAAAAATAATTGGTCGGTGGAAACTCCGAGAAGATCGACGGGTGAATTAATTTTTTGGGCCGAGCCAACGGAATAATTGCACTGTTGAGACATTCAGAAAATTAATATACGTTGTATTAATTTTCACAATGGCATTTTTTACAAAAGCGATCGCCAACTGATTCGGCTCGGTCCGAATTCGGTTGCCCCGACGAATTTCGTTTCTCGGGGTCAGCTTTAACCAAGCAACTTGAGTCAGGTCGACGAATTATTTTTCTCTGCGAGAAGATTGAGAGACGAGCGAGATAGGTGGACCGATCGTGGGCGGACGAGCGTGCATCGAGGTACTCGAGGCCCTCGTTACTCGAGAACGCGATGCTCTCGGCGTTTCACCGCAGAAACTCCGAGCGCCACAGGCATTTCCAGCGTAGCCTAGAGAATAGATTCACGATAATAAATTGAGTTACGACGAAGAAATAAAAAAAAACGAAAAACGATGATTCACGCGAATATCACGACGAAAGGGGAGAGGGAGCGCGACAACCGCGGAACGAGGAGCCAATAGCGTAGACGTCTTGTGATACCGGGAAACTTCGTATAGTTGATTAGCGATTCACGCGGATAAAACGAAATTAAAAAAAAAAAATGAAACGTAACGATCACGCTAGATTGGCACGCCCTAGATTAAGGGAGGGTCCCGGGATAATAAGTAAGCTAAATAAATCGCTAAAGAGGATCGCGAAGTCGAGAAGGGGAGAAAAATAAATAAAAAAAAGATCAGTACGCTAGACTGGCACGCCCTAGTTTGAAAAAAAAAAAAAAAAATGCGGTTATACTAAATAACTAATGAATTTAAAGGAGTAAGGAGGAGAATGATGCGCGTATTCATTATTATTAAAGAGTAATATCGTTCGGTTCGAGTCTTATCCGAGTAGCTACGATCGGATCGCATCGCGTATATTCTGTAGTTGAGTCTTCGACGAGAATTGTTGATAGGAAACTGAGTGAACGATGGATCGAGGATTAATAAATAAATAAAAGAAAGAGAAAAGAAAAAGCGAGATGTCGTTAGCGAAAATCACAGAGGTTGACGATTAAAAAAAAGGAAAAAAAAAACTGTTGAGATTCGTGTGTTACGTGGGTTGCGAGTTGTAAAGCGAGATGGATAGTATAAATATTAGCGATTAAATCATTAACAGCTAACGAGGTTTTAAATTAAGAAACACGTTATTTAATTATGCAACGGTGAGAACGAAGGAGAGAGAACAAAAAAAAAACAGCAGCGGATAAAATGATCACGCGAACCGGAAACGGAGCTGGACCCGCGGCAAAGCGAGAAAGAGAAGTAAAACCGTGCATGTTATATCGGATCGAGCGATAAGCAACCGAGCGACGTGGCACTTGGAAATGTTTTCAGACGGAGGGCACCGAGAGAATTATTATCAAACGACGCGGCGGGCGATGAATTATATTGACGGACGATATTCGACAAAGAAAAGTGAGAGACCGACGAGAGTAAAGCGAGCGAGATCGATGTGAGGAGGCGGATGGTAATGGTAACAAGTAGCAGAAAATGAAGAAAAAAATAAAATAAAAAATCTAAAAAAAAATATAGCCGTAGGTGATGAAATAAAAAAAAAAGAAAAAAAAAAAACACGAGCTAGATGGCGAATGATGAGAAAAAAAAACCAGCGAAGTAGGTGAAACTAAAATAAAGGTAAACATTCATTCTCTTAGTTTTTTCATAGATTTAACGCCAGCGGGACGAGCTCGCTTTAAATCATTGCCCCGGAACGCCGAACGCCCTGTTCTCAGCCCATCGGTATCCGCGAATCGTCTAGCGCGCTCCTTAAGAGACTAAGAAAATTAAAAGAAACCAAAAAAAGAAGAAAAAAAAACTACAGAAAAAACGACAAAAAAGTGACTTAAAGACCTGCCACACGCGACTCGGTAGCCGGGTGGATGGGTGGCTTTGATCCTAGATCGCATGCGAGACGAAAAAAAAAGTAACACGAGATTGGTGCGTAAAAGTCCGGACGACGAACTTCAAACGAGAGAATGTCGGGGGAGTGAGACGAAGAGAGGCGAAAGAAGGGATACACGCGGAGAAAAAAAAAGTCGGTTGATCCGCGAGCGTGAAAATAGGGTCGACCAATTTGTCGAACGAGCCGAGAACATAATTTAATTGCGACGGATTTGTGGTTACAGTAAACCAGCCGATTAGTCGGTTTCCGACCAATTAATTTTTCGCCTCCGTCAATTCGTCGACTCAACTGTGAAAGTCGTCCGTGGATTGATCGATTTTCGTTCTCCGTGCGCGAAAAAAAAAAGTATAAAAAAAATAAAATAAAAATACACGAAGCCGATAACGACAGACACGATTATCGCCCGGCAGCTAAGTCCCAAATAAATGCCCAAAGTGTTCATATTTGAGGTGTTCTCGAGGTGTCGTACACGCGTCCACAACGCACACACTTTATCTTTCAATTCATGTCGTACACCGGTCGTATGAACACGTTTGAGAGACGAGGGAGCAGAATATGCGTACCGAACAAAATAAATAAAAAAAACCGATTGCAACGCTTAAACACGTGAACCCCCGAAATTCTCATCGAAAATACATCTACACAATTACACAAACAATTACACAAATGTCATTCAGAACTGAAATTACACATATATATACACACACACACGGAGAGAAGGATCTGATAAAATGTACCAAACGCAGTAGTAAAAATTACCAATGCGTATTTGAGCGCCATAGCCGCTAACGTTAATTACGAGAACTGAGAATTTCTACAACATATATGAAAATTGTAACCATATTTCGTGGCAAAAATTCTCAATGTTCTCGTATTTATTTATAAGTGGCTTCGTGGCTCTCTTATTCGACGCTGAGAAAAATTCAGGGGATAACAATGTCAGATAGTGTGTTCTATATAAATAGTCAACATCATTAATAGGCTACCATTATTTGGCAGCCGATTTAATAATTTATAGTTGAGAGAACCATAAAAGCATTGTTGTCGTCTCAGGCATCAATAAATTTTTCTGAGTGAATAATGGTACTTTTTACAAAATATGTGGTAAAATTTATCAGACCGTTTTCCAAGTGACACTCGTTCTTCCGTCACCGTACTTCCGATATTTTCCGGTCGCTCGGTCGCTTCGCAATCGGGCGAAGCCCCCAAAAGCGCCCCAAAAAAAAAATGCGCGTGCTCTGGAATAATCGCGTGACGAGCGGATACGCGCGGAAAAATATCGGGAACGGCTGCTCGTCGGAAGAGTAAAAAAAATACACACACACACGAGTCGGCGACGGTCGGTAGGATTTTACGGTAGTTACGCTCTTAATTGTTTAACGAGAAACAGCAACAACGAGAAAACCAACGGAGGAAGAAAAAAACAAACAAAATCGAGCAGAAAAAAAAAGATCTTTCGCGTCGCTCCGCAGCGAATTTTTTTTCCGCGCGTGCAAAATTCGCGAATTTAAAACATCGGAATTCTCGCGGAAGAAAATAAAGATCTAACGCTTTCCCGAATGTTTCATCGCGATTCTTCGGTCGTAGCAACTTTTTTTTTCTGCGACGCGCGCGCGACAATTTTTTCCGACGGAATTCGCGAAACGAAGTGACGAGCGGCGTCGTCTCTCGAATTATAATTAAAAGACAGCGAGCAAAGAGGGGAAAAGAACAGAGGCAGCAGTTACCACAATTTTCCAAGTGTCCGGCGACATCTTCGCTCTTGTCGCGTCTCTTTCCGCGAGCGACCGAAATTCTGACGGATTTTTTATTTCGTTTCCTTTTTTTTTAATTTATTTTTTTTTTCGACGGAGGCCGCGGAAATGGAATCGCGAGACGATGAACGAGCGAGGGTTCCGGCAATGATTTTCACCAACTTCTCCGCTATATGCTTTCCTTCTGTTGTGTATCTTGAGAGATGCGAGGAAACGGTTCGTCGCGAAACGCGACGTCGTTAAAAGAGAAGAGTAGAAGAAGAAATAAAAACGAAATGTGAAAAAAAAGGTTAAAAAAAAGGAGAGTTCCGCGGTTGTCGACAGGGTGTTCCGTGCCGGGGGGCGTAGGAGCCCTAAAGAAATAAGAAAAAAAAAAAAATGCTTTGCCGTCGTGCGCCGCCTCACACTTTAGGCTAATAATTTAAATATTAACGATAATATAATAATTATTATTATGATAATATAATACATGTTACAATAAGATATTATTAGATGTAATTATTATATATGGTTAGTCTAGATCGTGTTGTTGAAGAAAAAAAAAACAAAAAAACAAAGTACGAAATAAGCAAAAAAGAGGAAAAAAAAAAACGAAGCGGAAGAAGAGGAAGAAAACGAAGCAGCAGTATGCGAACAAAAAAAAAAAAAGTAATACAAAGGTGTAGGGAGATTTCGGTCTAAGACCACGATCTGCGGCGGGCTGAGCTGGGACGCGACGCGCCTCCGCGACGTCCCGCACTTTTTTTTTTCTCACTCGAGTCATACGCGCGACGAGGAAATTTCTCTGCGCTTTCGACCATCGAACGTCGACGCGCGAGAGATTTTTATTTCCTCGAAGCAGCGTTAAGAACCGAGGAACGACGGATGATCGAAAAGGACGGTTTCGTCGGATGTTAGAAAAAATTGAAAAAATCGTAAAAAAATAAAAAATACAAAGACAGTGGAAAAAGAAGAAAAAATTAAAGTAAAAAATTAAAGAATAGCCACACACGCCGTAATCGCGCAAAGAAAACGCCATATACAAATTAATCCGCAAGCAAAAAATGCACGCGCGCCCGCAAAACGCGATCGAAACTGTAAAGCTCTGTACATGGTGTACCACGATATTAAAAAAAAATATATATATATATATATATATAATTAGGGGAACGTCGCACCTGCTCGGTCCGCCACACGCGACAGAATCATTGAATGATTAAAATTACAAAATGAAGAAATGAAAAAGAACAAAAAAACACGTGAATGAAAAAAAAAGAAACAAAAAATTGAAATAATGTTTTATTAATATTGTACATATTTTAAATAATAGAAGACGGACATAACAGATCGTGCGTGACTGGGGATCCACGAGGGCGGCGAACGCCCGTTCGATGGGCGGTTACCGCCCTTGGCGACGCGGATCCTTGCCCTTTAACGTTTTTTCGTTCAGCGCCACATGTAAAACACCACAATTACACACATACATACACACACAGTTACACACGACTCGCCCTTAACACCAAACATCAGACACACACAACACACATACCCAATACACAAATGGACACACGAAAAAATACAGCAATGATAAGATAAAAAAAAACACCCTACACAATTTACGCCGATGCGAACACCAACACAGGACACATCACATAACACGCAGCCACACTTTACACCGAGTAAAAAACACTTGCACACAGCTCTATCCACGTATCTATAATACCTTCTGATTGACGATTTCTTTCATATGATTATTCGATAAGTTCTGTTTTCACACGTAAATACATTAAGGAGGAATCGAGAGACATTGTCCAACCCAAGTGTCATTACTTTTGATGTTAAATAAAAAATACATAATTAATAAGCATCTCGTTTCGGAACCGACCCTGACAGACCAATCCTTTTTTTTATGATATTGAAGTTTGCATCGTTGGAATGCAACGAAAATGAAATATATATATTATTCTAGCGATTCTAAAAAATTGTAGATCAATGATAACTTTTTATAGGCAGTACGATCCTTCGGGTTCATTAGAATTATTATTATTATTTTTTTTATTCATTTTCGTTCCGTTCCAACGATGCAAATTTCAACATAATTTTTTTCTGGGTGTGAAAGATTCTGCCAATGGATTAGTCGCAACTCGTTCGATTGGTGTTGCAGATGACGATGAGGTGAAAATAAACTGCGAAGGAAAAAAACATGACTGAAAAATCGCGCTCTTTTTTTATTTTCTATTTTTATTTAGTCAGATAATCGCTGACTTCAAGAGTGAAGATTAAGGTTAAAAAAAATTGATTAAGCTTAGTATTTTTTATACTTTGATTTCCCTTTGAAGATTAAAGCTCCACATGGCCTCGTGTCTAAAATTCACAATTGATGGAAGACAAGTACGAGACGACATCCGAAAACTCGAGCATGAGGCAGAATTAACGAGACATTTGTATTTTACTAGAGCACGAAAAATCCAGGTTGGTACAACTAGTTCAGATCTGCCCATTTTTCTTGTCTGATCAGATATGGTCAATCAGATCTGATCCATATTCGATCATACCTGATTTTTTTTCCCGCGAAGGTTTACTCTTGAAAATTCGTCGTCCCAATGTAACTGAAAAGTCACCTTCGCTGCTCTTTATTTTTCTTCGATTCGCTTTCCAAATTGCAAAATAAAAAAAAATAAAACCACTGAATTAGCACATAGAAAGAATTGCAGTTTTTGTTACCGACCGAGCAGTAGCAAAGATGAAGTGTTATTTATGAGTAAAAAAATGTTAAATTTTTTCTGTGATGATAAAGGCTTGGTTTCGCGGTGTGGCAACGCGAAATCATTTACGGACGCTAAACTCGATGGCTACGTTGATCCAGCGGCACTGGCGCGGCTATCGGGCGCGTCGGGTCGCAAAAAACACATTGATCGACCGAGCGAACGCAATGTGGAGAAATCATTACGATATTTCGGCAACGCGTATTCAAGCCGCGTGGCGCGGTTATCGTGAGCGAAAAAACGGTATCGACTTTCGTCGAGCGAAAAAGTGGATATCGTCGATCTACGAGAAGAACAAAATGTGCCAGGAGAAAATGCGAAGGTCCGACGCGTCGGTATATTACCATACGAGTCTCACTCTTTTTCTTACCGATCCTAACACATTTTCTAGTTTCCGAGAAGCTGAGCTGGAAAAGACGCGCGAGGAGATTGAAAGTCAATCGCTTTTGTGGATGCTCTTCGTTTTGTTCAAAGTAAGATTCGGCAAATCGCGTGCACTGAAAAAAATCAGTAGTAGTGATTACCAATCATTGGTTCGATCTATCAAAAAATTGGTCGCAGTTACTAAAATATTGGTAGCTCTGGCCAAAAATTGGTAATCACAACTATTAATTTTTTCTCAGTGTGAAGTGCGTCTAAAATTCCCTGGCATCAAAAGCAGCTATCTAACTGCATCGTTTGTATTCACAAAAAAATAAGGTCCATCATCTCTTGGGCACGAAAAATCGACCCGGAATCGTCTCGACTGTCGATCAAATCCATCTCACGTCGATCGAGAGGATGATAAAATGCCTAAAATACAGAGACTACGTAGAGACGTCGAAAATCAGGAATAATAGTTGCAAACAACGAAACAACGATTGCAGATCGACGTGTAATTGTACCTTTAGAAATGATAAACGTGAGGGCGCAATTAAAAATCTCAGCGATAAATTTCAAGGGCGATAATCGGTGTCCATTGGATATACAAGTAATTGAATACATTTATTTCTTCTTATTCAACGTCGTAATTAGTAGTCCCAGTTTTCTCTATTCTACTGCATATGAAGCTGTAGTTTTTTTTTGTTTGCCTATTGCACACGAATCATTCCTAGAAGCGTCGTAGCTTTGTTGCTCGGTTCAGCCGCCGCGTGTTGGGAGCCCGAGCGACGCGAGCAAACACAAACCGAAAGCCGTCGTGCCGAGCGCGCGTTCCACCGTCATCGGAAACAGGAAGCTTCGCTTTCCGCTTCGATGCCCGCGAACAATGAGATCCGCGCTGGCGGCGCGGCAAGTTCATGGCGGCGCCGTCAGCCCCCTGAGAACTCCGCCGTTGCGTGGAATTCCACGTCTGCGATATTCTAGGATCCGACTCGTCGACGCAAGCTTCGCCGATCTGGACATATTTTCATTTCGCAACACGCGCCCGACGGGCGGTTGACCGCGTGACCTCTTCGGCCTCTCGTATCCCTAGCAATCACGATAACTTTCATTTTTACCTAAAAAAAACTGTCAAAGGGACCATAAAAATAACGCTCAATAGAAGTTGTTTTTTGCACAGAAGAAACTTTCGAAATGATCAAAATGACCGTCGAAATAACCAAACCCAAAAATCTTACGGTTGCTTTTTCGTCAGCAGAACCAATAACTTACCGTCGTGATGATGACCCTTTTGACGGCAACGTTGTTTTGACGGTAAGATATTGGTTCTAGCAACGAAAATGTAACTATCACATTTTTTTTGTTTCGTCATTTCGAAGGTCATTTTTACAATTTCCGAAAGTTACTTCTGTGCAAAAAACAACTTCTGTTGAGCGTTATTTTTATAGTCACTTTGAAAGTCGTCGTGGTTGCTAGGGATCCGGCGCACAAATTTCGAAATAAAAGTTAATCATATTTCGCGTTTTATAATATTTTTCTCTGAAGCCGTTTTTTCGTACACAGAACGAAAAAAATCATTTACAGATTCATTTCATTCAACGTGCGTTGACTGTAATTAAAAAATATAAATGTTGGGGTAAATGAATAATAAAGGAAAAAAATGAAAAATAAAAACGTAATTTAACAGCGGACTTTTTTTCCCCTGACCATTTTCTCCAAGATTCATTTCATCGCTTTCGAGTCGCTTCGTCGTCGACAGTCTGTTCCGCTGGAAGTATTATTCGTGACTATACATTTTTCCGAGCGTCCGCAAGTTGCGCGTCGATGTTCCTCCTGCATCTCGCCGTCAGTCGTCAAGGTTCCGACCGTGAAATAGGTGGCGGCGCGAGCGGCAACTCCAACGACGAACGTCCACCTGCGGTGCGCTGCGGCTAGGCCATTCCCATCGGCAGATGTTGTTTCCCGCTCGCGCGAGCCTCGAGCGCGTCGCACGGAAGCTCAGCGACCATGAACCTCATGACTCGTGACGAATCGAGACGCGCGTAACACTTTTATTCGCGCCACGGTCTCTTATTTTGTACAGAGATTTGCCTCTCCGCTGCGCTGATTATTCGAGACAAATATTTCGTTCTTGTTTCATTCACTTTCTCGATTTTTAAGAACTCTATCGACCAGCAGACTGCGCCTTAAGTCGGTGCAAAGTTATCCAACGTTGTGAAAACACTTCAAAGCGCTTCATTTTCGAGGATACACATTTTCACTTCCGGCTATTGCCCGGAGAAGAAAATAATTTATAACGACTCATCGTTACGTTTCCTTGGCTGCCACCTGCCACTTGCAGCGTTGCATTTAGCATGCACACGAGGGTGAATAATCGCTCTCGCGCCAACGACTCGCGCGCCATCTAAGCGAGCCAACGCCGCTAGATGGCGAACGAGTCCGACTGAGCGTCGAGAGCCATGAATAGTGCGCAAGAAATTGCTGTTCCTCGCGCGATGCGTAAGAGAGGCGAGAAGAACTTCCGGGAAACTTCACCTGTTGCCAATTGCTAATTTTTATTAATTAATTAATTGTTGGCAATTAAGAATCTAGACGCGGCAACGAACGTTATGGGATTCCAGGCGGCGCAGTCGCCGCTTCTTCTTCGACGCCGCGAGCAGCAGCCGAGGAGGGCGCACAGCGTGTCGCCCGTGCGACACGCTGCGCCTGACCGGCGTACCACAACGCGCGCAACCACTGTGGCACCCGTCACGGTGTCGCTACAGCGTCCTTAGTCACGCCGTGTCGTCACATTCGGTCGCACATGACGGCACCGACCGAGCCGCCACCTCGCGGTCGCGGTCGCGACGTTCTCGATTTCAGCCACTTTCAAAGTGACTATAAAAATAACGCTCAACAGAAGTTGTTTTTTGCACAGAAGTAACTTTCGGAAATTGTAAAAATGACCTTCGAAATGACGAAACAAAAAAAATGTGATAGTTACATTTTCGTTGCTAGAACCAATATCTTACCGTCGAAACAACGTTGCCGTCAAAAGGGTCATCATGACGGTAAGTTATTGGTTCTGCTGACGAAAAAGCAACTGTAAGATTTTTGGGTTTGGTTATTTCGACGGACATTTTGATAATTCCGAAAGTTTCTTCTGTGCAAAAAAGAACTTCTATTGAGCGTTATTTTTATGGTCATTTTGTCAGTTTTTTTTAGGTAAAAATTAAAGTTATCGTGATTGCCAGGGTCCCGACGCAATTCGCTATAAAAACCACTTGGTGGATAATTAAAAAAAAGAAACGTAAAAAATTATAAATTTTAATTGTGTCATTAATAATAACATATAATAATAATACAGGCGGCTTTTTTCTTTGCAGACCAATTTTATTTAGGTGTTTCTTTTAAAACGCAAATCCACTTTTTTGCACTTGTCTCGAGACGCATCCGCATCTGTTAAATTGGTCCTTAGAAAGCTCAGAAGCTTCATGCACCTGACGTAAAACGTAATGACCCGGAGCAGGTGAAAGAGCGACGTGATTTTCCGCAGCACAGGAAGCTTAAACTGCGCAGGAGTCGAAGTTCACGAATGAATATCAAAACATGTAATAGTAAAGGATGTTTTTTATTGTCGATCAAAGGTTTGAACAGTTTCTTACCGATAAAATGAAACGCATAGCATGCATAAGTATCGGCGCGGTTTCCACCCGAAGCGAAAAAACATTGTCCGCGTTTGAAAGAAACGAGTCGGAAGGTTGGGAATAAACGGCTGAAACGAGTGCACGAACACGCGGGCCTATTACCAGGGGAACTTATCGTGCTGTTATTTACGAACTGTTATCCTAGCGCGCATAATGCGGGTCTCGCGGCGCACGTCACCAGGTGTCTGGATCGCCGGCGCAGTCATTGAGACTATCGACGCAGCCTCGTAGGGTAGATGTACTGTTAGTGTCATAATAAAATATAAATAATAAAAATGGCCACCGTACCTTTTGTGGCCATTTTTATTATAAAAAAAATAGATTTTTTTTTTATTTCGCACTGTGACGATCCCTTAAATGTTTTGATTTATTCCTTTGAATGCGATGGCCACAATTGGCCCTAAGATGGCCAAAAACGGTACGTTTACCCTAACGCACGACGGTTTTCGCTGGGTTTTTTTGCTTCTCCCGGGTCTCGGTTCGTTCGATTTGGTTTTCGTAGGACGGCCGGTCGCTGTGTACGACACGGGAGCTCCACGGGCCTGTTGCTTATAACCCCCGTGAATTCTTCCAGTGCCATAAACAGTTCCCGAGCCAACAATTGCGAACATAATCCGCTGCATTCGGCTGCACTTTTCCTTCCGCCTCGTCGTGAATCCTTGTTAAGTCCGTTGACCCTCTCGTTGAGCTGCAAACAGAGCATCATTTTTTTGCTTCCCTATAGAGGAAGCTTTGTTTAAAAAAAAATGTTTTTTTTTCGAGATTTTCATGCCAGTATGCTTAGAATTGTCCAAAACGTCGATAAAAATGGTTTAGAATCGAATCGTTGTTTATAAATAAAGATACGTTCAATGTTGTTTCGGATTTCACCAATTAAACTGAAATGTTTTATAGACGAAAAGGAACGTAATTTAAACATTTTTTTTAAATATTTAGACTTTCGCTCTAACTTTAGCAAAAGTTAATAATGTGAGACACAACTTTGTACTCAGTAGACAAAAGGATGCAAAATAGAACTTGGACATTGCTTCCTCATTAATACTCATTTTTTGCAATGCTTCCTCTATGAGAAAACCAAAAATAATAAAGGGACTTCCTCATAGAGGAATTTCCTCATTGAAAAAATGAAAATTAATGAGGAAGCAATGTGCAAAGTCCTACTTTGCATCCTTTCTTTGCACTTCCTGCGATATACTTCTCTTTCCGGTTGCTGCTGTAATTAATGTAATTAATTCCACACGATAAAAATAATTAATCCAAAGCTGGTTTTACGATGGGGAATTTTCTGAGACAGATGTTAAGAGTGAGGTGATAAATTATAAAAATCGAAGGGGTACGTTTCGCTCGCTCAAGGTCAAATTAACAGCCGCGGGACAGCAGCTGCAACGTTGCGGTTATCGGCGCCGTTGTTCCTGATGACTTTCGAGTTTCTCGAAGGGCGAAAGTCCGCTGGGCATTGACCGCGAGAGGCACCGTTGTCTCTCCTCTCCTGTCCCGTCGTCTTCTTTTTTTTCTCTCTCTCTCTCTCTCCTTCTCCTTCCTCCTCTAGCGATATATTACGTCGTTCGTCCCGGATCGACGCCTCTTCCCGGAAACGATGGCCTGCCACGACCGTCGTCTCCGACGATCATCATCATCTCCGCACGCATCTCCTTGTTCCGACACCGCAGAGCCGCGCGCGATTTTCTCACGAATCTCCTTTGTTTCTCAACATCTTTTTTTTTCCTTCGCGTTATATAAAACGGGATCAGTTCATCATTGAGCGAATACCGAGCGTTGCTGGTTCAGAACGTTGCTTATTCTATTTTTTTCCCATGTTTGGGTTTATTGTACAACATTATTTTCGCCTATTTCTAGTTTCAGAATATTATCATTATTTATAAAAAAAAAAAAATCCCTCACCAAAATCTAATTTCTATTTTTTCCCATCTTTGAGTTCATTGTACAACATTATTTTCGCCTATTTCTAGTTTCAGAATATTATCATTATTTATTTAAAAAAAAAAAAAAAAAAAAAAAAAAAAAAAAAAAAAAAAAAATCCATAACCAATATCTAATTTCGAATTTGACAAAATCATTTTCGTAAATATCCACAAAATTTGCATCACACTCCTAAAATACAAAAGAAAATCATTCGTAGCGTGTTCGATTTTTTGCCTTCGAATGTCTTTCCGCGAGTTCTCCGTTTTCGCGGAAAACATGCACCGACGGTTACGTATCACCCGACGCGTGTGATAAAAACTGCCGCCGTCCGTATTTTTCTCATCGTCTCCGACGAGCCGAAACCCCAGTCGTTATTTTTCCGCAATCAAATCCTCGCCTAGACGAAACTTCGTCTCTCATGCCGATTGGTCTTGCGAGCGGAGAGAGAGAGAGGCGAATGCGAGGCCACAAGAATGCTCAAAGTTGCTGCTTAATACAGAATACATAACCGTCTATAGCAGAGCGGCCAGCGACGAACCGAGCGAACCGAGTTGCCTGTGATTTCACTCGGCGGAACGATGCAACAGATCGTTTCATAGACAATGGCCGCGAGAACTCGGCGTTATAACAGCCGCGAGACTCGTGGTACAATATAGCTACGAGTGAAACTACGATTGCGGGACTCTGGCTCGAGGCCATCGAGAAACACGCGGTACATATCGTAACTCAGCGTTGAAAGAAAGTATGAAATAAAAAAAAAAACGAAGTTCTATATTTCACAGGATACGGTTAGTGACTACAATTGTCGTAGAAAAATATTGCTAGACTGGCCGCCACAGTTAACTACGATAAAATGACTCATTCTCAGATTATTCTCAGCGTCGCGATCGACTCTTTGCGTCTCGCGAAGTGGCAACGAGAATCGGCCTCCGTCGCCGCGCGATTTTTCAGTACTGCCAACCCGCGGATGCGAATCGGACAAACGCGAGTGAGAATAGTATATTGTGCAAGAGTGCGTAAAGTAGGTTATTTTCGCACGAGTTACACATAGTATTTTTTGCAATAGCGGTGCGTAAACGAGATTTCTTCGGGGCGATCTCGCGTGCGTAAAGTATTCGTTTTCCGGCACGAGTGCGTAAAGTAAGTGAGAGTGCGTAAAGTGAAACTTTACGCACGAGCGTTTACTTTACGCACGGGTATAGCTGGAAGTATTTTTATAGCTGGAAGTATTTTTACGGAAACTAAAATTGTGAAGAATAATAATAACCTAGGAAGAAGAAAAATATTATCTGAGCCACGATCTCTATGAGACTTCTTTGCCTTTCTCGCTCGAGACTCTCATTCCTCGTGTCCCTTCGAAAGTTCGTCACGTACGAAGCGACCGCGTCACGTACCGTAGAACAGCTCGTGACTATACCTCTCATCCGATCGTCGCTGCCATAGTCGTCGTCATCGTCGTCGCTAACACTATTATCGTCGTCGTCGTCGTCGACGTTCTCCCTGTGAAGAGTAACGCACAATATACAGCCCTCTCGCCCGGTGCCTATTGGCCTAACCCTAGCGGATTCTACACACCATGAAACCACTACAAAACACCGTGTTCCCCATGCATTGCCACCTTTCCTGGTTCTTTTTCGGTGTTATGGTCTATAACACCGAAAAAGAACCTCCACTGTCAAACGCTGTCTTTCGCGAGGACATTGCAAGAGACTCTCGCGTCCTGAGAGAATCCTGAGACGAATCCCTCTAGCAATCACGATAACATTCATTTTTACCTAAAAAAAATCGTCAAAGTGACCATAAAAATAACGCTCAATAGAAGTTCTTTTTTGCACAGGAGAAACTTTCGAAATGATCAAAATGACCGTCGATATAACCAAACCCAAAAATCTTACAGTTGCTTTTTCGTCAGCAGAACCAATAACTTACCATCATGATGACCCTTTTGACGGCAACGTTGTTTCGACGGTAAGATATTGTTTCTAGCAACAAAAATGTAACTATCACATTCTTTTTGTTTCGTCATTTCGAAGGTCATTTTTACAATTTCCGAAAGTTACTTTTGTGCAAAATAACTTCTGTTGAGCGTTATTATAGTCACTTTGAAAGTCGTCGTGATTGTTAGGGTTACCCCCGCCAAGTGTCATCGCTTCTTCTTTTACATGTCGCGAGAAAAAAAGCCAAACCCGAAAATTCGTAGTGACCAGCGATTACATCCAGGATTACCGGAGACGAAAAAAAAAAAAGAAGAAACGATTGGGATTTCAAACGGGACGCGTTCACCTGGCGTAACTGCCGTCGAAGCGTACAACCTGCTGGTAGCACGGTATTACCATATGTATTGTACGTGGCTGACGGGGTACGATGACCCCGGCCCCCGGGGAAGGTGCAAAGGTATGTACTCGGGAAAAG
This sequence comes from Itoplectis maculator, assembly GCA_964034905.1. Classification (NCBI taxonomy): domain Eukaryota; kingdom Metazoa; phylum Arthropoda; class Insecta; order Hymenoptera; family Ichneumonidae; genus Itoplectis; species Itoplectis maculator. The sequence goes on from OZ035863.1 coordinate 8,806,554, forward strand.
GAGTACGCGGTGCTCAACACACCGAGAGCAGGCGAAGTTAATGCTGCATAGGGGGGAAAAGACCAAGCACCGAGCACCAAGCATCGCCGAACAGACCGAGTATAAGGTCGGGAATAGGTAGAGGAAAAAAAAAGCGAGGACTCTGAGAGCCGAGAAGAGAGAAAAAGAGAGACCAAGAGACTAAGGGAGACAGACTAGAAGTCACCTGCTGCTGCTGCTGCTGCTGATGCTGCTGCTGCTGACGCCGCTGTTGCTGCTGCTACGGACGCTGCGCGCGCCTCTCCCGCCCCTCCGCCCGTGACTGTAGCCTATCTGTTGATTGTAGTAGCCAAGTAGTACAAAACGCGTCTCGTCCGCTGATTTTCCACAGAGCTTGACTCACGAGTCCGTTGAGTCTTAGCCGAGCATCAGCAGCAGCAGCAGTCGTTCTCGTAAATAATAGTTGATATAATAATAGAGGCCGAGAGAGGTCGCCGATGGCCACGGCGACGTCGAAACCGGACGCAATTACGCAACAACGACGCACATGACGCGAACCGCCAACGGACGGACCCGGAATCGTATCCTCCTACCGATATTACCGAAAAAAAATAGTACCGATCTCGTGCGTTAGACGCCGAGTGAGAAAAGGTGTAAAACTGCGCGAAGACTTGGTTTTTTTTCGTTTTTCTCGAATTAACCTCGAAAAATAGTTCCGTGTTCCGCGGTGGCGAAGGAACCCGGACGGGGGTCAGACCCCGTTCGCTCGGTGGCCGCGACGTAAGCCGTACGGGAACGAAACGTCTCTCTCGTCGAGCTCTCGAACCGGTTGCTCGAAGTGACGTGAGTGAACTGAAGCTCCTGGCCGGCAGGTAAAGCCAGGTAAACTGCCGAGAGGCCAACCTGCGCGCGAGGCTGCTGCTAGCCAGTGAGCCAGCGAGCCAGCCGGCCGGTAAGCAGGCAGAAGAGGAAGGTGCCCGTCGAGCCGTGGTGGCCGCGTAATAAGCGGGAGAAGGAGAGAGAGAGAGAGAGAGAGAGCTCGCGCGAAGGAGAGAGAGAGGGAGAGAAGAGAAAGAGAAAGAGAGGGAGAGAGAGAAGAGAAGAGAAAGAGAGAGGGAGAGCAGCACGGTGCAGTCGATGCTCGGTGGGCGCTCTCGCTGCTCGCTGGGCTGGTGCAGAAGCTAGTTTCAGGCAGCGGCAACAGCCGTGGACACAGTCAGCCGCAACCTGCTGCGCGCGAAGCCAGCCGAGCGAAGCGTTGCTCGCGAAGCGCGCGAGTATAAACACGAGGCGACCTATTGCAAGTCGCGAGTGTCTGGGAGAGACGGCGATAGGACAAAATGATTGTGTCCGAGTGGTGGGGGAAGGGGACTCCGTAGAGCCGACGACGGTAGAGGGGGGTGGGGGGAGGGACAGAGGTGGAAGGAGGAAGGATCGGCGAGCAAGAGAGGCGACTAGCCTCGATGGTACCTGGCTGTGTGTGACTCAGCTCGAAATAAGCGAATAGACCAACGACACAGCGGCATAGCAAAAGTCATGCTACGCTTTGCTCTTCGCGTTAACTAGGGCCTCCCCCCCCCCCCTCTCCCCCTTCCCCCTCTCCGTGCACAAGGGGTGTTCGGTAAACATTCTGTTGAAATTCGCATCATTGGAAAGCAACGAAAATATTTTTGAAAAAATTATTGGAATGAACTCAAAGAATCGTACTTCGGTATAAAAAGTTATTATGAAGAATGATCTTTATAATAATTTTTTAGAATCGCTGGAATTATTTTAGAATCGTTATAATAATTTAAAAAAATTGTTTCGTTTCGGAAAGCAACGGAAATATTTTTGAAAAAATTATTCGAATGAACTCAAAGAATCCTACTTCGGTATAAAAAGTTATTATATAAGAATGATCTTTGTAATAATTTTTTAACATCGCTTGAATAATTTTAGAATCGTTATAGTAATTAAAAAAAAAAATGTTTCGTTGCATTCCAACGATGCAAACTTCAACATCATCCATAAACAATGTATAGCGGCGGTTCGCAGGGTTTGCAGCTCGCGATCCTTTGTGAAACGGAGGGTCATGGGGTTGCATATTTGTTCGCTGGGTCGGTAACCGAGTTGGCTGAGGTGATAAGAAAGGTCCGAACTGCCGATAAGGATTTAGCACGTGCTTCTGGTATTTTGCTTCTGGGCCTAATTGTTCGCCAATTTCGTCTGTGATGTTGATTGGCTGTTTGTTAACGGTCATGTTTTTTTTCTTTTTTTTTTTTCATGCTTCGTTGCAATGCGCACATTGTTGCCTATTTTTGTGGGCTTGTAAAACAAAAGAAAAAAAAGGATCACCCGTTACATCGATAACAACTGCTATATCTGTGTACACGACGAAGTCGCGACTTTTTACGTGGAAAAAGGCGCTCGGTCTGTGAACGCGCGCTCAAAGGAGGCGTGGGTTTTGAGAGTGCGTCGGTGGAAGGGGTGAAAACTGTCTATCACGATTTCCGTACCTGTTGAATGTAGCGTTGAACCCCTCGCGTACGCGCAGCAGCGTCGGAACGTTAGAAACTCTTCGGGTATGAAGCATCGCGCAGAGGATGTTACGCGCGACGAGCGTTCGAAAAACATATTTACCTTTTAAGAAGACGAGGGAAGAACTACGACGAAATTCGTATTTTACTCGTGTCACGTTTTTGCAATCGTGTGACCAATGTCAGCTGATAAGGTTGTAACGCCTTTTCGTATGCAAAAACGAAGATTACTGAATGCGGGACGTTTCCTACCATACCGGCCGGACTCTAACCTCTGACCTTTCGATTTCACCGCCGATTTTTGTACATGTAAGAAAATTAAGAATAAATGGCCCACGCGCAGTGGCATTAAACGATGTTTTTTATTTTTTTTATACCGAAAATTGCATTTGCGCCGATTTTCATTATCATATTCGTGATCAGCAGGTCAAAATACGTTATTATACCAAATTTCAGATCGATCGGAGGTATGCGCTTTTCGGAAGTACACCCGAATAAATAAAAAGCCGATGTTTTTTATTTTTTTCATACCGAAAATTGCATTTGCGCCGATTTTCATTATCATATTCGTGATCAGCAGGTCAAAATACGTTACCAAATTTCAGATCGATCGGAGGTATGCGCTTTTCGGAAGTACACCCGAATAAATACAGCCTCGCTGTATCAGCATATTGAGGCTCGATGTAGGGTTTTCGTTTCGAATCCGGTGAACCCTACAAGCCTCGTATATTTTTTTTTTGAATTTATTCATCGTGACCCGATTGTCATGAAAGGTGTTTTTCTCACGGTTATCTCGCCCGTGGAAGGCGCATGAAAATGCACCGAGGCTGTTGGTTTATTTTTATTTATTTTTTTTTATTTCGCGCCAGCCGTGTTCCGTCCTGGCGGAAATCTCGCGTTCGCTTAACGGAAACAATCGAACGTTCTGTTGCAACAAAGAAGCGAGGTGAACAGAGTCCCAAGGCACGAACTGCTGATCGGTCGGTAACTGTAACGTACAGCCGCCGCCGCGGCAAAAAGTCAAACCTCGGGGGCTCTCGGGAGGAAAAATCCTCCGAGAGTCCCGAGAAGTTTTTCCAGCGCTCGACCGTTCGGCTGAGTCTGTGAAATATCGGGCGAACGCGGCGGTTTGTTCTCTTCGTGGAACTTTGCCGCGCGCACGGCGCAAAGTAAGCAAACAACGCGCATCGTGGGAGAGTGCATCGATTTCAATCGAAATCCGCGGCCGCCCGAGAGAAACGACGATATCCTCGGTAATAGTTACAGCAGCGCAAGTTTATCTTCAATAGCCAACATTGTCCACCTCTTAGAATCCGCTCACTGCGTCAAAGTCAAGATTAGTCGAGTCGTACTCGGTCGGTAACGAAAACTGCAATGAAATATTTCGAAAAATATTACGTGTATCAGTACTGTTCCGCCTTGCAAAAAAAAAACGCTTTAAACATAAATGTCAGCGGAAATAGCTTGAACCACGGTAAATCACACTAATAAATGGCGCTATAAACAATGTAACCCTGTCGGCCACAAAGTAAAACCGCGGCTCTAACCAACGATACTCAGAATTTAGAACATCGCTGCGCCGCAAATTTCCAGTTTACCCATCCAGCCGCAATCTTTATTCATTCTTTCGAAATTAATTACTGAATAACATTTTTTTTGCTGTTCATAAATTAAAAGAAAAAGAGAATCGAACCTCCCCCTAACTCCACTGTACTGTAAAACGGCGGCCTTTACCAACAATACTCAGAATTTAGAACATCGCTGCGCCGCAAATTTCCAGTCTAACCCATCCAGCCGCAATCTTCATTCATTCTTTCGAAATGAATTACTGAATAACATTTTTTTGCTGTTCATAAATTAAAAGAAAAAGAGAATCGAAACTCACCCTAACTCCGCTGTACTGTAAAACCGCGGCTTCTACCAACAATACTCAGAATTTAGAACATCGCTGCGCCGCAAATTTCCAGTCTACCCATCCACCCGCAATCTTTATTCATTCTTTCGAAATGAATTACTGAATAACATCTTTTTTTGCTGTTCATAAATTAAAAGAAAAAGAGAATCGAACCTCCTCCTAACGCCGCTGTACAGTACAACCGTGGATGTTATCTCTATAGAAAATTTCCACATGGGAAGAGGGTTTTGCGGAATACACACCCGACCGCAGGTACCATCGTCCTCTCTGTACTGTAACGCGCGCGTTTCGCGCTGTCTCTGTCCGACTCGTCGGCGCGCGTTCTTACAATACGAGGAAAGAGCGCATTGCGCTCGCGGCCGACGAAGACGATGGCGACGAGAATGGCGGGAGGGGAAGGGAGTGAGAGAGAGAGAGAGAGAGAGAGAGCCGCGCAGCTCGTGTGATGCGCACCGGTGATTCTCGCGAGGTCAGCGACTCTGGCAGCGAAGCAGCGCGAGCGCGAACAGAGTTAGTGGAGCGCTCAGCTCAACGTACCGGCACTCCGTACCTCTCGAGAGTAACTTTACGAAACGATGCGTGGCGATCGCGCCGAGCGAAGTTGGAAGGAAGAGCGGCGACGACGGCGAAGTCGGTGGCTCTTGAGTCGCGCGCGAAACGCGCAACAGGTACATAATTGAGATGAGGTGCGAAGATGAGAGGCTCACAATTGATCCGCGAGATATATTTACTTTGAGCCTATTGTGAATTGCTTGATTGGGACAACCTGAGAACTGCTTTGCCAGGGAAAAAATTGAGCGTACATAAACAAATGGCGTTCGCTCGAATAAGGAAAACCTCGCAGAGTGGATAACGCGTTCGGTCCGCTTCGAAAAACCGCGTCTGACTCGCGAAGAACATTTCTAACGTCATTCTCTATCGCGTTATGGAAGCTTTTTTTTATTAAATCTTCCTATTTTTTTTTACGAAAAACTGTCGAAAAAAAGGGCTAAATTCGATAACTTTCGTCCAAACCGCCGCTATTTTGTCAAATTTCAAAAGAAAAAAAGCTCCCTTAGCACGATAGCGAATTTCCTACAGATTAATAATCTTTTTGAAATTTTTGGTTCAGATCAAAATTGCGGCCGCAATCGTTAACATAATGCAGGACCTTTTTTTTAAACGAGCTATTTAAACAATTTATATCATTATTATACATTAAAGAAATGCACATAAAAAAAATCATTTTGTATTCTTCGAGAATGTACTTATTTATTTAAAAAAACCAGACCAATTAGTTCATTACAACTTAACAAAAAAAATTCGCGAAAATCATTGATTTTTCGGAGGGTTACACTGTGACGATCCCTTAAACCAATTCTCCAATTTCCATTATAATCTGCTTTCGAAGAAGAAGCTCTGTTAATTGAATTAAGGGTTCCTCGCGTCAGATTTGCGGCAAACTGCCGTCGGCTGATCGTTGCGACGAAGAAGGAACGATCCGAAACAATGTAGCGACGAAGCGAGACAATTAAGTACAGTCACACATATTTCTCACAATATATACAGCTGTTCGTTATCATTATCCGCCACATCGTCGTCGTCGTCTCGCCATTAGCCTCGCGCGCGCGCGGAGTTGGCCCTTCGCGATAGACATCCCTCGGCGATCACCCCTCTTCTTATTATGTGCAACAACACATTTCCTCTCCGCGCGCGCAATATTTACCTCCCCTTTCCGTTTGCGCGGCGCGCGACGTTCACAGGCCACGGAGTACGCAGGTGCATTAACCGGGCATCTAAGACGAGCACCGGCAGCAGCAACGCCATAAACTCGGTATAGTCTTAGAGACGCGAGGACGACGTCCGCCATGGGGCAGTGCAGTCGGCAGTCGCGAGCGCGGCGAGGCGTACGAGAATCGCTTCTCCGAGTCCGACAGGGGTTTCATCCTTTGCGCGCCTTGAACGCCAAGCTGCGTGCGACCGGCCATCCTCGGTGCAACCATTATAATTTTATGCCGAGCACGAAAGTTATCCGGCGTAAAATCGTATTCTCCTTTTTTTTTTCCCCCGATATTTTCTCCGTTTTCGGAAGAAGTTGCGTTGCATGCAATTCCGGAGAATAAGGCGACGGGCCTCGAGTCAAATTAATTGTTGCAAAGAAAAAGAGACTGCTTTTTATTTACCGGAAGTCGCGGAAAACTTTGGTTCCTTTTATTTTTCTCCGGGCGCGCGTATCGCAGCGGTTTTAAGGAGGCTTCAGCGCTTCATACTAGTCAAATCAGTGCTAAATTTTCAAAAGCATTTTTCTAATTCTTGATTGTGTAATAAATTGTTACGAGGTTTTACTGATGTTTCAGCAATAGTTCTTAATAGACAAATACATTCACAGCCGTGATTTGAATAGAAAATCGACTGATATATGCAAATTCCTGATGTAGGAAACTTTTTCTCTCGGTGTGCTTTTTATTTACCGGAAGTCGCGGAAAACTTCGTTCCTTTTTTTTGTTTTTCTTCGGGCGCGCGTATCGCAGCGGTTTTAATGATAAGAGGCGAATCGCTGATATGTTCTGACCTTCCACGATTATTGCTGTTAGCGATAGAGATACTGCACTACTGTTCGAAGTGCGCGGAGATATGGAAATTGCCACGAGCAAATTGGGGTTGCACCGCGACGAGAATCTTACGTGAAAAGCTGGCGGACTCGAGGCAAGGGCTGAGCGCTGAGATAAGCGGGATGTGCGGTCATTAGACAGCGTCAAGTAGGTGGGCATCAGACACAGCGGACGAGCAAACGGGCGGCTTCGGCGGCGGCCGACGAGCGTGGCGCCCGGGAGCACCGGAGCGAGGGAGAAAAGTAGCGGCGCGCGGCTCTCTCTTCGCCCCTCTCGACTCCGGCGACGGATAAAGAACGCCGGGGCGAACAAACGGTGTACCCGAAAGCGGCAGAGCGAAGCGGCACGCGGCGAACCGTGTCTCCGGCGAATGTCGAACGACTTCGTTTCTCGTTCTCAGCGCGCCAGCGGTATCCCTTCTGTTGTGTCTCAGTCACGCACTTTTTTGTTTTAAACATTTTCCCCCCCGTAACAGCGATATTCCCGTGATTCCGCGTTTCTCACACCCCGCGCGGGCCGCTCGTGGAAAGTAAATAATATGTACAGAAGAGCGTCGATTATCCGAACGATGATTTGGTTTATCAGAATTCGTCAATCATCCGAACAGCGATTCGGTTTATCCGAATTTTTGGGATTCCGAAATTTTGTCACTAGAAGAAAGAAAATCGTCGATTTTTTCCGAAGAAAATAGCTTGTTATATACAGTCCGGCGATTTCACCAGAATATATAATAACTAAGTGATAATAACTAACAATGTGATATTAATAATATTAATCCTCTATTAAAAAGTGCATGAGCAACCATTGTTGTCGATATAACTTTTTTTTTTTTTAAATCAACTAAAAAAGGGTTGTAACCAGTGTTTTCAGGGGTAGAATATGCGACTTGAGAACGATGGTATAGGTTAAAAGTCGATATTTTGAATATTGCTCGCGAACCGCGGTTACTTGACCGGTCATTTGTCGCGCTATTTAACCGGTTATTTACCGCCTCACATCACCGACTCTGCGCACGTTCTTTTCAACGCGAACGGCCCGTCGATTGTGGTGAAACGCGCCGCTTTATTGTTCTTCGGCTTGTCGGAAGATCTATTGTTTATAGATCGAAAAAAAAGTGTTAACAAAAGAGCCATGGCCGAGATTCCGCTGAGTTTAGCCGAAAAAACGTTTATTCTTCACGGAGTCGACGTGAGTACCTTTTTGGGCGGAAAAACATATCTTCGAACTTCGACGGATGCGAAATTCGAATGAAGATGAATGTAGATTTTCATTTCCGCTTGATTCTTTATCATTAAAAAAAAATCACGTTTTACCGTAAAAATAGTAAATAAATAAATAATAGCATCGTGACAACAGTACTGACGTTTTCGTTGCCTCGGTGTTTACATTTGTGGGTTATGTTTGTTTGAGGTTATGTTCGCAGCATTGAAGTTATAATATATAATATAATATATATAATATATAATATAATATTGGTGGTCGACAGGCGGATTTTCGAACCGATGGGCGACGCAGGTGCGAATATCGTTCGATGGAATTGGAGACGAAGCTGATGCCACAAACTCACGGCTCGGCTAGATTACGAATAGGAAATACAGATGTGTTGGTAGGTGTCAAAGTGGAAGTGGATACGCCGTTTCCAGACAGACCTTTCGAGGGAAAACTCGAATTTTTTGTAGACTGGTAACTAAATTTTCGACTTTTTTTCATGTCAATTTAACCCCTTCAGCGGCAGACGAAATCGTGCGCACATTTTGTATCTTTTATATTGAGTCTGCTATTTTTTGTTTCTAAATTTTGAGTTCGGATTCGTAATTAGCGACCCTTAAAGCTCCCGAGTACCAAATTTCACGAAAATCAATTTAGCCGATCGGAAAATAATTGGATAATAATCGGGAAATGCATGCGCTATAGGCGGCAGTGCCGCTGAAGGGGTTAAACGATAGAAATTTATATAAAAATTAACTTGCTATTTTTTTTACAGCTCGGCCAATGCAGCACCAGAATTTGAGGGCAAAGGAGGCGAAGAGATTGCCACTGAAATTAGTAATATATTAGCGACTGCTTATCAATCGTCCAATGCAATCGATCTCAAGCATCTGAGTATCCTTCCTCACCAAAAATGCTGGAAGATGTACGTTGATATTCTGGTAGGCAGTACTTAGCATTTTCTTTGCTTCTCTTACATCTTTTCTGTATCCCATTCTCAAACTACTCGGACAGTTGATGTCTCATTGTTGAAAAAAAAAAAACGCTGAGGCATCCTTAAAACGTCGATAATTCTTTGATTCGTTTAATTTCAGATTCTTCAATGCGGCGGAAATCTTTTTGACGCTGTCGGCGCTGCTGTAAAAGCAGCGCTGTATACCACTGAAATTCCAAAAGTCACCGGTGCGACATTGGACGGCGGAGAACCGGACATACAATTGTCCGACGATCCTTTCGATGCTGTCAGACTGGACACCAGAGATTGTCCACTTCTCGTCACATTGTGCAAAGTTCGTGGCATTTTAATTACATTCTTAAAAATTCTTAGAAGAGAGGAAGACGGAAAGAATATGTCGTATAAATAGTAAATAAAAAATGCGTGTTTCAAAGAATTAAACTGAAAAATGTTGCCAGATCGGTGACAACTGCGTCGTGGATCCAACTGCGGAGGAAGAGATGTGCGGTTCAGCCACCGTAGTAATGTCCATCACGCCCAAGGGACGAATCACGTCTACGGTAAAGATCGGATACGGAAGTCTGCAAACCGCGACGCTCATGAAAACGTTCGAGGTAGTTATTTGCCATATTTTTATTCTTGCCGTTTGTACCATTATTCAAATGGCCATGAACCGAATTACCAAAAACGGAAGAAATTTTTTTTTAAATGTTTCTATTTTTTTAGTTGGGAACGAGCGTGGGGATAAAATTGAACGATGCGATAACCGCTGGTCTCAGAAAAGAGGATGCATTGGGAGCGAAGCGGCAGATCGTCGGATTCCTTCGGTAGTCTGATTACCAATCATTTTATATTCATAAAATAAACAAATTACTTTACGGAACCTTTTTCACGTACATTATAAATATATTTACATGTTGCACGCGGAAAGTTCTTCAACGAACGTCAGAATACACTCGACATTTTTTTGATAATTACTGTGGGCTCCGGTTGCCGATGATTCCTACAATGATGATGAAAAACATTCATCGTATTCCGATTAATCGGTTAATTGCTGACTGCACTAGTAAATATTATACATACTTTCAAGTGCTTCAGAGTCAGTTCGCTGTCCGCTGAAATCGGGGCAACGTGATGGTTCCACACGCCCAGACACTTCACCCAAACGATATCACTCTGAAATCGAGCTACGTCCTTGAAAAGTTGCACGCAAGATTCCTGTGGGATTAAAATTTGCATATAATAATTTATTGATTCGCCAGTTTTGCCATTTTGCAATCACCTGTAGCACAGGATGCTGAAGAGCGCTAAGATACGGTTGGGCAATTTCCAACATTTGCCACAGTTCCCGCTCGTGAAGCTTCAGATCTCTCGCAAGACTCGCAGCTTGGGTTAAAATCAATTTTTGCAATTTGAAAATTTGCGTGAAGTTGTACGCGCTTTTCGAGTCTTTTTTGTAGCTCTCCTTGGCCGATTTGATCAGGAATTGCGAGAGAGACGGCAAGACCTGTCTGGTTACGAAAATAAATCGCGTAAATCAATTATCGAAAAGGGATAGACTGATAAACGAAAGGTAAAAAAATTACTCACTTGAGTGTGCGAGATCTGATAAAATCCTGGGCGACTCGTGCCAAAGTGCAGAGCAGTTGCCATGCCCGATTTATCACGAGTACATTGGAATCGTCGAATCTGCCCACCAACGGATGCCACATTTCGTGCACAATTGGCAACAATTGTTCGCTCCACTTTGACAAGATACAAAGTCCTTCCTCCATTATTTGCATGGCCAACAGGCTCTTCGCGACTTCCTTCGAAGGTAAAAAGTTCAGGCAACACCTTATCACACTCTCCGTCATCTTCACGTAAGACGGCGGCTCCGTCTTTTCATCTGTTCAAAAAGAAATGATCTACAATTTAAAAAAATAAATCACATCAAATAAAGACTTAATTCGACTTCGAAGCTACGCACCTTGTACATTATCGTAGACGGAACATTGTTCCGCAGTTCCATCTTCCAGTTCAGTCTCAATGTCACCAGGAGTCGTGACAATATCGTCATCCAAACGTTCGGAATCTTTTTTAGCGTTGCAATAATCGAGAACGGACTGTATAACGATTTCTGCGGTATTTAGAGTCGTTCTGCAGAAATTGTTATAGACGGAAATAAAATTATTCTATGGACAAAATTTAAAAAAAAAGAATGCCAAGTTAATTATTACTCGGTAATTTTTTCCTCGGCGTCACCACGATCGGTGTCGTCCGTCATTTTCCTTATACACATCACGAAAACGTGGAGAATTTTGAGCAAATCTTGAGAATTGCGTTGCCGGGAATTGGCGGACAATTGTGCGAGCGCAACTTCGACGACTTCCTTCGGACACGGCAACAGTTCCATTGTGCTGTATTTCATGACGACGGAGAAGACGTCGAGAACGCCTGGATTTCGCTCCACTCGGCGCATTTTCATTGTCATGTGATAAGAAACATAGTCCACGTTATCGCGCAAGAGATCCGCGACGTTGGTGTAGCTCTGCGAGCGCGAAATGTCCTCGAGGCACTTGAGACCCGTTTGACTCAACAAACTGTTTCCGCTTCCTGCAAAATTAGATTTCCGGGAAAATTCGAGAAACTTCCGAGATTCTGACTTTCTGACTTACTGACCTGCGCGTTCGATCACCAGGTACAAAGTCTTGAGGAGATACTTTTGATATTCCTCTTTGAGATTAATCGCCATAATTCCCAAACCTTCGGTGAGAAGGCAACAGTGAACAACGTTGCTCTGCGCATCGCCCAAGGTGACGTTATTATCGACTTGTATCGGTAAATACCAATTCTCAGGCTCGGTGTAATAATCGATTATTTGTTTGTGCATATTCGGCATCGACGGATCTTGAACTAGAACTGAGCATTCAAAATATTGTCCATCATTGATTTTTTAAAGATTGATATTTATTCTTAATGTGTTTATCAAATAATTGAATCTTTTGAAAGCAATTTTTAGGACAGGGAACAAACCTGTGGCAATCCAGTTGAGAAGTAACGTAAGTTCTTTCCGGTAGTGTGGAATTTCTGACATCAGATCAAAAATACAATCAACCAGAAGCACCGGATCTCCCAAATCACCGAGAAGCTTGCAAACCGACATTAACTTCTCTTCTGTGCAAGTTTCTCCGATGAACTTGAGACACTTGAACGAATTCGAGTTACCGTAGGTCGAGTCTTCGATATCTACAAAAATCTTCGTTATTGTAATACAGCAAATGAGTTGAAATAGAAATTTAGAAACGAAGACGTACCTTTAATTTGAACGTCTTCTAATACAGACACTCGAGAACAATCCAATTCAGCGACATAAACGAGGGCCAATACGAGTCTCTTCAAATGCGGTGACGATGCCATTACGTGAGGCAGTCTGTTTTTTCCTAGCAATCTTATATAGCCAGCCAATTGGTTCAAATAAAACAGCTGCATTGTGTCATCTATGGAAGACAACCAAAAGTTGATCGCAAAAATTAATTGATATTACCAAAGTCAATAAATTGGAATAAGATTGTATCCTACCGGATCTCCTTATCAATCTCGGTAATTTGGTGAGCAGGTTGTAAAAGTTTTCCTCCAAAATTTGGACAACCGGTCTCATTTCGTAATTCCTCGTTAATTTAGCAATGACGTCGCTGTTCAAAACCGCTGTCGCCAAATCCTTTACTTGATCCACTTTGTCTTCCGACAGCGATATTAAAATCTCCACGAGAACCGTCAAATTTTTCTTCAAATTTCTTCAAGAATCACAATAATGACTTACGTCGTTATTCGATCGGAATTGGATGAAGATTTAAATATTTGACTTAAGGGTTTAACATAATCAGGTACAAACCGCGAGCATTTCGAGAGCATCAATTTCACGGCAAGCACCAATTCTTTTCGCACTTGAAAGTGAGAGTGGCGGACAAAATTCATCAGCGACTGCATCGAATCATTTAATTTCGTTGATGCCGCATCGATCCATTCCGGACTTCTCTTTGCCATGTCTATGTACTTCTTCATTCCCTTGTCTCCTTCGAGTCTTAGCCGCATTCCTAATGGATCCGATGATTCATTGATTTTATCGATTCTTTGGACAGAACCAATCGTTGAGTCTTCCGTCTCTGCGCTATCTTCCATAATGAGACTTAATATTCTGCCGTATGCTCGTATCGACATCTGGAATCAAATTTTAGTACCCGTCAGAATAAAAAAAAAAATTCAGATCTATGCATAAACCGACCGTAAAATCAATGCATAAAACTGTACTTTGAATTTATCTACCATTGTAATTCTATGATTTTGTAGTTCACTTCCAAGTGCAATTTGACTAAGACCACCAACTGTTCCAGGTAAAAATAACATAAACACATCCGCAATCTGCGTTCTCAATACAATGTCATTGGCATCTGCGTCGTCATGAACATACGCCAGAGTCATCAACGTTTCTATAGCGGCGACCCTGCAAAATGCAATTGCGGCGCAATGTTTTATTTTCAGTTTAATTTGTGCTGCTACAACAAAATTATATTTATTTTCATTTTACTCTATAAACACACCTTAGTGAGCATAATTTTTCCGTCTTGGCTATGCTCATACACATGTAAACGCCTTGACTCAGCTTCGGAGCGTTTTTTCCAACGTACAAAGACTCGATGACGTTGCTATTGCTCCTTTTTATCAGATCGTTGATACACTTGACTGTGTCTTCCTTCAGCTCTTCGTGGCCGCTTATCACTGTGATAGCAAATGTATTTTCGTTGAAACCAGAGACAGACAATTTTTTTTTCTTTTTGCAAAACTTGACCGTAAATTATTGCGTGAAACAAAATAAATTCTTCTTACACATATTCGCTTGCTGGCCATCGAAAATTTGATAAATCAAGGCAGCGTAAACCTTGAGAAAATAGTTGAGCGACTTGATCCTTGTTTTTGAAATGACGACTCTGATCAATCGTACCAACTGTTGCTTCACGTCTTTGCTACAAGTGCAATGTACAAACAATTGCAATGTTTAGTAATGAGGTTTATCGTCGGAGTAAAAATACGTTACGCTTAATCTTTTCTGAATAGGGTAGACGTACCGTTTTTGGGCACTTTAGTGCCGATTGTGGCCATCACATTCAAAGGAATAATTCAACACATTTAATGGCATAAAAAATATATCGAGCAGGTCAATCGGCGAATTCATATGAATTTTTTCGAAACGTCAACACGTTTTTATGGTGAAAAAATAATTTCAAGAATAAATTAATAAAAATGGTCACAATAGATACAGTGGCCATTAACGGTACATCTATCCTAATCAGAGGAATATCATTTTTAGTAAAAAGTCGGTAAGTTGGATAACCTCAAATTTGTGTTGTAGAGAGGCTCCCAAATTTTCAGATAAATATATTCCGCACTATACTCAATAGCCGCTTCGCTATTCCGTTCGACGTAATTAATGAGGCGGACGGCATTTTCAGCGTTAGGCTCGGCTGACAAACGATCGCAGAGCGGTTGCAGCTCTTCGAAAACCGCACCGACACCTAACCTCTCCATCCCGAGTGTCAACAATGCAAATGACAACAAAGCCGCGTGCACTGCGAGACTCACATTGGACTGACGTAGTGTAAAGTCACCAGTGAATAAACGGTTAAGCAGAAAGATTTGCTTATCCTGAGTTTTTATAAAACGCAATATTTAAAAATTGTTTGCGAAAAATTTAACCGTTGACGTTTTGAGAATGTCAAAATATGTGAAACAGCTAAAAAAATCTCGTATTTTTATCGCAAAATATATAAAAATAAATACTAAAAGCCATAAATCCAAAAACACCAGTAAATGAACGAGCCAATCTAACCTGCAAGTTTTTATCGAAAATAACCTTCAGCGACAAAATAATCGCAGTGTATAGCTAAAAAAATTCACAAATTAGGAATCTAATGTTCCTAATTTTTGCCGACGACAGCAAAGTGATCGGCGACTTCGTGAAAAATGACAAGACGAGTAATTTTTGCAGTAACCGTCGTTGGGAAGGAGTGTTTATTGCTTTCATCCTGGATTGGCATTTCACGTTCACAAAAGTCCAACGCCAACTTCTCAACATTATTTTATTTCACAATGTAGAAACTCATCGGGCTCGCTCGGTGAAACGATGATAAAATTCGGGAAAAATGTTCGTTTTTTTACCGTACATTCATGTAACAATATATATAGCGGATAGAGGAGTGATTGAAATCCGGAGGATTGAAACACGACTCGACGCAACGTTATTCTCGCTAAAGCGAATTACAACTGTTATACATATCTTCTTCATTACAATCGCGGCGATCTTACGTTTATATGTATATTGGCTTATTCTCGACTGGATTAAAAGGTGACGCTTCGCACATCGACAGTCGCCGAAGGGGCAAACTTTACCCTCGGCGTAAATTGGCGGTTGTAAAAAATATAACAGTATGCATTTTTCGATGGGATTCCTATGAAAAGGTGAGACAAGCTTTTATTATAACGTTCACTTATAATTAGCCCTTTTCGGAACGCATCGGTATAAGCGTGGATCGAAAAGCGGTAATTTTGAATTATCGACTAGTACCGAAAATATGTATTCTTCATTGCGTGCCAACTTTAAAGAGAAAAACGAATCGAAAACAAAAACGAATTTTGGTAAAACTTGTTTCAAACTTTTATTCCATTTATGATTTTTTTTATTTATTTTTTTCACTGAAACAATTTGATATCTCGATAAACAAAAGTTACCTCTTTTGATGCACCTTAATCAGCACTGTATCTACTTTAACTTCTCTTCTTGGGACTTTCCTCGTCGCTGGCATTTTTTTCGCTACTTCCTTTAATCTTCCTCTTCTTCATCTTCTTCTTCCTCATCATCATCATCTTCTTCTTCGTCTTCTTCTTCCTCTTCTTCGCTATGCTTCTGGGATACTTTAACAACCTTTTGATCGGTAACTTTTTTTTCCTCTTCACTTTCGTCATCGTCTTCCTCCTCTTCTTCACTTTCTTCTTGCTCCGATTCTTCGTCTTCTTCTTCTTCGTCTTCCGTATCCTTCGTTTTTACCGTTGCCTCTTCTTTTTTCGCTTGAATCTGGTGTTCCAGTTTTGTAATCGTAGGATTCTCTTGTTTTTTGGTTTCCGGTTCATCTTCTTCTTCTTCGTCGTCGCTATCCTCGTCAGCCTCTTCGTCCTCCTCATCTTCGTCGTCCTCTTCATCCTCGTCGTCGGTGTCGGCAACGACCGCTTCGCTTTCTCGCTTCGTCCTCGAACCTCCGACCGCGGCGATATCGACCAATGGCTCTTCTATTCTCTTGCAATTTTCACCCACATCGAGGCTCTTCTCCTCGGTTTCCTTTATCAAAACGTTTATCGTTGTTTAAAAAGAAAATGCGAATTACCAGATCTAAAAAGTACCATTGGAAAAACAGGTTGCGAGAACAAAATGCCGCTCAAGTCGTTCCATTTTCCTCGGAATTTTACACTTTGGTCTGAATAATTACCAGAGACTTGTTTCGCAAAATTATTTCCTTATTCTGTAACCTGTTATCCCAATGATGAGCAATATAGTAAGACGAGAAAGTTGCACCGTTAAATATAAAATATGTCTTTTTTTTTAATTCGCAGAAATCTATGATTTCTTTTTGGTTGAAAATAATATATTTTCCGTGCGCGTAACTTGCTCGACTGATATGAAAAGCAACCGAAACTCGTTTTTGGTGAACTTACAAATGCCAAAGAACTTTCTATCTTTTTTTAAAGGAACGAGGACATTCTCTGCCAATTCAGCCACTCTTCGCAACACTCTTAGAACAGATCTGAGAGGTTCGAACGGTGTCTTAATAGGACGAAAACGCCTTCTATATAGCGATTGAAATGTTTAAGAATAAGCGGAAAAATGACAAATGGTTTCACTCGGTTGAAACAACAAATCTGCAGCGGTGGACGGTGAAGGGATTCACTACGATTAGTCGATCGGTTAGTAATCTCGACACTGAGAGAAAACCCAGCAAAGAGGCACAGTGTTAGGCAAACGATCGTATGAATTAAGAGAGATTCACCAAATAATAAATGGCTCCGGAGATTTTCATTTCGATTGTTTCGGTTCTGGTTATTCTAATACTTCCTTACAGCTTGGGTTTGATCGTGACTGATGAGCGAGAGGGTCATTTTGCCCGACAATACGACAGGCGCGTCGGTGTCGTCCTCCGACTGTTCGGCTTGCGTCTCCGAATCCGTCACCAGCAATTCGCATTGCGGTGGCAACGCGCCCTCCAGAAATATCGGTTTTGGCGGAGTCAACTCACGTTCCGGTTGACTGCGAACACATTTATCTTAATGCAATTTTTTCGCTTAAGCGATGATAAAACAGAATTATCACGAATTGCTGTTAACAATCGTTTTTCTGCGAAAGAACTGGAGTCACCTGTGCGCCTGTGATACGATTGGGGTCGTCGGCCGACTAATCTTCTGACCGCCCTCGCAGCAAGCCGTCATCTCCATTCCCATTACTTTAACAGTTGACGACGATTCATCGTGTTCCTCGACTCCATTGTGACTTCTACTACAGCATGATCTCGAAGAGTATTCGTCCTGCAACTGAAATCACCGATCACTCAGTACAAACGACAAAAAATCGGTTTCCTTATGTTCATAAAAAAATTGAACGCGAGACTTAAAAAAAATGTACAGTTATAGTCAGGTTACGCAGCGTTTGTTATTTAAAAAAATTAATTCACGTTGAAGATACTCTGCTTATCGCAATATTCACATCTCACAATTCATGCACACACGTCTTAGTTGGTATATTTCGAATTATGGTTGTAAGTTCACGACAAAAATTGAGGGGCTTGAATTATGGCGACACTTGGAACTTAACAAAAAATAGCTAAATTGCCAGTCTCGACGATCAAACCTACTTGAGCTTTAAAACTACGTCGAATAAAGTAATGAGCATCGATTTTCTCGCAAGCGCAGTGCGTTAATCGGCACATAAGTAACGAAAATGTTGGTATTCACGTCCAGCCAGTTGTTTTACATACCAAAATGCTTTAAACGAAATAAAAGAGGGGCTAAAGGAAATTGTACCTTCGAACTTTGGGGAACACCTGCCGGACCATTGGACTTTGGAGCCCCATCTACTACTCAAAACGTAAATTCATTTGTTGGTATTTGCAACGATATCGACATTTAGTGAGCGCATTAAGAGAACATTGAAACATTTTTTTCTTCTTTTTTCATCTGTCGAACTGCTTTCGCTACACTTAAGTAGCGATTGTGTAGCAAAACGCTCGATAGAAGTAAAAAGGAAAAAAACATATTCGTCGAGTCCGGAAGGGTGGGGAGATTTTTCGGCAAATAATAATAATCCCCGCTGGGATTTTCCATCGTTCCTACGTGAATAACGTAAAACGAAGCATAACTCGAGGGCAATTCCTTCTTTAGTTTCATTGTCGGATTTTCCGCGCAAGTTTCGCGGAAGCTCATGAAAAAAAAAAAAAAAAAAAAAAAAAAATAACAAATTAAAAACAGCAACGTGCACGAGTCTAAAATCTAGTCAAGTGACAAACAAAAAAACAAAACGAAAGAAAGAAAAGTCAACCGAAACGTTATTATACTGTGGATATGGCACCGAAAAAAACAGTGTCGTTTTGGTAAACCTGAGTCTCTTGATGAGGGCTATGCACAACCGTACGCGAGAGGCTGCCCATCTGTACGACTATTCTCTCCATCGCTGCCTCCGTGTCCACCAAACGTTGCCGCAGCTGATCTATCTCTATGTCTCCGGCGGCTTCTGTTCGTGCCCAGCATGTGCAACACATTACCAACACCGATTCAGAACATTCAACTCCGCGCAGTAAAACCTTTTCTGTCAAATTTGTCTTTTCCACCAATCGATCAAGCAAAAAAATCATTCTCATTCTTTTGTGAAATTTCGAAATGTTTTTTTTATCACAAAATAGTGAAATCCGTAAAAAATGAAAAATTTTAATTATATGACATTAAAAGTTGTACTTTTTTTTCAGCCCCGAATATTTCGTGATTCCAGTTGCAAAAGTGTTTGGGATATTTTCGAACCGCGAGATATTTTTACGCTTGTGAATGCTAAAAGATAAATGTGTGGTATCGTGTTTTGTTCGACTCTCTTCCGAACGGATTTCCACACTTACGTTCTTTCAGCTCCTCGATCGTAGGCGTCGGTCTCATCGGCGACGGCGATCGACGCTCTTTTCTGCAGTAAGGCATTCCGGTTATCGCGCTGCTCAGAGCTTCCGGGCTGAAGACTTTGTTACGGAATTCTCTCTCGGCTGCTGGATTCTGATATTCGGCGTAGATCGCGTTGTCCTCATTTTTCCGCATTACCTGACAAATAAATTGTACAATTAATTGGTTTATACTTGCATCCCCGCGCAAAAACGGAAGTATTAAAACAGTATTGCCTAAATATTAAAAGAGTCTTGAAATTGAAATATTCCAAGGCTGACGTATTGGAATAATACATACCGAGTAATACTTCGTGAAGTATTAATGAGTCTTGCGAGTATTTTTGAGCTTAGATATTTTTCGGAGCTGGTAAGTATTAGCGACCCAAGTCTAGCGAATTTATGAACTTTCGACATATACATAATAATACTTTCGAATATTTCCGACATACTTACCAGTAAGCTAAAAAAAGCTCGCAAGACTCATTAATACTTCTCGAAGTATTACTCGGTATGTATTATTCCAATACGCCAGCCTTAGAATATTTCATTTTCAAGACTCTATTAATATTTAGGCCTGGTGGGTTTAATACTGTTTTAATACTTCTGTTTTGGACGGGACCAGATCAACTATACCTTCGCTATGGTGTAGAGGAAAAACAGCACGATTCCCAATGTGTAGAGGGGCATAATAATCCCCATGCTGCTGTTTCCGCTGGGCGCGGGAACCACTCGTCCAGCTGCGCCCATCGGCGGCCTCATTTTTTGCACGACAACGTGATCCGGTCGTCCACTGACTTTTGGGACAATGTGCGACGATGGAATGGCTCTGCCACGTTCGCGCAGCGCTGGATGAAGACCACCGGCGTGAGGAGGTGTTCTGCGTTCTTGTCTTATGGGACCTGCGATAGAAATTAATTAAATTTAGCGATAGGGTTTAATAAATATTTGCATGATAACAAAAACAACAAAGTAAAACGAAAACGTATAAATAAAAATGTAACCACATGGCATTAAATTGGCGCCGAGACGTTGCCGCGTCTCTTGACTCGACAAAGTTATATTTGGAAGTTATCTCCTTAAGCTCCCGGGACAAGGCAATAACAGCAAATTGCGTCAGGCCTTACAACATTGTATTAGTCACTTTCAAGACGAAAAAAAAATGCAGTTACATTTTTGTGTTTTCTAATATCGCGGGTGACGGGAGCCGACGCGTGAAAAGTGTATTTGGAAATTTGACAATTGGCCAATCTTTTCCTCCCCCCCTCCTCGACGCGACGGAACCGAGGGTCCAATTTTTGGCCCACTGCCAATGCAAAATGGACAGCATTCGAGCCCCGCATATCCATTTATACCTTCTCACTGACCTTTGCAATGTTGGAAACTTCTGAAAGTCGCAGTTAGTATCGAGCCACGCAAACCGAACAGATTCGATCGAATTCGGCGATGCGATTGAATATATTCGATTCTCAATCTCAAGATCAGAAACCTCAGATTAACACTCGACATTTTTTTAATTCCCTTTTTTCCAATGTGTACGAATCCGAAGTAAATTCGTAACATTTTTTTTTTTTTTTTTTTTTTTTCGTAATATGTTACGAATTTATTTACTTTTTATCCAACTTTGTGTCAATAATGAGTCATAATATTATTGAGTTATTATTAGATTAAAACTACAAATGTTAGAATTGTTGTAAAAATGAGTTACACATTTTCCAAATTCCAATCCACAGCATTAAATCAAGTAAATGTTATTAATAATGTTAGAATTGTTATAAAAATGAGTTTTACATTTTCCAAATTTCAATCCACAGCATTAAATCAAGTTAATATTATTAATAATGTCAGAATTGTTATAAAAATGAGTTTTACATTTTCCAAATTCCAATCCACAGCATTAATTCAATGTTAATGTTATTTTCGTTATTTCTCCAAGGCGTAAATCATATTTTTCGTCCTGTTTCTTACTGTGAGGCATTAGAATATGATATCTTATGAGATGCGGCGTTCCCAGCTGCGAGAGCGGCACTCCGAAGTGCATTTTCAGGCATAGCGAACTGTTGAACGATCTTATCTCTTCCAGAACTTGTTTGTAAGTCTTTCCCAATCTTTCCTTCTCGGCGAGGAAAGACGACAGATCTATTCCACATCGCGCGAGGACCTCGTCTCTGCAGAAACTCGCACTTTGCGGCGTCAGTTTGCCCGACTGAAGGACGTCTCTTACTCTCGGATCCACCTGATGATGCCTCAGTATGTTCTTACACATCTCCTGCATTATGTCCACCGTATTGACGTCGCTTTCGAATATCACATCGCAGCAAGCTAACAAATGATAAGTTCCCTTTAAATTAATAATAATAAAAAAATACAAAAATGCCGTCGATATCATTTTTCGAAAATAAATTTATTTGTGAATTAAGAATTGCTGAAAATTACTAATATAATGTAAAATTATATTTTAAGTAATTCTTAAAGAAATACAAATTTTCGCAAAAAAAATGTTTGCCATCGATATCATTTTTCGAAAATAAATTTATTTGTCAATTAAGAATTGTCGAAAATTACTAATATAATGTAAAATGATATTTTAAGTAATACTTAAATAAATACAAATTTTCGCAAAAAAAAAAATGTTTGCCATCGATATTATTTTTCGAAAATAAATTTATTTGTCAATTAAGAATTGTTGAAAATTACTAATATGATGTAAAATGATATTTTAAGTAATACTTAAATAAATACAAATTTTCGCAAAAAAAAAAAATGTTTGCCATCGATATCATTTTTCGAAAATAAATTTATTTGTCAATTAAGAATTGTTGAAAATTACTAATATAATGTAAAATGATATTTTAAGTAATACTTAAAGAAATACAAATTTTCGAAACTTCTTAAACCCTCCCTAAGCTTTGTGCCACGTGACACGTAAAGTGTGTGCTCTCTCTCGCACTAAAGCGATCCCTATAGAGTCGTCTCTCTCGCACACCGGTAGCGCGAACTGAGTTTCACCTCGAGGTCAGAAAATCACCTGTTTCGGTCGGTAAAACAGGAACATCCACCATCCCCTTGACCGAACTACCTCAAATCCGAGATAAATATCGCGCACATAGTCCCAAAGCGAAGGTGAACAGCAAAAAAGTGTGGCACATAGTTTTGTAAAATGCAAAAATTCTAGATAAATTCATATTTCGAACTATTTAGCTAAACTCAAATATGTTTACGTACTTTCAATATGAATATACAAATGATCCACCAAATTTTCAAAAGTTATACATTTTCGCGAATACAAATTCTCCGAATTATTCGATTGTTCGAATATTAAGAAATTCGAAAAAAATTATGAATTATGGTAAACCAAAAATTTGAAAATGTTCTGAATCCCTGCTGAGCTTATTTCGAGCTCGAATAGAGGGATCAGCATTTTTTTTTAATTACGATTTTTTACCGTATCTGCAATTCGACTATTTCCCTAAGCTCGACAATGTTTACCTATTTTCTAATACCAGAAAAAAGAGATATATACATAACAATGAATATTATAGATAGAAATACAGTTGATTGAGTGAACACTGTCATTCGACTATTTCCCTAAACTCGACAATGTTTACTTATTTTCTAATACCAAAAAAAAGAGACATATACATAACAATAAATATATACATAGAAATACAGTTGATTAAGCAAAATGGTGTTGAAGTTTGCATCATTGGACACCACCGAAAAAAAAAAAAAAATTATTCTACCCAACCCAAAAGGATCGTACTGGTTATAAAAATGTATTATAACGATTGATCGTTATAATGACCTTTTAAAATCGTTAGAATCATTTTAAAACCGTTTGAATAATTTTATTTTTTTATTTTCGTTGTATTCCAACGATGCAAACTTCAGCAACATTAAGTGAACACTGACCAGGTCCATCGGCTGGCGTATGAAGCGTGCTGGCGGGTGTGCTCATCATCGGATAGAAAATCTTAGGCCAGAGAATCGCGAAGCAACCGGCGACGATGGCCAGAACGATGATCGTCTTTCGTGGACCGAACTCGGCGCTATCCTCCGCCATTTTTCGTCGTGTCTCGTCGTTCGTAACTCGCTCGTTATTGCCTCGCGTTGCGACGCCGCAGCCGCCGCCGCGATTCATGACGTCTCGCGCGACTATTTTATTTTTTCACGAACGGGGGGAGAGAGGCGCACGCGAAAGATCCGCACGATTATTCGTCACATCCAGGACAACCCCACCCGACGGATGGAATAAAAACACACGCAGAGCGAGTCGCGAGACGCGTGCGCGAGTCGCGCGGCGCGAGATCTCAGCGGACAGACGCACTCGACGGGCGAACAGCAGTGGAAGGCCAAGAGTGGCCAAGAGCCTAGCGAAGAACAGAGAAAGAGGAAGACGGAGAGAGAAAGAGAGAGGGAGATAGATAGATGAGAGAGAGAGAGAGTTCTCGTGGAGCGCAGAGATGACGAGCGCCAGTAGCGAACTGTCGTCTGCTATTTCTGTCAATAGAGCAAGGCCGTGATGCCGCCTCTCAGAACCCCCGTAATATACCCCCGGATATACCGAAAGCTCTAGGGCGACGACTCCTGCGCGTCGATCTCGCGCGCATCTCTCCTCGACGCGGCGATCTGTTTTACCGACTCGTATGTGAAATACGGACGGCGATAATAAAAACTGTAATGAACGATGTTATGCGTATTTGTATTTACAGCTAAAAATGCATTCACTGCGGGTATCATCAGCGCAGTGAATGCATTTTTTCGTTTAGCTGTAAATACAAATATGAGTAAGATACATTACAGTTTTTGATACCGACTGATACTTTGATACGAAAGCTCTAGGGCGACGACTCCTGCGCGTCGATCTCGCGCGCATCTCTCGTCGGCGCTCTGTTTTATCGACTCGTATGTGAAATACCGACTGCCGGTAATAAAAACTGTAATGAACGATGTTATGCGTATTTGTATTTACAGCGAAAAAATGCATTCACTGCGATTATCATCAGCGCAGTGAATGCATTTTTTCGTTTAGCTGTAAATACAAATATGAGTAAAATACATTACAGTTTTTGATACCGACTGATACTTTGATACGAAAGCTCTAGGGCGACGACTCCTGCGCGTCGACTTCTAAAAAAAAACACCCTTCGGCCAGTCTTCTTTACCGACCGAGTGCGCTTCGCGTCTCTCGACTCTCCCGCGCCCGAGACGGTAACCTCGGTCGGTAACCTCGGTCGGTAACAAAATAGCAACCCGCGGATGGGTATCATCGAATGTTTCCGAAAGCATCAGCGACGCTGTATTCAATTTGCACAAACGTCGATAATTTCCGCTTCAGGGGAAACCCCTTCGACCAGTCTTCTTTACCGACCGAGTACGCATCGCGTCTCTCCGGCGCTATGGTCCCCCTCTCGACGGCTGGCATTTTGGCTAACGTAGTGACGATCGCCCATTCGTCGCCGTCGCGGCGCCACCGTCGCGCGCGCGTCACATCCGCCTAACGCCGAAGCCACGCGCCGCGCCATTCGCCATTCGCCATTTTGTCACCGTCGCGCGTGGACATTCAGCCGCTCCCCCCTCCCCGCCCCCCGCGCGAGGCAGCGTCCGGCCGTGAGACACCAAACCGCGTACGTTCGGCATTTACCCATCGACACGATACCCTCGACGACGTCGACGCGCTTCTTCGCGTGACGAAAAAAAAAAAAAAAGGACGCGACTGTGTTTAGTGAAGTCGCCCGCGAGGCTTCCGAGAGCCCGAGGATGAGCTACGGACGGCCACCGCCCCGCATCGACGGGATGGTGTCCCTCAAAGTCGACAATCTGACCTACAGGACGACGCCGGAGGATCTCCGTCGCGCTTTCGAGCGATGCGGCGAGGTCGGCGATATTTACATACCCCGCGATCGCTTCACCCGCGAGAGCCGCGGCTTCGCGTTCGTCAGGTGAGTCGTCTTCGTCGTTGGGTTCTCCGATTCGCAGCACCAGAACCGGCATCTTTTTTTTTATCGAAGCCTCCAAATGCGCAAATTTGGCGCATTTTAGCACTGTGGATATTATTGACTTTTTTGTGATTGGCTACTGAGGAGTTTTTTTGATTGGTTACTGAGGACTATTTTTTTGCCTCTGCGTTGGTGGTTAAGGGTTTTTTTTTTCGCAGGTTTTACGATAAACGCGATGCAGAAGACGCGCTGGATGCGATGGACGGTCGTCTTTTGGACGGCAGGGAGCTGAGGGTGCAAATGGCTCGCTACGGAAGGCCCACATCGCCGCACAGAAGTCGCGGAAGTCGTCGCCGCGGAAGGTGAGGTCGATTTTTAGCGTAACTGTGAACGTAGAGCTACGGTTGGCAAAGTCCTTCGTATTCGTGACACTACAATTGGAGTGCGGGGACAAATTCTGGGGTTGTTTGCGGGAAGTTTTATTTGGTTTAAAAATTTCAAAACAATGTTTCAAATTTTGTGGAATATGCTGTGAAATTTTCATGGCAATAGAGTCGTAAAGAAAGGAAAAAGAAAATGAAAGTTCGCTCCGCATTTGCATTGTCATGATCGATCGATTGGCAACGAACGGCATCTGCTTCACAGATCGGGAAGCCGCAGTCGGGACAGACGACGTTCTCGTTCCAGATCACGCTCGAGGTCCAGAAGCCGCGACAGGGAACGCAGACGCTCCTACAGTCGCAGCCACAGCCGCTCGAGATCGGACAGTAAGAGCTCCAGAGGAAAGTCACGCTCCAGAAGCAAGTCCGCAGACAGACAGAAGGACAGCCGCTCAAAGTCAAGGTAATTAACGAAATCTCGTCCCAAGGACTTCGATGAACCAACGCAGCAATTTGTTCACTCGAAACTTTTACCCCTTTTCTAAATTCATGACCTGGTATTTTTATTTATTTATTTAGTGGTAAAAGATTTTTATTGACAGTACCTTTACAGATTTTTTTTTCTTGTATATTTTTTTTTAAATGGTATAATCATGGTTTTTAACCGAACATGCATTGCCAATAGGCCATCGACCGGAGTCATTATTTATTTATTGATTTATTCAGCCACTATTTATGTATTTATTTATTTATTTAATTTTATATATGGTATAACGAAACGCAATTGATTCATACGATTAATCCAACGATTGTGAAAAAACGACAATTCCAGGGACTGAAGACCGCAGCGCGAGCTGAAGAGTTAACAACGGTGTACGTGAGATGGCGGAGAAAGTCTAGAGCAGATGTTTTCTGACGTTCAGAAAAGAGAGAAAAAAGGTATTCTAATACTCTTCATACCTAAAGAAAAGAAAAAAAATGAAATATGAAAACAAACAAAAAAAAAAAAATTATGTCCCACGCATTGGCACGTTCGCATCTACTTTCATTTTTCACATTAACCACGGTTACGCACTTTTCTCTTGGGTTGACAATCGAGAACCCACGAATAATTTTAATTGAATATATAATATTGAATAATCGGAGACGAAAGTAACGACTCCGTCGCGACGGGATTGTTATTGAACTTGATAGACACAAACTAAAGAAAAAAAAAAAGAAGCAACAAAGGCAATACGAACATTTTTCGCTGGAGCGTTCGAGACTAGTTCTCCCATTCTCCTATTTAGTGACGAATCGACGAGACAAAGTCGCGTTTTTATCTTGTCGAATGCCCCTCGATTAACGGAACATTCAAGTAGCAAAAAAATGTTCATCCGAATTAATCCTCG
This sequence comes from Itoplectis maculator, assembly GCA_964034905.1. Classification (NCBI taxonomy): domain Eukaryota; kingdom Metazoa; phylum Arthropoda; class Insecta; order Hymenoptera; family Ichneumonidae; genus Itoplectis; species Itoplectis maculator. The sequence goes on from OZ035863.1 coordinate 8,833,649, forward strand.
TGTCGTCTCAATCGCCGCCATCAATTTCGCGGAAAGTCGATCTCGCAATAATCGCCACATTTGGTGACGGCGATCGGTCTCCGTTGTATTAATTTAATCGCGAGATAGATACCTTAGCATTTTGTCCCCCCGAAAATAAAGGTTTTTTTTTTGTTCATTAGCGATTAGCTAAATTTCTGTAACAAAACGATTTTCGAGAGAAAACGTAATTGAGTAATTCCAGCATCTTTCCCAATAGACACGCCGAAAAAATGGCTCGAAAAAAAAAAAAAAAAAGAATACATAGAGTTCGCAATGTGTAGAGTTCGTTAGACGATAAGTTTTGCGTTTCTGTAACTACATTTGCAGGTTTATTTATGTAAGTTTGCCATTTATAATAAAGTGTAATGAAAAAAAAAGAACAAACGAAGAGGACAAAAGAAAAACAATGATAACTTGTGACGAGGAATGTGTGCATTATCGAGATATTGTTGAAATATATTTCTCGTAGGCGTCGGAATATACTTTCACGGGGTTATCGAGAAAAAACAAAGTCATAGGATTGTCGCCATTCGCGACAATCGCAATATTCTATTTAACGATTCGAGAGAAAATTTGTCGCGATCGCCACTCAGGCGTTTATCGACAAAGATTCCCAACTGTAATCAGGTGTAGATCAACAAAAAAAAAGCCCTAAAATTATATGTAAAGTATTTTGACGAAAAAAAAAAAATACCTGCCTCACATTGATCTTGTTATCGCATTTCGTTGTCGACGCGTTTTTTCCGAAAGATTGTCACCTTTTATCGACAGTTGGGCATATTTTCTACCTACGGAATAATCGAATAAAAAAATAAAATATATTTATCCAATTAATCATGAATTTTCTGGTGGATGCATTTTCGATGATTCTCAGACAAAAAATGCCCAACTCAGTCAGCGACGTACATTTCACCTTTTAGCGAATTTTCTACCGTTTAAGACCGTACAATATCATCATACTTTATTTCTTCCTTTCACCATACAAAAAACAAACCAAATTTTTCACAAATTCTGCATATACGTATATTTATGTATGGCCGTCGATTGCTTCGCTGACTTTATCCTCAATACGTCTACTTTGATTAAAATTACTTTAGATCGGACTGCAGTCGTCGAAATGGATGGGGATCAAAATAACGAATGACCAAAAAGCGAATGGCCAAAATAGCTAATTTAAAACCAACGAACGTCCAAATCTAGAATGATCATCATTACGGAATTCGCTATTTTAGCCATTCGGTATTTTGACCCCACATTTTATTAAAATGCAGTTAAAATTGCGAATGATCAAGATAACGAATGACGAAAATAGCAAATTTTGTAATGATGGTTATTCTAGATTCAGACGTCCATCATTTTTAAATTCGTTATTTTGGCCATTCGCTTTTTGGTCATTCGTTATTTTGATCCCCACTCGTCGAGATAATCGATTGCCACACATAAATACTTGTATATATATATCTCCATATATATTTAATAACGAATAAATTCGTGAAACCACTACACACGGATTGAGATTGAATAATGCGACGTTAACTAAGATGTAATCTTTATGGTGCCACAGGCGGTGTAAAGGCGGTGGCGTGGCGGTTGTAGCGGATGATGGGGGTAGCTGAGTAAGCAGTAAGCGGATGTAGCAGGGCTGTATGCAGTTTGCTGATTGTCGATGGCGGTACGGTGTTCTGGTCTGGTGAAAAAGCAGGTTCGCGAAGCTATTTTTCCGGGTTTACGGGGTTCGGAGCGATTATACGGACGACGGTGTTTTCGTCGAGAAGAAAAAAAACGAAAAGTGAAAACTAGAACGAGAGAGAAAGAGAGAGAGTGAGAGAGAGAGAAAGATCGAGAAGCAAGTGATTTCCGGAGGATCACGGAAGCTGTGAAAAAAAAAAAAATATCTGTGTCGTAGCGGATAAAAAAAAAAGCGTGATCGGCAGAGTTCCGATATTAACGGACATCCAACGCTGCGGCCGGAGACGAACGCACACAGAGAGGCGTGTACGTCGATAATGATCCCCGCAACTCGACGAAATTCTTCCGGGAACATTATCGATGCAACATGCGAGAGAAAAGCAAAGAGAGAGAGGAGAGCGTGCGAAAGAAAAAAGACACACGGCGGAGTTGCAGAGAATTTTCTATGTAGGTGAGAAATCGGAGGCACGTGGCTGATTTTTATGAACTGGAACGAATCTTCGTGTACCAGACGAGAACGTGAGTTTGTATATTTATTATAAACTTGTCCAGTTGTCCACCGAGATCCAACACCGTCACGCGCGATTTTTTTTTGTCAAAGATTTGTATTTTTTTTTCGATTTGATTTTGAGACGCGAGTGCAACGAAATATTTGGAGATACTCTGAGAAGACATTTCAGTAGACAAAATCATTTTGACTGACGTTCAGTTTTTGATTGATGGATTTTTTTTTTTTTTTTTTTTTTTTTTTCGTGGTTGTAGAGAAAATGATAGTCGAGTCGAGTTTAATACTGCAAAACTCGCGTCGCGATTCGTCGAATTGATTTATTCCAGATTCCCAGCGGAAGTCCAAAAGGAGCCGGAAAATCGAGAGGTAAGACGACTACTTCATTGTGAGCAGATTAAAAAATATATGTCAATCCTTTTGGTACCCTCAGTTTGGTGTACTTTGCCTGTCTTATTTTCTGTATCACTAATAAACGGGGATGTTACTGAGAACACTATTTTATTTTTATTTTGTTCGGAGTCACCGCGAGTCTGTAAAAATGAAGAACTTCAGATCGGCAGACCGAATAACAATACTCAATTGCAGTTTTTATTAAACAATCACTTTTATACCTTCAACATTATTATAACACCGATCGGGATTTTATTCGCGAAGAATTTCTCGATAATTTCGCTGTAGGAGTTCAGCAAGCGTCGTGATATCATTTTTTTTTTATTATTATTTTTTTTTTAATGCCAAGTGCGCGTGCACCGAGCGACTATTACTTGTCACTGTTATCTAATCATTTTGATTGACGGTCCTTTGCACCGGTTTACAGTTTCAGAGAGCGACCAACAGACGCACAATTAATGATTACTTATCGCATCTCTCGAGATGTAAATTAGTCTCTCAGTGCAACGAAGATTATTTTTATTTTTTAATTTTTCTCAGCTGCAGACGAGATGAAAAAAAATGCGAGTCTAAAGTCAGAAAGCTGAGTAGGAAAAATACGAAAAAATTTCGTTTTGGACAAATAGATATTTCTTTTATTCCAGTCAACTTGAGAAGCTCAAAGTGACGATGCGAATTTGCAACTCAATGCAACAGATTTTTTTTATATTTTTTTTTAATGCGCATATAAAAATAACTGAACCGGTGGCGATAAATTTGATTCCGGAAGGGACGCGAGAAATGCGCAAATGCGAAATGCGGAAGAGTCGAAACATTTGACACTGATTCGCTTTGCCGCAGTGAACACAATTAATATTCAAGTATCACAGAAATCTTGCTAACTCTTATCGGTTTTTTTTTTTCTTTTTTTTTTTTCGCTAGACGGCGATGATCGTCATAAATGATGTTCAGAGTCAGCGACTGAACTGCACTTCACCCGTTTTTCGGGGCGACACTTCCCATCGGTGGAAATCACACTCGTCGCCTGTGCTCAAAGCATTGCAATCGAGGATCGAGTCGGGTGGAACGTTTTAATGATCGTCAATTTCAATAAAGTCGTAACAAAATATCACCTTTTTTATTTTCGTTTCTCGCGCTCGCGAAGCGGAATTTTCGAGACCAACGACAGAGTCGCAAAAAGTGTTAATAATCGCATCGCTGTACAATCTTTTTTTTTTTTCCGTCGTTTCTACCCAATCGCGTCTCAACGTCACTCGACTAGAGCTAATGGCTTCTTCTTTTTTTATTTTACTCTACGACAAATATCGAGACGCAACGAAAATGCGTTCTAGTGCCGTAAAATGCGGAGCGGGAAATTAAAAAAAAATAAAAAATTTAATGCACGCGTTATTCGCGCGCGTCGACTCGTTTTAAAATTCTAGCGGCGCGTCGGAACGAAGACAAAAATCTTATCATCGACGTTTATCGTAACAAACTATTCGGCTTTTGGTTGGCGTTTCGCGCCGCGGGAAGATCATTGGATCTTGCTCTCCGGTTTGACGACGTCTCGCTCGGCTTTCGGCTTTTCGGTCGCAGGGAGGAAATTTCGGACGACGTGACCGATCGCCCAGAAAATACCGACGATCACGTGACCGCAGAAATAAACGTCGCTGTAGTATCCGTACGTCTTGTGGAAGGTCAGCGTCTGAAAGCCCATTGATAGGTACGACATGCACGACAATCGCACGACGAATAGCATCGCGTGCAGTGCCTTTCGAGCCTGAAATCAGGAATATTTTGATCCATTAGTACAATTTTTAATATCGCGAAATTTGGAAGTTTCTATTTTTATTTATTTTTTCTATTTTCAGAAAAAAAAATAGAAAAAGGTATCAATTTTTGTTTTTTTTAATATCGCGAAATTTGGGAGTTTCTATTTTTCTTTTTTTCTATTTTCAGAAAAAAAAAAAAAAAAATAGGAGAAGGTATCAATTTTTGCTTTTTTCTCGTCGAATTTTTAATTTTTTTTGTCAAATAACGAAGAACAGGGTTTTCAAACTACGAAATTAATTTCTTTTTGCAAAAAACGCGGGACTCTTGGAAAAATGTACGATTTTTGAGGGTTCGACTTTAAAATTCAATAGCAATATAGTGAATGATCAATAAAAAAAATAAAATAACCTCGATTTTAGTGAAGTGACAAAATTTCGAAAAAAAGTCATTCTTCGCGTTTTTCCCTTCAAATTTTCTATTTCGAGGACAATCAACGGTCGGAATTTTTGCTGAAAATTTGCCATTGAATAGGACTTTTATATTCAATCACAATATAGTGATTGATTAATAAAAAAAAAAAAAATAACCTCGAATTTAGTGCAGTGACAAAATTGCAAAAAAAATAGTCATTCTTCGCGTTTTCCTCGAAATTTATATTTTTCGAGCAAACGGTGCTTTCTGAATATTTTGCTGAAAATTTGCCATTGCATTTGGCGAAAATTTGCCATTTAAAAACTGACTGTTGACTTTTATACTATGAAATCGGATTTTTTTAATCGCTAAAAACGCAAGAAAAAAATATTCCTCACCGCGCTGCCTTCCATGGTTCGATTGTAGAACTTGATGTACATGTCCTCGTAGGGAAGGAAGAGAATAACGGAGACAATGGTGACGTGATAACCGAGGGCGTAGCCGTGCCACAGTGAGGACAGTATGAAGGTCGCCGGGGTTCGGAGGATTTTGTGCGGAAATTGTTTGTACACGTAGGCGGCCATCCAGTATTGAACCGTCGTGTTCCACAGCTTCATGGCCTTTCTGACCTCGTGACACGTTTCGACGCCGCGAATGTCGATGTTGTGAACTGTCTCAAAGTCCATTTCCTCCTTCTTCAACCTGTCGTCGTCGTCGGCTCTGCAAAGAAAAGCATTTAATTTATTTATTTATTTTGATTACTCACTCGGTTCAATTGGTGCTCTGTAAAATCGTGGAAATCTCACAGCTCCTCTGCCTCTTTGTATTTTCGCGGTCCCAGACCCGAAACGGTTTCGCAACTCGTCGGATAAGCTCCCAATCCAGCCATTTGACAGACGCACTCTGATAACGTCATTCCCGCGTAAATTCGCGTTCGAAACGTCACGAACGACGGATAAACGTACCAAATGCGGTACAGGAATGATCGACTTCGAAATTCATCGGTCGGGACGTACTGAAATTAATATCAAGTCAAATTAATGTCAGCAAAAAAAAAAAAAAAAATTAAAACACGTGGAAGAGGAAAAATAAATCGAATACATTAGAGGGAAATAAATATCCTGATATCAGATGCAGAACAATGAGAACTGCGATGGTTTTCAATTTTCCCTGAGTCTTTTCCCAGCAGTTAGTGTACTTTGCGTATGGTTTGTTGATGCAGTCCCAATAACTTCGGTAGCGATAATAGGGACCTGAAAACAGACGTAAATTGCATTTAATTTTAATAAAAAATTTAATTTTCATTTAAAAAATGATTTTCATTTAAAAAATGATTTTCTTGTATTTATTTTTTATATTTATATTTATTTATATATTACATGTATATTTTTACTTATTTTTCTTATTTATTTGGGATGCAATAGGTTTTTTTTTTATTTATCTAATAGCTAATCAGATAAAAATCCATCAGATAATATTTCATTTCCAATCCCATTTTTAGTATTAAAAAAAATAAAAAATTTCCGGTAAAAATGTTCGAATCATCAGCTGAACCTGATTAAGGCGACTTAGCCTTGAACTACGAAAATACATTCGAGTGATTGTAGTTAACATTGTAAGTAGTCATTGTATTAGGGTCAATTGGATGCAAATAAAAACAAGGTTCCCCGGAATCTATTGCCTGAAAAAAAAAAAAACGTATCCACGAAGCAAAAAAATCGTAACTTGCCAGTGAGAATTCCCATGTAGCTGAATCCGTAGTGAATAACGTCGAGAAACTCGACGTTCTGCATGGCGTTAACGCTCGACGTAACGTCGCGCGCTTCCTCGCGCTTCGCCGCATCGATCTCGAAGCCGAGTCCGGCGAGACGCAGCGTGAGCAACATCTGAATGAGATTCGTGTGAGCTGGTGCTTCTGGAAGTCCGAACCAATGGCCCAATCGGAAGACTACCAGAAGATAGAAAAACATGAAGAAAAAGCTCACTACGTGGCGTTTTCTGCAATGTCAAATACAGTTTCAACTAGGATAATAAATAACGAGCGTCGAGCTAATTTTTTTTTGGGATGCAATAGGCAAAATCTTTTTTCGCGACTAATTTCTAAAAAACAATATTACGAAGTTTGCATCGTTGCAGTATCTTTTATTTCTCTCTGTGTGGAATGCAACGAAAATAATTTAAAAAAAAACATTCCAACGATGCTAAAATTATTCTAACGATTCTAAAAAATAACGATTAATCGTTATAATAATTTTTTATACCGAATACGATCTCTTAGGTTTATTAGAATAATTTTTTTTTTTTTTTTTTTTTTTTTTTTTTTTTTCAATGTGATGTTGAAGTTTGCATCGTTGGAATGCAACGAAAATAAAAATAAAACATTTTAAAGATGCTAAAATTATTCTAACGATTTAAGAAAATGTTGTTATAACGATTAATCATTATAATAATTTTTTATACCAAATACGATCTCTTGGGTTCATTAGAATAATTTTTTTTTGTCATTTTCGTTGCATTCCAACGATGCAAACTTCGAAATCGTAAAAAAAATATCTCGCGAGCTGCAAGCGCCGATTAAATGTAATTGCGATACAATTTCTTTCGACCGTCAATCGTTCCTGTCGACTCGGACGCTCCGGTGCAATTTATTGCGAATAAATCGAAGCGACGTTAAGCGGTTAGCGTGCACGTCGGCATCGCTGCTGCCGCGACTCGCGTGCGGCGTTATCGCCACGAGAATGATAAGCGCCGAGCGAAACCGACGGGTCGGACTTGACTGAAAAATCGATTGTCCGCAGATTACCCTTCTAGTTCCATAAGCCTAACTCTAACCACTAAACTCTGGACTCTGCCTTTTGTAATGCAAAATTGTATACCGAGTTTTGTTAAACCCAAACGTTGGCTATGTTTGAAATAAAAAAAATATACCAAATTACTGTCTAACGAGAGAACGAAATATCGTTGCGATTGTTCGTCTTCTCAGGGCTCTCAAGAAGCCTCGAAAATGATACTGCGGTTGCGTAACATTCTTTTTATATATTCCGAGAGCCGTAGCAAAAGTTTGGATAACTGACCGATACCTGGTTCACTTCGTCCTTCGCATCGCAGTCCCTTATAACAATTTATTGGCTCTCGACGTTGCGAATTTTTCTTCGCCAAAAGCAATCGCGCTGCAAACAAAATCTGCGTGAAATTTTTTATTCACCGGTAATTAAAAATTGTACGAATTGCTGCGGTTAAATTTTTTTATAAAATTTGCGCGGGTCGTTCGACTGAAGCAGCAGCGATTAAAACAAACTTTGGTGTCCAATTTTTTTTATACAGGTAATTAGTTCAAGGTGACGTGAACAGTTCGAAACTCGGTCGGTAATGAAAAACGTAACTTTCTCTTTTTCTCTCAATGTCCAAAATTGTCTGCCAAACGAAAATAGGACGTTGAAAACGCCGAAAGCTACGTCCCTGACATTTTTCGCGCCCTGGAAATCAACGCCCGCTGCTTTTATGTCACATCACCTTGGGAAAAAAAAAAAAAAAAAAAAAAAAAAAAAAAAAAAAAAAAAAAAAAAAAAAAAAAAAAAAAATTCTTCAATATTATTCATATCTCAGCAAAAAAAAAAATCCAAAATCGCAGTCGGTCGACAAAAACGCCTTTTCGTCCTAAAATAATAAAAAAAAAGTTCCTCAATAATATTCATATCTCAGCAAAAAAAATATATATTCCAAAATCGCAGTCAGTTGACAAAAACGCCTTTTCCTCCTAAAATAAAAAAATAAAAAAATGTATCTCAATAATATTTATATCTCAGCAAAGAAAATATTCCAAAATCGCAGTCAGTCGACAAAAACGCCTTTTCCTCCTAAAATTAAAAAAAAAAAAAAAAATCGTGCTATCCCGCTCAAATATAAATCCCCCAAATTCATCGCGAAAGATTTTGCCAATCGCCGAGAAACATCGCAACGAGTCCGAAGCGAGGTGTATATAACATAATCTCGTCGACATTTACCGCCACGAGCACTGAGTGAGGATGGCCGCGTTGATGAGGGTGGATAGTATCGGATGGGCCACGTGACGTCCGGATACGATCCATGCGATCGCGAGACCGAGTCCGGTGCTGACCCATCGCTTGCTCGTCGCGTCGGGCAGCCGACGAAACGCGGAGCCGAAAGCGACACTCGCGAGCAACAGACCAACGTATATCACATCGTCGATGAACATGATTGCTGATCTTTCCTTTCGTCTTCTACTTCGGTGTCAAATTTCACAGGTGACTCTCCTCACGTTCACTCAGCCCTCAGCCTTAGCCGTTCACTCAGCCCTCAGCCGTTCACTCAGCCCTCAGCCTTAGCTCAGCCGTTCACTCAGCCCTCAGCCTCAGCCGTTCACTCAGCCCTCAGCTCAGCCGTTCACTCAGCCCTCAGCCTCAGCCGTTCACTCAGCCTCAGCCTCAGCCGTTCACTCAGCCTCAGCTCAGCCGTTCACTCAGCCCTCAGCCTCAGCCGTTCACTCAGCCCTCAGCCTCAGCCGTTCACTCAGCCCTCAGCCTCAGCCGTTCACTCAGCCCTCAGCTCAGCCCTCGAGCTGCCGCTGCTGCTCAGCTGCCCCGAGCTGCTGCTTTTGCTGCTGCTGCTGCTGCTACACGATCGACGTCCGCGCCACGAGACGACTGCACCGCGACTGCAGCTGCATCACTCGCGCGCCGAGGCGACTTTGCCCTCTTCGTCTACGTTGTCGACGTTGTCTGAGTCGTCGCACCAGTGTCTCGTGTCCCTCGCGCCTCTTGTCCGTCGAGGTACTTAGGCTTGAGCTTCGCGATTGAGACTCGAGACTGAGACTGCTTCGTAGTGTGAGCTTCGTGGATCAACGAGTAGAACGAATACAGACTCGGGTCCGGTGAGAAGGGGCGGTTGGAGGGGGAAGGGAGGATGAGGAGGAGGAGGAGAGGAGGGAGGAGGAGGAGGAGGGCTACATATGTTCGCACGGCGATCCACTGACACTCGTACACCGCGAGCGTCGCGCCAGCCACCTACGAACACAAACTTCGACTTCCACTTGTGTTCTCACCGCCGGCCGATCGCACCGCAATTGAGGCTCGTTCGAACGACGCCACAGCCAACCGCCAAGTAGTCGTGTGGACATTCCGCGGATCAACGCGAATACAGATGAGGGACGGGAAGGGGGGTGGGGGGGGGGGGGGGGTGGGGGGGAGGTTACATGTGTTCGCTCGGCGAATCGCCGATGAGCACAGAGCTGGTTAGCTATAGCTAAGTAGATACCGACTCGTGTGTCAGACAAGAAGCTGGCGAGGCTGTTGATCGCTAATCAGATAAAAATTCGACTGTAGTCTGAACTGTCTAATCAGATAAAAATTGGACCACGAAATTCGTCTGCAATTAATTCGACAGCTACTTAGGTATATAGTGCTAATCAATTATTATTGCGGTTGATCGATAATGAAATAATAAAAATTCGACTGTACTCCGAATTGTATCGGAATTTTCTAATCAGATAAAAATTTGGCCTCGAAATTTGCCTCGAAATTCGTCTGCAATTCGACTGCTACTCAGATATATAGTGCTAATCAATTATTATTGCGGTTGATCGATAATGAAATAAAAATTCGACTGTACTCCGAATTGTATCGGAATTGTCTAATCAGATAAAAATTTGGCCTCGAAATTTGCCTCGAAATTCGTCTGCAATTCGACTGCTACTCAGATATATAGTGCTAATCAAGTTTTATTGCGATTGATCGACAATGAAATAAAAATTCGACTGTGGAACTTCCTCGGTTACCTCGAAAAGTTTCGGCAATTAATTCGACAGCCACTTGGATAGCTACTCGAGTTTCAGCGCCGCTGATCGTAGGTTAAAGCGTCCCGGGAGGGACAACACCGCTCTGCCTGCGGCCCCGGAACGCGATACCAGCCACTCGGGGCGCTTCGTGCGAGGATGAACTGACCTTCCCGACGAGTGGAACACTCGTCGAGGCTTCTGGAGCAATGAGATGGTTTTTTTCGTCGTGAAAAAAAAAAGAGAAAAAAATAATATTGTGTTATAAAAATTTTCTATCCGGGTTTGTTATTTTTTTTTTTATTAGAATAAGAGTGGGGGGACTACGTTGGGAATTTGTTTGGAGATCAATAGACCAACGCGATTTTTCCAACGAGTTTTCCGCCTGGGAACTAATTTCGGGGATAGGGTGGAAAGGGGTGGAGAAGGGAAAGGGGTGGAAATTACGGCAAATGGGGGTCGTGGCACATTTGGCGCCTTATCGTAATCGCTTTTGGGATTATTGACGTCCAACAAGCGATTATGATAACATTGATAACACTTGGGTCGGTTGTAATCGTCCATCGGAAAGTTGTACCTCTGAAAGCGATGACAAAGTCGTTGAATGTAATTGCGATAGTTGACTTCGATCGACTTCGGTATTAAAGTGGATTTTTATGAAAATTGTTGGACCAGCGTCGGTTCTCAACGACCAATGAGCGCCGAGCTTTGGGAATGTCAATGTGACGTTTACGTCTCATGAAAAGGCGCCAGCAAAAATTTTGATCCTAAAAGTAAGGCAGAGTTGACTGTTACCATCGGCTTTGGGTATCGTTTTATGGTAAAGCGACGAAGTCGCAGTCGTTTCTGCTCGGTCGGTATCGTTATCCTGGATTTTATTCGAGCTGAACGTATCGCGAGTCGACACTGCAATTTCCGGAGCCGAGTCGACGGATGTACCATCGGTGGATGTGCAGCAATATTTTTTTTCAGGTGCTCCGGTGCTGAAATTTCCATTCGATCCATCCATGGAAAATTATCGATGGAGCTTTTGATACAAAAATTGGAAGGATAATTTTTGATACATATTTTTATAATAATCAGTGCGTTAGATTTAAACACTAAGATGTATTTATTTAAACACAGTTGCATACGTACTATACATATTTACAGTAACAAAACACCAATTGCGAAACGCTAAGTTTCAATTTGAATCTATCTCTGCATTTTTTTTTTTTTTTTCATAATTGTAATTGTACTATCGGCAATAAAAAAAAAATCGGGGAATAGTAATTTACAAAGCTTCTTCGTCGACGAGTTGGAAAAAAAAATTCACAGTTCGGGATCCGGTGCATTTTTTGCGTATCCGAGTTTCTGGAGGACTTCTTTGATGTCGGCGTAGACGCGCGGATCTTCGATGGTGCTCGGAATCTGGGAGAGTAAAAATTATTATATATATATTTTTTTTTTACTTTTTCTTATTTATTTATTTATTTTTTTATTTTTATTGCTGTTACCTTTACAGCTCTCGATCGTGCGAGATCGGCAATAGATTTCCGACAGGTCTTTCCGGATCGAGTTCTCGGCAAACCCTTCACCGCAGCTGCAGTCTTGAACGACGCGATTGGCCCGATGAGCTGTCTTACGCGCTCGATCAGCTCCTGATTTATCGTCTGCTCGTTCTTCGTGGCGTCTGCAAATTTTGCCCGAAAAAAAAAGAGTCAGTTAAATCAGCAGATACGTTCGTTGCGATTATCACGTACCATCCCGGATAACGTAGAGACAGAGCGGAACGTCGCCTTTGGTGTGCTCGGGAACACCGACGACAGCTGTGTCCGCGACGTCCGGATGTCCGAGCACGACGTTTTCCATCGCCGCGGTCGACAATCTGTGCCCGGCGACGTTGATGACGTCGTCGACTCTCGCCGTGACGTAGACGTAGCCAAATTCGTCGACGTAGCCGGCGTCCATCGTATCATAGTAACCCTGAGATTAAAATCACGAGTCCTCTATTAAAAAAATCGTGAGCAACCATTGTTATCGGTTTATTCGACTTCTGATTGCGAATTTTCAGACCAGTAATTCGATAAATCCATCTGTCTTGAATTACATAAAAATTGTCGGGCAAAAAAAAAAATCCATATAAAAAAAGTCATTAAAAAAGCGAAAAATGGTGGAAAAATTCATATCAATTGTCACCTCAGCCACAATAAAAAAAAAACTCACGGGAAATTTCGAGAAATAAATTTCCTTAAATCTCTCGGGCGACTGGTATAGGGTCGACATGCAACCTGGTGGCAGGGGCAGCTTCACCGCGATCCTTCCGACCTCGTGGGCCGAGGCGACGCTCCCATCGTCCCTGAGAACTTTGACTGGAGGATTCGAAAAAAAAAAAAAATTAAATAAAAAGATCAGTAAAGAAGAGGCGAGGGCAGTTATATTGCGAAGCGCTTTGACGGTCCCCAGCGAAGGACTCGAGTTGCGAGAGGATCAAACGATAAATCACAGGTGCTTCTGTGTGCAGCAGCATTGTTAGCTCTCGCGCTTCGAGAGCGTCCGGCTTGGGGAACGCAGACGAGAAAAAAGGGTGGCTCACGGTTGTATCCGGGGAACGGCATTCCGGTGCTATACTTGGGCGGACACGCGGTGTGACCGAGACCGAGACACGTGGCCGTTATCGCGTGTCCCGTTTCCGTCTGCCACCAGTGATTGAGAATCGGCACCTGGAATACGCTCTCCGCCCACGCCTTCGACTCGTAGTCGCAATGCTCGCCGGCCATGAAGATCGTCTTCAACCTGGGCAGTGATTTTTTACCAAAAAAAAAAAAAAATCAAAATTCTTGACCCTGATATATATTTTTTTTCACATGTACACTGTTAGAAATTCAGGGTGTTAACCCTAATTAATGTGGCCCTCTGATCAGTGTTGACCCACTTGGTGTTATAAGTAGCACATTCCTGGGTGTCAAATTCACAAAATCAGGTGTGTCAAGATTGTTGTCCTCATTCATGAAACTTTCGACACATTCATAAAAAAAATGCATAAAATGCTACCACTCATTGACGACTTATGGAACGAATTAAATTTGACGACGTACGTTGAATTTCATTCAAATGTATTCAAGTTAAATGTTGAGGCTAAAATTGACAGTTCTTGAACACTTATTTTTAACACCGAATTTTTAACAGAGACATTTTTTTTTTATTATTATGGATTACTCACGACTTGGTGGAATACTTGCCACCCAGAAGGGTTTCCGGGTCGGCTCGTTTCAGGACTCGCAGCACCGATGGCACCGTGAACAGAGCATTTACGCTGTGCTGTTCAATTATTCTGAAAAAAATTAAAATAAATAAGAAAACGATTTTATTTTTTATTTTATTTTCGCTGCAGCGACGTACCTGAAATACTGGCTGGTATCGGGCGTTCTGTCGGGTTTTCCCTCGTACATGACGCTCGTAGCGCCGTACAAGAGGGGCCCATAGCAGATGTACGAATGTCCGACGACCCAGCCGAGATCCGAGGCGGCCCACCACACGGAATTACGATCCATTCCGTAAAGAATCTTCATCGTCCAGCACAGAGTGGCTATGTGGCCACCGATCGGTCTCTGAATTCCCTTTGGTCTGTCTGTCACATTTTTTTTTGTTCGTTTTTAAGGTCCAGGCAGTTACACTTCTTACTTTAATTTTTTTTTATTAATTTTATCATTTCATTACCGGTTGTTCCGGATGTGTAGAGGATGTACAGTGGATCGTTGGCCTCGACGAAGACGCAGGGATGAGGCTGCGACCTCTTCATCACCGTCTCCCAATCCTCCTGATATGGCATAAGCGGCTCCTCCCACACGTTTCGTCGCTGATAGATTATGCACTTTGGCCTCTTCACTGTTATCAGTTCCATCGCCTCGTTTATCATTAACGTGTATCTGTGCGCAGTGATTTCATTGTTTATGCATGCATTACAATATATTAATTTTTTTTTTTTTTTTTTTTTTTTTTTTTTTTTTTTTTAATAAAATAAAGCTTCCTCTATGAGGAAGCAAAAATATACATAAACATTAAATTAAAAAAAACGGACTTGATTATTCGGGACGGTTCCAATCCGCAACTGGCGCCGATGATGACCTTCGGCTCCGCGTGATTGATTCTCATGGCCAGTTCTCTCGGCGCGAAACCTGCAAAATTTGTAGCCAGGAAAATGTTGGCGATTTCGAACTCATTTGACAGACGAAGAGTCGAAGCAAAATCCATCACATTCAAAGGGAATAAACGACACATTTAATTGAATTAAAAAATCGTAGGGTTGGTCATTCGGTGAATTGAAATGCATTTGTTAAAAAAAAAATCAATTGTGGGTAAAAAACAATTTGCGGAAGAAAATAATAAAAATGGCTACAATAGGTACAGTGGCCACTAACGGTACATCTACCCTACAAAGAGGGTCGTTCGGGTTTGCAAAATTCTCAACCTGCACCAAAACCCAGAGTACATTTTGGGCCACCGAGAGGGTTAACTC
Source organism: Itoplectis maculator (assembly GCA_964034905.1). Classification (NCBI taxonomy): domain Eukaryota; kingdom Metazoa; phylum Arthropoda; class Insecta; order Hymenoptera; family Ichneumonidae; genus Itoplectis; species Itoplectis maculator. Next base: position 8,848,709 of record OZ035863.1, read on the forward strand.
ATTTTTCAATTCGTGAAACCTTCGACCCGCCAAGCATACTGATCAGCGTTATCTCTACGGTGGAGGAAAAAAAAAACGTTCCCTCTCTTCGTGTGTTGACCTTGGCTCGCTCAAAGATGAAAAGGGTAATCATTCAATTTGTAGTCCCGCGGTTTAAATTAGTTTCACGCGGTCGCGAGTGGTCGCTCGCGCCTCCGTTGGTGACACGATTTCTCGTTATCGGAAACCCGACAGAGAGAGGGAGACTCGCGCGTTCAGAAGAGCGAGAAAAAAAGCCAATTTGCCCGATAGTTAATTAACGGCTGATGAGGCAAAAGAAAATGTAAGAATAATTTGCGGCGATCGACGAACTTGCCAGTGACTTTTAATTTCTGCGATGGAAGCTGGGAATTAGTCGGCGACCTGTTTGACGATTCGCGACAACTGGGGAAAAACTTTGGCGAATTGCTTCGTCGTTAATTTCGATTTTTATAGTGCAACTTCAATGAGGAATTTTTTTTTTTTTTTTTTTTTTTTTTTTTTTTAATAATATTAAGCACTACAACAATTTTTCTTCTTCACTGAAAAAAATCAGTGGTTGCCATTACCAATCATTGGTTCGATCTACCAAAAAAATATTGGATGCAGGTAGTAAAATATTGGTAGCTCTGACCAACGATTGGTAATCACAACTATTAATTTTTTTTAGTCTTTCTACTGGACCATTGATGCCAGAAAATTGAAGAAACAAGGAAATGTGTTGCTTAAAAACAAAATTTATTTGCCAGCCAATATCCGGATTTGGTCGACCCAACTATTTTTTTTTCTGTGTGTCATTTCCATCGTGATTTTTTTTTTATCAATGACATTTTTTCCAGGCTATTCCATGTGTCGAAAAAAATAAATAAAAAATAGCTACCGATCGAGCTTACCTCCAAAGACGACCGAGTGAATGGCCCCGAGTCTCGCGGACGCGAGAATGGCAACAATGGCTTCCGGGATGAGGGGCATGTAGATGAGAACCCGATCGCCCTTCTTAACTCCCATATCAGCCAATCCGCCGGCGAGCCGCGACGTTTTTTCCAGCAGTTCGGCGTACGTCACCTTCCTTACCGACGACGTCATCGGACTGTCGTGAATTAGTGCCGTTCTCTCGCCATTCCCGTCTCTCACGTGACGATCCACTGCGTTCCAGCAGGCGTTTATTTCGCCTCCAACAAACCTGCAGAAGAAAGCGACCAATATTTCGCATTAGGTCCTCCTCGTTACTCTCTCTTGAATCGCGACGTCAAACGTCACGTCTTCTGTAATTCGAAGGTGTATAGCTCCGAATTTACCATTTCGTGAAGGGCTCGTTCGAGTTGTCCAGAACTTTGTCCCACGGTTTGCTCCACTCGACGCACCGTCCGACTTCTCCCCAAAACTCCTCCGGACACTCGATCGATTTCCCGTACGCTTCGTCGTAAGCCGCACTCCGATATGGATTCTTGTTCAGAATGAAGTCTGCGGAGTCAGGATTCTTCCATTACGACGAGACTGATTTTTCGGGGCTAACTTTCGCCGCCAACATCGAATTTGTCTGTATCCAATTTACGATTCGATCTCCGCGAATTTTCGTTGGGAATTTATTTTTCATTCGATTCGAGAAAATTGTATCGCGATAAAAAAAATGTTATCGTCAGAGGAAATATAAAATACTGAGGCAATCAGTGGAATTATTGTAATTATTTTTTAGAGGCGCTTCAGCCAATCAGAGTTCCACTATTTTTAACCCCTTCCCCCTCCCCCTATTTTTTTTGTTCTTCGATAATAAAAATATGTTATCGTCAGATAAAAGAAAAAATAGTGAGAAAGTCAATGGAATTATTGTAATTATTTTCCTGAGGCGCTCCAACCAATCGGAGTTCCACTCTTTTTAACCCCTTCCCCCTCCCCTATTTTTTTGTTCTTCGATAACAAAAATATGTCATCGTCAGATTAAATTAGAAATAGTGAGACAATCAATGAAATTATTGTAATTATTTTTCTTTGCTGCTACAGCCAATCAGAGTTCCACTTTTTTTAAACCCTTCCCCCTCCCCCTATTTTTTATTCTTCGATAACAAAAATATGTCATCGTCAGATAAAATATAAAATACTGAGATAATCAATTAAATTATTGTAATTATTATTTTGCTGCTACAGCCAATCAGAGTTCCACTCTTTTTAACCCCTTCCCCCTCCCCCTTCGCCCCTACATGCAAAACGGTGTCACACGGCATTTTTTTGCTGTTGTCGCCCGGTGTTATATTTTTTTTTGTTCTTCACTTTTCATCCTGAATTATTTATTCCGCAAACGTTCCAACTTGGCGGTAATTTCTACGCCGTTCCGCGCGCCCCTTTAACGCACGCGCCCCTCTCCACCGCCGCTCTCGGACGTCGTTCCTCCACCCCCACCCCCACCCGGCCACGTACATACTATATAACGCGGTATATAACGCACGTAGCGGTGAACTATGGGACGTAACGCCCGCTTTAATACCGTTCGCTCCCGCAGGATCCCCGAGGATGAGTCTGCGAAGCTTCGCCCCCAACCCCCTCCCCCTCCACCCCCCCGCCCCCACCAATCTTTGTCCTCCTTCGCGCGCGCCTACGCCCGAGTTTGCGTGTTGCAAACTTCGTCACCGGCTTCCCCAATCGAGAGCCTTTTTTTCGCACCGCAGCTTTTTTCCGCACTTCCTTCTCCGGTCAAATTAATTAAAACACATTCGAGCGTCTGGAACAGCTTTTTTTCGGATGGAGAACGACGATCGCGTCGGTGACGTCTGAGCGCTTTATCGAAAAAAATTTTTTTTTACGTCGGAAAGAATATTTTTGGGAAACTGGAGGATATGTAAATTTATTGAACCTTTTCGAATGCCCGGGAGATTTTTTTTTAAATTTTTTTTCGAACGATTTTGTTCTGCGAAAATGTGGGGATTAAAAAAAAAAGCCAAAGCTTAGAATACCTAAAAATGTAGAATTTATTAAACCTTTTCGAATGCCCAGGAGATTTTTTTAATTTTTTTTAAACGATTCCATTTTACGAAAAAGTGGGGATTAAAAATTAAGAATTCGTTATTTTTTTATTCGACGCAGCCGGATCCGATTTTTTTTAAGGAATTCTAAGCCAAAGTACCAAGGTACTTAAAAATACCTAAAAATGTCGAATTTATTAAGCCTTTTCGAATGCCCAGGAGATTATTATTATTTTTTTTAAGTGATTCCGTTTTACGAAAATTTGGGCATTTCGTTAGAAATTAAGCATTCGTTATTTTTCCATTCGACGCAATCCGATTTTTTTTAAGGAGTTCCAAGCCAAAGTACCAAGGTAATTATGCTAATTACTTTGGCTCGGAAAAAAAAAAGTGACGTGGAAAGCTCACCATTGCAGGCGTCGCCTTTTCTGCCCAATTTCGAGCGCACGATGGACGACTCGAAGCTCTTCTCCGGTCCGTCCTGGCACTTCTGCTCGAGGAAGTCGCTGTTCCCCTTGGACAGCATTTTGGAGCACGCGGCCGAGTCTCTCGCGGCGACGGCGGCGTAATCGTCCGGTTTGTCGCGCGTCGAGGGCGTTAAAGGAGATTCTGAAACCGATAACGCCGCCGTATCCACGAGGAGGGGTCCATTCACCGTTCTTGCTGGTACCTCGCGTCGATCTGACGGGAAAAATCATCACAAGCTCAGTCGTTTCCTTTTTTTCCACGCACTTCACCTCTCCGACCACTCAATTTCCGACAATTTCCACCCATTTCCTCATTTTTCCACTTTCCTCATTTTTTTCAAGCTTTTTTAAAAGCTTAAAAAAAAATAAGACTATCTTACCTGAATTTATCGGATCTATCGAATTAAATACGCTACGCTTTTCACTATCCATATAAAAATTATCACTTAAAAAAAAACGATTTTTTTTTTCTTTTTTTGTGATTCGTAAGCCTTCGCTATTTTTAGGTTCGAGTGGAGACTATCTGTGCACTGAACTCCGCGAAACTTTTCAGCCGATTAGTCAGATCGCAATCACATTTTATCAACGATCATTTTTCCACTTTCCTAATTTTTTTTTCAAGCTTTTTTAAAAGCTTAAAAAAAAATAAGACTATCTTACCTGAATTTATCGGATCTATCGAATTAAATACGCTACGCTTTTCACTATCCATATCAAAATTATCACTTAAAAAAAAACGATTTTTTTTTTTTCGTTTTTTGTGATTCGTAAGCCTTTGCGATTTTTGGGATCGAGTGGAGACTATCTGTGCACTGAACTCCGCGAAACTTTTCAGCCGATTAGTCGGATCGCAATCATATTTTATCAATGATTATCTTTTAAGCGGCGGGACAAGGTTGGACAATAGTCAGGTCGTCAGGGGAACCGAACGATTTATATCCCCAGTTCGGACCGTACGGCGCTGTCGTTTCGCTATCGTCGAAACGACAGCGCCGTACGGTCCGAACTACTTGTTATCCACCTTGGACAGGAAAAAAGTCGACGAAATGAATAATAATTCGTGGCGGCCAACTCGGACTTTGGCTTTGACCTTGAGGCTCATGAAACAGCCGATTTTGCGGCTTCGTGAAGCAGGAGACGTGCTTTTTTTCGTCCTCTGGAATTTGTGTCTCGTGAAGCAGGAGCCAACAGCTTTTTTCGTCATCTGGACTGAATGACCATTATAGGGATTCTCGGAGATCGATTGATTTTGAAAAATGTTAATTAACATTTTTTGCTTCCTTATCGAAGAAGCTTTTTTTAAAGTTTTTTTCGAGATTTCTATGTCAGTATGCTTAAAATTGTCCAAAACTTTGAGAAAAGTGGTCTGGAAAAAAATGTGTACAGGGCTTCGAAAATTCAATGGATTATCAGTAACCGATCAGTCTCAAGAATGACCATTATAGGGATTCTCGGAGATCGATTGATTTTGAAAAATGTTAATTAAAATTTTTTGCTTCCTTATCGAAGAAGCTTTTTTTTTTAAGTTTTTCGAGATTTTTATGTCAGTGTGCTTAAAATTGTCCAAAATTTTGAGAAAAGTGGTTTAGAAAAAAATGTGTACAGGGCTTCGAAAATTCAATGGATTATCAGTAACCGATCAGTCTCAAGAATGACCATTATAGGGTTTCTCGGAGATCGATTGATTTTAAAAAACATTAATTAACATTTTTTGCTTCCTTATTGAAGAAGCTTTTTTTAAAGTTTTTTTTTCGAGATTTTTATGTCAGTATGCTTAAAATTGTCTAAAACTTTGAGAAAAGTGGTCTAGAAAAAAATGTGTACAGGGTTTCGAAAATTCAATGGATTATCAGTAACCGATCAGTCTCAAATTTGAAAGTGCCAATAGTTTCTCTTGACATTCGAGAAAGCCGATAAGCGGATGACGACGCTGCGGCGATAATCGAATGTCGAGGTCCGTTCGGACACTGATAAGGTACGGCTATTAAATGTTAACAATATTCATAGGTTTACCTTCAACTTCAAATTCCATATTCAAGTTGACTACATTTATTCATACAATATTCAGTCCATTTACTGGGCCACTTTTAATATTGCGTTTCAAAGTTTCAAAAAATTCTTCTTCTCTTCAGACACTTTTTCATCGACGCACAACCCTCTCAAAAAAAAAAAAATCCCTCGCAGCTTTTAACATAATTCTGCTCAACGCCGACAGACAGATCCGACATTTATTTGCTCTTTATTCTACCTGTCGAGTGTATTTATTTGCCGAGTAAAATACGAAGCAAAATAAATACCGAGCGAGCGAATCTGTTTATTGTATCGCGATGAAAATTGCATAAAGCGTAAAGATAATTCGTACGCGGATCGAGCGGCGGCTGAGTGACATATATATTTTTTTTTAAAGTAGCGAACAAGCAAAGGAGAAGGGAAAGAATTTGCGAGTCCCTTTTCCTTAACTCGGCGAACTCGCGTTTAGGTTTTTTCGACCCCTCCAATAGTTTTCGGTATCTTAAAAAAAAAACTATAGGTCACATCGGCCAAGTCCGAGTCAAAGTTAAAGAAAAAAATAAAGATGACGACGAGGAAGAAAAAGAAGAATTCGTCGCAAAGTGTGCGACCCTCAAACTCGAGTCGTGTATACGTCTCAGGAAACTCAATTTATACCCCTGCGCCATTTTATACGTCGCTTCTTACATCTATTCTGATAAAAAAATCCAAGGTTCGTTGCACTGCGAATGAAAATAACAGTACCGACCGATAAAAAAAATAAAAAAATAAACTTGTCAAATTATATTTAATTTTATACAAAAAAAAGTCTGTCAAGTCTGTCGAAAAAAAATGAGAGATAAAAACCTGAGTCCAATAGAAAATCGATATTCCAAGGTGACATAATAATAATAATAATAATAATAATAATAATATCAATAACAAATAAAAATGAAAAACAAACAAAAATAAAAAATAAACTTGTCAAATTGTATTTAATTTTATACAAAAAAAAAAGGTCTGTCAAGTCTGTCTATAATAAAAAATGAGAGATAAAAACCTGAGTCCGATTGAAAACCGATATTCCAATGTGACATAATAATAATAATAATATCAATAACAAATAATATAATAATATAATATGTGTCGGTCTTTGAAATCAATTAAATATCCACTTCACTCGTATTTTAATATAACCGATCGCTTCCACTTACAACAAATATGCGTGATAATTTTTTTCCACAGTTTCGTCGCCGCGACGAAAAACCGAACGAGTAATACAAAAACCGGTGTCGCGTTACCGACGACGATGATCAGAGACGGACGGAGCACTTTTCGATCGCGTCTCCAGAACTGACGAATCTTTCGCTTCGTGTTCCAGGACTGATCGACGTCTCCTCGTTCGCCGATAACCGTCGACTTCCGCTCTCACTCGCTCGCGCACTTTTCTCCTCTCTCTCTTCCTGCGTCTCTTTGTCTCTTTTCGTTATTTATGCTCGAAGAAAAAAGTCATCGCCACGACTTCCTGGACGACCCTCGACCTCGCGATGGGTCGGGGGTGGGGAGGGTGAGGGGGGAGTGGGGGTCGACAATGGTCAACCGAATATTTTAATTGAACTGCGATTGGCTGTCGAGCTGCGATGCGTCACGAACGTCGAAGTTGGAGTTTCGGGTGTTCGATTTCATTTATTTGATACATTTATTAGGTTAGGTTAGGTATTACCAGCGTATGACAATTGTCTTTTACAGTCCCCTCCTTAACCCCTTCGGTAAAAACCCGTTTTTCAATTGTGAAAAAAAAAAATTTGGTCGTTTTGTTTGTCAGACATCGTAGATCTGGCCGCCAGGCCGAAAACCGCCCAAATCGGGGTCATGAAATTTATTTTTTCAAAATATCGATTTTTAACCTATACCATCGTTCTCAAGTCGCATATTCTACCCCTGAAAACAATGGTTACAACCCTTTTTTAGTTGATTTTGAAAAAAAAAATGTTTGGCCGAACAGTTTGTCAGAAATTGTAGATCTGGCCGCCGGGCCGAAAACCGCCCAAATCGGGGTCACGAAATTTATTTTTTCAAAATATCGACTTTTAACCTATACCATCGTTCTCAAGTCGCATATTCTACCCCTGAAAACACCGGTTACAACCCTTTTTTATTTGATTTTGAAAAAAAAAATTTTTGGCCGAACAGTTTGTCAGAAATCGTAGATCTGGCCGCCGGGCCGAAAACGGCCCAAATCGGGGTCACGAAATTTATTTTTTCAAAATATCGACTTTTAACCTATACCATCGTTCTCAAGTCGCATATTCTACCCCTGAAAACACTGGTTACAACCCTTTTTTAGTTGATTTTGAAAAAAAAAAAATTTTGGCCGAACAGTTTGTCAGAAATCGTAGATCTGGCCGCCAGACCGAAAACGGCCCAAATCGGGGTCACGAAATTTATTTTTTCAAAATATCGACTTTTCACCTTTACCGTCGTTCTCAAGTCGCATATTCTACCCTTGAAAACACTACTACCAACCTTTCTTTAGTGGATTAAAAAGAAATATGATATTTGCCGGAACTGTCAAAGTTATCAAGAACAAATGAACTTGGACTCGGTCTGAGAGTCCCAGCCAATCACAGCTCGAATAGTTTGCTAACAATGCTTTCCGTTACTCATGACCTTTTTAAAAGAGGGATCAGTCGAGCCGATCGAAAAATAATAAAAAAAATATAAAAAATGAAGTGGACCCTATCAGAAAATAATAGAAAAAATAGAAAAAATGTAGTGGATCCGATCGGAACATAGAATGGAAAGAAGCATCTTTTCATGCAGCCGGTGAAAGAGATCGAGTGACGAGAGTCGTCGAAATAAAGAGTCGAGCCAAATAATTCGCGCGACGATCGAAACGCCACCGTCGAAGTCGCAGAATCGAGCTCGCGAGTTTTTCTCCGCCGACAAATCTAATTCCGCGCCGCGCGAAGCGTTTTCCCGGTGCTGACGGAGTAGATACGCACGTTCGGCGGCGCAAATTTGCGCCCTCCGACGCGGCGGCTGCGTACGTCGAGAGGCGCGATCCGATTATGCGTCTTACGAGCGGTGCAGTCGATGCCACGACGCGTATCGCGTTTCGCGTAATCTTGTCTCCGTGCCGCACGTGTTTTACAGTAAAATATATTTCGTCTGCCGATGATCGTCAATAAAATTCCAACTGGAACTGTGTATTTCGATTTTTTTGTATTTTATGACTAATTTTTAATTCATTTCTTAATTATACGATAAATAATTTTTTAAATGATTTATCATTTGCATGAGTGGAAAATTATGTCCTGTTCAGGCCCTGACCTGGCTAATATGGTTCGGACCAGGCCCTGATCAGAGCTCAATGTAACGTTACAGATTTTCTACTCGGATTCTTAAATTATTTGTTAATTAATCGATAAATTATTTCTGAAATAATGTGTCATTTATTTTCTTACGTAATTTCTTAAATCATCTATCAATTATTTTCTTAAGTAATTTTTTAAATCATCTATCAATTATTTTCTTAAGTCATTTCTTAATTAATCGATATATTATTTCTTAAATAATTTAAATCACATACGACCAAAAAAATTTCCCAGCGATTTGACGTTCGTTCCCTCAGAAATCTGTAAATCGGTTCTCGTCCCGATTTGTTCATTTCGCAGACCAATCAGCGTGAAGAACGCGGAGAATGCGTAAGGTCAATATCATTCAACTATATATCGTCTTCGCAAGATCCTCGCAGCTGGACGCGGCAACTTCGAAACGACGACGCGAAAATTCGTTTACGTCGCGCATGCGCGGAGGCAAAGTGAATTTCATCGTAGCAGTGCGCAACTTGTCGGCAGGAGAAAAGCCAGCCGTGGGAGAGAATCAACAAGTTCGCCGAGCAGCGTCGTCTGCTCCTTGATGGAAAAAGAGAGCGCCTCGGCGACGCGAAACTTTATCCGCGGTGCATCCGGTGTGACTAAAGTTCAATCTCCTATGACCCCCCCGAAGGCTCGCCGGTGGCGTCGCGACGCGCGAGACGCGCATCACGCATCGCGCGCGACGCCGGGAACGAGCGTGCAACGCTATTTTCCGGGCCGTGAACCGCTCGTTTGTCTCTCTCGCGAGTCGCGAGAGACCAAACTCTTTTAACACAGCGAAATATTGCAAAATCCTTCGCCGCCTTCGTCGTCGAAAATTGCTCGGTCGAATCGCTGCGAAAGAAAAAAAAAGAGTACCAGGTTACGAAAGGAAAAAAAATTGTATTAAAGTTGTTTTTTTCCTTCTTTACTTTTCGTCGCCCGAATTTTGTACATCGTTCGTTACAAATTTGCAAATACAGCAGTCGACGGATTGTGGATGTTTTTCTGCAGTGATTTTTTTCCCACAATATAATTAGTCAGGTTTGCTCGTCGACGATTCCCGATTGGCGCGGATTTCCATTGATCGCTGGTCGAATCGCTGCGAAAGAAAAAAACGTACCAAAGTACGAAAAAAAAAATCGTATTAAAGTTGTTTTTTCCTTCTTTACTTTTCGTCGCTCGAATTTTGTACGTCGTTCGTTACAAATTTGCAAATACAGCAGTCGACGGATTGTGGATGTTTTTCTGCAGTGATTTTTTTCCCACAATATAATTAGTCAGGTTTGCTCGTCGACGATTCCCGATTGGCGCGGATTTCCATTGATCGCTAGTCGAATCGCTGCGAAAGAAAAAAAAGTACCAGAGTACGAAAGAAAAAAAATCGTATTAAAGTTGACTTTTCCTTCTTTACTTTTCGTCGCTCGAATTTTGTAGGTCGTTCGTTGAAAATTTGCAAACACAGCAGTCGACGGATTGTGGATGTTTTTCTGCGTCAATTTTTTTCCCACAATATAATTAGTCAGGTTTGCTCGTCGACGATTCCCCGATTGGCGCGGATTTCCATTGATCGCTGGTGGAATAAAAGAGTCGGTGGACGCAACGATAACTAATGCATTATGGTAACACACGAGCGACGAGGGAAAGTCACACGAGAGAAAGAGAGAGAACGATGCGAACGTTATCACGCACCGATGCATTTTCCATGCATAGCAATGCAAATATTTAATGCATAATTGCGACGGATTCCGCGCATCTGTTGTCGCCGTTGCGTTTACGACGAATTGGCTTTTGTATCAAATATTTCTCGGGGATGCAACGGCAGAAGGACAGAGAAAGAGAGAGAGAGTCCGCGAGCCACGCATTATTTTTATTCAACACAGTCGTAACGCAAGTGAGAAAAATGCAGTTTGCAACGTGGGTGGAATTTATCGCGAATTTTATTTTCTTGCTCCCGCGAATCCTTTTTTTTTCTCGAATACAATAAAACAAACGACATTAAATTAAACCTTGAAAAAATGAAACGAATGCTATGAGTTCACCTAATTACTAGTATTACGTTTAAAGCGAGACACGACCACTGAAGTAACGCGATATGTCGGTTAAATTAAACTCGAGTGAATTTATATTATTTTTATAATGTAACAACGATATAATAATTATTTTATGGAAAATACGATATCCTGGTTATCTGATTTCAACATTCCTGGTTTTTATTGCGAATTCCCTTTATTTATTTTTTTTTATTGTAAAATAATAAAAAGAATTCTTAGGAACTTAATATTACTGATGTAAGCTTGATAACTCTGCACCAATCACATCGCAGTTGTCGACTGTTTTCAACATTCCTGGTTTTTATTGCAAATTCCCTTTATTTTTTTTTATCGTAAAATAATAAAAAGAGTTCTTCGGAACTTAATATTACTAAGGTAAGCTTCATAACTGTGCACCAATCACATCGCAGTTGTCGGATGTTTTCAACATTCCTGGTTTTTATTGCGAATTCCCTTTATTTTTTTTTATCGTAAAATAATAAAAAGAGTTCTTCGGAACTTAATATTACTAAGGTAAGCTTCATAACTGTGCACCAATCACATCGCAGTTGTCGGATGTTTTCAACATTCCTGGTTTTTATTGCGAATTTCCTTTATTTTTTTTTATCGTAAAATAATAAAAAGAGTTCTTCGGAACTTAATATTACTAAGGTAAGCTTCATAACTGTGCACCAATCACATCGCAGTTGTCGGATGTTTTCAACATTCCTGGTTTTTATTGCGAATTCCCTTTATTTTTTTTTATCGTAAAATAATAAAAAGAGTTCTTCGGAACTTAATATTACTAAGGTAAGCTTCATAACTGTGCACCAATCACATCGCAGTTGTCGGATGTTTTCAACATTCCTGGTTTTTATTGCGAATTCCCTTTATTTTTTTTTATCGTAAAATAATAAAAAGAGTTCTTCGGAACTTAATATTACTAAGGTAAGCTTCATAACTGTGCACCAATCACATCGCAGTTGTCGGATGTTTTCAACATTCCTGGTTTTTATTGCGAATTCCCTTTATTTTTTTTTATCGTAAAATAATAAAAAGAGTTCTTCGGAACTTAATATTACTAATGTAAGCTTCATAACTGTGCACCAATCACATCGCAGTTGTCGGATGTTTTCAACATTCCTGGTTTTTATTGCGAATTCCCTTTGTTTATTTTTTTTTATAGTAAAATAATAAAAAGATTTCTTCGCAACTTAATATTACTAATGTAAGCTTGATAACTGTGCACCAATCACATCGCAGTTGCCGACTGTGCGTCTGGGGGCTCTAATGATATTCGCCGGGCTTGCAGCAGGTGCTGCAGGATCCGCGGAGCTTTTTTGCGAAAGCTTCCCACCGGTGTCCTCCTCATTTCACTCGCTGACAGCGGATTTCATGGAACGAAGCCGATGGAAATAGGGCGAGTGCTGGTGGGACCTTCGAGGTTACCTATTTATCGCTCCCCCTCCCCCTCCCCCCCCTCTCCCCATATCCACCGCTCCCCTCCCCTCCTTCCCCGTCTCGACGATGAGAGTGAATTCTACCTTTCGCTGCTACGGTAAACAGTTTTAGATACCGAGAAAGAGGAGCATAAAGATAGCGCGGACTCTGAGGCAGCGATCGTGAAATACGGGTCGAAAAAGTCGCGATCAGCGATATCGCGAGTGCAGCTTCGCAAAAATACCGTCGCGAGTTTTATACGAGATCCTATTTTTTTTTTCCTTTTTTTTCGTCCCGATGACGGAGAAGAGAAGAAGGAGAGTGGGAAAATTTGTGAAAGTGGACGGAAGGGAAGAGCGAAGTACTTTTGAAGGACAATATCATCTATTTGTTATTCCGCGTTTAGTGCAATTTTATTCGGGTCGTTAGATCCTTTAGTTATTTTTTGGCATAATTTTTTTTATTTTTTTGGGATTTTTTAAAATCAATTTTATCAATTTTTTTAATCAACTATTGATCCTAGACGATTTCGTTATAGGGGATTAAATTATTCCTGAGAATTTGGATGGCTACTTGTTTAAATTTTTTATTTTTTTATTTATTTATATTTTTTCTATTGTACAAATTAGCCCCTTCTTTTCTTTTTTTTTTTTTGATCGTAGGCGTGGATCGTAATCGCCCATTATCCATCCATCCATCCATCCGTCCATCTCTCCATCGATTCCTCGAAACTTTTAGTGTTATTCAAACAACACGTCGCGATTTTTCAATAATTTCAGTATTTATTTTCCGTGTTGCATAAAATAATGAAATAATTCCTGACAGTGGAATTCCGTCGATTCAACGTATATGTTTCGGTTGCGTGGGCGTCGGCCAATCGAAGCGAAGGGACAAAGGTCCGCAGGGCAGAGTCGCAGTCCCTTCGATACTTTGCGATGCTCTTCACGCGCGTTCGACACGCGAAAACTTTGCGCCAGCTGCTTCCACGCGGGTCCCTTTTTTCCTCGGCCGGACTTTGCATAACACAATCCGGGAGGCTTCGACCCTTCGAAGTCGATACGTCGGAGAGGACAGAAACGCCGAAAATTATTTTAGTTCCGTTCCGTTGTCGGTCCTCAGTTTGTTGTAGACTTCCGGGGCGTTTTGGAGAATGAAAGTAGTATAGGTCGCCGAAACCTCGAGTACCTAAAATGGAAAACACAAATCGAATCAATGGAATTTCGTTTGGCAAAAATTACGTATGAAATAATCGAGCAATTACCGATAACAGAAACGGCAAATCGATGTAAAACATTTTCATTCCGCTGATTTTGACCGGAACGTGATAAAGATAATATCCCAATTCCAGAATTTCCTGGTTCGCAACAAAATAAAATAGAACAAGATTTTTTTTTTTTTTTATTGTGTCTGAGTATTGTAATTAATTATAAATTACTTGTTTAACGAATTAAACTCACGAGAGATGAGTAAGTGGTGTCCAATGACTGGACTCGGCAGCCGAAGAGCAGTCGGCCGAGTTCGTTGGCCTGGCAATTTAATCAAATTTAATCTCCAGTTTATTCTACGCTAAACGTGGAGAAAAAACGATTTTCTTATCAGCTGACAGAGTAACGCAATTTATATCGCTTTGCGTGGAAATTGCGTTACCCATGTTTTTTGTTTCTCGCGAATTTAATAATCGAATCTGCAAATTTATGCGGGAATTAGGATCAGACGAGACAAATTTGTTTCAGACAAATTTGTCTCGTCTCACAAATCTCACAAATCGACAAAACATATGTCTCAGACATATTTGTCTGAGACAAATTTGTCGATTTGTGAGATTTGTGAGACGAGACAAATTTGTCAGAGACAAATTTGTCTGAGACAAATTTGTCTGAAACAAATTTGTCTCGTCTGATCCAAATTCCCGCATAAATTTGCAAATTTTTGTCTGAGGTAAATTTGTCTGAGACAAATTTGTTTCAGACAAATTTGTCTCGTCTCTGTCAAATTTTACTCTTTTGCTCGTGAAGTGGGCGACAATGCAGATCAACGCTGGATGGTAAACAAACATGGCGAGTCGTGAAAACTGTTGCCATCCGACGAACGATTTCCGCATCATGTTGGCCATTGCGAACGTGTAGACAATCGCACTGACGGTGCTGTAGGCGATCCAGTAGATGATCTGGGCGCCGAAGTAGGAGTTGAAATTATTCACAGCCTCCGTTAGCCAGTAGTTCAGGACGAACACGTGCTGCACCGTCAGGGTCTGGTAATAAACACCCTTGGTGACTCCTACGTCGATTTTTCCTGTTCAGGCAACGCAGCATTATCGCTCCTCCTCCCCAAAAATTTTTTAAACCCAAAAGAACTAAACCTAAAATTTATTTGGGCCCTTCGCTTCTCATTTTCGGTTATAATTTTATTTTTAACATTGATTAAAAAATAAAAAATTAAAATAAAGCAAAAAAAAATCCGGGTCCTAAAATTTCTTTGGGTCCCTTCGCCCAAATCATTTCATTTTCGGTTCTAATTTTATTTTTAATATTGATTAAGAAGGAAAAAAAGAAATTCAAGCAAAGAAACGAAAATCGGGACCTAAAATTTCTTTGGGTCCCTTCGCCCAAATCATTTCATTTTCATTCCATTTTCGGTTACAATTTTATTTTTAACATTGATTAAAAAGGAAAAATTCAAGCAAACAAGAATAAATAAAAATAATAATTATTAGTTGTCAGAAACTACGATAATTAAAAACAAATCACCTGCCAATGCCAGTGCCTTGAATTTCATGAATCGTCGGAGCACCGCGACGAAGACGAAGCAACATTTGTGAAGCTCCAGCGTCATGACGCAAATGCAAAGCTTGTAGACTACGGACGTCAGATTTTTGCCGTCCGTATTGGCGACATCGTAGAGATAAAACATCGAGCCCAAAGTGACCGTCAACGCGGCGACGGACACGGCGTTCATCCTGACGTCGAATTTCGTCCCTTGAAACGTGGCCTCGTCGAAATCCTGTATTCGCCTTGTGCCAACATCGAAATCGCCGGCCTTGATCACAGCGCCAGCGGCGCACAAAACGTGACCCGTTATCACCGTCAGTCGATCGATGATCGTCAACGTGCAAAGATCGTCGGTGGCCGAGCCGAAAACTCGGCAGAGGTACAAATTTCGCAACTCTAGGGCAAACGCCACTGTCAAAACGGCGATCCAAACGAGCGACCAGAGCTTGACGATCGCGGAGATGACGAAGCTCTGCATAGAAATTCCGATTAAAAAATATAGAAATTGATCAAATGGACAAAATTCCGATTAAAAAATAAAATTGGTTCTAGGATTCAATTGGATTTTTGTTCGTTTTATCGGTTCTAATAGGAAAACATATAGAAACTGGTCAATGGACAAAATTCCGATTGAAAAATAATCGGTTCTAATAGGATTCTGTCCAAATGGACAAAATTCTGATTGAAAAATAATCGGTTCTAATAGGATTCCCATCAAATGGACAAAATTCCGATTGAAAAATAATCGTTTTTAATAGGATTCATTGGATTTTTGTCCTTTTGATCGTTTCTATTCGGATCTTTTAACCAGGGAGGTCACCTTCGGGTTCACCAACGGATGACAACCGACGAGACGCGACAGCCACACAATAACGTAAAATTCCGACGTGATCGGAGCCACAATTCCAGACGATCGACGATTCTTCATCGGCCAATCGGAATTCTTGAGCCACGTCGTCGCCTCGACTCTCGAATCGCTCCACTCGCGAAGTTGACCTCTGAACGTCGCTCGGCTCGGACGAAGAACAATGTTCAAGCTTTCGGAATTACCAGGCCCGACGTATTTGCCCTTCGACTCGGTCAACTCGAGCCACGACGTTCCCGAGATTATTTTCCGGGCTGTCGTCGTTTGTACTCGCGAATTGTCGGACGGGAAAAAACCGCGGCCTTTCATGTTTCCGAGCTGAGAGAAAAAATCGTGACTGACTGGCGAACGCGGACGACACTGAAAAGAGGCTTTCGCGAGGCGACGAGGCGCTCGCGACTTTGCGCAGGAAATCAGGACGAACACGTGACGCAGCAGGTCGCTCCGGTTATTTGCTTAATGAGGGGCTTCGGTCGCGAGGGACGAGCGAAACGCGACTATTGGTTGGCGAGACCAATGGTCAACGGTTAACTGCGCATTTAGTCGCTGCGTCGCAACCCTCGTTGTTCGCGTTACGCTGGGCGTTTCAAACGCGACAAGTTTCCTTTTACATTTCCTTGAAACACTGACCTAGGCTTCTATTTCCTTGCAACACTGACCTAGGGTTCAATTTTCTTGAAATACTGACTTAGGGTTCATTTTTCTTGAAACACTGACCTAGGGTTCCATTTCCTTAAAACACTGAAATAGGGTTCAATTTTCTTGAAACACTGACCTAGGGTCGCATTTCCTTAAAACACTGACCTAGGGTTCCATTTCCTTAAAACACTGAAATAGGGTTCAATTTTCTTGAAACACTGAACTAGGGTTCCATTTCCTTGAATCACTGACCTAGGGTTCAATTTTCTTGAAACACTGGCCTTGGGTTTCATTTCCTTAAAACACTGAACTAGGGTTCCATTTCTTTGAAACACTGACCTAGGCTTTCATTTCCTTAAAACACTGAACTAGGATTCCATTTCCTTGAATCACTGACCTAGGACCCCATTTCCTTGAAACACTGACCTAGGGTTCCATTTCCTTAAAACACTGAACTAGGCTTCCATTTCTTGCAACACTGACCTAGGGTTCCATTGCCTTAAAACACTGACCTAGGGTTCACCCACAGTTATCTCAGTTGGCTCTATGTAATCCTGGCAAAAAATCTGTAGCGTTACATCTGTCCCAAACCAGGTACTGATCAGGCCCGTAACGCTGACAACTTTCTTCCAGGGAATTCAGCCCCAGGGGAATTGCGTGTCATCGCAGACGAACAGACGCTCGACTCGTGGAAACAAAAGACCGTGGCTCGTCCGTAATAATGTAATAATAATTAACAACAGAAAACATCGCGCAGCTTCGACGTAACGGAGAACAGAACTGCTTCGCGAAGCCAGCGGCGACGGAAAAGTTGCAACGTGATCCGCGTCTGTTTCACTTTGCTTGTGTCTCGTTCTCAAGACGCAGTGATATCATATCCTCTTAACGACCGCCGTTTCCACAGACAGTTCCCTGTCCCGATTTGAAGAAACCTGCGAAACTTCCGTCTCGCCGAGCTTACGGAGTTTCCGGAAAAGTTGTCATTGCGAAATAATAACCGCGCGAATTGCGAAACAAAGGGAGAAGAATTGGCTTAGGGGAAATTAAATCCGGGGTTGGTTGGAACGAGAAGTGTAAATTTCGCGCGCGAGTTTTTTCCGTCGTTCGTTGAAAGACAGAAAAAAAAGCTCGTTTCGCTTTAAGCGAGAGACATGCATTTATCGGACGTGTAAATCGTTTGAAAGCTCGTTCTCTCTCTGTCTCTTTCTCTCACTGACGAATAGCGATCGAAAAGGAGAGAGAGAGAGAGAGAGAGAGTGAACGATTTTTGTCTCTGTTTTTCTCGTTATTCGTGCATCGCTGCACTTCCTGCGGGCTGCGTTCTGATATAGAGCTTTTGATAACCAGCGGTAAAAAAATGTGCACGCGAGCCACGCGCGACTCAATCGATGAGGGAGTCGAAGATAAACGCGTGCCTCGTTTTTGTTTTTTTGTTTTTTTTTTTTTTTCGCTTTCTATCTTTCTCCCTAAAAGGGGGTATAATGGATCCCTGAAGAACGTCAATCGCCCGCCACTTGGTTCGATAATCCGGCTGCCGAGCCTTATCGGCCTGCCCACCTGTTGCCGCGGCTGCTTCGGTTACGAGAGAAAAAGGTACCGGGATATGATTTTCAGCAGTGGTCACGTTGACAGTTTCGCTTGAACTGCACTAAGCTCGTCTGTTGCGAGTATCAATGACATCAAAGTGTCATGTCAACGTGTCACGAGCTATTAACGCGAGACACGGTGACTATGATTGCCAATGACGTTATCGATGGTCACTGAGTTGCGGAGGAGGGTTGGTTGATTGGTCGCGTTGCATCTTATTGACCCAAACGTATCTTTTGATAGGGTAGACGTAAATTTTGTGGCCACCTTAGGTCCGATTGTGGCTATTACACTCAAAGGAATAAAACAGCACATTTAATGACAGAAAATAAAAACATCGAGTAGGATCGGTGAATTTATATGAATTTGTTCGAAACGTCAACAAGTTTTTATGGGGAAAAAATCATTTGAAGACTAAAATAATAAAAATGGCCACAATAGGTACAGTATCAATAATAGAGCGACCCTATTCCGATATTCCGAAAATCAGTGAAGTCTTTCAAATGCCAAAGAGCCTCCCCTTCTCCCCGTACTTCATATATTTGTAATTTGTATACTAGTCCTACATTTGACCTGCTTTTAGTGGCTAACTCTCACCAATCGCACTTTTGAACCAACGTTTTTTACATCAGCTATTCCGATATTCCGAAAATCAGCGAATTCTCGGAAATGCCAAAGAGTCCCCCGTACGTCATATATTTTTTATCCGTGTCTTCTTCGTGGGCAGCAAATGCGATTCGACGCGGAATTTCCCGCGATACACGTGGAATACACGGGCAAAGCGAAGTTTCCCTTTGAATTTTCGAGGACGGAGTCGAGGACAGTCGTGCATATTTAGTGCAGAGCGTAGTAGGATCCAATTTCAATGACCGCGGTTACGCACGGCGCGTCTACCTCTTCGCTGGCTGAAAGACGAACGCGCGCGTTTCGCCCGCGTGCACAAACACTCGCGTGTCTCCTCCCTCGTGCGTCCCTCCATTATCCCTCTGAGAATTTTCCCTCTGTGCATCGTGTTCCCGATGAGCCGGGCCGCGAGCCTTTTCGTTACAGCGACGCGTTACCAACCGTCGAACCCGTCTGCGTATGTTCCTCGTTACTTTTTGCAACAAAAGTCAAAACGCTACTTTCCTCTCGGTGCTCTTTTTTTTTTTTTTTTTTTTTTCAGCTTAATATATTCGCGAACCATCGCCTGTGCTTTGTTCGCGCTATTTTCAGTAGAAACGCATCAGAAAATTGTAATACTCGTAGCAAGTTTCGCCTTTTTCGTTCTCATGGACGCAATATGATTAAAATGCAATTTTCTTAACAGCTATGAGCGTCACCGTCGCTGATACAAATCCGCAGGTTATTGCGACTATAATTATAATTATAGCGACTATTTTACCATTAATTTTATTTTAAAAGTGTGTTTATTAATAACATATTTTTATTATCAGTAAATATTGTTTTTTATATTAATTTGGTACAGATATAAATAGATTAAGACTGTATTACAACATTCGGACTGTCGAACGATTTATTTAATTTTATTTTTTTTCTTGATTTCCCACTGCATTATTATTTCTTTCTGATAATTGGTGTATTGTGTGGGAGGGATATTTGTGTCTGCAGTTTACATTTGTGTTGGGTTGTGAGCATAGTTGTTGTATATTACTTAGTTGTGCATTTGCGAAGCATCTGGAATGTAGTTCTTGTATTCTAACAGTAATGGATGTGATGACATTTGTGTTATAGAGTAGAGTGTTACGGGGATTGCAGAGAGGATAGGTGGGTGGCGGATGTGTGTCAAGCGTCTGATCGCACCGGTTTCGGTGGTTCTTATTTTATTGAATGCTGGTTCTTTACAATTTATAAATACCTGATATAACCATATTCGATAATTGTCCGGAATATAAATTTGTAATTTTTTTACGTATGTCGCATTTTTTGAATTTTTAATTTCTGAAGTGTGCTGCTGTGTCATTTTTATTTTCCATTGTTGTAGGTGAAATAAATTTTTTTTATGAAAAAAATATAAAAAATAGAAAAAATATATAAAAAATTGAAAACGTGCGTTTTCGTTTAAAACCCTTTTTAATAAAAGGGTTTTAAACGAGAACGAGAATGCAAAAATTAAAAAATAGAAAAATATATATAAAAAATTGAAAACGTGCGTTTTCAAATAAAAAATTGAAAACGTGCGTTTTTTAATAAAAGGGTTTTAAACGAGAACGTGAATGCATCATAATAATTGCAAATTATTCGAGAGAAACGAGAGGGACACGCACGTGGCGAGACAATATTGCGAACAGGTGGGGGTGTATTGGCGGAAATTAATATCGGTGAATATCGGTGAATATCGCGATCGCGTTTGCTCGAGGTTTGTCCCGAGAAAAGTTACCTCGAAGCTTACCGCGAGAAACCTGACAAAAGATGTCGTCGATATACGTCGAAGCGCGGGAGCAAACAACGCCGCGGAACCCACCGAGCGTTATTAGTCGCCCCGGTCGTCTTGGGATGCTTACGTCACGATCAACGCCGCGCGGAGACGACACACACGAGCCGAGCCAACGTGAATGCTCCGCGCGCGGCGCCCTTCCGACAAGACTATTATTAATATAGTAATTGTTCTAGCTGCGACGGAGTCGCAGAGAGGCGGACGCGAAACGCATTCGCTATATTTATTTACTTCGAGAAAGTTTCCGTCGCAGCTTCCGCTGCCCGCGATGTCGCTGCGACGTACGAAACGAGGGGAATACATTACACAATGTTTGCATGAAATACGCGCAAGTGGGTTAAAGAAAAAAAAAAAAGAAAAAAAAAAATACGTGTCTGGAATGTTTGTTACGTCCGATGTGGAAATTTATATTCGGAAGAAAAATCATTGTACGAGAATGTTTTAGTAGAATTATTATATTTTTATTTTACTTGCAAGTGGGTTAAAGAAAAAAAAAAAAAAAAAAAAAAAAAAACGTATCAGGAATGTTTGTTACGTCCGATGTGGAAATTTATATTCGGAAGAAAAATCATTGTACGAGAATGTTTTATCCGAATTTTTATATTTTTTTGCAAGATGAGTACATAAAAAAAAAGAAAAAAAAATACGTATCAGAAATGTTTGTTACGTCCGATGTGGAAATTAATATTCGGAAGAAAAATCATTCTACAAGAATGTTTTATTCGAATTTTTATATTTTTCTGCAAGATGAGTACATAAAAAAAGAAAAAAAAAAATACGTATCAGAAATGTTTGTTGCATCCGATGTGGAAATTTATATTCGGAAGAAAAATGTACAAGAATGTTTCATCCGAATTTTTATATTTTTCTGTACGAATACATTTTATTTTTAGAAACGTAAAAAAAAAACGATAAGTTTTAACGTCGACAGTTTCGAAAAAGAAAAAATTTAATCAGCTTTTTTGACAGATGAGGAGAGTACTTGAATTAATTTACGAAAATAAAACGTTTCAATAAAATGGTCCAGGCGGTTTTATTTCTGTCGAATTTTTTTTCTTCTACCCCTTTGGCGTTATATTGCATATAAAATAGTATTTTCCACCTCGTATGACGCTGCCGCAAGTTTGTCGCGGCGAGGACGACGACGGGGACGATACAGCAGCGGCGTGAGCTCATTCGCGCGATTATCATGTTATAAAAATTCCAAATAAAAATTTGCCGTCGCGCGCGCGCGCGCGCGGGGAGAGACGTTATGCATAGCGCGCTATAGGCGGACCGGCCATGGCGCCCCTTGAAACGCGCATGGCAAGCCCGACGGTGCGTATTTAAGGGCTGTTGGCCCGCCGCCTTTCACCACTGTACCGCCAACCCCGGACCTGGAACACGGTTATACGTACGTCCGACGACATCGTTCACGGAATCTCCAAGTTTTGAGTTTTTTTTCGACGATCACTTCGAGTTCGAAGGAATTGACATCTCGTCGGTTGTTCTGTTACTTCCACGGAAAAAAAAATCAACCAGCAGGTGAGTAAAAAATAAAAGACGGAATTAAAAAACGGAATTTTTTATTTTATAAAATTGGTTATTTTTTTCGGTGAATAAAAATGTAAGATATGTTGGAATTAATTTTGTAACGATTTTTCGTCGACTCGTTTTTCGGGTTTATTACAATTTATTTTTCAATACAATTTAATATAATTTATTTTTCGTTTTCGCGTGGGTTTTAATTGTAATTTAATTGTTTCGGGATTTGTGCAATCATTTGTCGATTAAATCGGTTTTGAAATTGTTGAGGGTCGATATTGACGATTCGATTGGATAGAAAGTGTCGCCGCGGATGCGAAGAGGCGCGAAAATCGAGGGTTGCAACTAGTTGCACACTCGACGCGCGCTCGCCGCTAATGTCAGAGTGGTCAACGCGGTTCGAATCGAACGATTGATTCCCAACATTTACATTGTTCGCGTTGAGTGGTTTATTTTTTCAAATTTTTTTAATATTTTTTTTTATCGCGTTTTTAAAATGTTACAGATTTTCGTCGCTAAGTTTCTATGTTATTTTTTCGTTATTTTCTACACGCGAAAAATTATTCTATGTAATGTGGATTTCGCGGAATTTTTCATCTCGGAAACGTCAAGCGAAGTGAAATTGAAGCGTGTGTGACTGACGCGTCCATCAACGTTTTTCCTTTTCGTAACACGACGACGAGAATTTTCCGGAGTCTTGCGAAATGCATCGATTCGTCGATTTCCGTCTTAGCTTCGAGTGACTCGTTCGATTTTATGTTCAAGACAAGTAGAGAAAAGTGCAACACAATTTTTTTTTATTCAAGATTTTCGAAATATTTTTATCAGACTCAAGAATTGATTTTTGGTTATTTTTGATTTTACTTTACTTTACTTATTTTTGATTGGTTACCGATACGAAGGACGTCAGAAAATCGAATCCAAATTACGAGGCCGATCAAATCCGTCACGCGTCGCTTAAAATTCTTCTCGCAGGAGACACTGATATCCAAGTTCGTGTAGATAAGAATCTCGCTGGATAATCAATGAGATTCCACCTTCCCACCCCCCTTCCACCCCCACTTGCACTCAACTACCGAGGGATCGGTTGCATTTTAATGCGAAATAAAAGTTTTCTTCCCGGACGATCGCGCGGTCATCCTGGTTACATTTAATGACGCGATCCGAGTCGTTACGATTTTTTTCTATTTTATTTTTAATGCAACTCGGAGCTTTGGAAAAAGGTGGAAAGTCGAAAGGAAAGCGCGATATTAATATTTCAACGAAAAGCGAGGATCAGCGAAAGCCGAAGCTTCGGGAGTGGCGAGATGCGCGTGAGATACATTATTCCGCATTATTCCGCGGCTGGTAATGCGATCCCCGGTGCAACGTCTTGATGCGTTTTCAGTGCAGCCGCGGGAAAACGCAAACGAGTAATATCTCACTATCGGCGGCGGCTTATCAATGATTCATGAAAACGTCAGATTTTTCCTAGGCTGATGGGGAAAAAAAAACGCGGATCGAGAGGCAAAACCCCTTTCGTCGATTTATACCATTAATCTCCATTCTTGCATTTTCATCGCTCGCGGAAAAATATGCAAATTGCTGTGCGTATTATAGAAACGTTATAGATACGCGGATAAATTATTTTTTTTACTAGTTTTATTTTTGCACGAGTGAAGAGGAGTCAGCTGGGATGATTTTTTTTTATTTTAATTTTCGCCATTTTTCAGTCAATTCAGAATTCAGTAAAGTTTTAATAATGGCTTTGTCTATACAAATTTATTTTTATTAATTTTTTATTTTTATTATAATGTTACATCGGCATTTGGGGGCGAAAATGCGATCGGAAATTCATTTCGAATTATCGACGAACGATGAACAATAGAAGTGTTGTTTTTTTTATGATACCATTAATTTAAATCCGCGTTTGTAAGTGGAAATAATATAATACAGCCGATTGCGAAATAATTCGCGTTTAAAAGGTCTCTGCGTGGATTTAATGGCTGATTATTTCAGGATCATCCTGAAAAGTCCGCAAAGGTCGTTGTTAAATAAAGAAAAAATTAACCAACCTACGCAAACTGCGTCGCGTGCTTTCCGGAAAATTTATTTTTCCGCAAAATTACAAAATGCACTCTGGGTCACTGGGACCTGAGTCGTTTGTTCCATTTGCTTTTGTTTTTATTTTTTTTGTCATTCGTTCTGAATGTGTTTTCACATCGAAAACAGTCTGGAACTCGAATTAAAGAGAGGAGTAAAAAAAAGAGATGGAGAAAAAAAAACGAGGTAGCTCATTTTTCTCCGCACCTCGCGCATATTTCTCCCTCATTATTTTCCTTCTCCCGCAAAAAGCCTCCTTTGTGAAATCTCGCGGAGAATACCGAAAGGTGATAGATAACGAAGTAGCAGCGTGCTTTGCATTTTTTTTTTATCTGTCTCGCGCTGCTAATGCAATTTTTTTCGCGTTGCCTGTGACATGTATACTCATCACAAGGAATTTCGAATGTGGACGAACAAACAGGTCTCCATTATTAGTCTATTTTTTTTTATTTACAATGACCGCAATTCTACCTGAGAAATAAACACAATTTATTTGAGAAAATAAATAAAAATTATTTGAGGAAATAAATACAATTTATTCGAGAAAATAAATAAAAATTATTTGAAGAAATAAATAAAATTTGTTTGAGAAACTAAATCAAATTTATTTCTCATCACTTTTTTGAAGCTTCAATGTCACTAAAATGCACCGAAAAATGTTTAATTAAAATAAAATTAAATAAAAATTCGTGTGTGGACGAACAAACAGGTCTCCATTATTAGTCTATTTTTTTATTTAGAATGACCGCAATTATACCTGAGAAATAAATACAATTTATTCGAGAAAATAAATCAAAATTATTTGAGAAAGTAAATGAAATTTATTTCTCATCACTTTTTCGAAGCTTCAATGTCACCAAAGTGCACCGAAAAAAAATTAATTAAAACACTCCAACCGCATATTCGTTTACCTCAGGTGCATCGATGCATCGCTGGGTGCATCGATAAAATGGCCCAGAATAGTAACTAAAAAAAGGAAGCTGAAAAAAGGAAAACGTCCCTCACGTGTCGCGAGTGTCCTGTACATACGTTGTATTTACATCGACGTCGCCCGTGAAATTTTTACGATCCACCTGCTCCGCCGCTGAGCGGTATTCGCGGTCTCAGGCGTTTTTTACGGCCACTGGAGATTCAAATTGAGAGTTCACGACGTTTTCCAACGAAGAAAACGTATTCGTATAAACATCTGCGTGACTTTCCACTCGTTTTCCCCGCAGTTGTTCATGAATTTTTGAATTTCCGCAAAAGAAGCTTCGGAATATTTTAAAGTCCTTCTCTTTTTTTTTCTCCCGCGATAAATTCTTCAGGAAAAGACGATAAAGCGACTTCGTAGTCAAACACGTGGAAAGGATGTTAGAAAAACTCGTGAAAAAAAAATAGTCGCGAAAGAATAGTTTGCATATTCGAATTTGCTCTGCCACTGAAAAAAAAAGTCGTCAAATGTCGTCACTGAGAAAATGAGAAACTGCTTCGTTGATCCGAGCAATTTTTCGTACTCGTGTTTCGTACTTATTCGCATTTTAAAATCCTTTTTTTTTCTCCCGCGATAAATTCTTCAGGAAAAGACGATAAAGCGACTTCGTAGTCAAACACTTGAAGAGGATGTTAGAAAAACTCATGAAAAAAAAATAGTCGCGAAAGAATAGTTTGCATATTCGAATTTGCTCTGCCACTGAAAAAAAAGTCGTCAAATGTCGTCACTGAGAAAATGAGAAACTGCTTCGTTGATCCGAGCAATTTTTCGTACTCGTATTTCGTACGAACTCGCATTTTTAAATCCTTTTTTCAAAAACTGGTAAAAAAAATAGTCGCGAAAGAATAGTTAGCATATTCGAATTTGCTCTGCCACAGAAAAAAAAAGTCGTCAAATGTCGTCACTGTGAAAATGAGAAACTGCTTCGTTGATCCGAGCAATTTTTCGTACTCGCTGCACCGGAAACGCAGTCAAACGCAGTCCTTCCTTCGCCGGTTGAAAAACATCCAAGAAAAAGGAGACATTACCATTGATCCTCGCCGCTATTTTTCCTTTTTCTCGCTGCGCCGCAAATTGCAAATTGTAAAATATGTGAACCGCGAGTAACTCGCGTGTCGGACGTGCAGCCGCAGCGGGAATTCGTCGCTCAAAGGCGACGACGTCGTTCGCATTCCGCGTCGTTGTCTTGGCACGCGCGTGTCCTGAAGGGTGCGATGCATCTTCGCGCCGCAGTCTCAATTTCTCGCTATGAACGTATCTCGCTTGCCCCCGGGGATCATCGAGCGGAAGCAATTTACGCGCAACGCCCCGGCCCAGGTCCCGTCGAGGGTTTCCCCGCGCGGCCCGAGACTCGTGCAACGCGCCTTGAGATATATGGCGGATATTTCTTCTCATTGCGCTCGTCCTGTCTATTTGTCTGGCGACGATGTTGCCGATAATGTGGGCGGAGAGTCGTTCGGATGCTTTGGCACTTTTCGCTGCAGGTGCACTGCCACTGAGAGAAATCGAGATAGTTTAGGCAACTATTAAGCCACAACTGTAGATTTTTTAGTCCATCCAACAATTTGAATAGTTATTTTAACTGATTTATTGGTTAAATTAACTGCTTTGTAGTTACTGTAACTAATTCTATAGTTTTCTTAATATAATATCCTAGTTACTTTAACAGTGAACATATAATTAAATACAACCTTAGCTATTTTTTTATAGTTGGTACAACTTTATTATTGTAATTTCAATGACCATTTCAAAATTGTTAAATAATTTCTCAAAGAATACTATGCTTATAATTATGTTTTCTATGAATAGTATGTCGCATCTATTGCTAAAATTTCAAAACAATATACTTTTTGTTACTATAACTATTATTAACTGTTGCATTGATTATAAATAATTAGTTTATTCGCAGCTGCATCTGCAGACGAATAAATTCCATTGGTATTCCCGAAAAACATCCAACGAATAGGTGACAAAAAAAAAAAAAATCTGTAACATTTTGTTATATTTGGCCCAAGCCAGGCCCTGATCAGCCCCAGACAGGGATGACACAGCCCTCACCAGGGCCTGACTAGCGTCGATTGTAACGCTATAAATTTTTATCAGGGTGTGGATTTATGTCCTGTTTTGCTCCGGATTTTTTTTTTTATATTTTCATCTCAGCATCCGAAACTTATATTCACAGCTGCAGCTGCATACAACCAAATTCCATCTCCAGCGACAATCCCATCGGTATTCCCGGAACGCATCCGAATAAAGGAAATTCTCCGCCGACGCGACTCTATCTTTCTACACATCTCGCATGCGACTTCCCAGATGCCAAAAGTTATCTCTCTCAAAAAAAAAAAGAAATAAAATTTCACAGTGGGATCTGCGTTGGATTAAAACGAAGGTGTTTCGGCCTCGGAGCGAAATCGCGATTCGCGCTCCGAACCACCGAAGTAATTAAATTGGCTCGGGCGCCTCCAGACGGTTAAATCCAATGGCTCTTATTCACTTAAGAATCGATACGAGAGATAACGAAAAAAAAAAAAAAAAAAAAAAAAAAGAAAAATCAGAAGCAGAGAAACAAGGATCGTCCGCGAACGAGGAAATTGTTTGTTCCCTCGGATCTTGATCTCGCTCTTTTTTTTTCTTTTTTTTTTTTTCTCGTAGAGTAAACGTGCGATATACATTCGTTCACATAAAATCGAACGGCGGTGAGATAAGTGGCCGCCCCTTCTTCGCTGTACTTGTCAGATTACTCCGGATTACTTCGGAGCTTCTCTTCGCCTTCTCCTTTATCGAGGCCCTCGATAAAGAAGCGCTTTTTTTTTCATCGGCGCAGGATGGTCTCAGAGTTTTATCGCGGATTCCGAATTTAACTCGCAGCCAATCCGGGCCGAAGTTAAATTCGTAGGGCCAATCGCTGGGCGATGAGAGAGGAGGGGATGGGGAAAAACAGCGACCGGCTTATTGAATAAAACAAATTTGGGGGAGAGCCTCGAGTGTCTCGATGTGCTTTGACGTCTGTAGGTCACGCGCCAGGTTTTTCGGTGTCTGCTCCTTGAATTTTTTTTTTTAATTCTGAATAAATAAAAAATATTCTCCCTTTTTTTTTGTCAAAGATAGATAAATACTTTAATTTTTCTCGATAAACGATTTCATCGGTTTTTTTGGCGGAAAAAAAAAATTTTGATTTAACGAAGTTTTAAAACCCTATCCGATGGAAAATTTTCCGCTGATTCCAAATATGACCGGTATTTGTCCGAGAAATAAAAATTTAGTGGAGAAAAACGCGAAAAACGATTTTTCACTTTTTCCTAATTTTTGCACTTTACTAAAATCGGTGTAATTTTTCTTTGGATCAATATAATTGGGATTTTCTTTTTGCATTCGAAAGAAAACTCTTCAACGAAGAGAATGCTGCCAGGCGGAACGCGATATCTCGATTTTTCGATTTTTTGCAGATTTTTAAAGTTGACCCTCAAAAATCGCAAATTTTTAGAAGGGGTACCCCTTGCCATTTTTCCCAAAATCTGTCGAAATTTTTTTTTTCGATTTAACGAAGTTTTAAAACCCTATCCGATGGGAAATTTTCCGCTGATTCCAAATATGACCTGTATTTGTCCGAGAAATAAAAATTTCAAGGAGAAAAACGCGAAAAACGATTTTTCACTTTTTCCTAATCTTTGCACTTTACTAAAATCGGTGTAATTTTTCTTTGGATCAATATAATCGGGATTTTCTTTTTGCATTCGAAAGAAGACTTTTCAACGAAGAGAATGCTGCCAGGCGGAACGCGATATCTCGATTTTTCGATTTTTTGCAGATTTTTAGAGTTGACCCTCAAGAATCGCAAATTTTTAGAAGGGGTACCCCTTGCCATTTTTCCCAAAATCTGTCGAAATTTTTTTTTTCGATTTAACGAAGTTTTAAAACCCTATCCGATGGAAAATTTGGATCTGTGGTAATCAGAGTCAAATGCGTGGTAAACGTTTTTATTTTTCTTGATAAACGATTTCATCGGTTCGATCTGAAAAAACTGAATTAAATTTTTACATTTTTGTTTATCAGAATTTTTTTTTTTCAATGCTCATTTTGGATCTGTGGTAATCAGAGTCAGATGCGTGGTGAGAAATTTCCTCGAGGTCTCCGCAGCCGAATCGTTAGCAGCTTCGACACGTTTGAGAAACTCGCGTCGACCGGATTACAAAGCCGCGCTCCGGGAATCAATTTTCCGACAGCGTCACGCGAATCGCTCCCGCCGATGAATTCCCGAAGCCTTTCGAAGGTGCGAAAACGCGTGCGGCAAACCCGAGTCCCGAGTGTGTTTGCGTTGTCGACTCGAGCGGATTTATCCGCACGTCTCTCAACTCGTGGCGCAATATTAATTTCCCATGTTTGTTCGGAGACGACGCGAATGCAAATAAAATGCGCGCAGCGCGAGCGCGAAACCCCAAAAGTCCTTCGAATCTCCGTTGCAACGGATATTTGCTATTTCCTTTTATACAGAAAATATCAACAATCGCTTTGACCTCCGCTACATCGGAATAATAAAATTGATCGAACGTTGCGTGGGTCAGGGACACGCGTCGCTTATTCGCTTTCGCGATTCCGAGAAACGTGTTGGATAAAAATATTTCGAAAATTTTTCTCGATGGAATTGCGTAATGCGATTCGAAGCAGAGGACGATTGGAACGTGTTCGACTATTCGTGGGCGGTGTCTTAGCGACTTTTTCCCAAAAATGTATTATCCACGTTTCGTTTTTTTTTTTTCTATTTTTTTTTTCTACTATTTCCTACGTTTCATTCGACGATTTTTTTAGCATCGTTGTACCGGATTCCGAATGCCGAGGATTACATCCGCTCAGAAAATACGCGGCGAGAAAATTCGAAGCAGAACTATTGGAACGTGTTCGACTATTCGTGGGCGGTTTTTTAGCGACTTTGCCCAGAAATTTATTATCCACGTTTCGTATAATTTTATTTATTTTAATTACTTCCCACGTCTCACTTTTTTTTGCATCGATGTACCGGATGCCGAAGGAAAATAATAATCGTTTGTACGCACCTAATAATTGTTTATACTACGAAGTGCGACTTTGCCCAGAAATTTATTCTTCACGTTTCGTATAATTTTATTTTTTTAAATTAATTCCCACGTCTCACTTTTTTTTTGTATCGATGTAATAATAATAATCGTTTGTACAAACCTAATAATCGTTTATACTACGAAGTTCGCCTTTGCCCAGAAATTTATTATTCACGTTTCGCATAATTTTATTTTTTTTAATTACTTCCCACGTCTCACTTTTTTTTTGTATCGATGTAATAATAATAATCGTTTGTACATACCTAATAATCGTTTATACTACGAAGTGCGCCTTTGCCCAGAAATTTATTATTCACGTTTCGTATAATTTCATTTTTTTTAATTACTTCCCACGTCTCACTTTTTTTTTGTATCGATGTAATAATAATAATCGTTTGTACACGCCTAATAATCGTTTATACGACGAAGTGCGCCGCGGTTTGCACCGAGGATGTCGTGGGGGTGGGGGGGGAGAGGGGGAGGGTGAAGGGGTGGGGGGTACAAGAAGCGGCGCGGCCGGGAGAACGCGGGAAGGCTGAACACCCACGCGGCAACAGGTTGCCCATTCCTCGGTACGTGACTTTGGCCCATTGCAACGAAAAAAAAAACTCGCAGCAGCTTCCGACCGCGCGGGACACTAATGCGCGATACGTGCCGAAAGCTCCGCGCGCTCCGAAAAATTACATCGCGGCTAATTTGTACAAATAACGAACAAAACAAAAACATTGTATCAGGAATTTGTTTTCGAACGAGTCAACAGTTCATTTAAATTCGGCGAGTGGAAAAAAAAATTAATTTTCGGGGATCGAAGGATTTGAGGGCGAAGAAGTCGATTCGTGTTCACGAAATTAAATTACTGGAGTTCTAAATTGTATCAATACTAATTTTTATATTATCATTACTATTTTTACTTTTACTTTTATTATTTTACCATTTTTACTATTATTAATACTATTATTATTATTTATTATATCGATAAAAAAATAAATAATATTATTTCAGTATTTATGATCTTAAATCTAATTTTTATTTTTATTATATTATTATTAATAATAATAATATGGGGCTATAGGGCAACTCACATCGAAGACTTTCGTTTTTCCCACGCGTCGCGATCCCATCGACAGATTTTTCGCTTTTTTCCATGGATTAATAAAATCGAGACGAGCTTTCGGAGTGACAACTTTCACGTCTCGTTCGAGGTGACCGAGACCGAACGACGACCTATTTACCGCGAGTGTCTCTTCGCTTCGGAATTTCTCGACGACTGAGAGGAAAAGTTCAGGGGGCGGCAGTCGGTAAATATTGTATGAAATAAGGAAGGCGGAGAGCGGTAAACGGAAAATGGAATCTGATGGAAGAGAAGCCCAGCCGACGTCTGTAAAAGTAGCCCCGCGACGGTCGACTTGCGGACTTTTATCTCTGGGCGAGAGTGGCTGGGTTGGAAAAATGGGGGGTGGGTGGTGCCGGATGGTCGAAGGGGCTTTGAGGGGACGAATGGACAGACAGACACTGTAAGAATCCGAGTCCGAGGAGATCGCGAGTCGCTCGATCCTCGGCAACGCAATTTTCCTCCGAGCTTTTGACCCGAGTCCGAGGTGACACTTCGCCTTCGGTTCGAGCTTTTCTGATAAAAAGCGCACCTGTTTTTTTTTTATCCGGCACTCTCAACTTTTTCTCGCAGTAAAGAGCAAAAAAAAGTTTCTGCAGTAAAGAGCAAAAAAAAGTGTCAAAATGTGGACTGTCGGATATGGCGAAAAAATTTTTTTCGCCTTAACTGAAAAATAGTCAAATTGTATTTCGTAGTTTTTAATTATGAACACATTTTTTTAACCTCGCAACGCTAAAAATTTCCCGAATTAATTAGTCAGAGTGACTTTTTTTACGAACTCGCGAAAATTCATTCGCGAAGCGACAAGAGTCAATTATTTCGTCCGCAATAATTTTTCAGTCGTACCAAATAATTTCCGGGAAGCCGAAAAGTTCGGAGCAAACTTTTCGAGGACATTCGGAGCCACTGAAACCGCTCCGGGAGCAGTTATACTAAATTTCGTCGAGAGTGGAGAGCAATATAAATATAGTTACGACGAAGTACAATAAACCCTGTTCGTTGTTTTACACGTTCACATATATCTATATAAAAAAAAATATATATAAATAGAGAACAGCTTGACTGGCGCTACAGCTAAGTTTTTTAATAACGTTACTATCTCCTGGCGTGGGTGTCGTCGAGATTGCCTCAGTGCGGTTTTACTATCGTCGACCCATCGTTGTACTTGGGAAAAGTGTTCGGTGTGCTGCCACCGAGCGGCGGTTGAATTCCGAACCCGAGACTCGACTTTTCGTCCTTCCAACTGCAGTTTGATTAAACGCGTATGAGAATGAAAGCAGCGGCGGCGGACGCGCGGAGATTGGGATCCGTGTGGAACTGAGGGGGAAAATAGGGACGTGGGTAGTTTTCGCAGTTGCACAATATAACCGTTCTCCGAAGTGTGGAGAGGTTCAACAGCCAACTCAGATACACCGCAACAGCCACGTGAAGCTCCCCCCTCCTTCGTTCTTTGGGGGTGAGAAAAGCTCTCTTTTTCATCCCCAACGTTGGCCTCTTATTATGTCGATCGTGACGCTCAATTACCGAGGGTTAAATTCGAAATTTGTGGTAATTATAAAAAATTCATAATATAATTTCGTTGCATCATCGATTCTAGTCAGACGTAATTTTGCGAAGGTCGTGAGACACAATGGGTTAAATTCGTAATTTGTGGTAATTATTAAAAATTCGTAATTTAATTTCATTGCATTTTTTATTCTAGTCAGACGCAATTTTGCGAAGGTCGTCAGACACAATTACTGTGGGTTAAATTCGTACTTTGTGATAATTATTGAAAATTCATAATTTAATTTCGTTGCTGCTTCGATTCCAGTCAAACGCAATTTTGTGATGGTCGCAATTACCATGAGTTAAATTCTAAATTTGTGATAAT
Organism: Itoplectis maculator; assembly: GCA_964034905.1. Lineage (NCBI taxonomy): Eukaryota > Metazoa > Arthropoda > Insecta > Hymenoptera > Ichneumonidae > Itoplectis > Itoplectis maculator. Next base: position 8,881,903 of record OZ035863.1, read on the forward strand.
TATTAAAAATCCATAATTTAAATTCGTTGCAACTTCGATTTCAGTCAGATGCAATTTGGGTCGCGACTCACGTGTAAATTGTAACACGTGTAGAGTCAGAGAGAGACGACTGCAACCGCAAGAAACCGGTCGGGAGGTGAAGTGCAAGGTCGTCCGGAAAAGGGGGGAGGGGGTGTGAACACACAAACGACGTTGCACACGTACCGAAACCCTTGGAAACTCAATCACCGGCTACAGGTGTCGCCCCGGTAACCGAGAGTAACGATAGTGTGGTTGGGGGGAGGCAAAAGGGGTGAAGGGGAGGCGAGGAGGTAGAGGGTTGAGCAGTAGCAGATGAAGAGTGGGCGGAGGAACTGCAGCTCCGCAGCTTGAAGGTCACGACTGGAGAAATGAGAGCAGCAGCAGCAGCAGTCGCATTGAGTCGCATTGAGCAAGAGAGATTGAACCGGGGCTACTTGACACACCGGGTTATTATTTTTGTTTCGCTCTGGAAAAAGCTTCGTGAACCGGAAAAATCTTTTTCCATGCAGAGGTGAGACAGTGCATCGAGAATAAAAAATGTACTCGGGTCTTGCGAGGTTTTGTCTTTGGTTCTGTGATTCTCTCTGAGCGTCGAAGTCGAAGACTTGTGGACGCCCACGAGGCAAAGCAAAACAAGATAAAACAGAATAAAAAAAAAAAAAAGAGAGGCTAATCCCCAAACGGGGCTTCGAAAGAGACGCATCTATTGCAAAAATTTCAAAACAATATACTTTTTGTTACTATAACTATTATTAATTGTTGCATTGATTATAAATAATTAGTACAGATAACTTTTTTGTAATAGCTAAGGTTGTATTTAACTATAAATTAATAGTTACCAGTATCTTGTATTTCTCTCTGTGTTATCTTGCTTGTGACTTTTATACTCCTCGTCGGTCGTATACAAAAACTCAGTTGCAGAGAGAACGAGAAAAAGGGAAGGAGAAAAAGAGCGAAAGAGAAGGAAAAAAAAGAAGAGGGAAAGAGAGGGAAAAAGAAGAAGAGAGAAACAGAAAGGGACACCTTCTATAATTCCACCCTCTCTGCACAGTCGCTGCGGTGCGTTTCGCGGTGCGGCGACTACCTCAGATTTACCTCGACGCAATAATGCCGACGGGAAACGGATGGCGGTCGACCAGGGAGAGAGGTCTATATAAGGTCTGCGTTCGCCCTCGACTCCCCTTTTTCACCCGGGTCCCACACCGGAAGTTTCATTTCGCGGGCAACAAGTATTGCGACTACTAAATCGTTTAGTGTATACTATTCGCACGTGGACGAGGCGCGCCGCGTGCGCCGAATCGTTAATGCTGCGCCTCGGGACGAGTCCCGAGGGATTCGACGACTGCGGATCCTGCAGGATGCTCAGGCGAATTTTTTATTTCCTGGATAGTATCGGTTTCGTCCTCTACGGATTTTACGAAAAGCTGTTTTGTCTCTGGTCGATTATAATATAGGCCGATTATATTAGTAACATATTTTGAATGTTTGTGAGAGGTTATTGCCCTTTGAAGCTGTCAGTAAAAGGTGACACGTCACTGGCAGCCGCAATTTTCCAATTCTTGGAAGGTGTCGGACGACAACGACGACAATGAGGTGCATCGCTCGCGCCTTCGTCGGACATTTTCGGCGCGTTTGTTGAAAGTCGGTCACATGACAGAATAAGGTGACAGCGTCGCCTTATTCTGTCATGACGGAATGTGAATGAGGCGATAGCGTCGACTTATTCTGACGCGTTGAAAACGAGTTGCGTAACAAAGGCACTCAGACACGTTTCGTGTCGTTCAGTTTATTTTCAGGTAACCCAACTGTCGTCGAGGAATTTGGTGGACAGTTAATTAATTACGTAAAAGCGTCGCAATTATGATCTGGACGCCTCAGCCTACATTAAATTAATGACAATTCTGTTGGCACCTAAAAAAAAATACATTTACAATTTTTTTTTTATTTTTTATTTTCTTATTTTCTGATTTCGATTCTTTAGTTGCAATTCGATAAACCGCTCGAAATATTAACGACAGCAAATCGCGAGGGTTCTGAGTGGCTGCTGCTGATGCTGCGGCTGCACTAGTCTCGTTCGTCGTCATTGTCGAAGCTCATTAGCGATGCAAACCGTTCGTCATAATGATCTGCCTTTGTGCCGATCGTTAATGCGCGTCGAACCTGCGGCTGCGTTAATGGCCTATCGAAATAATAACGACGGCGAAGGACAGAAAGGAGAGCCAGACGGACAGCAGGAAATATGCCTTTTCGATCGACGATCACGCGCGACAATAATTTGTGCAATTTAAGGCCGACGAGCAAAAATCCTGAATTTTCCTGAATTTTTTTCCTCAGAACCGATTGTGGCCATCACATTCAAAGGAATAAAAAAAATTCATTTAATAGCATAAAAAAAAACATCGAGTAGGTTAATCGCAAATCAATCGCAATTTATATGAATTTGTTCGAAACGTCAATTTATGGGAAAAAAATATTTTGAAGAATGAGATAATAAAAATGGCCACTTTTACACTGAGAAAAATTAGTAGTTGCGATTACCAATCATTTTTTCGTTCCACCAAAATATTGGTTGCAGTTACTAAAATATTGGTAGCCCTGACCAACGATTGGTAATCACAACAATTCATTTTTTTTAGTGTAAAATTATTTTCGTTAATTATTTAATACAGTTTTTATTACTAATGGAGTAGGTTTCGTATTAATTGAGGAAGCTCCGTCGTTTTGATTCGCAGACATGAAGTGCAACGTCGCCGCCGTCACGATTCTCGCCGTCGTCGTCGTGGCTCTGATGACGGATCGAGTGACGAGCATGCCGCCGGCCCAGTGCAATCCCGGTTTGCTCGACGAGGTCCCGCCCAGGATACGCAAGGTCTGCATGGCCCTGTCGACCATATACGAGCTCGGTTCGGCCATGGAAAATTACATCGACGACAAAGGTAAATCGCTTCATCGACCGCAAAGCACAATCTGCAACCTAAGCATCGACAACCCGCGGAATAATATTACGTTGCATTGCTGCCAATGCGCTGAGAGGGTTTCACAAGTTCGCCGGTTCCAGGATATCGTGTTATATAGTTAAAGATCGCGCGGCGAGATTCCCCATAGAGAGTTTCCACGGTGGTCTCGGATGAACGGAGAATAATTAGACAAACGCCCTTTTGATATAAACTGGTCGACACCGATCGATCTCTCCGCACCTTCGTCCAATATCGGTTACTGCGTCGACGTCGACGTCGACGTCGTTCATCGTCGTCGTCAATTGCGTATTACAAGTAACAACGACGATGAGGGTCGCGCAATCTCGAAGCCGCGAATTTGATCCTGTGAAATATTCTACGACGTCGTCGTCGTAACCTCGAAACTTGTGATGGAATTGGCACTCAAGATTCGCGGTATTTCGATCAAAATGTTGGTCACGGAAATTTCGAGTTTCGATGTTTTTCTTGGGGATTGTAAATTACTGTTGCAACAACTTTGGAAGCTGTGCAAAACAGTTATTGGATCAGTGATGGAATAGTTAATTTAGTGAGACACTTTCGCAAGTGTTAATCTTTGAATTCGTTTAATGAAGTAGCCACAACCCCTGAGTAGTTGTCTCGCCTAACGAAGTGGCGAACTCATCGTTAAAAGTGTTAATTAATTGGAAGTCACTCCGCCTCTCCTTACTTTGTAGTCGAGTAAAAATCTGTTTTTTTTTTCTCTTTTCTTTACTTTACTTTTGATTTAAAGAGAAATTAAGATAATTATGGGAAATATTTGATTTTTGAATTGAAGAGAAATTAAAATAATTGAGGGAAATATTTGATTTTTGAATTAAAGAGAGATTAAAATTATTAAGGGAAATATTTGATTTTTGAATTAAAGAGGAATTAAAATAATTAAGGGGAATATTTGATTTTTGAATTAAAGAGAAATTAAAATGATTAAGGAAAATATTTGATTTTTTATTTAAAGCGAGATTAAAATAATTAAGGGAAATATTTGATTTTTGAATTAAAGAGAGATTAAAATATTGAAGGGAAATATTTGATTTTTGAATTAAAGAGGAATTAGAATAATTAAGAAAAATATTTGATTTTTGAATTAAAGAGAGATTAAAATGATTAAGGGAAATATTTGATTTTTGAATTAAAGGGAAATTAAAATAATTAAGGGAAATATTTGATTTTTTAATTGAAGAGAATGAATATAATTAAGGAAAATATTAAGTCCAGACCGCGCCTGTATTTTTATTTTATGTTAAGATGACGCGACGATAATTAGTTCCAGTGATGCAGCAGAATCTGCCGCTGCCCGACAGCGGCGTGAAACGTCAGGACGTGGACCACGTGTTCCTGCGTTTCGGCAGACGACGCTAGACGAGACCCCGGCAGCCGGCGTGTCCGTCGTCCTCGTCGTCGTCACCACCTTCGTCGTCGTCGTCGACGCTCGCCGCAAGACTCCGTCACCTACATAAATTATAGAACATATAAAAAAAACGCCAAAAAGAAATTGCAACCCCCGTTCCCCGCCTCCCTCTGTATCTCTCGAACCGTCGATCAGTGAAATATACCTTTCAACGTGAAAAACAAAAAAAAAAAAAAATTTTCAACACCGCAACTAATTATTCGTCCCGAATGCTCTCGAAATTTCAAAACGCAAATCGCGGCGACTAGTAATAAAAAAAAAAATGAAAAAATGATTTACTCGGCGTTGATAAGAGCGAACGTCAACGAGAGTCATGAGTCATGAGTCATGACTATACGTTACCATTCTGAACGTGTAAGTGTTACGTCGCAACCTGAATATCATAGAACGATAATCGACCGAGTCGTGTATTTTTTTTTTCGAGCCGCGTGGCTCGAAAAAAAAATGAAAAATAAAATTATCTCACAATTGGGTCGAGCTTTCGTCGCTTGTGAATGCGCTCAATGTCTTTCGCACCACCTTCACGTAATTATTCAATCTCTCATCTCGTGTCCGCGATATTTGAAGAAGATTTGAGAAAAAAATAAAATAAAATAAAAAAAGGTAAAAGGAAAAAAAAAAATATACAAAAAATTCTGTCTCTTCTGTGGAATTGGTTCGACGATCGGTGAAACCCGATCGATATTTTATTGTATGTACGGCATCATTGACATATTGAATGATTATATATTTATTGTATAATATATGTATATAAAATACGTCTATCGATACCGATCAATTCATTCACTCGCCCAACGATCCTGCTCCATATTTTTCGGAGCTCCGAAATTTACAAGTCTGCTTAAATTTTTTTTATTTTTTTTTATTTCCCAAACCCGTTCTATAAAAATCCTGTTATCTCTGTAATCGCGGAGTCAACGCAGGCAAAGCAAACGACGATCAACGAGACTCCGACGAAACGAGTGGAAAGTTGACTCTCGCTTCGGAAGAGGGGAGGAAGGCGACCCAGACGACGTCACGGTAATTATTAATGGGCTCTGATAAAGGTAAAATAAATATAATTTGTCACTCGATCGTAGCGTCCCCGACTCGCGATATATCAAAGACGCCGAGGGGTCTGCGACATTTTATCTCGCGGCAAGTTGTGCAAACAGAAACGAACCCTGCTACAAGTCGTAAATACCGTCGAGGCTCTTTCCTCGACTTTTCAGAGGACAAACAAAATCGTGGGTCTTCGCTGAGTGATATCGTTTCTGAAAATCTTTGCAGGTTGTTGGGAATCAATGTTGAAGTTTGCATCGTTGGAATGCAACGAAAATAAATTAAGTTGGAATGCAATAAAAAAATTAATTATCCCAATAAACTGAAAAGATTGTACTGGGTACAAAATGTTATTACAACGATTAATCCGTCATAATAACGTTTTAGAATTGTTCAAATAATTCTAGAATCGTTAGAATAATTATTTGAAAAAAAAAAAAAAATTCGTTGTATTCTAACGATGCAAACTTTAACATCATTGTTGGGAATCAATTTGCGTCGGATACATCCACTCTGTAATTGGCTTCTCGTTGACCATCTCCGCAACTCGGATCGGTTGAATCACGTTGAATGAAATGAAGAAGTCAATCGATCCTAGTTTGACGAATCGAAGGTACATTGGACGAATCGAAGGCGCATTGGACGAATCGAAAGCGCATTGGACGACACGTGCATCGTTTTCCGGAGCAGCAGTTTCGTGTCCAGCGTTTTTATGGCCAGCTGCTCGATGAGGAAGAGGCGAAACGAGTCGGAGAGGTTCCTCAGGAATTGCAGTCGCTGCTGCTTTGCATGCAGCTCGAAGCTGCTGCTCGTCGACTCAGGTCGAACAAATATCGCTTCGAGTAATTGTCGCCTCGGCCTCTTCGCCTCGTATCCCCAGAGACATTAATCTCGGGCGCAGCCGATGGAGTCCCAACGACGACGACACGCGTCTCTCGGCTCCCCCGCGAGAGGCTTTTCGACGCTTTGCAGGAGAACCGCGACCTCCCGACGATTAGTCAAACAGTCCGCTCGGCTGACGCACTTTCCCGGATGTGTTGCGTCGTGGGAGCGAAATTTTTTCAGCGTCGAGTCGATGAAAATGTTTTCTTCAGCGAGACAAACCCATTTATTCAGTCGCATTTTTTGGAAAAGTGTTTAATTTTATTTTAAAAATAGTAAAAGAAAATCAAGCACTGTTTAGTTTGATTTTTTAAATACTACAAAAAATCAAGCACTGTTTAATTTGATTTTTTAAATACTAAAAAAAATAAAGGTTGCACTGATTAATTTGATTTAAAAAATACTAAAGTAAGTGATGATGTTTTCTTTAGCCGCATTTTTAGAAAATGTTTATTTGATTTTAAAAATATTTAAAAAAATTCCAGGCTGCACTCCGAATCGTTAATCATTGGCACGAGCTCTTTTATTTATTTTCTAATGTCTCAATCAACAGAAGCTTGCGCCGTTGTCATTGCCGGAGTCGTTAATCTTACACATTTATCGAGTGTTATTAGACACTGGGCTCTAACTTCGCCGAGCATCGCGTCGTGAATTCCCATTCGGAGCCAACAGATGTATTCGTCACGGCGATTGACACAGGTGCACAGGTTGCCCCAGCTGCTTCCGTACATTCCGATAAAGCGACATTGTGACTCGATGGTAATTTCGATTGAGCGATCAATCGAGTCGATTTATCGTTGCAACTTTGTTGGCCGGCGGCGATGGATAACTCGGGTGGAAACCATTTAAGCGACAGTGTCAAACGACTCGGCTGTCGTTGAGTCAGTCGATAATCATGATTTTTACCGGTCGTAAGGCGATCGCGACGTTGGCCATCGTTTCGCTTGTTCTCGGCGGAAGTGATGGAAGAATCGTTGTGACAAAACCGGGTAAGATGATTTTTTGCAAGCAACCTGAATTTTTTTTTAGTTCAAGAATTAAAAAAATTGTGCATCAATTCGAGTTATTTTTTTTTAACAGAAGAGAGTTGCTAATTTTTTAAAAGCGACCGTATTTTCTTTTTAGTTCCAAAAATATAAAAAAATTCGTGCCACACAAAAAAAAAATTTAATCGTGCTTTAACCCGAGTTATTTTTTTTAATCAGAAGAGAGTTGCTAATTTTTGGAAAGCGACCTTTTTTTTTTACTTCCAATAATTTAAAAAAATCGTGTTTCAACCCGAGTTATTTTTTTTTAAACAGAAAAGAGTTGCTAATTTTTGTAAAAGCGACCGTATTTTCTATTTAGTTCCAAAAATATAAAAAAATTCGTGCCACACAAAAAAAAAATTTAATCGTGCTTTAACCCAAGTTATTTTTTTTACAGAAGAGAGTTGCCCATTTTTTGGAAAGCGACCTTTTTTTTACTTCCAATAATTTAAAAAAATCGTGTTTCAACCCGAGTTATTTTTTTTTTTTTTAACAGAAGAGAGTTGCTCGATTCTGGTGAACGGTGGATTCGCGGAGCCGCAGCCTTTGATCCTCTCAGCCGATCCTCGCGGTCCTCGCGGTTTCGTCTATCCCGCATCCCCAGGATCCGGTCGTCTCGTCGCCGAGACCGGCGAGTCCTTCCGACTGGCTTGCCCGGGCAGCAAGCTTCATCTCAACACGATAGACCCCTACAACGAGACTCTGGTGACTTGCGCCGGCGAGAACAAATTCATCCTCCAGGGCGCTGAGGTCGAGGAGACGTTCGACAAAATTTCGTGCGAAAAGTATCCCGAATACGTAGCGAAGCGCACTGGACTCCTCTGCAACGGCGGCGCCGTCCTGGAAATTGGATTTCCACTTCGGGGTCAGGAGGCTAAAAAAAGAAGGTAAAATTTTAATCACTGTCATTGAAGCCGAGAACAATGTTCAAATAAAAAATAAAGTTTCACCAAAAGAACGACTTGCCGACTATTTTGCGAAAGCGACTATTTTGGAGTAGATTTTTTTTTTTTTTTTTTTTGACACCCGAGTGTTTACCAATTTTAATCAATCCTTTGTAACGCGCAGACCCGGCGAATTCTATCCGGTGATCGATCTGTGCCACAACGACACCCTCGGTAACACGATCTACGCGCACGCGACCATCGTCGCGGAGATCGACGCGGCGCAAACGGGATTCCCGCGGACGCCGTTTCGCAAGGGAAACTTCTTCCGTGGGATTCAGGTGGCGAAGAAGTACGGAAGGGAGTCGCAGCGCGAGGCCATCGCCCGGATACTCAATAGCACGAAACTCGCTGCGGAATATATTCCAGAAACAGGTACACAATAAAAATTAAAATAAAATTATTACAATAAAAAATAATAGTACTAATAAAAAAATAACCATATTAGATAGATAGATTAGATCTAAAAAAAATCTAAAAAATCTAAAAAAATAATCATAGATTAGATCTATCTACCTATTATGATTATTTTTTTATTATTCCTATTATTTTTTATTGTAATAATTGTTTTACAATGATTAATAACTGATTAATGGTCTGGTTAATGATTGATTTTGTAATATTTTTTTATTATGATTATAGATAGATAGATTAGATGTATCTACCTGTAATCATAATAAAAATAGTAATCATCATAGATAGATACATAGATCTATAAAAATAAATAATAATAGATAATAAAAAATAATAAAAATCACTTTCGATGACATCGGTGATTAATGACTGATTAATGGTCTGGTTAATGATTGATTTTGTAATATTTTTTTATTATGATTATAGATAGATAGATCTATAAAAATAAATAACAAAATAAAAATTAAAAAATAATAAAAATCACTTTTGATGACATTGGCAGGTCCATTTTACTTTTCGCGCGGTCATCTCATAGCCAAGGGCGACTTTGTCTATGGCGCCCATCAACGTGCGACCTTCTTCTACATCAACGCCGTGCCGATGTGGCAAAACGTGAACGCTGGAAACTGGGGCACGATGGAGGCGAACGTGAGATCCTTTGCCTCGAGGACGAACATGGACCTCGACGTGTGGGTCGGCGGCTACGGAGTCCTCGCCCTCCAGGATGCGAAGGGTCGCAAGAGGGAAATATATCTCCATGTCAACGAGAAGAACCAGCAGCGTTCGGTTCCCGTTCCGCGAGTCCTCTTCAAGGTCGTCTATCATTATCCGAGCCGGTCTGGTGTCGTCTTCTTGACGGCGAACAATCCGTATCTCGCTAAGATGACCAAAGAGTATCGAATTTGCAAGGACGTCTGCAAAAAAATTAATTACCTGAGTTGGAAGAGGGACAGAGCCGATCAGGGTCTGTCTTATTGCTGCGAGGTTGATGACTTCAGACGTCATTTTCCGAGCCTTCCGGAATTCGAGACGAAGAGTCTGCTGCTTTAGAGTCCCAAAAAGAATCCGAACAAAGGGTAGAAATTTCGACACTGAATATTGACGTTCGGTATCGTTTAGAATCATTTTAATTCGCGTTTGGCACCGAAAAAGACTTAACAACTGAATAATTTCGAATAAATCCGATTGAAATTTTTTTTTTTTTTAATCTTTAAAGTCCGACGAGTCGAATGACATTCGAGGAAAAAAAAGCGTCCGTCGCTCGAGACGAAGAGTCTGCTGAATCGACACATTCGTCGACGGACGAAAAAGGGTAGAAATTTCGACACTTTGAATATTGACGATCGGTATCATTTAGAATCATTTTAATTCGCCTTTGGGACCGAAAAAGACTCGACAACTGAATAATTCATCGGCCTGCAACGAGTCACTCGAATCCTCCAAATCAGCAGTGACTTTCTTCTAGTCCGATTAAATTGTTTTTTTTATTTTTATTTTTTTTTATCTTTAAAGTCCGACGAGTCGAATGACATTCGAGGAAAAAAAGGTGTCCGTCGCACGAAGATTATGCGCGCACTTTGTAGCGATGCAAATCGCTCATTGTTTTCCTCCTCGGAGTCGTAGCCGAGAGGGTCATCGATTTGGCTAAACGAATTCGTCGTGGCGTAATCGATTAACCTTTGAACGATTCGTGCTGAGTTCACCGACGCTTTTACAATCGTCGATTCACTCTTCTCGCTCGTTTTGACGTTGGTGTTTGAATGAACGAAAATAAAAAAAAAATACTTAGGTGACAAGCTCGATAGGTAAATTCTGTGCTCGACCTCAGATCACTTTATTTAGTTTCGCTGGTTAGTTCGCAATAGTTTTCATTGTGTCGATCGATCGACGCGAGACAAAGCGATCGATGGGTGAACATTGACATTGGGCAGTCGCGGCTCGATTAAAAGGCCATTGTCCCTGATACAGCTGACATTCCTAGAGTCGTCAGTGGAATTTCCAACGCGTTGCCTATGAACTCGTCATTCAGGAAATTAATTACCAATGACACTTTACGTTCTATGATACACTGCAGACTTTTATTTACAGACTGAGGTACAATCGTACATTTCCCCTTTCCTTCGAAATTTGTACAATGTCGTTCGACAGCAACGACGAAAAAAAATTGCTTCTACTCGGCAAAAGTCTCGACACAAAAATAAATCATCGTCGAATTTTTTTACAATTTTTTTTCAGCGAGAAAAATCGATGAGGAATTTTTTTTTTAATTCCCTTGTCGAAAAAAGGAAGGTTTAACGCTTATCGCAATGATCTACGTGCGAAATAAAAGTGGATGAGTTTTCGCACTTTGTAGCGATGCAAATTGCTCATTGTTTTCCCACTCGGAGTCGTAGCGACGAAAAAAATTGCTTCTGTACACAAAAAAATCATCGTCGAAATTTTTTACAATTTTTTTCAGCGAGAAAAATCGATCGCCGATTTTTTTAAATTCCCTTGTCGAAAAAAAATAAGGTTTAACGCTTATCGCAATGATCTACGTGCGAAATAAAAGTGGATGAGTTTTCGCTGTAACGCGCCGAGCCGATTTAAATGTACGACACGCAAACACTGCGTCCGCGCCAGCCGCGAGATTGGCGCACGCGAATAGTGTAGAATAAAGAAATCGATTATCCGTTGGGCAACGTGTACGTCGTTTATTTCAGTCTCCATTTATCACAACTAAAGTCTTCTATTTTTGTTGCTGGTTTGGAATCGTGGACTTGAGCGAATAAATTGTATTAACGTTAATCCCTCAGCGGCAACACATAACTCGGCGAACGAGACACAGAGCATTTCGTTCGAGCAGCTTAATTGTAAAAAAAAAAAAAAAATACGTGTCACGCGTCGATTCACGTGAAAAGATACACATCATTCCCGTCAATCCGACGTTATTATCAGCGAGTTTGCAATTTCCAGAACTGTCGCAGAAAAAAAATATATATATATACATTCGAAGCATCAAACGCATTGCTTTTCCATCGATTACAGTTAGAGAGCAAAATCAGCACGGCAGAGGTGTTAGACAGACTTTTCTCGTATTGCAGATGAGTGAGCAAATCGCAACGAAAAATCATTACAATTACTAAAAAACGAAATCATTATAATTCATTACAAATCATAACAATTACTAAAAAGGATAGATTCGGCGAAAAAAACAGAGCGCACTTTTTTACAATACTTCAAAATCATCTTAAAATTCTTTCCTACGTTGAAATTACTAAAAATGATAGATTCGGCGAAAAAAACAGAGCGCACTTTTTTTACAATACTTCAAAATCGTCGTAAAATTCATTCCTACGTTGGCAAGATCCGCAATAACGATGTTAAAACGCATTATCATTAAAAAGGAGCACCGGTTGAGCAACTGCGACTCGATTGCATATTCCTATCCGCGATTATCAGTGCGACTAATTTATCTAAGTATCGTACAAACGATCGACGTGTATAACTAGTCGATAATAACGGTCCCGGGTAAAAATTCGGGCAAGGCTTCAACATCTGAACACAGAATAACGTAACCGGTGACAATCCGGAATCTTTACAATTTTACACATTAATTAAGGATCAAATATATATACATGTACATTATTTATAGAATTAATATTATTATATTCGTCAGTAATTATGATGTTGAAGTTTGCATCGTTGCAATACAACGAAAGTAAAGTAAAAAAATTATTTCAACGATTCTAAAATGATTCAAACGATTCTAAAAAGTTATTTTAATGATTAATCGTTATAATAACTTTTTATACCCCAGTATGACCCTTTGGGTTCATTAGAATAATTTTTAAAAAATATTTTCGTTGCTGTCCAACGATGTCAACTTCAACATAGTCAGTAATTCGACATTTGTCGACGTTTGTCGGCTCTTCTTCGACGGCGGTTTTCCGGTGTCATCGATGCCGTCGATTAGGGCGGAGCCGAGTACGGCGGTTGTTGTCAGCAATTTTGATTACCCTGATATCTGTCGTCGCCGTAGTAGGAAACCGTCACGACGTCACCGCCGACGTTGATGAGACATTGTCCCTGGAAACGTAATAAGTGGCAGGCTTTCTTTTCATTTCTCTCTCGTTTTTTTTACCTCGACTCTTCTTCGTTCTGTGCAGCGGAAAAAAGGGCGGACACTGAAGGAAGGGTGAGGAAAAAAAACCCAGCGAGGGATCTGGACGTGGGCGAGTTCGCACATCTCGTGGGTGGATAATTTCACAATTCAATGGATCTCGGTGTGAGAATGTAAATAATGCGGAAATAATTGTTTTGGCGGTTTTTGGACGAAGCTCTGCCGCTGCGAAACGTGTCTGCTTCGCGTCTGGACGCAAAGCAGATTGTTTACAATGTGTCAGACATAATATCGAAGATCCGAGATGAAATTCAGGGTCGCAGCTAATTTGACGAAGGACTCGAAAATTGAATCTGTTGTCAGAATTTATGGAATAAATTTGTCGTGGTGAATTAATTTTTTATTTCCCCGAGGTCGATAAAAAAGGGAATTTAATATTCGGCATCGAAGCGGTGAGTAAATAGAGTAGTAATTAAATTCACTAAATCAGTGACACGTGGAATTCCTTCGAATGCATTCAGAGATGTTTCTCGAAATGTAGTTGTGTAAATGTAGTAAATGTAGTAAAAAAAGAAAGCTGAGGATTTCCGCAAATTCGTTAGTAGAAGGCTCCTCGACCAATGAGTAACGACCTAGGTTACCTCGGTTTTCGCGACCGCCCGTGCGGAAAATTATATTTAGTATTCATGGACGAGCTCGCATATCGCTTTCCCGGAGTATAAACAGTCTGTAGTGTATATCTGACATCGATACCGGCAGCGGCGGCTTCACCACCACCGTCGGATCCGCCCCGGGGGTCTTGTTAGTACGGTCCACGTGCTCGAAGACAGATTGTATATGTATATCCGTATTATCGCGGTTCAGCGATGATCATGCTCTATCTTCGCGACTCGAGGCGCGATTGCTCCGCGACTACGAAATTTATGGGAGCAAATTGATTAAAAGGAAAAGAAGGACAAAAAAAATCCGCGGCACGGAGCTGATATTGCCTTTATCATGGGACAAGGATTTCTCGCCGCGTAGGTGGCTCGAAGAGGTGCACTGATAAATCGAGGAGCAACAAAAAAAAAAAAAAAAAAGAATTGAATTATTAATCCGAAACATAAACGGCGATTAAATTAATATAAAAAATACAAAATATCGCTTTGCTCGATTTGCGAATAAAAATGATGAAGGAGGATAAGACGGAGGAAAAATATTGCTGCGCGGTAAATTGTCAGGGATATATATGTAATAGGATTCGAGACCCACATAGATTTTCACTACAGACGTTTCTATCTCAGTTCTCTTTCCAAATTAGAGATTCACCCATTCTGGGATAGTGGTGCTTTGAGGAAATTACCACCTCCGCACTTTCTCAGACAGAAGCGGTGTCATAAATAATCTCGGCAATATCGAGCGGGCATAAATCTTTCCATGAATTTCCACACAGCTGATCGACGAGCAATTAAACAGCGCCGACTACTTTTCTTTTTTTTTTTTTAATTTTTTTTCACCTCGTTTCCAATCGAGCTTACGATCGATATTAATCATCGCAATTTCGCATTGCGCCGCTGGATCGAAGTTCAACGACCGGAAGTCGGCTGCCATTGTTATTACAATTGTCATACAATGCCTGGTAAATATACGGAAGCGCGTGGCAGTGAATTTCATTGCCTTTAGTCCAGTATTCGACGCGGGAGTAGCAATGGACGCAATGCTTTTCGCGATACTATTATTATGGGGGCTACACATTCCATTGCAGCACATTTCGGTTTGTTGCTGCGTCACAAAGCAACGATTGTTCGACGGAGAGAGACGTAAGGAAGCATCGTGGGCGAAAAATTGATGAACGAGGCTGTAAGTGACCCAAAAAGGCGACCCACGTGACAATTGGAGACATTCTGTCATTTCCAGAAGAAGTGGCTCCGTATCTCTCTTTCGGTGATCATTCGTTTTAATAAATAAAGGGATGATTCCACGGAAACGTAATTGGCTGCTCTCGACCATAAACGACTGAGGAGGGTGATGCGGGTTTGTCTTAAGGGATCGTCACAGTGTGACCCTCCGAAAAATCAATGATTTTCGAGAATTTTTTTTGTTTGTTTAGGAAGGATGCAAAGTAGCATTTTCTACATTTTTTTTATGTGTACTTTGATAGTGATGATCGTGAGATGAAACGGAGGAGAAGTGTCGATACTCGACGTGAATAAAGCGAATCGATGGTGGTTGTATTCGTACCATAAACAGGCGACGCGTTATATTTGGTGTTTGTTTCGTGGAATGCTTGATGGGGCGCCTCAATAATTGGACCTCGATATAACAATGCAATTACGCCGAAGTATCGTTATAAACCATCAAATCAATTTGATGCTGCGCAGGACTTGACGCCGCAGAAGCGACAAATAGCTTTTGCTCGTTTGCCACCCAAAGACCTTCACCTTTTGCTCGACATTCGTAGCGCCCGGCTTCATATTTCAGAGAAACTAATAAAATCGAACGTTCTCTCTACTTTTCCACCGACGTCTTCGATTGCACCTGATCGAAGGACGAGGGACGAGAAATATCGACGCGTTGAGGGAGGGATGGTATTATCCGATATCTCTTGAGAGACTCGAGACGCTTTTTTTTATTTTTTTCTTTTTTTTCTTAGCAATGCCGATCGTCTTCGCGGGCCGATTGAATGAAGGAAAATCGAGTCGGCCAACGGGTCAAGGTCGAATAAAAAGTCACGCCGTGAACTTGACTGTTATATCCTCTATTAAAAAAGTTCGTGAGCAACCATTGTTGTCGATTTTTTTAGCATCTGATTGGTCGTTGGGAAACCGGCAGCGGCGTGATGTTTAATATCGCGAAAATTGGCAGTTTGGCGGAAAAAAAAATCGTTTTTCGCGTTTTTCTCCTCGACTTTTCGATTTTTCGGGCAAATATCTGTCGTTTTTGGAATCAGCGGAAAATTTGCCATCGGATAGGGTTTTTAAACTTGGCGAAATCGAAAATTTTTTTTTTCGACTTTTTTCGAAAAAAACGGCAAGGGGTACCCCTTCTAAAAATTTGCGATCTTTGAGGGTCATCTTTAAAAATCTGCAAAAAATTAAAAAATCGAGATATCGTGTTCCGCCTTGCGGCATTCTTTTCGTTGAAGAGTCTTCTTTCGAATGCAAAAAGAAAATCCTGATTATATTGATCCAAAGAAAAATTACACCGATTTCAGTAAAGTGGCAAAATTGGGAAAAAGTGAAAAATCGTTTTTCGCGATTTTCTCCTCGAATTTTTTATTTTTCGAGCAAAAACCGGTCATATTTGGAATCAGCGCAAAATTTTCCATCGGATAGAGTTTTAAAACTTCGTTAAATCGAAAATTTTTTTTTTTCGTCAAAAAAACGGCAAGGGCTACCCCTTCTAAAATTCGTAGCGAAATGCAAAGGTGCCAAAATTGATTCTACAATTTAGTGACATGATTTTCCGTCAAGTTCAGCAAACTACTACTACTACAAACTGAAACTGGAAAGAAAATCGATATTATTCGAGCAACGCCCACGTAATAGCATATCTCATCACTCCGTAAGACGATAATTATCGCCAGGATATAGTTCCCACGCCAATTCCGTCTGAAACTCCAAAAACTTGTCGAATCAAGTAACAATGATCCTCGAACCACCGATAAAGGATTTTCCGAGAATCACCAAATAACCGCAACGAATCGAAAATAATTAATAAAATTCTCTAGATAAAATATTTAATTGCAGTCGACAAGAATTTCGTTTACTTTATTAAATATCAGTCTGTACGCAACTTTTAATGAGTTTACTAATATTAGTGAACTTTTAATCAGTTTATTATTTCGAATAAACTGATTAAATGTTTTTTTTCAAGTAGAAAACTCAAATAAACATTAAATAAGAGACATTAAAAATGTGTCACTTACCTGATTTTTGTGCGGACTGTGAAGAAGGACACATTGCGTCATAAAAAAGGCAACCATCGCGTTTCCACCCAAAGCGGTGATGTGAGCGCGCACAATTGCCAAAATTTCCGTCACAAAACTGTGAGTGAATCCACTGAGACCACCGTTCTGAAAAAAAAATAAATAAATAAAAAAATAAATGATCCATATTGAACAGAGGATGAAATGTGCAATTTCGACCTTGAATTCCTCTCTTATCAGTGGCGTTTAAAGGATGAATTACCTCTCTGATAGAAGTGCTTTCCCGGATGAAGAAGAAATTAAGATTTCCCAGATAACGTTCGATTTTCCCACCCGGCAAATACGACAGCGGCGTTATATCAACGCCATATCGTTCTTTAAGAGGCACCTGCAAAATACATTATCTCAGTCTGTTGATTGACTACCGCTTATCGGAATTTCTCGAATGGAAATCCGTTGAATGAGTTATTCTGTCTGCAGAACTGACGTGTTTGTGTCTGTGCGACATATGCGTTTTCGTTCTGAATGGCGACCGAGGTCTGTGCTTCTGAGCGGAAAGACTCGGCAGCGGCGACGAGCTCGAAATATTCGTGTTTGACTGATTCGTAGCGGTATTTGAATCTTGAGAACCCGTCGTTGTGTCTGCCTGATCCTCGTCCAGACTGAAAATCATGTCATTGTCGTCTGGAAAAAAAATGAACGGTTCGTTATCACAGACCGACGATTTTTGGGCTGACGCGGTAGACATCAACGCATCTGTTTAACCCTTTAATGGTTAACGAGAGGAGCAGCTTTCCGACAGTTTGTGTAATTTCAAATAAAAGACACAAAGCGATCTGCGGAAAGTCGTTCTTCACAGTGACTTTTAAGGGGTTAAAGAGCTACCTGTCTTTTTGATAGGGTCCTTGCTCGCCGAGTTTGGCACAAGCTTTCTTTTATATTTACTAAATCTCGTCGGTTCGCCCAAGCCCAGTGCCATTCCGACAACGGACAATTGGATCTCGTCCTGCTCGGGCAGTGCTACTTTAAACTGCATGTCGCACAGTGCGCACGGCACCATTCTTCGGAGTTTGAACAAAACTGTCTGAAAGTTTCAAGAATGACACATGCGATACTATTAATTCTGTCGAGGCATCGCGATAACATTTGCAGAGGAAAACGAACGAGCTGCAGTGGCTCTTTTGATATGACGTTGAAGTTTGCATCTCTGAAATGCAACGACCAAAAAAAAAAAAAATTAGGGTGACCCGACCAGTGAATGAACGGGGACCAATGAATGGACCAAATCACTTTAATTGCCATTTATAAAAAAAAAAGTAATTTATAAAAAAAAATCTTTTTGGTACGTAAATTAAGGAAAAAAATCCACAGATGTCGATTCGATCGGTCTCATAATTATTCTAACGATTCTAAAATTATTCTAAAGCTTCTGAACGATTATCTAAACGATTAATTATAACGTTCAATCTTTCTGATAATTTTTTATACCCTCTACGATCCTTTGGATTCACAAGAATAATTTTTTTTAAGTTTTTCGTTGCTTTCCAACGATGCAAACTTCAACGTAATTTTTTTACGTCATTGCGCTTACCTGTAACATTCTCGCAAAATACTTTGACGGCATCGAAGCGAATTGTCCAGACGGAATTTTCGCCCTCGAGATTTGCGTGAACATCTGCAGATTTCTAACGATTTCAAGATCCTCCAATCCAGGTATCGACTGCGTATTAACGACGTGAAAATCGTCGGGCGGTTTTTCGTCCATCAACAGATTAATACGATCCATGTCCTCCACATCATCGACTTCGAGGACGCAGGCGTCTTTGGTGCCTATTCCAAGATCCAAATCTGGTAACTCGTCGTCGGACTCATCGGTGTCGGACGTTGTGATGGACCGACCGTTCTCGATTTCCTGTTTACGATCATTTCATAGCATTACAGAAAATACGTGGAAAAAAAATTGTAAACCGCCATTGACGTCAAAACGAGGCTGCTTACTTACAGTGATCGGTTTCAAACGATAGAACTCCCGATTCTTCTTCACCGTCTCGATGAGAGTCTTCTGAATCTCCGCCAGTTGCTCTTCATTGTGCCACGAATTCCCGGAAGCGATTTGCGGCACCGAAGGCGTGGGAAGTGCCGTCAGGTAAACAGCGGTACCAACAGCCATACCGATGACCAATCTTTCGCCCACGGAAACCTGAACCTTCAGTCCGAAGATCGCATTCATTCCCTTGACTTTCAATTTATTGAGCAGAAGACTGTGAAGCTCGTATTCGAGAAATGGTAGACAGTCCGAAATTTCTTTGGCGTTGAGTTCGCCGCGAACGTCGCGTTTCGATTTGCAAACGGTTGCTTGAAGAAAAACGCCTCTACCGGTCATCGGTATATTTTCCGGCAGTTCGATGGTCGTGAAGAGAACGTCAGGAACTTTGGCTCGTCTGCATATTGCACATTTGGAGACGTCGACGCGAAAAGGAACGCTTGCTTCGCTGTACGGCAAATGACATAAGCTGCATGCGCTCAACGTTGGTAAATATGGTATCTCGTGATCGTTGCTCTCCGAAGTCCTCTTCACTTTTGTGCCTTGGGTCTGTTGTCCGGAAAGCGAGCCTTCGTCGCTTTTGTCCGTCTTCGCGACCAACGTTTTCGCCTGAGACTTGTCCCTTTCGCTCTCCATCGACGTCGTCATTAAATTTCTGCTCAGGAGAACGCTGTCCTGGTCCTGACTCGCGTTGAGCAAATTTATTACAGCTGCCGTGCCCGAAGCGTTGAGAACGCAAACGTCGTCGCTGAGGAGAAAGATCAATAAGGGTTCTCGTTATTAAATGTACCTTTTTTTTTAAGTGGGACACTCGGATTTCAAGAGGGATGATTTTAATATTTTACTTCGTTTTTAATAGGTCAGCTTTAATGAGGTTTTATTTTTATGAGATGTTAGAATAGACGGAATCAATGGATTAAAAAAAAATCTGCTACGTCAAAAAGCAAAACGAGTAAAGTCTGCTGACTGTGATTTCATAACAATGCGACCGAGCCAAAGATATTAGTACTGTTGGTACAGACTGATCTTGAAAGGGAGTCTGGGCTTTCGACTGTCTCGCCAATAATCTCACCAGATGCTAATCTCTTCCTTGTAACCGAGAACAACGTTGCAAGCCAAAGCTCGCGCGTGTGATCTCACTTCCATTCGGATCTCCGTCCACCAAGCGTCGCGTCCTTCGGGCTCCTCCAGATTAGTTATTCTCTCCAATAGTTTGACGGAGCGCGCGCTCACGAGGCCACCGATGGTGAGGACGAAGCCCAGTGGATACTGTTGCATTGTAATGAAGGGATATTCGAGCATCTCCATTGTGTCTTGATTCATCGTTCTCACGATCGCCGCCGACGGTCTCATGTGTCCACCCATCGACTTGTCACTTCCAGCCAACGAATTGCCTGAAGTACATTCAACACATTAATGTCCCACGGCTCAGAATAAATAACTCCTTTTTTGTACTTTACCGTTGACGAATAATCAATCACAGCAGTTATAATAAAAAGCGTTTTCTTTTAAGTAAAAAAAATTGCTGAAACTTATGACCCATTCCTTTTTTACAGAATCAAATAAAGTTAAATTAAGAATTGAACGTCATTGATTTCAGTAATTTATTTTTTTAAGGATCTATGTATAAAATACAACATTTATATTGTAGTTAACATTTAGCAACGTTGGCGGTTGTTATATGTTAATTTTTTTCAGGGGAAGGATCAGCTTCATTACGCGGAGAGGTAATTTTTGGGCGTCATGCGCTCATTTCATTGCATTTTTCCACAATTAAAAATGGAGATTAGTGACTTTTTACATTTGAATATTATTAGCGATTAATTTCTCATAAATACATCACTATCAATACATCAGCGGCAATGATGACACCTTAAGGCACTAGTACAGAAAATGGCTATCATGCACAGGACTATACAGATGACTGAAGAATTATTAATCTAGCGTAAAGCGTAAATGTTCAGGGAGGACATATAATTTATTTTTCGCACAAAATAACATCGTGCAACGTTTTTCGCTGGAACGAAATGCTTGGAATAATAACAACGAACGTTTGAAGCATCACGAAGGACGTAATTACAACAATTGTCGCGCCCTAAAAGCACTGAGTGTTTCACGTGGCGAATAGTCGATTGGAAAAAACACCGAAAAGGAGGTGTCAATGGCTTCTCAGGTCTTTTAGGGCTGAAGGAGTTAAGAGAACCAATGGCGACAGATCATATAAAGGAAACAATTAGCGTTCTCCTGACGCGGTACTCACGTTTGTGAAAGAATCTATAAAATCCTGGCGGGGGAAATAATGTGAATGGAACAGAAAACAAAAACATAACGTTCCGACGGTCGTCCGATTGATGAGATCAGTCGTAGAAGATTGAATTGTTTTTTTTTTTTTTCACAGAGGAGATTGAGGTCGAGATGATGAACAATTGTCTAAGGGTCTGAAAAATAATCTACTGTTTTAACTACGGGCGTTCGACCGGTTTTTGGTTTTTCTTTCTCGTAGAAGAAGCTTTGCGACTGATGACAGAGGCATCTTTCCTGGGAAAAGTCGTAATCTACAAAGGGCTGATAATTCAATTACTACTATTTAATCTAAACAAGATAAAGGGTTTTACAGAGTGGAATAGGTAACATGGAATAAATGTGTAACGATGAATCGAATGTGCCGACATTGAATAATCATATCGATAAGTTTGCGGGAGACTGATTGGAACTTTAGCGTTATTTCTTGCCCATCATCCGGTCGGGCTGCCTGTAAGAGTGGTCCCCAGTCCGACGCCCTTTGCGCGATCGCGTACGAGTTCGGCAAGAAATCGAACGCCACAGACCTAAGCCACACGATAACATAATCATGAAACTCGAATAAGATCCGTCCTGAGACAAGGGGAACCAATGAATGGGCGCGAATCCTTCCTTCCTTTTTTTTAAGGTACATCAAATTTGTTTCTGTTTTAAACACCACCAACAAAATGTATCTAGACACAATTTTCCCCAAAAATCTAATTGTTGTACAAAGCTTTTTCTAAGAAAAAGCAAAAACATCTGAAAAAAAAAGAGATCTTGACAAAAGTGAATTAGTCCTCGTCACCTCTTTCTTCTCCATCAGCAATTATCATTCCTGGCCATATCAAAGGACACTAAATTACCGACATAAAAAAAAAAATAAAAAAAAAATCGCTGCATCTCTTACAGAGACTTTGTCCAGCGACGAATATTCAAGGCTCGGTGTTCAATAATAAATATCGATATATTCGACAAGCGGTGTAAGGCTGATAAATCAACTAAGTAATACCGTTTGCTACTTTAGCTCTTGCTGCATTTTTTTTTACCGTGAAGCGCGAAATGCGAAATAATCTAGTGGTAAATCAATTAAAAAATTCCACACATGCGAATGACGAAGCCCTCACCTTTAGGCGTGATACTGAGATCGGAGTCGCTGGATCTCCGATGCATATTGGGTATAGCAGCATTCGTCTTATTCACCGCAGCAGCGGCGTTAGGTGCGATTTTCGATCCCAGCGACGACGGCAAAGCCGATGAGGAGGTCTGTACCGGCGAAGACGCTGTTCCCTGTTCGTCCTGCTGTCTGAGGGTCAGTTGCGAGCGAGGCACACACAAATCGTCAATTGTATTAGCGCGGTTAGTCGTTTTAGAAATCAGGGGAAATCGTCGCGGAAGACCCTCCAAACTTCCCGCACTGTGGCTTTTGTAAACCGGATGTTCCAGTGCTTTTGGGTCAAGAGCTGACATATTAACCGAGCCGATCTCCTCGCTCGTTATCATTTTTTCTCCACAATCCTCTTTAAAATCCGCCTCATTTTCATCATCGTGAATTACAACAACCGCAGGACACTCGACTACTCTATCATTCCGCAAATCGTTATCAATCGCCGAGGCGCAAATCGCAGTTACAGAATCTTTGGGCAATGCAGCGACGACGATCGGTGCGACATTTACGTTCCTCGACAGATTCTCGCAGGAAGAATTGCAGGAAGCCGAATCGAGGGTAGGATTCTTTGGAAAAGTGAGTCCAGAGTTGGGAAATGAGTGAGTGGAAAGCGAGGAAACGTGATTCTTTGGATGAGTCGCGTGAACTCGTTCAGGCGATCGCGATCTCGATCTTCGCCGATGCGTTCGCGTTCGATGAATCGAATCCGGCGAAGGAGTTGCGCTGGCATTGACGTGATCTCTGCGCTTCCTTTTGCTCTTTGTGGAGTCGCGACGCTCGTGATGATGATGAACCATCATTTTCGCGTCGATCGTTCGGATGAGATCGAGAATACAGTGCTGGCGAAATTTCCGATTGAACTTGTCGCTTATCGCGCACTCGTCGACGGGAAATTTGCGACTGCCGATGCTGCCGAAGTGTTGGGTCTTCATCTCGTCGGGGGAAAAAGTGCTCTGGACGTTGATGTTGGTCGTTTGGATTACTGGAACTTGGAGACGAGTCGCGTGTTCCTCTGGCGGCGGAGCTACGACGATGGGAATCGGACTTGTTCGTCGAGTCGAATGAGCTCTGAGCAATTTTCCACCTTCGCGATTTTTCGGTGGACCTTTGTAAATGACAGTGTCGGTTCTTTCGACCTTCTTCGACGTTTTTTCTTTTCGCAGCGATGGACTTTTTGGCTCTGGATTGGTGGCTTCTTTCTTCGGAATTGGAGCAGCCTTCGCTGGGATTGAGGATGGCTCTGTTGGAAGCTTTGTGATTTTTGGAGGCGATGGCTTCTTCGCTTCGGTTACGATTCGAACTGTGTCGAAAGACACTCCTAATGGGCAGGTTTGTTTTCCAGTTTGTTGGATGGATTTTTCTGAAGGAGCGCAGATTTCTGGTTCAGTGAGGGAAGTCTTCTCCGGAGACTCGAATTTTGAAGTTCCTCTGCTGTCAGATCTGGTCAGAGATGAGGGACTGGTTGATGGCTGAAAATCAAATTTTGATGAGTCCATGTAATGAGGGGAAGACGATTTTTGGCCGGTTTCAAAATCGGCGAAGAGAGTTATGTCCGTGTCGACGGGTGTACTGGTCACGAAGCCGAGATCCTCGGCGCTGTCGAAGTGTTTCTGTTTGGGAAGGAATTTGAGATGCTTCAGTTTCGTTGGCGTCGTCGATGGGGAAGATTCGGGACCGGAAGTGGACGTTTTGCCGGCGTAAACGACCGACAAATTCGTGTCGAGGGAGGGTAAAATCGGTGGAGGGTGGAGCGAAGGTCCTCCCTCTTTTTCGTCCATCGCAAATTGCGGCTTCGACTCCTCTGGATTTATGGATGACGATTCCTGAGATTGTCCTAAAGGCGCTGAGAATGAAATTGGTAAACCGGAAGTGCTTAAAATCTCGGAAACTGCTGTAAAATCGACGTCTCGCTGAAAGCTCGTTTCTCGGTTTTCGCAATCGTCGATCAAGTTGGGATCTGTTGAGGAAGAAACGTCGTCGAGAATATTGTAATCGGTGCTGGATTCCAAAATCTGCGAAGCGAAGGTATTTTTTTCGAAAGCTGATTCGATCGACGTTTCCACTTTTTCCGATGGTAATTCCTGAGCATCCGTTGAAGGAGACGATGAAGGTTGAATTGAAGGGAATTTGGAGTCGTCGATCGTTCGTTGAACGTTTGAGTCGCGTTTATAGTCGTCGACGGAGTTGTTTTCATTCGGGGAATAAGATTCGTCGAGGAAATTGTAATTTGTGCTGGAAGTTGAATGACAGTCGCGTAGAGCGATCGATGACTGATGTTCGAGCTCCTTAATTTCGACGTCTTCGCTGTTCTCCAAATTTTCGTCGATTTTTTCCGATTGCGAAGGCGGAATAAATAAAACGGCGATGGAGTCATTATCGGTTATTGGGGATTTTTCCTCGTCGAGAGAAATACTTTTCGCAGTTTCGACTATTTCGGCAACTTCGTTGGATCGCTGAGAGCTCAGCTCGACCCCTCTCTGATCGTTTGAGATTCCCTCAACGATTGAATTAGTATCGTCGAGGATATTATAATCGGTACTGGATTCCATACTAAAATCTGGATCCAAAGTCGATCGATTTCCTTTGGTTTCCATATAGATTATCAACTCTTCTGGTTTTTCCGAGAAGCCTTCGATTTTATCTTCAGAGGTGAGATCGATGGATTCCAAACTGCATTTTGATTCCAAAGCTGCCGATTTATTTCCATCGTTCTCAACATCAATCGACTCATTTACAGACTTTCCCTGATCGATTTTTTCGGGAGCCTCGAATAATTCTGTAATTCGATGAGAGCTGAGCTCAATATTTTTGTCCTCGTTCAAGCTTCGACCAATCAGAGAGCTGGAATCGTCGAGAATATTATAATCGGTGCTGAATTCCAAGCTGCATTCTTTTTCCAAGACAATCGAACGATTTCCCATCATTTCCATCCTATTCTCGATTTCTTCCGAAGATTTCGCCGTTTCATTTTCCACTAACTTGGCGACTGTCGAAACAGTCCTTCCAAAATTCGGCTGGTAAATCGTATCCTCATTCGAACTCGGATGCGAGCAACTGTCGTCAAGAATATTATAATTCGTGCTCGACTCCGAAGGTTCATCATCCTCAGAAGTCGAAGTGTCGCTCTCCGAAGACGATATCATCGGTATCAACAATTCCGTCGCAGTATACTTAACGTCGTGTTTATTTTTACCAACGAGAATCCGACTCTCGATCAAAGTCTCGTCGAGTCTTACACTCGACTGAGCGCTGCTGAAACTAAGCGTCTCATTATCCTTCTTCACAATCGGTCCACGTCTCACAGAATCGTCGCTGTATTCCGCAAGATCGTCCAGAAAATTCACCGGCGACGGTGTCGGCGTTTCGCGATCCTCCCTAACACTGTCCAACGGAAAACCGCTGTGCACAGATCGAATAAGAAGAGCAGCAATCCCATCATTTGCGGCTTTTTTGTGGGTAAATTTCTTCCTTCTAATCGACTGTCTGAGATCGACGATGGACGGCGATCGGTTGGATTCGGATCCAGCGAGCGACCAGGTGCTGGAATAATTGCTCTCAGGATCGCTTTCGTCGTCGAATGAATCGGTGATCTTCGATTTAATCTGCGCGACTCGTCGCGGAAGGATATTCTGATGGAGATAACGAAAATTTTTCAATCCGCGGGAGAAAGGATTGCCGACGGGTTCGCCTCGCATGTCTTCCAAGGCGAGCATATTTCGCAGCGATGACTCGCTTATTAAATCGTCGGCGAGCGACATACTCGAACCGATCCCCTTTCGCATAGAGCTGTTCGTTGCATTGTGCTGCAGCGATAATTGTCGCGCTCGGAGACCGGCGGCTCTGTACTCGGCGACTCGAACAGTTTGACGATGCTGATGTCGACGCGATTTTTCGTACCGTGGGAAACGAGGACTCACGCAAGTCGCGTGGATATTCGTCGGCGAGCGGGAAAGCGGACTGTGATTCGGCGGCGAATGGGTTAGCAGTGGTAAGCTGTCGTCGCTCTCGGAAAAATCTAGTTGACTCTTAGATTGTAAATCAAAACACGTTAGCCTGTTGCAAAATGCATGCGGGTTGGAGGGGGGAAACAGAGAGAAATGGTTTAATTTTCGTCGTTGTACCAAAAAATACTATGTTGAAGTTTACATCGTTGGACAGCAACGAAAATATTTCGAAAAAATTATTCTAATAAACCCAAAGGATCGTACTGGGTATAAAAAGTTATTATAACGATTAATCGTTAAAATATATTTTTAGAATCGTTTGAATCATTTTAGAATCGTTGGAATAATTTTTTTTACTTTATTTTCGTTGTATTGCAACGATGCAAATTTCAACAGCATCAAAAAATGCCTAAATTGCTAATTCTGCGGTGATTCGGTAAAATGTACTATGAAAAATGTAAAATTTGTACTCACTCTTCGATATTCGCGTTTTCTAGCGGAAGGATCGATGAGATGTCCTGAAGCTTTACTAGAGTTACAGCTGTGCCGATTCCACGAGCCACTATACCCGATTCTCCCTCCAAATCAAAGTTTTGTACGTATCTACGATGAAATTTATTATTTAATAACGTTTTGGTGTCCTGTTGATGTGAATATAGTGGAAGGATTGATTGGTGTACCCGATAACTGCGTTTCCGCCGAGATCCAAGGCTTTCAAGCCAATTTTTCTCTGCACCTCGCCGCTGAGCTTGAAAAAGAGCGTCTGTCGCGCCTCGTTCGAAGCTCGCGGAGTGCGAATTTTGTCGATCCATTTGTACTCGGGATCGTCGCTCACGACGAGCTCCTCAACGAATCCGTGGATCACTTGCGCGTGATATCCGTGTGGAATATTCGGGGCTAAAAAAAAAATCACATTTAATTCTGTTACAACTAATACGAGACATTTTTTTTGTCGTCGAACTTACTTACAATAAAAAAACTGAACTCCGCAGGACGATTGTCGAAACTTATTGCAGTCAGAGAAAAGCTCGACTTTGACTATTATGTTGACTTCCCCACGAATACCGTGCATAGTATCGAAGACCGGAATCCATCCGGTCATCACAGATCCTGCAATAATTCGTCATCCCATAGTCGAAACGTCGGCAAGATGAATTTCAATTTGTAATTTCATTGAAATGCTTACCGCCTTGCGAACCGCTGCTGGAATTCATTGTAGCTTCCAACGTCCAAATATTCTTAACAGCCGGCGGCAAACCAGGCAAAAGCAGCGGATTCAGATTGATGTAGACTTTGCCGATAGCGTCGTTCGCCGAGTAAGTATCGTGATCCATGAGTCTGACTTGAAGAGGCTCGTCCTGAAGTTCCGCGTCGTCAACTTCGAACCTATACCACTCGGAGTTCCATTGAGGATTCAGAGACTTGCGGCAGACGTCGGTTTTGAAAGTCGTGTTGCCGAATTTGATTTCGACGTAGGCGTCCGTCGTGTCGCCGGAACGATCCATAACCGGCAGGTTCCGGCCCGCCAGTATCTTCACCTTGATTTTTCCAGGCATTCCGTTCGCTTGTCATCCAATCACAGTCTGGAATAAAAATTTCATTCAAATCAACCTCCTCTTCCCCAGAATAACGATTTGTCATTAATTTTGAGGTTAGGTTGCACAAACTCAACCAACACGCGTTTTATTATCGAAAATACAGACAGTTGGAAAATGAAAAAAAGGGAAAAAGTAAATGTGACATATATATACATATACATACGTATATATCATCGAACTTGTCGATAGATTCGTCGATAGTTCCGATAAGATAACAGAATCCCCAACGACGACAAAAGTCGCCAATGTTATTGAAACGAAGTGTCTCTCGTGTCACCTGAGAGTCCGAAAACGATGTCGTCAGTCGCAATCGGTCTGCGAGAGTGATTTCTATTTCGGTGCCGGCGGCGATTTTACGACGCTCCGTCTATATTAAAACTGGCTACGCGGCGTATCGCCTTCGTCGGGCGGCCGCGCGTAAATTTCGGCGATCGATGGACACAACTTGAAAAAATAATCACGGCGACTCGATATTCGCGACGATTCCGCCGGATTCGATTCTGCGACATTCGGAACGATGACAATCACTCCGTCTCCGAGATTCCGCGATTTCGGAGTCGCGAGTCGCGCGACGGAGGAGCCTCGACGTATATGACATCGTTTACGCGTTTATAGAAACAAAAGTTTGTGCCAAACTGTCGGCGTTTTCGCGACTATCGCCGCGCGACCGAATCTTGCGCGCCGACTGTTTTTCATTCGGCGGGAATCCGCACTGCGGTGTTTTATTTTTAAACAAAAGCGCGCGCGCGCAGAGCTTCCGACTTTTTTCACCGTCGGTAAAACAGGTGCATTGGCAGGACGTCTTTTTGTCCGGCGATTGGCTGAGGGAACCGGAAGTGACTCTGTGGATTGAGCTTTGCATCTCAATTCGAATCTGACTGCGAATCCGCACTTCGAGGTTTTATTTTTAATCAAACGGGGCTTCCGACTTTTCTCACCGTCGGTAAGACAGGTGCATTGGGAGATTGTGTTTTATTTTTCAAACCCGGCTTTTGACTTTTCCCTCCGTCGATAAAACAGGTATTAGGAGACTTTTGTGTCGTTTTCTCGTCTCGCGATTGGCCGGGGGAACCGGAAGTGACACTGTGGGTCGAGACTTGCATCTCAATTCGAATCAGACGCAAGGATGCATCAGATTCGCATTGAGATGCATGTTTACACTTTTGTTGTGTGCAAAAAACGCAAAGTTTCGCCAATGGTGGCGCTGCCGTCGCGCGCAGCCCGCATGCGCGGACCCGTAGCGGCCGAAATAGCGCTGATAAGGCGATAACGCGGCGTCGCGATAGGCTACGCGTGCGTTGCACCGTCTTCACAGGTCGTAAAAGGTAAACATACTGCGAACGGCTGTCGCGACAAAAGCGTCGACGATGGATGGGAAAGCAGCAGGTAAGAAAATAAAAACCAATGTTGGAAACATTTTTCTCAGTTTTTTTTTTTAGCAATAAAGAAACATACCAAAAATGTGGTATTTGAAAGTGATGGTGTTCCATAAGCCTGGACCTGAATTATTATTATTTTTTTTTCAGCGGAGGAAGCGACTTCCACCCAGAAATCTCTTTCGTCCAGTCACGATCCAGGCTGGAACGATCCTCCGAAGTGGGCATTTTCGCCTGGACAAAGCAGCGGCGGAACGCCGACCAAGCGACTGCTCAACAAGAGAGTAGCTTTTCCTCTCAGTTCTGCGTCTCCGTTGCCAACTTCCAGTCAATCGTTACCTGGTATTCCGCCTCCTGCAAATTTGCCACCGACTTTGGTGCCAGTTCCGTTAACGTCGGCTCCGCACGCGCCACTTTTGGCACCTACGCCGCTGTCGCAATCCGTCAATGACGCACCTAGAATCGACAGGGATAAGGCTTTGATAGAAGCGACCGAGAACCTGGAAGCCGTCGTCAGCAAAGAACTGGAATCCAGTGGCAAAAAGGAGGAAGTGCGACGGAGATTGGACGCCATGAGAATAATGTGGAAAGAGGATAAAATGAAAGACGCCGTCTATGAAAAAGTTTTGGAATTATCCAAAGGTTCGGAACTGAAAACATATTTCGATACAATTGATTTCTATTTATTTCCTTAATTAAATTTTTTTTCCACAGCATTAAGGGACAATGATGTGGACGCTGCAGACAAGATTCACGTTTCCCTGATGATGGACCACGCGACACTTTGCAATACATGGATTTCCGGTATCAGGCACATTATCCTAGAATTGCGAGAAAAATCGAGTCGGGAGACATCTTCGTCCGCGAAAATAGACAATCAACCCTATCTACTTCCTCAGTCTGTAGAAAACTGTGAAAAATAAGGATTTACGAGCGAATTTGCTGCGCATTATTTATAGGTAATTTTTTTTTTCATTTATACTGAAGAATTTATTCATGAGTCAATTTATTAATTTTTACAAGATGAACGATGTACATTGTTCGGATCGATTGGATCGATCGATGCTATTGCAATTTGGGTGTAACGTGTTGAAAAAATGAAAAGCATTCGCACACACTTTGTCTTCATTTTTTTTTTTTTTTTTTTTTTTTTGTCTTGAATAAGACACTCTTATCGACGCAGTCGTAGACAAAAGTGATCCAACAGTAGATCAACCTGCGAAACTACTTTTTGGATCCAAGAAATAGTTCTAACTTACCGACGCGTCTATAAAAATATCAGACATGTAACTTACCTTCGAGCAATCGAAACAATCCCTTCCGTGACTCGCGACGATACTCTATTAGCTTTTCTTACCTCGTTTCAAATTATTTACCCATTCGCCCGGACGCAGCTGCTACGTTCGCCCAATGAACCGCAACTTCCACGCGTCGTAACGAAAATTTAATTTCTCAGTCCAGTGATACGACCTCGTTTCGCCGCAACGTAAAAAAGGAAAATTTATCGCGCAAAAACCGTAATACAGTGTCTCTCGGCGCGCTGCACCATAGCCATCCATATATCTATAGGTTTCCGCGTGTCTTAATATGAAAGTTTTACGATCGATAAACTCCCAGTTTCCGCCGAGAGCCCTCGCGCTGACACTACCCCCATCGTGTTTGCATTTTATTGAATTCCTGTTTTCCGCCGACGGAAAATCTCGGAGGAAGAGGAAATCTTCTCGGCGAACTTTGTCGGCCCCGCGAGGGACACCACCGCACGTTCCGGCAATATAACGAATACATGTTCGCCGCGTGCGCGCTTAATTCGCGATTTACTAACGGGCCTCCTAATACCCAAACCCCCTCCCCATAAATATATGGTACTGGAAATTCGTTTCCTTTCGTACAAATTCTTTTTTTGCTTGTTGCACCGGTTCAACGCGAATCCTTTGATCTGCGCGCAAATCCGGGTAATTAAGAAAACTGCACTGAGAATAGTAATTAGCAATGCGCGTGGAAGCTCGCTAAAAAAAAAAAATAATAATTCACAGGGGCTGGAATTATTGTTCCCCGGAAATATTGTTCCCCGGTTGACCAACGTTCAGATACATTTTTTTCGCTACCTTCCTTATTTAATTTCCGTTCAAAAAAAAATTACAAAATGTATCAGTAGTGAAAGTAGAAAAGTAGAAAAAGTACGACCAGTAGTGAAAGCCTCGATCAGGTCAGACACGCAGCGTCAGCCAAAAAAAAAAAATAATCCACAGGGGCTGGAAAATATTGTTCCCCGGTTGACCAATGTTCAGATACATTATTTCGCTACCTTCCTTATTTAATTTCTGTTCGAAAAAAAAAATCACAAAATGTATCAGTAGTGCAAGTAGAAAAGTAGAAAAAAACGGCCAGTAGTGAAAGTCCCTATCAGGTCAGACACGCAGCGTCAGCCTTATTACTGGTGCCAGTAATAACGAAAAAATTAAAAAAGGACATTGACACCCCGATAATCGAATATATCGAGATACTGAACCCAGTGTAACTCGAGCTGTGATTGGTCGACGATGCTACGTCATAGTCCATAAACTTAGAGCGGCAAATTCGAACCAACAGTACTCGTAGTGAGCCATGCGACGTGAAAATAACAGAAGTGCCAGCGAAGTGAGCTTTTTGTTGGTAATAACGAAAAATATACAGCCGCGAGGCGTCGGAGGGGAAATTCACGCCGCTTCCCAGAGCCGACCGCTGAAACTTTCATCGGCCAGTGCGGCCGGTCCGAAACGAGGTGAAACCCTCGCTGCTCCTTTCGATATTCCGGAAGGCCTGAAACATCGACCGTCGCGTTATTTATTTACGAAGAAAAGCGGCGAGCCTGTGTTACAAGTGCGGCCCCCAAAGTTACAAGTGATTCCGGGGGTTCCCCGAGGCTCCTGGAAAATGCATTCGGACGCCTGGGATGCCTCACGTCGAGTCCATTGGTAGAGCGATCCGATGGTTCGCCCCCTCTTTCCCCTCTTCCCCTTCACCCTCCGGACCGGAAAATACGACTGCTCGTAGATCCGCAGAATTGCCGACTGAATGGAACAACGGCAGTCGTTTTATATCCCGCGCACGTGGCCGTTTGGGAGGCTGGCGCCGAATATCACTGTTTGTAGCTTCCGACAATTAAAGAGAATTGTGGAAGAAATTTTGTGATCTCAGCTTCGTTGTAAATAATTTTATTGTCGGGCAATGTTTTCCAGCGAAGATGTAGCAGTTTCGTAGTCTCGAATGGAAATATTTGCGTATTTTTCAATTTACGTCCGCGATTTGTGCTGAAATGGAGCTGAAAGGGAAGAGGTGAGCTTAATTCGAGCTTCGTCCAGAAGCAATATTGCGAATCGAGGGGAAAATGCAACGCGAAAGAATCGACAGAAGACGTTCGATGCGGTGGAAGATATTTCGAGACAAACGTTTTTCGATGACAAATCGACGACGACGGCCAAACTCGTCGGGAGTATCGACATTCCGTATAAATAAAAAAAAAAAAAATGAGGGTGTGCGTCTCTGTATATCGGAAATTGCGAGCAACAGTTATGTGAGACACTTGCAATTTTTTTTTTTATTTCATTCGAAAGGAAAAAAAAATTGTCCGTACGACAAATATCGCTGTGGAAAATATACGTTTGAAATTTAATATCAGGACAAACTTATCAAAACTAAATTATTTTTCCAGCGAATTATTATTATTCGTACATCCGAAATTAAATAGCAGCAGCGAAACAGCATTTCTGTCGGTAAAACAGAGCGAAGTTATATACACGTCGTCCTCTCAATTACGATTTTTCAAACAATATTATCGCAACGTCGGCAAACAAAAACGTTCAGAACCGAGTCGCCTCCGATGAGTGTTTTTCCTCGTCTCCTCCCCCCTCCTTCCCTCCCCTCCTCCTCGTTCTCTGCGCATGCGCGAGAACTTGTTGACTGTCGTCGACGACTCCGACGAATTTTTGGCACGAATCCTATTATTTTTTTCCTCGAAGTCCGTTTTGCAAATTTTTCTTCCCTTACCGACAGAGCATCTCGACATAAAAAAAAAATCGCAAACCGACTGTTTCGTCGTCGTTTTTTTTTAATGCGAATTTTCAAAGGGATGCGAATCCCGTTATTTTTTTCCTCGAAGTCCGCTTTCCAAATTTTTCTTCCCTTACCGACAGAGCATCTGTACATAGATAAAAAAAAAAAAAAAAAAAAAAAAAAAAAAAAAAAAATCTCGCACAGCGAAACCGACTGTTTCGTCGCCTTTTTTTTAATGCGAATTTTCAAAGGGACGCGCGACGAAACCAGACGCGCGGAAAATCCAAGTGCTGCGCGATTATCGTGCCAAGTGCCTCGCGGTGAAACGCACAGATCGGATGGAGGCAGCTTTCGAGCCGCGTTCGAGTCGAGGACGCACGGAGAAAGGGAATGCGCGTGGAGAGAGTAGAACGCGGGGGAGTGTTACCCCCTCCCCCAGGGTTAGTAGTGTTCGAGGGGACCGGGTTACATCCGCGTCCGGGGTTAATCGTGCGAAAACAAAGAGGCGCAGGATAAAACAGCGGATATCTTGTGGTCGGTCTTCTCTCTCTCTCTCTTTCTCCTCCAAAGTAGGGAAATAAACACATCTCTCTTTCTTTCTCCCTATCCACTCTACTCCATCACTTTCTCTCACTCTCTATTGTATTTTTTTTTTAATTCCTTTGTATTTCTATTTCTTTAGCTGTAAGCTTATACGTACTTTCCTTTTTTGAATATTAACGTATTGCTGATTTTCGAACGGTGCCCTTAAGGGGCTCTGAGGCCTACAAAATGGAACGCACGAAAAATTTCTTTCCCTCTCTCTTTCGCTTTCTGTTGATTTTGTATTTAGGGTTAAGTGGACGATTGTATGGGGGTGGTGCCTCGATTTTTTTTTTTTTTTTTTTTTTTTTTTCGGAAACAGGGCTCCTGGCGATCCCAGTTCGCAATAAATGAATTTTGAATCTGAATCTGAATCTCTCCCGACGTCCTTTAGGTATTTTGTAATTATAATATAATATTTTTTAGAACATAAGATTTTTTTTGTAATTATTTCTTGCGATTCCGATTTCGATCTAATTCGTAATTACGTTCGCATTATGGTATGTATCCACAATGCTTAAGGGGCTTGCCCCAGCGTACGAAATACCCATCACTTTCTCTCTCTCTCTTTCTATTAAGTAACGTAATGTATTTTTTCTGTACAAGCACAGTACCCTTAAGGGTTCCTGGACCCGGCGTACGAAATAAACATCCCTCTCTCCCTCTCCCTCTCTCTCTCTCTCTCGTCGCTGCGTGAATCGCGAAATCTCGCTGGTCGCCATTGCGCGCAGGCTGGGATATGACACGGCCGTGCCGAGGAGATCCGAGAATGAGAGAGGCGCTCTCTCGCACCGCACGCTCGGCGCTCGGCGGGCACCAGCAGCAGCAGCAGCAACAGCTACGAGAGAGAGCCCCCGTACGCTCGGCACAATATTGATCTGTGGGTGGGGTGGTCTATGGGCTGGTGGTGGAAACGCGAGAGGGGCCTGGGAAGGGGAAGGGGGAGCCGAGAGAGAGAGAAAGAGAGAGGGTGGGGAAGGTTAGCGCACGAGGGGCGCCGGCGAGAGAAAAGAGGGGTGGAAGGGGGAGGGGATTGCGTGGTGGTCCAGTCCGCAGCTTCACGCGAAAATCGTAGCTACGCGCGGGAACCGAACTCTGCACTCGCAGAGAGCGAACCTGGAGTTCGCTATGGTTATGGTGGAGAAACGGAAAACGGAACACAGCGGCAGCCACCCCTCTTCTGTCTCTCTCTCCTCCTTCTCTCTCCTCTCTCTCGCTCCTTATACTTCAATGTGGTTAAGTGTGCCAGCAGAATACGAATTATCAAACGCACATCCCGCAGGATATCCTCTTCGACGCGTGCTACCCTTTCCCCTCCATTTCTAGAGTAGAGAGAGATGGATAGATAAAGCATCTATCTATCTATCTATCTATCTATCTATCTCTCTCTCTACGCAGTCTCTCGATTTTTTTCTTGCTCCTTCAACACCTCTCCCCTCCCCCCCTCCTCCCTTCCCCTCCCCTCTCGTGCAATAAAGCATATATCTATCTATCTATCTTTCTATCTATCTATCTATCTATCTATTTATCTATCTATCTCTCTCTACGCAGTCTCTCGATTTTTCTCTCGCTGCTTCAACACCTCTCCCCTCCCTCTCTCCCTCCCCCCTCCCCCCCTTCTCGCTTCTTGAAGCTTCGTGAAAAAAAAAAACGTAAAATGGTAGCCCTCGGCCCGGAAATAAGAAACTCGTTAATCGCGGATTAAAATGCCTCCTCCCCCTCCTCCTCTCCCTCTCACTCTCTCTCTCTCTCTTTCAAGCCTCGTGGGTTTCCCGCGTATAACTCGATTGAAGGAATAACCATCGTCGTCGTCGGCAGCAGCGTCGCTGCACACTCGCTGCTCGGTTTTCCCTGTTCCTGGCGTCGCCCAGCAGCGTCGCCCAGCGGCGGCGCTGGTATATCCCCTCTTCTAGCTTTGGCCGCCGACGCGCGCGGCGTTCATCCCGACCGCCGTAACTGTGAGCTGATTTTCCTCTCGCCTTCTCGCTCCATCATCCCAACGGCGGCGGCGGCGGCGGCGGCTCGGGGCAGCGCTCTCTTCCCCCTCCCTTCCAACGAGCTTTTCTCTGGGAAGGGGAAACATCCCCCCTCCCCTTCCATCCCTCGCAACTTCCCCCCCTCCCCTTACTCGTACCCCTCGCAGCTTCCCCCTCTCCCCTTCCTCGTACCCCTCGCAGCTTCCCCCCCCCTCCCCTTCCTCGTACTCCTCGCAGCTTCCACCCCCCTCCCCCCTCCCCATTGGTCGTCCCGTCTTCTCCGCCGATGCTCGCAGGTGCTGCTGCGAGTCGTGAGCAACGCGTACCACACGGGCGTCCAACCTTCGGGATCGCCTCCTCGCGTACTGGTTCTCAGTTCCGTTGCAAACCCTTCGCACGACGAGACCGCCGCCGCGACGGCTTCAGCGTGTGTCCGTATATATGGTTTGTTGTTTCCCTTTTGTCTAGCGCGCCGCGATCTCTCTCTCTCTCTCTCTCAATCTCACTTTGTCACCGGTTTCGTATACAATTCACCAATCACCAAAGCTGCTGCCACCTTCGACTGTCGCGCTCAACGTATAGCAACAAAGGAAGGACACGCGAAAAGCGATAGAAGCTCTGGAAAAAAAAAAGCTCTGGAAAAAAAAAAGTTGAAGAAAGAATTATCTCGAAAAAGCTCGAACAGGATACGAGATTTGAGAGGAAGTGGACACAGAGAGAGGAACGACCGCTGATTCGTTTCTCGTGCGACAGTCGAACGACGAGAAACCGTCAAACGCGGGGATTCCCAGATTTATTCGTCGCTCGGTGAGAGAGGAGGATAAATAAGCAAAGCAAAGGATAAATTAGCAGCAGTAACAACAAAGGACGTGCATCGCAATTCCGACTGTTCGCCGAGGATTAATATAAAAAGAAAAGGAGGGAAGAAGAGCGACGATCGAATCTCGCGGAAGGTGCGCGAGACTGGTGCGTGAAAAGATGTTTGGACCTTTTGACCTTGGAGCGAAGAAAAAATGAGCGAGCCACGCCGGACGCCGCGCCGCGTCGACGGATGCCACGTTCTTCGGGCTGTTGATGTCACAACGGAAGAGGCGAGTGTCAATTCTCGTTCCAGTGGCGATTATAATATTATTAATAATAATAATAACAATTATAATAGCCCTCACTGTGTACGCTGGGGTCAGTTAGACCCCAAATCGTGAAGGGCGCAGGTAGTGTCGGATATTGTGCACAGTAAGGGTTAATAATAATGATAATTTTCGTTCCAGTGGCGATAATAATATTATTAATAATAATAATAACATTTATAATAGTCCTCACTGTGTAAGCTGGGGTCAGTCTGACCCCAAATCGTGGAGGGCGAAGGTAGTGTCGTCGGTGTGCATAGTAAGGGTTAATAATAATAATAATGATAATGATAATAATGATAATAATAATCGTAAGGATAATCGTAAGGAGGATAAATAAAATCGTGGCTGTGTTGATTGACGAACGGATTGCGGCGAACGGCGGACGAATAACGCTGCTTTGATAGGTCGGAAACGTCGCTGTCGAGAGTCGTTTGTGAAAAAAAAATTGTGGCGTCCGTCCGTTTGTGTGTTTTTCCGCAGACGGGAAAATAATGGTCGCTGTGGGTTTTTTGGGTGCTGTGTGTGTGATTATAATTTTTTGAGGGGCTTCAAAAGTGAAGAGAAGGCTGAAAGATCGTTCGACGATGTTGAGGATGAGGCTTGGAATAATTCGAGCCGGAGATTGGTTGAGCTCGGTGGGTTGTGGTTGTGTTGGTGGAGAAGCGCCCCTCGAGCGTCCTGTCTCCGCGCGTTGCCATCGTCACGGTTTATCCGCGCGCGCGGCGACTGCGAAGCAGTCCAGGGAGCAAAGCAGCTGAGCCCAATCCGTCGCGGCTCTCCTCGGATATTGTGCGTTCCCCGCGGCGGCGGCCGGGCGACGCTGGCTCGCCCCGCGCTAGCCGGCCGCGCGCGAAACTGGTGACCCGTGAATATTCACCGGTGACTCGTGCTTTTTTAGCTGCTTCGAGAATCAATTTAATTTTCCGTAATTTATCAATTTTCAGTCATTTGCGCCAATTTTTTATTCAAATCCATAATTTTTCATAATATTTATTATTTTTTATTCATAATTTTTATTTAACTTAAATTATCGTATTTATTGTAATTTATCAATTTTTTTTTTTATTTTTAACTTTATCTTTATTTTTATCTTTGTTCTTAATCTTTTTAGTCTTTTTTCTAAATTTATCTTTCTTTATCTTTATCTTTTTTTTTTAATTTTATCTTTATGGAGTAAATAAAGCGAGCAGCGCGAAAATCAAAAGCGTACGATTTTTTCCGGAGCGACGGTCCTTTTGATGGTGTATTCGGACAGGGTGTGCAAGGACACTATGGCGGAATTCATCATGACACTGTGCAAGGACACCAGCTGCTGCTGCTGCTGCGTGTCGTGTCGGCGCGCGCGGAACACGCGTCGCTTGGCTTCTCTCCGCGCGCGCTTCGCCTCTAATGACGTTGTCGCGCGGCGCGCGGGGCGCGCTAAACGTCAGCGTCGAGAGTGCTGCTGCTGCTGCCCGGCACACCTCGGCGTCGACGTGTCAGGGCCTCGAGGAGAGTCTGCACGGTGCTAACACACGGCGCAGGGTCGCAATTTGGCCCACGGTGCTGTTGACAATGTCGTCAGGCGCCAAACTATCGTCGCTGTGTCTTCAGTTGAGACGCTGGCGGAAGTGTCAATGGCCATTCGAAGCCATTCGAATTTGGACTATGCGCGAGTATCAGAATGGGCGAAAATCCCATTTTCGTAGTAGGGTTGTCAAACGCTTCAAATGATGTTGAAGTTTGCATCGTAGGAATGCAAAGAAAATTAAAAAAAAAAAAAATTATTCTAACGATTCTACATTTTTTTAACGATTCTAAAATTATTTAAGGATGCTAAAATTATTTTAACGATTTTAAAATTATTTAAGGATGCAAACATTATTTTAACGATTCTAAAATTATTTAACGATGCTGAAATTTTTTCAACGATGCTAAAATTATTTTAACTATTCTAAAAAGTTATTATGACAATTAATCGTTACTTTAACATTTTGTACCCTGGACGATTTTTTGGGTTCATTAGAATAATTTATTTTTTTATTTTCGCTGCTTTCCAACGGTGCAAATTTCAACATCGTCGCTTCAAACTATCACCAATTGTCAATACTATTCACCGCCCATTCGAATTTGTATCATGCGGCTATATAAGAATTGTCAATCCAATTCGCCAGTCACTCAAATTTGGGCTATGCGAAATTCCCATTTTCCCAGTCTCAACAGCAGTCAAACCGGAAAGTCGTCACCGTTTGTATCGCGGAGACAGTGGACGAGCTTGGCGAGTGGCGCGGAACAAAGGAGTGAGAGAGAAACAGCACAAAAAAAAAAGAAAAAAAAAAAGACGAACAGGAAGAGTATAATAAGCTATATTGTTGGAGTATACTTTCAAGTGTAGCCGCATTGTAGCGAGTATTGCCACGGTCTATGCGTGCCAACGCTGTCCGCAAGTGGTGCACAAGTGTAGGGTGGGGGGTGTGGATGGGTGGGGGGTGCAGGGTTAGGAGGCGCGGACGAAGAATAGCGGAACGTTAGAGAGGGATGCTGTGGAGGGATGGAGGGGGAAACGGGCGGCGCGCACGGACGAAGAAGCGGGACGCGTTACCCCGGGAGACACCTGTAAGCTCTCCGCAAGCTTCGAACGGACTGAACGCAGGCCCCTCGAGCCTCGAGTGCAATCGCTCGAGGGGGCCGAGCGGTGGAAAAGAACGGAAAAAGGTTTTTGTCAAACCTGTCAGAACTCTCTCTCTCCCTCCTTTTTTTTCCTCTGTAGCAATGTTACTATTTTCCTCTGTCCATCTCTGTTGCAATGATACTATTTTTCTTTGGAGTTCGGATTTTAATAGGGACAATGAAGCGCTTTAGCATTATTGAAAAAATTTTTCGATCTCGAAACGTTTCGATTTGGAACACGTGTCCGAAAAATAAAAAAAGAAAAACGCGAAAAATAATTTGGCAATTTTTTCGAAATTTTTAATATTTAATATTTAATTTGGCAATTTTTTCGAAATTTTTGATATTTACTAAAATCGAGATTATGGTTTTTGTAGTGATTGGAATCTGGATTTTCTTTTTTCGTTCGAAAGAAAATTCTTTAACGAAGAAAATGCCGCAAAGCGGAACGTTGTATCACGATTTTTCAATTTTTCACAGAATTTTAAAGCCGAACCCTAAAAAATCCCAAATTTTTCCAAGGATTTCGTTAAATTTGATAGGGTTTGACCAATCAGAAGCGCCGTACGCGCTCGAGTCTCGCGTTGACTTGGAAATTCGCTCCACTCGCAGCCGTACAATCAGCTGATTGTCAACGTTGACCGCGCATCGACCCAAAAACCCAGCGCGTTGCAGGTCGAATCGCTAATCACGTTACAATCCTCTGCTCCTCCCCTCCCAAAGTCAGCACTGTCACACCGGCCGCGGATTTGACCCGGCGAACGGGTCAACCGTGGTTGATTTGGGGTCCGAGATTTTTTTCTCGCGTCGATTTTCGGTCAACTTCCGGTCCGCTGTAATATTAGCGACACTTTTTTCATCCTTCTCTATTCTTCCTATTATTATTATTATAATAGTCGGGTCGATGACGTTTCAAGGCTTTAAACATTTTTAGAATTTTTTTTCATCCTTCTCTATTCTTCCTATTATCATTATTATAATAGTCGGGTCGATGACGTTACTAGGATTTATACATTTTTACAATTTTTTTATCCTTATCTATTCTTCCTATTATCATTATTATAATAGTCGGGTCGATGACGTTTCAAGGCTTTATACATTTTTACAATTTTTTTTAATCCTTCTCTATTCCTCCTATTATCATTATTATAATAGTAGGGTCGATGACGTTAAGGCTTTATACATTTTTACAATTTTTTTTTATCCTTATCTATTCTTTCTATTATCATTATTATAATAGTCGGGTCGATGACGTTAAGGCTTTATAAATTTTACAATGTTTTTTTTTATTCTAGTCTATTCTTCCTATTACCTTGACGTCGAGACAAAGTTTTCTCCGATAGACCCGAAGGGCGGCAAGAACGTCTGTACTTGAAATACCTGAGAAGACGTGCAGCGAGCGGCGTTGCACCTGCGTGTTTTACCTGTGTCTAGCGGTGACGAAGGCAATAACGCGATAACTCGTGGCGGCCCTCTCACACTCAGCAAACTTCACCGACGAGCCGTCCTTTTCTCCGCTGTATCCGTAAAATGGGTTCTCGTGTGTGCGCCGCGGCTGAGCTCAATGTGTATTGAATTACACGGGCGCTTCCAGCTTCGCGAGGGATGGAAAGACCAGAGAGAGAGACGGAGACTGAGGCATGTTTAAAGGCTCGCTTAACCGTAATAACTGCAACCACCGCGCGCATCAGGCGGCACGTAGTACTTATATAGCCGCGGCGATTAAAGTTTCCCGTGCAAAACGACTGGTGATGAGATTCATGGCTCTCTCGCTGCGAGATCTCAGCTCAGTCCTCGAGTTTCCATCCTTGTAACATTTGGCTGGTCGTTAGCGTTGAAGACACTGAGGATTTTCTTGTCTGTGGACAAATTCAGGCAATTTGGGCAAAGTGGTCGTCAGCCACAGATGTCAATTCCAGAACTATGTTTTTTTTTTCTGGAATTTACGTCTTCAGGATTTTCTGGAAATGTCAGAAAAATGTTTTTTCTGGAATTTACGTCTTGAGGATTTTCTGGAAATTTCAGAAAAATGTTTTTTTCTGGAATTGACGTCTTCAGAATTTTCTGGAAATTCCAGAAAAATATTTTTTCTGGAAATTTTAGAAAAATGTTTTCTCTGGAATTTACGTCTTCAGGATTTTCTGGAAATTTCAGAAAAATGTTTTTTCTGGAATTTACGTTTTTAGAATATTCCAAGGATGATAACACGAAATAATAATCATGTGCTTAGGATTAATTTTCCAAGTCACATTTAGCCCGAAGGTTATTTTGCAAAATTAACCACGTGTTATCGACTGAGCAATGCGAAGAGCGGTTGACGGAGGGAAGTGCGACCGACGAGTGAATGAGGAATGAGTTAGGGGTTAGAGAGAGTGAGAGGGATGGAGTTATGAGTTAGGGGAATATTCCAAGTTCGCGCAAGTTCGAGTCTTCGAATGTGTTTGCGTGCCATAGGCGCGCTAACTATACCCATGGCTGCTGCTGCTGCTGATGCTGTGAGCACAGTGTCCTCGGGGCGATCGATATCTCTCAAGATGCGAGG
Organism: Itoplectis maculator; assembly: GCA_964034905.1. NCBI lineage: Eukaryota > Metazoa > Arthropoda > Insecta > Hymenoptera > Ichneumonidae > Itoplectis > Itoplectis maculator. The sequence goes on from OZ035863.1 coordinate 8,923,970, forward strand.
ATGCGGGTCGGGTAATGAGATCTCGCGTAAAAGTCATATATGCGGGATATATACACTTGAAGGGAGAGAGAGAGTTCAGAGAGCGTTCAGAGACTTCTGTGAAAATGACCTCTTAACAGTGCTCCTGATAAAACCATCGCTCGTTGAAGGCCGGAAATACAGTTGTTATCTCCAGTTTATGATTCCACATTACAACTTTGGATGCGAACGACACACGAATCGTGACCTATTTCTTTCCTGCATTTTGCAAAAAAAAAAAAATATTGTGAATAAATTAAAAAAATCAAGGCGTTACTTTCGGCGCTAGTCAGGGCCTGGACAGTGCAGTGTCATCCCTGTCCGGGCCTGATCAGTGCCTGGCTTGGGCCGAATTTAATGCCACAGATTTTTTATCAGTGTTCTCTGACATTACGTTCGAAAAAAAAAAAAAAAGAAAAAAAAATGCTTGGTCTGTTTGTATTCTTACTGTAACCAATGTTATATTATTTTTAAAGGGGGTGTCTATATCCCTTCAATCTCTTAAATAAATAAATAAATAAAATAAAAAAATAAATAAATAAATAAATAAAATAAAAAAATAAAAATAAATAAAAAAAAATAAATAAAATAAAATAAAATAAAATAAGGGTCACGACCCAGTCGACTGTCCGTGGAATGCCCTATATATAATTATGGCACACGGTACTTTGGGTCATACGGCCATCATGCGCAACTGAGCTCTCGTCGCTTGTTATACGCGTCCACATATTAAAACGTTAATTGGCGGCGCAGCCTGCGGCTCGCCCAATGGCCGCGCGCATTTTCGCACTGCGCTTCGCTTACCGATAAAATCCGCGTCGAGTTCTCACTACGCTTGGCGCGCGAGTGAGAATTCGTATACTCGGTCGGTACATCAGTTATTCCTAAATACTCGATGGTTTTGGGGAGGCTCGCGCCTATTTCGCGCGGTTTCCATATGCGCGACTCGCTCATTGTACGAGCGAGCAAACACGAAACGCGGAGATTGGCGACTCGGGTGCTCATTGTGTCCCTCTCGTCGCTCGTTCGCGAGTTAACCATGAGTTAAGCGCCAGCTGCGGTCGACCTTTCACGCGCAAAATTTTCCGGAGTCCGTGACAACGAAATCTGCGGACAAGGTTGTTCAGCGTCGACCTGAAACTTTTTTTTCAAGACCGAAATATTTCATTATGTTGAAGGTTGCACCGTTGGAATGGAATAAAAATTACAAAAAAAAAAAAAAAAAATTATTTTTATAGTCCCAAAAGATGATACTGGGTTAATGAAGTTATTATTATAATGATTAATCATTATAATAAACCTTTAGAATCGTTAGAATAATTTTAAAATCGTTAGAATAATTTTAGAGTCGTTGGAATAATTTTTTAATTTTTTTATTTTCGTTGCATTCCAACGATGCAAAATTCAACACCATTTCGGCGAATTTGAATCATTTGTGGCGCTAACTTTGCGCGAATCTTTGCGTTTCAAGACTCAAATTTTTCGAGCTCGCAATTTTTTTCCAGAATTTTTCCAGAATTTTTCCAGGGTCCATTTTACGTCGGCGTCCGAAACGGAGTGCGTTTTGCGTTTTCAAATGCAAATCGGTAGTCGCGCCGCCGCTGCTGCGGCGAACGCGACGTCACTGTCGAATCGCCGGTGGCCGCGATAACAAACACCATGAAAAAGCCCGGGCGCGAGATTTTCGTCCATCAATCACTGCGGGGGAGCGAAAAACGTCGGAGCGAACGCGGCTGCGGGTTCGACGTCGATCGCTCTGTTCGACTCTCGCGGCTCGGAGATGGAAAATATTTCGGCAAACCCCGAATCGTGGGTTTCGCGGTGCATGCAAATGTCCGCTCGAAATGCGGCTCGATTGCGTTTCCAGCGTTATCGAGAACTTCCGGTTGATAAAACACTCGGCGTCATTAATAAAAATCGGCGACAAGGGATCGAACACTTCGTTCTCGTCGTCCCTACTCTCGTTGCCATTGGTTACGAGACGCCCAGGGTCACAGGTCGCGCGGATATCGCTTCGAATCGATGTGGTACGTCGATTGAATTACGGTGGATATTAACTTTTGTGTTGAGTGTCGACGACAGACGCGCGTCAATGTCTTTCGAGGCTAGAATCGTTTCTTATGATTTCTATCTTTTCTTTCGGCCGAGTTCCTCGTTTTCGGCCCTTCGGACGGTTATATCTTAGGAACGGACCTATTCTTGAAATAGTTCTCGGTTAATAGTCGATGCGAGAAAAGCTGGCGTCAGTCGTTTCCTGGGCATTTGTCACTTTTACGTTCGAAGAACGATTATTCCATTTTTTGCCCCTTTAGAAAATTTTAGCGATTTTTGAAAATCGATATATTGTGTTCGGACTGGCGGCATTTTCTTCGTTGAAGTGTCTTCTTTCGAATGCAAAAAGAAAATTGAGATTCCATTCATCCAAAAAAAAATTACATCGATTTTAGTGAAGTGTTAATATTTGGAAATAGTGAAAAATCATTTTTCGCGATTTTCTCCTAGAATTTTTTATTTTTTGGGCAAAAACTTGTGCTTTTTGGAATCAGCGGGAAATTTCCTATCGGATAGGGGTTTTAAACTTTGCGAAATCGAAAATTTTTTTTTTCGCAATTTTTCGAGTTTTTTTGAAGGGGTACCCCTTCTAAAATTTTGCGATTTTTGAGGGTCAACTTTAAAAATCTGCAAAAAATCGAAAAATTGAGATATCGCGTTCCGACTGGCGGCATTCTCTTCGTTGAAGAGTCTTCTTTCGAATGCAAAAAGAAAATCCCGATTATATCAATCCAAAAAAAAATGACACCGATTTTAGTAAAGTGCCAAAATTGGGAAAAAGTGAAAAATCGTTTTTCGCATTTTTCTCCTCGAATTTTTTATTTTTCGGGCAAAAACCGGTCATATTTGGAATCAGCGGAAAATTTCCTATCGGATACGGTTTTTAAACTTTGCGAAATCGAAAAATTTTTTTTTCGCCCAAAAAACCGGCAAGGGGTACCCCTTGCAAAAATTTCGATTCATGAGGGTCCACTTTAAAAATTTGCAAAAAATTCAGGAATCGAGATATCGCGTTCTGCCAGGCGTCATTCTCTTCCATGAAGAGTTATCTTTCGAATGGAAAAAGAAAATCTAGATTCCATCCATCCAAATCAAAATTACATCGATTCTAGTGAAGCGTTAAAATTCGACAAAAGTGAAAAATCGTTTTTCCCATTTTTCTCCTCGAATTTTTTATTTTTCGGGCAAAAACCGGTCATATTTGGAATCAGCGGGAAATTTCCCATCGGATAGGGTTTTAAAACTTCGTTAAACTGAATTTTTTTTTTTTCGTCAAAAAAAGGGCAAGTTTCCCTCAACTAAAATATCTTGTGCACTATATTTTTCGCATATACTTCACATCTATTTTATTTCCCACCAGGTTTTGTCATCCACATCCGAGCAAAAATTACCCCAACAATTTTTTTCCCTTTCATTTTATCCATCAATCCCAAAAACCTGCAATTTCCCACAAAACCCTACTCAAGTAGCATAACCCAAATTCATCAACGCGGAGATCAATAACTCACAGAGAAGTGTAATTGGGCTCTCGTTTCTCATGTCCCACTACATAACGCGGTTACCCATAATAGAGTTCAACCGTCTCCTGCAACGTCGCTGACGTCTTTGCTCGTGAAATGCGCGACAAGGCAAATGTGTCACTTTGAACAATGCACCCGGCGTAATTACGCAATTACAAACTCATCGCGGGTCGCGACATCTTCGACTTCCGGGGCATTTCGAAAGTTGGACCTCCGGTTAAATGTGGAAAATATCGCGAGCAGCTGTTGCCGCCGCTGCTCGCAGCTGCAAACCGCGGAGAGGGAAATTGTTCGTCGCTGCGAGAGCGACGCGTTTCTGGGCAAAGAGCTACGCTCGTCACTGAGTTAGAAAGAGAATGAACGGTCGCGTTCCATAACCGCGCTCAGAGCCCACAGCGACAGCGGTTCCGCCGCTCGTTTTCCACCATTGCCGCACACGCCAGGCAATGTCACTTTGCTGTCACCCTCCTGATGTTCTGTTAATCGGTTCTCGGATCAAACAAACCACTGGTTCCTGGAGAGAGAGAGAGAGCTCTCTCTCAACGCCGGTGACATTACAACGTTACCGTTGATTAACGATGAGGCTTTTGTTGACGACGTCGTCGTCGTCGCGTGGACGACGAAAATCGTCGACGTCCGGCCGAAACACGAGAAAATAGGAAATACCCGCGAAATTTGCAATCGAGGACATGATCAAAGAGCTGACTGACGCTTTGTACCGATTGGGCGGATTAATTGCGAAGTGGATTGTGGAGCGAAGTTGGCTTTGTTGAGACTTTTAGGCGCGTTTGGGTAGCGAAGGTGGAAATGGATTTTAATGAAAGTCTGGAATATTGTCAAAGGTCCCTCAATCGCCATTTGGAAATATGTTTGTATTTTTATGGACAATTAATAAGGATTTTTATTTTTTGTTATTTTTTTAGGGATGTTTGGTTAGCGAAGGTGGGAATGGATTTTAATAAAATTCTGGAATATTGTCAAAGGTCCCTCAATCGCCATTTGGAAATATGTTTCTATTTTTATGGAGAACAAATAAGGATTTAATTTTTTGTTATTTTTTTTAGGGATGTTTGGTTAGCGAAGGTGGGAATGGATTTTAATGAAAGTCTGAAATATTGTCAAAGTGGAAAAGTCCCTCAATCGCTGTCATTTGGAAAAAATGTTTGTATTTTCACGGACAACAAATAAGGATTTTTTTTTATTTATTTTTTTAGGAAAATTTGGTTAGCGAAGATGAGAATGGATTTTAATAAAAGTCCCTCAAAAGTCCCTCTAAAAAAGTCCCTCAATAGCTGTCATTTGTAAATATGTTTATATTTTCACGGATAATGAATAAGGATTTTAATTTCTATTTTTTTTTTGTTCGCAGGAAAGGAAAGAGGCGAGAAGCGACGCAACATCGGAAGAGCCGAATCATGAAGTTCGACGATGCATCAGCAGCGTGACGAGCGGAGCGAATAGTCTCGCGAGATAATCGTGATAATCGGCAGCCTTCTCACCTCCAACCTCTTCGGTTCGGTTCGCGCTGATCCGAAGCGGACACGACCTCGAAAAAAAAATCGACGACGAGGCGTGCGACGGAATTATTATTTTCCATCCTCGATCGGTTATGACGGCGAAATCGGGAGGTCTTTGCGTCGTCGAGGAAAGTCCTTCGAGTATTTCGTCCTGAGCTATCATTTCATCGTGTTTTTATTTTCAAGTGTTCGTTACAATCGTCGACCGGAATGCGCGCGCACGTGGCAATGGATACGAAATAACAGAGAATATTTTTTCGACGTGTGGTTGTGATTCGCGTCGTCAGAGTGCTGAGGGGGTCAAAGGGAATCAGTGTGCAAAAGTCAAGTGGAGTGGAAGTAAACGAAGCACCGGAAGTTTGTTTCGAAAACGGTAGATCGAAAGTAATCGACCGGCTGAATCGTCAACATGTCGACGTGCGGAACGATTCGAGAATCGGCCGGTTTCCGGAATTATTTTTCGAGAACACAGACTTGGATGCCCGGCGTGTTGATTTTTTACTTACTCGCGATGCAGCCGCCCGGTGAGTTTCCATTTCTTATCATTATCAGCTTTGAAAAATGATGTTCAAATTTGCATCGTTGGAATGCAACGAAAATTAAAAAAAATAATTATTCTAACGATTCTAAAAAGTTATTATAACGGATTAATCGTTATAATAATTTATATCCCCAGTACGATTTTTTGGGTTCATTCGATTTTTTTAAATTTGCATTTCAACGATGCAGTCAATATCATTTTCAAGGCTCGTGAATATTTAGAATCGAGCTGAATTATTGCAAATGAAAAGCCATCAGCAGTATTATACTCTAAGTTCGTATAACGTTGCTTAGAATAATGTGGTACGACCTTGTGATTATTCCATCGTCGCAATATCATAGACTGAGGGCTATGAGGGCCCAGAGTATACAATGAGGAAGCCGAGGTAGAGAGGTCGGTTGAAAGCCCGGAGTATTGATAGGCTCTTGCCCGGCTCGAATGATCTTCGGTTTAGCCGGGGGTATTAAATACACCGGGTCCATCCTAGTCAACTCCGCTCCCGGAGGTTGGCCCACCGGCTAAGCCGACAACCTGCATCTGCTGCCCGGTATCAACGTCCGCATTTCTATCGTCGCAGTATCAATTTGCTTCAGGAATCACCGCAAACGGGAAAGCCGAGCAGTCGGCGCCTATCCAATTACAGATTAAAGCTGGAACACAATGAATCCATTGGGAGGCTACAATTGTGGCGACGGCAGTTTAACATTTCAGTACATTGCAGTGTTTTGGGTAGAAGTACCGTTTTTGGCCATATTAATCGCATAAAAAAATGTCGAGTAGATCATTCGGTGAATTTATGTGAATTTGTTAAAAAAAATCAACATGCTATTATAGGAGAAAAATAATTTGCAGAATAAAATATAAAAAATTGCCACAATCGGTACAGCAACCATATTTCAATTGTGGGGCAGATAAAACCGTCCGCTTCAAAATTCATCTTAATTTTAATATAGTCAGATGGATGTGATTAATTTTCAGTAATTATCAGGCTGATATAATTTCGCGGTAGATCCAACAAGTTTCAAATTAGTTTAATTTTTCAATAAGGGCTGAGGGGGTTGGATTCTCCAGGGGTGTAAATGCAATCGATATCCTTAATTCCTTTAGGATCCTCGCGTGCGCAAATGTCATTGGAGTCGCGTACGGTAATTGTATTACCGCACACAACGGGGACGGTGAACTCGCATCACTTAAAAGTTAAACCGGTGTTTGTGGTCCACTTCGTCTCGTTATACGGAATGGCTATCCTTGTTTGTGTTTTGCGGACGAGCTCGGGAAAAAAAGTATCAACTGTACTAACAAGCGAATTATAAGTTCAAACGACAAAGAGAGTATTAATGGAGCTAATAAAAAAAAATAAATAAAAATAATAGCAAATGTAACATATTGCAAGGGTTGGACTTGATCAACCAAAAAAGGGTTTAAGGCTCTAACCATTGAAAATTGGTAGACGTCGGAAGTCGATATTTTGCACCTAAAAAAAAAAAATACACGTCCCATATTTTTCTTACCAGGCCATAAAAATTCAACATTATTTGTTTTCCCTTAAACATTGATTTCTCTGCGTTCCTAACGATCGTCGCAGTGTAACCTGGTATATCGACACTTTCGCGCTGACGTCAACCCAGTCGTTGTAAATTGTAACGCGCGTCCGTTAAATCTCCGGCCGCGCGTTGCAGATGCAGAAGCAGGGATCGCGTTCTCGTAATGAAAGCAGAATAATCGTCCATACAAACTGCACAGAAACTCTACCAAAGTCTGACATTTCGCAGGAATTGTCCAACTTGCAGCGGAAAATCACCCAATGCTTCGGCACAATAAAAAAAAATGGGGGAAAGACAAATTGTAAAAAAAATTGTAATTTTTTTTATGGACCGAGGATGGCCTCTCGCGAGGCTCGAACGTTGGTAGGCCATTAGATATTTTTCCGTTCTACCGGAGAGAAAATCCTGGGCTCGCGGAAAGTGCCCAAGGCGCGAGCCCCGTATTTTTCCGGTTACTTTATGGCTGGTCGCGGCTGTTTTTCAATTACCTCGATCCAGGAAAAAGGTGGTGCGCTCTGGTGGGGGGAGAAGGAGGGCGAAGAGGGGGTGAAGAGGGGGTAAGGAGGGGGTAAGGAGGGGGTGAGGAGGGGTGCGGAGGGGGTGAAGGAGGCTCTGGCAGCGCCGCTGTAGCGGCATCACCTAACTAACCCTCGCAGACATGTAGGTCGCTGTTTTCCTCTTGCTCAAGATGTTATACAAGTTGGATTTTCTTTAAAGTATCGAGTTCTCGTCTCTTCTACTTTTGAAGCCGCTCCTCCGGCTTAGTAACACCGTCGAGCCCCTTCGTCCCTTATCGCGACGCTAGCGCCGCATCGTTTTGCTCTCTCAGCTTTTCCGGTGTCGCTTTTATATCCGGTTTCGTTCCACAGTCTCTCAGTGACTTCTCGCATTTGGAATTACGCTAAGGCTAATCAGTGTTTTGCATCAGGAGCCTGGAAGAAAAATGGTGAAAGTCTCGTTTGTCTATTTTTCGAAAATTTCTCAATGTTTGCTTCAATTTTGTTGGGACCTTCAATAAAGGCGACAGTGATGAAGTAAAGGGATGCGGGTAAAAATAGTGAATGATCATAATAACGAATGGCTAAAAAATAGCGAATTTAAAACTTTAGACGTTCGTTATTTTGATCATTCGCTATTTTGACCCCACACTGAGAGAAATTGAGATAGTTTAGGCAACTATTAAGCCATAACTGTAGATTTCTAGTCCTTCCAACAATTTGAATAGTTATTTTGACAGTCTTTTATTTCTCTCTGTGCACATTTTATTAAAATGCAGTTAAAATAACGAATGATCAAGATAGCGAATGACTAAAATAGCTAATTTCGTAATGATGGTTATTCGAAATTCAGACGTCCATCATTTTTCAATTCCTTATTTTGGCCATTTGTTTTTTCGTCATTCACTATTTTGAACCCCACCCAAGCAAAACCTGAGCTGATTGACGGCTCAAGGAGTGCTTTTAATATTGAAACGTCAACGTTGAAACAGCTATATCACTTTGATTCACTAGTTCGTGGGTCTCGCGCGAGAAATCCTTATGGACGCGAGTCTGCATCATCTCTCTGGCTTAACGAGGGGCGGCTACCAATCCCTTTATTCAAATCGCACGTGCCATATATAACAGGTCTTGGGTTTTCTAGTCGCCAAGTGAAATGCTGCTGCTGCTGCTGCTGATGCTGCTACTGAAGCTGCTGGTGGTGATGTAGCAAGGGGCAACGTATGCTCACGTTGGTAACCTCTTAATGGAGATTTATGTCTGATACTTCGGGTACATGCGGAGCCTACTTGGCCAAGCGGACAGTCAGGGCTGTTACGCGCCACCACCTTCCTCCATCCTCTCCTCAGTCATCCTTATCTCCCGCGACTTTGACGGAGAGCCGGGATCCTAAAATTCTTCCACCGACATTTTGTACTTTATATAGTTTATCGCTGTACACCGCAAAATTCCAGATTCCCGCCATCGCCTCGCACCCGGCAATAAACATTCCAGCGCTTCAGGGCCGTAACATTGTTCGCTGGTTGGTCGTCCAAGAAGCTGTGTATGGCCCATTTGTAAATCGTTCAGGACGCCGCAAAAGCAGCAAACATTCGGGCCAAGTGGGGGCCTGGACGGGTCAGCAGTTAGCGGGAAAATAAAAAATCCCTCAGGGTGGACTAGGTTGGTGAGGTTTATAAAAACCTACATTCCTTCCTTTACGTGATCGTTGAGGAGGCTGCTCCTTCGTTTGTGGTCATTGCGGTGATGTCGTAAAAAGTCGTCTCGTGGTTGGTTCGGTTTAACGTCGGAGTTACGCTTCGTAAGTTTCTATTGTGTTTATCGAGGAGATGTTGAATGAAATTGCTGCGGAGATCAAATTGGCTTGCAGAGCGTATATTGAGTTTCCCCTGAGCGATCTAGGTCAGTCGATGGATTACCTTCAACGTGTGCAAGCGAATTGTCCTTCGTCTTCTGGCCGCATTTCTCTCATTTCGCTCCTTTCCTACGGGGCGCACCCTTCGAGAGCTGTTCCTTTGACGACCTCGCCGCGGCCATTCCGTTACGGTCGAGGCATTAGTGTCGCCCTCCTGAACGTCAGGGCTACTCCGACGTTCGCTTGTCCCGGTGGCTTTAAGGGATCGTCACAGTGTGACCCTCCGAAAAATCAATCATTTTCGCGAATTTTTTTTGTTAAGTTGTAATGAACTAATTGGTCTGGTTTTTTTAAAATAAATAAGTACATTCTTGAAGAATACAAAATGATTTTTTTTATGTGCATTTCTTTAATGTATAATAATGATATAAATTGTTTAAATAGCTAGTGTAAAAAAAAGGTCCTGCATTATGTCCACGATTGCGGCCGCAATTTTGATCTGAACCAAAAATTTCAAAAAGATTATTAATCTGTAGGAAATTCGCTATCGCGCTATGGGAGCTTTTTTTTTTTTTTAATTTGACAAAATGGCGGCGGTTTGAACGAAAATTATCGAATTTAGCACTTTTTTTCGACAGTTTTTCGTAAAAAAAAATAGGGAGATTTAATAAATAAAAAAGCTTTTTCCGCTGGAAACGCCGGACAAATGTTAGGGTTTGAGATGAACAAGATTCAAACCAATGCAGATTGAGTGGTAAAGGTGAAGGTACTGTTGTTAATGGAAGAGACCGGAAATGCTCATTCCTATTGTCTGTTGCAATGGAATCGGAAAAGCTAATAAATAAACCGTGTTGAGAGTCAATGAAATGTTGAATTTAAATGCAATTCAGCGTATTCCGAACGCGCCGCTGAAGAGAATTCCCAGAATCCTAGATGGAAACTCTGTTTTCCCTCTCTGCGTGTTATTTCAGCCAATTTGCGCGCGCGCGGTGAGCATATTCTGCGCAAACGCGACGCATAAAATCTATATCATGGATACATCATAGATATATCACTGATCATAGACTCAATGTCTAATGCCCCTTCTGTTGTCTTTGCAAATGTCAGATTTTACCAATTCTAAGTATGTGCAAAGTTGGAATCTTCAACTTAGGATAACTCCACGGGTTTCAGGTATAGTGTGACCCATAAACGGTTGGTGGGTTATATGTGGGTTGCGATATAAATACTCCACCATCAGCCCTGAAGAAGAGGCTCTCGAGCAATTATATCACCGTCAACCGATCCTCGAAGGGTGTCGTTCACCGATTTCCTCAAGCCCTCAGTTTTTTGACCTCTCTCTTTTTTCCTAGCTCTACCTTCTCCCTATCTCCTTGTTCCGATTTGCAAAACCGATACGTCATGATCACTCAGCCAGGTGGCGTTGGTATTTCCGAGTTTTCCTCGAGCCTACTGTCGCGGAGCCGTGTAATACCGGTAGTATAGTTATTCTTCCCCCGAGGGAATAGAGAGAGAGAGAGGACTGCGGTACACAGAGAAAGCGACAGCCTCAAGAGGAGGCCTGGTTTCCAGGCGCTAGAGTGAAAGAGAGCGATGGAGAAAGGCCGGCAAGGGAAAACCTTTTATAATTAGGCCCAGGGGCGACGCGTTGCTCCTCTAATTACCTGTCCAACAATCCCGGGCGAATGAGTAAGTGGCCTGCTCTGCCTGCTCCGCTTTGTGTCTAGTCTCTCGGCTGGGCTTCCTCTATTCCACCCCTCACTTCCCAACCCCTCTCTCTCTCTCTCTCTCTTTTTTCTCCCTCGTTGTTCTCCAGGCTTATCCAGTTATATACGGTACAGCCAACCAGCATGGTCGCCTCCACAACCCTTTTAGAAACGAGAGAAGACGCAGTAGTTGTACCGTTAGGAGGAGGAGGAGGTGGTGGAGGAGGGAGGAGGGTACACGAGGATTGCTTCGGGGGTTCGGTGAGCACCGGTAACGCCACTACGACTGTAATACATGAAGAGACCCTCGTCGATGGCAACACTCGTTGCCGCCCTCTTCACTCGCGCGGTACCTTAACTCGCTCTGCTTGCCTCGTCGTCCGTTTTGTCCCCAGTTGCCTCTAAATCGATCCCCATAGCTTCCAAGGTAGCCCCTCACCAGGTCGATACATTCTTTGCTAGGACCGGAGACACGGCTGCCTGATTCGGCTCCTGAAATTGCTCTCCTACGAGACATTGGCGCTCTATCTTGGACGACCTGACAGACATTTACGCTACGTAGTACATCCAAGATGACCGTCGCGCCCTCTAGTTGCCTCGTTCACCGTTTCGTTGAAATATTGCCCTCAAATCGAAATTGAAGGTGTTCTCTAATGCCTCATTCCAGAAGACACTGATGACGATTCCTGCCTAATTTTTTGGTGCATGCGGATGTGACGGAGTGTTCAATCCTCCAAAGAGGTTTGCGATTTACCTTGTTCTCCGTGAAACTTGCGAGGAGAGTGTCCATGGATCAAGGAGACGTTGCTCCTCGCGAAGCAAATCGATACAGTGACATCAACGAGACAAAATTCATCTTTTATCCAACGGACCTTTAAGCTGTTGTGATTAGTGGATGGTCGGTTTTGCTGCTGCACTCTTTACTATCGATACATGGACTCGAGATCAAGAACTGTCCTGGTCCTCTCGATTTCCTCATCTGCTCTCCACCGCCGTCCATATGTACAGCTCTATGCTAGACGAGGTTTGACCCAGTATTTCTCATCACATATCCGAAGAATATGAGCCTTGGCTCTCAGCAACCGAACCAGCATCGGCGTTCTTCCAGTTTCCAAGTAAGTCAGTCCCGAGAAGGTCATCATGGGCTCCTGGCTTGAGCCATCCTGGCCGATAGCATCGCGGACTGATTGCCGAAACGCTTAACCTGGATCCACCAAGCGGCGATATTCTTATCTGCTTCGATATGCCCGAATAAAATAGAAAAGTATCGCTCTTTGTTAATCCTCAAAGCTCTTCCAATCGAAAGCCATCGAGTCGTGCATATGTCCAGCATAGATGGTCCTCATTATAGGTTTTCCATTAAGTTCGCTTCCAACCATGTTCTGAGATGATTGACGTAGTCACATCTTCTTATGACCCTACAAAACAAATATGTACGACTGGAACTCCTCGAAGCAGCATGAAAAGTTCCTTGGGTCAAGAGTACGATTGTCCCAAAGTTCTGGACGATAAACGACGAATCGTTAAGCAAGGTGCCTTGTTTACCGATGCATCAGCCATCCACAGGATGCACGAAGCTTCGTCGATGGCTTGAACCCAGAGTTTCCCCCATAAGTTTTAGTGGTTTCAACTGCACCTTCGGCCCAAGTCAGAAGGGACCAACTAACGACGTCCCTGAGGGTCGACCCTCCCTCCCACATGGCCGGGTGTGTTATAATTGAATTTTGGATTTGGAAATTTCGCAGCAGTCACTTGACAAATTTGCGGTTGGACAATATCAACACCGAGGCTCACTGGCTCGGTCGTGGCCAGTCACATTAGGGGACTGTGCTGGTCTTCTGTGTCGTCGGGAGGCGCAGCAATTGGCACATCAGCAGCAGCAGCAACTGCAACAGCAGCAGCAACAGCAACAGCATCGGCAGCAGCTGCAGCTGCAATGGAAGCAGGGTACACATACGCGTCGATAGTCAAGGGCGAACAGAGAACGAAGAGAACGAAGGGGGGGCAGAGTAACTATGGTGGGCATAGAGAAGGGGAAGCCTTGTTCTATCGCGCGTACAAGCACCGCCAATACTACTACGACCACCTCCTGTCCTTCGATGCAGCTCGATACTCGCGTACGCCCCGCGGAAGGACACTCACGATGGTCGCTGTTATTGCAGTTTGCTTTTCTCTCCTAGCGACCCTCCCCCGCTCGGGGCGGCTGCCACCATGAATATGCACCAAGCGATGAGACGAGCCAGGCAATCAGTAGGAATCCTGTGCGATGCAAAGTTTTCACGTTGATAACGACCAACGATACTCCAATGGCTGATGCTGAACCGAAGTGCCACCTGGATTCCCATTCGTCACCCTAGGCCTATTCCTACAAAGGCCTTCAAAGTCCATCATCAACTCGAACTCGAACCCCGAATCAAATACGAACCGAAATTATCCCCTCAAACCAAAAACAAACCATGCGTCACGTAAGAAATAGTGAAGCCACCTCAACGCACCATCCAATTTATTTTCCACCAACAACAAAAACAACATACCCTCTATATGCTGGGAATCCTCGGTTGTCTATTGAATAATGACTGCGTGAGACACACACACGACGCTCGATCGCGCCATTGGCAATTTTATTCTAGAAGACACATCGTTCTCCGATATTCCGTAGGCAAACGAGAGACAGAGAAAGCATAGTGGAGTAGAGTGAAGAGGGAGCGAGCTAGAGAATCAGCATGTAGCTCCGGTAGCGCCGGCAAAGCCCGAGCCCAGTGTGTCGGAGCTGGCTGTGTGCTGGCGCGGCTACGGAATGTGGAGCAGTGTGTCAAAGCGACACCCTTCTGAACCGTTCCATCCATCCTGCCTCCCCTTCCCTCTTTTCCTCCCTCCCGCAGCTTCTCTCTCCTTCTCCCTCTCTCTCACTTTACGCGTTTCACCACCTCCACCTCCCTTTGTCGCTGTTTTCCTGCGCGCCATCCCCCTTTTCGCAACGGGCGCCCAGGCTCTCCTCATGCCCGGGAACGCGCCGTCCGTCCGTCCGTCGCGCCCTGGCCTACCCAGCATGCACCACCACCGCTACCCTCACCACTACCACTGAGCTTCGCTGCTGGCTCAGTCGCACCGGGTTTCTCCCTGCGTTTTTCTTATTCCCTCTCTTTTCCGCATTTTGCTCCCCGTATATACATTCCCTTCCTTCGAGGGAACAGCACTTCAGGAGAGTCCTGTTATATGTTCCACTCTTTCAATCTTCCCTCTTTTTTTCGCTTCTCTTTCTACCCTCTACGCCATCTTTCTCGCTCGCTCTGTTCCCAGGCAGGGTTCATGCCATAGCCTTCGTTTTTTCTACTTTGCTCTTCCACCCCCAGCGTCAACAGCAGCTTCCCTTTTTGCCCTTCTCTCTGGTTCTGTTGAACCCTCAACCCACGAATCGTCGAACCCCTCTGCATAGACTCGAATCCTGGACTTTGGAGACTCTGATGCTGCTGTCCAGTCACAGGCAGCTGACTTCACTCCATACTGGTTTTTTTTTTCATGGTACTATCTGAGACCCTCAACTGTCGCTCTGTTTCATATTCGCCGAATCGTTGCAAGCTTGAAGCTCAGGGAGACAGAGGAACTAGTAGCAGAGGCAGTAGTAGCAGTAGCAGCAGAAGAGATGTGAACACGTCGCAGTTGGCAGGCTTACTTTCTCACTTGGCTCACGCCGGGCCCTCGCTTTTCGCTTCTCGCCAAGCTCAGTGGTAGAGCGAGGCGTCAGAGGGGTCGTATAACCCAAGCATTGATTTTGCCCCCCTTCCCCCTCATCTCCCCCTCACCGCCTCTATAACCCAACCTGGTGCACGAGTCCTGCCTGGCCGAAGTTTCGACTGCCGGGCGTCGAGTAAACACAGAGTGTGCCGGAATCCCTCCTCGATCGACGGGTCCAGCAGACTGCTTCAGTCATAGCGACCCTGCATTCAAGATCCGTACAAAAAGTCGTCTTCGCACCGTTTCGCAAGGAGTTGCGAATGCCATTGGAATTACAATAGGATTGGACTATTATCGAAGTTGTGCACTTAGCCCAGTCTTATCAGTAGTGACGACAGAAATGGTCATCAGTATACTGAATACTGAACTGCCAGACACTCAACGCTCCAATGGACGAATCTAGGATCTTCAGTGACTTTGAAAACTGTCTTCTTGAGAATAGACCAAAATTCCAAACCACTTCGAATCTTCCTAGATTCGAATCATTCTGTAAGGCCCCCAATTTTTTTTTACCGACAGCAGAGTTCATCTATACGAAATCTCCGTTGGCTTCTTTCGAAAATCAACCTCTCTTCCTCTCCTTCAGCCTCCCAACTCCCAACGCGCACTTATCCAATGAAATTTAATTAATCAGCGCAGTTTGATCGATACGTCGGTGCCGACCCTCGTAGCTGCCATCAGAGGAGTCACGCGTTAGCCGTGAGGCGCGCGCGGGACCATAGAGAGAGAGTCGTGTGTAGCCGCGGAATCGATAGGCCTGGGATTACCCCAAGGAACACGAGAACTCCAAGGACATTGGATGGGGGTTCTCTCTGGCAGACGAGGGTTGGCTGGGACGTACACGACCGGGTTCTTGGGATGAATCCACGATGACCGCGCGCGCGTACAGTCGACCTACTTCCCTTGTCCGTGCTCCACGGTTAACAGGTAGATGCAGTCCGTTACGCTTGGATATAGCTGTAGCTTCCCCGTTCTTCTCTTTTTTTTTTCACGTGTTACTACTTTCTCAGTAAATATTTATCGCCGAGTTGCGCGCCGAGAATATTCCTACGAATGCCCGCAGGACGCCTGAATCCTAAAGCGATTTCCCTCTCTCTCTTTCTCTCTTTCTCTCTCTTTTTAGTGTATAGTGAACCACATGGAGAGGCAGCAGAGGGGGCGGCACGTGCTTCAGCGGTAAATGTCGCGCGCGGTGCGCCGAACATGCACAGTAGGCGACGTATAAGAGGAAAAAGGGATTTTATGAACACACTAATGGTTGTGGTTGGGTGGGGGTTACCAGATTTTGTCATATATTAGTCTGGAATGCAGTTGGTTGGCTGTCTTGGAGATATCCGCTTTTTCAGCACTGAGATTCTGACGTTTTTTGCACATGGCACATTTCTGATAACAGCGAAGTGTCCATTTGTGAGAATTTTGTGGACTAAAGTCTCCAACCTGGGTTTCCATTTTCAAGCTTGTGATGTGTTGTCTTTTATTTCTCTCTGTGCAGCATTCAGGACTGGGCTGAACATACATCACCTTTGACGTCGAACTTTTACGAAACTTGCTCCGAATTTTTTTTTCGCTGTCACTCAAAATACCAAAATAATGTTTTCATCTGACAGAAGTCCCTAAAAATGTCCCCTAAAAATTTTTGGCGACTACGTTGACCTTTGGGTTGCAGATGGCGATTCGGAATCGGCCGAAAGAGCCGACGTTATTGAAAAATTCCTCGGAACGCTCGACGCGACGACGTCGAGTCGAACTAACGAAAACTAATTAGCGCAATTTAGTTTCCCCTCTCATTTCCGTGTTTATCTTCGACTCGCCTCACTCCTACTTACCGAGTCGCTCATTCGACACTGAGAAATATATATATATAACACCTCGGGGGTTAATTACTTCTTCCCTTCTATCTCGCTCACCTTCTGGCTTCGTTCGCGGGTAACAAACTCGGGCGCTTAATTACCTTCTGTCCATGCCTCCGCTTCTTCTTCGTTTCCTCCTCATTATGCTCGCTGCCGCGTCTGATGATATACACAGGTTGCCTCGGTTATCCGGCGGGCGAACATCAGTCGTACGTCTCGCTAGTATCTTGGGTTGTATTTGTCCTTTGACGATCGTCGTCGCCGTGAAACTGGGAGAGCTGTTCGTGTGTCGCATATAATGTCAGGGAGCAGTTGGTATCTCGCATTATGTCTTCCAAAGTGCAGCGAACTTATGGCAATGTATTGAGTGTCGTGCGATGACGTTTCTGTCGAAGTGCAACGAGATGTCAATTATTTCCAAACAACGTTCGTACCAAGCATTATATATTATGCTACTATTAACTTTTTCGAATATAAGGACAATTAATTTTTTAATTTTTAATTTTTGTACTTGCGTTTTTTTTTTGCAAAAAAAATGATCGATTTGGCCCGAAAAATAGTGGATAAAACGTGAAAAACTCGAAAAATGATTCTGCAAGTTTTTTTTAGAAATTTGGTCATTTCACTAAAATCAATGTAATTTTTTTTTTGAATGGATGGAATCTGGATTGTCTTTTTTTGTTCGAAAGAAAATTTAATAACGAAGAGAATGTGTCATGGAAGAATCCGGTATCTTGATTTTTTACTTTTTTATAGAATTTTAAAGTCGAGTCCTCAAAAATCGCACATTTTTCGAACCCATTGCGTTTTTTGCGAAAAAAAATATTAGATCCGATGGACTTGAATAATCTAATCTCATCGTCCATCAGTGAAAAAAAAATATGTTTCCAATTCTTTGAGGGAAAAAAATGTTGTACCGACAGAGGACCGTAACTCGGGTTTTTAATTTTTCAAGAATCAGAAGATCGCACATATACGTTTTTTTTTTTTTCAAGCTTTTTGTTACAGCGCCGCGCTTTCTATTTCTCGTCGGCAGCCCGCAGGAATAAGCTTCAACGAGAGCGGAAGAATGTTACAGAGGAGAGCGAAGGGTGCAGGAGGAGCAGTCAAGCCTGGAGCTTCTTTTATCGATCTTCCCGCCGCGCGCTCGTGAAAGCGGCGGCGGAGCCAAAGGGAGAGAGAGAGAGAGAGAGGGAGAGGGAAGGCCGTTACGTTCTTACGATACAAATTTGTATCGACAAGCTGGGCAATGTACTGGGTACACCGGTGTCGGTCTATATCGAACCTCTCGGTACACTGCGGTGGAAAAGTTTTTCGCATTGTGCACTGTCTATATTTCTCACGGAAATAAGAAGCATTTTCCGTCGGTACAGCCACTTTTTTGCATCCCTTAAACAAGACGCTGGTAATTGACTACATTTCACAGTTCTCTGTGATTTTTTCTTCAATCCTTCTAACAGGAAAATTTATTTTTTATTTATATAACCTCTTATATAAATTTTAATATTCGGGCAAATTATTAAGAAATTGAAATAATGTTATTTTTTTTAAAACAGGATAAAAAAAACTAAACAAATTTGAAGACTTTTTTCCAGTGTCAATAAATGTGGCAAATTGAATAAACTTTTTGAACGGATTTAAGGAAAATCAGGAAAAAAAGTGAGGGCACAGAATGACCTATATATACAGTGCGTCGTGTACTGCAGCCTGTAGAATGTGATATTATCTGTCGCAGAGTTTTCAGGTTCCAAGCGAAACGACGACGTTTTTCACGGTTAGAGGTCATAAAAATCCGCTTCAATGGAGGAATCCTTCGGTCCCCGGTTTATCGCGGCTCTTGACATCGCAGCGCCCCCCATCCCCTGGAACATCCCCGCCGTCGTTGCGCCATTTCCCAGAGACCGAGAAAACAAAGGTGGATACTGCGGTCGCGCCTTCAACTATTCAGGATTTCGCGGAATAATTGATCGTTAACCGTCGAGGGAAGACGACGCCTCGTGCATTTTTCCTTACCGCGCAACACACACAACGCAAGGCGCGAGCAAAACTTCGCTGTCGACCCGACAATGGCTGCGGCTTCTCCTGTTTTGCGTAATTACCGGCTAGGATTTTCCAGGGCGTTTACTGCAGCGGCGAATTATCGTCAGATTCGTTGGATAACGCGGGTTCGTTAAATTTTTTTCGCGGATTCACCCAAGGAGTTCGTTAACGATTGCAAGGGGCTCCAAATCCTCGAGCCTCTATTTTTTTCCTTTTTTTTTATGACCAATGGTATCTCGTTAACGTTTGCCAACGTTTTAACGACGCGAATCGTTGGCTCGCGTCGTCCGAGAATCAAAGAGATCCGACGAAAATTTGATGTATGGGAAATAAAGTCACCTATTTTTTATTAATATTAATATTTATTATTATTATTATTATTATTTTACTAATATAAAAAATCACACATATTGACATTTTCTAGTTCGTGACTCTCCGTTCGTTAGTAATTATTAATAATATTTATTACTATTATTATTATTATTATTTTATTAATATAAAAAAATCACACTTATTGACATTTTCTAGTCCGTGACTCTCCGTTCGTTAATTATTATCAATAATATTTATTATTATTATTATTATTATTTTACTTATATAAAAAATCGCACATATTGACATTTTCTAGTCCGTGGCTCCCCGTTCGTTAGTAATTATTAATAATATTTACTATTATTATTATTATCATTGGTATTTTACTAATATAAAAAATCACACTTATTGACATTTTCCAGTCCGTGACTCCCCCCATTCGATTCGCCGTCTCTCCCACGAGACGCGAATACGATATCCGTCGTCACGTCGGAAAAATTGCTCGGCCGATTCCTCCGATGGGCCGATTTGTCGCTGGAAGTATCGTCTAACGCGCGAGCGGAGTGTCGCTTGACGACGCGCGGCAACGTGAGCGCGCGCATTTCCAGTAGTGCGATCTGCCGGAGGGGGGGCATCGAGATTGAAGTGATCCATCGGAGGGTCGGTGACATTCGTGCGAGAGAGAGGAGAGACCCCCCCTCCCCCCTTTGCCGTACGC
Source organism: Itoplectis maculator (assembly GCA_964034905.1). Classification (NCBI taxonomy): domain Eukaryota; kingdom Metazoa; phylum Arthropoda; class Insecta; order Hymenoptera; family Ichneumonidae; genus Itoplectis; species Itoplectis maculator. Next base: position 8,943,875 of record OZ035863.1, read on the forward strand.
TAGTATAGTGTGTAAGTGAGCGAGCGAGGCGGCTGAGATGCTCTAAGATCGAATGCACGATGGTGTAACCTATCTGCCACGCGAGGCGAATAATATCGAGGGTGTTCAGGGAGGGTTAGGTTGGGTGAGATAAGGGGGAAGGGGGGGGGATGGAAGGATGAAGAGGGCTTCGATATAGTTGCGGGTTATATCGTGTTCGATGAGATATCCCGCTGGTTCGTCGCTCGACGCGAAGCACCGACGACAGACGAGGCCAGAGGGATCCGATTGTACGAAAACTCGATCGCCTCTCGTGTCGCTATAATATTTCATAATACACTTTGCATCGATACCCGACGACCCAGCAGCGAGATTATTCGACGAGCCGGGGGAACGTTGTACAAATTTTCGAAATTCGAAAATCGTTCGGGTGGACGTTAATTGCGGTGCCTGCAGAGGGATTTCCATTGTCAAAACGAAATGTTGGACTGCAAGAAGACCGCAATGAATGTTTCGGAATTCAATGCTGGACGAATTTTCGGCTCTTCGAATACTGAGCGGAATATATTTATTTATTTTTTGTCTCTCTCTACCTCATTGATATTAATTATAGTGTGAAGGGTAGGTTATAAAAATTAGTCATTTTTTTTAGGCTCTTCGAATGCCGAACGGAATATATTTATTTTTTGTCTCTCTCTATCTCATTGATATTAATTATAGTGTGAAGGTTAGGTTATAAAAATTATTTTTTTTAGCTTGAATGCTATTTATGTTAAAAAAATGTTATAAATATAGAAAAAAATTAAATGGTTGTTTAAAGCTCGATTGGATTATTTCGCAGTTAAATAAAACGGAGAGGGCAAATATCCGCTCGGGGATCTCAATTCCAGTGCGGTTTGGCAGGTGCAACGCAACACCCTTAATACCGTATGTAAATAATATTGACCGACGTTACACGGCAAATATACAAGCCGCATGCAACATTCATCCGCGCCCGCGATCGCGTATACCGCGAAACGTGTGCCGCGTCCCCAACACAACTTACGAATAATATATATTGCATACGAAAGCTCGCGCGCGCGTTTCGGGTGAAAGCGCACCCACCTACCGGGATAAATAGTCGTTCCAGGGTTTATCGTGAATGCTGGATACACTTGGAAAACCCGGTGGCCCAAAGTTTTGCCGCGCGACATTGCATAATCGCCGCAGAAAATTTATCATTTGTAATCCTAAATGCATAACTTGAGATATTTTGACGTTTAAATGCAGCTTGTTATTAATTTTTTTACTAAAACTAAAAAACCCTTGTGTAATTGATTAAAAAAAAAAAAAGGATTTGTCGTTTTGCTTGTCAGAAATCGTAGATCTGGCCGCCGGGCCGAAAACCGCCCAAATCGGGGTCACGAAATTTATTTTTTCAAAATATCGACTTTTAACCTATACCATCGTTCTCAAGTCGCATATTCTACCCCTGAAAACACTGATTGCGACCCTTTTTTAGTTGATTTTGAAAAAAAAAATGTTGGCCGAACAATTTGTCAGAAATCGTAGATCTGGCCGCCGGGCCGAAAACCGGAGCCGACCAATCGGAGGCCGAGTTATATCGACAACAATAGTGGCCCATGCACTTTTTAATAGAGGATTTTCTGCTCGAAAAAAATACATTTCAAACACTTTTTTTTTTTTTTTTTTTTTTTTTTCGTTTGTCAGAAAGCACAATACAAGTGGCTCAGTGAAGCTCCGAAGCTTTCATGTCTCAGTCGACGAAGGCTCGTCCGTTATTCGAGCCGCGTACGATGAGCTATATCCATTAGATCCGGTAGAAGTTCGCCTCCCGGGCAATTGGGTTACGCTCTTCTCGCGCAGCGGGGTTATAACGTAGGAAAAGGCGCGTACACGGCGCTGTTACTCCCCGAGAAAGCGTTGAGAGCTTTTCTCAGTGGCTACGCTCCTCTCTCTCCACTCTTCTCTCTCTCTCTTCCGAGCACTTATTTTTTTTCCTAGAGGCTGAGCGCGAGAGGTGCTGATTGCGAATAACACGCGGAAGGAAGTGGCAGCTAAGCACATAGGGAATAACTGAGCGAAGGTATCGAGTTCTGCTGCTAGGAAATAATACTGAAACTCGCCGGGAATACCAGAGTAGAGTCTCCCGTAGCTCGCGTCACGTGACCTTGAAGACAAACCAATGAGACGTCGTCCAATCTTCAACGTCACGTGACATCTCCAACCAACCAATACCACCTCTTCCAATCGAAAGCATTCATTTCGTCGATACGAGCGCTACGAAAGGTTCGACTGTAGCGATACGTCTCTCGTTCATCTGATTCGAATCCGAAGTATCGAAGTATCGAATTTGCGTCTCCCTGTCTCCGCGTGTGCGACTGTATTTGTGTCTCCCGAAGCTTCCTTCAGCATTATCGTCCTTATCAATGTTATCACCCCTGACGAGATGCATCGACTGTATGCGCGCAGCTTCGACTGCCGGAAGTTGTCACTCGAGTCCTCCTCAATCCTAAGTCAGACCGAAGGACCTCCTGTTGACACTTGGCCAGTCGAAACGCGGAAGAAGCCCCCCTCCCCTCCCTCAAGCCAGGGGGTTCCCCCCCTCGAGGTCGAAGGATGCGAAGCCGGAAACGTGACCAATAGGACGGACACGCGTGGCTAGGACGGCGAATGAAAGTGAGATGAGATGAGGTCGTCTAGAAGAGAGAAGCACACACACAAACCCAAAAACCCAAACCCAAACCCAAACCCTCCACACGAAGCGTCTGAGAGTCTGGCGGATTCGGCGTGTGGCCCTGGAGGGGAGGTGGGGGGAGGGGTAGGAGGGAGTGGAGGTTACAGGGGAGGGGTGAAGATCGAACGAACAAGGTCGAAGCCGCTGAATGAGCCCACGGTTCCAGCGAAGTGAGAGTGCGTGGCTGCAGTCGAGCGGAACGGGGGGGGTGGGGGAGGGGGTGAAAAGGGGGGGCGAGAGTGAGAACGAGCGAAGGGCGCGACCAATGCTGAGGCCGCCTCACCCAGTACTTGGTGAAAGCTTCGGGAAGACACGGAGCTGCCTCCCCCTCGCCCCGGGAGGAGGAGAGGGTGGAGGGGGGGGGGGGGGGTCCCTCTTCCCCTTACACAGACACAAAAACACACATAGACCCACACAAACATACATAGACACACTCAGAGGGGTTCGGAAGAACCAGAGACCGGGAATAAGCATAAGGGAGGAAAGCACAGGACCGAAGGAAAGAGGGGGGGAGGGGGGAGGGGGCAATGTGGAGACCCTTGTCCCTTCTCTCTTCCTCTCATAGAAACATCCCTTCCTTCGCAGGATTCGCCTTCACCCCTCAACCCACCCCCTCAGGGGTGGGTTGAGGGGCAAGGGGTGGATTGGGGGGGAAGGGGCGCCTTTCTTGCGGTGTTAGCTAACCTTCTTTTGCTGAGGGAGAAAGAGAGAGAGGGAGGGAAAGGGAGAGGGAGACAGAAGGAGAAAGAGGGAGAGAGACAGAACCATAGGGTCGTCCACCCTTCGCACTAAGCAGCACCACCACCACCATCACCAGCAGCAGCAGCAGCAGTAGCTTCGACCCCAACCCTCCCCCCTTCCTCACCCTCCCGGCGCCAACTCGGAGCCGGAGAATTTTCGGGGTTGCCTGTTGCTATGGCGACCATCCGGGACTAAACGCCTCATGATGTAGGGTTAGCCCCCGGGCCAGTGGCACACTCTCCGCGATATTGTTAGCGTGGAATTGTGCGATACAACACCAGGAAGCCTGATGTGGGTTACACATTGCGAACGTTTCGAATCTCGTTTGGAATACTTGGGCCGAGAAGTCGAGCCGAGAAAGTAGGAAGGGATGCGAAAGGATGCTAAGGGAATAGTCTTCCAGGGTTAGAAGCGTTGGGGATTCGACGAAATCAGTTTTAGTCGTTTTGGTTGGACGTTTTTTGGCAACGAGATAACGTCTTCGCGGTTGTAACCCTGAAGACTGAAGTCAGGAGCAAGTGGAACGTGGTTTGCCAGATGTACAGTGGAACGTTGGTTGTATGGCTCGATTCCAAGTCGACCCGTTACCCACTGCTGCCTTTTCCCTTTCCACTTCACTCTCCCACCCCCTTAACCTGTATCACCGTTATCAGCTGCCTATACTCGTCGGCTAAGGTATTCCATACACGAGCCAACTCTCGTATTACCACCGAAGTCGGACACTTGTGGCGTTATTGGCTCTCGGGACCTGCCGAGAGTCATCCCTGGGCCACTTGTCGCTTCCGCCGAGGCTTGCCGAGCGATCGGCGCCACCGGGAAATAGATGTTTAGTGTAATTTCGACTGTGGCTTTTCGTCAGCAACAAGTGAGAAAGCTTCTCGCCTGTGATATCCACGAAAGGTTCAACGGAGCGTCATCGGTGGAAAAATCGGACCTCCCCACTTCGAAGGGCGATTAGTGGAAGCTGCGACCTGCGATGGCGATTAGAAGTGGGAAGCACCGACTTCAAATGGCAATTCGAAGTGGGGAGCTCCGATTGATGATGCGGCACAATCGTCTAACGGTTCAGGGTTCGTTTACCCGAACGCACTATTCCCCCAAATGGCGATAATGCCATAACGACTGAGATTAACGATGCAATCCTAACACTGAGATTCGCAGAGGTCATTCGGTAGCTTACACAATTTTCCAGCAGCGATTACTGATCATTAGTTAATTGCATCAATCGTTAACGCGCCTAATCAGGTTTTCTCATCTTCGCAGCACTATCCTGAATGCATCCAAAACCAAAGGTATGCAGTATAGTACCAAATACCAAACACCATAGACCACACTTAAGCTTTCGCACTATCCTCAAAGCCTAAGTATAAAAGCTAAGCGATAAACACGACCACTGTTACCACAATGCAAACGAAACGTTTGCTTTAAAAGTGATGCTTCGGGGAAAACCCCATCAGGCCCTGATCGGGAAATTAAGCATACCCCAAAAGGGCGGTGGTCGTCGGCCGGTTCGAGGCTATCGGATTTAGGGGACACCTGTGACCTCCGTCCGCAAAGTTGTTTCGCGGTGGGTTTCACCGGAAGGGGGAGGGGAGGGGGGAGGTTAATCCCCAGATCATACACGCGAGCCGATCGCTTTACCCGTGTGCTCGAAAAGCAGTGGTGTGGTGGCTCGTTTCCAAGTTCCGTCATCGAGTGCTGCAATAATGCACCCTCGGATCGTTATTGGAACGGCAGCAGCCCCGCTGGGCCAAAAGCGAGCGCGTGGCCCTTGCGGAGCATCCGAGGGGGGGGGGGGGGGGGGAGGGGGAGCTTTTCCCTTCCCCTTTCACCGTTCGTTTCCCGTCGCCTCCGACATTACCGGAGTACCGCGGAGACACTTGTGGCACTCGCCTGTGTGTCCGCATGAGCCTCGAGTGCAGCCTCCATTACCACTTGACGCGCTCGAAAACTTGTACTCTGGCTTCCTACCCTCTCTCTCTCGTCGGTTGTGGAGGGAGAGAGAGAGAGAGAGAGGGGAGGAAGGTAGGGAGGCGCCTCGACTCTTCGTCGAGTGGTTTTCAAAAGAATGACACGTCGAGTGAGCCGAAGGGCGTTTAGACTCGTTTTTGCCAGGCTACCAGTTTGCAGAATCCAAAAGGGGGAAGCGCATTATTCTTCAAGATGTACACAGAAGGTTGAAGGATGATTGTCCGATGATGAGCCTATGGAGACACCTTTTTTATGACGTTCAAAGGGTTAGCGGTTAACGAGGTCGAAGGTTATCAAGATGTCGTCCAAGGTTGTTGACTTTGTTCATTGGCTTTTGTGGCTGCTTTTTGGGACTGGTTTTATCTAAACCCGTTGACAACCCTAAAAACTTACCGAATATTGTAACAAACCCAATGAAACGTATCAAATACATCACCTTCATTGGCCTCAACATTGAACACCTCTCATCGATCCAAACTCTATAGAAAAAACAAAAAACCAATGACACCTCGAAAACGAGACAGCGAATCGTTCGCTCATAGGTTTCGACAGGTCGCTCGACCCAAAGGGTTTTGTCAAAGGAAATTGCAGGAAGGCCGCAACAAAATCTCCGCGCGACGGTATATAACGAAACGTCGATGGCCATCGCTCGCCGCACATTAGGAGTCCATCTAACGGAGCGTCGAGTCTCCGGGGTTGGAGCACAGCTTGATACCGTCAGCCTGAGTGTATCGAGTCTACGTGTCTCTCGTCGCCAGGGACTTCGGGTATATCGGCCTGTCTCTCTCTGTCGATTCGGGAGCTCTATTGCGAATTCCACCGACGACGACGACTTATTGCACGCGGGTACGTTTAGTGGCAGCGGCCTTTCGGGTCGTTTGACACCCGGAAAATTGAATTTGCTTGTCGTTCCTTTTCCGGATCGGTTCGGGGCTGGTCCGGAGAGGTTTGGGGCTGGTCCGGAGCGGTCCGGAGAGGTCCGAACAGGTCCGGATCACCCAAAGGGGAAGGGTAGGGATGGAAAACACAGATGGCGCTGCCGCAAAATGGAGAGACGACGACAGAGACGAAGAGAAAAAGAGAAGGAACTCTGGGACGTCTCTTTGTCAGCTTAACGAGTCTCGTCGTTCGCCCAGCTAAAGGTTTTCTCCTGGCCCTGTCCAGGCCGACCCGACGTCAGCCGAATCTGCTCTTTGTGCTCTCTCGTCGACGACGTCGAAAGGGCTCGTCGTGATGGCGAAAGGGCTTCACTAACCGCATTCGTCGCTTCGTCGCCGCGATGGACCAGCGAATTCGAGCACCCCAGCTGGGCTCTTGGCCCTCGTTAACTCATCGAGCGAGATTCCTTCGGCTCGGATCTTCGCCTTCGTTGAATGTCATTTGTTTCTAGATCAAAAGCATGTTTACCACGGTCGGTAAAGTAGATTCGAAGGGATTTCGATGTTTTCGGCCTCCCAGTTGATATTCCATTCCTTTGGCTATTTTTTTTTTTTTTTTTTTTTTTTCCGAGGAAGCGAGAACATCCGCATAATATCCATTCGTAATCCCAGCGTGACAGTAGTTAACAGATCGAGCAGAACGCTCCTCGTGTATTTTTTGATGAATGGGCTCTTGGCGAACTTTTCTCCGCGCTGTCAGCGTGGATAGATGGTCACAATACTCGAAGGGGGGCGGTGACTCGTCCCACGCGAGTCATTCCCTCTTGTACCTCGCGCCCATGACGTCCATTTATCAAAAAATCCACTGCAAGTGGATCTGCATTTCCTTTCACCGAGGAAAATAAAAATACATTGTATTTATATTTTTATTCTGCAGACGTCACATTGATATGCCGCTGCTGATACGTCAGGAGTTGGGGAAAAAAATGATAAAACGAGCCGAGCAGAGTCGTCACTTTACTGCATCGCATTAAGATATCTCTGCTCAGCTGATAGGACGATGCAACTGCAACTGCAACTGCGGCAACTGCATTGCACGCGTTTTCGCGACGTTGGGACGGAAGAAGGGTGCTTCGCTTTTCGTTTTAGCACTGTGAGAGGAGTCGGAGAGGAGTGAGAAGGCAGGTCTTGGAGGCGCAACTTTCTCGAGTCATTCCAACGAAGCATCCCCTTCCCTCTTCCCCCTTCAGTTGCATCCGCAGCTGAACGCTCGAGGATGCAGTGAGTCACACGCGAGAAGCCGGAGTACGTGTCAACGTCTTCCTCGGTTTTCGCAGCTGAAAACCGAGAGTCCGGACGTCTCTGGGCCACGAACTGTAGATCTTTTCTGGCTCGTGTTACCTCGACTCCTGTGTATCGCGTTCCTCCGCAATGCGCAGCTCATACACAACTCGACGTTTTTTTTTCATTCAACGTCCACGGTGCGAATATGAAGCACGGACACGTGTGGGAATTGGTCTTAACGCGCGTCAAGAGGTCTCCGAGGTGGGTTGAAACGTCTTCACTCGGGTCGTATATGTCTCAATGAGCTTCTCGCGTTTCGGCTTACATTGATTCGCTCCTTTTTCTCGTTCTCTCCTTGATTCGTCGTCGACGTCACTCAACGTCCATCGCCTTTTATGTCATTCGTGACAGTTGTGCAGCTTTTGGTTCGGTTGACACACAGATGAGGGAATTGAAATGGAATTAGGCGCTGCGTCAAATATTTTTTGGGGTAACACACATCTAAAAAAAATCGCTGGGGGAAATATTTTTTGAGGTGACATTAGCTAAATAAATGGGTAAATTAGAAGCTAAAAAAATGCCTAAATGAATGGCTAAATGAATAGCTAAAAAAAATGCCTACATAAATGGCTAAATTAAGAGATAAATAAATGCCTAAATAAATAACTAAAAAAAAGCCTAAATAAATGGCTAAATAAATGTCGCCTTAAAAAAAAATCTAGAACCGTCCAAAAACGAAACTGCAAAACGGTCCACAAGCTAACAAAAATGTTTCTGTTACCTCAGTCGTTCCGCACGAACCCGTTGACCGATTTCAAGGGTCGCTCGGACCCTGAACGTCGGTTCATGTCACTGAAAGCCGACGGATCCATACAACGTTCCTGCAAGTGCGATTCAACCCGAGCCGCGGGGTCGAGTTATCGCGGTTAGGGCGATGCTTGAATCGCGCGCGCGGTCGATTCGCCGTCGCGTTAAGCCGCCGTTGCTGTCTGAAACTTTTGCCTTCCATTCGCCCCCGTTACCCATTCAACGTCGTCGATCCTCGCTCGTGTTCTCGAGCCGAGTAAAGAGGATGCAGATGAGTGGCTTTGTTGTGTGTGTGTATGTTCGCTCACGTATCGTAGTACCTTTCAACGAGATAGACGACGAAACCACCGCAGGACTTGTAGTACCTCGCCGTGTGTTTATCAATGCCCTCGGGGCTCGGCGGGCGGCGATGTAACTTCGGTCCTTTGAGCGTTCGGAGCTTGTCGCGCCGCTCTACGCACGACGATCGAGGAGCGCGAAGCGTCACTCTTAACCCGCTTGTGACACTTGTTCCAAGAACTGAACAAAGTTCGAGTTAGTTGCTGTCGGCTGTAGTTGCAAAAAAAAATTACTGTCGAAAATAAAAATCAATCGTGACGATCAAGCAAAGAGATGAGTTTAGTATTTTTTTTAGGCCAACTATGGTTTTTCTAACCAAGCACCTTGACCAAATTTATTCCATATGACAAAAATGGTCGGTTGCAAAAAAAAAAAAAAAATAAATATCAATTGTGACGATCAAGCAAAGAGATGAGTTCAGTATTTTTTTTAGGTTAACTATAGTTTCCCTAAGTGTCACAAGCAAAGAGATGAGTACACTTATTTTTTTTTTAGGTCAACTATGGTTTCCCTAACCAAGCACCTTGACCAAATTTATTCCATGTGACAAAAATGGTTGGTAGCAAAAAAAAAAAAATAAAAATAAAAAATTAGAGCAAAACTATGTTAGCCTTAACCACTTCACCAAATTCCAAAGCGACAAAATTGGTTATAAGCTCCAACCATCAGCTGCCAAAACCAACGAATTGGAGCTCACGAACAGATCGAGTGTCACACTCAATTTAGCTGCCGAAATGAACGTCCAAAAATGTCTGATTGTTTCCCCCACTCTGATCCCCAATTCCACCAAACCACCCATTCGACACATCGCTCATCCTGATAGTTTTGATACCACAAAATCGCGACCCTTCCACAGAACCAAAAGAACTAGGATTATATTTTCTGTGCAAATATTTCACGAATATCACTCCTCGAATCGAGGCCGCCGCACTATTTCCCCTTCGCAATCAGTTGAACAAATTCAATTGCCGAAGATACCAGTCCGTCGAAAAGGGGGCCGACGAAAATTCTCTCCGGACGAAAATGAAAATTTAATACATTTTCCGCGAAAATTAAGCGGGATCCCGTTGGCATCCGGAATTCTCCTCTCTGAACGAGTATTATGCATACTGCACGGACGAAATGACGTCCCTCTCCCTCTCCCTCTCCCTCAGCCCAATTTCTCTCTCTCTCTTCAGGGACAGCGAACGACATTTTCATCTGCCTCTCGTTTTCTCGCACAGAGAGAGTCGAGAGACTGAGACAGAGTGTAGACAGAGAAGTGACAGAGAGGATAGACTAAAAGAGAGAAACGTGCAGCTCACTCCATAGGAGCGACGGGTTATTCGCGCGGGAGGAACGGCAAAGCTCAGTGAACAAGCAAGGGCATCCACAGTAATCCAAAGAGTATGCAGCTCTGGCGAACGGATGAAACGTTGGAAACGGATGAACGTTGGCCCTCGGGTCGAGGGCCAACGTTGGTTGGATGGCAAAGGGAGGGACTGAGGAAGCAAAATAGAGACAGATAGAGTAGCATTTACGAAGAGAGACAGAGATAGCGACGAGCAAACCGAGCGACGGGAGGACGCAGGTCTCGCGTTGGCTAATATTTTATTATTATCTCGTTAGAGCGTTGTCGTTAGGCGGCAAGAGAGGAGCCACCGGGGTTAGCAGGAGAACGAGTTTCGTATTAAAAATTCACGTGGCCCGGGGACCAACCTCCCCTACCTCCCCCCTCTTCCTCCTCCACTCCCCCCTCCCCCCCTCAGGGTACTCGACTCGGCGAGGCATAAACAATACATGGATCCCTTGACCTCACCCACCGAGCCGCATGGTTGGTGCGGTTTCCCGCTGGAGGAGGGGGGAGGGGTCGGGGGGGATGAGTACAACGCTGATGCGTCGCGGGCAGCAACGTCACAGACGGTTTGGATGAGGGAGAGAGGGGGAGGGGGGGGGGGGGGTGGCAATCAACCCTCTCAGACTATGTTGAAGTTTGCATCGTTGGACAGCAACGAAAATATTTTTTTTAAATTTATTCTAATGAACCCAAAGGATCATACTGCACTGAGAAAAAAAATTGCTAAATCCAACAAAATGTGCGGTTGCGGGTAGCGAAATAAATATTTTGCAAATGGGACAAAATATTTAATTGATCGAAGCAATTGGTGACAGAATTAAAAAAAATCTCAACCGCACGGTTTGTTGAATTTAGCAATTTTTTTCTCAGTGTGGGTATAAAAAGTTATTATAACGATTAATCATTAAAATAACTTTTTAGAATCGTTTGAATCAGAATCGTTGGAATAATTTTTTTACTTTATTTTCGTTGTATTGCAACGATGCAAATTTCAACATCAACCCTCTCAGCGCTTTGCATCTGTGTGCGAGGCGCACACTGCGTTTCCTGCGACTTAATAATTTTCGCCAGGCGAACCGTGACAGCAGCGAGAGAGAGAGAGAGAGAGGGAGAGGAGTGAGGGTGATAAGAACTATGTCGATGCACACGTGTGTCGTATTATCGCGGAAATGCACCTGGGAAACCGTCGCCTTTTCCCAAACGCGTTAACCATTCAATTACGCTGCGGTTGGTTCGAGGCTGTGATTAATTATTATTTAATTATTCCCCCCCTCTCCTCTAACCTTCACCCCCTTCCCCCTATTCGCTGCTCAAGACTTTAGGAGAATGTTTTTGAATAATTATAAATTGTTGTCACAGTTGGCGGATTTTTTTTTCGGGAGGAAATAAGTCTGTTGCTGCGGAGATGCGTAAAAATTGTTAATTAAAAAAATCGATGCAGATGCGATTTAACGTGCGGCTTCAAAGATTGCGTTCGAGTGAGTCGCTTATCGATTATCGTTGCTAGGTAATTATTTATAACGCTTGCATTGACCGAGAGAGAGAGAGGGAGAGTACACACTTGCGGCTGGGGACACAGAGCGGCGTCATTCCGGCGCTCGGAGCCTGGTTGGAGAGGCAACCAACGATAAAATTAAATTCGTGCGAGACGAGATCGCGAGCACGCAGCGATTTTGTGCGAAAATGAGTCTGCAACGTTGACGAGACGGATCAGTCGATTGGACAATTTTTTTTTTAATCTCGATTGCATTTCCGGAGCACCAAAGGTACCTTCAGTGTCACTATGATTTTTTTTTGGTCCAGACGTGTCCTGTATAAAATTCTGACACTGACAAAACGCGTCAGTGTTTCAGACAATTGACAGACATTTTTTTAATTGACTCACTATTTTTTTTTATCTCAATTCCATTTCCGAAGCACCAAAGGTCCCTTCAATGTCATAAAAATATATTTTTTTTTATCTAGACGTAACCTGTATAAAATCCTGAAACTGACAAAACGCGTCAGACAATTGACAGACATTTTTTAAATTGACTCCGCAAAAACTGTGACAGGTTCATATCATCTGTGTCAGTATGTGCTCGCATAATACAGTTTCAATTACCGAGTTCGTGGAAGAAAAAAAAAAAATAGCGTTTGATATCCGGGAGCCAGGCTGTGTGTGTTGTCTCTCCCTCTAAATGACCGCCGGAACGATTCAAAGGGTCGACGAATGTAGCAAGCCGCACCCTGTTTATACGTTGTATACACAGCTCGAGAGTAACGCTGGCAATTTCCCCTTTTCTCTCTCGTTTTCACTCGCCTCGCGCGTTGCTGCTGATGCTGATGCGCATCGCCGCTGCTCGGTGCTTCTGCTATTGCAAACCGCTTCCAACTGGTCCCTCTCTGCAAACGCCCACGCTATATGTATATTTTAAAATATATGTATAGGGGTGTGCATCACCCTCGTCTCCCTTCGCTGTTTTTACGTCGAGCACTCGACGTTCTACATATCCCCCGTAACGTTACCGAATTCGTCTTGTCTTATTCTCAACCATCCAGCAGCTGCTGCTAACGCTCTGCCTGCTACTCCGCCTCGTGGCAGCTCGTAACTCTCGCTCTTCCGCCCTCGCTTCTGCTCTGCTCTTCCACCCCTGCGAATCCCACCGTATAGCAAGCACTCGGCATCTCCTTCGCGCTTCTCGCGTCCTTCGTATTCGTATTCACGGACTCGCAACTTTTGGCACACGGGGTGGTCGGAAAAATAGGTGGCAGCCTCGAACACTCGTTTTTCCCATTACTATTTTTTTGTAGGTGTTAATTTTTTTTCGATGTGGCTATTTGCACCCTTTTTCAGGAACCGTGGGTCATGGAAAGCGAACATTTTTCGCTGTTGTAAGGAATTTTAACGATCCACGAAAACTCGGATCCTGTAGGTGTTGTTAATTTTTTTTTATGTGGCTATTCGTGTTTTTTTTTTTTTTTTTTTTTTTTTTTTAGTAATTTTTAGTAATAGACTTTTTTCTGTCATACGTCGGACCAAAATTGAACCTAAGAGACAGTATCCACTATCCACGAAAATGGGTGCGAATAGCCACATTGAATTTTTTTAAAATTATTTTGAGAACATTATTTTGGGAAGAATGTGGCAATTTCCACGACACCCGGTAGATTTACGAACGAACGGACCAGGATTGACCGAGTAAAACGTCGAGAGAGACAGAGAGGGAGCGGAGGAGCCACTGCGAGATGAAGCGTCCGCTCCTCTCGAGAGCAACGAGACTCGCGGCAGCAGGCAGGAAAAAAAGAGGAGTAGTAAAAGACGCGAGCAACATAAAAGTAAAGGATACAATTAACTACAATTTTTTTTAACACAGGAATCCAAATATTGGGCTCGCATTTTTTAATGTAAATAATTCTTTTATCTTTTTTTTATTTTTAATACGGTCTCCGATTACCTCTGCTTAATTGGCGTACCAAACTGTTTTTTATTTTTTGTTTTTTTTTTTATGAAACAATTTTTATCACAAAAATGTCAACAGCACAGACGAAAAAAAAGTCGTAGGAAGAACCGAATTTAATGTTCCCGGGCTGCGAAATCAGAGAAGCGGGTTTTCGAACAGCGTAAGCTCGGCTCGGCCGGGGCCTGGCCTGGCTCTCCGGTTCCCCTGGAAAAGCCACCACCAGGCAGCAGCATCGCTCGGGATCCTCTCGCTGCCGCTGCTGCTGGGCTATGGCGCCCACCCACCCGTGTCGTCCTCGAGTTCGTCGGCGCTGCCGCGTCAAATCATGGCGAGGCAGCAGCAGCAGCAGCGGCAGCGCCGAGAGAGCTCGGCGATACGTGAAACGAGGTCGACGAACCTCCCTGGTGGATCGCGGAATCCCGAACGTTACCTGTCTCTATTTTTACCTCGGCTGTGTTTTTTTATCCGCACGGACATGATAATCACACACGTGACCCATTGACACAATTTAATTCGTAATCAGGGTAAAAAAATATTTATGAAAAATGAAGACACTGAAATATTAGTAAATTATTCGAATTTATTTAATTCTAATTTTTTTTTCTTTTTTTTTTTTTCATATAGGGTACTATTTTTTCCAGCTGCTCGTCCCGAATTCTTGATTCGTATTTGACACAATTTAATTCTTAACCAGGGTAAAAAATATTTATAAAAAAAGAGACTGAAATATTAGTAAATTATTCGAATTTATTTAATTCTAATTTTTTCTCATTTTTTTATACAGGGCACGAATTTATTTTTCAAGGCTGTCGGGGAAACCATTTTTCCAGCTGCTCGTCCCGAATTCTTGATTCGTATGATTGACCGTATCGCGCATCGCCCCATTGATCTGCATTACCCCCAATCGCTCGTATCAATTCCGTTTGATACCGGCCATTTAAAAATGTACCCGACGCGCCGTAGCCGTCACTCGTCGAAGCGCCACGAGCTTTCAGGAATCCGTCTTTTTCAGCTTTTTTATTATTATTATTATTATTATTTTTTTTCATTTTTCATCGTATCGCAACTGCGGCGCAAATTCTCTTTGAGAATTTCAATTTCGTGAGATATGCGCGACAGCCGCTCGGACCGATCTCCCTCTCTTTTTTATTTCCCAAACCGCGGGTCCCGAATGAACTGGAAAAAAAAAACGTGGACGTCGAATCTGCTGTCCAAGGTTGAAAGAGAGAGGAAAAAAGGGAAATAAAAGAAATTGGCACGACCTGTACGTACCTCGGATCGCGGACAATGGACCGCGGTGACCGTCGATGTGGTTATGACGGACGCTCGACGTGACCGAGCTCAAGCGAAATGCATATGGTCAATATTCCACCGGTCAACATTATGACCCCTGCATCCATTGCCCGGACGTCGGGGACATCGTCGTGTCCATTGCGACCATCTCCTCCATCCCCCGCGATTTTTTTTCCCTTCATTTTATTTTGCCTCTGTCCTCAAGCTGCAAAACGTGTGCCGTAAATCGATAATTTCCATCGGGAGAGTCATAATCCCCGTTTGCGAATATATATCATCCGTATTTGTCCGACGAATCGGATTCAAAACGCACTTATTCGTCGTCCATGAATGCCCATTGAATTACAATCCAATTTGAGTCAATCCTAAATAGTTGTAAAAATTAAAGAAAAATTCAAAGCAATGCGCAATTTTAATTCGAATTATTCGCACTTATTCGCACTTATGAATCAATTTAATTCGAATTATTCGCACTTATTCGCACTTATGAATCAATTTTATTCGAATTATTCGCACTTATTCGCATTTATGAATGCCCATTGAATTACTATGCAATTTGAGTCAATCCTAAATAGTGAAAAAAATTTAAAAAAATTCAAAGCAATGCGTAATTTTAATTCGAATTTTCAAGTCCATCCACTGAATCCGACAAAGTTAAAATAACAATAATGACTTTTCTCGTAATTGCGTCGATGTCGAAGAGGGAAAAGAAAAAGGAATCAACGAAGAAGAACTAAAACGAAGGAGATGAAGAAGTGGAGGAAGAATAAAAAAAAAGGGGGGGAAAAGGAAAGTGCGAGCCAATTACACGTAGCAGAGTCCGAAATTCCCAACGGAACTCGGACCAATCGGAAATGGAAGATTTCGAACTGTTAGTCGGCGCGTCCGGCAAACAGATCGATATTATATATACCTGTTCGCTCAGAGTGCTCGAATCCACAACGGCGATATGGTCTCTCCAATCTGATCCATTACTCTCTATCATCGCTCTCTCGTCGAGCGTCACGTCAAACGATTTACACTGTCGCAGCGACCAAAACGAGGGCCGAATTCGCGACGACGAAGAGGATCGAGAGTGCGATGTAACTTTGTTTCATCGCCGGACAACGATCATCGACGAACTCGCTTCCCATTGACGTCGCAAATGGTTCACCTCCATCGCAGTCAGCACTTTGACCCATCGCCTCAAATATCCTTCCTCGAAAGCTTTTGACCTCTTTGCATGTTATTAATTCCATAACATCCTCTTTTATTGGATCCGAGAAAAGTTTTCGCTAATTGACTAATTGACAGGTTGGAAAAACGTAGTCATCGCGAGGATCAAATAATCATATGACCACGACCAGCGAAATCGTAGCAGGGACTAAAAATTGACGAACGTCCCTCCAGGGCAATGCTAATAATTCATCAGGAACTTTCCAAGCGTCGAATGGAGCCGTTTGGACCATTCGGCGGTCTATTCGAACCACCTCGGACCACTTTTGTGCCTCCCAAAGTCATTGAATAATGATGCATTGTGGATTGAGGGTTGTGGGCACTAACTTCTATTTCCAGGTACCAATGTCCGGATATAGGATTTCGGCTAAGACGGAAATACAAAGACGTCTCGGCAATGCCTTCGGTGCCTCGAGGCGTTCGGGGAATGAGAGAGGTTTCCCGGAGGCATTCGGAGGACCTATATTGCATGCGTGGTGGCGGTGTAACCGGTATTGCACTATGTATCGATGGAATTTCACGCAGCGCCGGACCGATCGGTCTGGATCGTAGTACTCGGTGCCCACTTGGCATATGTAGAGAGCAGTCTCTGGTTCCTTGGTTCTTGGTTCCACCGCCAACGTTCGACCCACCTTCTGTGCGTTGGCGATGCTGTTTTCGGTATGTGTGACGTATGTGGAGCGTTTTGGGTTGACCACCAAGGTTCTTCTCAATCCAGGATTGGGCTACGTGGGCAGTCCTGGACTGTCCAATGTGGGCAGTCCTGGACTAAGTGATGGGTGCCATTGGCATTTGTGGAGGGTTCTTGGTTTTTTGGTCCCATTGCCCAAAGTCCAAAGCACCTTCAACGTGGAATCCTGGACGAAGTGCTAGGTGCCATTGGCATGTGAAGGGTTCTGTCTTGGTTTATGGTCCCATCGCCAAAGTCCAAAGCACCTTAAACGTAGAGTCCTGGACTGAAGTCTTGGTTCCTGGTTCTACATTCAAGCACCAACCCTCTTTCTACACCTTCCTCAGCCGTTTCCAACACAAATACGCGAACCATACCAAGTGAACCCTTCCCACGTCCTTCCAACATTGCCTTCCAACGATATTTGACTTATCCTGCTTCGCCCAGTCCGGTCGAAGGTACGAATAATAGAAGCATCGAATAATAGAGACGGCCAGAACCTCGGCCTTTGAATCGAATCGTCGAGGAAACCGAGCGAACGGTTTCAGCTCAGATTCCAGCGCAAATACCAGCCGCGGTTTCTTACTGTCTTCAGAAGCTGCATCAGAAGGAAGCTCTATGAGAATTCAATGACGCCGAAGTCGGGAGAAGCTTGAACACTGGTTTTCCAGGATTTCCGGAAGAAGGCCGATCGCGAATTTTGCATGCAAATGTGATTTGGGGGAAAAAGTTCAATTGCACAAAGGATGTTTTTGCCGATTCCGATTCTGGCTGATTACCAATGGCGGTTGGTGGAAGAGAGAGCGAAAGAGAGGAAATCTTACGTTTTCTCCGTCGCATCGCTGACACAGAGGCTCGAAGCCCGTTTGAAAGATTCGTCGCTGCTGGAAAACACACTCAGCAGGCTCAGCAACTGAGTAGCAACAGTTGGCGCTTCCTTTCCTTCCGCATTTCGACATTCGCCGTTCGCTTTCGCATCGCGAAACTTTGTTTCGCGATTCCAAAGCTGATCTTCCCTTCCCTTCTGCCCCGAAATCTCGTTCCACGTGTGTCGTATATATTCACCTTCTTCGCTTACAGTAAACCGAGGATAAAAAAGTAATGTCTGAACTTTGCTTATCCAATTTTTAGTCAGAAGCTTTTGCTTCGTTTTGCAAAATTTCCTTCTTCTCTGCCTTTCGCATTCTGCTTTTAAAAATCGAGTGACACACCTTTCGGTCATCAATGTTTCGTAAAAATTTGGCAAGAAGTCAGAAGTCAAGTGTTTTCAGTGAAACACTTCAGAGCTGAAGAGCCAAGGATCGAGCTATCGCTACGAAACGTTTAACTGCCTTCCAAAGCGAACATTGAGGCTACAATTCGTAGCAGTGCTCAGTCCTGACTCTCAGTAAAGCTAAAGCCTACGATCTCCACGTAAAACGTAGTTCCATCGCTTCCAACTCTCTCTCTCGGCTCAAGAGCTAAGAGACGTCGACGTATCGCCCAAGTCTCACGCGAGTCTCACTTCGAGAGGTGGTTCGCACATTTCTCAAACCCAACGTCGACCGAAAGATAGCAAAAGAGGTGTGTGCAAAGCTCGCTTGCTCTGCTCGTCGCGTACTGCGAACCTTCGGTCGTCGTCGTCGAACTTTCCTCGCCGAGACAAAAGACCCGAGCGACTCTTCTCGATCCTCCCGATGAGCTGAACACCGTCGTTCGACGAGTCAATGCGGCCAGAGTAGCTCCGCCATTGATCCAGAGAATGTGTAACGCCCACGTGCGGTAACTTTGCTGCACGGGCGACGCTCGGTGGAGAAAAGCTTCGAGATAGAGAGGATGAGGAACAGGATCTTCCTCTTCTTCTCAGCGACGATGACGGCGACGACGACACTGCTGCCAAGTTGCGAGTCATTCTCGCCTGTGACGTGCGACGATCCTTTCTTCTCGTCTCCTTCCACTTTTAAGGGATCGTCACAGTGTGACCCTCCGAAAAATCAATGATTTTCGCGAATTTTTTTTGTTAAGTTGTAATGAACTAATTGGTCTGGTTTTTTTTTAAATAAATAAGTACATTCTTGAAGAATACAAAATGCTTTTTTTATGTGCATTTCTTTAATGTATAATAATGATATAAATTATTTAAATAGCTCGTGTAAAAAAAAGGTCCTGGAAATTTTTTCTTATCTCCTCTTCCTTTTCTCTTCGCTTTTACTCCTTTCTGATCATCTCCTTTTTTCTCCTTTTCTTCAGCATCGCCTTTTTCTTCTTCTCCAACGACGACGACGACGTCGACGACGACGACGACATTCCTTTCGACGTCATCTTGAGCCTCGAGTTTCTCGGTCCAACGGGTTTATTCCCAGGTGCCGAGCGACGTTAGATCCAGGAGAAGGTAAACGGGGAAGCCTCGAGAGGCTCCAATCGGCGCCTTAACGATGTTCACTCGTCGTCAACGTCGCTCGCAAAGTCAATAATCGAGAGAGATTGGCGATTTATGCATCTCTTTTTTTTCACTCTACCCTCTCTTTTCCCTCCTCCTCCTCCTCTTCCCTCTTCTCGGTTCGCGACTCGTTACGTGTGAACTCCTGGTTTATCAATCGCTTCGTTCGTCCGGAAATAAACGCGCCAATTTTTTCAGTCGCTCTGCGAATTGCGTTTCCGGTTTATATCCAAAACCGCCGTCAAGATTCGTCGAAGATGATGGAATAATATTTATTTAGCTCAAGCTTCGGAATTCTCATGGATCCGGTTTTTCGGACTGAATCGAAGGTAACGAGATCAACCACTCGACTTTTATGGAAAATCGACTTTTGACCTAAATTTTTAGGTTATCCGTATTTTCTTAAAAATAATGAAAACATTCGGAATTTTGTCACCCTTCGTTCGATCGCTTCACAAAAATTGGTCGAAATATAAAATAATCGAAAGATAACAAAGCTTTTCACGATTAATCCACGAAACATGGACTTGAAGTGTCAGTGCAAATTTTGCTCACGTGACGCGTCAAGTATAAACGATTAACGTCTGTTCAAGCCCAAAGTGCATCAGAGATAAAACGATTTCGACGGATTTCGACACAGACCGACACTCATATGCACTCCAGAAATATATATTATTTCGTTCATCGCGTCGAGTGTCCGTTTTGCCGAGAAAAAAAAGTAGCAGACCGGCTGAACATCGATTAATCCGACAACCGATATGCCCGTCGGCAAGTCGATTATAAACGCGCGATCGTGTTATCGAATTAGCTTCTTCCCAGTTGCATGCGCAAAATATAGTATTTTTCTCGAAACTCGGTTAAACCCACACAAAAAAAAATCCTCGCTAAGTGCAGCTGCACTCGTAGAGACCAAAACAGACAGTTCGAGTTTCACGAAATTCTTGTTGGCCGAGACGACACCGTCGGTACCATTTCGAACGTAAATTCGCGTCGACGTTCTGTTCCGTTCCGACAGACGGTTTTTCGCGACCTAATCGAAAGTTGGCTCTGCCTTCACCTCATCGACTTTTTTCCCCCTCTCAGTGTATGTGCCTGTCTTTTTCTCTGAGAGCGAGAAAAACTTTAATTAGGTTTCGGGAGCGCCGCGGGTTGAGTGAAAAAGGCGCTGAGAAGACGCGGAGGCGAATTAGAGGACGCGAACGAAAGGCGAAGAGCCAGAGGCGTTTTTTAAGCAGACGCCAGGAGCGTCTACTATACCGACTGAGGCTCTCTTTTCGGCCTCCGAGCTCGTTTCATTTTGCCTTCCTTCCGCCAAAGCCGCCCCCCCGAAAGCACAGAGGGTACTATGAGAGAGAGAGAGAGAGAGAGGAGAGAGAGGAGAGAGAGGAGAGATAGAGCTCTGTACGCGAAATTGAATATTCATCGATGCCGAATGGAAGTTCTCGAAGCGGTGCGAGATGAGCGTCGATGTTGACCGGCAACAAGCGCTGAGCGTGGCGAGTGGAGGGTTGGAAGGGGGGAGGGGATGCAGAGGGGGAAGGGGAT
The DNA here is from genome assembly GCA_964034905.1 of Itoplectis maculator. Taxonomy (NCBI): domain Eukaryota; kingdom Metazoa; phylum Arthropoda; class Insecta; order Hymenoptera; family Ichneumonidae; genus Itoplectis; species Itoplectis maculator. The sequence continues at coordinate 8,964,532 of OZ035863.1, forward strand.
GAAAGGGGGGAAGGGTGATGCGAAGGGGGAAGGGGATGGAAGGGAGGAGAGGACACGAAGAGGACACGAAGAGGATGCGAAGAGGAGGCGAAGAGGATACGAAGAGGGTACGAAAGGGAAGAGGCTGCAAGGAATGAGGCAATTCAAAGGGGCAGCAAAAGGGGGTACAAGGGGGGAGGGAGGGGGTACACTCTCTGTACACTCGGCCAAGTTATGCTCAGTGTCAGGAAAGTTTTAACCGCGCTCGCGGTTCAAGTGACTTGCAGAAAGAGTCTTCCCGGTCTCCGTAATAAATTTCACACGCCCCCTCTTCCCCCTCCCCCCCGACCCCCTCTGACAGCCGAAGTCGCGTTCGGACGCACAAAGGAAGCGGATCGCGGTGGTTGTTTTTTTTTCTTCGGGAGAAAAGATCGTTCCACGAGCTTTTTTTTTTTTCTTCGGGAGAAAAGATCGTTCCACGAGCTTTTTTTTTTTCTTCGGGAGAAAAGATCGTTCCTTGAATTTTTTTTTTCAGGGAAAAAAAATTTCGAGATGCTTTTGAGATTGAAGAGAGCGAAGAGAGGAGAGTGAAAAGGACGGAGAAGAGGAGGAGAGATGACAAGTCGGCTGCAAATTCCAGCGGCGATGGTTTTAAAAGCTTGGTGAGGGTTGCGAAGGGGGAAAGTAACGTAAACAAAATGTTTGACGCACACAACGAGCATTGTTTCGTCGCGTTTCGTGAGTATAGACGGTAAGCATACAGCGTTAAAGGTCACACGCCCGGGGCTTCCTCCTACGCTCTGTCCCCTCCCCCTTCCCGACCCCCTTGACACCTCTAACGCGGAAATTTCACTCCGCAAGCGTCACATCCGGTTCTCTCACTCATCCCAACGAACGTGAAAAATTTATTCCTCTCCGCAATTCGTCGTCCGCAGGTGTCCAAAAATTTATGAGGGTTGACTGAATGAGAATTGTTATTAATGAGACGAAAAGCCATTTTCCGGCGACTTAATTTCGCATCGGTGAAATTAAAGCGTCGAAATTCGCGGCTCGAAATCCGTCCGCGACTCCAATGAGTCGTAAAGTGTAAAAAAAAAAAAAAAAAAAAAAAAAAAATTATATCACGGGAGCCAAAGTCGCAGAAGGACGGTCGCAGTGAGCCTGAAGAACGGCCGAGAGCTTTTTTTTCGGCCGACGAAAAGCTTTCTTCGCTCTTCCCTACGAAAAGTGTCGCCATTGCCGCCATTCCTCGGCAATGTTGCCTCGCATCCGTTGCACCCGTTTGGACCTTTTCTCCGCGCTCGGTTTTTCGCATAAATGAATATTGCATGCGTCGAGCGAGCCGCGATCGCCTTTTTCGACAGTCAGCACGAAGGGGGTTCTCCACTTCATATCGGTATCGAGTCGAAGAAGAGGAAGAGGGGAGAGGAGAGAAAAAAAAAGCTCTCGTGTATCGATCCTTTTTTCCTGGCCGAAAGTCAGTGGCAGCTGCAGCTGCAGCTGCAGCAGCAGCTTCGAGTGGCCCTCTCGCTCACTCTCCAAGCTCCGCGACCTAAAAGCTCAGGGTTTGCTCCTGGCCCATAAACGAGAACGAACGCGAGCGCGACACTCGTTTACCTTGGCCGATTCGCCCGGTCGCACGAGCGGGACTAATTAACTTTGACAAAACAAAAGGCTTCTGCTGAGGGAGAAGGGGGTGGGCAGAGGGGGGAGGGGACGATGCAACGACGGCGAAATAACGATGAAAGGAAAGCCAGTAGGGAAGGGCCGGGCGTGTGCAGACCTCTCGAGATCTTTCGCTGCCTGCTCAGCAAAAAAAAATACACCTTCGACAGTTTGACGGACCACCGAATTGGAAATTGTGGTGAAAGCTAAAAAACCCTCCTTGCGATCCTTGCGACTGTCAAAGAACAGCCAATCCTTGCGACTGTCAAAGGACAGCCAATCCTGGCGACTGTCAAAGGACAGCCAATCCTTGCGACTGTCAAAGGACAGTCGCAAGGATCGCAAGAATCGTTCGGAACATCCAAGTTGTACATCCGGAATACCACCTCCAGTTGACGACAGCGATCCTGAAATAACGATGGAAGGAAAGCCGTCTTTCGCTGCCTGCTCAGCAAAAAAAAAACACCTTCACCAGTTTGACGGACCACCGAATTGGAAATTGTGGTTCAAGCTAAAGCAAAGGACAGTCGCAAGGATCGCGAGAATCGTTCGGAACATCCAAGTTGTACATCCGGAATACCACCTTCAGTTGACGACACCGATTCTGAAATAACTCAGCAAAAAAAAAACCTTCGACAGTACAACAGACCACCAAATTGAAAAATTGTGGATCAAGCTAAACCAAAGGACAGTCGCAAGAATCTCAACAACAGTCCAGAACATCCAAGTTGTACATCCACAATCCCACCTCCATTTGACGACAGCGATCCCAGACATCGCCATTATCCGTCCAACCCAGCAGCAGTGGCATATCACCGCTGACGTAACATTTCGAAGCCGTCGGAGTTGATAATCGTCAGGAACGCGTTTGCCCGACCCAATGCACATCGAGACCCCCAATGCCAGCATCCGACATTCTCGCCCAGAACGGAACGACCGACGCGCACAGAGGTAACGACGATGCTGGCAGCGTCAATGCGTCTGATACTGTAGTGTTGGATGTTGGAAACGCGTCCAGCTCGAGGCACTTTCCAATCAGGACGCAGTCGTCGAGGACGAGGCACAGAGTCACAGCTCATACGCATAGGAGTCCTGAAGCTGCTGTCCTCTGCGTTTCTCTCTCAGCTCGTCGGTTCGTATGGCATCCCGCAAGGCGCAAACCGCACTGATGACCCTTTACTCTCGGGGTTAAGTGGTATGACTCCTCGGGACCGACTGCTCCTCGGCTCTGCTCATACGTAGCCATGAGTAAGGACGTCCGAAGGGGAGTGGGCGGTGAGGTTGGGGCTTTGCCTCAGTGCGGTTATGTTGCTCAGTGGTTGAAAGCGTTGGCGCGGACTTCGGATCTTGCCGGAGTCTCTGTGACGCCGTCAGCGTGTTGCATACCGAAGTGAAGCATATATGGGGCGAGTGGAAAGGAGGGGGGATGTGTCGGACGTAGGTGTCGAGCATCACTGCTTTGGTGCTCCGACTGAAATTTCTCCGGATCGCGGATGAGGAATTGGAGAATGCGTTTATGACTGATCAAACGGGTTGCTTGTGAATCGCTGACTTGGGCGGGAAATTTGAAAAAGGTAGACCCTATTATGGTCGGTAATAGTGGGATCTATGTTGATGATTTTTTTGGCTGTAATTCAGTGTTTTTTGTGTGCCTTTTTATAGGACTGAGCTAATTAATTCATTTTTATCAGTGTTAATAATTGATATATTAATTATTATTGATTGATTATTATTTAATTGACGACTTCGGATTGCGATTTTTTTTTTCGCTGTAAGTCAGTGCTTTTCGTGTGCCTTTCCATAGAACGGAACGAATTGATGAATTTTTCGTGTGCCTTTCCATAGAACGGAGCGAATTAATTAATTATCATTGATTAAATATTATTTAATTGACGACATCGATTCGCGATTATTTCGCAGTATCATTTGAACAGTAAGTCGAGATGAGAAGTGATCAACCAATATTTCATTGGTATTGACTATTGTAGAGTCGCTATTAGAGCTGCTGCCTGGATATTAGACCGCCATTAACCTCTTCCATCGTCCAACGTTGGTACCAACGTAGGACATTGGCGGCCAATAGCCGCGAGGGACATTCGCGGAGGATCCAGAGCGTCGAGCTCGTCGAGGCTTTGAGAGAAATTCCAGAATTCAACCGTCGATATCGATTGAATCAATATATGTCCGTCGTCCGTTTGCTGCCACTGTAGCCGCTTCGGATGCTGATGCTGCAACGTATATATCGCCTGTATTATTCCGTTCCGCGCTCTCCACAGTGCACTGAACTTTCGCGGGTTCCCGCACGGTCAGATAAATATCGAAACGCTCTCAGCCGTTCTCCGCACTGATTTGTTCGGCCGACGAACCAGAATCGAGACGAGTCGTCGGATTTCTCGATGGACGACGCAAATATTCTTGTACATAAGAATATGAATTCGCGACATATATGTCACTCGAATATTCGATAATCTGTATGATCACCGATAACTGATAAAATCGGTTGCATATTCGATCATTCGTTTATAGTGAAATTATACCAACGGTTCGCTGAAGTGGCTTCGTCAATTTGTTATATTTTTTATCATAGAAATATGATGTATATTTTATGTATGTATAATATATATGATGTATATTTTTATTTTACGAAATGTGAGATTTGGCTTGGTTATAAAATCTGAAAGTGGAGATATCGATATAGATGTTGACCCAAAACGCTGAAAGTTCGATAAGCGACTGATAAGAAGCAATCAGCGAAGGATTCCGGTGATTAGTGGTCAAGGATCGCACAGTAATTGACCGTCAGTCGGTAATCGATAATCGAACCGCGGGTCAGCAGATTTCTGGTCCCTCATTAGCATTCGTTTTACGGATGCTAATGCATTTGTAGCAGTTGTCAGGTTTTCCGAATGGAAATTCACTCGTTTTGTGTCACCTTTGCAATCAAATAACAGTTCGTTTTTTCTCTTCCTGTTTTCATTCTTATTTGCATTTCCGCTTGTCCATTAAATAAAAATTAGTGAGAAATTCTTTTCCTTCGCTATTTTTCTCCTTTGGACCGAAGATCTCTGCCTTGACCTCTACAGTCGAGTCCTTCATTATAATTTCGCCCAGAATGGTGACCTCGAAGTCGCGTTCTCGCTCGAAAATTGATTTTTGTCCGTATCTTGTCGACCCTCGTGTCTCGAGTATTTTCTTATCCGGTGCACTTGGTGCCTTCCGGTGGAAAAATGGTGGCAAGAGGCGCCGCTCTGGCGAACAATTGATTTAATAAATGCGACGAAGCTGGCAGAGCGTGGAGCACTGGTCCAGGGCCGGGAGGAGGAGAAGAGGGAGGGAGGGGGGAGGGGGGGAGGGTAATAAGAGAAGAAAAAGAGGGCTGCTGCCTCGAGGGCTCTGCCTCGCAGCACAAAGGAGAAATTCACCTCACGTATAGAACGAACGGCCGAGTAGAGCGTCGGGTCTGTTTCCTATAGCCCCTCTTCTCAGTCTTTCTCAAAGCAAGATTTATTCCACAAACGTTCGAACGCGCGCACCTCGCCTCCTCTGTTTCATTGGTTCGCAAGCATCGCGCCTGATGTTCCACCGAAGCGGAGCACGCGGCCTATTATTATTTTTTTTATCGACGCGAAAAATTGCTTATAAACGGAATCAGCTCGATAAAAAATGTATCAGTTCGTGTGGGACTTTTTAAAAAAATAATGGTACTCCACTCCCCCTTCTCCTCCTCTATGCACCCGCGTAAAAATGTTGAATGCTATTTTCTAGTAAACTAGTCAATAATTAAGGTTCAGGTATTGCGAGAATAATCAGAAATACGTCAGAATTGGGCTAAGCTTTGAGCTATTCGATATGAGAAGGGAGCTAAAGATGAGGTAAGGTGCTATTGATTTTTTTTTTTTCGGTCCTCCAGCTCCCACCCCCCCCCCCCCCCCCCCCCCCTCCCCCACGATAGTCTACAGTGAACGCAGTTCGTGCGCTTCGCGATTATCGAAAATGAATAAATATCTCGAACGCAACAGTAATCCGGAAGTTGCGACCGCGATATCGACGACTTTGCCCCGGCTGCGCCTTCGCAGAGATATAATACTCGGTCCGCACGGATAAACTTGAAGGTTGAAGCGGATCCGACAATTAATTAGAGACGAATTATGCGAGGGAAGTTCGGATTATACAAAATGTTCGTAGCGCCTTCGCCAATAGAGCCTGGAAATAATTCGGAAAGTTTATTAAATGTTGTAAGGCGGACTCGTAAATTATCAGTCTTTTTGTCTTCATTTTAATTTTTTAATAGAGGCATTTTTATTAAAAATAAATGTTGTAAGGCGGACTCGTAAATTATAAGTTTTTTATTTTTATTTTTATTTTTGTTTTTGAATAGAGGCATTTTTATTATTAATTCACTCATGGTGAAGTAATCATCGGACCGCCGGGCGATGTTGGCTCGATGTGGGGGTCACGCATCGCGATGCAATTGAGGACAATCGCCATTGATCGATTATTCCTGTTGCATTCCCGAATGCCTGAGGTCCGAGCAGCCGCCTCGGACCTCAGAAACGCGTCTCCGACTTCGGATTCCGAAGCCGGTTGAGCCGCACCCAACGTTGCTCGAGTTTGACGTGTGAATTATTATTATTATGAATGATTCGCTATAGCAGTAATGCGTTACACTGGGAGATTTCATTTATTTTTTTTGGATTCGGATATAACGATGAATTAAAATTTACGCTTTTTTTCAGGGATTCACTGCGGACAACACGAGAAGCGACTGCTGAACAATTTACTCGCCAATTACAACATCCTAGAGCGGCCGGTGGCGAACGAGAGCGAACCTCTCGAAGTCAAATTCGGCATCACTCTCCAACAGATCATCGATGTGGTGAGTTTTGTCATACCATTTATTTAAAAAAAAAAAAAAAAAAAAAAAAAAAAAAATCTTTTACAGTTGGTTTCGATTGTATGACATTTATTTCCAAGTTCTGACTCAGGATTCTTTTCACTGTATTTTTTTCTCGAGATCGTCTTTACAAATATCACAGAAAACTCGCAATAGAAATATTAACCCTTGGTAAAAAAAATAAAAAAGGTATTTACAGACGAATGCGGCAGTTTTCTCGTCGCTTCTTCGCCGATCTTTCAGATCGAAATTTCTCGAGTCTATTGTCTGACTATACTGACTATGCACAACGGATCCAGTCTTATATCTGAACAAGCTTGCGGGCAAAAAAAACAGCACCGGTTCCATTTCTTTGAAATGTAAATGTCGCGTTTTGCATTCCACTTTCGAACTTACATCCGCGGTTTGCCGCAAAATTCTTCGTTTCCACGTTTTATTCGAGCAGCTCTCGCTTCGCGTTACACTCGAGTTCGCGCATAATATTTTTCGTCTTGTGTTTCCCTCTCGGCGAACGCACAAAGGCGACGTTTGTATATATTTTCGGTGGAGAGGGTAAAACAGTCGGAAACGCAGTATAATGACCAATCGATTCGTCCGGGCGAAAACGTTCAGTCGCATATATGATTCGCTCTACGGTCGACACTCGAGATACATTCGCGCGAGCCGAGATTTCGAGCACTTATACTCGACTTGGCACATTCGAAGTGAGAGACAATCGATCCGGCAAATTATCCCGCGTGAACAATAGGACAATGGATATGCGCGTTCTGACGCTCACCCCTCCCCCCTCCCCCCTCACTCCCACCACCCGCCCCTTTCACGTGAGTGAGCTATGCGAGATTCCATTCGAATCGAAGCGATTCGGACAACGATTTTGAAAAAAAGAAAAAAAAAATGAGACTCGAAAATGAAATTTCTCGAAAAAAGTATCATTTACAATTAACTCGGAATTAATATAAAAATTCTGATGTCAGTCGAAAATAGTTAAATTCATTTCTAGATTTCCGCAAATTGAGTCCAGAATATTTATAATTATGAATAAATCTGCAATTTTTTTATTTCTGTGATTCGAGTCACAAATATTTTCCAGATCGTGATTATCAATTATTAAATCGAGAAATAATGAAAAAAGGTTCATTCGCATTGGGAGATAAAATTTTTTTTTTTATTTGAGGTGAATGAATGAAGAGTAGAGGAGAAAAGGGTGAACCGGAAGCTGAGAAGTCGTGGGCGGAGGGGGAGGGGAGGGGAGGGGGAGAGGGGGTCGCGAGCATTATCCGAGTCAGCGAGCCGCTTGGAATTTTAATTACGGTGGCGCGTATACTCGAACGCAAAGCATGTGTCGCCCGTGGGCTGTTTGGGTTTGTGCCTCGTTCCTCTCTCGTCCTTCATGAATATTCAAATATGTAAAGAAACATAACGCGCGTACCCCAACTGATACTTTCTGGTTTGACACTGTGGCTTTAATGTCTCGTTGTTTTGTTTTTCTGTTTACTCCAGGACGAGAAGAATCAGATACTGACGACGAACGCTTGGCTGAAGTTGGTAAGTCAATCAAAATTTATTTTTTAAAATTATTCCAAATCAAACCCAAAACAAATCGTTGTCTGCAATAATTTTGCGAATTTGCAGTTTTTTTTTTTGCGACGACAAAATCAAGAATTTCCGATTTTTCGAAATCAGTTTTTTTTTTGCGACGAAAAAATCAGGAATTTCCGATTTTTCGAAATCAGTTTTTTTTGCGACGAAAAAATCAGGAATTTCCGATTTTTTAATTACACGAAAATTTTCGCAGTTGCATTAAAATTTTGGTATCTTGACTCAGAAGAAACGTCGGAGGATCAGAAATTTTTTTATTTCTCGCGAGATAAATTTTCTGATTTTTCAAGTTCTTCTTCAAGTTCTTCCTCATCGGTTCCTCGATAAATTTCATTTCCTCGCGCGCGCCGTCCACTCGACCTTCGTTCTTCAATCGCGGCCACTAGGCACGTGTCAGGGTTTTATCGTCGGGTTTTCATGCCCGGCGTAATTGGCATCCGTACAAGTGACGTACATGGTCGTTCGCGTGCAACGAGTCGAAGAAAAATAAAAAAAAAATACAAATCTATCGGCAAATCAGTTGCGGAGAAAAAAAAATGTGAAGGGGTTGAGAAAAAAAAATCGAGGAAGGAGAAGGGAGGGAAGAGAGTAATAAACAGCTGAGGATATTGCGAGTGGCGTTCACCAACAGCGACGATCCGAGGCTCCTGCAACGAATGCAAACCAGAAGAGGAGAAACGTGGGTTATATACGAGGATAAATCGAGAGGAGAATAAAAACAGTGAAACCATCAGCCTGAAATGGATCGGTTGGAGCGGATGACTAAGGTTGGAGGGGGTGAAGGGGATGGAGGGAAAAATAGGGAGATAGGGAAAGAAGTGGGAGGTGGAAGGGATGATACCTTCCTCCTCCTTTTTTTTTTAGACGAGATTCTACTTCGCAGTTTCTCCACTTGCTTAGTCTCTCAGCCTTCAATGTCAGACTTCGAGCCATCCGTTCCACAAACCCGAAGAGAGAGTGGTGCCCGCGAATCGAGAGCCAATTGCCGTTAGCAGCTCCACTTCTCGATTTGTCGGTCTTCAATTTACTTTCCGGGAATTGAGAGTCTTCATTTTTCATCGAACCGATCGCTGACTTCATTCAGTTTCGATTCGGACAATTTCACGTCGAGGAAATCGCGAATTTCTTGGAGGGAAGGTCGACCCAATCGTTGACCTTTGGTGGACCAATCACTGACCAAGTGGGAAACACTCGTTTTTAGTCAGACAAGTTCAAGGCTGCAAAAATATTTCGTTAATTTCGCCTTCAGTCGACTCCAGAGTCGACTGCCTTTCGCTCAGCCAATTCAACGCTTTCCAAGCGTTCATTGTACATTCAACGTCAGTGTTTTCCGCCGCAGAATTTTCGCCGCGGAAGATGAAACTTCGCCGCAAACATAGACCGCCTCTTCCTGTATCCGTCGCTTCGAAATTTCCAAAATTCTCCGGGCTGCCCGTGTTGCCGGTTATTACGAAGCGCCTGGTGGCTCAGGATGTTCTCGTGAGCCACCGGGCGCCTGGTTTCCCCAGCGGGCCGAACAAATTATGCATGGACGAACCCCTCCCCGCGCATACATCGGACCGCATATGTATATCAGCTCCGATGCAAGGGTTAAGAGGGTTATCACCGAGTTTAGTCGAAGTATCCGAGACAGGACCGACAGGTGTGGCTCGGCTGATCGATGAGCAAGTTTGGCTTTTACGCCGCTCGATACACACTACTGGAATTAGGATATAGCCGATCCGTTCGCTTATGAAGCGAACTTTGAGGTGTCCGACTAGTCAGTAAAGTAGAAAATCCTTATTCATTTCTTTTTATATCCTATTGACATTTTTTTACCGAAGGGATACTGCAAAATGAATATTCAAAAATCACAGAAACACAGTGGTTTCATTTTTGAGAAGTCTATTAGGTTGGAAACAATCATTCTACTCTTATCCGCCTGAATTTTTTTTTTTTTTTGGCGGTCGAGTTGAACAAAATGATGCGAAATAAATTAAAAAAATTACTGAGAAATTGTGGTAGTTTTTTTTTAATCTTTTGGCAATTTTTGCTGATGCACCTGAAAACCAGAAAATTCAGTTTCCACATCGGTTACACGACCGGCAATTCGCAGAAAATCCTTAATCATTTCCTTTTATATCCTATTGCCATTTTTTTATCGAACGAAAACGGAAATTAAATTTGTCGTCAATTTTTGAGAAGTCTATAAGGTTGGAAACCATCATTTTTCTACTCTTATCCTACTGAATTTTTTTTTTTGGCGATCGAGTGGAACAAAATGATGCGACATAAATTTTCAAAAATCACTTAGAAATGGTGGCAGTGTTTTTTTTTTATTTCTCGTCAATTTTTGCTGATGCATCTGAAAACCAGAAAATTCAGTTTCCACATCGGTTACACGACCGGCAATTCGCTCGTGTGTACATTCGATCCGCGCGTCCTTCCGCCGACGTGTCAGGTACTGAGGACCCTGCGAAGCTTACGAATTCCGGTCCCGTGCTCAAGAAACGGAAAACCCAGGCTCGTGCCTCGACCTCAACCTCCTCGGAATAGCGAATTCTATTTTCAAGAGCTGGGCCCGCTACTCGGAATTCATATTCTCGGCTAGCAAGGCACACTTGAGGCACTTTCGGAGCTTTGGCGCCGGAAGCTTCGGAGAATTTAGATTCGCACTTGGCTGACGTCGACGTCGTTAATCCTGGCGAACACTTCGTCCGATATCCTTCCGACGTTCTATCAATTTTCGTTAACTCAGCGATGATCCAGTCGCGGTTGCGTTAACGTTCACCAGGTCGATCATATTTCCCAGTTCGATGTCTCATCGGGTCACAGCTGAAATTTAATCTGTTCTATTCCTCTATTAAAAAGTTCGTCAGCAACCATTGTTGTCCATTTATACAGCATCTGATTGGTCGTTGGGAAACCGGCAGCTGTTTGATGTTTAATATGGCGAAATTTGGCAGCTTGTCAGAAAAAAAATCGTTTTTCGCGTTTTTCTCCTCGAATTTTTTATTTTTCGGGCAAATAACTGTGATTTTTGGAATCAGCGGAAAATTTCCCATCGGATAGGGTTTTAAAACTTCGTTAAATCGAAATTTTTTTTTTTCGCCAAAAACGCAATTTTTTGAAGGGGTACCCCTTCTAAAAATTTGCGATTTTTGAGGGTCAAATTTAAAAATCTGCAAAAAATCGAAAAATCGAGATATCACGTTCCGCCTGGCAGCATTCTCTTCGTTGAAGTGTTATCTTTCAAACGCAAAAAGAAAATCCAGCTTTCATCGATCCAAAAAAAATTGACATCCATTTTAGTGAAGTGCCAAAATTCGACAAAAGTGAAAAATCATTTTTCGCGTTTTTCTCCTCGAATTTTTTATTTTTCGGGCAAATAACTGTGATTTTTGGAATCAGCGGAGAATTTCCCATCGGATAGGGTTTTCAAACTTCGTTAAATCGAAAATTTTTTTTTTCGCCAAAAAAACGGCAAGGGGTACCCCTTCTAAAAATTTGCGATTTTTGAGGGTGAACTTTAAAAATCTGCAAAAAATCGAAAAATCAAGATATGACGTTCCGCCTGGCAGCATTCTCTTCGTTGAAGTGTTATCTTTCGAATGCAAAAAGAAAATCCCGATTATATTGATCCAAAAAAAAATTACACCGATTTCAGTAAAGTGCCAAAATTGGGAAAAAGTGAAAAATCGTTTTTCGCATTTTTCTCCTCGAATTTTTTATTTTTCGGGCAAAAACCGTTCATATTTGGAATCAGCGGGAAATTTCCCATCGGATAGGCTTTTAAAACTTCGTTAAATCGAACTTTTTTTTTTCACCGAAAATCGCAAGGTTCGTCATGCCTAGTAAATTGAAAAAAAAAGGTCTCTTCGTTGTCGCTGAACTCGGATCTAATCTCGGCAGAGTGGACATTCCACTCGGACGCACCTTTAACGTCGCGCACCTGGTCCCGTCGGAGGTAGGAGTCGTTGGACAGAGAGTGGATCCATCGTCCGTTCGACCGTCGCTTACTGCAACCATCTCCCCCTCCCCAGGTATGGGGGGGGAGGTCGAAGGAGGGGAGAGGGTGGAAAGACATTCCGGAAAAACGCATCTGGTGCCCGATTCACGAGACTATTCAGGTGGGATTACCTGTTTATCGGAATAAGTACCATTTACTCGTATCTTATACCATCGGAATGGCAAGAATCGACGAGCCTCGTTCTTCACTCGAGATTCCAATCACAGACATTTTTCTCGGAAGGTTAATGCGATTTCGGGCTTTCGCGCTTGCGCAAAGGTCGAGTCAGCATTTTTTCCCCGAGTAGAAAAAATGTTGCACGTCTGGATAAAAAATAATACATTAAAAAGTACCATTTACTCGACGCACCTTATTTATTTATTTAAGGCTGCAATAAATCGAACCGAGATAATTATAAATAATTCTGAATGTTACATACTAACTCCTTTCTCGCTTTAAGATATCCGTAAGTGTAATGTACTCATTAACCGAAAAAAAAAAAAAAAAAAAAAAAAAAAAAAAAAAAAAAAAAAAAACAGGAAAAGGCTGATGGAAAAAATCTATAAACGTCACATTGCAGTTTTGGATTCCTTAAGAATTTTGTATTCCGGACTTTTAGACTCATTTCACCGAATCGGAATGTTTCCGCAGTGTCGATCTTGCCGCAACGTGTTTGCTCGGTACTCGGCTACTGTCGAAAAGCACCCTCCCCCAAACCCGTCGGTCAATAGCCATTTCCCGGGGAAGCCCGGAAGCTGCCAACGGGTTTCAATTTGCAAATTCCTTCCGACGTATGAGGACACAACAATTCCTTCCGACGTATGAGGACACAACGGGACTACATGCCCGTCGCAATTATTTGATTGAGTCTTCGATCTCCATAGCTATGTGCAACCCGAAGCCGGGTTAATACACCAAGGCGATAGTACCTCTATACATATATATGTTCGAATACTCGGATTGCCATATCGGATGCCGGAGATTTCGTAATCGGGGCCGCGACTCGGCAGCCCGAGCGATTCCCGAAGGGCGCGCCCTCTATTCGCGTGTCCTCGTTTCCCAGCGTCGCGGATATTCGAAAAGTCAGTCAGCTCTATCTCAAAAATACCGAAGAAAATATTTTTATCATTGAAATTCTGTTTCGGAATTTTTGCTTCAGTCTTAATTATTTCTAGTTCTGATTTTTTGCCGAAGAACATATTTTTATCATTGAAATTCTGCTTCCGATTTTTTTTTTTTTTCATTCTTGATTTTTTTCAGTTCTGAATTTTTTTTTAATAAGCTAAACCACTAAAATTGTCTCAGCATCAACTTTGTCCGAGCAATAAAATATTCCCTCAAACATCTGCAGGTCCACATTTTCCATAAAATCCACTTTACCATCACGAAACAAAACTCGTCAGTTTTTTTTTTTTCCTGGCGAGGGTCTCGACTCCCTTAAAATATCGCAGCTAAAGCTACGCGATACGCTTTCCGCAACTGTATATAATTTTTCAGGTCGTTCGTTGCACGCAGTGGAAAAAGTCATATTTCCCTCGGTTGCCCCTTTCTCCCCTCGCGTCGCGAGCACTCGACTCGACCGTGTTGCGATCATTTCCCCGCTGCGACGACACGGGATACGTGGCAAACGCCCCTTCCCCCTGACTCGCAGAGTACACTCGAGACTTTTCGACGCCGGCGACGACGACGAGGCCTCCTCTTTCTCTCGCGCCCCTCGTGCGGCGGCGGCGTCGGAGGCTGCCGGCTGCTGCTCCCTCATTACCAGCCCTATATACTCTCCGCTTGCCGTCGTTACCCTCGCCGTCCTTTAGCCTCGACTGCGCCGCTGGTTGCGCACGAGGCGGGAGGGAAAAAAAATCTGACAAGCTACTTACCGACTCCTATGTACTTTCGCGAAAGAATTACCGAGTATCCGGTGGAAAAGACCCTTTCTTTCCGATTTTTTTTTCGCCAACACAGCATCGGTGAATTTCGAATAATCGATTTTGATCAATCCTGATTTTTTATTTAATTTTTATTTATTTTTTAATTATTTTATCTTTATTTTATTCGATTTTTGTTTATTTTTATTTAGCTGTACTAAATTAAAAATTAATTATATTACTAATTAATCATGTGGTCATGTGAATTTCGAATAATCGATTTGATTGGTCCAGATTTTTCATTTTTATCTTATTCGATTTTTGTTTATTTTTATTAAGCTGTAGTAAATTAAAAATCAATTCTATTACTAATTAATAATGTGGCGATCTGAATTTCGAATAATCGATATAGACTAATTATGATTTTTTATTTCAAACTTATTTGATTTTTTTTTAATTCTTATTTAGCTGTAAATAAAAATATTTTCTTATTATATTCTCTTATTATTTCTTATATTTGCTAATATTGCTCTTATTATTTCTTATATTTGCTTATTTAGCTGTAAATAAAAAATGTATTCTATTACTAATGGAAAATTAGTAGTTGCGATTCCCAATCATCGGTCAGACCCGCAAAAATATTTGATACGCAGACACCAAAATTTCGGTTGCTCTGACCATCGATTCCGACGACTATTCATTTCTCTCAACGTTCGCAATCCGGCGGCGCTGTAATATTCCACCGGTCGTTAAAATAACGACGACAATGCCGGAGCCGGGTTTGCGCCTACCGCAAATCATTACGTAAACGATTCGCCCCCTGCCGCTGTCTATGCATAATATATAGAGAATGCGCCGCGGTGAATAATCGCGGAAGCCGCGCGGAATCAACATGCCCGATTGCCACCGGTTTACTAATTAATTAGGTCCCGTGCGCGCGCAGCCGGATTCCGAAACCGGAGCGAGATCGAGACTCAATTGTTTCGTGTGAAGCCGGAGAGCTCGGTCCTTGGGATTCGCTGCGACAGAGCCCAACCCTCCCATTCACCCTTATTCGTCGCCCCCTTCGATGCTCTACCGTCTGCAGCTGTAAATCTGGGTCTGACAACAACGCCGCCCAGGCTTACACCGACGGCGGCGGCGACGACGGCGGCTTAATAACAGAAGGTTCTCTGACGGATTCGCGGATTCTCGGAAAGACGCCGCCGTCAACCACAACGACGGAATATGCGCCGCACGTCAGTGGTGGATTGTTATCTCGTTAGATGTAATCTCGGAGACCTCATCTTCCCTATTCAATTTTTTTTCAAAATTTATCCTCGTGTTCCTCCCTTAAAAAAATAATTTTCGCGTCCTCCTCGAATTTTAGTTTGAAAAAAAAAAGCAGAAGCAGCTCTCGGAAAAATTTTCATTTTTTTATGGTTCGCATTTATAAATCTGTGAAAAATTAAGGAATTATGATACTGCGTTTCACTTTGCAGCATTCTCTTCGTTATAGAGTTCTCTGTCGAACGAAAAAAGAAAATCAAGGTTCCATTAACCAAAAAAAAAATTACATCGATTTTAGTGAAGTGACAACATTTCCAAAAAACGTGCGAAATCGTTTTTCGCGTATCTCTCGTCGAAATTTATAATTTACGGGCAAACAAAAAACAGTTCTCGGAAAAGAATTTCAAACTTTATTAAATCTTTATTGTTTTTTTTTTTTTTTTTTTTTTTTTTTTGCAAAAAACGTAAGGGGTATGAATAAAAAAATGTGCGTCCATAGAAGAGGCTCGCGATACCGATTCACATGAGTCAAACGTGACCACCCTTTTCTCTCACGTCGAGGACAGATGGCGATGCAATCGAAAGCCATCGGCACGGCGGCCGCGGCCAATAACGCCGATCTTCCTCCTTCCTTCGCGCCTCGCCGCGTAATCCGATAAATCTAATTATCGTCTCGGCGGGTAGCCAATAATTTCCGGCGTGTGTATTTCTCTCTCCCTCTCTCTCTCTCTCTCTCTCTCTCTCTTTCTGTCTCTCTCATCACGCGCGTTTCGGGTCAGTCCCGAGGCGCGATTGGCTAGTTAGGTGCACAGATATACATATACATATACATATACATATACATACACGGAAATCCGGCTCTAAACCAAATCATGGGCAGTTTGCCTTTCCTCGAAGGGTTCACGATTGGCACTCGATTCGACCGAACCACCAAACCTTCGACTGGACGATTTAGCTTCCAGGCTTGTAACCCTCACCCGGAAGTTGCGCTGCACGTGGTAACCGCACAGGACCACGCACCAGGGGTGCCAGGGGGTGAGGGGGTGGTTGGAGGGGTGGTTTGGGGGTTGGGTTAGCAGCGATGCAGCGCCCGAGTGAGTTACAGAGTTCCTTTGTTGAACTCGTCAAAGGATACGTTACAGGCTTCTGGATTACCGACGCTTTGATAATATTGATCACTGCGAATTGGCACTGACAGCTCCGAAGCCCGAAAGCTACGATAACCGAGGCCTCATATCGCTGCAGCTGGAGACAAAAGAGCGACCCTTTTTTTCTGTGCAAATTCGAGCAGCTTACAACGTTGACGCCTGAATCATTTATTTACCAATCGAGAACATCCGTTGATGGGAGAATGGGAAAAGTGACGTTTAAACCATAGCTGACTCCGTTGAACCAGCAGGTTTTACTTTCGTTTTGTCTACAGATGATCCAAGGGCTGTAATCTTCTTACGGGATGCACTCAGGGACTTTGGGACAACGAAGGGCGTATTATGCTGAAAGCGAAAAGTTCAGTGCAGTGCGAAGGGTCCACGGAGCAAAGGTCCCTCGAGTGCCGGATATTGCGTCGAGTTTTCAAATTTCCAACCCCCTGGCGTAGTCTCTTTGCAGGAAATAGGGCAAGAAGATGAGGAAAAATTCATACAGGTCAAAGGCGAAGCTCTGGTCGTGCGTAAATGGATTGTATCGAAGTGCACTTTAGGTTTCCTTCGACTGTTATCGCTGGGGTGACTTAAAAAATTATTCTAGTTCAAGTAAAAGGTTTGAAAAGGCCTCAAGGTGGGCTTCTCGACCTTTTTTTCTCGAAAAAAATTGCTCAACCCAACAAAATGTGCGGTTGCGGGCGGCGAAATAAATATTTTGCAAATTAGACAAAATATTTATTTGACCGAAACAAATGGTGATAGAATTTTAAAAATCTCAATTAACATTGCCGAATATTTTGCCCAATCTGCAAAATATTTATTTCGCCGCACACATCCGCGTTTGTTGGATTGAGCAATTTTTTTTCCCAGTGCAAGTTTTGCTGATAAAGGCTTCGACGATTACTTTGGCTGAAGTAAAAGGCTTGAAAAGGCTCTTTTCCTCAAGTTCTTAAGATGGTCCAGTCTCACAACGTCTCAGACCACTTGGAACCGACGCATGGTAACCATCCCCCATCCAACATGCATTGCATGGTGAACCCATCGTTGAAAGGCATCGCCAAGTTTCCGCTGATGGAGGCGTCGACGAGCAATCCCGCGAAAACCGCATGGATTCTGGCAACATTGCTGCGGTGCTTGCCGGCGTCGCTTCTCGCTGAGATCCTCGCGGTTTTCGGGGTGTTCGCTGTGTGTATGTCCCGGGGTCTATCGAGGTTACGTACTGCCGTAACGTCCGCCGCCTACGTTACGGCGCGACCGTATAAACCGAGTGGCACGCGCGGCCGACGCAGCCGTTAATGCTCCGAGACGCGCGAGATACCCCTCGGTTGGAAACCCTCACGTTCGCGGGGGGTCCATGGGGCAGGCCACGTCTCTCGGCCTTTGGGATGCAGCTCCGGGACTCTCGACAAGACGGACGGTTAATGCCTGGGTCGACGGGATCGGAGGAGACGAGCCCTTCCACTCCGCGGCAGTCCATTTTGCCCTACGACGGACTCACTACGCAATTTCGCTCCATGTCACAGTCGACGTTTTTGGTCTCAGGTTCCTTGTCCTTGGAGACAACTTTTTTTTTTGCCCCTAACTCTGCCCAATGAATTACGTCGAGAAACTCGAGTGGACCCTTTGCTGGTTTGAAATCCCCACTTTTTCCTCGTTTTTAAATAAATCAGTCAGTGAGTTAATTTTTATTCGCTTTTTTAAGTGATTTTACATAAAGTTTGAGACTTGTGTAGAATTGTTTGGAAAAGAGATGAATTTTATTTGAATACTGAAGAGTTTGTAAATTGGAGAAATAAAAAGAAATTAATATATTAATTTCTTTTATAATAAAGAATTCTTTTATATTAAATAAAAAGAAATTAATATATTAATTTCTTTTTGTTTTCTCCATTTCTATAGAAATGTTTGCGTTTTAAAACAGAGGAGATTCTTGCTAATTGACTCATCCGACGGATACACAGGTGTAATTTTACGTAGCCATTTGCCAATTTGACGGCGGCGTTGAAATTAAATAATCCGCATTTCCGCCGCGCCGTGGCGAATCGAGTTTCTCCGCCGCAAAGTCCGTAGTTGTCGATAAGCCGTAACCACGCTAGGATTACCGCAGGTTGATAGCCGGGGTCGGTCGGAGAGCTGTGAGAAGAAACAGAGCGGCGAAGAGGCGACGACCGAGCTTGTGCTCGGGACATTTATCGGCGTAATAAAGTTCGGTGTGTAATAGGCGATTAACTCGACGCGGGAGCCAGTTTATGGTAATTACTCAAATCCTCGCGGGATCATATTCGGCGAGGCTTCGCGAAAATTCCATTCTCTTTCCTCGATTTACCCTTTCGCCACGCTTTTCGCGAACTCAGTCCTAGTTCCGACATTAATTTATCAAGATCTCGAATTATTTCCTACAATTTTCCACAGGTTAATTTTTTGTAGTATAAATTCATTGACATTGGCTGCAAAATTCGTAGAATATTTTGTTAATGATGAACCTGCTAAGAGCTGCTTCCTTGTGTCACAATTTATGAAAAGCTTTATTAAAAAAAAGCAATAAAATAAGAATTAATCTCAATCGAAGGTGTCGAGGTTGACCTATTTGGGTTCAACGCGAATGGCAACGTGAATGGCACGCACAACGGTATCGCATAGCGAGTCTAACGTAGATGGTTGCTGCAACTTAGGAAACTAAACTTTAAGTAACCTCTCGTGTGCGACCTACCGCCACTACCGCCCCCCCCCCCTCAACCCACCCCCCTTCTACCGTCAGTCTACACAAAGCTCATCTGCACCCTGTCATTGCTAAACTTTGCTAACAATGATCAAACTTCTGGCCCTACTCCAGGCATACACCTAGCCACAGCTTGTGCCGTATATAAATTACACTACACTTATTATACTAGGTTGCAAGTTCGAAATCTTGGCAAGTTGAAGCTTTTACGCAAACCGCAGTGGCAACCCCGTTTCAAGACAATCGAGACACTTCGATAATCGTGTTATTCGTTGTGACGTCGTTTGTCGGTGGCTGATATTTTTCACAGCTGTTAGTCAGTTCAGGTTAACTAAGGTCAAGACCCTGATAACACCGGAAGAAGGTCATACATAGTTGCGATATGGAACTCTAAAAGTACCCTTTTCAATGATCAGTCTAAAGCTAAGATTAGCATTAAATGAGGATTGCTTTTTTGGACATCATAAGCGCGAAAATGGAAACCCAAGTAGGGGACTTTTTTAAATGGTCACAAATGGACCCTTTGGTGTTGTCAAGATGAAGAACTCGAGTTCAGTCTTTTATTTAATTTCCAATCATCAAATTTCATTGGCTCAGTTTTGGCGAATGTGTTCCAAAATGTGTAGTCGTGTTTCGATCCAAAGTGACTTCCAGTTTCTCTTCGTACCCTTAAACTGATAAGCGGAGAAAGGCGGGGATCCATCGACTTCGCGAACGGGTGGAAAGTGCCTTTCGGGGCTTCCCAACGGTAAATAGGGTACGAAAAGTTTTCGCGGACTTGGGCTGGAAGCGGAAGTTTGGCCTTCTCACTTTCGATTGCCATTGGAATCGCGAGGCCGCGATACCCTCGAGATCTCGACGAGTTTGCAGGTTTGCCGAGAGGACCAAGCGTTCGGGCGTCGAGAATACACTCGAGTCGTGTATAGGAGACCAGAGAACCAAGGAAGAGAGTTGCATCTTTCAGCTTCTTCCCAGTTAATGACTGTTCATCGACGTTTCGCTGATGGCAGAGCTCAGCGTCAGCCTTCAATGGGCTTTCGGTATTCCTGGAAAACCGATGGTAATCAAGTGACGCAGTGTCTCGACGCCAATATTAATTATTCGCCGTGTTTAGCGGTCCACAAACTGCTTTTATGGGCTGCTCGTAATGGTCCATAGAACTTTGCATCTGTGCAGTGATTAATGGTGATCCTACTGTAAATAAAACTGGCTATGGACTGCGCTCAGATGTCATTAGCTGAATGATTAGTGGAGTTGCAATTGAGCAGAATTTTGTATAATTTTGTATTCAGGGTTATTTATGACAATGTCAAAAGGATCTACAGAATTTTGTTTTTCGTTTTATGGTCTTCTGGAATTGATGGATAGATAAAACTGAATATCGAAGGCACTGAGTTGTCATTGGCTGAATTATTATTGGTTCAGTTGCAAATGACGAAACCACAATTTTGCCTACTACAAAAAAAAAGTCTACAAATTTTTTCTTTTTCTGCCATTTTCAGGAATGGACGGACTACAATCTTAAATGGGACGACAGCGAATATGGCGGAATAATGGGACTCAGAATCACGCCGAACAGACTTTGGAAACCGGACGTCCTCATGTACAACAGGTAACCTTGGTTCCCCTCGGGTGACCGGTAACGCCTAATTAACCGAACCGTAGATTATTCGATAGATCGTATTTTTCGAAATCCTTCATTTTCGTCGATGTGGCTATTAATAATTAACAGGAGAAAAAATACAAAATACCAATTGTGTCCAGCGACAAGATTGAGAAGCCGTCGTTTCAAAAGTCAGGAATCGATCGGTCCATCGATCAGAAATAATTCGTCGTAATGTATCCGGGTCGCGTTAAAAAAAAATCGGTAACGACAAAAAAGGACCGTTTGTGGAAACGTGAGAATCGCGCCGATTCGAAGCGAAACGCTTTAATATCGCGTCGATGCGCTGCAATCCACCCGCATCGAATTAAACAGGGCGCACACTTTGTCCACCCCCTTCCCCCATAACCACCCCTCGCGTAATTCGATACCACCATGATCTTATCGCTTTATTATCTACTCCCTGTATTTTGCTTCTCGTCAATGCAAATTGTATCACGGTTTTTTTTTTCTTTTTTTTTTTGCCATTTTAGATTCTCGTTAACAGTTGATCTAAAATTCTAAAAAAAAATCTATATATACACTTTTCGACACGCGAGAAATAGTCGAGACTTCTGTTTTACGCAAATATCAAATATCGACGTCACTCCCACGACTCGGCCACACGATACCCTTAATTTAGTAATTCCGTCAGTAGAAGCGTCGACGCATGCGCAGACGAAAACACACACAAACAAACCCCCGCGCAAACACAGACGGAAAGAGAAAACGCGAACACAGCAGCGCATCGCGCGAGCGAAAACCATCGGACGGGATTTGATCCTCCGTGAAATCGAACGCGTATAGCAGCGCCGTCCGTATAATCCGTCTCGACTTTCGATACACCGGCGGAAAATCGCTCGGACGGGCAATCGGATTCGTCGCAAATGCCTCGGAACCGTCGGGCGACGCGTACACGTTCCGAGGATTACGGATTGTACGAAAAACTTCGCGCACTTGAATCCCAACGCTTTTCGCGAATTAAAACGAAGAAAAAACGAACGAACGCAAAAAATAAAAAATAAAATCGGTGCAAAAAAAAATAAAAAATCGTCACTCGAAGGAATCATTGAGCGGAAATCGTCGAGAAAGCGCGAATCGCGCGCGACTAAATTCCGATCCGGGGAAACTTAATCGCGCGCAAAATTCCGATGAAATAAAAAAAAAAAAAATTCGGCTTCCGATCGCTGAGGAATAAAATCCGCGAGTATTTTTTCCTGATCCGCGGATTGGGATCGGCGATCGAGAAAAACGCCGCCGACTGAGGTCCAAAGTCTCTGTCACAAAATTTAGAATGTTTCAGAAAAAAAACACCGACGGAGCGCCGTCCATTAAAAAATGAATTTAAAAAAAAATTCTCGACAAAATCTAAAAAAAATGGTTAATTAGACAAAAAAAAATTCGAAGGGTACGTAAACAATTTTCCAGTGTTCCTTCGCATCTTCTTATCGAAAGTATCTGTAATCGTATATCGTATATATATACATAAATCTTATATACGTATATTAATCGAGTACCCCGAGAGATGTGCATGCGTTTGTCATTCAACCGTAAAAATCTAGATCAACTTATATTGACGGAGTATTTAATCGATTCTATCATCATAATAATAACCGACCGAGTTGTAAATATCGATTCAGTGATCCCGAACGCGAAAGATCCGAAGAGGACGAAGAAAAAAAAAAAATATCCGGAGTCGCAGTGGATTCGAGGCTTCGTTCAGCATCGGAAAAATTTGCCTTGAGTCGGTCAATGTCAGTCCGGTCGGTAAAACAGAGTCCCCTCCGAGAGGAAAGTCGACGTTTGGAAACTCACGTTCGGTCGGAACCGTTTCCGGTTCGCGATATAGTCACTCCGAAGGCCTGATGCTGGACTTACAGTCGTGACTCGAATCTGTTGGCGCGCAGTGTGTGTACAAAGTAACGCGGGTATATCGGATGGGAAGGGGAGGTGGTGGGGGAGGCGGCCTCGTGAGGCAACGATGGCCTAATTAGTAATTAACTACGTGCTAATTTGGACCCGTTCGCTAATTATTCGGTCGTCCGGAGCGAGCTAACGTTCGTGTTCTATATAGTGTTGGTAACACAGCAATGTTGTCTCTCTCTCTCCTTCTCTCTAATTCTGTCTCTCTCTGTCTCTCTTTCACTCTTACTCTCTCACTTTCTCTGTCTCTGTCTCTCTTTCACTCTTACTCTCTCAATTTCTCTGTCTCTCTCTCAACTTCTCTGTCTCTCTCTCACTTTTGCTGTTTCCTTCTCACTCTTGCTTCTCCATCTCTCTCTCTCCGTTTTGGACTGACCTCCGTTATCGGAGAAATCCCTATCCCCCACTTTCTCTGTCTCTCTCTCTCTCTACCTCCGGACGTTCTGATATTGTGCTCGATCGGGCTTCGATTGACTCTCGCCAATTTCCAATTGCGTGGTCGAGCTAATCGACAGAAAAATATTATTTGATAACAGGGCTTATCGTGCCCTGCTTCTCTCTCTCTCTCTCTCTCTCTCTCTCTCTCTCTCCCTCTCTCTTTCTGTCTCTGTAGAGTATAGAGGTATATAGTAGACACGTATATTGTCTGTTATTGGCACGTTCGCGAATTCCACGGCCGCCTCCCTGACCGTCCCCGCGTACCTCCGGACGAAGCGTAGACTACATATATACGCAACTATATTACTATGCCATATAACGTCGATTAATGTAATTGCAGAAATACTAATCACGTGCTTGCGGCAACGCCGCGCCGCGTGCGACGCGTCACGCGGCATTTCCGGAAGCATCTAATAATTATTTCAACCGCACTCGCTGCCGAAACCAATTCACGACGATCCTACTAATAAAAAAAAAAAAAAATAAATAAGTAATCTACACCTAAACGATCGAACGGAGTCTTATTATGGAGATTATGATAAGGGTTAATTTTAAATCATATGCAATTATTATTTTTTTAATTAATTTTTTTCGGCATCAAATAATTGAATATAATTTCGAGGTACCAATGATAAGTAATTAAGAAAATTGCAATTATTGCGATTATTGTGATTAGTGCTAAATAAATTGAATTATCAAATAATCGCAATTATCGATCGATCATTCCAACGAGAATTTCGCATCGCGAACTGGGTTAGAAAAATCGCGAGACGAGCGAGAGGTTGGAAACTGGGATACGCGATACGTCCGAGCGGCGGTCGACGCAGTCTCGCGTTGCAGGGGCCAAGGCCCGGGCAGTTATACGCAAATTTGATCTACCGCTCTCTCGCCGTTGGAGCCAACGCACACGCGGACACCGTTCTGGCTAGCCGCGCAATTTCCACTGCGCGATCTAATTTATACTGCGTGCAATATTTCTCTCGGGTTGCGCCTCGAAATTCGCGATGCGTTCTCGCCTGCGAATTCTCCGGCGGCGCGTGGAATTACCGACGACGACCGCTCGCAGCGGCATCGACGTTGAACGGACGAAAATAAAGGGAAAGATTTTTTTTTAATTATCGCTGTATTTTAATTATCGTAAAATTAATTTTTTCTTTATTTCTGATACAGCTTTGTCTAATTAATTTACGTAGCTAGTACATAGAGACATTTTTTTTTATCGCTGTCAGCTTAAAAAAAGCGCTGTTACAATAATCGTAAAATTAATTTTTTCTTTATCACTAATATAGCGTTGTCAAATTAATTAAAAATAGAGAATAGAGAAAATAGAGAATTAATTTAAATAGAGAACATAGAGACACTTTTTTATTATCGCTGTCAGCTTAAAAAAATAACCTTGTTACTATAATCGTTGAATTAATTTTAAAAATTTTTATTTGCATCAGTGTTACCTGTTGATTAATTAATTAATTACATTTCGCGAATACCGGTCAACGAACGAAATCCCAGCCGAGCTCGCGTCGTAGTTCTCTCGATCGAAGCTGCGAAAGCGTCGAAACGTGTCAAATGTCTTATTGAATCAGTGGTGCCGCTCGGTTGGCTGCGTCGACCGATCGATACACCGGGAATATCGGAGGATAAAACGCGCTACAGGCATAGAGAAGGCGCCTGCGGTGCCTCTCGAAATCAGAAGCGCTCGCGGCCAGAGCCGGACAGCGATAATTCGCAATCGCGCCATTTCCGAGGGGGATTAGTCGGGTCCTAATGGCGGCGAATATTCCCGCTGCGATTATTCCCGTCGGGTGAAATCGGGTTTCTCGCGATTCGCCAACAGGCGGCACCTCTACGATGATCGGGGCAATATGGTCGGTGGTAACCGTGTTTCGGTTGGTAGCAGTTGGACCGCACGGACGCGGCAACGTTTACGATAGGCTTGCGGTTATATACGACCCGGCGGGAGGCACTCAGGTATGATCGATGATAATTGACATTAGTCGATTCGCGAAGCTGGTAGCCTGCTTTTTTTTTCGGTGGTAATGCGTTGGTAGCAGTGGTAGCAATGGTAGCAGTGCAAATAGCAGTGGAATGGTAGCAGTGGGGGAAGAGGGAGGGGGGGGGGGGGTAGGAAGGGGTTGGTAGCATTTGGATGCACTGGAATATGATCGACGATAATTGACACAAATCGATTCGCAGAGCTGCGATGATCCTGATTTTTTTTTTTTTTTTTTTTTTTTTTTTTTTTTTTTTTTTTTTCGTTATTGACATTCTCCATCTCCGTTTGACCGCAAGACAATAATTTTTCAGGAACGTAGTGACGAATTTATCGGCTCCGGATCGTCGCGATCCGTTTCGCCAGCGAAGGTGGCCACTTAATTTATATTAATTGAATAATTAACCGAGTCGCGAGACGTCAGGCCCTCCCCGTACTGCGGGACACCGCTACGCCTTTTGCCCGGCGCCCGCTCTCTTCGAATATGCGCGAGCATCGAAAAAAGGTTCGGCACTGGCGAAAATTAATTGATAACAATTAATGACTCGATCGAATCGGGTGTAAAATTTCGGATCCTGATATTTGGTTTTTGCTGTCCTGCCGGACCATTTTCCGAGTATCGACTCGCGGCGCATGCGCGGAACGTTCCAGTTCCGATCGACGGATCTGCGACATCAGCGACCTCCGGAATTTCATCCCGAAACTTTTTACAATTTTTTTATTCGCAATGCAACTGCAGAAAATCTGCAATTGCATCGAGATGAGCGAAAAAAAAATTGGGACGATTCCTCCGAGGCTGAGATTCGTGGACCTGTTGATTTGGGCTGAAATGCGTCGTTCATATTCACACGTAATACATTTTTAGCTATACGAACCTTTAATGACTCGTTTCATACATTAAAAAAATTATTTATAAACAGGTAAACAAGTCACGCGAAATATTTCGAGGTCCTCTCGTGACGCCTGTCAAAATTCGCGTTTCCCAAGAAACACGACGGGTAAAATCGACGGAGAGAATAATTCCGGTCTTTATCGCTCGTGAAAATAATGGCGAACGCGAGAGGAGAGGGAGCGAGCGAGTGAGCGCAGGATTATTCGGGTGGCAACGGCGTCAACGAGACTCGGATGTGTCCCGGTAGATTTAGCCAAGTGAATTATGGCCCGGCGGGCCAGCTCCGTACCCTACCGCTCGTATTGTTCATGCTCGGCAAACAGATATATAGCTGCACACCCGGAGCCCTTTTACAGGTACCGGGCATTCCGGGTCAAATCGACTGAGGCGTAAATTAGATTTTTTTCCTCGAATTTCAATCATTTCTGTAAAACCACCTTTGCACCTTCATTATCAATTTTTTTCCTGTCACAGTTACCTGAATCACCTAAATCACCTAAAGTATCATTTCTGATTAACAATTCCCCATTAAAAAAATTACAAAAAATTGATGATACATTTTTTTATTAAATTTCTCTTATGATTAGATTCATATTCGAAAGTTCTGAATGATAACTTGATTTTTAAACTAATATGCAAAAAAAAAAATACGTTCAATTTTCGAATCCTGATAAAAAAAAATAAATATATAGCTGCACACTCGGAGCCCTTTTCCAGGTACCGGGCATTCCGGGTCAAATCGACTGAAGCGTAAATTAGATTTTTTTCCTCGAACTTCACTCATTGAATCACCTAAGTCAACTGAAATAATATTTCTGATTAACAATTTCCCATTTTTAAAATTACAAAAAATTAATCATACATTTATTTATCAAAATTCTCGTATCATTCGATCTATATTCGAAAGTTCTAAATGATAACTTCGTTTTTTCAATTTCTTCCTTCAATTTCCTTCAATTTCCGAATCCTGATAAAAATGTTCCACTTTGAATACAAGAAATGATAAAAAAAAATGACAATTTTTTGATTTCGCTGATTTGGCGTGGAATGTCCTATAGACACATGCATATTGTATATCTGTACGCGGCGGTACAATAAACGGATGCGGGTTACAGGGTTGGCCTGCTCGGCAGGGATATGATGGGTCTCGATTGCCGCCACCGTCGCTGCCGTCGCTCCACGTTCGCTTCGTTCCTCCCCCGCGCGCAGAATTGCATATATAACGCGTCGTTTCGGAGCGGCGAGAGGGAGGACTCGAAATATGGGGTGACAGAGGGAGCGGGTCTCGCGGCAACGGTCGGTGAACACCCATAACCGCCAGAGTCTAAACAAAACACTCGACGCCATAAATCATATACAAGATCTTCTTCTTACTATTCATTCATTCGCACTTTCAGTAATAAACGATGAACTATAATAACAACAGTCATAACGATAATAACGATTATTACAATAATAATAATAATGACGATGATGATGATGATGATAATGATGATGAGAAACGACAAAGTGCTTAAACACTAAAACGCGACTCGTGCAATAACATCGCATCTTTATTTATTTACTTGTCTCGATCCACGAACACGAGTACACATTATATATATAGTACATTTACATTCGATACCCTGAAAAAAAAAAAAAAATAAATCACTGCGGCGTTTTACAGGTTGCGACTTTCGTTGCAGTGCATTTTTTATTTTTTTTTTTAGATGAAATGAGGAAAAGTAATTCTAATTCCACGAGCCTTTCGATCTTTAATTAATTTTTTTTTTTAGATGAAACGAGGAAAAGTAATTTTAATTCCACGAGCCTTTCGATCTTCGACCTTATCACACCAAAAAAGTAGCATAGGTAAAAAAAAAAAAAAAAAACCATAAACCAAAGCGAAATCTACGAACGCCCGAAAAAAAATCTTCGACGTTCATTCCTCTTGATTAATCCCAGCGACTGGGAAAATCGGTTCGCGGATAAATCGATCAAACATCGTATCGCGCATTGGGCGATTACCCGAAAACGAGATTGCTTTTCCGACTGCCCAAACTCGTCTGGCTGGGGGAGCCGGCGTTATGCCAGAATACATAACGACCCTTTCTACCCCCTAACCCCTCCCCCCTCCCCCACCCGTCGCTGCTATCACCGCCACAATGCACTTCGATATTGTTGGGCACGTGACTGGGAATAGTGGAGACTGTTTGGCTGTGTGAGAGGCGCTCACGCCTCGTGTGTGACTAAATCTGTGTGTGTGACTGTAAATCCGTGTGTGTGACTGTAAATTCGTGTGTGTGACTGTAAATCCGTGTGTGTGAGTCAGTGAGTGGAGAGGGGGTAGGACGACGACGAGAGCTCGATCGCTACTCGAATAACAAAGGCGCGGGGCTTACTTGTTGCACGGCCGGTCGGCTGCAGCAGCAGCGAGCGGCAGCAGATCGACTGCCGGCCCAAGCACTGCTGTCTCTACTTAAAGAGGCGCAGCGAAGCGCCAGTGGAAATACGCCGCGTTCGGTCAGACGCGCTTCACAGTCGTCCCGCCATGAATATAGCCAACGGAACCGGCGGCAAAAGCTGTCTTACCGCGCGCTTTACTCTCCTCTGTATCGCAGCCTCTTTCAGTCTCCCAACGTCAACATTTTTTTTTTTTTTTTTTGGAAACAGAATTTGCGCGATAAAAAAGGGAAAGTAGCAGAGGGAAAGAAGCGAGCCTCTTGCACTTCTCGAGACTCGACAATGGTCCGGAATGGCCCGGAAAGTGACTGGGATGGGCCGCCGCTTTTTTTCGCCGACGCTGGGGAACAATCGGCGAGGAAAACGAAACGTTTCACGGGGAGAGCTGTATTTGCGAAATGATTTCGCTCAGCCGACGTTCAGGCAAAGAGGCGACTTTGGGAGGGGGGAGGGGGGATGTTAGGGGTGCAAATGGGGGTTAATGTTGAGACGCCCTTTGGCAACGGTTACATTTCGACGAATGGTATTTTGATATTTTAGGGTTTTCTCGGGGGATGATTTTTTTTATTTTTTCTTCTGCTCGGTTGTCGTTTTTGTTAGTCAATTGCAGCTTTATTAATATTGATATTTTGAGTGGGTTTTTTTTGGCGATTATGTCAGTCAGTGTAAATTTGTATTAGTAAATTTTTTGTTCGTTTTTTTTTTTTTTTTTTTTTTTTTTCGATTATGTTAGTCAGGAATTAATATTATATCAATCGTCGGATTAGTGGTGGAATAAATTAAATCCGAGTCGACCAGATTCGTTATAATTTTCATTGGAGCTGATAACACGCAAAGGTTGAAATTACCGACAAACGCGAGGACGACGTAAACAATGACGACACGTGCGAATATCGAACTGCAATTTCATAATCGCGGCGACAGTCGAGAGTTTCATATCGCGACTAACCCGAATCGCGACGTTTTATTTATTGTTCCCGGCAATATTTATCGCGCTAAAATCGATTAAGCCGCGACTACAACTCAGTAACGGTTTAGGCACAGCGAGTAAATCTGCTTTACCGTCCGCTTCGTCCCCGGCGAATTTAATTAAAATTGACGAGGTCGCGTGAAATTTTATCGGATTTTTAATTTTCGGAGAAAAAAAAAATGCGAAACACAAATTCACCTTCGAGCCACAAAATCGAAGGCGATTAAACTCGAAATTTTTGGCGTGAGTGACGTATTTGCGAACTGGATTTTCGGGCGATTAGTATCATCGGAATTAATTTATCGAGTCTCACCAAACTTCACTGCCCAAATTTGTTCGAAGAACCCGAAGAAAAATTCGATTTTTCAGCAACTCAAAGCAAACACAGAATTTACGCATTTATATTCCCTCACACATAAAAACAGAAATCCTCAGTGCAAACGTTTTCTCATTTTTCGCCGAAGGGTCAAGCTTAAAAAAAAAAAAAACGCGAGAAGGAAGACCGGTCCTCGAGTTTGATTGCAACGGAGCGAATGAATTTTACGGCGCCCGGATAATGGCCGGACTCGGGGATAACCGTTCGCGAAGGACGCTGGGCCAGTGGGAGGGGTAGGTGGGGGGCGGGGAGGGGGCGAAACGAGAGCGAACGTATATAGACGAAACTTTCGGTCTGGGATGAGTTTCGCTTGCGACTTGCTCTCCCCCCCTTCCCCCGTACCACCTCCCACCCCTCTTCTCCTTTTCCTCCTTCTCCTCCCCCTCCCCCTCATCCCCCTTCTCCTCCCCCTTCTGCCTCTTCTTCCTCCTCCTTCTCCTCCCCCTTCTACCTCTTCTTCCTGCTCTTCCCCCTCCTCCCTCCGCCTCTTCTTCCTGCTCTTCCCCCTCCCCCTCCGTCTCTTCTGCCTGCTCTTCCCTCTCCCCCCTCCCCCTCTTCCTCCTCCTCCTCCTCCCCCTTCTACCTCTTCTTCCTGCTCTTCCCTCTCCCCCTCCGCCTCTTCTTCCTGCTCTTCCCCCTCCCCCCTCTGCCTCTTCTTCCTGCTCCTCCCCCCCCTCCCCTCCCCCCCAACTCCTCGTACCCCTCCCCCTCACAGACTTGGGGGAATTGGGCGGAGGAGCGCGAGTACATAAATCGTCGAGGGTAAACAGCGTGTAAACACGACGATCGATATCCCGTTATAACATTCGCAGAGGCTCCGTCCGCGAGCACAGCTCGCGGACGGAGCACATGTCGCGTATCAGTGAGTCGTGGCGCTTGCGAGTGTGATATAAACACACACGGACGGGCTTGGAGAGAGAGAGATATATATACGAAGGCTCTCGTTCGCAATGGATCGGGGAAATCCGCGCGGACAGGGTGCACTCGACGCTGCTGCTGCTGCTTCGCAGCAGCAGCGAGGCAACCGGCATCAGGTAGTCACAGAGCGTACACATCCCTTGCACTCTGTTCTCGCGTCTGTCCGTTCGACTCTGATCATTTCCACTGTCGGCGCACGGACAGGGCTTATACCTATGTGTATATAGATATACATCTCGCGTATGATATGTATGTATATATATATGTAAACGCAATGGGCAAGTCTCATGGGAATTCGCTTGGCGTAAATGTGGCAGATCTGAGCCGAGGCGGATCGTTTTGAAAAGTACTTTTCGAAATTAAGTTTAAAGTACTTTGAAAATAATTTCCGAAACCACGTTAAAAGTACTTTGGAAATAATTTTAAAGACTACGTTAAAAGTACTTTGAAAGTACACCCAAAGTTATTTTAAAAAGTACTTTGAAAGTACATTCAATTTTTTTTTAAGTGCTTTCCAGAGGTACTTTTTAAAGACACTTTTTGGCATTACTTTTAAATGTACTTTTCGCGCTGTTGATAAACCGTTATCAGTACACGAAATCTATGAGGCACAATCCACGAATCGGTTCGCGGTTTGAGTGTCCATAATTGCGAGTAAGTAACGTCGCTCGACATTTGTTCGACGCCAATTTCAATTGGATCAGTCGCCGGATTGACACTGCCGCCAGTCGCACAGTGTGGAAACGTCGCGCGCGGACCTCGGGGGACTGATCCGAACCGAGCCAAATAATTTCGGTCTCCGCCGAATAGCCTCGCTCGACTGATCGATGGAAACGGTGCAGGACAAAATGCTACATTTGACGCTTAGCGAATTTTTTTTTTTTTTTTTTTTTTTTTTTTTTTTTTTTTTTCAAGCCGCAAAAATGATGGAAAAGTGGGCTATAAAATTTCACGACCCTGAATACAAAAGGGTCGTTTCCGTCCGGACTACGAAACTTCGTCGTCGTCGTCTTCTATTATTATCATTGCACGGGTTGCAGTTGATAAGCTGACCGGGGCGAAATGATATCGCCACTTTCTCATTTTCTTCCGAAAGCTCCGACGCGATTCTTTCGCTCGGACGGGGATCGACGAGGCCATTAGATTTTTTTACGAGTGCCTCGTAGGTTATACGTCAGGAATTGCCTCTTCCCTCTCTTTCTCTACGACTAAAGTCGACTTTGCTCGGCGAATTGGGTACAAGCGAAAGGAGAGCCGAGGAGCCGAGAAGCGTGGCTGCCATCTCCGAAGTTTCGGTCGTGAAAATTTTGTCCCGCGAGCTTTTTCGTATCTACTTCCCGGGGAACACTCGACGAAGGCTTGGCGCACTTCCGGTGGAACCGGAAGCAAGCGACGAGCCACCGATGTCGCAAGGGCGTCTCGAGGCCCTCGCGATCCTACTTCGCCGAGTACTTAACGACGAACAATCACCTTACGTCGAAGACTCGGGCGAACTACTTACGTAGTTCACCCCCCTCCCCCCCTTCCACCCCCTCCCCCCTTGTGAACCGCGGGGGCTTAAGTGTCAACGTTTTCGAGCGCAAACTGCTCGTCGTCGTCGTCGAGCGGCAGCTGCGTTTCTCTCGTCTCGAATGCGGCGCGTGTGCGATTCTTCCCTCGCGTCGACGACAAATTGGAGCTTCCCACGGCTGCGAATCGTCGAGGAGCGACGAAACTCGAACTGATGTGAGGATTGAAGAGCAAAGACGAGTTATTGCGGTTTGGGAGGTCGACCAAGATTTATGTTATATATCTGTGAGGCACTCAGGATTTTTTTGGAGTGGATTTCAGAGCAGTGATGATTTATTTAGGGTGTATTTTAATAAAATTTGTTTAGGGTATTATTTTTATAAAATTTATTTAGAGTATTATTTTTATAAAATTTATTCAGGGTATTATTTTAATAAATAGCCGAGGAATTAGACAATTGGAAGATCGAAAGGCAAACAGGAATTTGAATGCAAAAATATTTAACCTAAGCACTATCGAAAGCAACAAGTCGTGATTTGTCACTCGTCGCTCTGTTTTTAGTTTGATAGTTACCTTCCTTTTTTTTATTTTTTAGTCTTTGATTTTTCCGTCCCATCGCAAAGTAGCGTGGTTGATGAGAAAATTGCTGGCAATCGAATGGAATAATATCAAAGAGGTTTCAGGTCTTTGTCACGATTTTTTTTTTTTTTTTCGTGTATAGAATTTCTGGGTAAAAATGTCGACCCGAATAAAGAAAGGTCCTTAAGAGACGACAGTTACATTCTCAGGGTGATAACGACTCGGCGCCGGGTCTTTGTGACTCTCGGAACTCGCTCCGGATTCTCGAGATCTTCAAAAGCGGCAACACTATATTTTTTTACCCGCAAGTAATTTTTTAAGACTCTCGGATATCCGCAAAAAAACAATTGGGAAAAGAATTTCCTACAAAAAAAGGGAAAAATAATTTTTGTCTGAGAGAAGCGAAAGGCCCTTCGAGATTATTTGCTTTGGCCTCGACGAAAAATCAATATCCATTAGCCGACGATCCAACATCTGCCATTTTCGTTGTCGCCAAAATAAGAAATTCATCAATTGACGTTTTCCCAATTTTGACAGATTTCTTAAACTTTTTTTTTCCATTCACCTTGATCGATATTATTCCAATCGATCCATCGCGATCGAAAGCGCGAGACGCAACCTCTTAAGCACGAAAAAAAAAAAAAAAAAAAAAAAAAATTATATCAATCGTTTCCGAATCATAACGACGTAAGAATAATTAATGGCGAATGATTTAACGTGAGATTAAGGAGAAGTATGAATCGAAAATTAATGAAAAAAATGATATGATCTGATATGAAACACGCTAGTGCGGATGAGGGTTTTGACGGGACGTACCAAACAAACGTGGTGGTCAATAATAATGGCAGTTGCCTGTACGTCCCCCCGGGCATCTTCAAGAGCACATGCAAGATAGACATCACTTGGTTCCCCTTTGACGACCAACACTGTGACATGAAGTTCGGATCCTGGACCTACGACGGCAACCAGGTACACCCACCACTGTCCCCAATTACACTCGACACACAAAACACACACACACACCCCACAAAAAAATCAAATCACCTACCAAACTCGACGAAAAAAAAAAAAAAAAAGCATCCAAAAAGCATTACCCTTTTCTAGCTACTATTTCAATTACCTCGACTTTCTATTACCAAAAACCCCTCCGCTTCAAATTTCATCCTTGCAACTTGCACAGATCGTTCAAAATAAAATAAAAAAAAATATTTATCGTTAAAAATACAGGAATTATGTTGCATGTGACGACGAGTTGCATGATTCAAAA
Source organism: Itoplectis maculator (assembly GCA_964034905.1). Taxonomy (NCBI): domain Eukaryota; kingdom Metazoa; phylum Arthropoda; class Insecta; order Hymenoptera; family Ichneumonidae; genus Itoplectis; species Itoplectis maculator. The sequence continues at coordinate 8,998,595 of OZ035863.1, forward strand.
TTGCTGTAATTTTAACGACGAACCCTTCTTCCCCTATAAAAAAATTACCCTCCACCCCCTAAAAAAAAATTACCCTCCAACCCCTATAAAAAAAATTTCGGCGAAAGTGATAAATGAGTCGAATCGTTGAAGAGCATCGACGAAGCTTCGACTGGAAACTGCGATTTGATGTTGACGTCGACGTCGCTTTGAGTCGACGCTTCGTCGGTGTTTTTCATAGCGATTTTCGTCTTTCGCTGTATCGCGAATCGCGTCCATCGTCGTCTAATGCAGACGGCGCGAACAAGGCTTGAAATATGCTCCGCGAAAATTCAATCGTCCCGCGCGGAGTTCGCGTGAAATATTTCTCAGTCGCAGCACTGTCACTCTGTCACTTTCTCTCTCGCGTCTGATGCAATACTGACCTTTTCTACTTTTCGATTCGGGATGCGAGCTATTTTACGACCGGTCGTACATCACGTGAGGGTGAAATATATACAGCTTGTGAGATATGTACAACCGACGACGGAAAAGATGGGGCGAAGTTATAATACTAGTTTGCTCGAGCCGCACGCGATCTCGCGCTTAGGCGTCGCTGTATTTACGGTGTCGAGGCTTGCGAAGGAATCGCGAGAAAATTCCATGAATGGCAATGCGACGGAATCGTGCTCGTGTCTCGAGATTTCTTATGAGTCGTTCGTTTCGTGGCTGCGGATCAGCGAAAGTTGGTTGTCTCGACGACGCATTTTCTCCTTTTTTTTTTTTTATTTCGTCGGTCTGTTGGAATTTGCTTGAAACTCGTGAATAAAAAAAAAAACAAATTGTTTTTCTGGACAATTTAATTTTTATATAATACTCGTTTTTTTTTTAAATTTGCTTAGAGTTCGTAAAAAAAATCATTTTCTGGAAAATTCAATTTTTATTTAATCCCCGTTTTAAAAAAAAATCGTATCGTAATTGTTTAAAAATCGTATCTCCGGAAAATTTAATTTTTCTATAATCCTCGTTTTTTTTTTACTTTGCTTGGATTTCGTGAACAAAAAAAAATCGTTTTCCCGGAAAATTCAATTTTTATATAACCCTCGTAAAAAAAATATATATATATTCACGGATTCGAAGCGAAGCAGCGTTGATACTCGTCGCCTTCTTACTTACACATTCGTTCAGTCGAGGAAAACTTTTGTCTCGCGGTAAAACTTCGTTCAAAGAGGGGTGGAAAAGCCATTCTCGCTGCGGAGTCGCGTAATTACAAGTTTCGATGTAGAATCGTCGGCAACGTCGCCGCGACTGCGAATGTGCCTCGCGCGTTACGTAAGTGTGTCATACTCCGCAGTCCCGGCGGCAAAATCCACGTAATCCACTTCCGGCCTCGTCTTCCGACGTTTCGCGAGAACCGACTAACGAAGATGAATAACGAAATCCCTCGGACTCGCCTCGGAGGCCTCGGGAGTGAAATCCTCGCGCGCCGAGAAAACGCCAACGTCCGACGTCGATCGATCATCTGAGTCCGTCGGGAACGCATAATTCGCGTGACTGGATTCCGGAGACTTTGTAATCCGGACGCTTCCGATTAATTAATATTTTTGCGAAACGTACCAATCTCCAATTCCAACGGAATTAATTAGAAAATAAAAAAGTTGAAAAGAATTCGAGTAAAAAAGTTACAAGAATAGAACAAAAAAATGAGATTTCGTTCCACAGTAAAAAAAAAAATTCATGTTACTTTTTCCTAAATTTATTGATAAAATGTCGGTATTACAATGAAAATGGAAAAGCTAAAAATAATTCGAGTAAAAAAGTTACAAGAATAGACAAAAAATGGGATTTCGTTCTACAGTAAAAAAAAATCAATGTTACTTATTTCCAAATTTATTGATAAAATTTCGGTATTACAATGATTACGATATATCGAATTTTCCCAATCGTCGTCGGAATCGCGTCGACCCGATCGAATAAAACCGCCTTCGGAGTCCGGAAAATCTAAGAATACGATTTTCGTCGTTGATAACGACGAAGGCTCGAGGCGTGAAATTAATGTACCGCTTCATTCTCGTCGCCGTCGTCGTCGTCGTCGTCCTTTCAACTGTTCCCACAGAAAATCTCAGTGGCTGCGCGACGACCGAGAAATATTCCGCTCGAGCGTTCGTTTTCCCCAGTCAATGGACCCAATTCACGAGGAATTGCCATCAAACCCACTTGCAAGCTTATCCTCCGGTACCTTCCGTCCCCTCCCCCCCCTCCCCCTTCCCCCCTACCCACCTCGCAACCCTTCTTATTCGCCTTCTTCTTTTTCTTCATCTCGATATCGCCCAACCTTTTCACGTCTATATATTCTAAAACCCACACACACGTCCTTTATAGCGCAACACAATAGCCACCGCTCCATATATATATTATATATATAGATAGACGTTCTCACGCTTCGTAGCTGCCACCGTGATACCAGATATAAAGTGAGCGAGAGCGATATATCAAAGCCGGGGAGTAAGAATACTCTTGATCGAAGGGTTACGAAAAAAAAAAAAAAAAAAAAGAAAAAAAAATCAATTTAGTTTGTAGGGTGAAGAACTAAAAAAAGGCGCTGCTAATTCCGTCGTCATCTTAAAATGCAAATAATTTATTAAGAAAGATTGGAGTTCCGATGATCCAAACTTCGTTTTAGCAACAAAAAAAAATCAATTTATTTCGTAGGACAAAAAAAAAAGGCGCTGCTTATTCCGTCGTAATTTTGAACTGCAAATAATTCAGTAACAAAAATTGAAGTACCAACGATCCAAGCTTCATTCTATCAAAAAAAAAAAAAAAAAAAAAATACTGACTCGTCTGAAAATCGTCCCAATGACTCCGTCCACCCAAATTTCCGGTGCATCGTGCGCCTATCCCCGAATTTCGCTACACGGAACTCGAGAACTCTGCGGCGAAACGAAATTAGAGCCTTGCTCGCTTTCGCCTCGCGCGAGGCTCGCCTTACTCGCCTTGCTCGCCGCATAGAGGCAAAGGCACAACCGGTGCACGAGATGAGCGGCTCAGAGAGGATCCACCCCCCCCCCCCCCCCTCGGGGGGGGGGGGGGGGGGTGGATCCAGGAGGCCGGAGGGGTACTGAAGGGGGCCGAGAGGGAGAGAGGAGAGAGATACAAGTGCGCGCATACGAACAAGTTGTTCGCTTGCCTCAAACCCGAGGCGGGCGGACTGTTCGACAAGGCGCCCTCTTGACTCTCTCCTCGCGGAAACAACCTCGTGCCAATCTAACTTGTCGCTTTCGCGAGGTCCTTACCGAGCCTCCCCCCTCTTCCTCCTCTTTGCGCCCCCCCTTCCCTCTCCTTCCACCTCGACCTGCCTCACTCCGCCTTCGCTGTTCCCTGGCTCGGCGCCCCCCCTTCTCCCTCCCCCCCTACCACCCGCCCTCCTCGCTGCGCCAGCTATAATACACGACCGAGGATCTTAAGCTCGGCGGGAGCTAATGTTTCGCGTCTCTCTCCGCGCGCTTCGTCGTCGTCGTCGTCGTTCGTATCGCGAGAGAGGAGGCAGTGCGCTTTCTTCCCGAGACAATCGATAAGCGCACTCGACTCGCGCGAATTTCCGGGCTTTTGCAAATTTTTGCAATTTTTGCGAAAACCCTGCAGCACCGTTATCAAGGATCAATTTATCGCGAGCCGAGAAAAAAAAATAGACAAGAAAAAAAGATATATGTACATAAAAAATATAAATGTCAATATACAGTCTCTTCTTTTTATCACCTTTTTCTTTAGTCCTTAAAAAAAAAAAGTCCTGCAGCGTTATCAAGGGTCAACTTATCGCGAGCCGAGAAAAAAAAATATAGACAAGAAAAAAAATATATAAATGTCAATATACAGTCTTTTCTCTTTATCACCTTTTTTTTTTGTCCGTGAGAAAAAAAAATCCTCGACGAGAAAAAAACGCGATCGCGATTAAATATTAACCGCGTTGACGTCGGGGATGGAAAATAATCGTAAATACGACCTCAAACGGTGAATCCACCTCGGTTGCCCCGGTTGCCTGGTTGCCTCGACGGTGGTTAAGCATCGTCGAGTAACCCTGTTTCGCGAGATTGCCAAGTCGCTATCTCCTCTCCTTCTCCCCCCGTCCCCCTTATTTCTCCTCGCGGTCCACCCCGGCTGACACGCTGCGGGCCCGGCGTGTATAAAGCGGCGCTCGACTCGACGTCGAGAGTTTCGCGGTTGCAGATACGGAGCTTCCGGCCGCGTTATTAAAATTTGCCCGGACTGTATCGGGCCGCTCCGCGTTTCTCCCCTCCCCCCCTCTCCCCTCTCCACGAGTCACACGGAGAGGATTTTCCGACTCTGCGATCAAATTCGCGTTTCCCTCGGCGCGACCTGACGCTAATTTCAAAGCGATTGCGCCGCGCGCGCCTCAAACGCACCTGCCGCGAGAGAGCCGAGCTCAGACGGAATCAGACGGAATCAGCAGTCGCATTATTGTTTCCGCGTCAGCGGCGGAGAGGATCAAGTAATATGAATATCTGAGATATGAAAGAGGGAAAAATGTAATAAATAAAAATTAGGGGAGTGAAATTGCTCGGTTTATGCGATTGACGAAAATTCGAATCGACTTCAGAATTAAAAAAAATAGTTCAACATTTTTTTTAATTCTTAGAATTAAAAAAAAAAAGTGGAACTATTTTTTTTTTAATTCTAAGAATTAAAAGAATTAGAATATTAAATTAGAAAGAAATTAGATAGAAGAATTAGAAGAATTTTTTTTAATTCTTAGAATTAAAAAAAAATTCAACATTTTTCAGTTTCTATTTTTTTAAGCTAAGTTTTGCATATTCTCGATCACCAAACGGAATCAGACGGAATCAGCAGTCTTATTAGTGTTTCCCTGTCAGCGGCAAAGAGGATCATAAATTGGAACTGAAGTATGAAAAAGAGGAAAATGTAATCAACAAAAATAAGAGCAAATAAATTTATCGATTTATGCTATCGACGAAAATGCGAATCGAATTTTTAAGAATTTTTGGAAAAAAAAATTAGGACCCTTTTTTTTAAGCCAAATTTTGCCAATTCTGGTGTAACCCTCGATCACGCAGCTCGAACTCACTTTATACGCGTGTCCGGATGCGATCGTCCGCGCCAATCTCGATGAATGAAACGAGTGAAGAGCGCAATCGATTCGTTCAAAGTTCGTTTTTAAAGCGATCCACTTGCAGCCTGTTATCGTTATCGCGAGCTTCAATGTACCCGCCAAAATCTATATATGCTACCCCTGCGCGATTATTCGCGATTTCACACCCAAAAAAAAAAAAAAAAAAAGCGAGAAACGATTTACGAACGAACCACAATCGACCGCCATAGAGAAATCACGCTCTGCAATTGGCTGATATCGCTTGCCGATGTTGTTTGCTTCACACCGCAATTTTATTCCGAAAAAAAATAAATATATATCTCCTTACCCGCGACACTCGACGTTGTGGATAGAGCGCATTATGGACACCTTCTCACACCTCCTGAACCGCCTTTTCGGCGCTCTCAGCGAAGTCGTCGCAGTCGCCGAATTATCATCCTGGCCCAAACGATTTTTTTTTTACATCAGCTACTTTACTCGCTACGTTAATTGCCAATTAGGTCGTCGCTCTGGTCTCGTCGAACCGACAGACGCAATGTGGGTGGCGATAATGTCTAATTATCGACACCGACTGACGACCTCCAATTAGTCGCAGCGGCGGCGACTAAACCAGAGTTGTCGATCTGCTCGGCACGAGTGAAAAAAGTTGGTGTAGAAAAAAAAAAAAAAAAAAAGTTGTTGACAGTCGCTGCGAACCCCAACGACGATTTCTCTGAGCGCGATCTGCACCTCGCTAATAATCATCACAATAACTCTCTCTCTGTCTCTGTCACTCTTTTTTCTTTCTCGCTTCCTCCTCTTCTCCTCGGAGATTTTATCGAAATGCACACACGCATCATATATAAAAAAAAAAAAATCATCCCCCTTGACAGCAAAACACACCCAACGACCCTATTTGTCTGTCTCACTCTCAATCATCCCCTCTCATCGCCTGAGCCTGATCTCCGATCTCTCTCGCTGAAAAATCTCCCATATCGACGAATCGCCACGTCCAGGAGATAAATTTTCGTGCACAGAAATGTCAAAGTGAGACCTGGAAAAGGGTGCGAAAAATCGGGCGATCTGATTGGTCGGCGTAAAATCGCAGCCAATCTGATTAGCTGTAGCCAAGAGCCACACTGAAAAAAATCAGTAGCGACTACCAATCATTGGTCACATCTACTAAAATATTGGTACCAGTTACTAAAATATTGGTAACTTTGACCAACGATTGGCAATCACTATTAATTTTTTTCAGTGCAATCAGACGTATTTTACCCTCATCCAGTTTTTCACCTCGACTTCACTGTGCAATATATCTCCTATATAACTATATATAAAAAAATATAAAAAAATCCCAATACACGAAAATCTATACACACACACATCGACCAGTCAAAGCAGGGACCACGTGATTATGTCTGAGCTGGGAACCACGATTTTGCATGGAGCACAAGTCCTCGACGCTCTCGAATCGACTCCGCAACGAAAAATACCCGCACTCGAATTTTTTTCCCTTCACCCTCTCCTCGCCCCCGAAGACACTTTCCTGGCCCCGATATTAACGCGACTCCGTCGACGCTGCAACGTTCGACGAGTTTTCGCCGATCGAAAAGTAATTAAGCGACGTTTAATGTTTAACGCGAGCGACCCTCGTCGCCTCCTCCTCCTCCTCCCCCTCCGGGAGGGAGGAGAGGGACGAGGAGGCAAAGAGGGGCGGCAAGGCGCGAGACTCTCCGGAGAACGTTATCGGCGAACGAACAGGCGCGTAACGCGCAGACTCGACGAGTTCGTCCGCCGCGGCGGACGAACGATGAATAATCAAGGGCTTCGCCTCTCGAGAATACAACGGCGTTCCCGGTTGTATAACCCGGACGGAAAACGTGACGTGACGAACCGACGAGAGCATTTTTTTTCGTAACCTGTTGTCGAGTTTTTTTTTTTTTGCTTCCTCATAGAGAAAGCTTTTTTTTTTTTTTTTTTTTTTTTTTTTTTTTTTTTTTTTTTTTTTTTTTTCATAAACTTCCGACCGAGACGAGACACGTGCGAGCTTTTCCGGTTTTGCGAATATCGTCCGGCAGCGTCGGCCTCCTCAGTCGGTATAACAGCGACGGAGGAGCCTCGAAAAAAAAAAAAAAAAATGGAATGTTCGAACGTGACTGGGAATAACGAGTCGTGGAAGGAAAATCGAGCGAGCGATGAACGGAATGGGGTTTGGGGAGGGGGGAGGGGTGCAGATATCAAGCTGTCTTTGAGAAAGAGAAATGAGAAACCGGGCGAGCACATTTCTCGATACGGGCTCCGTAGTATATTCCAAAGTGGGGAAAACGCCGGTGACTGACAAGTCAGACACTCCCTCTGAGAGTCGTTTGACGTCGGGACGAGAATTTTTTCATTTCGAATCGCGTCGCGTAGAATTGCGTAACTGATCGTGTAAAAGTCGAGCACTTCGGATTTATATTAAAATCAGTCAGGTTTGAAAAAAATTAATATTCCATCAGACTAAAAAAATTGGAAAGTCACGAGAAAGTTTTGTCGCTCAATCGAAATTTTATAAATTTACGTATAGAGCCGGAACAGGAAATTCAGACAAATTCAGACAAAAAAACAAATCAGATTCCCCGAAATAATTATGAAGTACATGAATATAATTTTGTCACCAAATCGAAATTTTATAAATTTACGTGTAGCCCGAAACAAATTCCGGGCGACCTCACCGCGTCACCTCGATCGCTCTATCGAAGCCTCGCGCGTCTCAGGTCACCTCGGGCGCGAAGAAAAGGGACCTCGGCGGTCCGGCGATATCGCTCCGTACAAAACGGGCGGGAACCCAGCGAGCATCGCGAACGTTTTGAATGGCTCGGCGCGTCGCCACCAAGAAAACCGATTTATCTCTGCCGCGCGTCCCAAGAACCGCGGGACAAGTGGGACGACGTCGCCGGGACAGCTGAGAGTAAAAAGGAACAGCTTTATTCACGTGACTCACATCGATGTCCTTCGACTCCGACGCACCACTCCACTCCACCCAAATTTTTTTTAGACATTTTTTTTTTACGGACGCTGAACTTTTTTAGACATTTTTTTTTTGCGGACGCTGCGAAAAAACGTTCTCCGGAAATCGTCGCCGAAGCTCTAAACGATTTTACATAGAGAAAAAAATAGAAAAAATCCTAAAAAAAAGAATCCCTTCCAAAAACCCGCGGAGTCGATTTTTGAGCGACGCCTCCATGCCATCAGCCAATAGGCGAGTCCCCACTCTTCGAATTCTCCACGAGGCCCTGGTCATCGAAAAAAAAAAAAAAAAAAATTGCCACCTGTGTTGGCTTCCCGGACAAGAGTGGAAAAAATATTGGAATCGATATATGGATTAATCGGTCAGCGATCAGCTGAATTTTTCCGACTTGTTGGGACTGCCGATTGCGGGTTTATAATTTTTTGTATAGCTGCGCAATCGGCTTTCACGCTCGGCGATAAGTCTAAAAGTTGTCTCGACGAAAGTGCGAAAATTTCGTCGCTTTCCTCCTGATGACCATTTTTTTGCCATCGTTAAAACTCGATGAGTCGAATCAGAACTCGATTCGATTGATTCTCGAACTCGATTCGAGTGTAGAAAAAAAAATTGTCGAAACAGGTTAATAATTTAGTCTGTTTCAATAATTTTTAGAATTTCTTACAATTTTTTAGAAAAATTGTCGAAACAGGTTAATGATTTAGTCCGTTTCAATAAGTTTTTACAATTTTTTCCACTGACGCGAATATATTTATGAAATAAAATAAATCACCGTATGAAATATATATGAATTTTTTTATCTTGCTATTTATGGGACTTGAACGGCTTTTAAGGTCGTTTAGTTAGTTAGGCAGCATCGACGACGAATCTCCGAGCAGCCGAAAAATTCAGCGGATCGACAATTACTGATTTAATTATAATCGCATTCGCAGCCACTTTTTCACCTTTATAAATATACTCTGTACCATTATCGTTATATTATATCTACATATCCGTGCCTAGATTTACCTGTTATTTATCTATACTACATAAGCAGCTAATGTGCTTCGCTTTTTGGAAACGCTGTACCGGCTTTTAAAAACGTTGAGCGTTAAAGAAAAATAGAGAAAAAAAAAATATATGGGAACCGTAGTTGCGCGCCTTTGATAGTGGAGAATAGATAAAGAGTGAGTACTCGCCGCGAGCTAAGCTTAGGCTAAGTTCGCATTTGCTTTGCGTACACTCGAACTTTCGTGTCTCTCAAGTCGCAAAGATATTTCCAATTTTATTGCTGATTATTAATCAATGTATTTACAGACAAAAATGCGACGACCAAGTGGAAATTATATTTAAAACAATTTTTGTTTTAATGTCAACTCATTATCTGTGTCCCTTATTTTTATTCAGCTATAAATATAGACACAATTAATAACAAAAAATGACCCACAATTGTGCAAAAAAAAACACCAAATAATTTTCGTGCCAAGTTTCATTTTTTTTTAAATATCCAATTTTTTTTTTTTAATTTCCAGTTTATCGCCTTGTTTTTTTCGTTCCTCGAGGCGCGAAAATTTCGACGAATAAAAAACGCGACGCGATCCGTAATGCAAAAGCGATGATATTTTCGCAAATCGCCGCGGGAACATTTAACGATGGTTCCGACCAACGGTTGCAACGTGTCGCATCCCAGAACGAAAAAAAAATATATATATAAACGCGAAACGTTTTCAGTATCCGGGCGTATCGACTCCGAGAATATGGACCATATAATGTCGTCGTTCGGGGCGTTATGTGCATAGGTGCCGATAGCTCTGTTGGCCTATCTCGCCGGCCTATAACGTCCACATATATCTATATACAAATATAGTCGAGCGCACCTCGGGGGCCATTTTCACATTTCGCACTCCTAGGCGCCGAACGTATACACAGGTCGACATCGTCGTTCGACGTCGACCAACGACGACACGGGAATTTCGCAATTTCTCCCTCCTGTCATTTGCCATAAGCCGTAAAACTTTGAAAACACCTCCGATACGCCAATAAACCGAGTCTACGACGTTTCGATGAAATTCCCCGTTTTCCTCGCCGTGAAATTCGCACTTATATACCTATTTTTTATTTTTTTTGTCATTAGGTCGTTCGCGAAAAAAAATGACGTAAAAAGGGGACCAAAAAATTATTCGTGCAGTGTAAGAAATTTCATCTGTCAAAATAAAAAGGTTCTGCTCTGTTGTATTTTTTTTCTTTTTTTTTCGTCATTATTAGCGAAAAAAACATTGACATAAAAAATGAACCAAAAAATTATTCGTGCAACGTAAGAAATTTCATCTGTCAAAATAAAAAGATTCTGTTCTGTATTTTTTTTTCTTTTTTTTTCGTCATTATTAGCGAAAAAAACATTGACATAAAGTGAACGAAAAAATTATTCGTTCGACGTCAGAAATTTGAACCTGTCTGCCAAAATAAAAAAGTGTTGAATTTTTTTTTATTTTAGTGAAAATTTTCGGAGCTAAATTCTCGCGGTTCAAATTTTTTTTATTTTAGTGAAAATTTTCGGAGCTAAATTCTCGCGGTTCAAATTTTTTTTATTTTAGTGAAAATTTTCGGAGCTAAATTCTCGCGGTTCAAATTTTTTTTTATTTTAGTGAAAATTTTCGGAGCTAAATTCTCGCGGTTCAAATTTTTTTTATCAGTACACAAAACTGGTCCATCGTCGGAGCGGCGGTAAAATGACTGCGCGAGTCTCGCGCGAGGCAGGAGAAAAGGGGGGGAGGGAGGGGTCCGAGAGTGTGTTCACCTGTTGCGGGTGACTCGCTTCTCGCGCGCCACGTACGCGTTATATTCCCAAGCGCGTTGGGTCCGCCGCTACCTCCGCTTGCAGAGCGAGCGCCGTTATCTCCGCGGCACAAAACGAGGCCTCGATGGTCTCGACAGATTTGCCGCGCGACGCGCTCGGAAATTCCCATCGCGAAATTCCCGTCGCGTTGTCTTTTTCCCAGCGAACTTCAGCCAACCAACATTTCTATTTTTTTCTTTTTACAACCTCAGCCAAAGAAAGTGTCAACAGTTTTGTATTTTATCGCCACTTCAGAGTTGGCGTCACGTCAACTTTTTCCGTCCCTCAGACAAAACGATACCACTTCAAGTCTCGGCGACTCCTCTCGAGCGAATTTCCGGCGCCCTCGTTGCGTCTGGATTCAAAGTTGGCAGCGCCACTGAAAAAAAAAAAAAAAAAAAAAAAAGTTTTCACGATTCGCGTTTTGTGTCGCGAATAACGAGTCGGGACTTTTTTGTCCTACGTTTATTTTATTATTATTATTTTTTTTTTTTAATTTTTTTTTACTTAAGAAAACTTGGAAAGGTGTAACTTGGCCGTTTCTGATTTTGTCCCACATTACATCGCTAATGGTCGATACTACAGAGCTAAATGGTCGATAAAAAAAAAACGTCGAGAGTAAAAAAAAAAAAAAGCGACAGCGAGCCACGAGACGCGTCGAGTGTGCGCGCTGCAGATGCATTTATATTCGGATGCGCTCTTACTTGTGTGCCCCTCAACGCAACTCCGCAAGCCTCGAATGGCGAGAAAAAAAAACCACAATGTTGCAGTGCGTGTGATTGCGGGCACTCATGTAAGACCACGTACCGGAAAAAATATATATATAATTTTATTATATATATCCATATATTCCTCTACGTTTATAAGACGCGTTATCGAGGCTTCTGAGCTGCGTTGTTACTATTTATTTACATGGTTATCCACTGTCCGTTTTTTTTCGATACGTAACATTTAAATTATCATTATTATATGTGTATGTGGATATTGTGTGTTCGCGATTCGGTCGAACTGCGAAGTGTTGTTCGTGCTTTCCTCGTTGCGCTTTTTTTATTGTCCCGGAGATTCACTATTTTTTTTACCCCTGTAATTTTTTTTTTTTTTAACCACAATCTTCGACACAGACGTAGTGTATAGAATTTAGAATTTAATGCTGTGTGTGTCCGTCTCGAGGCTAACAGCACGCGTCACTTTCGCTCGACTCTCGTCCGCACATTCGTCACACATGTTTAATTGGGTGTTTCAAAAAAAAAAAAAAAAAAAATACAACGCTTTTTACGTTACGTACTTAAACGTCAGGCGTGTCCGAGTGCGTCGGACGCGTCGAGCTCTCCTCTGTGGCAGCGGAAAAAAAAAAAAAAAAAAAAAAAAAAAAAAAAAAATCGTATAATCCAAAACAACTTTGATATAATCGTAAAAAAAAACAATTGATTCAAATTGATCTAATTATAAAAAAATGCGTGTGCAAAATTCCTCTGAAATGATCAAATTTGCTACAGTCGAACGTGTATAATCCAAAACAGCTTTGATATAATCGTTAAAAAAATTGATTCAAATTGATCTAATTAAAAAAAATGCGTGTGCAAAATTCCTCTGAAATGATCGAATTTGCTACAGTCGAACGTGCGTTATTGATGTATCGGATAACGGATACGCTGAAGGGTCAGTCGGTTAGTTGGGGGGGGTGGGGTGGGTGGGGGGGGGGGGGGGGGGGGAGTGATAGTGATCGGACACGTCGAACGCGTTTTCCGCTGCCACATTGACGAGCCGCTGCCTCCGCCGTCGCCACTGCCGCTGCTGCTGCTGCTGCTGCTGCCTATGTCGCCGCCGCCGTCGCTGCTGCCGCCGCCGATGCCGCTGCTGCCGCTGTCGCTGCTTTAGCCGCCGCCGCACTCGGACCGCACGCGGAACCGTCGAGCGACCCGCGGCTATCGACGAATGCACACCGCCACCGTCCGTGTCGTGTATTTTCCAATGCACAAGCAAAATTACACACAATCGCATATATATAGACACACACAATCGCATATATATATAGACACACACATATAGCTATACATACACATATATAGCACACATGGTCGACCGACGCCGAATTCCCACAGGAATATTTCACATGTACGAATTTGCCCCGATTAAATCCTCACCGCGTGCCATTCAGAAACTGATGCGCTGATATACCCCTGAAATCTCCACCAATCCCCTAACACCTACCTCAACCCCCACCCCTTTCCTCCCTCAACCGCTTTCCTCGTCACCACCAATGCCGTCGCCTCCCCGAAAACGATAATAATAATTGTCATCACCGTTTATGGTTGTAGCATGTTTTGTTTCGTCGTCTCTCGTCGTCGTTTTATCGTCTGGATTTTTATTCTTTCACATTGCGTCTGTTTTCACGACTGTATTATATTATACGTAATTACAGGTTAATCGTATGAGGATTTTTTTTTTCAAGCACTGCGGACTCTGCATGAGTGGAACGACGACTCAGGGCCAGCGACGATTGTCTGCACCGTTTTTTTTAAATTAATTTTGAATTTTTTTTTTTTTTTTTTTTTTTGATTTTTGAAAAGTCGCTGACTCGATCGGTTGGTAAATGTCGATCGAGGACCCTGAGCGATGAGCTGCGAATGAGTGGCATGCGTTTTGCGTATATTTTTGCTTCCAGTTAGACGTGGAAACTCGCTTCTGTCTCGGAAAATCGATGAGTGAAAAATAATTTCATTAAACCGAGAAACAGAACCAAAAAATATTGAAAAAAAAAATATCAACGAACAAAATTCAGTGACTACGAAAAAAAATTCAGTGAAAATTCAGTGTCACGTCAGCAGTTGCATTCAGAGAGTTGCATCGCGAAAATCGCTCTGCCGGAAAAACGAGAGATACCGGAAAAATCGATTCTGCTCGTCTTTCATAAATTTATTGAAAAAAAAAAAAAAGGTGATACGCGAGATGTCAAATTCTCTGTCACTGGATTTTTCTATCTCGGAGAAAAAAAAGGGAGCTTTTGTCGCGAGACAAAAACGAGAATAACGTCGAGCTGTCAATCTCGCAGCAAATCCGGAGCAGGGAGGAGGGGAGGGGAGGGAGGGAGGGAGAGGGGAGAGTGGGGACAAGGCAATCCCTAAGACAGGAGATTCGCAACGGTGACGACGAAGCTCGGGCGACGTCCGGTCGACGCCGGTGGCGCCGCTGCTGTCCGCCTATCCCGTCCCATGATTTTCGCAATTTTACGTGAGATTGCATCCGGCATCTGCACCGGCTTCGTCCTCGACGTCGAAGTCATCGTCGTCGTCGTCGTCGGCGTCGAGGAGACGGAGACTTCCGCAGCTCGCGGATGCAGTTTTTAACAATTCGCGTCGGACGCGTCGCCAGGAAACCGGAGACTATCAGAGACCTTGAAGATAATGTCGGGAAAAGACGGAGCGAGATTTTTCCAAACCTGGAAAAATTCTGTATCGGATATTTTGAGAGAAAAGCAATAAATAAGAGAAATAAGAGACTGCAGCGAGTTTCCTTTTAGATCAATTTTTCTTTTGGAGCAATTTTTATTATGTTATTATTTAGGAAAATAATATATGCATATATGTATACATATTATGATATGATATGTGTGATATATGGAAATGCATGAGCATGTATTTTTTGAATTGCTGTTTCGATGCGTTGGGTCTTAATGAAATTTTTTACTTGGTAGCTCGATCTGGTGCTCAACTCGGAGGAGGGCGGCGATTTGTCCGACTTCATCACGAACGGAGAGTGGTATCTCATCGGTGAGTTTTCAACTTCCCGATTACGTTTTTCCCGAGTAACGTTTTTCCGTATTTGAGAGGAGAAGAGGAGAGGAGAATTTTTTAAGGGAACAATTTTATATATTTGAGGGTTCGACTTTAAAATTCTGTGAAAAATTGAAAAATCGATGTGCCACATCCAACCTTGCAGCATTCTCTCCTCCAAAGACTTTTCTTTCGAACGGAAAAAGAAAATCCAAATTCCCTCCATCCAAAAAAAAAATAACCTCGATTTTAGTGAAGTGACGAAATTTCGAAGCAAGCGAAAAAAAATTCGCGTTTTTCTCCTCTGATTTTTTATTTTTGGGGCAATGTTTTTTTCTCGCGAAAATTGCAAGGAAAAAAATTATTAAACTCCGCGTTTATTTAGAGCGACCGTCGAAGCGTAATTTCTTTTTATTTTTTTTTTTTTTCACCTTCATTGATCAAAGTGACGAGCAGACGTCGTCGCAGACGCTGCCGTTTATTGCAGCTTTCTCGCCTTCTCGGTTGCTCCGCGACGATTTAACGACGGCGACGCGACGTCAGCCTCTACGATATCGAAGGGACGACACCAATCGTCGTCCCTTCGATCGTCACTCGGCGATTCGACGCAAACGCCACTCACGGCCGACTTATTTTTCTTCCTCCCTCGTTTCGCCCAAACTGCGTATACAGGACACTCCAGGACTGGATCGACTGGGTCGTGACACCCGCATTGAATATTTTTTTTTTATTACCAAGTCGCGCGGCGATATGAAAGAAAAAAAAAAAATCGCCGCGATTTTTTTTCGCGAAACCGGACAAAGCGCCTGTTCTGAATATTTTCCATTTTTTTCATTTCGGCCTCTGCCCGCCGGGCAATAAAACCGCGATCTGCGTTTTCTCATCGACACCGAATCGACGGCGCATATTCGACAGTTGGATGTTTGCCGAAAGGGATGTTTTTTTTTCGGTCCTGTTCATTCCAAAATTCTCGTTTTCCTGCAAAGTATTCGCTAGGATTTTCATTTTTTTCGCTACGTTTCGTTTGGTTATTAGTATTTTTGCTTTTGGTAGAATAATTTAAAAGCAAAATCAATAAAGGAAAAAAAAAAACGTTGCAAAAACGTTGTTTTTCCGAAAAGTATTCGCTGGGATTTTTTTCGCCAGGTTTCTTTTAGCTATTAACATTTTTGCTTTTGGTAGAATAATTTAAAATCAAAAGGAAAAAAAAATTGAAAAAAAATACGACGCTCCGACCCCGAGCGACTTGACCTAGAAATCCCTGTATATATTGCTCGCTCGACGTAGCAATCGCGTCGCTTCGACCGTAACGTCGTTCCAGTCGCTTCGGACGAAACTAGGGTTGCTGAAATTCGCGACGTCCCAAAACGAGACGACCCGCCTCGTCGAACGTCTCTCCTCCCTCTAAACTCGCCCCGCGAAAATACCATATCCGATAATTCGTTTCGTCCCCCTCCCCCTCCCCCTCCTCAATCTTAGAGGGGAGAAAACGCAGGGACACCGAGTGGAATGAATTGATATAATAAATTTGCGAATAATCTGATTGCCACTGGGAATATAGACCCCGGAGGGGGTTTCGTAAAAACGTAGGAAGAAACGATAACAATCTCGGCAGCCCAGTTTAATTTTCCCGCTCCATCAACGTTGCATCCATCATTTTTTGACATCCAAAAAAAAATTGTGTACATTTGTTTTGTCGGTTCAGCCACTTTTTCGCGTGAACAATTACGAGTGCGATAAATCTCAAAAAACAGCTGTGTTTGGACAAAGTGGTTTAACCGATGTACAAAGGTATTGTTATATACGTAAAGAAAACTTAAAGCTCTCGTCGAATGCGTTTTTTTTTTCAGGAATGCCGGGCAAGAAAAACACGATTAATTATCAGTGTTGTCCGGAGCCTTACGTGGACGTTACCTTCACGATACAGATCCGCAGGCGGACGCTGTACTATTTCTTCAATCTCATCGTGCCGTGCGTCCTCATATCGAGTATGGCGCTGCTCGGCTTCACCCTGCCACCCGATTCCGGCGAGAAGCTCACCTTAGGTAAAGTAACCCGGCTCTGCACGTTTACGCCTGAAAAATACGATATATCTGCCTAATGACCCGTTGGCCCCTTAAACACTCTTTCCCCTACATTTACATTTGCCAGAAAAAAGTATAAATCGAAAATAAATGTTATTACTCTAATTTTACTAGGTCTATAAATTACAAAAAAAAAAATAGATCATGAAGAAGACGAAAAAAAAAAAAAATTTGATTATACTTTTTTCGTGCAATTTTATCATCTGCCCCGTGATGTGTAATTACCCTTTCAGGCTCCTCACAAAAACCGTCACTATTCCGGAATAAATCCAACCACCGAGTATATAGCATAAACCGTAACACACACCCCTCTGTGTAAACTATTAATTAATGACTGCCTCGAAAGTTTCATCTTCCAGCACACACCTCACGTAGTATTAATTATCACTACTACTATTACTACTACTAAAACTACTACCACTACTACTGCTACTACTACTACTACTACTAGTATTATATTTGCTGTCTTCTCCGTTAATTTCCTTTCGTTTCTCGAAAACTGCGTTGAATCTAAAGTATAACAAAAACCAAAAAAAAAAAACAGTATGAAAAAATGAAGCTAAGAACGATGATATAATCAAAGCCTTGTTAATTAAAATAATTATTATAAATACGGTTAGGTCGTCACGTGTGAATGTCAGTGCGAATGAGGCGTGTGTGATGTCATCATGGACATCCTGATGTCCTTGCTGAATGGCTCGGATGTTCCGCAAACGTTCCCATTTCCTTCCTCACAGATTTTTATCCGCAAAAATAGTCGAACGATCCGTGCGCGAAAAATACTGAACCAGACGAACGGGTCTAGCGAAATCCGTATCGAGAACCTGTTCGGGGGAAGGGTAACGTGGACGGACGTAAAACCATTGAGGCAAATGCACCGTGAACGTATCGACCTAAGTACCAAGTTTGTCCGGAGGGTAGCAGTGTAGGCGAAAGGGGGTTGGCTGAGGGTGGGCGTCAGTCTCGTATGTTTACCGAGCATGCACGAATCCTGGTTTGGAAGGGGGGTACACCCGTTATACACGCACATAAAAGCTCCACTCAACGTTCACGGAGAACATGTCCACTTCCAACCGCGCGGCGCTTACGAGAGCTTCGATTCGCGACACACACAGAGACACGTTTTTGCAAAAATACATTTTCGTATGTAAATACATTGACACAGGGGTAAAGTGTACTCCAGCTTATTCCAACGCGCGGTTCGATTCTTGTCCAATACGCCTGAATAAATATACGTGCACTATATGACATAGGACATCCCAACTTGAATCGACAGATTTCAAGCCTGTAATATTTTTTTTTTTCACTCGTGTTACTAAAAAATAATTGATTCGACTTCGGATCGTGCTTAAAAAATCAGACTAGTCAGAAAAAAGTAAAGCTATGTATAGTGTTTCAAGGGAAATGAGGGCCTGTATTTTGTTATTTTCAAGCCTATATTTTGTAATTTTTTTTTCACTCGTGTTACTAAAAAATAATTGATTCGACTTCGGATCGTGCTTCAAAAATCAGAGTAGTCAGAAAAAATTATAGCTGTGTATAGTGCTTTAAGGGAGATGAGGGGGATGATTACCTGTCTATTTGAGGCGGAATGCCCTATGAAACCCACAGTTATCCATACGCGTTGTGGAAAACTGGTATATAGAACATGCATCGAACACGTAAGCGAGAATGATGGATTTCCGATGGCTCCTGTTCCTGGTGTGCGCACCCCTTTTCCAAGCCGATGGCAGCGCGTGATCCCTCCCCCCTCACCACCCCCTTTACGCTCTTGTGGGTACACGGTACGTTCGCTCGTTCCACCTCGCGAGATTCGGGTCGTATCGCGTCGTAAAAGACGCGGAAGAAGATGCAGCTCAAAACATGTTTTGGCCCCCCCGGGCATTTTACCCTCGCGAAACCAGAACCAAACCCACCTGTACCGCAGGATACGTTTGCGGAGACATCCGAGCGCGGAAAGTTTGCCTTGTGTACCTTGGAGCGTGTGCTATTTGAATTTCAACGATCCGCGGTTTGCACGTAGCTGAGGTGCCTGATGACGCTCGGCGATGATAGCATCTTGATGCCGGATACGTGATCAGGTGAAGATGGATAAACGCCGTCGATTGTGTCGCTTTACGGATGTTCGATAGGAATGTTGCTCAATCGAAGGTTGGGATATTTGTGGTTGAGTAGTTGGAACCTTCTGAAAGGTATCCTAGGTTTAGGGTCTGTTTCCTGAGCTCTCGTTTTGGACGTATCTTGGATAGTGTTGCGATAGGTCCTAACACTTGAATTGATTTACTTCGACACTTGTACACAAACATTGTATTCCCAGTTAAGGTGATTTTAGGCAGGTTCTATGATTCAAACAAGGAATATTTATTCGGTCTTAAAGTAGAGGCAGAGCATCCATTCGGGGCGAGTGTCGAAAGTTCCTCTAGCAATCATCATTTTTCACATGTCTTGCGACGCGTTATTGAATCTCGTAGCACGAGGAAGATTCCATTGACAAAAAAGACCATTCGACCATCCCTACGATCCAAGGAACGAGCTTCCGCTAAGGTCCGAGAGAAAGCAAAGCGGCAACAGCAGCTCCTTTCTCCCCCAACTTGCTTTGTCGTCCATTTGGCATTCTTCATTCATGTCGCTTTCCTTCTGCTCAGACTCAGGACGACTTCGTACTTCCTGCTGATTTTTCGCCGTCGTTGACGCTCATCTTTTCAGTCGTCGCGACGTTCTTTAGCTCTCTTCAGGGTTTTTTTTTCGACATAACGCAACTGTTTCATCGTTGCTGGAGTCCTGACAGCAGGAAAGATTGTATTCTCGTTTGGTGCGAAGGGAAATCGTGGTCAAAGGATAAAAAGGTTATTACTTTCTTTGTGTCGTCGTTGCTGGAGAAGGTTAGTTGGCTTAACCGTCGCTATGCGGTCCCTAACCGAGCTCACGGTGATTTGCAGCCATTGGTTTCAAGAGTTTACTCGTTGCTTGTTTTGCCGGATCTATGTGCAGACCCAGCGCGGTGTACGTGACCAACCCGCACGCGGCTTAACTCAATCTCTCCGCAGTGAGTTAATCCCACGCGACAAGACCCACCGATGGCATCAAACTATCCGTCGCAACTAACCGCCTATGGCATAGCTGAGGAACTCTGAACAAATGATTTGTCGAAATGTAGGCGGTGTTATTTTTGGGGTAATTTGGCCTCAATTCATATCACTTTGGAAGGAGTAACAAATGAACAATGGTGAAGTAATAAAAAAGAACTCTCCCTCAGTGGAAATTCAGATGCGTGGGATTGCAATCATATTCGTGAAAGTGTATCTTTTGCATTCAACAGTTGCATTGCAAACACTCAAATTAATATCACCGTTTCCTTTGTAGGGATAATTGTAGGTAACATGGGAAAGGTT
This sequence comes from Itoplectis maculator, assembly GCA_964034905.1. Classification (NCBI taxonomy): domain Eukaryota; kingdom Metazoa; phylum Arthropoda; class Insecta; order Hymenoptera; family Ichneumonidae; genus Itoplectis; species Itoplectis maculator. The sequence goes on from OZ035863.1 coordinate 9,018,734, forward strand.
TCTTCCTGGATTTATATGCATAGCCAAAGGGGACATTTCGTTAGTGTTGAATAGGTCGAAAGGCAAAGGCACTCGAAACTCAGTTATCACGGTTTGAAACGTTCAGCATTTCTGCTTGATTTTCATATCGTGGCAAAACAAGAGTCGACCACAGAGAAAGGTAGGTTGAAAATCTTAAAAAATTCCATACGACCCTTTTGATCATTCTCTCAATCTCCAAAAACATCCTGATGATTTTTCTCAAGACACTCATATCTAAAAGAAATGTGTGTAATTCCCATGAAGCCGCAGAAAAAAATCGCGACTTCAGTATTGTCGGTCTTTCGCCACTTCGGGATATGAAATTGTCTCGCGTGTTTTTTTTTCACCCTGCGGCTTTTCATGCCGAGCGAAGGACGGCGCTAAAAACGGTCGGATCGGCGGCCCATGCAACAACGTGTACATTAGCGAATGAATCTGGTCGAACCGAGCATTCGAGGTACATATCTATCCGAGGGCTGAAAGTACAGAACCTGTTCACACACAGCACATGGCAAGCGAGGGTAGCTCTCCAGCAGTTGAAAAGGTCAGACATTCGTTTGATACATGCGACACGTATATACATACAGACTATGCAACACTCGCTACATGGCATTTCTCGTGGCACGTACACAGTGTATTTCAGATAGAGATAGATGTTGCGATAGCAGTCGGGAATAGGGGGAAACAGAAGAACAAACACACATGCGGAAAAGCTTCGAGTCGCGTGTACGCGATGGCAGAAACCCTATCGAGCATCCCCGGCGAACCTGTAAATCCCGGATGGACAAATGGCGGAGCTGTGGGTCAAAAAATGTGCCTTTCGTTTTCGCTCGCGTTTGCTCTTTCTCGTCGCCTTGTTTAGATTGTTCAGTTCGTTCGGATCGTTGGGTCGGAGACCTCAGCGCGAGCCAACGCTTTGGGAACTGGGTTTTCGTTTATTTACACCACATCCGTTGCGAGAAATTCCGTCAACGTGCGCTCTGTTCGCACATTGGCTCTGCGAGAAATGATTTCCATGTCTGGATTATCACCAGAATTCGTCTTTTTGGACTTAGATGTCTTCAACTCTTGGAAGATGCAAGCGAAGAGTCATTGTTGCAGGTTGCACATGTTGGTCCTATCAATCCTTTCATTTCCAACGAGTTCTGCTGATAAAACACAACCGCACGAACAGTGCATCGATTTACAGGGTCTTCATTGTGTTTCGTAGCCTGAACCGAGGCCTGTCGTAAACATTGACAGGCTGTGAATCAGGTACATCGAAGTTACGGATGCAGGCATAAATTGGATTGCCAGCGTGCCATTCGCGGTTCTACGCCATGCTCCGCTACTGAGAGGCTTGCATATGTCCTTGCTTACAGTCATAAGTACGAAACGCCATATCCTGTTTCCCAGTGCGATATCAGTTCACGTGGCTGCGATAACCCAGCGGTATGGTTATACATCTGCGAGTGTGCTTGCTGGTTTCCGGCTCGTGTTTCGTAATTGGCTGCCGAGCCAATTAGATTACCACGTGACCACGTGGAAACGGTTGGTAACGCTGAGGGAAAGCCCTTGTGCCAACTGTGTAGCTGTGTGTCTCGCGCTTTTCGTGCGATTTCGCCAACTTTGTCGACGGGGGTGTCGAGCATTACCGGCTGGTAACCGCACCTGTTATTTCTACAGGCAGCCCCATGCATCGCTGTTTAAACGCTGTGTTGGCATTGCGGTACGTAGCTTCCGCGAATAATCACGGCTCACTTGGCGCACAAAATCGGAAGGTGGTGAAATTCGCCAGAACCCTTCGCGAAACCGTCAATTCCGTCGAATCGATTATTCACGCTCTGATGGGCGTCTGAGGGGCATCGTTATTGACAATCAAATACAGCGTGAAGAGCACCCCTGATAGTTCGCTTCGGTCGAGTCCCCTTTAGGATTCTCTTATGTTGGTTTAGCCCCATAGCCTATAGTAGGGCTTCAAAATGCTCCGTGGAAATTCAAAACAGTGCCTTTTTTCATCTGTGGACAGTGTCCAAATGACTAAGAATCAGATTAAAAGGTTTTCAGAGCTCTCAAACCCAAAATTCCTGAGTTTAAAGTGCGAATAATTGTACACCCCACGGTTTTTCGTATTCTTTGCCTACGGAGGACTTATCCGGTGTGCCGCGCGCGTTCACTCGCAACTTTCTTCCGGCGGAACCGGAGGCAGCTTCTTCCTGCACTTTCATTGGCCCGCAGTCCAAGTTTAAACGCAGAACCTGCGGCGTCGTATATACGTATATATATCTTCTCGTCGACTGGGCTCCGAAGAACTTGTATTCACATCGAGGTTGACTGCCGTGAGCTCCATCGAGAGTTTCTCCTCGAGCTCGTCTATATTAATGAAATTCCCATGTTATTAACGAGCCCGCTAAGTCTCTACGGAAGACGGCTACGCTACGGTTCGCGCTGCGTGTGTGCGTAGTAGTCCTGCGCCTGGGACCTGCTTAAATAGTGAACCATTATTACGCCGACGGAATTATCCGGCAGTGACTATTCATGAGATACGTTGATACGGCGAAACCATTCAATTATGGCTATTTCTCCGTAATCCCATTTCAGTGCCGGATTATCTGCCAATAATACTCTTCCTCCGAAGGATCGAATCGGTTTACGGAGAGCCTCTTCTTGCGTAAAGGGTATGCCTTATCGATTGAGCATCAAAGTTGCAACGTTTGAATGCGGTTCATTTTTCTGGTTTGGCTTCAAAGCCTCGAAACTTGATCTCAAATGACAGACATTAGCCTCCAAAAGCCCTAACACCCTAAAGAATGTGCCTTACCGATTCATCATCAAAGTTGCAACATTTGAATGCAGTTCACTTTTCTGGTTTGTCTTCAAAGCCTCGAAACTTGATCTCACATGACAGACATTAGCCTCCAAAAGCCCTGAAACGTCTACCATAGCCCTGACCAGCCCCATACTAGGATTTACATGGTCAGGGTCTTAAAATAGGGCTACTGCCGTCAAGATCCGCATCTGGGATTATTGACAGGTTTCTCTATGCGCGAAATTGCATCGTTGGATACACACATGAAAGGGGAGGAATCCGCGAGTGTTGGACGCAGTCAAAGAGACGATGGTCATGCGTCAGTGGAGGCGAAACCTGATTGGATATTACCATGACAAAGGGCAATTGCGCAGCAGCAGCAGCATCCATCTTTCCGCGAGGGCTCAACCCGTGAATTCGCAATGTCTTTACTCCGTTGGCGGCGACCACACAGGACTCCGTGATTAGTACGCGCATCCGCGTTTAGGGGAAACTTTGCGCATACAAGCCACTCGACAAATTAACTTAGCCGAGGCCTAACTCCACTCTCGGGCTGCTGCCTCGAGAGACTTCCCTGCGGGAGCCCCGCACCATACGTGATGCGCATATATTGCGTAAGATACACGAAGTGACATCACGTGCAGCTCTTGAGAGGAGGGCGAGTGCATGACAGTTATTTACGATCTGTCATTCGGCTGACCTGACAAATTCTGTGCTCGAATTTGTATTCTTCTGGTCCTATCAGTGTAATAGCTGCTATTCTGTATCTTCTGGTTCACTTAAAAAAAAAAAGACTGATCGATCCATGCAAACGGATTTAGATTCTGATTGCCCTTCGTTGCCTGTCAACCAACAATCGCACCAACTTCAGTCCGCCTTTCGAAAGTGGCCGAAAAAAGTAGGGCGGATTTATAAGCAGAACGAGCGCAGCGACGAAATTGCGTTTCGCGCAACTTCCGTCAGAAAAGACTACTCGCTTCCGCGAAATTTCCATCGAAGCTGGCTCCAATGCGCGCGCGGAATATTCGCACGCGCGAGGAACGCAGAGCCCAGTGGTATCAACTTATTGGAAATTTAAATGACCCAGTTGCAGCGATGCGTCGTTTCCATGAAGGCCGCAGGATGTCCATCAGTGGTCGGACCGGACACGTTAACGTTATTGCCGCTGTGTATATAGTTCATATCCCCCGAAAGTACCGACGTGTTCCGGAACTTTGGCATTAGCCACCGTCGACTCAACCGTTTTCAACGTTACTCAATGTCCAAACGAATCTGTCGACAGCGGAATCATTTTTTCGGTTCTTATTGGACAGTCTAAACGTATCTTCAGTTTCAACCAACCAAAATGGTCAAACCTACGTTTAAATTGCCTTCACAACGATGGCATAGGCATCAACTCTTCAAGGCTGAAGGATCAGGGATGAAAATCAGCCAATAAGAATTTTTTCAACGCTATTTTCCAGATTATTGTGTAATCAAATTTGATCGTTCCCAATGATACACTTCAATATAAGTATATCGAGCGAAAACGTGTGACTGGAATGGCGACGAGGAACCTACATATATACAGGGTGATTCAGAATGTTTTTGTCTGCCGTTGAGGAAAAATAGTTAACCATCTCGAGAGCAAAGTGACTTAGCCGTTTTTCGTAATTCGCAATATTTATTTATTTACAAGCATTAGAACAAAAATTAATCAATGGGGACAAATAAATGAATAAATATCTAAAAAATACTATTTATTTATAGTATTTATAGTATTTTTTAAATATTCGTTTATTTATGATCCCATTGGTCTACTGGTTTATTTATTTATTTATTTGTTCCCATTGGTCTATTTTTTTTTTTTTTTTTTTTTCTCAAATTTTCGATAAATAAATAAATATTGCAAATTACAAAAAACGGCTGAATAATTTCGTTCCCGAGGTGCTAAACTATCATTATTCAACGGCTGACAAAAACATTCTGAATCACCCTGTATATTAGTATATTGGCGTGGAATCGTCGGCTTCGGGCGAGTCCGAAGTAATTGGATCGTTGGCGGTATTCTCCACGGTGACCGGAAGTCGCCGATGGATTTATCGATGCGGTTCGCTCCGACCATTCCATTCCACCTTCTCTATCCCCTTCTGTCCTTCTATCGGCTCGGCCGCAACCCGGTTTACTCGACGAGTACTTACCTACTCTCACCCTCGGACATTTCACCGTCCATCTCTCTCCATTTCATTCTGCGGTCTCTCGTCAATGTCGCACCTATCTTCGTCCACGTAATCAATTTGATTTCATAGTGTGAAGGTGGTATTCTTCTTTTTCAAGCAAAAACCTTCTGTCTCTCGAATAAAATAGGAAGATGGGTTTTCCTTTGGAAAAAAACATTTCAAGCCACGAAGTGAAAGTGCATCAAGCCGGCTTACCAAGCAAAACCTCGTTTCTGCATCCGTTTTCGTCGCTCGTCGCATTTCGGTTGGGGAACGACTCGTAACGTCGTAACCAGATTTTACTCTAAGCTGTTTTTCGCGCACTACCCACTCACCCAATTTTCTGTGTCGTATTTTCGTGTCCTTACTGAGCTGAGTTTATTATACTCCGAATGTATGGTTCCGCTCTCGACGCAGTTTTTTCTTCGCCACCGAAATGTCGAATCATCGAACCGAATATTTCAGGCTTTTTTTTCAGCAACAGATTAGAGAGGATGTACTGTTGCATTTAGGATTTGTTGGTTAATCAGCTTTTTCTGACGTTAAGCTTATTACGTTTTTTCGAAAGTTGCTACAGAAGCGGAATTGAGGTAGTTTCCAGAATTGTGACAGGAATTGACTTCGATGATCTCGCATAGTTCAAATTAATTGTTTAGGCAGCTCGACGACAGTAGTCACACTTAACACTATTTTTCTCCTGATTCGTCGTTTCCTGAAAGAAAGTAGTTGTCGAAATCGTCGCCAGTGAAAGTAACCCCAGTATTTAGTCCAATCTCCAAGTAGTCCACATTGATGTCCAATCGCAACAGTATTCCAGTCACGATAACAGAGCGACGACTGTACCCTCGTTTTCTCGTTTAGCATAGTTTTGACGACACGTTTGACCCTCCAAAAGCGATAAGTAGCAAAAAAACACGTTCCCACCTTTGACCCTCATTGATAACTGTTTAGCGTGTTTCCAACCAATGAGAACTCTCGCTTTAAAAAAAAAAGACAAATCTGTGAAACGTGAATAATCTGCAGGAGTGACGATTCTGCTGTCGCTGACAGTCTTCCTGAACCTCGTTGCCGAGAGCATGCCGACGACGTCGGACGCTGTACCCTTAATAGGTACCTAATATCAATTTCTTTGTTTTATTGCTGTCGGCGCGTTACGCCCAAAAACCCACCCCCAATGTGTCTCTAAAGCTCCAACAGACCCTTTAAGGGATCGTCACAGTGTGAAAAAAAAAAAAATCGATTTTTTTTTTTTTTTTTTTTTTTTTTCATTATCGGATAGCATACACGGTTATAAACATTCTGTTAAATTTTTTTATCGAAATTCGAATTATTTCGGTCGCTACAGCCTTTCTTAGAGAAAGAGATTGCAGCGTGACAGTGGCGTGTGCAAACTTTAAACGCGTTTTTCTCGGAATGTTGTTTTTCAAAACGGTGTCCACTCTCAAATGAAGAGTTATGACGATATCGATTTCAAATTTTGAGAGAAAATTTCTAACGTCATTCTCTATCCCGCTATGGAAGGTTTTTTTTATTTATTAAATCTTCCTATTTTTTTTTACGAAAAACTGTCGAAAAAAAAGGGCTAAATTCGATAATTTTCGTCCAAACCGCAGCCATTTTGTCAAATTTAAAAAAAAAAAGCTCCCATAGCGCGATAGCGAATTTCCTACAGATTAATAATCTTTTTGAAATTTTTGGTTCAGATCAAAATTGCGGCCGCAATCGTGGACATAATGCAGGACCTTTTTTTTACACGAGCTATTTAAACAATTTATACCATTATTATACATTAAAGAAATGCACATAAAAAAAATCATTTTGTATTCTTCAAGAATGTACTTATTTATTTAAAAAAAAACCAGACCAATTAGTTCATTAAAAATTAACAAAAAAAATTCGCGAAAATCATTGATTTTTCGGAGGGTCACACTGTGACGATCCCTTAACCCAGATACATCCTTCCTGTCCGCCGACAAATTTGTCTGTATGTCTATCTGTCTATCTGTATGTTTGCCCGAGCGCAACCCTCGGATTATCCGACGATAAAAAAAATCTACATTACCCACCCCCCTCCACCCTTACCACCTTATCACTCACCCACGTAGCTTATAACTATACCTTATTAGCTACGTGTGTATAGTGTCTGTTATTTCCCTCTATAGTACAATCTCAAATATTTTCGACCAATCGCGTTTGAAGGCGCGACGATACTTTTTGAGGGAGCGCCTAATTTTTTTTTTTAATCTTCAATATTTTTTTTTCTTTTTTTTTTTCATTTTTCCTGATATTTTCTTGCCACTCCTCCCAGCTCTCTTTTTTCCTCCCGCGACGCAATTCCCTCATCATCGTCGTCGCAACGAATGGAGACTCCGGTGAAGGTCTCTAATAGGAATCGCCACTCCATTTAGCTCTTCGCCGCTTTGTTCATCACGTTTAGCGTTTGTTAATTAATCACGGAAGCGAGAGATTCGGCAGCGTTAGATCTGTCATCAAGCGCCGATCCATGGATCGAGATGGAGCGTCGGAAATTTCGAATAAGACTTTTCATTGACCAACCCACATCGAACACCCTTCCATAAATTTTGGAGTCGTTTGACTGCCATCACACCTCCCCTCTCCCCTTTGGAAGGGGGGAAGGGGGGAGGAGAGAAAAAAAAATAAAATTTTTTTTCTCTCAAGAAAAAAAAATTTGTTTCGCACAGAGAGGGTTAATCCGACCATAATCTCGTTGTTTATTCGCACAATTTAGTTTCCTAGGTCGATAAAATTTTCATTCGAAATTTCCGGCCCTTCCATCGGTGTCAGCCCCATAAAACATGTACACGAAGACACTCACGCAAAAAAAACACACACACAAACATTGTTCCTCTTCCCAACATTCGGGTGAATCATTTCGACGATGATATTGGATTCTCTTCGCGGGACGTGAATACATCAGCCGCGGTGCGAACGGGTCGAACGCGGTTACTTTATACTAGCAATGATAATAAAACGAGTAAAGTGGTCTAAACGAAAAACCTCATAAAACTGACGTTAAAACTAATGACCAAGAAAAAAAAACAACAAACAACGGCGCAAGAGCGACGCTAAAATTGATGTTAAAACGAAAGAAATGGCAGCAAAGCAGTTTCGTTCACGTAGCTCATTGGTGTTGTCGCACACGAAACGCTTTATTTATTTTTTCCAGTAAAAAACGTTTGAGTATCATGTAACATCCATCGGCGAAACACACTTTTTTTTCTGTCTTCTCTGACGCAAAATTAAGCAGCATATAAAATGTATCAGTCGCACATTTTTTTGCGACGATGTGTTTTTTGAGTTGGTTTAATTTATTATCCTGTCGGATATTTTGTGAAATTTATTTTACAAAAAACATATCGAGTGTACTTTTTTCCTATTTATAAGACTATCTACAGGACTATCGACTAATCACATCCGATCAACGCCACCGGATTTCCGGTAACTGTGTTCATGATAGGATGAAAAAAAAAAAAAAAAAAAAAAAAAAAAAACTAATCTGTCGAAACTCTTTGCAGGAAAGTCGATGACTGTCACAGTGTGCGTTTGAGGCTGCGAGTGCCTCAAACACACACAAAGACGATTATCCAATCGATAAGTTATCGGCGTCGATTCGATTACCCCTTTGTCGCGGCTTCTGTAAAACCAATATTAAAACGACAGCCGTTTGGCTGTCGTCGAACATCGAAAAGGGTCGACAGGAAGATAAGTGGAGGGGGGATCGACTGTACCCTTAAAACTACAGTAGTAACTCCCTTCTCCCATGACCTTTAACCTCTTCTCCTCCCCCCAAAATATTATCCACTCGAAACTCTTTTGAACCATCAACAAAGTAAAAAAATTCGCTACCAAAATCCGAGTGAACATAAAAACTCTAAAAAAAAAGGTTCCTCAGTCCAAAGTCAAATAAAAATTTCTCGACGAGTGCGAATCTCAATTGGCCAGTGTCAACGTATCTCGACGTTTGAGCCATTTCATTGGAAATTTAGACACCCGATAAAAAAAAAATATATAGGCACGTACAAATATTAGAAAAAAAAAAAAAAAAAAAAAAAAAAAAAAAAAAAAAAAAGTACATGTGCACATAAATCAAATTGATACTGCGATATAACGCGCGGTACATAGAAAAGCTTCCACTGGTTCGCACGTTCCCCTCCCCCCCCCTCCCCTCTCCTCACCCCTCCCCTCCTTCCAAACATGTCAAGAGCCGGTGATGAGAATGGATGAGAGTGCGGGAAACCCGCAGGATCCGTACCTGCCTTGTGCCCCCCCCCTCCCCCTCCCCCTCATGCCCCCCCCCTCCCCTCCCCCCTACACATCTCTTGTTCGCAAGCGGTTTGAAATTAAAAAGAGAATAGCGGAAGCAGCGGCAAAGAGGATGAGGAGCGAAAGAGGAGGCGTCGAAGCGAGGAAAAAAAAAAGGAAAAAAAAGAGGGGGGTTGTTTTTCATCGTCGATACTCGTCGCGCGGTGCTTTTCACGATAATGTGATTTCTCAACATCCGCGGGGGGTCCTCAAAACGTCCTCGACGCTCGATTTACTTCGCTTCTCACTCGTCGCGAGACGTTTGGTGACCATGCGAAAAATTTTTCGCGCGACGTTTCCCCAACATCCGGGCGACATTTTAGACGGTCCATTGCACTTCCTTCTGTCTGTGCGTGATATATATATCGCGTCTGGAAGATGAAGATGTTAGTTGGGAGACGATATAGAAAATTGTATTCGCGAGGGGGCGGATGATATATATTTATACGCAGGATATATATTTATTTGTATGTATAAATTCTGCCCACGACGACAGACGAATATTAATCGTAATATTTTTTAACGTGCCCATCGAATCGTAGGTTGCGATGGTTTTTTTGTCTTCGATTAGGCGATATGTATTATTATTATTATTATTATTATTATTATTGTCTTCGTTGTCTTTGATTTCCACAGTGAGACGAAGGTAAGTGAAGGATGAGAATTGCGAAATCGTCGACTCGAGACACTTGCGAAATATTAGAGGAAAAAAAAAAGTCAGCTCGGAGAATTTGAGGATTCGTCGAAAGAATTAACGAACCACCGGAAAAAAAAAAATCATTATACGTGCATAGAGAACGCGAATTCACATTCGACGATTCGGACAGGATTTAATATTTCTCGACAAAAACCGCCGCGACCGGTAAACAAAAAGCTCGTGATAATATTTCGACGACAATTAGAGACGAAAAAACGAACGAGTCACCGTCTGCGGGAAAAGTTTCCGGCTAGCCGCGCGCGCGGCACATGAAACGAGGGCAAAATTCCGCCGCGGTTGGCGCTAACGAGTTTTCGACGCGTTTGGCCGAAGGAATTCGCCGCCGGTGAAAAAAAAAAAAAAAAAAAAAAAAAAAAACGTCGTGTGGAACCGCCGAGTAAACAAACCGCGCGATGCCGCAGCGGAAGAAAGTTATGCGGCGTCGTGTAAAGTGTCGCTTCTGTGATTACAGTGTTTACATTATTCTATATCTCAAACATAGAAATTAAATAAAATTAAATAAAATTTTATAATAAAACACTGAATTAAATTTCATATTATTTCAACGTGTCTCACAACTTAATATCTCAAAATTCGGAACTATTTTCAACCGTTCAGTCTCGATACCAAATTTCCCAGAACAAATTTTGATTAAAAAAAAAAAAAAAATCGTGCGTTTGAATGATTCGAAATTTTGTCTCGAATTAATAAAAATATATATTTCACCTGAATTACAGTGACAGAGAGAGCGGGCGGTGGGATAAATGCAGATACGGAGCGTTAATCCGTGAAACTGTCGAGGCAACGTCGGTCTGCCCGCCGGGAATTCATATTTTCCTGGGTCTCCCGAGCGTAACCGTCCGGGGCTGCTTGATCATCAGCGAATTCAGCGTTCAACCCCCATCCAACTGTGTCTATATGCCATTCACAAGCAGCGAGCGGTGATGGCGAGCTTTTCGCAACGCGATCACACGGAGTTTCGAGTCGGCTGCAGTTGATCTGCCTTTCTCTCTCCCTCTCTCCCCTCCTCTCTCCCTCTCTGTCCCTCTCTCTCATTCGTGAGCGAGTGAGAGAGACAGAACGACAGAGACGAAGTGAGAGAGAAAGACAGAGAACGATAGTCACGAAGTGAGAGAGAAAGACAGAACGAAAGCCACGAAACGTGCAACAAAGACAGAACGACAGAGACAAAAATCAAGACTGGAAAGTCCAGCAGCAACCGATCCATCCGATCGCAGCGTCGTGTTTGAGCGTTCGGTTTATTCCCCGCGACGTTGTTCTCCCCAAACCCTCGGGAATTCCGTTTCTCAATCCGCGCGTAGAATTTTCCGCTCACGCGTCGCGCGCGAGCCAACCGATCCAGCCAGTTTCGTGATTTTCCCTCGAGTCGGGACGAAAGACGCGTGTACAGCGATCGCGATCGGCTCGACAATCGTATCAACACTACTGCAGAGGGGTCAGCGCAGGGGAAACAGAGTAGTCGAACTCCCGCGAGAGCCGAAAACTCGGATGCTATCGACGAATAAGCAAATACGCTCAGCCGTCGTCGACGAGAATCCGGAAACTCGGACAAAAGTTTAACCCGAGATTCGGTTTCTCGTCTCGCGAGGTTGAAACCCGCGAGACACGTCTGCTTGTTCGCTCTAATAAAATCGTATCGACGGATCGTGTCGACGAATTAATGGAAGAAAAGGCGACGTAATTGGCTCTTTAAGCGTCGATACATTTATCCACTTTCGGCGGAAAATCGAAAACTCGGTGAGACGAAAAAAAAAAAAAAATTAAAAATTAAAAAATAGAAAAAAATAAAAATAGTAAAAATTCTCTGAGCTGGCATTTTTTTTAAATCACCAAATTAATTTTTTATAGTAGAACGAATGATAAATGTTGATAAATGTTGATAAACAAGACTCGGTCGACGATTCTCGCAACTTAAAAAAAAATCTCTCGTCAAGATTCCCAATGGATCGAGAATATGACCGACGATAAGTCGAATTGGAGGTTATTAAAAAAAAAATGGATACGTATGCTAAGATCGCGATTGCACATCGATAATGTTATATTATATATTGGAATATATTGGAATATGTAAAATGTGATTCTGCACGTCGATGACTCTTTGAAGAACTGCATTTTCGATGGAGGATTGAGCATGGTGGGGGCAACGACTGTTTCAGGAGTGACCATCTTGCTATCGCTGACGGTGTTCCTGAATCTCGTCGCCGAGACCCTGCCCCAGGTCTCCGATGCGATACCCTTGTTAGGTACAACTGAGTTTTTACAAAGAGGCAAACTAAAAAAAAAACCAACATTGTTTTGTGTGTTGTGCTGATAAATCACAGAGAACAAAAGAATCATATTTAAATCAATCATATAGTAATAACGATTTATTAAAAATAATAAAAAAGGCTACAAATGGGTGTGCGATAACGATGCCCGGATGACGGAGACGGATGACCCCAGTGAGATAAGAAAATGAAAAAAAAAAATGCAAAGAAAGGTCGATAAGAAAATCATTTTTTTTATTAAGGGATCGTCACAGTGTGAAATAAAAAAATATCGATTTTTTTTTTTTTTAATTATCGGATAGTATACACGGTTATAAACATTCTGTTAAATTTTTTTATCGAAATTCGAATTATTTCGGCCGCTACAGCCTTTCTTGTGCAAACTTTAAACGCGTTTTTCTCGGAATGTTGTTTTTCAAAACGATGTCCACTCTCAAATGAAGAGTTTATGACGATATCGATTTCAAATTTTGAGAGAACGTTTCTAACGCCATTCTCTATCGCGCTATGGAAGCTTCTTTTTTTAATTATATCTTCCTATTTTTTTTACGAAAAACTGTCGAAAAAAAGGGCTAAATTCGATAATTTTCGTTCAAACCGCCGCCATTTTGTCAAATTAAAAAAAAAAAAAAAAAAAGCTCCCATAGCGCGATAGCGAATTTCCTACAGATTAATAATCTTTTTGAAATTTTTCGTTCAGATCAAAATTGCGGCCGCAATCGTGGACATAATGCAGGACCTTTTTTTTACACGAGCTATTTAAACAATTTATATCATTATTATACATTAAAGAAATGTACTTATTTATTTAAAAAAAACCAGACCAATTAGTTCATTACAACTTAACAAAAAAAGATTCGCGAAAATCATTGATTTTTCGGAGGGTCACACTGTGACGATCCCTTAATAAAAAAAAGCATCGGCGAAACGAGATTTCCGATGCGATTTATCGCTTCTCTTCCTACGGTAATATACTCCTATTATGCAGTCGAAAGTGTCGAAAACAAAATTCGCCAGACAAGAGCCGAGCGACGTGAGCGCGATTTCAGTCGCCTTTCCGCTGCTAAAATCATTTAAATCTATGCGACGCTTCGGAGTTGGGAAAGTATATAGCGCCGGGATAGACCGGAAACCGAGGAGGAATGGAGGCGAGGAGCCGCTCCCGGGTTTCAGGGCGAGCGGAGTCGCCTCGGGAGGAAACGTTTCGCTGATATAGTATTTCATGGCGAATGCGACGCCGCCGCTGCCGCGGCCACTGGGGGATTCCCCGGATTCCGCTGTACGTGGCTGAACGGCCACTGGTCCTGCTTGCGCGAGTGAAATCGTGAGTGAGAGCAAAAGAGAGAGAGAGAGAGAGAGAGTGAATGAGAGTGAGCGAGAGAGAAAAAGAGAGGGAATGAGAGAGAAAAAGAGAGGGAATGAGACACGTTTTTCGAGAACGAAGAGACACGACGCTGCGGAAAATCGAACGTATGGCTAACACGCCCGGCCATCTGTTACCCCGGACCGAGACTTAAGGACGAGCCATTTCCTGTTTTTAAACCCGTCGCTTTCAGACATTCTGCTAAAGTTTAAAAGACGCTCCGAGATATCTCAATGGTTTTCCAGGTCTTCCAACATGGCGACCATGATTTTTTTTTCGGGAAAAAATGTTGTAAGAAAATTATCGTTGGGAAGAGAAATTATATTTTTCTTACGTCTGAAGACATTTTTTTGGGAGGTTCGAATATTTCGAACCATGATTTTTTTCATGAAAAAAAGTAATAAAAAAATTATCGTTGGGAAGATAAATTATATTTTTCTGACGTCTGAAGACATTTTAAGGAGGTCCGAATATTTCGAACCATGATTTTTTTTTAAAGGAATAAGATTAATAAAAAAATTATTGGAAAAGAAAAATTATATTTTATGAGAAATGTCAAACGTCTGAGAGAAATGTTTTTTTTACTGATCGCTGACGGTGGAAAAAGCAGAAACAAATATTTCTCAATATTGGTCGTCCCCAGAGAAACAATTGAGAGCGAACATAATATCCGACAAATTAATTGATCCATATCGGGAATTTCTCGGCGCAAAGATCGCGGGGCGGATATTAAATTCTCGAGAAACATCCCTCGACCCGTCGGTCTCCGTTCTCGGAAAAAAGTTTCTCGCTAACGAGATATAATGTTTCAGCCTGGATTCGAACGCGATTCGCAGAAGGGAACAGTGACAATATTGATACGGCGGCTGGATATTCGAGTGCAAGAGTAATCTCGTTAATGCCCTTCGCGATCGGAAAAATACCTCTGCTATATATCCTTATTCCCAACAATTAGAAAATTAAAATAATAGCGTTGAAAATGATTCCGCTGGATTTTTTATAAAAATTTATAGTCATTTCAAGTCTTAATGTTTCAAGTTACAAATATATTTTTAAAAAATGACTCTGTTATATCCTTCAACAATTACAAAATTAAAATAATTGCGTTGAAAATGATTTCGCTGGATTTTTTATAAAAATTTATAGTCACTTAAAGTCTTAATGTTTCAAGTTACAAATATCGAAAAAAATGACACAATAATTTTGCATAATATTAAAAATAATCGTAAGCTCGATCGACCGAATTGGGTCGCACTCCGATTGGTCCAAAGCCGCCAGTTTCGAATCCAGGCCGAATCATTGTACCACTGCCTCTCTGTGACGAAAAAAAAAAGAAAAAAAAATAGGATCAAGGTAAAAGTGTAATTCGACAGTGGCGGGAGGCCACGACAGTACCAGCTGATCGATTCGATACGCGCCGCAAGCTCCGTGCCTCGCGTCGAGTCGCGTTCCATGTCGAACCGAAATAATTGACTTGTTACCGAGCGACCAAATTGTCGACGTCGAACGTTCGAGCTTGATTTCCGAAAATATCGGAAACAGATCGGTTGTCTCATTTCCAGCTCCGAACAAAAGTGCAATTATAAAAAAAAAAAAAAAACGTCACTCGATCCATCGAGCCGAGCTTGTTGCGGTAACGAAATCAACGAGCGCCAAATAGAACTTAAAAAAAGCTAATAAATCTAGACTATAATTTATACATATCGATAAATATAGACGAGTGAATCGGTTGGAGTGAATGAGCGTAAAAACGCCGACGAAAACGAGCGCATATTATTAATTATTATTATCGTTATTATTATTACTGCTATTATTATTATTGTATACATATATAGGTTTGTTTCTTTGAACGTGCCGGTGTCGTTTTATATTGTGCGCAGCGAGGAGGGAAAATTCTATGCTCGGCCGTCTCTGCTGTTTCAGTGCACTGAAACTAAATTTTTTTTTTTTTTTTTTAAATGTCGCCGTAGTGGAGAAGCGGTTGATTTTTATTCTCTCCTCTTCCACATTTACGACTCTTCTATCTGTCTCGCTCAATCTCGCTCTATGACTCTATGCCGCTTTGTTATTTTTTTTTTTTTACTTTTTTTTTGTCTCAGCTACTATCTCTGACACTGCATAATTCTCTGTACTGTATCTATACTGCAGCCTCGTCTACTTTCTGCTCTGGCTCCGCTGTTGTATCTGGAACTCTCTGTTCGTCGGAATTGGTAATTGCCCGGCATCTGCGTGCGTTTTTTTTTTTTTAAATATTGTCCGTAGGTCTATGGAGCTCTTTTAGTTGTGTGCATAATCGGCGTCCAAAATTAATTCGCAATCGTCGGTTTCACCCCAAAGTGTCGCGGGGCTTTTTTTTAAACTCGATTACCCACATAGCACGCAATTATTTTTTTGACAATTCTGTAATTTGTGATTTTCGATATTCTGTGTGTCTCATCGATACGTTTTTTGTATTTCAGAAACTCGATATCGACATCACGTCCAAAGTATTGCCAAAGCATTGCGAAATAAATGTCGCAAAAATGTGTCTCGACGAGATCGTCGTGCTAAATTTTTTTTTCTTTTTTTTCTGCACTTTCAATCTTTCAGGTTGATATTTTTGAAACGTTTGGAAAATATTTACGTGCTATATGGGTAAGTTTTCTTTTTTTTTTTTTTTTTTTTTTTTTTTTTTTTTTTTTTTTTTCAGTAAAATTGCGCGTCACCGGAAACCAGTCGGATTGTCGAAAAATATTTGTCATTCGTATCCGAAGTGACAAAGTGGTCCGTTGCTGATAGCGATAAAGCCGCTCGTCGAACGGTGATCAATGTGTTTTTCTTCTCGTTCGCCGTCGGCGAAGATGAATCTGAAGAGCACTTTTCAGGCCCGAGATTATTTTTCGCTCGCTTACAACTGGACACTGACCCCCCACCCCTCCCCCCTCAATAATCAAGCTCCATGCCCGATTGATTTTCGAACGCCATTGAGGAGTCTCAATACCCAAAGCGTCGCGAACAAAAAAACGACTATGAAAGAGGAAAGCATTAAACCAGAGGTGAAAGAGCCAAGAAAGGCAAAAAAAACGAAACTTCGAAAATATATTTTCCAACGAGAAATCCGCTCGCCTCGCAAACCGATAAATATATCAATCGACGATTCGATTAAGGCGACCATAGATAAAAATACGAATGCCGCGGTCCAAAATCTCGTCGATTGCCAAATTTTCGCTCGCCAAATCGCTTCGGAAAGTCGACTTATTCGATTCGGGTGTACTTATTCGATTTTTTACCGAGCGAGGTTTTCGCGCGCGCCGCTGAATTTCACTCCGCGGAATTAAATTGCGCTCTCGAGTGTCAACTCGGAGCGGCTTTTTTTTCGCCTCGAGCTTTCGCTCTTCGGTGTCGCGCGAAATAATACGCGGCGAGGAACAGCCGAGCGTCGGGATGAAAACGACGCGACGTTTGCTATACGAAACAGTCCGGAATGTTTGCCTCGTCTCTTCGTGTGGAATTGTCAACGCCGTCGCGTTATCGTCGCCGCGTCTTTAAAGGGGTTAAATTTCGTCAAACGGTCAAAAGTAATAGGAGGAAAAATATATATATTTCGAAAATAAGAGCCTTGGGTGAAGTGACTCGATAAGGTTCGGTTATTCCAACGGTGATCGATCTAAGTGTCAAAGTGTATAACCATTTTTTTTCAACGACGTCGACGCAAAGCGATCGGTCTGCGCGTCGACGAGAATTGAGAAGTTTCTTCGGTCGGAAAAATTGAACTTCGCCCAGAAAGCGCAGTAGTATTCGATGTTAGAAATCCAGAGTGTTAAACCTAATTGCTGTGGATTTTTTATCAGTGCAAAACCAATTGGTATTAAAATTGGTATTAAAACCATTAGTGTCAAATTCACATAATCAAGTGTGTCAAAATTGTCGTCTTCGTTCGTGAAACTTTCGACATATTTATGTTTGAGACAAGATAATAAATATCCAGCAAATGCTATCAATCAGTGACGACTTATTGAACGAAAAAAATTCCGCCAATGTCGTTGAATTTTATCCAACTGCATTCAAATAAAATGTGTTTGCAATTTTGAGGTTATGTAAATTGACAGTTATTCAATTTTTAATCTCGGATTTTTAACAGGATTCGAAAAATTCGCTTTTTCGCAAACGCTACGATTTTTTTTTTGCGTAGAAAAAATTGCAACCTGCAGTTTATCGACACTGGGACCCTTAATGCATTCTCAGTTTCAATCCTGAATTTAAAAAATGGCAGTTCGTAGGTTGGAACGGAGCAGATCACTTTTTTTCACCGTTTCCTCTGTCCGCGGCTGTGTCTTCTTCTTTGTCCTCTGAAGAAAATTGTACACACGAATTTCCGGCACGTAGAGGAAAGAAATTGAGAAGCTCCGAGCTCTCGGACAGTCGTATTCGTGGTACGAGGCCGACATGTAAAAGCTCGTCTCTGGGGCCAAACGGCAGTGCCGCCTCCGACGGACCAAACGATTCCGCGATTCGCTCGCGTGCAATATAAACCGGTCACGTGTGGACGGCTTCCGTTTCGGTCCTTGTCCGAGCGTTAAGAAGTCGAGGCTGTCCCGCGCGTATTTTGTTTTGAATAAAATATGATCTGATGCAAGCTGCACATCCGCCGAGCGAAGAA
Source organism: Itoplectis maculator (assembly GCA_964034905.1). Lineage (NCBI taxonomy): Eukaryota > Metazoa > Arthropoda > Insecta > Hymenoptera > Ichneumonidae > Itoplectis > Itoplectis maculator. Next base: position 9,037,051 of record OZ035863.1, read on the forward strand.
AGACAGTTTATATTGCCGTCCGAGAACCCAAAAATACAAAAATAAAAGTTCCTAAAAATCGTTGCATAGAAATTTCCTGATTTCGGACAAATGAAGCAAATTTTTTTTTTTTTAGTAACGACTGTAAAATTATTTTCCGTCAGAATTAATTGCGTCCCTTCTATACAAATGTCACATTGATCACTGCTGACGCTTTGTATTTTATTTTATTCTATTTTACACGTGAAAAAAAAAAACTCGTCTTTGTCTCGGACCGTCGTTTGCGTTGGCTTTGTGCGCCTCGGCGTTCCACAATTTACTCGCCTAGCGTGCGGGGAATATTTTACCCGTGCTGTATATAATAACTGCGTATAATTTGCGTGCATTCATAGAGCTCGTATAATGCACGATCAACGCAAACGTCCAGCGTCACCCGAGACATTTGTTTTTCGCCCCTAAATCGTCCCCCAAAATATTGCTCAAAGCCCAGAATACAATTTACACTAAATTAAAAAACTGTTATCCACTTTCGATCAAATTTTCACAATCACTTCTTCTTCTTATCACAGGCCAACATTTTTTTAAAGAAATTATTTACCCTTCTCACGTCTTATCACACCCCAACATTTTTTTTTTTATTTTCGTGTTCGTAAAAGTATTTAACATCGCGAGAGACAATACAACGCGGGCGCTGATTGTATTTTTCCGTCGCACTTTCCGTTGTTTGGAGGCGAAAAAAGCTCCCCCTCCCCCTCCCCACCCCCGCGAGATTCGAGCCAGGGGTTGAACGATGCGCCTCTCGTTGGGCAGAGAGAGAGACTCTCTCGTACAGAGTCATTGTGCCTCGTTTCCTCCCTGGCATACCCGGCACCTCTCGCGGCTCTTCGCGTGCCGTTGGATCCCGGACAAAAGCGGCAAAACCTGGTCCGGGACGATGCCGACGAGTACGAACTGCCATTGGGAGAGGGGAGAGGGGGTTGTCGAGGGGGTGAGGGGGTGTCCGGAGGGTGAGGGGGTTGTTGAGGGGTGAGAGGGTGTCCGGGAGGTGAGGGGCAAGGGGCTCGAGAGGATTGACGTGCAAGGGGCTTGAGAGGGTTGAGGGGGACGAGGGTTGAGGGGGGCAAAGGGGGGGGGGGAGGGAAGGGGGATGAGGGATGAGGAAAAAAAACAACGTCCCTCGGAAGCATTTCCCGTTACTGATTTTTCCTTCGTTACTCGTCGCGACCCCCGCGCGAACAATGTATTAAGCACCCCCCCCCCTCCCCTCCCCCCTTCACCTACCCCCTCTGCAAGTTCCGAGGAAAAATGCTCGCGGCTCGCGGGAGAGAAACACGAGCTCCACCGAGGCGAGGCGAGTTACGCGCGGACTGAGTACATTTTTCTCCCCGGCGATGTTTCCTCCGGTGTAGCTTCGCAGAACGGTTGAAAAACATGGGGGAGGTGGGTGGGAGGGGGAGGGAACGATTAATCTTGAGGCTAATTATTGATGGGCTTCTCTGTGCAATCTGTGGGTGCTTCGAGCTTGTTGAGCCTTTTCGGAGTTAATTAAACAACTCGGGGATTATTTGTTTTCGAAATTGTTTCCTCGGAAAGGATAATTGTAAAAAAAAAAATAAACGAGTTGCGATGGAATTGATGGAAAAATGCAACTATTTTCGCGGATCGTGGAATTAAGTTACACGGAATGTGATTAATGTATATCTTTAGGTTATTTTGCGATTTCGTGATTACCGAATACTGAGAAGCGCGGAGATAACGAGACGAGAATCCGGCCAATCTCGAGGCTCCTGCGGATAATTGCAAATCGAAATAGTACACCTGGCGGATAGGATCGACAGTCTGAACGGTGTGACGAAGCAGCGATTTTCGGGGTTATTTCCGACGCCGGTTCGTGACCATCAATCGCGACGCGCGATAATTGCTCCGTTCGAACGAGATGCATCAAACCCTCCCCCCCCCCCCTCTGGGGACACATAGAGCGCAACTTGAGGGCACCAAACAAATTGCATTATGTAACCGTGATGATATCGTCACTCGGTTACTCCGTCACGACTCTCATCGGTGCAAATCGACAATCCACTCCAGATAAGCAAATTGCACCCACACAAAAACACAGACACACAAACATAGCCATTAACCACCATTCGCATCGCCTGAAACTCATGTTAATAATACTTGAATGCAATTGTGACATTGTTATTTGAAAAAAAAAAAAAAAAAAAAAAAAAAAAAAAAAAAAAAAAAAAAAAATAGACAAACACAAATCAATGAGTTACATGAATATTTTCGCAGGTGCGAAAAAGATGCAAATTTGGAAACAAACCACCTGTTGTAAATGTAGGACGAGTTCAGATTGAACTGGATTCATGATTTTTGCACCTGCGGAATCAGGTGCAGAGGATAATGAATTTAGGGACGACACGCGACTCGCGCAATTGCAGTGCAATTTTATTTTCATGATTTTCCCGTGACTCAGGCAATTCAAAACGTTATTCCCGACGAATCTCCGAATAAATTCGAGCATTCGCTTTCATTGGTCCGCCCGTCTTGCAAAGTTCGACTGTTCGACGTTTTTCCGTCGCTGTCTCCCCGCTCGAATTTTTTTCCTCGCATTCTGACAATTTTCTCAGATCGATTTTTTTCACGCTTTCCATTTACTTTTACACTGTTGCTATGGACAAATATGAACATATATATTTTTGTGCGATTATGAAAAATATTTTTGCGAACGAACGTTGATGGTAATTGTAATTCTTGGCTTATTGTTGGCTCTTGTGAATATTTTTAGCGTCGTTGAATTTTTTCGATGCCATCGTTGATATTGCGTTTCAATGTTTCAATGTCGGTTCAATGTTTCTGTCGCATTTTATAAAACCAGCTTCGGGCGACGTTGGTCGCATATATTATAAATGTATTTTTACTGTTCGTAATTTTATAACTATATTTAACATATTTCAGCATATTTTCCATGGCAGAGTGTCACCCATTTGTCGAATTTCAATAGTGACTTTGTTTTCATTTCGCAAGCTCGAATTTTCGCTTCACGATGCTTTTTCCGGCGATGCTTTTGACTGGTCTATTCGACTGGTCCATTGAGCCAAATATTGTGGAGGCATTATACGTTTATCCCAGGATACATATTCAACCCATTTCCATTTCAGTTTCAACCTGCAACTCGCATTAATATTATAACTTCTACTGCTGCTATTGCTATTCTACTATTACTGCTTCCTCTAATATATTATTACTGCTTCCTCTAATACTTATACTATTACTATTACTGCTTCCACTACTACACTGTTAAAAATCCGGTGCTAAAAACAACACCAAGACGGTGTCTATATAGGTCCACACCAATCACGGTGTTAATTAGCGGTGTTAACGCAGTCTGAAATACCGACTTTCACCTCAAAAAGTCAGAAGTACCGTTTTTCGCGAATTATCAACGGATCGAAGCAAAAATTGAAATACAGTCGCCAGTAATGTGAATCTCGTTAATGAATTAGTCAGAATTTTGATTTTCGAAAATAAAAATTACAGATCAATTACCCGGTAGAGGAATCTGTAATGAAAAAATCGATTTTTTCATCAATTTTTCGATAAAAACTGAGAAAAGCGACTAATTCATTCACGAGATAATAAAAAATCACACATGATACTTGCATTCATGCCTTTAAAGCGAAAAGTATTACAGTGTTTCGTCGGTAATACAGGAAAAAATTAACGAAACGGCTGGTGTTAATTTTACACCTTAAAAAGTGTTACTATTAACACTGTAATAAGTAACACTAGGAAAAACGTCCACACCAGCAGCGTTTGACACCGCAGATTTTTAACAGTGTACTAATACTGTTACTATTACTGCTCTACTATTTACTACTACTGACTACTGACGTTTCGTCCTCTTCTGTCATAAGATAATAATATGCCTGGTTCAATATATACCATCACCGATATACACACGTTTTGTGATTGATTTCTCCGAACATTGCCTGTGACATTATCATTTGCCTTCTGCATTTACGTTGATTACACGTGTAATGTCGTATGCTGATTGATGTTGGAATGATGTTCGCGCGACGAGCTCGGACGTTAATCGTGCCTTCGCTGCTGCTGCTGCTGCTGTTGCTGCTGCCGAAGGGCCGAGCACGACTGTTCCGAATATCATCATCAATGTTGTTTGTTGTTATCGACGTACAGGACATTCCACCTCGATTCGATTCCCCGCTAACTGCATCCGGATTGGTTTCACATTTTTCAAACACGACTTCCACTCAACGTACGAGTGGAATTTTTGCATCGAGGGTTTCGAAAAAATCCGATAACAGAGAGAGATCGTTAAACGAATGATAACTGCTCGAAAAAAAATTGCTGAAACACTGAGAGTCGTTTCGTTTAAAAAAATGTTTCATCCGAGTTCGGAGTAATTTGGCGATAGAATCGTTGTTGGTGAATGAAAATGAACTGTCGTGTACGTCGGTAATTCGTTATTAATCGTCGTAAGAAATTCGTATCGAAAAAAATTGTGACTAATCGTTATTGCGCAGGATATCAAATAATTGGCTACAGAATAGATCTCAATATGAACGTTATTTCGATGTCGTAATCTTGTTTCTTAATGTATATGTTTTTTACTCATAATCAACGAAGCCAAAAGTGTCACCAAAAATTTGAACACAAAAGGAAATAATTATTTTCAGCAAAACGTTTCAGCAAATCCAATGCAATTTTCGTCGACCCATTGACTCTTCGATATTGGATTCTTAACCCAAACGTCAATGACTCAAATCCATCGATATAACTTTTCGCTCTCTGCTACCAAAAATTTTGTGCTGACATCGAACAATCTTCACTATTTCAGAATTTCAATATCATTATTATTTTCCATTTCGAATGAGTATCCAGATCACAAAATGTTATCGTAACTTTTTCCCAGCAAAGCGGTCGTCAATTTGAGCGAATGACAAAAATTGGTAGAGGTCGGAGAATCGGGAAACCGGGTCGGGACCTAACCGGGTTACATCCACTTGGCTTGACTAATGCTATATAACCGAGGTGGGAAAGAGGAGTGTACACGACGAAGGGTAGATTGTAATCGCGGAAGGGGATGTTTGCCCCCTTGAATCTACCTCACCCCTCCCCTCCCCCTCCCCCTTCCCCTTCCCCGTTGATGGGGTGTCTGGTGCCGCGGGGAGAAGTGCCTGCGTTGTCTCGAGACTCTCATACAACGTTCTGCTGCTGCTTCTGCAGCGTTCGTAACTCGCTGCCGCCGCGAGTCCCTCGAATATAAAGTATCCAATGCTCCCTCGCGCCGCTTATGTGCGAGAGTCTCGCTTATATGTTACATAAGCGGGACGCTCACATCGTTCGGGCGCAAAATTGCCGTCGCGGTCGCTGGGAATTAAGGGGCACCCTTTCGCGATTGCCTGGTGCACCCCTCCCCCCTCCAGCCCTTCCCCTCCTCGCCCCCTCCCCCCTCCAGCCCTTCCCCTCCTCTCCCCCTATCGTCTCTTTACCGTTTCGTGCAACTCGGGGTAAATATTTATTTTCCGAGGTACATATTTATTTGTCAAATTAATAATAATATTTTGGGCGTGTCTAATAATAATAACAATAATTTGGGCGCGTCTAATACTAATAATAATAATTTGGACGCGTCTATTACTAATAATAATAATTTAGGCGCGTCTAATATTAATAATAATAATTTAGGCGCGTCTAATACTAATAATAATAATAATAATAATAATGAACCGTAATGATTCGGCCCTCGTCGATCGTGATCGGTAATTCGACTCAGGCGGCGACGTTTAGGCAGTTCTTTTTTTTTTTTTTTTTTTTTTATGAGAGGACACGACTTGATGCGAGGTCTTTGATTCCGCAGATGCGAAGAGAGGAAGCGGATGAAAGCGGACAAATCTCCCGCGATCGACGCGATATATAGAAATCGTTATATATAATCGACGACGACGACGCTGACGACGACGACGACGAGAGGGGATGTTATGTAGGTCGCGCCGGCTGATGAAGTCCAATTTAAAAGCAATCAGAGAGGCGTGTAGAGTACCTGTCCGCGGGTCGCTGATATCGCAACGTTGCGGCTCTCGATTTTACCCATCGTTTTTTTACGTCCCGCGTGAAAAAAAAAAAAAAAAAAAAAAAAAAAAAAAAAAATTACTCGATGAATCGTCGCTATCATCAACGACGCTTATTACCTCAAAAAAAATTGAAACGTACATTGAATAAACACGAAAATTATATTTAAAAAAAATGTTCGATGTTAGCACAAAATCCGTTGGTCATCAGAGAGTCAGTCAAATATTAATTCAAAGCGAAGCGACCTTCGCATTGAAAAAAAAAAATGTCGACGTATCAAGGAGAGCCGGATAAAAAATCGAAGACCCCGAATCTCCTTGAACCGGTTGGCGCTTCGTAATTGGAACGCGGGAAAAGGGCGCCAACACAAAGCGATGCTAAAAGTCCTCGCGCGCCAAATTGGCCCTCGTGATTTTAATCACGCGCCGCGGAAGCCCGAAGCCTCGGTTCCCGGCGCACGACGAGCGCGAGTCGACCGATCGCGCGAGGCGAGAAACATCGAGAGCCCCTCGAGCGTCGTCGCGCCTCTCCCCTCTCGATGCGCGAGACCTCGCGCTCGATACTTCCGGATGGATTGAACCCGCGGCGCAATCGGCGCACGAGGCGAATTTTGTCGCGCGACAAAGGTCGACTAATTATTTCAGCTTCGGGAATACATTCGCCACTCATTCACCTGTTGTGTCACACGTGTCGTGTATATTCACCAATGACACGCGAGACAATCGCCGTCGTTTCAGTCACTCGTCAATCTGAAACTCTGCGAAAATTGCTGCGAAATCAGTCACATGTCAATTTTTTTTTTTTACAAGAATTATTTTGGAAGTAAAAAAAAAATTCGTATTGCAACAATTAGTACTGCAGATGGTTTGAAAAAAAAATGATACTGCAGATGGTTTGAAAAAAAAAAAAAAAAAAAATGATCGTGTATTTTTTTTAAGATGAGAGAGACGAGTAATTAGCAGAGGAATTATTTTAGAGCAACGTTTGGCTGATTGCGAAAATGATCCGGCGGATGTTGTTGGGTTAAACGATCGGCTGAACCGACTGAGAATGCGACGCGTGTGCGAAACATGAACGGTTTACTCAGGGACCCCCTCACAGTGTTCACTTAGCTCGCACACTGCGAAATTGATGGAATATCATTGAGGCATAAAACGGTACGAGTGTGCGTGGGATGTTGCAGGTGTTACGATCCTGTTGTCACAGACGGTCTTTTCGCTGCTGGTGGCCCACGTGTTGACGCGAACCTCAGAGGCGGTGCCGCTTATAGGTACACCAGGAAATTCTCCATTTACCTACCGATCATAATGTCCTACCGATCTTTTTTTTTATCGTCTGCTGCACACTGAGATTTATTTTATTTTATTTTTAAAGCTCGAATTCACTTCATCTATAAACCAAAAAAAATGGTCCTTTACTAAAATAATTGAACAATTTTTTTTGCTCGACAAATATAATTTTTTTCTTTTTTTTTTTTTTTTATGTTTTTAGTTATTAATTTTTTTAGTATGACAAATGAAAATAATTTCTCCGCGTGTGGCAGACAATAATTAGAGCCTCTAATAGCATTGTTTCCAGCTCTCATCTGAATTCACGCCTCTCTCGCTGCAACCCTAAACTATATCACTCACACACTGATAATCGAACCCTACTCGTCGATTCTTCCGATCTCTTTTTTTTTAACCTATCTTCCGACTGTGCAAAAAAAACGTACGAAATGGCCGAAACCATGCGCAGTTTAATTTTTTTTTTTTTTTCGTCGACTAACTGAGACGAACGACTCAACTCAACTATTTCTCGCTGCTAATGTGTGAAACGATTTAACGATCACAGTGGAACGTCGCAAAAGTTCAGAATTCGAATTACAAAAAAATAAAAAAAATAAAAAAGCTGAGACGTTTGCGGGGTTCCACTGTTAGTCGACCTGTAACCTATTTCGCATACGATAAATCGCTTAAATCTCTAATCCTCGCCGATCTAACGCATATGCATGAAATTTACGATAAACATCTCGCGACTTCAAAGCAACCCTAAAACAAAATTCTAAAATAAAAAAACAATTATGTATATCTACATCTCTGTCACTTCCTTCCTCGTGGGGGAAAATCTGTGCCTACCATTGTGATACTCTATACTATATGACTCTCGGATGATGCCTACAAAGTGTGACTCTGCCTTGAATACGTGAAAACAAACGCATTTTCTCGCAAGCATCGTGTGATTCTAAAAAGCTCAAACTCTAACAAATCTAAATCCAAAAAAAAATACCTAAAAAATAAATAATGTGAAAAAATCGAAGAAATAAATTCCTGGCGTGTCTCCTTTTTTATTTTTTTTTCCTCTTCGGATGCGGATTTTAATTATCATTATTATCTCTTAATTATTATTATTATTATTATTATTATTATTATTATTATCTCTACCGATATCAACCAAATTATTACGTCACTAAAAAAATTTTCTCAGCTGTAACTGTGTCACTCATAAAAATAAATTAGAATGCCTTCGAAAATGAATCGAATCTCCCCAAAAAAAAAAAAAAAAAAAAAAAAAGCAATCCCTAAATATTTGACGACCCTCCACTAAAAAATTTCGTTTTCTCAAAGTGCCATTGCATCGAGTAAGCCACTCGCGACTCGCCACTGTATTTCGCGTCCAGTGCAAACACAACGTAGCCCTGATTTCAAAGACAGCGACGACGACAGCAGCGAAGCCGAGTTAACGCGTCGCGCGAGCGGCAAAGTTTTCCGCGGAGACTCGCGCGCGGGCCGCGCCGGAGTCTGACGAAGTTTCGGCCCGCGAGGCACGAGTCGGATATCCGGAAACCCGGACGCGATGCGGTTCCGGCAAACTCGACTTCTCCAAAGCGTTTACACCGGTGGAGGCGGAGGAGGGGAGGGGTGCGAGAGAGGTTTACCCGGGAAAGGGTAGACGATACCCTGGTTCGTGGTTCGACGTCTGTACAGTCATAGCCGCTGCACATTTACAAAGGGAAACGACGGTGGAGTCGCAGAGTCACCCCCTCTGCCCCCTCAACCCCCTCAACCCCCATTCCCAGCCTCTCGTGTCTGTATCTCGAGCGAGTGAGAGAAGTAATGCAGTTGAAATAGGTTGGTCCCGAGTAAATATTTGAGTCTGCTTGGGGCCAACGGTGGAATTCGCGAGGTTCGAGCTCCGCTACTGTGGAAGCCGACGGGACGACTCTGCGCTTGCCACTGCCGAAGCGGTGGAATCCTGCGGTCGCGGGGGGAGGGGGAGGGGGGGGGGGGGGGGTAGAGTGCATCCCAGAATGCATCGCGATTATAGAACTACGATTGGGAGTCGCTCACTCGATTGGAAGACGCGCCAATTTGGACTGACTGCGCATGCGTGCGGATTTAAAAAGCGACATTGCTCGGTCGGTAAAAGCGCAGGCAGGCTGTTGGGATTTTTGCAAATATTTTTGAGTACAGATTAAAAATGGGTTTTCAAATCAGAATGAATTCAAGTCAAGAATTCAAATAAAAAATGGGGGGGTCGAATGCATCCCAGAATGCATCGCGATTATAGAACTACGATTGGGAGTCGCTCACTCGATTGGAAGACGCGCCAATTTGGACTGAATGCGCATGCGTGCGGATTTAAAAAGCGAGATTGCTCGGTCGGTAAAAGCGGACAAAGCCAAATATTTTGGAGTACAGATTAAATTCGGTTTCAATTCGGAAGATTGATTTATTTTTTTAAATTTAATTTATTAACGGATTTCCCATTTCATTTTACAAATATTTTTTTACAAATATTTGTGGAGCCACAGCATTTTATTATAATTATTTATAATTAATTTATGATTAATGCGATTTATTTTAATGAAATTTGATTAGAGCGAAATATTTAAAAATACGGTCAGGAAAATCGGATGGAAATGAAAATGAGGTATTTTTTGGGGGGGATTTTGATTAAATTTAATAGTTTTGAAGTCACGAAACGAGTCGAAGCAGTGGAAGTCGATATTTCGCGGGCAAAGGGGAATTTCAACGATACCTCGGTCAACGTTATCAAATAACAAACGGCACCCTCTGACCGCGCGGTTGTTACGTTTCTCGCCGATAGAGCCAGCGTTTTTAATGGCTGAGGCAAATAGTCAACTTCGACGCGTTGCCCTTTAATTTTTGACCGATAACGATACAACAAATAAACCACTCCTATCTTCGAGTAGCAAATTTATTTTTCGTTTTTTTTTTCCTTTTTTTTTTTTTTTTTTCTCTTGAGTGCAGCCTCGCACCGTAAAATCTCGTGTGGATGGAGGATTCGTGCACGACAGTATTTCCGCTACGCTACACACTCAGGCTTTGTGGCTCGCGCGTGTTGCGAATGCGTTTGGCAACTAATATAGGTGAAACCGAATAAAAAGACTTTTCGCTCGGGCGTTCGGTGAACTGAGAAATACTCATTGTATTATCGTCGGCAGTTCACTGTGCACAGGCAATTTCACACGAAACTTGAAAAGTGAAAGAGTCAGAACCGAAAAAAACGAATTAACGATTCAGTAGATCGTTCAATTTTTTGTTATTATTTTTATTTATCCGGCGTTTTTGAAGCTCGTATCATAATTATCAGTTTCACGTGAAAACGCCTGTACATCAAAAGTGCATCGCCAAAAATCAATAAAACCGCGTGAAATCCCTCTTAAAAATAAAAATAGTCGTAGTTCGCTTTAAAAGTTGTAAAAAATAATGAATACAAAAATATAAAAATCGGCCATCGGATGTCTGCACCGTTTTTTCCGCTTGTCAACTCTACACTCGTAGATTAACGCTTTTCCGTAATTCGCACAATTTGATTAGACTTAAAAAAAAATAAAAATAAATAAAAATAAAAATTGACGACACCTGAGTCATCGCGAAACGTCAACAAATTCTCCAGGAGACAACGCTCCCTGAGAAAAATTAGTAGTTGCGATTACCAATCATTGGTTCGACCCCCAAAAATATTGGTTGCAGTTACTAAAATATTCGCAGCTTTGACCAACGATTGGTAGCAACTATTAATTTTTTTCAGTGACAAACTGAAAAAAATTCGTTGTCATTTTTTTCAATGACAACTATTAATTTTTTTCAGTGTACGATCGCCAACAGGTCGTTCTCGTCGATCCGTCATGGCGAACCAATCGCTTCGCTACATGCATATATATATCTGTATCTACATAAATCGAGATACATACATATATATACCGCATTATACATACATATCCCAATCGGAGTGCGTCCGCAATCTGACGCGTGGATTTTCCCACTAATTGCCGAGCATCGAGGCGCCCGACACTTATATAAACATTCCCACCCCCCCCCCCCCCCTCTCCCCCATTGATATCCGCGTGTATCTATAAACGGTCGCCGGCCAATGGCATCGGTGGGAATAGGCGACGCGGAACGTAAACCGGATTAATAACGGTGATGGCGATGCGGGCTCACGCCGAAGGGTTTAATCGGATCCTAATGCAGAGTGAAGTGGACCGGGAGCTGGGAATGGGGGTGGGTGGGGTCGGAGAGGGGTGAGGGGGGAGGGAGGGGGGGGGGGGGGGTGAAACGAAGGGTGGAGGGATTCGGAGACGAGTGGCGTTGCGTTTCGAATGGTTCGCGTCATCTCTCTACGTGTCGAAGTGGGTTGCCGAGGGTTGAGAGGCACCATTCAACCCCCCACCCTCCACCCCCCTCCCCTCCCCTCTGCGTTTCCTCCACCGCGCGTAATTAGGGGAATTACAACCGAGCGCTGGATTCGGGTGCCCGAAATTCCGGCGGTGCTCGACGAATTGCCCAAGTGAAGTCCCACCCCCTCACCCCCCTTCAGCCACCCTATCGGGAGTCGCTCACCCCCTTCTCACCCCCTTCTCACCCCCTAAGACCGCATCGTGAATATCTGCGTACGCGGTTTTCGGTATCAGGGCCTCGATGTGGGTTACCTGGTTACGCGAAAGTCGCGCACGTGCGACTCGATCGGGCCCACGTGTTTCGAACTACCCCTAACCTCCTCCCTTGGATTTTCAACCCTTGTGAACGGTGGACTCTGGAAAAAAAAAAAAAAAAAAAAAAAATTAACCGGACGATTGATAATTTTTCTAATAATATTAATATTGATAATAAAATTTGTATAATTATAATAATAATAATGATAATGATACTAGTAATAATAATAAATTATCGTCGTTGATAAATTAAAAAAGGAACGCCTAAAAAAAAAAAAAAAAAAAAAAAGAAAAAATTAACCGGACGATTGATAATTTTTCTAATAATATTAATATTGATAAAAAGATTTTTATTATAATAATAATGATAATGATAATTATAATATTAATAATAATAAATTATCGTCGTTGATAAATTAAAAAAAAAACGCCTGTAGGTTTGTTGCACCGTTGAACGAGGATCGTGAGCACAGTAGCTGATTAATAGTTTGATGTAAAATAAAAAAAAAAAAAAAAAAAAAACGCACATAAAACTGTCGCGAGTCGCGATGAATAAATAGCATAACTGAAGAGTTGCGTAAAGATTGGAGCAAAAAGCAAAAGACCCGAATCCCGTCTGTCTGACATATTTATAATCATCTCCCTGCAATCCGTCCGTCCGTTTGTCTGTCTGTGTCACCTATCTCTCTGTCTCTGTCCGTTTTTTCACCCTTTCCCACAATTACAGCGGCACTCAAACACACACGGACGTTCCCCACTTTTTTTTTTAAGCGCGGAGAGCCGAGAGCCTGGAAAGTGCGACTGACTTTCAGACACTTTTTCTGGACGAGATTGATTTTTAAAAATTAATTGCCCCGTCGATGCAACCCTATCGCGTTATCATTTCTCATCATCATCAACGTCATCGTCATTCACTGATGCACCAATCGTCCAATTGCAACAACGTTTAGGCCACCAGCAGCGGAATCACTGAGGTACCGTGTTCGAATTTTTTTTTTTCTCTGTCTTAAAATATGTCTGCGATATTATTTCACGTGTCTGACTATTCTGCGCCGTTACTACTTGAACCCTGAACCGACTGCTTTAGTCGAATCTGTCGGTGGTCCAATACGCCCCGGGCAGTTAATAGAGTCGAGCGGAAAAAATGCGAACCGATTCTTCGCCCCGCTGAAAATTAACTTAATTAATTTTCGGTGGGGCAGAATTAAAACCGTTCGTTTCGGAAAAGCGCCCAAAGGCTTCGACCGTCTTCGCGCGGATTTTCAAAGGAGCGCAAAGTTTTTCTTGTTGCACGGACCACGCACTATAAAAATTGTGACGAGGCGATTAAACGCGAGTCTCGTTTGTTAATTTATTTATTAATTTCATACTCACCCCCTCCCCGCATTGGCCAGCCCCCCCCCTCTCGACCCCTGTGACCTCGCGCACCAGCTTCACGACCCCTGACCTCACTTTTGCGAAATTAGTCTTTGAGATGGCTGCACTCCTCGAAAAGTATCGTCCGCTAATTTTCACGATTTTGTTTTTTTTAGGCACGAGAGCCTCGAAATTTTCGCTGCCTCGATCGGCGATTTTTTTTTTCGCGAAATGTACGCGAAAAAAAAATCAATCTACGCGTTCCTCTCGTCGAATTTTTTATATTGTGACATTTGCCATTGGATAAGATTTTCAAGCTTTTTTCAGCTTTATGAAATCCATAATTTAAAAACAAGGCAAGGGAAAAAAATGCGAAGGAGAGACGTTTGCGATTTTTGAGGGAGACTTAAAAATGTTGTGAAAAATTGAAAAATCGATTTTGCTGCAGTTTTATTTCGAATAAGGAAATAAAATCCCGATTTTGATCATCCAAAAAAAAACGCGTAAATGTGCCGATAATAAACGTCGGTCAATCGAGGCGCCGGGAAAAAAAAAAACGTACTGTTAATATTTAATGAAGGGAGCATCGGCTGAAGATGTTTTATTCCGCGCGCGATGGGAATATCGAGGTAATAGTTTCGGACGTAACGGAGAACGAACGCTCTCCGAGCGAGACGAGAAATAATGACGCGCGCGGGAAACGGAGTTAAAATTTAGATCGACGATAATACCCCTTCGCTTTTTCCACTTATTCAATCGACATAATTACTCCGACCACTCAATTAATCGTCTCGACTGTTCGAGCCGCGTGAGCTTATAATCACCATAATTGGTGGTTACCATTTTTTTTACTCGAATTAATTTCAATTAATTTTCCCCGAACAATCAACAATTTCAATATCATTCTGTCAATCGCAGCCTCCAAAACGCCTCGAAATGCATTTTTTAAATAATCCATCTCACCACTGTTAAAATAAAAAATAAAAAATAAAAATAAAATTGTTTTTCGCATTTTTAAATAATCCATCCATAATGCATTTAATCAATAATGCATTTTTTAAATAATCCATCTCACCACTGTTAAATAAAAAAATAAAAATAAAAAAAATAAAATTGTTTTTCGGAAAAATAATTTTCCAGAAATGCAGCTGATTTTCGTTTTGTTTGTCTGTGTTAATTTGTGCTAATTGACCCCAGGCAGGAAAAGCTGCGCGATTTATCACTATTAAGAGTCGGATATATCCGCAGCGCTCGATTCCCAAGAGTTTTTCTCCCCAGTTTCGCGTTTGCCCCGAATGCGCGTTACGGCGGAGGCGAGCGACTTATTAATTGCGTGAAATTCCATCTCGAGAGAGCCGCGGAGATCGAGGAACACCCATCGGCGTCGCTGGCGTCGCGCCAAAACCCGTCCATCTTCGTTCGCCGCCGCCGCGCGCGTGGTTTTAACGTACTTTTCACCGCGAGTTTCGCCTCTCTGCCGATGGCAAGGATTAATGTCCGCGGCGTATAAGAATTCCCACCGACACGTACCGCTCGTTGGGTCGCAGTTCACGTCGTCGCGTATTGATCACGTGGATAAAAAAAAAATGCCCAAAAGTTCGACCCCAAAAAAAAAAGATGCCTCTGAGAAGGTTTTTGAGTTTTTTAAATTAATCGCCGTTCGAAACAGCTAATTTTTCGAGGGCTCTCGTTTTTATTTATTTTTTTTTTTTTTTTTTTTTTTTTTTCATTAAAAACATAAAAAAAAAAAAAATTGCTGAGGGATTACGATCAGCACTGATTCCCCTCCCCCAACTTCGACATTCAATGCACTCTCGTTGTAATTGTATAAAATATACCATCGCACATCTATATACATACATATATATAAAGTAATAAAAAATGTGGTCATGCAACATCGATCGACAAAAAATCGTTCGCAGTGTGTGCTACGATTTCCTGTCGTAAAACTGAAAAAAATGCGTAGGAAAAAAAACTCACACTCGTATATCAAAATATTTTACAGGCGTCTATACATATTTACAGATCTATATATATTAGATAGGTCTATATATATTTATAGAGATGTACATCTGTGTCTGTATTCATCTCTCCCGCTCTGCTCCTGTCACCTGTTTCTGTCTCTGCCAGTGTGTGAACCTGTCCCGTCGGCTCTTGCGAAAATTCGGTCGAGTCGCGTCGATCATGCTCGGGCGATACGCGTTGCGAGCAAGCAAGACGGGTTTAACCAGTGGGGGGAGGGGGGTTGTTAGTTATACTTTGGCATTTGTGGCGCATGTTTTTCCCTCTCTCTTTTTCTCCCTTCCTCTCTTTATCTATATCATTTATATTTATACCTATATCTCTCTGTGTCTATTTTTCCTATCTCTCTCTCATTTTTTTCTCTATCTCTGCGTTCCTTTTTTTATCAATCTATCTCTCTCTCCCTCTTTCTCTCCCTTTCTCTTTCTATGTATTTATTTCCCTCTCTCTCCCTCTCTCTCTCGCCCCTCGTTAACTGCTGCGTGCAGCGCGAAGTGCTGGTCCCGCGACACGAATCTGTCGACATTTCCCCAAAGTTAAAGAGGAGCCCTCGGCAGGGTGTAACAGCCCCTCGAGTTTGTCTATCCTCATGCCCCCTCCCCCCTGCCACCCCTTTCCCTCTCCCCCCCCGGCTACCCTTCCTCCTCCCCTCCCCCGCTCCTATCGCAGCTGCAGCTTCCCGGAAACGCTTCATCGCGCGGTTCTTGGTACTGACGTTGCACGACCCACGAGGGTTGAAATGGGAATAGGGAGGGGGTTGTTACGCAAACTCTAATTAATGCACTGCCTGCTTTTACTTCACTTTTGTCGCGAACCACAAAAAGGGGCCAAAAAGCATTCGCTCGATCGTTCGAAAAAAAAAAATTTCCCGGAAATGTGTGATAAAAAAAATTCAAAGGATCATCGATCCGAACTGCAACCGGAAAACTTTGTCGTTCAGATTACAGTTCGCGATATCCGAGTTTCGTCGACGTCGTTGACGTCGTCGTTCCCCGGAGGCTGCCGAATGTCAATGGGAAAATTATGCGATCCGAGGTTTCGAAGGTCGCGAGGCAATCTCGCAGGTTTAATTGAGCGCGAAAACCGTCGTCTTGCTTCTCGGTCGTCAGTCGCTCGAGATTTCCGACGCGACGCGCGACTGTGATTTATGTTTACCGATATGTTCTGATTAAAATGTGTGATTAAAACTCGACTAAAAGCAAATGGCGGCTTCTCGTACCGCTCGATCCGGATTTTATTTTTTGTAATATCAACCGTGCTTTTTTTATTGATCGCTTTTATTGAGCCTAAGTGTAACTGTTGAAACAGGTTCGGAACGAGCGACACGTGGAACGCCTGACTAAAACACAAAAATCCTTTGAAAAAAAAAAAGGATTTAAAAAAATCGTAGCGGAAGACGAAGTGGGCGAAAAAAAAAATTGTCCACGCGAAAACTTCGCAGCAAGGTAAACAAAAATGCGACGAGCAGTGATTATATGTTTGAATTAATTTATTTTGAGTAACGAAAAGTCGATGCGAAAGTTCATTTATTATTTATTTTATTTTTTTATTATATTCCAGCGGCCTTAACAAATGTTTTCGTCGCTTATTTCAGCGCGTTTGGAGTTAAAATCGCTTATCACGATTATAGATTACGAGTTGGTAGTTTCCGCTTTGTATTATCTGTAATACTGATTACAATGTAACCGTACGTCATTGATTATATTATAAATCGCCCTCCAGTGGGAAAAAGTGTTCGATTCGCGCCGCAACGAATTTCGCATTCGACAGTTCCGTCGGTCCGTCCGTTCGATATCGTTTGTTCGATTATTAAACGCGGAAAAACGGCTGAAACGTCGACACGAATGAACTGTGGAAATATATACGTGGCAAATATTGAAACAATCGTCGAGAGCCGAGAACGAAACGTTAAAAATTGTCGCCGGGCGTTTATGTAAATGCCTATAGGACATTCCACGCTTAAATTTCGTGGCTCGAATATTTTCGAATATTTTTTTTTTCGAATATTTCACCCAAGATTTTGCAGGTCGCCAAATATCATCAAATAAAATATCGAGAATATCCAAAAATCGATGAGACATTTTTTTTGGTGCCTCTTAAGGAAAATAAATAATGGTCCCTCGATCGACCTGACCTGAAACGCCCCGTGCATCGCTTATCGCGTGTTCGTCCCGGAAGTCCTGTAAATTCACCTTCAAGACGGATATTGATTAAGGCTCTCAGTCGAAAGAGTGAGACTCCCTCGTTCTGTAAACTCAACGGGAGATCCTTGTAATGAATCAGGATTACTTAACGAGAAAAACGTCGGGAAAAACGTTCGAGTCGGTAAGTCGTCTACGAATGGCCGCTGACTTGTCCAAGTCGGACCAGTCGAACGGTTCGTCCGTCCTTACGAAAGGCTTCCTCACGAATCGAGCAAATTCGTTTCACAACACAACTCAACAAATAATTTAAAAAAAAAAATTTATTTAATTTTTATTTCTCTAACGTCTACTAATTAGACTCAAATGCAAATGCAAAACGCTCGAATCAACTTGACAAACATTTCCAAAAAAAAAAAAAAAAAAAAAATTGACAAAATTCCCCAAGCAAATCACTCGCAACGAAAAACGCGAATGCGAACACTCGAATCAACGTGACAAAAATTTCCAACAAATCCAAAAAAACATTAATTTCCCAAGCAAAACACTCGCAATGGTCCCCAGTTGCTTTGCAACGATTCGCTATTCGAGGAGCCGCAACAGCAACATCAGCAGCAGCAGCAGCTTCGAGCTTGCTTTTCACACCGGGAAATTGGCCGTGCAGGGTGTGCTAATAGTCACCCTCTCCCCACCCCCTCTCCCTCCTCTCGCAGTTCCCCCTCCTCCCAATCTCACCTCCCCCCTCCTCTTCAGCACCTTCCCTTTCCCCCTGCGCCCAATTCCTTCTCACTCCTCTCTCTCTCTCCCTCATCGCACATTTTCCTCCCCCCTATCGCACATTTCCCTCCCCCCTATCGCACATTTCCATCCCCCCCTCCCCCCTCTCCCAATTCGCTCTTACTTCCCTCCCCCTCCTTCTCGCTCACCTCACCCATTTCCCTCTCATTCCTCTCACTCCTCTCTCTCTCTCTCTCCCTCATCGCACATTTTCCTCCCCCCTCCCCCATCGCACATTTCCCTCCCCCTCCCCTCTCTCCCAATTCGCTCTCACTACTCTCCCCCTCCCCCCTCGCTCACCTCACCCTCACACATTTCCCTCTCACTCCTCTCACTCCTCTCTCCCCTCTTCCCACTCTCACTACCCCCTCCTCCCCCTCCCCCCCTCCCCCCTCCCCTGGCAACAGTGTTCTCACCGCTACAGCTCGCGACCGGCTCTTTAAAACCGCGTTACCACTCTCGCTCGCTCGTTTCTCCTGAAATTCGACGATTCCAGTCGTGCGGTATACTCGAGCAACGCGCGCGCGCGACTCGCTTCATTTCCGGCGAGTAAACGAAGCTCCTCGCCGCTGCCGCCGCCGCCACAGCCACATATAACGCTCGCAGTTCTCCGCGGCTGTACAGTTGCTAAGGCGTCGCGAGCACGATTCTCCCGTCGGTGAAACGTGCCCGACACTCGCCTGACAATTCCGAGCGCGGTGCAATATCACGTGTTATTAAACGTGAGATGAAACGAAGAAATCCGATAGAAATCGCTGTTACGACGACGACGAAGACGATGACGACTTTATAATGCGACGACTGGAGAATACATTGAAACGCGTTTTGTTCGTTTATTTTGTACTGGGTTTGTTCGTCCTGACTGACGTTTTCTCGATAGGGCGGATTGTTGAAGCTGCTTGGGAGGCACTTGAGGAAGAAAGGGACCCTTCTCGGACTGCTTTACATTCATCTCTTCGCGTGTCCTCGGGAAAAATTCTATAAATTCTACGGAGATATTGTCCAGAATCAATTCTGTCGACTGGAGAAAAATTGTTGAACCTGAGCAAAAAAAATTACAGCTCGATTTTAACGTTACTCGACTCGGCAAACGGTACCACAAATGGTACTAAAATGGTTCAACCTTCACAAAAAAAATCCCAGCTCAATCCCCAAAATCCTTCGTCTCGACAAACGGTACCACAAATGGTACCAAAACGGTTCAACCTTCACAAAAAAAATCCCAGCTCAATCCCCAACGTCCTTCAACTCTCCAAACGGTACCAAAAATGGTACCAATGGCCCAAGGTGCCCTTCAAACCGCCTCAAATCATAACCCCTCAAATTTGCGTCATACTTGTTGCACCGGAAGCCGTCTTCTCCCAATCGAATAAAATGAATGCAAAATTGCAACTCACCCAACGTGTGTCAATTAGCCCCGGTCTCTCTCGAGCTTCGCGGTTATTCGCAGTCTCGCGGAGCCAAATAACCGCGAAGAGACGAGAGAGAAACCAGCGCTTATCGAGAGCCACGATCGCGCGCTGCCATTTCCGGAAAACGAGGCGAAGTTACGTATGCGCATAACCAACGGCAGCGGACGGCTCTCGATCTGGAGAACAGACGGCGAGAAAGCGAGAGAGGCGAGAGGCGAGAGGCAAAACGTGTGCGCTATCTTCGACCTGGGCTCGCAGCTCGCTCGCCGCTTCTCATCCGCAAGGAGAGTCTCCTCTCGTCGACGATATCGATTTTCGAATAGCTCTGTGCCATCGACCTCAGGCGTCGCGCATTTAAACGATATCGCCCCCTTCCCCCCACTTTTGCCGCCCATGTATCATTCATTAATACTCAATCGAGTCAACGACCCAACGACGAAGAAGAGAAAGAAAAAAAAAGAGAGAAGGGTTCAACTTTCTCGGATGTGTGAAACCTTGGAGAGAGAAATCGGCAAAGGGGCATTTATTGCCATTAGTGATGGGCTACGAAGGTCGCGAATTTTAGGGAAAATTGATCGGGAAAATTTTACCCGACGAAAATAATATAATCAATGGTATAGACGCAAAGAGAAAGAAAAAGAATGAAAAAAGAAGAGAAAAATTTAATTTAGGGAAAATTGATCGGGAGAATTTTACCCGACGAAAATAATATAATCAATGGTATAGCAAAACGCGCTTAGGCCGCTTTCGTAGTTTTCGCAACTTTGTTTATTTCGCAATTTTTGAATTTCTTATTTTTTTGTACATCGGTGTCTCAAAAAAAAAAAAAATGAGATTTAGTTGGAGTTATTGGTTATTGCAGCGAAGTTGTGAGTAATGATATATATATATATTTGAAATAAAATGCAAATATATATATATTTTTCGTAGCTGTAGTCCAACATATTAAAAAAAACTTGATAACAATTTTCATTAAAATATATACAAGATAAAAAGCTTATCCACAGATTGTCATCTTACCCGTCATCATTATCATCTCATTCCTCCCCAAAAATGATAAGAAAAAAATGCCACTGCAGCTGAAACGCTGCAAAAAAAAACATTTCAAGGTCATCGCGTGCGGCTCTTCGGCAGCTTACGCTTTTGCGAAAGCTCGACGGCGATTTGTGTCACCCACCCCCCTTAAACCGTTTTTTTCCCCCGTTGAAAATGGTGCAAAAATGTCAACTGCACTTCCGTCACCGTCGATAATAATCGCTCGCGACACTCAAAGTGCGCTCCGCCGATAATGACAATTATCGCTTCTGTCTGTCCCACCGTCGACCCACCCCCTCACCCCCCCCCCTTTTTTTTTTCTCTATCTCTCCCCTCACCTCCCCCACCAAAATAAATACAGCATCCGTATTTATAGCGAAATCGAAAAAAAAAAAAAAAAATTAGAAAAGTAAGAAGGAAGAACGTAGCTTACGACATTACGTCTAGTGTATTAATGTATTATTATTATTATTATTATTGTTATTATTATTATTAATAAGCTTTGGAACGTTTTGTATGAAAAGCTCCCTTGCATCTTGGCATCGATGTCGTATGAATTAGATTGTTAAATGAATTACGTGTTAAATTATGCAAATTATATATAAATATTAATCTATATATTAATCGCATGCAGTGTTATATATATGTTGCGATATTCGATGTCCGTGCGAAAAAAAAATATATATATGACGTGTGTATGTGTATGAAATTGATGTGCGTGTCACGCATTGCGCCTAAGTAAGTACAATTACGCTTATTCGTAATTATCCTTCAGCCTTCGTCGCGCGGATCGGAACTTTGGAATTGGGTAGTGAAAAAAAAAAAAAAAAAAAATCCTGCGACGGGAAATTGGTTCATCGAAATTCGATGTGACGCGAGCTTCGAGTATCACTTTCTGCGTTACAACGGCGACGAGTGTTCGATATAGTCGATACGAAATTCTGCATCTCGCAACGTTCGCAGTTACAACTTCGCTTTTTTTCGTATTGGCGAAAAAAAAAACGTGCGGTGAACCGCCGAACGCGCGACGAAGGCTCTGCCGTCTTCCACTTCTTCTAAAAAAAAATAAACTATATGTTTGGTCCTCAATTTCTCCGCTTCGTCGTTTTCGACAAAATGGGAACGAAAACCTTTCTCGTTCGTGTCGCACTTGCGCACGAATGATTTTTTTTTATTTTTTATTTTCGAATCTTTCTTTGCCAATTTTTTTTCTCTTTTCTTTCTCTCACGAGTTGCAACGTCGCCTGCAGCCGGGTGTCACGTCTAACGGGTGTACAATGCATGCGCATAAGTGAATCTATAACGAAATTGATTTTATCGATATAAAAAAATTGAAAAAAAAATGAAAAATGAAAGAAAGAGAGAAAGAGAAAAATACGTAAACGATAATCACCGGTGTGTCTGCGAGAGAGAGTGAGAAAGAGAGAAAGAGAGAGAAAGTGTGGATCTTGAATCGGACTTTAAAGGTTTTCTGAGGGGTTTTCTTTGAGGGAGGCTCTGAGGGTTTTCAAGGATGCGCTCGTGAGCGATATATACAGCACAGTCGGTGTTGAAAGCGACATTCTGAGCTCGATGTGTGTGTCGATGTAGAAGTATCTATGTTACATCTATATTACACGTATAGTGTCACATATATATGACATATAAATAGATGGCATACAATGTCACATATATATGTCATATTTATGCCATCCCACAAGGAAATATATATGTGAAATATCAATATATGAAATATCAATATAGAATGTGTCATACACATTTGGTGACATTTCACACAAATCGTGAAGTCGTGACAAATGTCACGAATGTGTCATACACACGTAAAAAAAAATATGGGAATAATCTCTCATTTGGCAAATGAAAAATATTCCAGAATTCTGGCGATTTTTGCCACACTTGTAGAAATATTCGAACATTTATTTTATATGTCTACGAGTATGGGAAAAATTGCCAAAAATTGCCAAAAATTCCAGAATGTTTTCCAGAAAAATTCAGAAAATTCAAGACTGTTTCTCAATTGCCGCACAAGTATAGTGATTTTTCCCATATTTTTTTCTCCGTGGAAAATGCAAAATCGACGTGCGAACTGCGATCGAGTGCAGCCGATTTGACGCTCAGACCTTTCGTCGCCAATACTGCAAACCTCGCTGCGAACCTCTCTGTGTGTTTGTGTCAGCTGCGCGAGTGACTGTGAACGTATTGTGTATTATTATCCACGACGAGCGCGAACTTTGCTGTCCAACCAGCGACGGCGGCTGCGAAAACAACCGCGCAATCAACGCCACCGCCGTCGCCGCTGCAGCAGCTCCGCAAAGTAGCCCAACTCTCGGTGAAAGATCATCATCGCTCCTATTGAAAAGTCCCGACAAACGGAGTGATCCGACTCGCCCCGGTCGGCTCATTGGGCCTCGCCGAACTGACCTTCAGTGACTGCTTCGGACGCGTCCGGAATCGCGGATCGTGTTTTCACTGTTCCCAAGTCCAAGAGACTTTTCTTTTTTTTTCGAGTACGAATCAACGGACAAATAGCAGAAATTGTCAATGAAAAAAAAAGTGAAGAGAATGGATCTTTCACCGATATTGTTCGCGCTCGTCACACAGAGTTCGCGAATGCTCTCGCGATTTTTTTTCTATTTCCCGCGCTAATCGCTTGCTTTGTTCTCTATTTTTTCTCCCGCGGGGAATTACGGAAATTCCTCGTACACCAGGAACGTACTTCAACTGTATCATGTTCATGGTCGCGAGTAGCGTCGTACTCACGGTCCTCGTGCTCAACTATCACCACAGAACTGCCGACATACACGAGATGCCGCAATGGGTAATTTCCTAAATATAAAAAAAAAAAAAAAAAAAAAAAAAGACGATAAGTTTCTCTTGCACTGAAGAGCTACCAATATTTTAGTAACTGCAACCAATACTTTGGTTGATCGAACCAATGATTGGTAATCGCAACTACCAATTTTTCTCAGTGTGATTGTAGAATCGAGCGAAACTTAAAGTTGCAAAAAAAAATGAATTGAGTCAATAAAAAAAAAAAATGTGTAATTTTTCCGCAGACCAAATCGTTGTTCCTGCAATGGTTGCCTTGGATACTGGGCATGCACAGGCCCGGTAAGAAGATTACGAGAAAGAGCATACTGAAGAGCCACAGAATGAAGGAGCTCGAGCTGCAGGAGCGAAGCAGCAAGAGCCTACTCGCCAACGTTCTCGACATCAACGACGACTATCGTCACGGGAACATAACGACCAATCCCACGCCTGGTTACACGCGGTATTTAATTTTTTTGGTCACTCGATTCACTTATGTCCAGCAATTTTTTATTTCATCAAAAATGTACTTATCAATTCGTTCAAATAATCAACGTATCAAATAATTCGTTGATATGATTATTATTATGATTATTTGGACCATCGGACTGCCTTAGAAAAAAATGAATAAAAATTCTAGCAAATATATATATTTTTTTTTTTTTCAGTACGAGGGAGTGTCCGTTCAGCACCAGATCGACGTACGGAACGCCCGTGGCCAGTCGACCAGCCACCGTCGAGGAGACCTCGGCGTCGCTGCCGCTGAACGGGACGCAGAGGGAGCTCCAAACGATTCTCAAGGAGCTCCAGTTCATCACGAATCGAATGAAAAAGGCGGATCTCGACTCGGAGATCATCAGCGACTGGAAATTCGCGGCGATGGTCATCGACAGGTACGAATTTTTTGTGGCAAAAAAAATCAGTCACTCTTGTTAATTAATTTATTAATTTTTTCGATTTTTTTTCAAGGTTTTGCTTAATCGCGTTCACGCTGTTCACACTGATCGCGACGGTAGCGGTGCTACTGTCGGCGCCACACATAATCGTCCAGTAGTAGACTGCCCAGGCCCAGCAGCCATCGAGTAACGTTACCGAAGGCGCGACGACCGCTTCTTCCTGAGTCTAGGTAAAATAAAAAAAAATCTAGGAGTCTAGGAAAAATAAAAAAAAAATAAAAAATTAAAAAACCCAGTGGGACTCGATAGATTTTTTCCATCGGCAACGAGTGGTGAATTTGTGAGCTGCTGCTGAAAAGCAGAGTTTGTCGGAGTTCGAATGAATTAAGACTACTGCACCTCATTAAAAGATACTTTATTTTCGAGGCTGTAAATCGGATTCACCAGTTTGTGCATTTGAAATTGCATTCTCGATGGTTCGCTGATATTTCGATCCTCCTGTACATTTTTTTAATGCACAAACTGGTAAATTTAAAAAATAATAAAAAATGTATAAAGTGTTTTAAAATTTTTTAAATCGAGAAATTAATTTTTTTTTATTTTCTGTGTCCGCAGAAGAGAGAAGCGTCGTCCACCAAAATGCGGTAGCGGCTGTGCAGCAACAATAGAGATAGTGGATTAGCGTGCAGCAGTTTAGCGGTAGACAAGAAAAAAAAACGTGTAGCCTGTCTCGCTGTGTCAACAATTCGCCAATGACGTTGATACTGGGCTCAAGAATTCGAGACGGCGCGAGGAGGATATCCCGGATATTCCGAAGGGGACCGAAGAGTGGAAAGAGGACGACAAAGGGGACATGAGACCGAAAAGGGCCCTTCGCTGACCCTTCGTTTGGGTCCCAAGTGTCTTCAGACCTGTCGCTCTCGATTATTATCGACGTTATCGACGGTTTCTACGCATCAATCGACCTCCGGGGTATCGACCAACGCACAGCAAAAGATACCACACAACACTATAACTATCTCCCTATATCTGTAAACGTAGAAAAAAAAAATGCGGGTCATGAAAGTGAGCGAATGCACCCCAATTTTTTTTTTGCCAAATTTTTCGACGCTTCGTTAATTTGCGCTTTAACACTTCCCTCATCGTATTATACGTTTATATATGTACAGAGCGAGAAATCCGTGAATAATGAAGCACTTGAGAGTTAACAACGATAGTCTGTACATGTATACACGTATATATGTAGAAAAAAAGCTCACGAAACAAAAGAAACTGCCACTCTCGAATCGCATCGCTTTCACTACCCTTTAAACTCGCGTTCGGCCGCGCCAAACTTTTCGCGGTTCGACGCGGTAGAAAAAAAAAACTCGTCTCGTTTCCGCGCGAACAATTATGAACTTTCCAATTCGGACGATCTCGTTACTCGTACGACGAGGCGACCTGTGACTTTCGGAGCGACGAGGAATGTGTTTTTTTTTTTATTGCATTTGATCAGTCAATTGAGGGTTCAGAAGCCCCAATAAAAATTATCGGAAGTTCTTATCAAGACTAATTTTTTTTTAGACAAAAATTAAATTGATTTTTCAATATGCGAGTTCAGTTATTAAATATTAGAGACGAATGTTTTTTTTTTATTGCATTTGATCAGTCAGCGATTGGGTTCAGAAGCCCCAATAAAAATAATCGAAACTTCTTATCAAGAATTATTTTTTTCACAAAAATTAAATTGATTTTTCAAGAGTTCAGTTATTAAATTAAAGTAGCGTCAATTCCTTCCGAATGACGTTTGTGATTGGTGCAGCGAACTCGGAATAAACGCGTCGTTAATTGACCTTAAAAGTGGATGTGAAAATGATAGCAGCACCGGTCGATCCGCATCGGCGGCACGTGTAAATAGCGGACGTACGATTTTTATCCGGGAAGAACAGCTGTCGTTAATTTCGCGCGCGTAAGTCGATTAAAAAAGAAGATGAAAAAAAAAGGAAAAAGAAAAGGGAGAGGTGTCGTACTCGGTCGGATCGATACCGGCCACTCATTCGTCGCTGAGTATTATTTTTAATTAACGCAGCTTCCATCCGAGTTTTCGCGTTCTGTTTGTCCAATGCGACGAGCGAACTATCCGCTTGATTTTTTTTTTTTTTTTCTTCATCCTTCCATCCGATTCCCTTCTTTGCGCCGGAAAAATCAGCGCGCGTTTCATCAGCCTTCAAAAATCACAGAACGATCAGGAAATATAATTAATCAGATGCGTTTGACAAATTAGATCCAAAACTCGTTGATTTCATTTTTCAACAAATTAGCAAAATTCGTTGATTTCATTTTTCGTCCCAAAAAATTTGCTGACTGCAAAGAATTAATCCGATTGACCGTAGAAAAAGTCGAAATTGAAGAAAAACAATTCGTTGAAATTCTGCGATAAGTCGAGTCGAAAAAATAACAATTGTCGCTCCGAAAAAAAATTGTCCAGGTGCCTCGACGCCCACTTTTCCGTATATCTGTCTAGCCTGAAAAAAACGCGAAAGAGGATGAAGCAGGTGGAAAAAATCGTGAAAGCGTCGATTAATCGAGATTGTCGGTCGAGAAATGATTGGGAAAACGCTGCAGCAAAATCCACCCACCGCCAAATGACACATAAGTAGACACAGTTGATCGCGTGCGCTGGGCTTGAAAGCTGACTTAGCTCGTAATAATTCTCACTTCGCGGCGAACCCTCCGGCAGCCTTTTGTCTCCGCGGTGGGGAGGCTGAGGGGTGGCGGGGGGAGGGTCGAGGAGGGGGAGGGATGGTGTCGAGGCGAACGCTGAGGGCGTTCGCACCTCTCCCCTCCTTCTCGCCTCGAGCTTAGTAATTCGTGGGAGGATAATCCGATCGTTCGAACGACGTTAGAACGTTAAAAAATTCCATTGACGCTAAAGTGTTCCGCGTGAATGAGTGAGGAGAGAGAATAATGAAACAAAGAAACTAAAGTAGTTGTATAGAGCGAGAAAAAAAAAAATGAAATGTGGAGAGAAAAAATTAACGTGTGAAGTGATTAAGTGAGAACGATGGTGAACGAGTGATCGGGTGAGCGAAGGAAAAATGACACAAGAGGGACAAATGACACAAATGACACATGACATGACACATGACACCCACACAAAAAAATTTAAAAAAAAAAAAATCTCGCTCGTTCGCAAATTTTGTTCGAAAAAGCTGAGCAAAGTAGTTGTATAGAAAAAATGAAAAAAGAGATCAAAGGTGAGCGAAAAAAATAATAATAATAACAGGGAGACACTTGGACACGCACAAATACACTCAAATCCAAAAACAGACGTCATCTCGCTCGTTCGCAAGGCACCTTGTTCAAATAATTAGCTGACGTAAGGATAATCGTAATTTCACTCATATCCGTAATTGAATCAAAGCAAAAAAAAACGAAAAAAAATAAAAACTCATCGGGCCCCGCGGAGCGACGAGTTTTCTCGCGTTCATTCTCGTCTCGTAGACAACCCGACTCCCTTTATAGATTGTAAGGAAGGAGACACATTTGTATCTATTAATTGCCATTATCGGTATTTTAATTTTTATTGTATCGATTTCAATGAAAAATTAATAGTTGCCGAGGAAAGAAGCTGACATTTCGATAATTTAATTTCCGATGGTTATCAAAAAGCGACTTGAAAATGTTGTACAAGCTAGAAACTTTTAATTCACGTCCTCGAAATGCAAACTCGACCGCTGCGGAATACAAAGGAGCAAATTCGAGTGTAAGAATCTCAAAGCTTTGAGTATTATTTTTTTTCTTTTTTTTCACATGACAGATATAGAAAACGAGGGACGAGGGAAAAGTCATTTCGTGTAGTGTCGCGAAGTCGTCGGTTAGTCTCTCGACATTCAGGATGAAAGAGGATAATAATTAAGCAGGAGGCAAAAAGTCTCGAGGCCTGAGACAGAAAGAGAGAGAGAGTGAGCTGCGAATCGCGGGAAACGAGCCCTCGGGGAAATTCGTAAAGTTCGCCCGTATAAACGCGTCCCCCTCGTTGACGTTGCCATTGGAGCAGCTTCCCAACCCTGGAAAAGCGAGAACGGAATGCGCTGACGTTAGCGCCGCGCGCTGAATACTCAGGACCCCATTAAAACCCATTTCCACAGAAAATTTTCTCCTCATTCGCTCCTTTTTCGCCTGTTTCTCTTAGAAGACTTTTTCGAGGGCGATACGCGTCACGATCCTTTTCCGCAATTTCGCTGCGGATTTTCGCTGCCGATCGTAACGAGAAGATTTTCGTTCATTCGTCCAATTTCGGTTCACACTTTGGGCTTTCCTCGACAATTAGACGGTCCGATTTTCGCGCCACTTGAAATTCCGCTCGCGAGTCGAAGTGGCGAAGGAAACTCGGCGGTGATTGGAGGAGTCTGAGCGATACAGTTCGATCCACTCTATTACAACTCAATTTGTCGACACATCTCGAAACGATTATTAATGCCTTCGTGCTTCGCTTTCCCTTTTTTTTATTTATTTTTTTATTCTGCTTCGTTGCTACAAATCCGCCAATTTCGTTTCGATTGTTACCCAAAGAGAAGATGAAACACACGCCAATGGTCTTTCAGCTAATTGCCAATAAAGCGTCTAGAAACGTGACGAGAAATCGAGAATGAACGCGAGAACGTAATTCGAAAGGAGGTCGTGTTAATATTATAAATAATGAATATCGTGAAACACAATTACGGTACGAATATATATATATGATATAAATATAAATAAAAAAAATATATATATTATACATAAATACAAAATAAATGATAATGACTAGGCGATAGAAAATACAGTAATCGGTGAATAAATATACGGATACACACGAGAATATTGTAAGATAAACGAAAAACCCGATAAAATGAAACTATATAAAATGAAGAAAAAAAAAAGAAGAAATCGAGCGTTAAACTATTGGATAGTATGGAGGAAAAAAAAAAGCTGTTGATGAATTGTAATATTGACTAATTAATTAACGAACTAAACACAAAGGAATTGAATTAGGTTACTCGGGAAAACGCGCGTTGTCCGATCCCGACAATTCGTCTCTAAATATTCCTAATTAAAATATATCTTCGCGAAAAAAAAAATTGAAAAAAAAAGAATAAAAAATAAAATAAATGAAAACAAAACGACGCATTGAGATAACGCGGACAGCCGGGAAAGTCCGAAATTATAATAAATAAGGTGATAAAAAAAAAACGGGGGTATAGATTTGACGGAGCCTGAGACGAAAAAAACGAAAATCCGCTTCATACGCCGCCATTGTTGCCAAAAAATATATTCAAGCCATAAGCTACAACAAAAAAAAGAGAGAGAACATTAATAAATTAAAACTCGTCCACGAGCATTAAAAATTTCACGATGCACACGCGCGTTATAAATGATATTTCGGAGTCGCTGTAAAAAAAAAAAACAATGTTACGATTCGAAAATTTTGCAATAGATTCGCACAAACTCGCAGTCGAATTTACGCCGTGCACGAATTCTCCATTTCTAATATGAAAAAAAAAAAAAAATCGCCAACCTGACGACCGAATCCACTTCCTTAGATAAAGAAAAAAAAATGATCATGAAAAAAAAAAGTTGTAGTATTAACAATAAATACATGCATATATATATATAGGTATATATATATATATATTTAAAAAATTACCAAAAAAAAAGCCGCGGAGTATGCTCAAAATGTAGAGGAATGCGTTTTCTCGTACGTGTTATGTATATTAAATTCGTTTAGGGAATAATAAAAAAATAAAACCGTTATGATATCGACGACTGAACGGACTAGGAGATCGGTTGAATGAAGATGAATGAACGAGGACAACGAGAGACCGAGATTTTGTGCTTGTGAGTTGCTTGAGTGAAATAAATAAAATTATAAAAACAGAACAAAAATCTCGAGAGAGTGACTAAATAGTTAAATCGTAATACGTAATAAAAAAAGGTTGGAGAGAACGGATCGTGGAGAAAAAATAATTAAAAAATCGGTGAACAGAGCTTGAAAGGATCGGAGCGTATTACTCGATCCTCGATCGCCCACGGTCCGAAACAGACTAATAAAAAAAAAACAAAAAACCAATTTATATATATATGTATATGTATCAGTATTAATAAAAGAAGAAAAAAAAGAATTATGTATATATATATATATGAATTAAATAATTGAAGACCGCAGTAAAATGCACATCGAGTCTCGCGCTCGGATAAATATACAATAATGCCATGAATTTAAAGTACCGTTAAAGTTAACGATATTAGATAAAATAAAATACCCGCGTCGCGCGTAAGAGAGATCCGCGTTTTTTTTTTTCGAGAAGCTGCAAAAAAAACATTTATATATAAATGTATAAAAAAGATAGACCACGAATTTTTTGCAAACGATTGTTTCAGACGTGATAAACAATATGAAAAAGTGAGGGGAGGGGAAAGAGAAAACGAAATAGAAAGAGAGAATGAAGACTCACAAATGAATTTCGAGGAGTCGACTGTTTTGACGGGGATCGATCCTACAAGCGACGCTAGGCGTCTGTACACTCTTTATCATTTGTATTCAAAGTTTACACAAATTTTATCCGACAAATTTTACCGTATACTTTACGAAAAAAAAAAAATAATAATAATAACAAAAAAAATAACTTTTATTCTACTACCTTGTACAAGAGAGAATTGATCGTCTCGTCGTCGGTCGCCGGTCACGCCCGCTGGATGGGAAAATTTCCACGGGCCCATTTTAATGGGCCTGACCTTTCACCGACGACGATTCGTTGAAAGCGAGCACAGAGAGATAGAAAGAGAAAGAGAGAGAAATTGAAGCGAGTGAAACCAATGAAGAAAATGGGCGAAGTATAATATTGTATATTTTGCGCTATATACTCATTTCTCATCCTCTCACACACACGTGAAAAAAAAATATTTAAGCCGGGCAGCACGGGTTTCTGGGAGATGGGCGTGTCGCAAGGGTAGGATGAAAAAAAAAAACGAATACGCTCGAACGCCATAGCTTCAGAAAAATCGATTTTTTTTTATTTCACACTGTGACGATCCCTTAAAACACGTCGTCATAGTTGTCCGGTGATTATATCTGATGTAAAAAATCGTTGCTTGGTTGATCCAAAGGCTTCGAAGTCCTTTGCCTCTAATTTTCCAAACAACCACTCGCGCTTATCCTGCCAAATGAAATAAATCGTGACAAGCAGCATAATTGCATATGTGAATTGATTTATATTTTGTAAAGTGTCCGCGTGCTGTATAATAAATGTATGTATAATTCCTGAGTCGATTCCAAGGATATTCCGGTGTGAACAATTAATCGAAAGCAATTTGGGGAGGCGACTTGTTCGAAGGGATGTGAGACGAATGAATAAAACAGGGAAAGCGTCGAGTGAATTCGATGAATTGTCACGAGTAGATATTAATTATCGCGTGCTTATTGTCTGCCAACGACGTATTCGATCCAAACACGACAGCCGAATCCCAAAAACTGCTGCCTTCGACGGTCGAACGACGACTCTGCGACACGTGAAAAAAAAGCTGCGACCACCATCATCAATTATTTTTTTTTTATCGCGTTTTTTTTTACATCCACTAATTATTCACTATTTCTCCGTCAACGTCCGCGTTTACTCGAGATCACATCGCATTGCGTGTACATAGATGTCAGGCATCCGAACCCCCAAAGTCCAATTCGATTTTACGAAATTTTTCAACTATCACCGCTCGCGGACATTCGGAGAATTAATTCGCGTGAGTTACGTCGTTACCCGGAACGAATGATTACATATGCAATTATACATGAATTTTGGGCAACGAGATTTGTGCGATTGCTATAGTATAATTAATATTAGCGATGACATTTGGAAATTTCGTCGTAGCTTATTTATTTTTTTCATTTTAGATCACTAAAATGAAAAAAAATAAATATTAAGAATAAAAATAAATAATAATAATAAGTTGAAATGTCATTCCAGATAATCAATGAAAATTTTTGAAAATTATAGCTAATTGTAGATTTGTTTCTCATGCAGATTTATTTTTATTTCGGTTCATTATTAGCTGATGTTCAATTAACGTTTACATACTCATCATTAATTCCATGTATGATCGCGTATGTTCGTAACATCATTGTTCCGGATTACCGCTAATTTGAATCGACCGTATCGGTTGAACATTTTCACTCGCGCTTGATTACATATTTGCGTTAACTCGTTGGCTGCCAACAATCGAATCAACGAAGGGATTCCACGAGCAGAACGCTCCTGGCAAAAAAAGTAATTCGCCGAATTGCAGAGACGTCGTTCGTCGAAAATTGTAAAGTACCTACGTACAATTGTATTATTATTAAAGATTCGAAACAATTAACACGGGGAATTATGATAATCACTTTTGTATTTTTACGTAAAAATTACATGACCTATAAATAATAATTAACGATAAATATGTAAGATTTTCAAATAATGGGAAAATCGATAAAACCAATAAAAACAAAAAATGTTACTGCGTAATTTTTCATACGAGTTAGCGGAAGTGGACGAGTGAACGTTGCGTGAATGGAATAACGAAGAAAAAAAAGTAACGAGACAAAAATAATTCGCGAAAGAACGTCGTGAGAAATATATTGTTAAAAATAAATATATATATATGTATGTAATTTAGGAGTCGAGGATGAGTGGCCTGCTTTGTAATGCGTATATTTATACATGCAGCGCGAGCGCGCAAAGATCGAGTGATTCCATTGAAACCGATAGGAAAGTTGGCGCCGACGAAACCAAAAAAAAAAGTATATTCATTAGTGTAATTTAATCAAAAAATCATTTGATATCGCGAATAACGTCTCGGATTAATTACACAATCTCTCTCGGAAATCGTTGTCTTTTTTTCTCCAACGAACGACCTTTCGATGACAATGACCATTTTGGAAAAAAAACGTCGAAATACAATTGGAAGAAAAGAAGGAATAAAAGGAAAGGAAAAGACGAAAGACATCATCGATAAGAAGCCATCGATCGCGAATCAAGCTGATATCATTTTCTCTTAGGCCATAAAAAAAAAGAACAATGATGACAGAAGAGAACACGTTGGGTTTTTTGTACATAATTGCGCCAAAAAAAAAAACGTATCGTAAACATATTGCTTAGTGTTATACATAGTGAAGAGGGGACTTTGTATAGGCTGACTATAAGACGATGACGTTTAATCGCTATTACTTATATTTTGTTAATACGATCACTGCTGTCACAAACGTTATCGCTTAAAATACGAATTTTCCGGCAGACTCTACGATCGACATTCATACGAGTGAATAAATTCAGTTTTATTCCAGAATTTTTTCAAGCTAAAAAAACCATTGATGGAGATTCCATTTTTTTTTTTTTTTTTTTTTCAAGAAGCTGCTTTCATTAATTAAAAGCTACGTAATTAAAAAAAAAAAAATCACTCGTATGTACGTCGACCGATGCTTCTCTTTCGCTACCAAGAAAAAGACGATAATGATGACGACGATGATAATGATGATGACGATGATGATGATGAAGATGAGGATGATGATGGCTTTCGAATAGTTAAACGTTACTCACCTATCGTAGTGTTCGTTCCAAAAAAATCTTAAAAGCACCGTCTATCGTAGCGAATTCTTAGTCTTAGCTAATCCCGGCGCCGAAGTTCCACGAGCTTTTTATTCAAATTCACGGATAAATATTAATATAAAAAAAATGAAGAACGATTGTCGCATATTATATACACCTACTACGAGAGCTGGCTCCGGACATGTTTGACGAGGAATTTTCTATAAATCATTGAACTCTCGAAAGGGGTGCGAGAGGTTTGCTCAAATTTTTATCACAACGGCCAAGGTTCACTTTTTGGCGAATGGTTTTTTAGACGGCGAGGCGAAGAATTATTTTAATCTATCCAAAAGCTCGGGAACGGCCGGTCATTAATCGTGTTTGTAAATGCTACGAAATGAAATGAAAAAAAAAATCTAAATCTCCGTATCCACTTTTTCTATAGTCTCTAGCGAATTGTCTTTTCGAGGTAACTTAGCGTCTATTAGGGTTTCTAATGCAAGTGAAAATAAATATACACGAACACTGACACATAAAAAAAAACAGACACATGAACAATGAAGCATACGCTAAAAATATCCGACTTACGGAGGTCCAGTCATATAGAGTCCATTTCGCATAGATTCGAGAAAAACGAGTAATAATTGCAACCACTTCTTGATAGTATAAAAATGTAAAAAAATTCATGCACATTAAAGGTACTTAAAAGATTAATTTTGCATAATAATAATTGCAAAATGTTATTAACAAATTGATGAAAAAAAAAAAATTGTTCAACAAATTTCTCGGAAACCCGATTTTTTTTTTTTATGAAAATGCTTCTATTATGTTTCTGAGTACGTATGAATTTTTTCAGATTTTTAAGTTCAGTTTGATATTTGCGTTTTTTTTCATACAAAATACAAAGTGAACTTAAAAATCTGAAAAAATTCATACGTACTCAGAAAAATAAACGAAGCATTTTCATTGATAAAAAAATTTGGGTTTCCGAGGAATTTGTGCAACAATTTTTTTTTTTTTCATCAATTTGTTAATAACATTTTGCAATTATTATTATGCAAAATTAATCTTTTCAGTACCTTTGATGTGCATGAATTTTTTCAGATTTTTATATCATCAAGAAGTATTCGTAATTCTTTCTCATTTTTCTCGAATTTATGCAAAATGAATACTATACGACTGGACCTCCTTACAGAGTGTATTGATGAACATGGTTCAGTATCCATGAGGAAAATCGTTACCATCGAAGTTGTTGCCCTTGTCGGGGCGACCGTTCGAATACTATTGTAGGGCCTAAGTACCGATTAACTTGTGACTCACCGAACTGTTTGTCTCGACAACAACTATCAATAAACTCTGTAGTTTATATCTGTCCGTCTACATCTCCACCTCCGACCCTTGACCCTCTTTTCCTCCTTCTGACTCTATCCTTTCTCTATCAGTCCATCAATTTCGCATATTACGTTCTCCTTGCTCGAAGGTATATTTCAATCTATGGCATCTTTCAAAAAGGGTCCGCCGATATATATATATATATATACACATAAATATATATTTGTAATAACTCTCGAAACTCACATCGTTGTCACGACGAAAACATTGTATAGGCGATCAACAATAACTGTCACATTAACGAACTATATATTTTTGATTTTTATCGCAATTTATTACGAGCAATCGGTAATAATCGCCGAGACCATCCGGCGAACGAACTATCCATCATTGCCCTGTAATTCAAAAGCTCAAAAAACTGCGAACGGTTGGGAATCGAGCGAGAATTACCGATCGTTACGTTACTGTTACGTGATCGAACGAAAAAAAAAGAAGAAGAAGGGAACGTTGACGTTTATCGATGTCAAATATATTGTATCTGCTGGCAGAAGAGCTTCTAGAATTTTCAAACCGGATTTAAAAAAAAAAGCAACAACAACAACCACGAGATATACGTTGTCATTCATTGAAAACACACAGATTTTCCTCGGCTCCGCCATTCGATGCAAAATTCGATTATTAACTCAGAATAATTGAATGTGAGCTGTAATTAATGTGAAAGCAAAGTTGATCAGTGACGATGAGCCGCTAATGGATCTTCCAAAGGAACAATTCGTAAATGTAATGACGCCCGAAACGACGTTATACCGCTAATTAGTAATTATAAGGAAACTACCGATTGTACTAAAGAAAAAAAAAACAAACCGTGGTAATATTAAATATGAACAATGTAATTCCCTTGTAATTACACATATGAAATACAGAAACATATTACTAATATTAAAGGTTAATAATAAAACGGAAAATCCTGGGTTGTATGATTGAAAATATACCTTCCCTCTTTTTGTTCCCTTATAAAGGAAGCTTTGCTTCCATTTTTTTTGTAATGCGCTACTGGAACCGAATGCAATAATTAATATCATTTAACCAGCATCCGAAACAAACGATAACGAATCTACCTTCTGAAAGTATCAAACTTTCCGTCGATCCAGTAGTAAACCTCCGTTTCGATCAGACACGAAACCCATTAAGTTACCGACTGCCAGTAAAATAGATTTCTACAGCACCATCAGTCGGTAACTAATAGGGCTTATCAACAGTCACTCGTTTTTATGTCGCGAATCCCTCGACCCTCAATTTTCGTAACTAATTCGCTCATTTTTTTTCAGATGACCACAGATGTCGCGCCAACCTCCCTCATCCTCTTCGCAAGAAAAACGGAACGTCAGCGGCGGCAACGCCGCTGGCGACGGTCGCCGACAGTCGCGGCGAAGGTGCCATTGTCGACTCAGTGCCCAGTAACGAATCGCTCGGAGATTTCTGTGCATCGAGTGAACGGAGAAAATGGTGGAAGGGGAAGGGGGGGGGGGAGGGGGGGGAGAAGGGCCGATTTCCGGTCCAGCGACCATCGGCGCTCAAAAGCGCCCCCACCCAGAACTGAGAGAAAGAGGGGGAGGGAGAGGGGGACTGAGAGAAAGAGGGAGAGGGAGAGGGGGGAGGGACAGAGTGAGAGAGGGAGACAAATGGCTCGCGCGAAACCGCGAAGCTCGCTCGACGGGACTGGAGAGCCTTAGAGATAGCGGAAAATCGGAGGGCGTGATAAGAGCCCCGAGTAGCGATGAGACACAAGCGAGAGGCACAACAACCGCGTCTATGTATAACTTTCTCCAGTCCACCACTCTTCAATCCGAGAGGGCAGAGGGGGGTGGTCTTTCACTCCCCCTCCCCCCCTCCTCCCCGCCGACCGCCCTCCTCCCCCACCAGAGCACCCTTCCCCTTCCCTTCCATCGCTCCGTTCTAGCCTACATAACTGACGCTCTTTTGCACGATCACCGACATAATTAATACGCGCCAATGACCAACTATCGAT
The DNA here is from genome assembly GCA_964034905.1 of Itoplectis maculator. Classification (NCBI taxonomy): domain Eukaryota; kingdom Metazoa; phylum Arthropoda; class Insecta; order Hymenoptera; family Ichneumonidae; genus Itoplectis; species Itoplectis maculator. The sequence continues at coordinate 9,074,444 of OZ035863.1, forward strand.
CGGCCGCCGGTCGCTCAGCGAACGCGTCGAACCAGCGTCTGTCTCTCTCTTTCTCGAGCGATGGGTGAGCGCGAGATGAGCGAAGTCGGGATATCGAATGTTTTTTTATAGGCCGACGTGCGCCACGTATATAACGCTTATCCGCACGGTAAATGTGGATAAGCACATAGAGAGGGAGTTTTCCTTCGGTGGCCGGTTTTGACGTTCAATAAAACAGCTGAATTCTGGTTTACAGTTTTTTTTATCTTGGACTTGGGATTTTTTTACAATTTTTTTTTATTTGGGGCGATGAGGGGGGACTTTATTATTTCAAGACATTTGGCAGTTTTGGCGATTTATTTTTTTTGTTTTGGTAATTTCGGAGGCGTATTTCAAAGAAAATTTCACGATTTTTTTTTTTTTTTTTTTCTCGAGTGATGAGTGGTTGAAAATTTGACTGGCTGAAATATATGGATCCACTTTGAATTAATGTCGATTGATTGACACAATTAGGAATTTGCTTTTCGTTGGAACGATATTTTCGGTGTGGATTTTCCAATCTTTGAAAAATTGTAGATGGAAAGTGCGCACGATATAGGCGACCTGCGCGACGCTCAGAGGCGTCCGGACGTCGAGGAGGAGGAGGAGGAGGAGCGCGGGGACAGGAGTTACGCGTCCTATAATTAATTGCCGCTAATAACGGTATATCGATCGCTCACGACGCACGTTCGACACTCGCCCCGCTCGTCCCCCGCGCGCGCGATTCCGTCCAGGTGTTACATCGGGTATCCCGCGTGTACGATATTATCGAAGCCCGGATGAGCGTGTAACACTCGGTTGCGGATAATGCGAAACCGGACAAACGCGAAGGCAGTGGAATTCGTTCGATGCGCGCTGCTTTTCTATCTACCAACAATTTTCGATGACATCTGTTTTTTTTTTCAATCGATTTATTTTTGTTAACAATTGGAAAACGCTTGAACCGAAAAAATGAGACCAGCTGATTACAAATTCAACCTGTCTCCTAAAATTCCTAAAATAAGTCACTCGATTTTCTATCAAAATAAAAAAAAAAAAAAAAACGAGCTTTTTTATTGTTATAAAAAGAGCTCGATTTTTTTTTATAAAATCTGATAGAAAATCGAGTGACTTATTTTAGGATTTTTTGTTGTCGCTTTTATTTTAATACAAATTATTGTAAAACAAACAAATAATAATAAATAATTTGCAATAATTTTTGTACAAATTATTGTATTATTTGTATCCGAGAAATGTTTTGCCAAGAATTTAACAATTCTGTGGATCTCGCGAAAAAAAATATTTTGCATTTGCACTGTTTGCTGCGAAATCGCCTGATTACAAATTTAACCCGTGTCTTATTGTTACAGCGAGAGCTCGATAATTACGCGCGGTATTACGCGCCGGCTTCGCGGGTCTCGCCTCGGCGTTAATGAGCGGCAGCCGGGTGGCTGCGCGTCGTGTGTGCACGAGGAACACGGCGCAGCCGTCGAATACGCAGCGAGATGATAGTCCTTATCGCTCGGAGTAGCGATAACTCGCTCCTTTCTCTCCCTCTCCTTCTCTCTTTCACTCTCACTCCCTCTGCCTCTCTCATCTCGAGCATTTTGCGAGTCTTTGTTCTGCGTCTCCACAAGAATATGAAACAGATACAGTTTGAGCCAAGAATCGAGACTCGCAAATGCAAAAGCGAAAGTGTATCATTTGCAATTTGCGAATCGATCTTAAAATAAAAAAACGTGTAATAAAAATCAAAAATAAATAGAATAAATAAGAATATTTAATAACATTTATTTTAAAATAAAAATAAAGAAAAATCTAAGCAATAGAAAAATAAATAGAAAAATATATATCTTTCCATAAATATTTTCCCAGTCTCTTCAGATTCTCAGACTCCTCAGACTCATAAAAATAAAAATATTAAAAAAAATATATCTAAGCAAGAGAAAAATAAATAGAAAAAATATATAAATAAATCCATTAAAAAAAAATCCATAAAAAATCCATAAATATTTTCCCAGTCTCCTCAGACTCATAAAAAATCAAAAAACCAGCCAAAACATTTTCCACCGCCCACAAACCCCAAACATTAACTCCAACCAAGCGTCTGGCGCGGACGCTCTGAGTGATAATCAGTTTCCAAAGAAATTCCTGCAGCTTTGCCACTGCCGACGATTGTCCTGTTTCTGTTGTCGCCGTTCGCTGGGGTTGCTTTTCACTTTGCTCAGTCTTTTGTGCGCCTCTGAGCGCTCGTTTTGAAGACGAGTGTCAACCTGTATTTGTTCGCCGCATTAGCGGTTTACGTAGGTGTTGAGCACGCATAGTACCCCCCCCCCCCCCCTCCCCCTCCCTCCCCCTTCCCCCTCTCCCCACTGCCGCTGCGTTTGTGTTCAGTCGTCGCCGCCGCATAGGTATTTCCATTAGTGCTGCCGGAGAGCTCGGAGAGCGAAAAACGTATTATACAGGGGCAGACGACTTCGCTCGCGCTCGACACGTGCGCTGGATTCGCTATCGAGCGACGACGACGACGACGGCGACGGCGACGGCGGTGAGCGAGCCAGACGCTCAAGCTCAAGCTCCGCTCTTATTAGTTCACCAATGTCGGCTTCTTTATTTATAACCGAATGCCGCGTGGTTAAGGTCAAGACGGCCGCCGTCACCCCTCCCCCCCCTCTCTCCCTCTCCCCCTCCCCCCTCCCCTCCCCTGAATCGCCAGCAGTGGCCAAGCCGTCGGGCAATGTCTCGCCTCGTTATGTCATTTCGACTGTCGTCTTTTTCTGTTTTTCACTGTTGGAAATTTTAAACCTTATTTTTGGGATCAGTTTTGATCCATTTGGTGTTAATGGTAACACTTTCCTGAGTGTGGAATTCATATAATTCAATAAATCGTCACTTATTGACAGCATTTTACGAATTTTCATCATCTTGTCAGAAAAATAAATAAGTCTAAAATTGTATGAACGAGGAGAACAATTTTGAGAGTGTTAAAATTGTTCTCCTCGTTCATGAAATTCTAGACTTATTTATTTTTGGGACGAGATGATGAAAATTCGTGAAATGGTGTCAATCCGTGACGATTTATTGAAAGAAAAAAAAAAAAAAAAATCGACGAAGATGGGATTTCCCATTGATCTGTGATTGGACACAGCTCTTTTTCTGAATTAAAAAAAAATAAATCTCACGGTTTTGAAAATCATACATCTCTTCCTCATTTTTTTCTCCAAAGAAAAATTATTTTCCTGCGAGGAAAAAAATGAGAGAGAGGTAAATTCTGCTCAGAATTGAAGCAAAGTGTAAATTCTTCGACACTTGTCGATCTCATCGTGAATCGATCGTATACAGCACTTTCGGCTTACAAAAAAGCGAAGCTTTCATAGTAGTCCCGCATAAACGTGACTCTAATGCCAAAAGCTAATCTGTAAACGCGGAAGCGAAGGCATCGGAAGTTTTGCGGTCAGAGTGCGGAACGAGGAAGCAACCGCGGCTTCTTCTAATTAATTCGCAGCCACAATGACAAATAACGGAGCTCAAATGAAGCTTCCCTCCTATAAAAAAATAAAATCCATATTACGACGAGAGCGACGTTATCATTAATTTAAAAAAAAAAAAAAAAAAAAAAAAAATGGTCAACAATTCCTTATCCCCGTTCGTCGCGTTACGATATCTCAATTTCACAATTAATTCCGCGTCAATTATATCAACCGCCGCGGGGGGTCGGTTTCGGCTCGTTTGCATGTTTAAAAAATGGTTATTACTGATTAACGCGCGCGGGACTCGGGATATCGGGTCAGCGCCGACGAGCAGAGCGAGCGGCGAGTCATTGTGTGTGTGTTTCCCCCGGACTGTATATCACATTTCCGCGGCTTAATTGCTCCAATTAAAAGTCGCTGCGGGAGCGCGAGCGACACTCGCGCGCGCGCGCGCGTGGATAAGGAATATCCTGATGATAAATATGGAATTAGTGCGGTCGTGCGATGTACGCGGGGATATAGCTGAGAGCCGCGCGTTTCGGCTCTCGATTTCGAGGCTGATAATGTATTGATTAGCTCGACTTTCGGCTCAATTCCGTCGAGTCGTTGTCGACGTTGTCGTCGCCCTCATCGTCCTCATCGTCCTCATATCATCCTCATATCATCCTTATGATCCTCATCGTCCTCATCGTCCTCATCGTCCTCGTCCTCATCGTTCTCGTCGTCCTCGTCGATCTCGTTGACCTCATCGTCCTCGTCGATCTTGGTGACCTCATCGTCCTCGTCGATCTTGGTGACCTCATCGTCCTCGTCGATCTTGGTGAACTCATCGACCTCATCGTCCTCATGATCCTCATCATCCTCCTCGTACTCATGATCCTCATCGTCCTCGTCGTCCTCATCGTCCTCATGATCCTCATCATCCTCATCATCCTCATCGTCCTCGTCGTCCTCGTCGATCTCGTTGACCTCATCGCCCTCCTCGTTAATGACGACCAATGTTAATGACGATTCGACATATTTGCGTCGACTTCCCCGCAACCCCGAAAACCGGCCCCGCGGCAGCAGCACTGCGAGTGAACCCGGGAGGAAGGTAAACGTAGGTTACGTGGATACACAAGCAGGCAACGTATAACGTAGGTATAACGTACCCTCCTGGCCGTTCTAATTTCGTCGATGCGCTCTCTGGGCCAACGCCGAAATCGATCGGACCGAGGTTATACGTATCCTACCGCCTCACTCTCTTCCTTGCCCTCACCCTCCTCCTCCTCTCCTCTCCTCCCCCCTTCTCGCCCTCCTTCCGAACCCCCCTTCTTTCCTACCCCCTCACCTAGACGCAATCCTGAAGCCCGCGAACCGGGCATCCAGACCTCATCACGTGAACTCGCCGCACGCAAAATCTAATCGTCGTCGTTGGCGAACAGAGTCGGCGGACAAAATGTGTCGCTTTATTCGAAGGGAAACGCACTTCGAGGAAAGACAGAAGGAAAAATTTCGAGGGATAAGGGGAAAAAAATGGAGGGGGTATGAAGTGGTTGGAGGTGCATTTTGGGATAGCCTAAAGCGAAGTTTGGATTGGAGGCGACGATGAACTCGGTTCAATCTGTATTTATGTTCAGCCCTTTCAGCCGAAAAAAAGGCAATTTATCACGCACTCGTTTTAACCTCCCCGACCCTTAACGACCTTGACCTCGATTTTCTCGACGCCTCCGCGACGGAGATAAAATTCTCGCGAGCCGACGTTGATCCGCTGGTGTCTCGCCGGTCTTTATCTCGAAAATGTTTGTAAACGTCGAGCAGAGTGAAACTCGCGACGACGGAAAAATCGAACCAGGGTTCGTTGGCTTTTTGTGGAGGGCAAAGTGAACGACGTAGGAATCGATGGAATCCTTTGCAGCAAATCACAGAAATTTGAAAATCGGTTTAATTTTCCTTATCTTTCAAAGTGCTTTGTTTGAAATTTGTGTTGTTAGTTGAAAGTTGTCTTATTATGCGTAAAAAATCCTGGCACTGTAGGTTTTGATAAAATTCGCAGAATTAATTCCCAAGAATCACTTAAAAAAATTACTTTAAAAAAAATAAAAAATAAGAGCGGTTCGACGAGATCGGAAAAATATTCCGCATTTCGGTGTTTTATCATTTTTGGCAACTTCCTCTTCGACCCCCGCTGCCGGTTTCCGGTGCCGAGACTCTGTTACGCAATGAACTTGGGTGGACGGAGGAAAACGAGGAAGAGAGCGAGAGTCTTCGATGCGCATCGATAGCGCAATGCGCTATGTTTACCGTTTGGCCCAGAAATCTCATTACCAACGGCGTTGCAGACGTCAACCTTCCCCCCTGGCGATCTGCTACATATACGACGCATTTTTATCGCAATTTCGTCCGTGCGTCGTATAACCACTCGATCTATATACGAATCTCGAATCCGAGTCCTTCCCACGGAGATCAAAAGAATCTCCAATGCATAAATTCAACCTCTTCGCGATTCAGTCACGACTCATTCGTATCTTTTTACCCCTTTCGTAAAATAAGCTGTTCTCGTTGCTCCTTTTTTCGTTCGAAATAAAAAAAAATAACTAAAATAATGTATCTCGATTTCTCAATTTTTTACAGAATTTTAAAATCTGCCCTCAAAAGCCCTAAAAAATCGCCAAATTTTCAAACGGATGAGTTTTCTATATAAAAAAAAAATTCCGTAAAGATTGCGTTAATTTTCCGCTGATTCCAAAAGCATAGTTATACCCTAAAAAAAAAAAAAAAAAAAAAAGAGATAAGAAAAAAAAAACGAAACTTGATCGATTTTCGGTGTTTCGTTTAATTTCGTTAATTTCGTTAATTTCGTTAATTCGCAATCAGCAAAAATTTGAACGCGAGCGCTGCGAGAAAACCGAGGCGCGGAATTTGAGAGGCGTCGCAGCAGCGAATCAACGGCGAAGCAAACCGCATCGTCCTCATCGTGCACCTGACGCTCGACTGTCTCCGCGATCATCGTTGTACCGTCTCCAGTCTCTCAGTCCGCAACGCGCGTTCTGCACCCCTTCCCCCCCCCCCCTCCCCCTCCCCCTCCCCTCTAACCCCGGGTACACGAGCGAACGGCTTAATTGAACGAGCGACGACGACGACGGCGTCGAGCTCGCGGCGAACGTGGCGGAGTCTTCGAGGATGAGAGTTTCCGTCGCTCGATAAACTCGTTTCCGGTTCCAAGGTGAACGACGGCGAGTGAGTCTCGCCGCCTCACCTCCCCTAATTATCGCTCAACCCTTTACCCCTCCCTCGTCACCCCTTCTTCACTTGCTCCGGCGCTTCCTCCTGGCCTTCCACGCGCCGCACTCGCAGCAGCCTGGGGATGCCTCGACCTCCCCGGGCCAAACGAATGAGTGTAAAGTGAGGCGGTAAAACGACGTCGAGAAAAGACGTTAGGCCGATTAATAATTTTTTTTCAGTCGTTTCCATAAAAAAAAAAAAAAATCTCAAGGCTTTCAAATGCCTTGAAATAAAAAATTATTTCAAATTATTTCAATATTATTAATTAATTGCTATAAAAGATGTGTTATCATTATCATTATTATTATTATTTTTATTTTTATTATATAGAAATAAAAAATTATACCAAATTATTTCAATATTATTAATCAATTGCTATAAAAGATGTGTTTTCATTAGTATTATTATTATTATTATTATTATTATTATTATTATTATATAGAAAGAAAAAATTACACAACATTTTTTCAATATCATTAATTAATTGTTATAAAAGATGTGTTTTCATTAGTATTATTATTATTATTATTATTATTATTATTATTATTATTATTTTGTGCGTTTGCTAACACTGCACTAAAAGCAAAGCTCAGTATTTTCATAAATGACAGCTCCGAATCCAACACGTGGCCACCAATTGAACGCTGCCTGATTTTCGCGAATTTTCCTTTCCTTATTTTTCGGAGAAAAGGAAGGAATGGAAGGAATGGAGGAAATTCTCCAACGCGATGGATACTCTTTTTCCTCGCGCGTTGTCGATGTTGGGAGGCACGGCGTGTTACCTGCGCAACCTCGGCGCGAACCCGCTCGAAGCTCTCTCTCTCGGGGTCTCCGCCGTGAATGCCAGAAGCGCCAGGGCGAAGCTGCGGCACACACAGTGGCTGGATAGATAGAGGCGCACAGCCTCGTCAAGCCAGCGAAGTGAATACACTCTATCGTCATTTCTAATTTTAGCACAAAGGGTGTGGTACTCCATCTCGCTCGCTCTCTTTCTCTTTGGGTCTCTTTTATTTGCCTTCGCCTTTCTCTCTGTCTCTCTCGTTCGTGTGCGCGCTCGAAGGGATCGCCAGTGGCGTTAACGCTAGAGCAGCGTCAGCCCGACCGTCCGACCGTTCGTATATACACGTAGGTCCAGCGAGGTGGAGGTTGCGTTTTTTTTTCGGTTTTGCATCGGCAGTTTCCAACGTAGAGCGGTCGACTCGACGTTTTAGAGAATCTGTCCGACCGTGACAAAATTCAATCGAGAACGACGCTTTTTCATTGTGGACGAAAACGAATTCGGAGAGGTTTTGGGCAAGTCACTTGGGTTTTTGGCACTTTGGAATCGGACGACGGAAATTTTGTGGCAAGGGCGATTTTATTTTGAATTTTTATTTATTTTTTGTAGTATTTTTTATTTTACTAAGAACAAGGGGTACCCTTTTTTTTGAAGGGGAACCCCTTGCCGTTTTTTTGGCGAAAATTTTTTTTTTTCGATTTAACGAAGTTTCAAAACCCTATCCGATGGGAAATTTTTCACTGATTCCAAATATGACCGGTTTTTGTCCGAAAAATAAAAAAATTTAGGAGAAAAACGCGAAAAACGATTTTTCACTTTTTCCCAATTTTGGTACTTTACTAAAATCGGTGTCATTTTTCTTTGGATCGATATAATCGGGATTTTCTTTTTGCGTTCGAAAGAAAACTCTTCAACGAAGAGAATGCTGCCAGGCGGAACGCGATATCTCGATTTTTCGATTTTTTGCAAATTTTTAAAGTTGACCCTCAAAAATCGCAAATTTTTTGAAGGGGTACCCCTTGCCATTTTTCGCAAAATTTGTCGAAAAAAAAAATTTTCGATTTAACGAAGTTTTAAAACCCTATCCGATGGGAAATTTTGCGCTGAATCCAAATATGACCGGTTTTTGCCCGAAAAATAAAAAATTTTAGGAGAAAAACGCGAAAAACGATTTTTCACTTTTTCCCAATTTTGGTACTTTACTAAAATCGGTGTCATTTTTCTTTGGATCGATATAATCGGGATTTTCTTTTTGCGTTCGAAAGAAAACTCTTCAACGAAGAGAATGCTGCCAGGCGGAACGCGATATCTCGATTTTTCGATTTTTTGCAGATTTTTAAAGTTGACCCTCAAAAATCGCAAATTTTTAGAAGGGGTACCCCTTCAAAAATTTGCGATTTTTGCGAAAAAAAAAATTTTCGATTTCGCCAAGTTTCAAAACCCTATCCGATGGGAAATTTCCCGCTGATTCCAAAAACGACAGGTGTTTGCCGGAAAAATCGAAAATTCGAGGAGAAAATGACTCTACACATTTTTAACAAAGCTGCGAATAATTCTCAGTTTTTTTTTTTAATCATGCATCTATCATTCCATTTCTTTTTCAATTATTCTCCAGAAATTCATGACAAATGAATTTCGAAAATGACTCTACCAACTTTTAACAAAGCTGCGAATAATTCTCTTTTTTTTCGGCACGTCGAACGCGTGGCTGGAATAAAGAGGAATCCAACATATACAGAGCGTTGTGACAGCGGATAGAGAACGGAGCAATGGGCTTCTCGTGCTGCGAGGTTTTGACGGTATTGATTTTCCACGTTCGGGGATACACCGCACGACTCGCACCATCTGCGGCTGAAACGCCTGCCCGAGTTACGTTTTACCTTGTTGTTGTTGTTGCTGCTTTCGATATGTGTACAGTCGCCGATGGAGGGGTGGGGGGAGGGGGGGGGGAGGAGGAGCAGGACGACAAAGGGGAAGGGGAGGAGGAGGAGGGCGAAGAGGAATGAGGAGGGGAAAAAGGTACGCATAGGGTCCACCTAACGACGATCAAAGTACGGAGCAATTTTCGTTGTCATTGATGATCAACAACCTGGAAATATTCGCAGGCAAATCGATCGAGAGTCCCTCCCCCCTCCCCTCCCCTTCCCCCTTCCCTCAGACAGCCTCAACTTGACTCCACTCGACACACTCGCCTCTCTTCTCGCGACTCGTAGGTCACGCGACATTTTTTTTTTTTTTTTTTTTTTTGTTCGACACTCAGAAGGGTGAACATTTCACAGGCGAATGGGGTTAAGCCCCATTCCTCTTGGAAATAAAAAAGAGCAGCTGTAATTGTGTTTTTTTTTTTTATTTCTTTGGCGACAAAGAATTTTTTTCTGCGACAATTCTCGACTCGGGTGGACAATACCGAAGGTGTCTTTGGGACATTTGGGATCGGGGTAATTCGGCTTTGATGTCGGGATATACGTGGGAGATAACCGACGGAGGCGTTATAGTTGATATTGCGAACGCAGTTGGTCGCTACAGATATAGATATATATGTGTAAGTGTATAATCTACCTCTCTCTCGATCTGTGTCTCTGTCTCGTTCTCTGTCGCATCGAGGCCGAGCTGTCGTCGACTATCCCGTGTGTCGCTGTCGTGCAGAATTCAGGTGGATATCCCCAACGTCCACGAGCAACCAGGTCTATTCCAGCGTTGTATGTATAGCCCATTCCGAGTCAAATTCCTACCCGCAATAATTTTTTTTCTCACTTTCTCGCCACCAGTAAAATATTTCTCCTCTCGAAGCCAATTCCAAAAGCGGCGAAAAAAATGTTAAAAATCGCAATGACAATCAAAATAAAAAATCGTTGAGGGATGTTCCATTCCGAGTCAAATTCTCACCCGCAACTATATATATATATTTTTTTCCAGTTTCTCGCCACTTATAAAATATTTCAAACCTCGAGAAGCGAAGTCCGAAAGCGGTTGAAAAATGTTAAATATGAATAATCACAATCAAAATGGAATATCGTTGAGGGAGGAGGCATTTGACGTGGAGCGTCCCGTATGCGTCTGTCGACAGCCACAGCGCGCGGCGTTAGTCCTTGTTTGCGTACTCCGGCGAGATGAGAGTCTTCCCGGGGATGCCAGCCCCGTGTCTGCAGCTGAGTGTAATACACACCGTTCGCCATATTAATTCCCATCCTCTACCCCCCTTTCCCTGGTCTCCCGTCGCATTATCGGCCCCGTAATCGATAGACGGCGACCCGATCGGGCGAGATTATCCTTTCGTCGCGTTACGCGTGTCTAGCACACCGCGAATTCGTCCTGACAGTCGCCCAACACAAACAACATTTTTGCATCGTTTTTTTTTTACCTACGTTTCAAGTCCGACAAAATCGGTTCGGCTTTTCCGAACACTTTTTTTTATTTAATTTTTATGTAGGTTCAAACCAGGCACTGATCAGGCCCGGACAGTGAAGATGAGCTTACTTCATCCGAATATTTATTTTTATTTATTTTTAATGTTTATTTTTCATTTTTATATTTTTTTATATAGGTCTTCCCGCGCCCTTTGGACTTGAGGGCGAATAAAAAATGTCCCAGTGTCCCAGCGACCTTTCAAATCTGGTCTGCAAATCTGTAACATTATGTTACATTCGTAGCCAGGCACTGATCATACCTGGAGTGCGATAACACAGCCCTGACCAGGCCCTGACTAGCTCCGTAAAATTTCTCCCAGAGAACCTGACCAAAGCCGCTTGACGCGCGAGGAGCGTTCATCGCACGCGCCTCGCGGCGATCCTTTTGGCGGAACGTCGAAAGATGTGTGTCCCAGGTCCCCTCCCTCCCCCCTCCCTGCGCGCGCGTGTCTTTATTTAGTTATCGAAACGTCCGGAGACCCAGTTTGCGAAGTTATCGAAACTCGGGCGGCGCGCGATGCGTGCGCGACGACGACGACGGCGACGACGACGACGACGGTGGCCGCGTGACCTCGCTTTGCCTCTCTGCGTTCGCCGTCGCCACGAGCGAAAGAGAGAGACGGAGAGAAAGGGAGGAAGAGGGAAAGAGAAAGAGAGAGAGAGAGGGCGAAGTGGTAGCTACACAAATAGAACGGGACGGCTGTCGCGACGCCGAAGCTGAGCAGTGGCAGCAGCCGCGGACAGTGAAGATGAGTTTACTTCATCCTAATATTTTTTTTTTATTTTTTTTTTTATTTCAATTTTTTTTTATATAGGTCTTCCGGCGCCCTTTGGACTTGAGGGCGAATAAAAAAATGTCCCAGTGTCCCAGCGACCTTTCAACCCTGGTCTTTTGTTTGTCCGAAGAGAAGAGATGAGACGATTGAGAGAAACACTCCGAGAAAATAAGGAGCGGATCGAACGTTTTGTGGGAAATCGATGCAAAGGCGACCACTGATTTCCCTCCTTTTTCCGGTTTCGCAAATTATTAAATAAAGCACATTGATGTTGGTCGGTGGACGTTTCGCTTCCGGTCGAGAGCAATGATGGACCTATCGATGTGAGGTGGAATATAGTCGGTCGTGGGGCGGAAATAAAAAATTCGATCTCGGATCGCGGTCAGAAATAAAAAATTTGATCGTAATCGGATCGCGATCAGAAATAAAAAAATTGATCGTAATCGAGAGGGGTTCGCATTGGTCGTTGGGGAGAAGAGGATGACACATCTCATCGCACGAATCGTTTCCTCGTATTTGCAAAATCTCAAGAATGACTTTCTCATTATTCGACAGCGTTTCAAAAATGTTTTTTTATTTTTTTAAAACTTAGTCTGTGAATTTTGAATAAGGCTGACATTCATTTCGTCGTCAGACTGGCGAACCTCACAAAACTTTTCCTCACATTTGCAAAATCTCAAAAACTGAATTTCTCATTATTCGACAGAGTTTTAAAAATTATTATTTTTTCTATAGCTTCGTCCACAAATTTTTTATAAAAACCTGACTCATCAAACAAATATATTTTTATATTTTCACACCCTATAAAGAAATTTCACTAAAAATGGAACCTTTTTGGTACTTCTGCCTTTCGCTCGGCGCACTTACTTAATAAATACGTTTATCGTCCCGCGTTTGTGCCTCCCATCGGCTGAGTGGGTCCGGTGACGTCACTGGCGCTCCTTTAACGTCACGTGGTTATAGCGATAAAACAAAACAGAGGCAGAGAGACACTGCCCAAGTGTTGTCTTTGCTGTGTATATTGCATATGTATACATATACACGTTTGTTATATATTTTCATGACACGTGTACACCGCACGTGTGTACACAATTCCGCGTCTGTGTTGCCAGTGTTGCGGTTTTGCCCCTTCTCTCTCACTCGTCCGCGCCTCGATTTTCGCTGTCGCGAAACTATTGACAGATTCGACAGAGGCCGACGGTCGTCGTCCGCCTACGCGAATCGCGACAACGCTTTCCCGTCTGCGATAAACAACGCGTTTCGCACCGTCCAACGGCACCGACGGCGACAACGCCAAAGCAAAAGCAGAAGGCAACGAGACGACTTTTTTTTTCTACCCCAGCTTACGGACTGTAAGTCTGCTGTTTATTTCCAATACCGGATTAAAAAAAAGTAAACGTCGACGGTGATCCGACTGTGAATTCAGGCGCCGGTCTTCGGGAACAAAAAATGGTGATAACAATTGTGATGAAAAAAGTCAAACGAGCGACGAAATGTTTTACGATTTTTTTGGTGGGATTCGGTGATCTGTGTTTGCTGAACGATTATCGAAAATTGCGAGACGAGATTAACGAGTCAGACGACGTCTGCTTTGTGGTGAGAAAAATAAAGCGTGGAATAAAAAAGGCTTACACGAAAAAAAAAACAAAAAAAAAAAGATGTCACGTTTAATAATTAATCGAAAGATAGAATTGAGATTGATCTGAGATTTTTTTTTTTCGACCACTAAATATTGGAAACCCGAGAAATAAATGTTTACAGTTTTCGTTACCAAAAAAAAGTGTCAGATTTAATAATTAGTCGAAAGGTAGAATTGAGATCGATCTGAGACTGTTTTTTTTATTTTCGACAAATAAAAATTGGAAATCCGAGGAAAACATTTTTACAGTTTTAGTTACCGACCGAGCTTCGTCGGAGATTTCGATTCCCGAGCCGAACGAAGCGGAGAACGACGAAGAAGGAGCTCCTTAAACGCGAGCACAAAAGCGCGCGACGCACTCGGCCGTTCGGATTGAGTAAGAGCGACGCGTCGCGCGGGGAGCACAGCGGCCGCGATTCGACCTTGCACTTCTAGGTTTGCGTGGAATAAACCAGTTACATCCCGAGCCGGAGCTTTCGCGCCGCGACAATTCGCGTCGTCCACCGTCGCTGGCCGCTCCGGTCGCGCTCTCTCGCGAATCGCCTGCGACCTGAGAATCGGGGGATAATCTCGGATCCGAGCGGGTTTCCGGGACGTATTGCACAAATAAATATATATCACGTTTACCCTCGACTCGGGCACGAGGAAAAAAAAAAAAAAAAAATTCTCCCGACTGAAAACGCAAATGAAAAAAATTACAGAAATAAAAAATAAAAAGATCCTCCCGACTGAAAATGAAGGTAAAAAAAATTATAAATCTGATAATAATGTCACTGACTATAGACATTCATACTCGTTGCATTTTGGAAATTCGAACGTTCGATTTTGCCAGATCTTCGCCCCTTTGGCTCGGCGACAACGGCGCGAGATCGCGATTAGTCGGAATATCCGCAATTACGCGGCGCGCGGAGGAGGAAGCTCATCGGGGGATCGACACGGGGGCCATTGTGGGTTTATCGCGCCGAGAGGCGACGGAATCATAATGGCAGTGGTAACTCGATCCCGGTTTCTGTGACCCGCGCGCGACCTGCGAGAACCGCAGCATCGGCGGTTGATCCTGGATCGCCTCACCCAACCAGACGATTATTTTTTTTTAATTACATTTAATTCAAGAAATTATAAATCGACAAAATTGTATCTCGAATTGTAAGTCCTTTTTTAAGATGAAATAAAAATGTCCTCTCAGCCCGTTTTGCCATTTCTTTTTGATCAAAAAAATTATATTTTATATCAATAAAATTCTATCTCGAATTGTAAAATTATTTTCATCGACGAATCCTTTTTTTTAGACGAAATGACAATTTATTGCAGAAGAGCCAGCCAAAAAAATTAATCCAAAAAATTATATTTCGTATCGAAAAATTGTATCTCGAATTGCAAAATTATTTGATCAAAAAGTCCCTTTTTTTTCTAGACGAAATGACAATATTCTCTCAGCCCGTTTTACCATTTCTTTTTAATAAAAAAAAATTATATTTTATATCGATAAAATTCTATCTCGAATTGTAAAATTATTTTCTTCAACGAATCCTTTTTTTTCGACGAAATCACAATTTATTGCAGAGGAGCCAGCCAAAAAAATTAATCCAAAAAATAATATTTCGTATCGAAAAATTGCATCTCCAATTGCAAAATAATTTCATCAAAAAGTCCCCTTTTTTTCTAGACGAAATGACAATATCCTTCGAACCCATTTTGCCAGTGTTGTGTCAATCGAGTCGCCTCTCGTTTCCGGCCCACGCCGCGCTCGTTTTGTTTGCTGCGCTTCGACAGCAGCAGCAGTCAGGTAAGTCATGAGGGGATATTCGCAGAAATCAGTTTGCGAGCTGCGAGAGCGATGCAATTATTGGCCTTCATACGCGGGGCCTCGACGGAGGAAGTGGCTTAATTGAAGAATTAGCTTAGGTAGGAGTTGAGCCGCCGGCGGAGCGAAGGAACGAAGCGAGAGCTGTGCTCTCTGCCGTCGTCGTCGCTTGCCTCGGAGTTCTCGCTTTATTCCGCCGCTCCTGTCTGCTGCAACGTTCAACCGAAGCGCCACGGGGCAACCGACGACCCGAAAGTGGGTCGAGCGAAATGATATTGTTAAATGCAAATTTCCACGACAGAGAAACCTCCCACGAGACGCGCAATTAGCAGTAACATCTTCGCGCAGATTGCGCCGCCGACATTATCGGCCGAGCGAGCGAATTACGAGTTTTCGTCTAGGATACTCCTAATATACGATTTTTCGCTTCGTTGCGTCGGTGCGGATGCCGATCGGTGACCTTGATCGTGACCTTGATAAAAGCTCAATTCATAAAAAAAAGGTACCACCCCGAAATAATTCTAAATCCAGGAGTGAAATTTTTACGATTTTTCATTGAATTAAATTTTTTTTCTCTAAAAAAAAAGTGACGTGAATGGCGAAAAAATGAAAAGAAAAAGGAAAAAGAAGAGAAAAGGTACAACGACACCTAAATGATCACAAATTCAGAAATGAAATTTCAATGATTTTTCATTACAAATAAAAATGTTCTACTGCTTAAAAAATATGTAATAAAATAAATAAAAAAAAGGGACGAGAAAATCGCTGTCCCATAAAAAACAGGAATCTGAACCAGAAAAGACGAAGGAAAAGCGCGAGTGAAATGGGAAAGCTGCGAGCAAACTTTTCGAGGGTTTTGCATTACCATCGGAAAATCATTATGGCTATCGGCAGTCGAAGAAGCGAGAGCTCAGAGGATTATCCGACTCGACGAGATAATCATTGAGTAAAATGCGCGGGAGAGTCCCCCCTCCCCAGGGGGGGGGGGGGAGGGATAGCGGATTCCGCGTGGGGGTCCCGGGCGCCGTCGCCCGGAGCCGCACGACGACGACGACGATGGCATCGCCGGGCAGCGACCGTTCGCCCAGAAATTTTGATCCGCCGGAGGCGAAAGAGGGGCTCGAAAAGTGGGAGGTCGCGATACGAGCGTCGGCGTCCCCATCGGCCCCGGGAAAGTCCGCTCGGCCACTTTCCAGATGGATCCGATTACCCCCGATTACATACTTGTCATATATATTTTTTTTTATTCGGGTTATAAAAACTTCCGGTTGTTAAAATTCTTTAAATCCACTCGGATAATTTTTTTTGCGTTAACTATATTTTTTAATCGACGAAATGAGATTAATTCGTGGAAAATACGCAAAATACTTGACACGGAATGGACTATACATGGCGACAAATTAAATGGCTCGTGCTCTTTTTTAAAATGCTATTTTTTTAAATCAACGAAATCAGATTAATTTATTAATTAATCTTAATTAATCTTAAATTAATTAATTCGTGGAAAATATGCAAAGTACTTGACACGGAATGGACTATACGTGGCGACGAATTAAATGGCTCGTGCTATTTCCAAGAGATAAACGCGCGAGATTTCACTGATCGTCGACAGGATCATAGTCATTGTTATTATTATGCTTTTTTATTATAATTATTATAGTCGGGTAGGTTTGACGTTGACGGAATAGAGATGAGATTATTATGTCCGAGACAGGTTGACGCGCGGCGATCGATGAAAATTGACGGACGGGCTGACGTACCTTTGGCGAGGACTCTGATGACCGGCGACGACGAAGCGATTGACATTGCGGCGCGGGCGTTGCACGTGCGAAATGCTGGCGAATCCGAATGGCACTCGGGACGACCGTGAACCATCGATGATTTTATTGCACGTGGAGCATCGAACGGAGCCAACGTTGTGATAATCATTTATCATGGAAACTGAGCAAGAAAAAAAATTGCACTCGCAAAAAAAAGTGTAAAAAAGAGCGCATAAAATTCTGAAGAGTCATTGAGTCGTCCACAAAAATTCCGAAAATTCAGCTGCGACAGTCGAATCCCCAAAATTGTCGAACAGCAGCGAAACCAGCAGACCAATGATTTTTTTCCGCCACTGTAAACGTCTCAGGTGACGAAAAAAAAAAAAAAAATAATGACAAAACGTTATCGGTTCATATTTCTATCAATAGAATATTATGTATACGATAAAACATGTAAAACATACAATCTTTACAATAGGATTTATTTAAATTAATATTTACAAAAAATGAGATTGGTAAGTTTATTTGTTGTTGGTTTGCTTGGTATTCATCTTTTTCATACTTTTTTTCTTCCTCTTCTTCCTCTTCGCCCCTTCCATCCGTTTTATCATATATTTATCTCCGTAAAACATAATTCGTAGATCAAATGATACGTTCCACTCTCTCTCTTTTTGTTCTCTGTGATTTTTTTTTTTTTTTTTTTTTCTTCTTTCCTTCGATAACAACTACGACATTTTAATAGCGAATATATAGTGTTTCTAAAATTCAATAAACGTAATCACAGGGCGGAGGGATATAGCAGTTATATCGACACGCCCGAAATTTACAATTTTCTCGTGTGTTCGTTTTTTTTTTAATTCTCTATTTTTTTTTTTCTCTCATTTGTTCTGGCGAAATTGTAATCGTCGTCGATCTGATGTCGAACGCGCAAAGGACACTCGCACTCGTTTTTTTTTTTTGTGTGGGTTACTTTTCGGTGTCTATTTGCCCTCTGTACGTTAGTCCCTGTAATATCTGTATTCGTTTTTTTAAATTTATTTTATATATATATTTTTTGTGACGCTTTCGGACTCGTTACTTAAACCTTTCATTTATTTGTTACTTTTATTTCATTTTTGTTCATCTTACTTCTTTTTTTTTTCATTTTAATATTACATACTCGTACAATATTAACTCTGCAGATTTATACCTCCTCGTTGGGGGGGAATTAGGGGGGTTTTGGGGGGAGTGGTGCTTTTCTTTACAATTTTTCGCACATGAGCGCTTTTATTTTTTATTTTATATATCCTCTTTTTTTTTTCTCTTATATTTTGTCGCCGCTGCAGCCTCACACAATTTGCCGCTCACACTTGTTCACAATTATTATATTTAATTTTTTTTTTCCTTCGATAAACGACTATAATAAAATTATTATCAGAGCCCTCAATTGCAACGCTCGAAGATTTTCGAGGCGACGCTTTTTGTGGCGCGCTCCGTCGCATCGATTATACCTATAATATGGATTATCTTTCTTTTTTTTTTTTTTTGTTTTACCCCCTTCTTCTCCCGCATATATAATTTTTTTTCCTTCGCTCGTCGCGCCGCAGAGATTCCGATGGGTTACAAATTCATATCAACACATAACAATGATATACACAAATTTTTTTTTTCTTCGCGCTGATTAGTTTAAATGTCTACACGATACGTCTACGCGCCTTATTAGCTAAGAGGGAAATAAAAAAACAAACATCTCGGAGATAAGAAGTTTCCGTCTGTGTTGCACGATTATTTTTTTTTTTCGTCTCCTTTTATCGACACTCGGAAGCCACAATTTTACGATGTTAATGTAAAAATATAAAAAAAAATTCTTGAGATTCATTAACCTGAGTCTAAAAATTCACAATCATTTAATCTGTCACCATTGGAAGTCCTCTATTATCAAATTATTTTCATCCATAATTAATTCAATTTTTTAATGATAATTTCACAATTTTTTTTTTTTATCACCCTTAAAAAAATTAATACATTTTTGCCGATGGATCGTCGCGGAAAAAATTTAACGGAAAAACGAATCGCAACAGGGAAACTTGAGTCTCGTGGTTGAATTTACTGAATTTACTGAATATGTTGAATTTATGGCTGTGGAATTTGATTTAATTTTTTTTAATCAAATTCCACAGCCTATTATTATTGATTCCACAGCACTACCTTAAAAAAATGAATAGATTTATGCCGATGGATCGTCGCGGAAAAAAATCATCTCCAAACCGAGTCGCAAAAGGGAAACTTGAGTCTCGTTGAATTTACTGAATTTACTGAATATGTTGAATATGTTGAATTTATGGCTGTGGAAGGCGAAGCGGTTGAGCATATCGCAACGTTAGCCACGAGTCGAGTGCCGCGCAGCTGCATCGATCACGAGGAGAGAGAGAGAGAGAGAGAGAAGATATATACCCGTCGGCACCGTTCATGTGTCTACAGATATACGGGCGACGTTGCGAATGTGATAAACGTTATTGCGAGGAAATTAGCCGGTGCGGAGCCAGTTGATTCGCCCGGCTGGTATAATACTATACGCCGTACGGCATTATAGCTCGCTCTCAATTAACAGCGACGACGACGACGACGTAGCCGACGACTCCGACGACGTCGACGACGAAGACGACGACGACAATGCCGAGTAACGAGCACATCGATCAAAGAGTCGCTCCGCATTATCGCGACTAATCGTTCGACGATCAAATGCCATTTCCATCGATATTATTCGAACCCTTTAATTGCGGGGATATTTTCGTACCATTCGCATTGTCATTTTGTGTCTCTCCAACTGCGACGAAACCAACGACGAGAAATTCGGATTTCGATGAGCTGAATGATAAGAAGTGATGAGCAATAATAATAAAATTCAATAAAATCGAAGAAACATTTTCATCAATTTTTATTTTTTTTTTTTTTTTAATTGATAGAAATATCCCTAATTACGTCGACTGTAATTCGGGACAACCGAAAATCCCGAGCGAAGCGATCGAGGCGACCGAGGCGCCCGGCGACCGAGGCGAATGACGATGGAAAGAGCGGAGCGCGCGGCGCATGCCGTGTATATATACGACACTCTCGAGCCCCACCCGTCAACGCGCGCAATGCAATTCCATTGACGCAACCGCGCCGAGGACCCGCTTCTCGCCCAGTCCGCGGAAAATGCGTGGAAAACAGTTCATTGAAAACAATTCGTCAAAAAAAGAAAAAAAAAAAAACATTTAGTCGAGCCCTTTGATTATTTTTTTCCGTGGAAAAAGCTAATCAAAGGGCTCGAGTTTGTTGTTTTTTTTTTTTTTTTTTTTTTTTTTTTTCGCGCGACGCGTCGCCAGCCACTATAGTCGCCTATAGGCGACTACTGCTACCGATGCCATTCCCGCCTCGCGAATTTTTTTTTTAACACGAGAGAAAAAAAAATATTAAAGAAAAATTGAATTTCTTGGAAAAAAATTGAATTTCTTGACAAAAAATTGAATTTCTTGGAAAAAAATTGAATTTCTTGAATAAAAATTGAATTGCGAAATTGAAGAATCAAGTACCGAATAATTCCTGCGCCAAAATCGTCGGAAATCGCCGCAAAGTCTTCGCTCATCCTGAGCCATCGGTCAAACTGCAGAAAAAGAAGGAGACACCAACGAGCGACGAATTTCGTTGAGAGCTATCATCGCGACCGATTGCAACGAATATGCGAAGCTTACGAGCGCCACTTTTGTCGAGTCCCCCAGCAGAGTCGACGAAGTGCGTCAATGAGCGCGAGACACCGAAAGGAGCCGCCTGCTCGACAGATGTGTATTATTGTTATTGGCCGCTACCTTTAAGCACCTTAATGTTTGTTTGTGTCTGCGTTTTTTTCGTCACTGACTACGTAATCTGAATAAAAAATGATAACAATGATGATTGTAATAATAATAACGCTGATAATGATAATAATAGCTCAGACAGCTGTTTAAACATTGTAAGATCTTTGATTCAGTCGACTCGAGGAGCAATCACTGCGAGGCTAAGGTCGACAGACGGTTTTTGTCTCGTCGACGAGAGCAAACAGACAAACTCCGACGGACAGACGGACGACGACGGTCGAACTATCGAACTGGCCGACTGCTGTTCAAACACAAAGCGAAGTGACCGTGAAATTTCACTTCCCGATCCGGATCGGTTCGTTTCGCTAATCAGGTATTCAATTAGAACGTCATTTTATCGACTGAGTCGAGTACTAAAATTTTTTGGAATACTTCCGACCGTTTGTATATTTTTAGAGAAAAAAAAATAACAATTAAAAAAAAAGAAAAATTTTAGTTCGATTTAAAAAAAAATCGGGCTGGGTATTAATTAATGGAGTATCGAAATACTAACGTAATATATATATATATTATTCTTTTATTGATCAAGGACAGTATTTTTTTTCCATGTAATCCATCCTCGCCACTTAAAAAAAAATCAACAATAAAAAACATTAATACGTTAAATAAAACCGCAGAAGGGGCAACAGAATTAAAAAATTTGCTTACAATTTTTTTTTCTAGCTTTGTTCGTCGTCGTTTTGGAGCCGGTTTCCGGTTGGTTAATTTGCGCAAGCGATAAATGGTGTTAAAAAAATATATACACTTCTTTACGTCATGAAGATGATTTTTTTTTCACTAATTTTCCAGGTTCCTTCGTCGTCCAGATCGACTTCGTGGAAAATCATCATTCCTATTAAACTTTTCCGCGCGGGGGAAAATAATGGCGTTTTATCGAGAAGTCCGAAACAAAGGGCCCGGCTAATTGAATCAGCTCCGGGAATTAAATGAATTTATACCGCGCGCGCACTTCTCGAGTTTGTTGATCGAACAAAGACAGCAGCGGACAGCGAAAACGAGGCGTCGACGACGCGAGAGAGAGTTATTCACGGGAATCTCGGTTTTAAATGCGATATTCACACCTACGATTAATCCGGCTTTTCAATTGTCCCTTCCAATCCCGCACCACGTGCGAATCGATATAGGTTCTTAATAACAGCTCTGAAACTCTGAAAAAAAAAAAAAAAAAAAAAAAAAAAAAAAAAAAAAAAAAAAAAAAAAAAAAAAAGCCATTGTTGAAAATTTCATTACCACCGATTTTCACGGTCGATCAATTTGAGTGGCTCTGCGATTCCGTTAAACAATTTCGTCGAAGGTGGAAATGAGATTCACAAAAAAATCACTGCGAGTGGCAATAGCCAATCGCTTTCATTGAACTATTTTAGTCGAAAGAGGTGAATATGAGATTCGACACAGAACCAATTTTGCCAAGGAAAAAAAAAGAAATCGAAATATTTTTTCTCGGGAGATTAAAAGCAGCGAGCGACTCGCGGAGTCGACGTCGCTTGACGCCGACAATCAATACTCCGGACCTGGACTGGTAACAGAACGTTCCAGGAATACTTGCGTAACACCGTTTTTACCCTTTATCCGTCGTCGCCCGACGCTCGGTTAGGCGCCTCCGCTCTGTCTCGCTCGGCTGCTCATCCAATTAAACGCGGGAGAAAAAGGCCGATCTCGCAGAGGGCGCTCGGTTCGATCCCGTGGAATCTACCGATTCCCCGACCAGGAACTGTCCAGGAATACTGGACACCTTATTTTTTCCTGCACCTTTCAACCGCTTTGCGAAAAATTCGGAAGGCTTTTGTTAAATCATCTGAACAATAGAAAAATCAACTAACCGACCATCGAACTAATCAAAAACCTACGATCCACCGAAAACTCGTTCCAAAAAATTCCTACAAGTTTTCATCAATTATTAACTACCAACAAATCATTATTCTACCGCAAAATCGTCTATCGGTTATACAATCGGTTTCAGTCTGTAAGTTTTTTTTTCTCAGACTCGGAAGCCCCGACTCGGGCCAAAACAGGTCCAAATTAGTGTTTCCCGGCTTGCGCGATATTCGCCCCTCGTTTCCACAGTACAATGAATAAATGATAAGCGTCGAAAAAACCAAATGGATTTATAATTGCTCGCAAAATCGATTGTGGCTTCCGCGTTCGATACGCGCGATTATTTCTCTCCCTTCTCCTCTTCTTTTCCTTCTTTTATGTAGAACAATGGTTTTCACGTGTATACAATGCGTATTTTAATCCATAAATATGTATATTCCCGGGGGGGAGGGGGTCTAGAAAAAAAAGATACACCATTTACGAGAGATTTCATTGGACACTTAAGGACAGATATTTTCATTTCTTTTTTTTCAATAATTATCTACACAAATAATGATAAAAGACGAGGGGGGGGGCGGGGGGGGGGGGATAACGACGACACGCGCGCTGTGTCGCGAAGATGATAATTTGTTTATAATACCCGTGGGGTCGCCATTATTACACGAGCTAATCGCTCATATATACTTTTTTTTTTTCTTCGTTCACTCGCATTCTCTTTCGTTTTCTATAAATAGCGTAAAATCAACATTTACATACAGATCATTCCACGTCGAACGACAAAACCACTTTTGGTGTGTGTGTGTTTTTTTTCTCAGTGTTATCACGCATTTCCTTTTTTTTCATTTTCATTTTCTTCCTTTTTGTCGACTATGTTGAAATTTGCATCGTTGAAAAGCAACGAAAATAATTTTTAAAAATTATTATAATGAACCCAAAGAACCGTATTAGGTATAAATAGTTATTATAACGATTGAAACCTCATAATCATTTTTTTAGAATCGCCAGAATAATTTTAGAATCGTTAGAGTACATTTTTTAATTTTTTTTCGTTGCTTTCCAACGATGCAAACTTCAACGTCATTTTTGTCGAGCTCTCCAATCTCATCAGCGTCGCCTCAGTTGGCTTCGTGATTTATGTATAATGATTTGCATTACTCGTATTCCGCTTCCATTGCCATTTAAACTTTCGCGCGCGGTGACTTCATTCGACGCCTCTGATTGGCGGCCGATGTCTAACGTTAAGAACTTCTTGGCTAACAATTGAAAGTCGATGAAAAGCTCCGCGATGTGAAATGACCCATATCTATAGAGAATACAATATATATATAATATATTTATATGTATATACATACACAAATATTTTTCGGTATATATTAATGTATTCATAAATATATATGTATATGCACACACATATACATATATTTATATAGCTTTCATTGCAGGTATTATGGCGTTAATCTAAGTGTATACATTTGTTCTTTTTTTTTTCTCATACGTTGTGTATGTATAAAATACAGAATCAATGTACAATTGCGTTTGGTCTGGTGATAAATTGTATACGTATCGTTTTTTTTTATAATCCGACTTCGAGGCGAGAGACATTTAATTTGATAATGCAAATCAAAGAGGAGTTACAGTTCGCGTGTCAAACGTAGAAGGCGGCCAATGACAAACGGATACTTAAAAAATACATCATACAAGAGCGATATTTGACAGTAATATATAATTGTTATGTATTTAGTATACATGATATTTACAAAATTCATTTTTTTTTTCGTTTTCGTTTTTTTTCTTGTTTTCTTCTTTTTTTCGAGACCGGGTCCTATTCTGTAACACCGAGGCAGATATCTAGGTAACCATGGCAACACGTACATCGATTACAAGACATGCAAATCTTAGTTTTTTTCATTTTTGTTTTTAATTCATCTCTCTTTCGCTTTACTCTCTTTCTCTCTATTTTTCTTGTCTCATTGTACTCGCAATGACGTAACGCGAAACTCGACCTACTCGTTCAGCGCGAACGGAAAAGCTATTTACTTTCCTTTGTTTTACATTATTGCGAGTTACACGTTTCTCGCGTCCTCCTCTTTTTTTACGTTATTCTCTCTCTTTTTTTTTTTTTTTGTTTCTTTTGCTTTTGTAATTCTACACATCTTTTATTTTTTTTTCCCCGTCTCTCCGCTTAAAGTAGATCAACGAGTCGCGTGTTTTGCGGATCGATAGGTGCGCGCGATAATATCGGTCTAACAGAAAAGGAAATATATTTCTCGACGGGGGCTGAAAAAAAATTCTTAAAAAATGTATTTTCATTCATATTTCCTCGAAAATAAAAAGCTGTACCGAAAGCCACTGGGTTAATTGTTTGCAACGGTATTTTTCGTAATGTTAATAAAAAAAAAAGACAGGAGCTGCCTGAGAACAATCATCCGAATGAAATTTCCGGGAAAGCTTTTTACAGACGGGAAAGGGAAACAAAATCCTTTTTTTTTAAGGGCTCGGTGCCCCCTTAAAGCTTTGTTCGCAGATTCACGTGTTTCTTTGTTGTTCTTTCCTGCTTTTTTAAGCCCATTGTGTCCGCTGGACGATTCACAAGGTCCGTAATCGATATTATTTTTTTTTTACTGATATTTATCTCGCACTTAACGCCCACGAGATTCGGTATTTACGAACGAAAAAATCAGCAATTCTCAATAAAAAAAATATATATATATATTCGAGAACAAAAAGTTAAAGCGATTACTACACTTTCTCTGGGATGAAAATGTTCATTCATTTTATTTTTACTTTTTTTTTTTACTGAAAATCGCTAACCGTTCTTTCGGATTGAGGAACAACGATTTTTCTCAGCCACTTCGCTAGTAGTAATAGTGACTGTGGGTTATGTAAAATACGTTGCTGAAGTTTGCATCGTTGGAATACAACGAAAATAAAAAAAATAAAATTGTTCAAACGGTTCTAAAATTATTCGAACGATTTTAAAAGATTATTATAACGATCAATCGTTATAATACATTTTTATAACCAGTGCCATCCTTTTGGGTTCGGTAGAATAATTTTTTTTTTTTTTTCGTTGGTGTCCAACGATGCAAACTTCAACACCATTGTAAAATGGCCTATACGCATCGCGCTCGTGGATTCTGCTCGCGTCGGGAATTCGGAAGGGAGAGAGATTCAAAGAGTTCCATCGGCGAAGGGGAAAAACGAGCGGAATGAGTGAAACGCGCAATTGGTTTTTTTTTTCAAGTTTTTTTTTCGCGTCTCTCCGGGCGATAAATTATCCGCCGCGCGATCCTTCATTTTCCGCCGGTTATTTTCGGTCCCTCCGCGTTATCAGCTGCGTGATTTATTTCCGTATGCGCGCAAACTTGGATTCGCCTCGGGGGCCGACGCCAAAGCCCGACGCAGCAGCACTTGGACTGACAAGTTGATGAACTCTAGTTTATTGCTCGTTATTTTTCCGCTCTCGATTATCGAACGCAGCCGGAACTTCACTCGCGGCGCACCCACGTTTCTTTTTTTTTTTCCTACGCGTTTTCTACGCGCCCTTCGGCGACCGGAAAATCGCGGAAATTCCGGATTTGTTTGAATTACCACTGCCGACTTATTCCGACCGTGAAATACCATTTTCATAAAAAAAAAAAAAAAATGTTATCGCTCGATAAAAAATAAATCTATGCTCGCGGTATTCAGATCTCGCGGAGAAATTCCCAGAGGCGAATTCGAGAAACATTTTTAAAAGCAGTTTTATTCAATAGAATTTTTCTTTCGTTATATCCTCTTATTTTCAAAAATAGAACTGCCGTTTTTTTTGGTCACTCGAGTCTGATGATTTTCTCGAATAATCTGCGCACCGAAACGAGCAATACCAATAATTCGAGACGAATTTTATCGAAGATAAATAATTGAATAATAAATATTAATTATACCGTAGTAAAATATATATAAAAAAATTATTCGTGGATCTAACAGATCAGGAAAACAGCGACGAAATAGTCCCAACTACGATTCGACGACCGACCGTAAAATTCGCCGCGGCTTTTGTTTACAACAACGAACGCTCGGCGGAATCGACGCATTGTGTACGCGTTTCGAGCGCGCGAAGAAATTTTTAACCAACGTTTTCGAATCCGTAGCTCTCAGCCCGGAGACGACGGAGATCCAAAAATAACGGCGGCGGAAAACCCAGTATTTCTAGATTGTATGTACAATGGGTGCCAAGATTTCGTTTCAAATTTTCCGGCGGGGAGGGAAACGCGAAGGGGGTTTCGGAGGCTAATGGAGGGAGGTCAGATTTGTCGAAGAGACGTTTCGAAGCCCCTCTTTTGCACAAAATTTGTGCCAACAAACATGATGCTGAATTTTGCATCGTTGCAATACAATGAAAATAAAGTAAAAAAAAATTATTCCAACGATTCTAAAATGATTCAAACGATTCTAAAAAGTTATTTTAATGATTAATCGTTATAATAACTTTTTATACCCAGTATGACCCTTTGGGTTTATTAGAATAATTTTTTTTTAATATTTTCGTTGCTGTCCAACGATGCAAACTTTAACATAGTGAAAAAACCGTCGTGCCGTCGACGACAAAACTGGCAAAACGCGGGTGGCGCGCATTTCGATTAAGATAAACGAGAGCGATGCGTTGGTATATGCGAATCTTGAGGTAGGGAGGGAAAAGTAATATATCCTATACAATATACGTAATCTAAAAAGAGAAATTCATCTCTACGCTATCACACAACACTCGGAAGTTAAATTTCTTGTTTTTTTTTGTATCCTCTTATCTTTTGCTCTATTTCGCTATTTTTCTTTCGCTCTCTCTCTCTCTCTCTCTCTTTCGCTCATATTCGCACATCACGCGACTGAATCAAACGGACACGGGACAATCGATATACACACATTCGCATTCACAGTAACAGTAACGTCGAGACTTTGGAGACTGCGATGTTTTTTTTTTAGTTGCGCCGGAGACGATAAAACCTAACACTGGTCTACGTTGACAAATGCCCTGCATTTATTCTTTTTTTTAATTATTTCTCTCACTCTCTCATTCTCCTCCTTCTCGCTCTCTCACCCCTCTCTTCATACTCCCGCATAATCAGCCTCTCCTCCTCCTCCTCCTCCTCCTCCTCCTCCTCTTTCTCCCTCTTTCGGACATTCGGCGACAAGAGAAAAGCTAGACGCTAAGATTTCACAGCATTCGATCACTTCTCTTATATTTAAGCAACGCGCACCTTTTTTTTTCACCCGCAGCGATTCACTCCCAACGAAGCTGCGAGAAAAAAAACCAGCATTCACTGCACGTGTCGGTTGTTTCCACTGCTTCTGCCGTCGCCTTCGTTTTATCCTCTTCCTCTCCTTCGCCGTGTTTTTCCTCTCCTTCCTCGTCGAATTCGCGTCGAGAGACGTCGACGACCTCGCAAGGCCGGACGAACGAAAATACAATTTCCACTACTACGTTTTTTTTTTCATCCACTGCGAGCGAGGCAAGGAATTTATTTTTCCTTCCTTCGCTCGAATTGCAATCGAATAAATAACTCAGATTCAAATTTTCACCTCACGAACCTCCGATGGCTTAGCCGCTATTATTTCTCTCTCTCTCTCTTTCCTTCTCCTTTCTCGCGGTCAGCGATGAGATTCTCGCGCACTGGCGAAGCTCCAACGTTGGATGATCTCGTCGTGGCAGGGGGGAAGGGGGGGGGGGGCTTCTGGGGGGTGGGGGGCGATGGCTGAGGGGGGGCAGAGGGGGTCGGACGGTTTTTCCGTCGCTGTTCCGCGGTCGAAGCATTTTGGCATTGGTCGGGACAAAATGACGGTTGAACGTGGTTGGTTCCTCTTCTCTCTCCTCATCTCCATTCCTCTCTGCGTCAGGACGACAGGTGCAAATTGCATTGCGGCGCACGAACGTTTGCAGCGTATTTATATCCATGATACAGGACACACAAAAGCAAATGTTCTCCCTTCTGCCGCTCCGGGTTGATTTTTTTTTTTTTTTTGGGACGCACTAACGGATGTTCGTATTCCTCCTCCCAATGTGATTTGGTACAGACTCTTCGTTTTCTCGTCTAGGCGACGTCCTTTCCAAGGAATAGTTAATAATAACGACGATAATAATAGTAATTAATGATAATCGTAACAACTAATGACAATCGTCCACTCGAGGATCAGTATCACCGTTAAAAAGTTCATCTTCGAGCTCTGTTTCTCCTCATCTCTGTTCGTGTTCATATTTCCCTCGCCGACGGATTGATCGTTTCAATTCGAGCGGAGCAACGAAAGGACAAGTGGCTTGTTGCGTGATGCTGCCGATGCTGTTGCCATTCGCTGCTGCAACCGTTTCGTTCCTTCCTCTCCTCGTTCGGCAGGTGCAGAAAGGGGGGGGCGGGGATCTTGAGATGAGATTTCCTACGACGACGACGACGAAGACGACGACTAGTTAATTGCGATACTTTGTTGCTGTTGTCCGACGCTCGATTGATCGTTCGCCGCGCGTTTAATAATGGAGAGAAAAAAAAGAAGGATGCGTTAACAGCGATTGGGCGGTTTGAGCGAAGAGCTCAAACAGCAGCTCTGACGATTTGATTCGCCAGTGGCGCCGGTTCTGAATTTATTCCACTTGCTTGTTGCTTTGTATGCTGCTTGTTGTTGTTGTTGTTGTTGCTGTGTTGTCTCTCTAAGTTAACTCCCACGCCGGAAACGGATTGTGAGCCAGGTTTAATAATCATTGATACAATAATTATGGCGACTAATGAGAGGTCGGTGGCGTTTTATTCTTCTTCTTCGTTCTTCTTCTTGATTTTTTTCTTTATTCGTGATTTAAACACACAAGAGCGTTTTATCGGCAATGACGAAACGTTTGCGTGTCTTTAAGGACGACGAACACGACGACGACGACGACGACGATGCTGATCTTCTTTCTTCCTGTTTCTTCTTCTTCTTCTCTTCTCTTTTTGGGGTTCGAGTCTGATGATTCGCTTTCGTTCCATCGCAGTCGCAATCGTCATCGTCGTCATCATCGATCTGTCGCGGCGCGTCTCGCGTGGCTGACGAGCTGTGCATCGCCGGCCGTTGGATTCAAAATTCGGCGAACTCCTTGGCGCACTTTTCGGTCGACGAGATTCTCAGCGCCTCCTCCTCGTAATCGTCGAAGTTGCTCGTGTCGCCGGGTCCCCGACATTTCGGAATGAACGGCGCCTCGATGCGCTTCTGGAAGACGGCTATCCAGTCGGTGCTGGAGAACCATTTGTGCAGCTTTATGTCGTTTACCCCAGCCTTGAGATTCCCGTACCTCTTTGTTAGATCGACCTGCAGAAGATTTCGCAGTAGATCCTTCAGATCCGAACCAAAGTGCGAGGGAAAGCGCACCTTGCCGCTCACGATCTTCTCGTAGATCTGTATCGGCTGATCGGCGAAGAACGGCGGATAACCCGCCGCCATTTCGTAAACAAGCACACCGAGAGCCCACCAATCCACCGCCTTGTTGTAGCCTTTGCTTAGAATAATCTCCGGCGCGAGATACTCCGGTGTGCCGCATAGCGTCCACGTTCGTCCCTTGACGCGCTTCGCGAAACCGAAATCCGTGACCTTGAGGTAACCCTGCGAATCGACGAGCAAATTCTCCGGTTTGAGATCTCGATAGATGAGATCGAGATAGTGAAGATACTCGAAGGCGAGTACGATCTGAGCGGCGTAGAATCGCGAGTGCGGCTCGCTGAAACGTCCGACCTTGCGCAGGTGACTGAACATCTCGCCGCCCGGCACGTACTCCAGCACCATGTACAGATTCGAGTTGTCCTTGAAGTGAAAGCGCAACGACACGAGAAACGGGAAGCTTATCGCTTGCAATATCCGCTTCTCGTTCAACGTGTGCTCGACCTGCTTGAGCTTCACGACCTTCTGCTTGTCGAGTATCTTCATCGCGTAGTACTCCTTCGTCGGCTTGTGCTGGACAATCATGACGCGACCGAACGAACCCGTGCCGAGGGTCTTGATGCGCTCGAAGTCGTCGAGACCGGCGGTATTCGTCGGATTTCTCTTCCACTTCTCCTCGAACTCCTCCTTCGCGTGATCGAGAAACTCCTTCACGCTCTCGGCCGCGTCGACCTTCTTGTTCGCCGTCGCGGCATTGTTGCCCATTTTCGCGGCCGTGCTCGAGCCTGCCAGGGCTCCACGGATGTCGAATTTCCGCAGAATCTCCGCGGCTTTGCTTTTGCACCGTGCAAGCGCTGAATCCTCGACGCCACCGTCGCCCCGGCCTTCTATGGCTGACGACGTTTCACGGTAACCCGCTACACTTTAGGCAACACACTGCGTGTTCTCTCTCTCTCTCTCTGCTACACTCTTTATATATATAGGTGATATATCTATATATATATATGTGTGTGTGTGGCTTTGTTACGTGTGTCTGTGTTACTTGCGTGCGAGTGTCGCCCCCCGCCAACGCCGACCGCTCGATTTCTCACGAAAACGTCTCCCGGGGTCAACAAAATGGGTCAACACTCCTCGTCCGCACCTTGCGCCATCTTTCCTGTCAATTACGGCGCCGCTGGCCCCCTTGGCTCGTGCCTCTATCTTTGCACACGGAATACACGAATATATTCTTTCGCCAGTTCTTGTCTCTTTTTTCCTCCGACGGTTTTTCTACCGTTTCTCTCTCTCACTCTCCCACTTTACTGCTGCTGCTGCTTTTGCTGGCGCTGCCGCTGGATTCGCCTTCTGCCTCGAGCTCGCTCGAGTCGCTCAACACTTGCACACAACACACATACACACACACAAACACAGAGAGCGGCACTGCCTCGTTCTATCCTCGTCCGTGTGTCGCACGCACTCGCAGTGGGGGGGAGGGGGGTGTCGAGGGGGGCTCTTCGTGATGGCGGTGGTGGGGGATGGCGCGCGAGAGGCCTATATAGCTTCTCGGGATAACGAGGACATAAACACGACACCGTGAATGAAGAAGAACAGCGAAGACACCGTAATCCAAGCGGAATTTTTTCAACACTTTGCTTGCTTTTTTTTCCCCTTGCTACCTTTTTCGCCGGAGAAAAAGCTTATAAGAACTCGAGGCTGCGGTAGAGTATGCCCCCGAAAAAACGATGAGAGAGAGCGTTCGAGGCCGAGGACGTCGACACACTGTTCACTTTGCAGACGACAGGAAGCACGCGCGGATCGCTCCCTCTCTCTCTTTCTCTCTCTCTCTCTCTTTCAGGTTCTGTCGCTCGCTTACTTGTCGCCTCGTACGAGAAACTCACACACGCGCGGCACGTCTCGGTCGGTCGGTCCCTGGGTTTATAACGCAGCACACAACACTGAGCGCGCGAGGGGAGAGGGGGGAGGGGCGGCCGCCCAAGCCGATTGTGTAATGGATTTTCAGCGGTTACGCGGGCACACGAACGTCGTCGGGCGTCGCGAGCGGCGGACTTTCGTCTCGGATTTTCCGGCCGAGCACTTTGGGGCTTAAGATGGCGGCGCGGCAGCGGCAGCAGCGGCGGCGGCGGCAGCGGCGGCAGCCTGACGTCCCGGATTTCGCACGGAACGCTGCGACAAATGGTGGAGAGCTCGACGGACGGGAGCCTTCGCCTCGCGCATCGCAACCACCCACTGACCAACCAACGCTGCTCCTCGCGGGCGATGCGACCAACGCGCGGATCGAGTCGGGTTCTAATCAGCGCCGCTAGATGGTTTTTTCACGACGCGCGCGCGCGCAGATGCGGAGGGGTTTGGCAGAGTGGGCGGAAGGAGAGATCTGTGTTATCGATGGAGAGGGTTCTTCTTTGCCGACTGTTGGTATATTTTAGAGCTGGAGGCGCGAAATTTTGAAATTGCGGTAGAAAAATTACATTTGGGGGGACGATAATCATAGCTTTTACTGAATGTAGCATTGATACTTACGATTTTGATTTATTCCTTTTAATGTGATGGCCTAATTTGACCAAAAATTGTACGTCTACCCTATTTGGCGTTCATTGTGACGATCAATGGCGATTTGCGCGATCGAACCGGAAAGGAATCTGACTTACCGACGTTAGTAGCATCGCAGCGCCCTCGCGATAAGCGACGATTCGACGAACTAATGAATCTCATTGGGGGAGCCTCGCTCGGTGAGTGCGAGTCGCAGGAAAAACAGAGGACTCGGCGATGTGGGAGTCGGCGTTCGAGATGCCTGAATTGAAGTGTCGCTGCTTCGTCAGCAATGCACATCGTGCACGAGTACGATTGGTCCGGCGATTTGTAAATAGACGAAGCGGCGTGTAGCCCTTTTTTTTTACCTGACGTTTCGCACGTTGCCCAAAAAGGTGAGACACGAAATTGTGGCTTTTTATTTTCATTTATTATTTTACCTGCTCGTGATTATAATAAATTTTGTCCTCCAGGTTTCTGACCGAACAGTCAAGAGTCACAGCGAAAATGTTGCGTCGAAGAAATGTTACCATCAAAGCGGTCAAAGAACTCGACGCTTTTCCCAAAGTTACGGATAATTGCATCAACAAATCGGCTGTGGGTGGAACATGTGAGTGAAATATACAAAAAAAAAAGAAAAATTATTTTTGTTTAAAAAAAAACAAAAAAAATTTTTCTTAAGACGCAATTGTTCGGATCACATTTTAAATCATTAATGTTCTTGTTACAGTTTCGCTGGTGACGTTTCTTATTATGGCTTACGTTATTGTATCGGAGACGATATTCTTTCTGGAAAGCAGACTGCTGTTCAAGTTCGAACCCGATACTGATATCGATGCTAAGTTGAAGCTGAATATCGACATAACAGTGGCTATGCCGTGTATCAGGGTTGGCGCTGATATGCTCGACGCTACTAATCAGAATCTTAGGGAACTGGAGCCGCTGGCCAACGAAGACACTTGGTGGGAATTGGATCCGGATCAAAGGTCCCAATTCGACGGACTGAAGAGCGTTAATTCCTATCTGAGAGAGGAATATCACGCGATTCATAAATATTTGTGGAAGAATCGGCAGTTTTCCATTTTTAACGAATTGCCACCAAGGTAAAAAAATTAGCTAAACAACGAAGCCATTTTTATTATTCATTAATTAACATTGGAATGTCTTCAGAACGAAAACGCCGAATTATCCGCCCGACGACCGACGAATTTACGGAAGCTATTTTTATTATTGATTAATTAACATTGGAATCTTGATGTCTTCAGAACGAAAACACCGAATTATCCACCCGACGCCTGTCGAATTTACGGCAGTCTGAATGTCAACAAAGTGGCGGGAAATTTTCACGTCACTGCTGGAAAATCATTATCCCTTCCAAGCGGTCACGTTCACATTTCGGCGTTCATGACGTATCGGGATTACAATTTCACGCACAGAATCAATCGATTTTCCTTCGGCGACGCCAGTCACGGAATTATTCATCCCCTCGACGGCGACGAAAAAATTGCCGAAGAACGTGAGTGAAAATTTGAATAATTGTAAAAAGAAAAAAAATATGTATCTGGAGTACAACATTTTTAATTTTTCAGCTATGATGTTGTACCAGTATTTCGTTGAAGTTGTTTCTACGGATGTTCACACTCTTCTTCACAAATCCAAGACCTTCCAATACAGCGTTAAAGACCATCAGAGGCCTATTAATCATAATAAGGGTTCGCACGGAATTCCTGGGATTTTTTTTAAATACGACACCAGCGCTCTGAAAGTGAAAGTTATCGAGCAACGCGAAAATTTGATACAATTTTTGGTCAGGCTGTGCGCCTCGACTGGAGGCATTTTTGTGACGAGCGGTAAGCTAAATAAATGTTCCGTATATTCCGTACAATCGGAATTATTTAATTCACTAATCATTTTTTAATTATTTAAACAGGGTTGATTAATAATGCGGTCCAAGCTTTTTGGTACATCGTTTGTTGCAAGTTTCTCAAACCGCAGGAGTCCAAAGATGATCACAGAAAACACGTTCCCGAAGCTTTGATTACCAAAACGAATTTGGGACCGATAAATCTTTTAAATGTTCCCACACCACCGATCATCGATGTAACTTTACATGCGCAATAAAATACATCAAATTTTAAACTGCTGCATTTTAATTACTTACCTATAATCGTTTTGGTAGAAGGAGAAAAATGCTCGAATTTTTTGGAAGAAAAGAATTGTTTTGTGCCAGTTAATTTATTCTTGTCAAGACAATTTTTTTTTCGATTCCATATCTTGTCTATACCACGAATAATCAATAGGTATAATTATTAGTAACTTATGTTCTCTCTATATTCATTCACTCATTCGTGCGAAAATGGACTTAAAAAAAATGTCAGAAACCACTGAAAGGTTCATAAAAACTTAAATTGAGAAAAAAAAGAAATAAGTATTTTGAATACTTTTTCATTCCAATGCTGAGCATCTGTATTGAAAATTCTGTGAGACAAAACTCGATCAGCTACTGGTTCACCGACGTCAGGTAAAAAGGTGTCTTGCATTTTTTATCGGTAAGAAGGATCCCATGCAATTAATTGTTCATAAGTATTTTGATAACGTAAAAGATCCAAGAATTCGATACAAAAAAATTCAGAATTTTTATTCTTTTCAAAACGTTCGAATATATTTTTCACAGATAAACCTCTATGATTTGCTACTCTCAATCTATCGGATTTTCTCGACACCATCAAAGGTATTATCACGCAAATGAAATTGCGCCGAAAAAAAATCACTCAAGCGTTGGACATTCACTCGTTGCAGTACATTTATAGGTAACCATAGACGAAATTTAATATATATATATTGGATGTAAATAAATTTACAATAGTCTTCGAGAACGATTGAAAGCACATATAGTAACGAAATATTTTCAATCCTCCTCGTCGCTTAATTCATAAAGTTACAAACGCGAATTTTCATCTTGTTTTTTTATTCACTAATGTGGACAGCCCGTACGTTAAAGTATGGGCGAGGGTTCATTAAAAAAAAAAGAAAAAAAAAAAATGAAGACCAGTGGATTGTCATAATGATAATTATAATCGAAGGCACACGTGACCTACGTTGCATGTCGCGCAAGGACAGATTCGGGTGCCGCTTTTTCACGAGATTTTTGTCAAACCTGCGCACACAGCACCCACGTTTGTATTTCATACAAAATACAAGATTTCATACTCTTAAGCATACAAAAATAAATTATAATAACGATCGCGTATCTCTTGACTTATTCATATACAAATGAATACTATGTTATACAGGTATATAAATATACTTTCAAGTATGTGTATCTTCTTAAAAATAAAATAGAGTGAAATTCAAATGCTTTATACTCTCTAGCATATAATGGCACACCTAGGAGAGGCATTGGATCGGCTCTTCACGTCAATACAAATGACACTTGCGTTACAAAGGCACCTTTATGAAATCATAAACGACTGTTCCAAACTCGTTGCGTTCAATCGGTCATTCTTACGTATTTCCGAATCTTCAATTCCTAATTTAGACGTTATTTGGTTTTTACGTTATACTCCCAAGTGCGCTCGGTAGAAAAAAAACCTCGCGTGATTGTCCTGGATTGTTCTGTTTTTATGGCTAAAAAATAACGCGCTTCGATTTTGTACACAGAATTCGTCGATTCTGTAATTCAAAAGAAATACAGAAACGATTGCGTTCTTAACGCATACATTTTTATTCGGGTTTCGTTTGAAGAAACGTTGGAAGTAAAATGAGACTAGTAGCGGCACGGAAGTACAGAAAATATGTATAACTATCAAAGTATCGTACATAAGTCGCAAGGCGGATGTCCCGGACCTCGACAAGGTCTCAAAAATTTCGGTAAATTTTTTTATTTTTTCAAAGATGAAAAAATGAAAATCCCAGAATCATCAAATAATTTAACAGTCGATTAGCACAGGACGCCGGCTTTATACGATACATTGAGCTGTGGCAACAAATGAGCGAGAAGACAGTGATCGAATTTTATACATATATATAATATAATATATACGTGTGTGTATAAACTACCTAATGAACGATGGAATTGTGCCCGGACGTACTACAGAACATTCACTCTATTTGCTATACTCGTAGATTCAGGTTCTTTCTTTCTTTTTTTTTTTTTCGTTTCTTTTTTCGTAACGTTAAAGACACCATTGGATTTCTAGGCACTTTCTCGCTTAAGAAAGTCAGGGGTTGTTTTCGTTTTTTTTCGTTTTTTTTTTCGAGAAGCACGTGGAAAACAGTGCCCTCGACATTACAGACGTGGCTATCATCGCCTCTCCTAACGAATTCGATGCACCTCGAGTCTTCCGATTTTCAATGTTTTTTTATATGCGAATATCAGAGATCGAGATCATGCCCTAGGCGAAGATTGCCGCTTATCGATAACACTCTAATTGCCAGATGAAATAAGTGGAGGAAAGAGAGTGTCGGTCCCGACGACGCTTCTTTTGGGACCACCCACGACGTCTGCTGGTGTACGCTTTGGCTGCAGCAAATTACCTAAACGAAAATTCATCAATTAAAATATGACAAATTTTGAGATTTCCTTTCCTTATCTTAGAATAATTGAATTTCGTGAAAATTACCTATGTAGAGTAAAGTAGTAAGTCGATTACAGGCCCAATGATTTGTAGGACGTCGCCACGACAGCGAGTAAAGCGGTGAGTGCCAAAATTGGTTGACACGTTACAGCTGAGTCTTTCACTGCAAATTAAAAATCAATATATTATTCCCAAAAATTCTATAATGCTAATACATCAATTGTCTCTATTGAATTCACTGCAGTTAAGATTTTGATATAATAATAACTCACCATTTTCGGCCCTCTCGGATTTGTACCCTGAAAATGATAAAGAATCAGTGTTAATTCACGAGAACGAATTTTTTTACTGATTTCGTTGCTTTTAGAATTATTCGATCCGTACCTTCTCTAAATGTGTGGATGTCGGAATATTGCGACCAGCCGAAATCGTTTCTCGCCATTATTCTCGCTTCGTACGAACCGGGCTGCAGCGACTTAAGGGGATATTCGACGATGAATTGATTGCCAACACCATCGGTGACTCGAGGAACGACCACTTTCCAATCTTTCTCGTCCTTCTGACGGTATTCCAGCTGAAATTTTAATTGAACGTAGAGAATTCGTTTAAAAAAGCTGAGTGAGGTGAGGGACTATACAAAATATATATATATGCAAGACTCACTCTGTACTCGACGATCGGAGCGAAACTTTCGACCTGCCACTTGAGAATGAACGTCGGTTCGTCATCGGAAACTTCGCCACCGTGAAGTTTCGGCTGAGAAGGTGCGCCTATCGAAAGACAAACAACGACAAAACATTAAGTAATAGTTTTTTGGAAAATCCTCTATTAAAAAGTTCGTGAGCAACCATTGTTGTCGATTTTGAATCGTTGGGAAACCGGCAGCAGTTTGATGTTTGATGTCGCGAAATTTGGCAGTTTGGCAGAAAAAAAAATTCGTTTTTCGCATTTTTCTCCTCGAATTTTCGATTTTTCGGGCAAATACCTATCGTTTTTGGAATCAGCGGAAAATTTCCCATCGGATAGGGTTTTTAAACTTTGCGAAATCGAAAATTTTTTTTTCATCAAATTTTGCAAAAATGGCAAGGGGTACCCCTTCTAAAAATTTGCGATTTTTGAGGGTCAACTTTAAAAATCTGCAAAAAATCGAAAAATCGAGATATCGCGTTCCGCCTGGCAACATTCTCTTCGTTGAAGAGTTTTCTTTCGAATGGAAAAAGAAAATCCCGATTATATTGATCCAAAGAAAAATGACACCGATTTTAGTAAAGTGCAAAATTTGGAAAAAAGTGAAAAACCGTTTTTCGCGTCTTTCTCCTCGAAATTTTTGATTTTCGGGCAAAACTCGGTTATATTTGTAATCAGCGGAAAATTTCCCATCGGATAGGGTTTTAAAACTTCGTTAAATCGAAAAAAAAATTTTTCGCCAAAAAAACGGCAAGGCTAACCCCTTGCAAAAATTTCGATTCATGAGGGTCAACTTTAAAAATTTGCAAAAAATTGAGGAATCGAGATATTGCGTTCTGCCAGGAGGCATTCTCTTCCTTGAAGAGTTATCTTTCGAATGGAAAAAGAAAATCTAGATTCCATTCACCCAAATCGAAATGACATCGATTCTAGTGAAGCGTTAAAATTCGACAAAAGTGAAGAACATTTTTCGCGTTTTTCTCCTCGAAATTTTTATTTTTCGGGCAAAACTCGGTTATATTTGTAATCAGCGGAAAATTTCCCATCGGATAGGGTTTTAAAACCTCGTTAAATCGAACATTTTTTTTTCGCCGAAAATCGCTGGTCTTCCCAACAAAAAATCTTCGTAAAAAATTGACGTTTACCGGTAAGCATGATCATTCTGCTGGATTCGCCCAACTTATTCTTCGCGTGACAAGTGTATTCGCCCAGATCCTCCTTCGTGGTGCGTTCGATGACGAGCTTGTGCTGCGACTTGTTCTCCAAGACACTGAATTTGTCGCCGCCATCAGTGACAAGTTTCGCGTTGTTTTTGTGCCACGTGACTTTGGCGTGAGGATGAGCATGAACGATGCAGGTCAGCTTGGATCGTCGTCCCTCGCCGGTGTGAACGACCTGACGTTCCACATGAATTTGCGGAGCGTCTGAAAAATATCCAATGCTTAAATCGTGCCTCTAAATCCAAAGACCCAAAAAAATGGAGATTTAAATTCTTACATCTGACGACGACTTCGATGGAGTCGGTCGGCGGATTGTCGGAATTGTCCTCGACGAGACACTGATACCGTCCAGCGTGATTCATTCCGATTTTCCGGATCGTCAGGAAGTTTCCTTCGATTCTGAAGTCGTTGTTGTTGTGTATTCTCTCGCCCTGCAAAAAATAAAATAAAATGCGTCAGTAAAATTAGAAATAAATTGGCTCGTCGGAAAAATTGGCCAGATGCATTATTTTCATTTTTCACTGCGAATAGGTTCATTGTCCGTTGTAAGACTATTTAATTTCGCGTTTTAGAGCGAAATTGCTTCATTACCTTGTAAGACCATTTAATTTCGCGTTTCGGTTGACTCCTGTTCTCGCATCCCAGCGTCACACTTTCATTCTCAGTCGCGTCGACGTGTCTGTCAGGCGTCACGTGAATCTCCGTCGACAATTCTCTCGGCTTCTCGATGACCCTCAGTCTGTGATAGATATCGGTAGGTCGCGGCTGCGTTAGAACCTGACAGTGCCAAACGTCGGAGGCGTCCTTCTCGGTGACGTTGTGGATAATCAGACTGTAGTTGTCGGCCCGGGTGAACCTTTCGTCCGTGGTGACCCTCTCCGAGTCGGTGAATATCATTTCCTTGTCCTTCATCCAGTTTATGATGACGTCCTCTGCGACATAAAAAAAATCCACGGTTACTCCACTTATATCAGTGTTGCTGATTACAATTATCAATTAAGTCGAATAGAACGATTTGCACTGGGCAAAAAAAATTATATTATATTTTCTACGAGCAAGGAAAGGTTTAATAATTAAAATTCCGTTAAAAATTAACGAACCTCCATTGTCAGCGCAAGGAAGGGTTTAATAATTAAAATTCCATGAAAAATCAACGAACCTCCATTGTCGACGAGACAAGGCAGCTCCACAGTCTCGCCTGGTCTTTTTTCCAACGACACTGACTGCGATCTGACGACAACTGGTCCACTGGGCTTCGCCGGTGGATCATCGTCCAGTTCGGGATCGCCCTCGCCATCCTCATCCGTTTCGCTGTCCAGCACATAATCGTCCACCTGTTTATTGGGTCTGGCAGCAGCTGAAACGAAAAAATTCCCAATGTAAGCAACAATTTCAAAAAATCAACTAAAAAAAATCCACAGGTAAAATAATTCAACAGAAAATTCAGTCTACCCTCAAATTCGCGTTTAATTCGCCGCGCCCTTTCGCTATCGACTTTACTTTGTAAATTGTCCACCGTCAGGTCCAGTTATTCAGGACAGAGGGCGGCGAGGGAAAACACGGAGTAAGTAACGGGGGAGGAAACTGACAATGAGGGGGATGATGACAGGGCGGAAATTGAAATAAAGCAGAGCCGTCGTCCACCCAACGGCGACCAAACCCAACAGTGCTGCGTGACGACGTCCCGTTAGCCCATTTTTTTTTTCGCCGGCGAATGATCCATCGTTTACGATCCGCCAGTCCATAACCGCTCCCTCGGCGCGACATTTGGGTCGACCTATCACCGAAGCTAAAGCCGACACCCGCCACGTTAAGTATTTAAGGGTGCAACCGCTTCGCATATCGTCAAACTTGTGAAACCCACCCCATCTGTTTTTTTTCTTTTTTTTTTTTTTTTAGTCTCGTGCGGATTTCTATTAGTTAGCTGCACCTGCTGACCTCGTCGACGACGGCTCAATGTGGGTCAAATTAAAATGTCCGACATGCCTCTCGTGATTCCGAGTGGGAAATGTGGGTGATTAAACTGGAGAAGGGTTGGAATTTAGGTTAACGATCGTCTACGTGTTGGCGGTTTGTGCTTCCAGAAGGAAGCAGTGAGTTAACAACCCCGATGTAGAAATGAGGGCGAGTGGGGATTATGTCTATGTAGACTTTCCGGGCAATCGAGGGTCCAGTCTGGATTCCGGATGCAGGAGCTGCGTAGACAGGCGCCACGGTTCTAGTCATGCGAACCACCCCCGTCGCGGACTGGGGGGTCGAACACCCTCTGCGCTTTCATCGACAACCCTCGCTACATATAATGCTATATAGTATACTCGGACATTCGAAGCAATTTTCTCCTGACTCGATTAATTCGTCACTCGAAGAATTGAGGAGAAAAAAAATCTTCTTTTAATAATATAAATAATAATAATATAAAAAAGAGATAATGATTGTCAAATGAAAAGTGGTTAATTTAAAAACAGAGGCACTTTTCTCGCCACTCGATTAA
The DNA here is from genome assembly GCA_964034905.1 of Itoplectis maculator. Classification (NCBI taxonomy): domain Eukaryota; kingdom Metazoa; phylum Arthropoda; class Insecta; order Hymenoptera; family Ichneumonidae; genus Itoplectis; species Itoplectis maculator. The sequence goes on from OZ035863.1 coordinate 9,115,904, forward strand.
TTCGTCACTCGAAAAATTGAGGAGAAAATAATTCTCCTGTCCTTCGGATAAAAAAAAATGGTGACTGTCGAATGCAGATGGGTGATTTAAAAGCCGAGCCAATTTTCTTGCGACTCAATTAATTCCGGAGGATAAATTTAAACCGTAGAATCGCGCCTTCGTGGCTCGGTACGATGTGTCGGGGTTGAGAAATTAGCGGAATAAGGCTCGTCTTTTATAGGCAACGTCCGTGGGCGCACCCAGAGAGAAGCGTCTTCGTTATTCTATTCTCGCGCGCCGAGCGTACATAACGGAAGACACCGGACTGTACAATCTTGTGCATCGATCCTTGAGTCTTGATGTGTATCGGGGCGTCAGCGACGATCGACGGCTGATTGCAATTGCGAGTCCTGGCGCTTCCTCACATTTTTAACGAGGTACAAAAAAAAATACGACAAAAAAAAATTCGACAAAAAAAAAGATTCGACATAAACCAAATTATTTTTACCCTTCATAATATTAAAAAAAAAAATTAATGAACCGACGAACTTGCATTTAAAAATGCAAAAATTATTTTTACCCTCCATAATATTTTAAAAAAATTAATAAAGCGTCGAACTTGCATTTCAAAATACAAAAAAAAATTGTCCACGATGACTCGCGATGGATTAATCAAATATTAATAAAAAAAATTAATCATCATCGCAGAGGAAAAATTCCTCTGCACACGAATATCTCACACCATGATTAATTTCACTGCGTATTAATTTCGCTCGGAATCAATGTCTCGTCATAAGCGACGAATGCGGGGATCTCTCAGTGCTAAAGGAAGGACAACGAGGCGACATTTTTCGTCCGTGTACGTGTCGATGTCGTCAACATTGCGGATGCTGACTAATAAATACGTGTAAATATTTGCGTGTCCTCGAGCCTCGCAAAAAAAAAAAAAAAACCCCGGAAATTGCCTCAACGACCGCAAAGGCGGAAAGGGGGAAAGAAACGCAATAGTCGATGATGACAATTCGGTGGCGCGAGTTGAATCAGCGAAATAGTCGCTAACGGTCGACGCGCGATACCGCAAAATCTATTTTTAATTAAGTAGGTGCACAAGATGCGCGTCTCGTGACGTCATCGTGACGCCATCGCCGAAAAAGTCGAGACCCGTCAGAATCGCCGTTGCGTCCGCGTAGACGCGTTTTCAGCATCGTCGTCGACGACGAAGTCGTTGACAGGGATGTCACGTGCGCGCGATAAACGCGGATTCGTGCGCGGGGAGAAAAATTATCGCTGGTAATAATTTTTTTCACAAGCGCCAACTGTCAGCGCTGCGATCCGACGATTCGTCATAACGAATGACGAGAGACGGAAATTGTGCTGACAATAGCGGTGCGATTTATCGACGTGTAAAACGAGAATGATTTATTACAATTTGTGACAATGTTAATCGAAATTTTATCAAAAGTGATACATTTTTTATTTATTTTAGTATTTTAATTTCCTTCGATTGAACCCTTCGTAAATGATTTTTCGGTGCTTTACTGCTACGTTTTTTTTATCCTGTTAATGTACTAAAAAATTCCGAAAAAAAATTCATGCTACTGTAGGAAACCTTCAACTTAATATATCAATCATTAAATTGTAGAAAAATAAATGTTTTATTTATTTGAAATAAAATACTTTAATTTTGTGCAGGGGAAATAGGCAATAAATCAGACATCACTGGATCAGGCATTACGATTCTCGCATTTTATTATTAAAAAAAAAATAAAAAAATAAATAAAATAGAAAAAAAAACACTCCACGGTCAGAGGGTTAGAATGAACCCCCAAATTTACCTGAAACTACTGTTCGAGTCTCCGGCGAAGGGTTAAGTGGTCAATTTTTTTTAACGATTTCGGCCGTCCATTTTTCTCGCCGTCGAGGAATAACGTCGCAGTGTCGGTGGTCCAAGCTTCGAGATAAAGTCGTAACGTCCGAAGGGTCGCCCCTCCCCCACAAGGCTGCCCACGATGCACGCATATCCCGGAGACCTATCGATCGTGTCTCTCGTCTCGTCGTCCCTGTATCGTCGTGTCCACCACCTACGTTCCGTTTGTATACATCCGACGGCGTCGCGCCTGCGGTGCCGATCGACGACCGAGCGTTCGCCTGGTAACCAATACCATACGGGCGGTTCTCCGCGCAGCGTCTTCCAAACATCTCTCGAACATCAATCCGAGATATTTCTCTCGCTGCAGTCTCGTCTCGTGTGACCAGCGACGTCCTCACGAAATATACAACGCCTGTATATATATATATATCGTACACGCACCGTGACGAATGACGAATACGGAAAATAGTGACGTCACGTCTGGCATTCTATCACGCGTTAAGGGGGGCGGGGGGGGGGGGGAGGTTATTATTATTGCCAGGCGGGACGCGCAGTCTCATTCTCGAGACGCAAGACGAGACGGACGTGTGTAACGTTGTTTCGGTGTCGCGTTGTGTATATGTAATATATAGTCATATGTATACTATATTATAGATATATGTTCGGTGGAAATACCCACATGGAAATATTCCATGGTTATATTTTTTCCATGGTTTTATTTTTGTTGGTTATATTTTTTATAACCAACATATATGTCGCCAAAAAGTTCTATATGCAATATATATGTCACATATAAAAATGTATGCAAAATATATGCGACATATATTTCACATATAAATATTTCCATGTGGGTAACGTTGTTTCGGTGTCGCGTTGTGTATATGTAATATATATAGTCTTATGTATACATATTATACATATATGTCGCATGGTCCGTGTGGCCGAACATTACACATATATAATAATGTTCGGCCGGGCTCCTTTATGTGTAGGCGTTCCGGGCGCATAGCGAGAAAGCCGTAAGCGTAATCGTCGCGAGAGCGTCGCACGGTTACCGCAACGCATAGCACGCGGCGAACGAACTGGGAGCGGCTCTCTGACCGAATCGACCCGAACGTCGCGCCGCGCGAGGCTCACACCCTAAAAACGCGTTGCCGAGTTATTCGACGCGCATTTAGGCCGAAAACTGTCGCTTTCCTTTTTTTTTTTTTTTTTCTTTGTTTTTAACGATCGCTCGGTCACTGAGCTGTTGGTTACTGAGATTATTCGACCGTGACGCGGGTGGAACGAACAACGACTTTTTAGACTCTGGAGAATTTTACGCGTCGAATCTGGGCCAAGTCGGGCCCTGGTCGGGCCCTCGTCGGGCAACCCAGATTTGTTAATTTTTGCTATTTGGGATTCGAGAGGACCGAATTATCCGTTTCAGAGTGAATTGAGACTTGATTAATTTAAGGGGTAAATTTTGTCGAGTGCGATACAGTTGAAGCCTCCGAAACTGGGATTTCCGACTTGAAATAATCTATAATTGATGCGGTTTACGCGCGGCGAAAATAACTGCACGGCAACGATGGGGGAAGACGGCAAAATGACGAGAGGGAAAATTGGCGAGACGCCAGGAAACGCAGAGGGTCCAAAGTATGCTGACTACAGTTCGCGCGGCGAGAAATGTTTTCGCCGACTGAAGACACGGATATCGCATTATTAGATGCAATCGAGCTACTTAACAATTTTTTTTATTACAAATTTTATGTACAATCATTTTTTTAAATAGCAAAAAAAATATCTTGCTATCTTAAATGCAATCGAGCGGTTTAACAATTTTCTCAACAATGTGTTTTTTTATTACAAATTTTATGTGCAATCATTTTTAAAATAGCAAAAAAAAGGTATTGCAATCATCGAAGTTGCAACGTCATTGCGATTATCACTGCAATTATTACAGAAGCGAAGAATTCGCGGGGAGCATTTTTTTTTTTTTTTTTTTTTTTGTAACCAATAAATCGCGAAGCGAAACGGTAAAATTCGAGACCTTAAATCTTAAATGCAATCGAGCGGTTTAACGATTTTTTCAACAATGTTTTTTTTTGTACAAATTTCGTGTCCAATAATTTTTTAAATAGCAAAAAAAAGGTATTGCAATCATCGACGTTGCAACGTCATTGCGATTATTACTGCAATTATTACAAAAGCAAAGAATCCGCGGGGAGCATTTTTTTTTTTTTTTTTGTAGCCAATAAATCGCGACGCTAAACGGTAAAATTCGAGACACGGTGTACGAAGGATAAACAAGAGGATTAATTGCGCGGCCGATTGTTCGACAATCGCGGCGACATTCTCGAACGGACTCGCGGCGAGTTCCCCGAGTCGGCGGTCGCCGGCGGCGCTACCGGTTCGTGCAGTCCTCTCGTCGTCGTCGTCGTTCTCTTCGCTTCTCGTGCAATCGGAGAACAATGAACCTGCGCCGGGGAAAACTTCATCGGGCAAACCGGTCACGTAACCATTTAACCCTGTCCACGTTCTACCCGCGGGATCTAATACCTGCCTTGTTTGGTTACAATGATTCTAGGAAGAAAAAAGAAGAAGAAGGAAAAAAACGAAGGAAGAGTCGCCGTTGCCGCTGCGTCGACTCACAGAAGACGCGGATACGCGTCCGAAATAAACGATCTCGAGTCTCGTGTCACGTTTTCGTCAAATTCCGATCGTACGAATAGTCATTTCACTTGTTAGGAAAATCGTGTCCAGGGAATTTATTGAGTCAAAATTTTTAATAATTTGGTCCTTTAAAAAAAGAAAAAAAAATTAGTATTTATTTCAACTGATTTAGGTCACATTAACCCTATTAATTAGGTCATATAAATCACAGAATAAGCAAACTTTTCCTTCCCATCGATTTCCACAAATCAGCTCAAAGCAAAATGGGCCAAAATTTTATTTATTTTTTATTCAATATTTATTTTAACTGATTTATTATTAGGTCACATTAAATGCATTAATTAGGTCATATTAATCACAGAATAAGCAAACTTTTCCTTCCCATCGATTCCCACAAATCAGCTCAAACCTAAATGACCCACAATTTCCTCCTCCATTTCGTAAACTCGCCCAAAGCGATACAACAGAGCGGCGCAACTTTTTCCCGCTGATGTATTTCGCAAAATATTTACCGCACTCGCGTCGATTAATAAGCGAGCCAAGTGGCGTTTCCGCGAATCGCAAGCGTTTGCCGAGTCTCGCGAGTAGCGAAACACTACGGAATTATTGTGGCATTCATGACGCAGAGAATTCTGTGGAATTCTCGCGAATGTTTGTGAAAGTCGGCTGTCATTGATATTCTCGGACCGCGTCATTGATCTCCGGGCGGGCAATAAAAATGAATAATAATAAATAAATAAAAAAGCAGAAATAACAAACCTCCCCCGCGTTGGAATCAGTCATGGGGGGGCGGGGGAGGCGGAGTTAAGGGGGGTCAAGGGGGGAGAGTTATTGTCGCGAGTGGATTAGCTTCAATTGATGAGTCAGCGAGTGGATCGCGAGACGACGTCGACGTCGTCGTCGTCGTCGTCGTCGGTTGCGGCGGTCCGGTCAAACGGATCGAGGGACTCGGGGTGCTCGTGAATAGAATTAATCGACGTCCCGATACATCGGTGACATGTTACAATAAATAAAACACGTTTGATGTGACAGGCGCATTTTTTAGTTTTTTTTTTATCACACGTGGACGAAAATTGGTCCCTGCACCGAAGCACAATCTCAATAAAATCCACAGAGGTGAACCCGAAGAAAAAAAAATTGCAAAGTACCCAATTTCGTTTTCGATAATAAAACCTACAAAGGTGAACTCAAAGAAAAAATAAATAAAAAAATTGCAATGTACCCAATTTCGTTTTCGATAATAAAACGCACAGAGAAACCCAATGAAAAAAAAAAAATGCAACTTACACCGGTACATTGCATTTTTTTTTACGAGCTGCAGTCGCTTTTGTAAGGTTGCGGCTTTGGTGATGGGGGAGGGGGAAGAGGGGGAGGAGAGGGATTTGCCTTTTTTGGTTTTACGCACCGACTCCGGTTGCTCATTTGCTCATTCGTGCAGCGTCGGGTAACACAATACAACGAAGTGAGGGTAACAATGTCACGGGACACTTTTCTCCGACGTAATCCGCGTCACGGGTTACCAGCGAATCTCGGAGAGTCTTTGCCGCGAAATATCCGAGACGGCGGACGTGACCTTTTCGGCAACAAGAAAATCAGAGCCTGGAACGCGGATAATTTAGCGGGGGGCTCGCGTGACGAGCGTCGAAGGTAAACGGGTTGCATTACCGGGGTATTATGTCCTAATACGCGCGTTGGGGTGACTCGGTCGGCACTCTCGACTCGTAATCAGATATTATGCGAAATACGAAGAGCCTCGAGGGGCTCGGCGCACCGATTTGGGGGGCGGGGACATCGTATCACGTTTTTGCACTTTTTTTATCACGTTGCAATTTTTTTGTCGAGTGAGGAAAAAAATAAGCCCGACTGTTTTTTTTTTAATAAGCAGGACTAATTTTTTTCATAAGCAGGACTGTTTTTTTCTCTCAAAAAATTTTGAAATATTTTTAAGAAATGGACGTCACTTGGATGACCGGTTGCGCAATTTACGACAATGCGCAGAATGTTTTGCAAAAATGGTCCGAGCACTTCGCCACCTTTGGTTATGATGTCATCGTCGTTTAAGGTCGCCTGCGTTATCCTTATCCGTCCACAAACTGCGACTCGCGAACTTCATTACCATGACAATTGCACTCGTGACAAAAATGAGCCGCACGTGTTCGCTTGACACTCTGTCAATCGGTTTCCCGGTTCGTTAATCAGCGAGAAAAAATTAATTACTATTTTTTTTGTGTGTCGAGTGTGAAGATACAATTTGTTGAAATAAAATGTAATTTTTCAACCTTAATTCGCATAACCCAGTAAATTACATTTAATTACAGCATTTTTTTTTTTTTTTTTTTTTTTTTTTTTTTTTCAAATATTATTATATTAAGTTTACTCGTAGAAAGGACTAATTTATGATCTCTCAAGACGTCAGTTAGCTGTGAATTCGAGGCAACGGTCGAGTGTCTTGGGGCAAAAATTTATTTATGTAATGTGTCCAACCTTAATTCGCACGACCCAGTAAATTACATTTAATTACTGTAATTTTTTTAAAAAATTTTATTATTATTATATTAAGTTTACTCGTAGAAAGGACTAATTTATGATCTCTCAAGACGTCAGTTAGCCGTGAATTCGAGTCGAGTGTCTCGGGGCAAAAACACGAAGCACCACTTGTGCTTTACGACGGTCGCGCGATGCCCACACGACGATGATGGCGATAGCCGAGCGCATCGGAGACTTCCCTGAACTTGTCGTTTGCTCGGTGGAAACGAAGAGAACATGTCCGCAGTCGTTTCTCGGTGGTAAGAAAATCGCGGACGTTCCGCGTCAAATCACCTCGGGCTTCGTTCCCTCGAAATCTTCTTGGGTCGATTTGACGCGAAACGCCCCATAGACCGTCCGACCGACTATATCGACGCAGCCCTAACTACTTGCTACGCGGTATCGATAACCAGGCGTATTCGACCAGCGTCGAGTGACCAGTTGGTCGAGTTACGTTTATGGTCACGACTGGACGAGTCCGCTGTACCAGTATCGGCCTCTCGAATAACGTTATATTTTCCGCACAATAGTCGTCGAGTGCAAAGATTTCTCACTGACACAGCTCGGCCCTTCAATTTTTTAATACAATATTAAAAAAATTATTTATTAATTTTGTGCACCAGAAATAAATTCGAAATAAATGTATCAATTAAGAAAATATGTCTTATTTTTAATTCAATATTTTTTTTTATTTATTCGGTAATTTCGGCCACCAAAATAAATTCATTAATTTAAAAAATGTGCAGAATTTTCAATCCAATATTTATTATTTATACATTAATTTCGTCCACCAAAAATAAATTCATTAATAAAAAAATCTGAAAAATTTTCAATCCAATATCTTTTTTATTCATTCATTAATTCATTAAATTGATAAAATTGATAAAAATTGATAAAAATCTGCCCTTCGATATTTTTACCGACAATTTAGTCACAGGTTAGCTAAAATATATGGTAAACACGCTCGAGTACGCGATACGGACTGATTCCGGTGGTTAATTAATAGTTTCCGCTGTTACGTCGAAAGTTGCGGCATTGTCGCCGAGGGAAAACGTTGAGAGGGACTCTCGCGAGTCGTTCAACGAGCATTACGGACGATGATTGCGCGGGCGACGCTAATTCAACGAGGAGGAAGTCGCTCTTTCATTTGAACAATAAACGCGCTGGGCAGTCTCTGTGGCCTCTCCCTCCCCCCTCCTTCTCCTCCCTAAGACACGGTTCGTTACTTTTATGTGTAAAAGCACTTAGTCAGCTAAAATGGCAGCTCTTATGCGGAGGAGAAAGACGCCCATTTAGCATATATAATTTTTTGGACCCTCATTAAACAATAAAATCGTCAGCGCTGAAGATAGAGACGAATTCGTCTGTTTGCTTCTCTCATCTTCGGCCATAAGCGAACGATGAATGTGCGCACGCGCTATGATTTATACCACAGATTCGAGAGCTTAATATTTGCGGAGCGGTGACGTTTGTTCGGTGTATTTGCTCTGACCTCAGACGGCCAAAAATGGTCCGTTTCATTCGCGAAGAGACTCTTCTCCACGAAAACCGCACTCGAAAAATCTGCCCATGTTTTTTTTATTCCTTTTTTATTCCTCTTTTTTATTCCTTTTTTTTATTCCTCAAAAAAATAATTCATAGCTAATAAAAAAAATGACCCAAGAATTCTTCCTATGTTTTGGACTTCGATGCAAATTCCTGAGTCACTTGCATATTTTTACTGCAATTTTTTTCAGGTGACTCAACCCCTTAAAAAAAAAGGAAAAAAAAAACGTGAGTCAGTCACTTGAAAATATTTACACAAGTGACCTCGTTGAATCAGAAATATCTGTATCATTTATCACAGCAAATATCGTCGAGAAAAAAAAATAAAAAAATGGAATCCATAACTTAATATAAGGAGACCGTAAAAATTAAGCCATATCCAACCAACCAACCAATAATGTCGGTGAATTATTTTCGGGCTCGTTGCACGAGACTCAACTTTCACCTGGCGGCCCTTCGGACACGATTTTTTTTTTTTTTTTTTTTTTTTTTTTCAACGCTGCGCGTTTATCTCCGGCGTGGAACGTGCGGGGACGAATCGATGATGTAATCGTTCGGGACGCTTGGCTGACGTTATCTATGCTGGTAGCAGCAGCACGCGGCGAAGTTGTTGCCACCTACGAGCCGATATACTTTCGACTCGCGAGGCCTTCGACCGGGGACCATATTATAGGGTCTCTATATAGTTCTCATGACGTTTATTTGACTCGATAGGATTCCGGGCGTTTAACACACCGTCGCAGGAATCTCTGTATGCGATGTGACGTCCGACAATTAGGATTCTTCCAGGTGGTAATCGTCGAGGACCTTGAGAAAGATGAATCTATATACAATTCCAGCTCCTGTTTCGCTTTTAAAAAAAATATGCAATTTCACAGACGGAACAAAAAAAAATCATTTTTCGTATCTCATCTTTTATAATAATAAGTATTATAAAATTCACGTTCGGCCAACGAGAAAAAAAAGAATTCGTTTTTGCGCATCTCATCTTTAATTATAATTGTTATTAATATTAAATGTACGACCATCCAAATGAGATTGAAATGACACATTAAAATGGTGACTAACTATTTGTGTATCTACATCGGTCAAAATAATGTTTCTTCGAAGTTAAATAAACCATTGTCACTGTTAAAACTGACACATGTCGCAATGCAAACGACTGTGCAAAAGTCATCGAATGAAGATGACCCAAAACTCGTTATTTCCGACACGTCCGGTTGACATTTCTTGGCACACAAACCAATTACTCTCGCGATATTTGTCATTCGTAAAAATACCCAGTCGAGGGTTTATCGCCTCGGCAGCTCAAATAGACTCAGCCGGAAGCCAATTGTCTATTGCCAAACGATCTCGAGTTGTTTATATCGAGTCGTCAAACTTTAATGGCCGACCTGACGAAGAGCTAAATACGAATTTGGTCCATTACCATTGAATAAGAAAAAAAAAAAAAAATAGTAAAAAAATTTCTGTCGCTTTATCATTTTAATCATCGCTTCCTCTTTATTTCTCAAATCAAAGCGCGCATTATATTCATCCCACCGCGGATTATTATTCGCTCTAAGCCCACGAATCTCCAATAACGCCGCGCGCACCTGTGCAGCGATAACTCTATTGTGCGCGCGTCTTATTTACGCAGAAATGAGCATGAAAAAAAAAAAACTAAAAAAAAAAAGTACACACACTCCCTCTCTTCGTTCTCCGTCCTCCCTCCCCTCGGAAACCAGTATCGGGTGGATAAATGGCTGCGCTGGCGGGGGTCGGCAAAAGAGACGCGCCGGCGAATGCGCAACCGGCGAAGTACAGTGCATTTTATTCCGAATGCCACCTGAAGCGTCGAGCAGCGCCAGACGAGAGAAACCTTCGACGTCGGAGAAGGAGAAAGAGAGAAAAACATCTCCTTCTCTCTTCCTCCTTTATTTTCTCTCTCTTTCGCTTTCTATCGTTCTCTCTCTTCGCTCTCTATCTCTATCTCACACTGAGAGAAATCGAGATAGTTTAGGCAACTATTAAGCCATAACTGTAAATTTTTAGTCCATCCAACAATTTGAATAGTTATTTTAACTGATTTATTGGTTAAATTAACTGCTTTGTAGTTACTGTAACTAATTCTATAGTTTTCTTAATATAATATCCTAGTTACTTTAACAGTGAACATATAATGAAATACAACCTTAGCTATTTTTTTTATAGTTGGTGCAACTTTATTATTGTAATTTCAATGACCATTTCAAAATCGTTAAATAATTTCTCAAATAATACTATGCTTATAATTATGTTTTCTATGAATAGTATGTCGCATCTATTGCAAAAATTTCAAAACAATATACTTTTTGTTACTATAACTATTATTAACTGTTGCATTGATTATAAATAATTAGTACAGATAACATTTTTGTAATAGTTAAGGTTGTATTTAACTATAAATTAATAGTTACCAGTATTTTTTATTTCTCTCTGTGCATTCTTTTATTTTCTCACTCCTTTATTTTCTCTCTCTCTCTCTCTCTCGCTCTATCTCTTTCTCTCTCTTCTCTCCTCTCTTTCGCTTTCTATCTCTTTCTCTTTCTTCTCTCCTTTCTCTCTCTCTCTCTTTCTCTGTCTCACTCCTTTATTTTCTTTCTCTCTCTCTTTGCCTCTCTCAGCGGTCGAGCCGCGCTTGCGGCAACACGAGGCACGTATTCGTCCCGCAGTCTCGCGTTCCATTCGCGAGGAGAGGCTGCGCGATGCGGTGCGCTTACGAGGCACGAGAGTAGCATAATACTTGGGCAGTTATACATATCCGACGCAGCCGGCACGTCGTCGCGACGCTGCTGCTGCTGCTGCTGCTGCTGCAGCAGCAGCGGCAAAGCTACAGCACTCATCGAGTTCACTGACCGCGGACGGCGTTGGACCTCCGAGGAACAAAGTCTGGCTGAGCCTCGCCTAATCTTGTGGGCGTTTAGATTTTCCATCCCCGCACACTTGTAAAATACTCCCCCCCTCCCGGCGACCCGGAAAACCGACCGCGGCCGGTTGCCTTAATTCCACACTTGCGCTGTTAAAACACTGCAGTGGCTCAAGGTAAACCGTTTGTATACGAAATCGGCGCTCCGACGACGACGAGGGTTGCGTAATTGTGGGAGGAAAAACATTGTATAGCTATCGACGTTTGTTGTTGTCGCTATTATCGGGAAATAACAATAACAACCGAGCGTTTAGCGAGGATAGACAGATTGAGGGAGGAGAGTGGAGAGGGAGACTCTCATGGCGACTAAAAGTAAAAATAAAGAAAAATAAAGAAAAATAAAAGTAAAGGATCAAAAAATGTATTTAATTTTTGTTATTCATTTGACCGATTTTTTATTTTTATTTTTTGAACCCAAAGTTTTTGCCTATTATTTATTTTTTTTTATTATTTTATTTGAATTATTGTAGAAATAATAAATATCGATGTGTATTTTAGGTGGTTATTATGATTATTATTATTATTGTTTGCGAGATGTTTGGAGTAAACGTCGGATTGTTATTATTAATAATATTATTAATATAGTTTTTTAGCGAGTCATCCGGAGAGGGGAGAGTCGTGAGGGTATTATTAGATGTGATGGAATTCATCACAAAGGGAAAGCACGTACGCACACAGAGGGCTCGCGCGCGGGGCGTCACGGGACTCGCCCGAAGAACTTTATGCCAGTGAACTGTTCTCGTTTACGAAAATAGAGGCTGCATATGCTCGCGACGCGACCGAGACGCGCGACGTACAGCGCTACGTGCGAGACACATGTGGACTTTTGGGTAACGCGCGCGGCTTGTTAGAAAAGACCCCATTGTCCAACTTGATTTTGATTCGTTCTAACGAAACCCACATCCGACGAGATTTTGGAATATTTAAAATCTTTACCAGCTTTTTTATTTAAAAAAATAAAAAAAATTCTTCAACTTCGTCGCAGCAAAGAGAAAGTGAAGCAATCGATGGGGGTCAAAATAGTGAATAGCTAAAGTAGCAAATTTTCGTAATGAAGGATATTCTACATTCAGACATTCATTATTTTGTAATTTGCTATTTTGGTCGAGCGCTATTTTGACCTCCACTCGAAGCAACGAGACCAGAATCCGCGAGGCTGTACTTTGCATCGCGAATCGTAAGTCGTAAATCGTGTCTCCGGTGCGTTTAGAATGGGACAATCTCGTGCGGTAATTTTCCATCTGACTTAACCCCGCATTAGTCGTAGATGATAATAGGAAATTGAATTCGAAGCGCCATCGGGAAATTAACGTCCCGTTGCGTTTGACGCACCTTCTCTTATTTTTATTATACGACCTATTATGACTGTATTTGGCGAGTGGTTGGAATTCATTCCATTTTATTGCTTTTTAAATCGATCCAATCGCCATCGATGCCATCGAATGCGAATGAGACGTACGATTTTCAACAGCCAATGACAAATTGGACGATCCTATACTCACAAGTCGAAGAGAGGAAATTGATTCACGTTTAGTACTCACCTGAAACAATAAAAAGACAATTTTATTAGCCTTCAGTTTGTAAAAATAAATTATTCGAAAATATTTCAATACATGAAAACCAATACAAATCATGTATTCAATATTTAAATACATGATTTTGTAATCGTAAAAATTACAATTTTTTTTATCGTTGCTTTGAAAGTGCATTGAATTAGCGAAGAGGTCAGAGACTGGAGTCACGATTTTTCGGAAATGAGGCAAAAGTCATAAAATCGTTGCGTCAACGAAAATCGTGATTCACGATTTTCGTCGGCTTCGATTCATACAAACGAGGAAAATTCGCCTCGTGCCAAAAATCACGTCACCCCAACTGTTACATTGCCCTCCGAACGAGCGTCGAGAAATCGAGTATCGTCTGAGACAGTTGCGCCAAGAATATTTCACATCGAGACGCGTCACCGAGACTCGACTCTTTTATTCGTGCGCGACGATCGCGGCGACTGCATCTATGTAAATTATGCGCGCACTTACGACCTCTGCTGATAATGTTAATGGGAACACCGAACGCGTTTGTTAGTTGCGCCGCGGCGTCGTCTATTTTATACGGACATTGACACAATTCGTCTCATTAAAAATCGAAAGCTTAATTGTTCCCAAACAAAATTCATAACAAAAACAACATTTCCTATACATTTATTTAATTTTACTAAAACTGAGCTCGAATGATTCTTCAAAATTATTATAATTATTATTCATCTTATTATTATTATTATTGAAGAATAATTTGTGAATTTTTATTCAGTGGGTTTACTTTTTTTCTTTATTTATTTTTTTATTTTTTTTATTTTTCTCTCTACTCGTATTTAAATAATTTTAAAATAAAAGAAAAAGCTTTTTGTCGTAGACTTCGATTGTCGTTGCCCACGAGACGTGAGAAACGCGAGGGCGTGCGTCGAAGTGACACACTCGGCTGAGTATTAACAAACTCATGATAAACCAAAGGTCGATAAGACCGTGATTACAAAATGAATGCAAATTTATTCTGTCCAGTGACATCGTTGGGAAAATACCATGGGCTCGGCGGAAATGGCGAGCGAAGGACGTGAGCGGGCTTCGCCAGGCCGCATTGACTACTTACACACAGTGTGGGGGGGCTCAAGCATTTCAAGGCCGGTGACGACACTTAATATCCTGGAGTGTATTAATGTGGATATATGGGAAATAAAATGATTTTTCGAAGCTGGGAAAATTCCTTCCATATTCAGCGTTTTATATTTATCAAAATATATATAGCACACTGAAGGTGAATTCTCGGGTGAAACTAATAAATTCCATGGTTTTCGGTTAATCGTCGCTAGAATTGCCCAGCGAACCGATTCTCGATAGTCAACCGGGAAGCGAGTTTTAATTAATTTCTGAATTCCTGTTTTTTTTTTTCGAGGCCATCGCCGATGTTTTTGTTTACGCGTTACACATGGAGAACGCGAAGGTTGCTCCGAGAATATCACCGCCAACGCATAAAATTATCGACCTTCTCAATATTTTCAATACATTCAAATTTGGTGAATATTGAATTTTTTTAATGCTTAAAAAAATTGTCTTTGGTAGAAGAGAATATTTTTTATTTCCCGTGGAAGAAAATTGCCTCCCCTCTCGCGGATGTAACGTCTCACGTCGGTTTATCGCTGCTATTTTTTTTAAGGGGTGTCACACTCTGTGTATGCATTATATATATAATCTTACACCGAGTCAAACTTATTTGTGTATCCAGCTGGAAATCCACAGTGAGAAGACAGTGGAGAGGGGAAAAAATCGGGTACAGGTGCTTTGAACATTGTGTCGCTCCAAAAAAAAAAAAAAAAAAAAAAAAAAAAAAAATCTAGGACGGTGGCACAAACTTCTGTTGAGCTCCGAGACTCGTGTCGACCGATTGTGCGGGACCGCCGAGAATCGCCCTTATCCAGCTGCGCCCTAATTCGTGACTGGTATGTACTTTGGGCGCGCGCTCCGTCGCAGCTATTAATACACTTGGGTTATTAACTCGAGAGTCGCGGCGGCCGCCGCGCACGCGAGTCTAAAAATTTTCTTCTCTCGATTAAAAGAAGAACACTCGAGGAGCGTGGAGCGTGCGGCTGCGATCGGTCGGACTTATCGCGCGCATCCAGCGATGAGGGGGCGAGGAGCGGGAGAGGAGGGGAATAGGGCGGGATTCTAGCTTTCGATAATATGTCACGTGCATACTATTACTTAACCGGATAATCATACGGCGGGAAGGCCATCCGGTTTTATCGTTTCATTCCGTCCGACGATTATTACCACATTTTTCAGTCGATCCTTCCTCGACGCCGGAAATTTCAATCCACGTCTTTTTCATTTGGTTTTTTTTTAAATAGGTCAAAATGAGTTAATACAAAAATGTTTCGATTTTATTCGAAATGGGAAAATTATTATTGACATTATTTTAATTCTCGCCCAGGAAATTGATATCCACATATTTTTTATGAATTTTTCTTTTTTTTTGTTTTTATTAAAATAAGTCAAAACCAGTTAATTCAAAAATGTTTCAATTTTATTCGAAAGGTGAAAATTATTATTTTTATTTTCTTTTATATTAAAATAAAAAATAATAATGGCTGATATTAAAGTGAAAAAATTCGAATATATTACGTCGAGCCGCAGGTCGTAATATCTTCGTCCCCAGAGACAATTATGATGGTTAATAATTGATGTGGGAGGGCGGTGATTTTTTTCACGCTCCCGTGGGACACGAGCGACGCGGTCGGGAGTCCCAAAGCCGAGAGTTAACGTCCCGACGTCGCTCGTGTATATATCCAACGCACACCGCCGGAGCCGATAATAACCGAGACGCCAGAAACGGGTTTCGCGCATCGCTGACATAATTTCTCCTGACCCAGAAGCTATCGAAATATTCAGCGCCGAACGAAGCGGCTGCGATTCTCGAACGATTTCGCGGAATTCGCGCGATTTCATCCATCGATGTCTGCGGAATTATCGATTGGAGAAAATCGATTATCGGATCCTTAGAGTGAATATTATGAATTTCCATAAAAAAAAAATCGTGCTTTTTTATCGAATTTGCGAAATCGAAAATTTTAGTTGCTTCGCGATTTTTTTTTTTTTTTTTTTTTTTTTTTTTTTTTCATATTCGCAATTTTTGGGGTTCGCGTTTAAAAATTCTGCGAAATTTGCCATATCTGCTAATAATAAAGTGGTAGTAATCTCAACGATAAAGATCGATACTCGAAAAATAATATCTCGTCGAGCGTTTATCAAGAGCCGATTGATAAAATGATGAAAAAAAAAAAATTCAGCACCATTGACGACGGAGCTGAGATTCATCATTGTTTGCTCGTATAGATGAAGATAACCCTCTTACGTTCTTGCGACTTTTCACGAGCGAGCGGCTATTTTGTATGGCAATAACTCAAGTGGGACGGGATTCCTCGACGCGGCGAATGAATGAATAAGGCTGAGTGTCTCGCGCGCATGCGCAACGCGCGATACACGGCACAATCGAGTTTTGTGCGCGGCATTGAATGAACCGGTCTCGCGCATGCGCAAAGCGCGCGCGCAGCTGTGGCAACGATCGACGGAACCCATAACCGATCTTTCGTCGTCATCACGCGATTTACGCGATTATCGCGTCGGCAGCGTCGCTCATTTCGTCATTTTACAGTAAACACAGCGAGAACAAAGGATCTACAATTTTATCTACCATTAAAAAATAAAAATGTCGAGAATGTAAATTAAATCGGTAAAATCCACTCCGCGGATTTTATTTACCGTTAAAAAATAAAAATGTCGAGAACATAAATCAAATCGGTAAAACGTAAACGCTTCCCGGATTTTATTTACCGTTAAAAAATAAAAATTTCGAGAATGTAAATAAAATCATTAAACGTAGTTAAATAAAAATAATTGAATATATTTTCTGAGAATAAAATCCTAACCTAAAAATACCCTCACAAAATATGCGGAAAACTTTTGCCGCGAATTTATCGTCCGAGGCGCTTCGCCCATATCTTCCGCGCATGCGCAGTACTAACCAGTAATAGTTACTGCCGCGCTGGTAATAGTTTCGCGCATGCGCCGTGCGAAGACTCTCGCCGGAGCCTTCCTAAAAATCGCGTCTGCGCGTCGCGGCGCTGCGCATGCGCAAGCGCGGCGACCAATGGCAGCGCCGGAGGAATGCCGCGGGCGGTTCAACGCCCTCCGGCATCTCCGCGATCCTCTCTCCGTGTGTCGCCGCCGTCGTCTTCTCTCCTCTTCCGGCGAACGATACTGCCAAGAGTTTTGTGTCGCCGAACGAGAGACGCGCAAACTCCGTTGATCGTCGTTAATTTCGCGAGGGAGTCGCGCAGAGAGAGCCAAAGGCACAGCGATAAAGCCGAGGAAAGAGTTTCGCCCAACGAGAAACGAGAGGCTCATTCCCAACGCAAATAATTCCGCAAATCGCGTCCGCGATAATTCTCCGTCGCTGTAATGAAGAGGACGAAGGGACAAAGGATCGTTGTGTACTGGTTAGGGTACTCGGATAAATCCGGCGCACGTGAGCCGCACGCTCTGCTTTCAGTTGATTATCAGAGCCAACGGAACTTGAGATGAATAGTTGTAATATTGTTGCGGAGTTAAAGTAAGGTCCCTTTAGTTTTCACGACGGAAATTATTATTATGGTGTATTTTGTACGAAATAAAATGTTGAGACTAATTAAAATAAACGTAAAATTTAATTACGATTCGATCGCCTTCGTCACGATTGTGTTATTATTATTATTATTCATTTTGTACGAAATAACATGTTGAAAAAAAATGTTGATAAATGGAAAATTAAATTACGATACGATTGCCCTCGTCACGATTATATTATTATTATTATTCATTTTGTACGAAATAAAATGTTGAAAAAAATTTTTATAAATGGAAAATGAAATTACGATGCGATCGCGATTATATTATTATTATTCATTTTGTACGAAATAAAATGTTGAAAAAAATTGTTAATAAATGGAAAATTAAGTTACGATGAGATTGTCATCGTTACGATTACGAACAGTCACGTTAATCGTCCGTTGCCCTGTCCGAAGCGGCGTAGGCTTAATTAACCGAGTTGTATGAATCATACCGAGACAAATTGATAACTCGTTGATGGTTATAATCGAAGATGACGTGTGCGTTCGTCTTATGAAATGTTATATTAGGTGTCCGAAGACACGAGCGGCGTGACTGAGGAATTCGTGTTGTGTACGGTCCACCTTATCAGTTATTATCAGATCACGTCGGATCAGTCATCGTAATATTCAAATATTTCTGCCGCTATTTATTAACGTCGCTTTATCAACGGAGCGAGAAACTGATATACAGAGTGTGTGATAAAATCTTGTGGAAAAAAAAATGTCACCGAATATTCGCAGATATAAAATAATATGAAAAGTTTCAATTTCTTATGAGTCACTGAAATATATTTTTCAGTGGCAAAATTCATTGAGTCACTAAAATAAATTAAAAAATAAAAAATTAAAAAAAATTAAAAAAATATATATATATGTAAAATAAATATTTTAGTGACTCAATGAATTTTTTTTCTCGACAATAATTAAACGGTTCAAAGGATTGTTGAAGGAAATAAAAACCAACAACGAAGCGACGATTTTTTACCGTTCGACGGTTCGCAAATAATCAAGTAGGGCGAATGGGCTATAAGGTTATGCAACGTCCGGATATCCTGTTTCATCGGCCACACATATCCAATATCTATATATATAAAGCTATATATATAAACGCCCGTAGCTTAATGAATGCGGAACTAGGGGCGTTAAGTGCACGCGGTTTTTTTTCGATGCGACGTGTGAATCGTGACGGAGTTTCAACGGAGCGAATTATAATACTCCGGAATATTATTCACGACGCTGTTTCGACGGGCTATTATGGACGCGTTTCCGGACGTGACGGTAATTCGTAATTTGTTCTCTCCCGGGCAAGTAGACACATAGTCGTGTACACGGTTTAATGCGTGACCGCGGTAGTTTACACGTAATGTAACGGGTCGGCGGCAGTCGCGAGGATTAGAAATGTGCGGCGATGCACATTTGAATAAATGTCACCCGCGTCGTCGACTGCGTTGTCTTGTTCACTGAGCCATTTTGTGGTACAATTTTTTTTGTTTTTTTTTTTTGTTCTATTTCGAATAAAATAGAAAAAAATACATTAAGTCTGGATTCCGGAAGTGAGAATTTCATGGTACCATTTTTTTTGTTTTTTTTTGTGTTTCGAATAAAATAGAAAAAAATGACGTTCTCATGGATTTCGGAAGTGAGAAAAGCAACCTCTATACTACCCTACCGAGGATTTTTTTTTTTGTGTTTCGAATAAAATAGAAAAAAAATAACGTTCTCATGAATTCCGGAAGTGAGAAAAGCTACCCTTCCGAGGATTAGAAATGTGCGGCGATGCACATTTGAATAAATGAGCCATTTTATGGTACCATTTTTTTTTGTTTCGAATAAAATCGATAAAAAAAGACATTAAGTCCATATGCTGGACGCAATGACGTTCTCATGGATTCCGGAAGTGAGAAAAGCAACCTCTTTCTCTCTCTCTCTCTCTCTCTCTCTCCCTTTCCCTTTCTCTTTCTCACTATCTCCGTCTCTCTCGCTCGTCGGCATGTACCGAGTAAATAAGTCGAGGGTTTTTCGCTTCCGGCCAGCCGCTTAATAGTGAGACCCTTGTTCCCCATCCATTAAACAAAAACAGTCTTTGTATATACCTGGCGGACGGCTGCACATGCCGCGGCGGCATCGTCGGCTCGCCGCTATCGTCAGGTGCATTCGCTTCGTTCGTTGATACAACATTTTTTTTTTTCGCTGTGCAATATCCTGGCAAATGTTTGACATCGCTGCGGAGAGGCGATCCGAGTTTTTATCTGCGCATTGATAGGGGCTTTGAGGCTGAGACATTCCTGGCAGATGAAGACCGGGGCTAGTTAGGTCATCCCACGTTTATAATTTTTTTTTTTTTTCAGGCAAGAGAGACCGGATTAATTTTTTTTATTTATCATTTTAATAGCCAAATAATTCGAATTCTTAGAACTTCGTAAGAAAAATCATAAAATCGTCTTTTGCGCAGCTATTTGTATTATCGTAACGCAATGCGTAAAGCGTGTTATTAAATATCTCGCCGTCTTCGAGGAGCACTTTTTTTTTTTTTTTTTTTTTTTTCAGGCTGAGACACTATCGAGTCAATTTATCCAGCCAGCAGGCGGAGCGGTAAATAATGCGTGGATAAGTGATAGCAAAGTTGGTCTACAGAGTCGATACACGCGCTCTTAGGTATATCTACAGAGCGCTCAGAGCAAAAAGCAGATAACAGTTTCGAGCAAACAGGTTTCGCGTGCTTCTCGTAAAGGCGCAGGTGTATAATACTCGGGTTTCGCGTGATATACGCTCGATGCTAATCTGCGACACGTTGTTCCGACTTTTTGTTTTCCTAATAATAAGATAAACTGGGTTCTCTTTTTTTTTTAAGTCACATCGACCACCCAAAGTTACATGATTATTTACTCAATAAATTTAATTCGTGTGGACGAGATTTTGAGATTAAGCTGACGAATTAATTACGTTAATTACGTTCGCCCAATTTTTATCTGAAGAATAAAAATTATCCTACAATCGTGACCTGCCTCCTGATTTTTTTTTCTAATTTACATTTCTTACTGAAGAATACGTCAAAGTCAAGAAATGTTAATGGTCGAGAGCGCAATATAAATTCATCCGCGTGTTTCGAGGGAAAAATATGAATGAAGCCGACGGCGGAGGCAAAAGTGGGTCACGTCGGCAGCCACGACGGCGTCGAGCTCGGTCACGACCCGCGGGCCTGGAATTCACCATTCAAATGGGAATTCTTCTCGGATTCCCCTGACTTATTTACCCGACAAGCGTTGCGCAACTTCTGAGCCCTTTGGATTATACAATTTTCGAGGAAAGCGTTGGAAAGCATTTTCGTTTCTACTAAAAATGCGCAGCTGACGCTAAACCACTTCAATAAATTATTCCAATTCAAATCCTCACATTTTCAATAATAGCAAAATAAAAAAAAATAAATAATCGATCGTCTCGTCGACGAAAAAAAAACCAAAATAATTTTTCCAGTCAGATAAAATCGACGTAAAATCGCCAAACCGATAAAAAAACATAACTGATCGCATCTCCTTCGAATAATTGAGTAGCGACGACACCCAAAGAAATTTCAATCAACTCCCTCTGCATTATTCAACGAACCCGAAGAACGCTCAATTAATTCGCGTTCAATTGTCGGTAATTTCAAAGCGCGCCGCTTGACTCACGCGCCGCACGAATTCTCGAGTCGAAATTGCCCTCCTGGTGAGCCACACGAACCGGCGGCCAAGTTCTGCGGTCGCCCGATGAGCGAGATGCGCGCGCGCGCAGCTTTTGTACCACGTGACCTGCGCGCGCGCGCAGATGTTAAAAATAATGCGCGGGTCTTTGAACCCCCCGCGCGCGCATGCGCTATGGAATGATTGAGAACTTCCGGGGGGAGGACAAGAGGGGGGCACTAGGCTTGAGTGCGCGTCTCGCTGCAGTTTGGCCGACCCTAGTTTTTCGGGTGATTCAAGAATAATACGCAAGCTAATCTCGACGCTTTACGCGCGACAGCCGCGCCTAAGGCTCGGCACCTATGGAATGCGCCTGATGCGCATGTCTCGCAGGGCTGGAACATCCGAAACTCGTTCCGAACGGGCCTTTCACTCCTGACCCGCAGCAACAAATAAACCCCCCTCCTCTTTGTCTCTCTGAATGCGGCAGTAAAATCTTCCTCAGGCGAAATAGACATAAAGTCAACGTTGCAAAATTTGTCACAAAACTTGTGACAGAATAAAATTAAAAAATTAAAAAATTAAAAATTCTTCGCTTATTTTGATAAGTGAACAATTTTTTATCTGGAATATCCGAAACTTATTTAGTAAAATCTTCCTCAGACAAAATGGACATAAAGTCAATGCTGCAAAATTCGTCACAAAACCTGTGACAGAAGAAAATGACAAAATAAAAAAATAAAAAATTGTTCGCTTATCAAAGAAAGCGATAATCACAGCGAGCTCCGAGCCCGAAGTGTAATATTGTATATAACAACCGCGAAGCCTCTCTCTGCGCACCTAACAACCCACAACAGTCGCCTCTGTTGCTCCTCAGACAGAGCGTGACACTCGTTTTCCACCCCACAAAGATAACATCCCGAGAGATGACGCAGAGGCTGAAAATGCTTTCTCCCTCTCCCCCCTCCCCTTCCCCCCTCCTTCTCTTCCCGTGTCCTCGACGGCGCCGGGAGTTTAGTCGCCGTGCAGCACTGAAATCAGCAGATAACTCGGCAATGTCTGGGAACATTATATGGAACCCAAATAAGTCTCCCGGTGGCCAGAACAGAGTCTTTGTGTCTGCAATGTGGTAACTTCCATTTTTTTTAAGACCCAACCGAGGCTAAAATGAGCCGATTATTGGTGTATCGCAATTTGAACGCGATAGTCGTTGAGTAGAACCCACACAGAGGGGGCGATTGAATAGCGATTTATTATTTTTATTTTTTGCTTCAAGAGTAATTGAACCGAGGGTCGATGATTTGTAGCTACAAATCATCACCAATACAGTAGTCAATTAATAGCTGTAGCTATAGCTATTAACTGTATTGGCTGCTGTATTGGTGACGAATCACTATCGAATCGTATCGTCCGAAATGCTTCGTCCGTTAATCGACCTTTTTGCACTTTTCGCGTCCAAGGAACGTAAAATCGATGAAAAAATCACGAAAAAAAAAATGGAGAACCAGAGTAGAGGTCGTTAAAAAGATGTACGTAACGAGTCGATCACTCCGAGTAATTTGGGAGATCAGTGCCGGACACATCATCGCAGCTCGACGAGTTTCTCCTGATCGCTGTAATTTCTCGGTTGCCGAAGAGACGCCTCCTTTCATTATTTCCCTGGCGATGCTCGCAGAGGTCACAGCCGCTGAGTGAGCGTCTGGGGCTGTAACCGCAGCGCAGTGAATGCCCGAATCGTGTTCCATGTGTGTTCGTTAAGCGACTACTCGCCGCTGATAGTTTTGCCGACGCTTCTGCCGCTGAAGCTGTAGCTGCGGCTGCTGCTTTGGCTGCTGCTGCTGCTGCTGCTGCTTCTGCTGCTTTGGCCACTGATGGTACTCATGATGCTGCCGCTGCGTCTGCTGCTGCGTCTGCGGTCCTTGGGAAAGGGAATAAGAAGGTAGAGGAGACTCTCTGTGTGTGAGTGGAGTGGCAGATGAATAAAAGGAGCAAGAGAAAATATATGACGACGGCTCCAGGCGAGGTTGCTAAGCCGTGTGTATTATTTACAAGCGAAGAAAGAACCTCGCGCGCCGCTAAATCCCTTCGCTCTTAAACGCTGCGCGAAATTCTCGCTCAGACGATATTCCCACTCGTTCTCTTCTCTCGTTTCTCTCGTTTCTCTCGTTTCTCTCGATTCTCTCGCTTCTCTCGTTTCTGTCGTTTCTCTTCGTCGACTGAGAACGATAACCATCTGAACACTCAGACCACAAGTGACTCGCGCATCGTCTTTTATGAATTTTAACTAAAATTGTTGGTACTCGGTGACTCTGGTAACGAGTTCACTTGATCTTCCAAGGAAATTGTTATTTTACGATTGAGACGCGCGAGAAAAGTGAAAATACAGAAAATCAAGAGAATTTTATAGGCGTTATCAGTCAAAGATCGGATCGACGATTTATTCGCCGATTTATTCGTCGAACAAAACCGCAACCCGAGTGACTGGAAAATCGCCGATCCGGTTTTTCAGTCTATCGGTCAAGAACGCGCAACGACCGCACTTTCCGTCTCGCTTCGACGATCAACCGGCCGGTTCCCTGTTGTGACATAAATTCCATAACCGCGACGTGCAAATCGCACTACGATTTCCACCACAACAACAAATTAATCCGACCTCTATGTGGGAAGTAAAGAAATCGTCATTAAAAACGTCTAACTACGATGGAAGTCACAAATCAAAGTGACAAATAATCACAAAGCAAAATGTGTGAAAAAAATAATAATAACCTCTTGATTACCCATTGCATCATTTTTCACTACTTAATAATACCACAAACCTAATGTGCATTTAATTACAGATATCTCTGACCTGAAAAAAAAAGCTTTCTCCATCACGAAGCAATTAATAAATTCCGTCAGGACGTTTATATTAGCGCCGAAGCGATAGACGTGAAATTCAATGGAGAATTAAAGGAAGAGAGGAAGAGAGAGGAAAATAAAAATAAAAAAGGCGTATTGAATGAGACCGTGTGAAACGTCTCGGCTCACCGAATGTATATCAAAGCGGAGGCGAACTGAACTGCCGAGGTTATCTGTTACCCCCGGTGCACAGTGTAAACAAAGCCAGTCGAGCACTCTCCCCAACGTCTCGTCTCCTGTCCCTCTCTTTAGTCCCCCCCCCCCCCCCCCCCTTCCCCGAGATAATACTGCTCTCGTCGCGCCGACTGATCCTAAACCGTTGATAGCCGGAAAGCTGCGCTCAGTACTACGTCGACGAAACACCGGCGGCTCTCTGCTTGTGTCTCTCGTGTAAAACCAGCGCCGAGCTTCGTAACCCTCGATCGGGATTTTTACGTCGCGGCCACACACCTGTCTTGGGTATCCACCTGCAATTTTCTCGCAGGTTCAACACATTTTTGTGTTGACATCTTCCTGAATAAATATTGTGTACAGGAGCTGGGAGAAAAGTTAGCACTTAAGTAATTCTGGGCTGGCCCTGGCCGGGCCGGCTCGACTCTGGTCGGGCCTTAGTCGGGCCAGCAACTGTCCTGTGTATCCACCTGCAATTTTTACGCAGGTGCCACACATTTTTGGGTTTAAATCTCCCTGAATTAATATTTCATACAGAAGCTACAAGGAAAGTAAAATTCCTGAGCTGGCCCTGACGGGGCCCGACCGACCCTGACCAGCCCCTGCCGCGGAATCCCAGATTCGCGCGAAAACGCTCTACAAGATTTTATTTGACCTTCGAACTTATTTAATCCTCACTAAAAGTGGTGTCTATATACACCGAACAGCCAATTTGTACTCAATTAAAGCAAGCGGGAATAATCCAAGCACAGTGATCGTCTGTGCCCAGCGAAATGGGTTCCATTGCTTTACGATCGTACGACGCGATAACCCGGCGAGATCGGAGAAACGCGCGGCTCGCTGCTGCGTTCGGAAAGTATAATGCTACACCGCTGCGCGGCCGGATGTGAGGAATACGCGTTCGGGGCCTCCGATAAATCGAAGGGACCGATAGACGCGCGTTTGTTGTACGTTCGAGCGGCTTTCGATATCGATACGCGGCGCTCCACGTGGATCGCCCACTCTGTCGCCTTGCGTATCGCTGGCGTTCAGCGCCGCGGGACAAACGAGCTGCTGTCGCTGTCGCTGCTGTTCGCTTCGCAGACACAACTTCGCGCTCGGATTTCAAAACTCTCCGCGACTCAACCGAGGTTTTAATTTCACGCGCGGCGTTCCGGATTGCAACGCTGCTATAAATACGGTCGACAAAGTATCACTGATTTTCGAACACATTTTTTTATCCTCGACATGAGTTAAAAAAATTGTGAGCTCAGTTTAAAAAATTTAAGGTGCAATAATAAAAAATATTGAGAAGGAAAGTGGGAATTTTTTTGATAAATTTGTAGCATTTTTTTTGTGTATTTTTGGGTAGAATTTAGAATGGATTAAGCGATGTTGTAATTCAAAGTGCAATAATAAAAAATATTGATAAGGAAAGTGGGTATTTTTTTGATAATTTTGTAGCATTTTTTTTTTTTTATTATTTTGGGGTAGAATTTAGAATGTCCAAGCGAATGTTTTAATTCAAGGTGCAAATAAAAAATATTGGGAAGAAAAGTGGTAATTTTTTTAAATAATTTCGTAGCCTATTTTTTTTATTTTTTATTTTGGGGCAAAATTTAGAATGCATCAAGCGATGTTGTAATTCGTTTGCTGCAGCGGCCGAGACTGGAAATGCTCGGGATGATCTCACGAAGCAGGCGGGTTCGGGTTCGAGGCTTTAACGGGTCCATTACGCGTTCGGAATCGGAGCTATCGGAGATTATTACCGTAATTTCGGGAGCTATATTTACGAAACGCCCCGCGGTCAGCGCGCGAGAACGTCTGAACGGTGCCACCGTAGGCCGATCGCTGCGCGCGACGTCGGAAGACGGGCGAAAGGAAAGAGAGACCCATAGGAAAGCCTCGGACTCCGACGAACGAGCGAACAGAGCAGCAGCAGGCGTTCCTGTATTTATAGACCTTCCGAGAAGCCGCGTTCGTCGAGCGGATTAACGGAAGCTGCAACGAATTCGACTATCCTCGCGGTCCTCGAATTACACACACACATTTCGCCGCTATAATTTTCGAAGAAAAATTCCCCTCTTCGGTCCATCGCGATTAGTCTAATTTTTTACCGCACGTTAGTAAAAATGTAGACACCGATAAAAAAAATTGGAACTTGTAAGAATTTTTTTTTTTTTTTTTTTTTTTCTATAACGATTCGATATAAATATTTAAAAAAATGTAATTAAATATTGATATTGATTTTACTGGAGCTGAATTGATGAAAAAATAATCTAAAATAATTTATTAGTAAAAATGTAGACATCGATAAAAAAAATTGGAACTTGTAAGAATTTTTTTTTTTCTATAACGATTCGATATAAATATTTTCACGTAATTAAATATTGATATTTGACTGGAGCTGAATTGATGAAAAATAATCTGAAAGATAATTTATGATTTCCCAGAGCTCTGAAATTTTCAAGTGAAATAAACATGTCAACGTGATATTCGTTATTAGGTGGTGAAAGTTTGACAGTTTTTTTTTCTTTCGTTTTTCTTTCTGAGTCGTCTCTTTCACGCCTGACATCAATCTGAAACGCCGAAGGGTAAACAAAACGCTTGAAAATGGTTTAGTGGGACTCAGAGACGAAAGCGCGCTGATGTAGACGTACTTGAGGCGTCGCTCAGCACTGTAGACGTATACGAGGGCATTTTCAGGGTGAATCGAGGAGGCCTCGTAAAGTCCTCGAATGGGAAGGAAATTCCTGTTGCTTGCCATATATTTTATTTAATTGAAGCCTCAATTAAATAAATAAAAAATGAGGCAGCAATTAATTTTTTTTTTTTGAAGCGTCAATTAAATTTTTTTAATTAAGGCATCAGATACATTTGTCTAATTAGAGCATTAATTACATTTTTTTTTAATTCTTGAAATATTAACATTTTTTTTTTAATACGAAAATCACAGATCCGTTAAACAGCCTTGACGATTTTTTTTTTTTTTTTTTTACTGAATACTAATTTAAATGAAGTGGAGGGTTCGTCCAATGAGTGTCCTAAGTTGAAAAGGAAAGGCTCAACCCGCGCTCAGAGTGTAGGACAAGGTCCCCTACTTTCCCTTCGACTCTTCGAGCATCTTGAACCCGAGGACGAGTTGTAGGAAGCGGAGGAAGAAAAAAAAGCACTCCCCCGAGTGCGATGACTCAACTGTTTCATCGCGATAATTGGATTCCACGAGAGCTAACGAAGAAATTGCGCTTCAATCGCCGCCTCCGCGCTTCGTGCGCAATCAATTCTCTCGGAGTAAATTGCCGCGACTCAAAGTTGTCGCTTTTCCCCCACAACGAAAGACGCGTTTCGTTGATCTCGTGACGCATTTTCGTTGACGAATCTGAACCGAGAATCGCGCGCAAAAATAATTCTCTTTTGAGCGCACTGAAAAAAATTAATAGTTGTGATAATCATAGTTACTAGTTGTGATAATAAAAAAAATGAATAGTTGTGGTAAGTTTTGAACACACTCAAAAAAAATTAATAGTTGTGATAATCATAGTTAATAGTTGTGATAATAAAAAAAATTAATAGTTGTGATAATCGTTAGTCAGAGGCTACCAATATTTTTGTAACCGCAACCAATATTTTCGTAGATCGAACCAATGATTGATATAATCGCAACTCCTAATTTTTCTCAGTGCAGCAAAAACATTGGACTGCGATTTACAAGTATGGAATCTCATTGAAACGAGCGGTAAATTATCGAAGCCCCGTCGAACGTTATGAATAAGCGACGGCTACCGAACGATTCGAATGGCTAAGAATATATTTCAAGGATGAAGATGTCGCGGATCTTAAACGACGACGGCGACGAGTTTCAGCGATCGTCTCGTCAGCGAACAGCTATAGCTGACACATTGTGAATGTTGGCACTGTGAGAAACATCGACGAGTCTTGTATAGATCTACCGATCTATGGAAATAATCTCTCGCTCGATCCGTGTCGATCGATTCTGATCGAACGGAGCGTGAATCGAACACAGGTTTCTCGTTACATTTCCGCATTGCTCTTCGATCTCTCTATCGTCTATTCGTATTATTATTTTTATTATTATTGATGGTATTATTATTATTATTATTATGTTATATAACTCAAGTGACACATCGACTTCGAGTGTAATACACAGACGTCTGCAATGACGATGATATTCATTCATCGAAACGAACGATAAGCCGGCCTTAAGCGCATGTATATAGACGCGTTTCCAGCGACTTCATTCAGCGGCCGCGGAGTCTTATTGAGGCCACAGTTATGAGGCACTCGAGTAAGCATTGAATTATTACTCTTGCACTACGTGACATTGCGCAAAACACGCGACTCGCATTTTCGACGAGTCTCGTACGACTCGAAAAATTCTGGGGATTGGGTTTGCCTCATTTGTTATTTTTGTTATCCACAAATAAAAAATATTTCTAATTTTTTTTCGAATAGTGAAAATTGAGACAATCTCTTGGAAACATTTTGGAATAGAAGAAATTCTTTAAAAATATTCTGTGAATTTCGAAATTTCAGAAAAATTCATCATTTGTTGCATTTTTTTTTTTTTTTTATTCGCAAATTATAAATATATTTTTTTTAATAGAGAAAAATGAGGCAATCTATTGGAATTATTTTGGAATAAAAAAAATCCCTGATTAAAAATTTCGCGAATTTGTAATTTCAGAAAAATGCATCGTTTGTTATATTTTTTATCCACAAATTAAAAACATATTTTTTTAATAGATAAAAATGAGGCAATCTATTAAAATTATTTTGGAATAAAAAAATCCCTGATAAAAAGTTTCGCGAATTTGTAATTTCAGGAAAATGCATCGCAGCTGCTCCGACGATGGACAAATTCGGTTTACAAAGTTCGCCTCTGCAGCCTTTTCCGAGTTTATTTTTCCTAAATCGCCGACGTAATCGCCGACGATATAAAATGGATTTTCGGCAGTGGCCAGACTCGGACTCGCGGTGCACGCGGTGACATCATCTCGGGGAGTCGCTCATTAATACTCGCAGACCGTTCGCAGCCCGTCGCTGGGGTATATAATACGGTTCCTGCGGTACGCGCGACGACCGACTCTACGACTACGGCTCCCGATGTTTCCCACTCGTGACATCATCGACCGGAGCTTCGCGCGCGCAAAGCTCTCTCGCGGCTGTTTCGCCCCCTCAACGCTGCTGCTGCTGCCGTTGCCGCCTGTGGCATATGCCGGGTTCGAAAATAAATTGAAAGAGATTTCTGTGTTCCCATTAATTCGGGACGCGTACAATTCTTTCGGGGTTATTCCGTCACATCTGCACTGAACCGAACGTAATATCGTCGGCCGCGCGAATTTGTCTTAATAAAAATAAAAAAAATGCAATTTAGCAGAATTTTTTATTTATTCAGAAAATATTTCCACTGTTTATTAAATTATTTCATAATTTTGGTTGATTGAAAAATGACCTAAAAAATAATTTACTATACCAGAATTTGACGTCATAATTTTTAAGAAATTTTAGACAAAGTAAACGACAAATCGGGGTCACGAAATTTATTTTTTCGAAATATCGACTTTTAACCTTTTTTAGTTGATTTTGAAAAAAAAAAAATTTCGTCGAACAGTTTGTCAAAAATCGTAGATCTGGCTACGTCAGAATTTGACATCGTGATTATTAAGAAATTTTTGAAAAAGTAAACGACATTAATTAAATTGAAAATTATGACGATAAAATTGATAAAAAAATATCAATTAAATTCCAAGCAATAATTCATCGAATTCCAAACACATAAATATAAATAATGAAGTTCCGTCGTCGCCGCCCAGCAGTCGATTAATTTTCCCCACCGCCATTCGCTTCCCCGTTTTCCGTTGAAACAAAACGTCATGTGCGAGGTATTCGAGGCCTCGTGGAAAAAAAAAGGGCGGTAGTCCTAATCAGTCAATAGCCGAAAATACATCGGAGTACAGTCAGTCCGAGTTCCCTGTTGAATGAATCTAGCGCGCTGGAGCAAAACGCCGGTTCAGTTGCCGCGGCAACTGAACCGTCGGCGGCGGTGACGTCAGTCGGTCACCATCTGCCCGCGACCTCGGGCTGTTTTTTTTTTCGTTTTTAGGTCGTCGTCGCATCACTTTCCAGGGTGGCTCTCTTTTTCATTGCGTGCCGCGCGCGCTTCGCTTGTTTTTACAATAAAAAACGAACCCGAGTGCGAGAAGCTCCGAACCCTGCGCGCGAGTTTTGCCTTCGGCCACCTCTTCCCACCATAGACGCATATATGTATAGGCGTCTATGGCGGACCAACGGAGCACAGCGACTATTACGACCCTCTGGAATTTCTCGATCGCGTTGGGGGCGGCGACGAACCGAACCAACAGACGTCGAGTGCGCCGACGCAGTCGCCTATCGTCGAAAACAGTCGTCGCTGCGTTATTTTATACGTGACGGAAATGCTGCGAGACTCGAGACGCACCGTTATAAAATTTTTAATATGCAACGTGACATCGTCGATTTTATTTTTAGTAGGACGACGTTCATTTTTAGTAGGAGACGAATTTAATCGAGATATTTAATCACAGGTTCGACGACTTTGACTTGGAATTTGTGCAAATAATTTATGATTTTTGCAACAGTTGGGGGATCATTTTTTTTTTTTTTTTTTTGCCACGTGACTCAACATCCTAATCTCTGGGCAGTGAGCTAATGGACGATTAGTCATGGAAAAAATAGTAAGTTGAGAAGTAGGTGTCACAATTGCGTCTGACTAATTGTAATTCCGATGGTAGTGAAAAAATTAATTAAATTGAATATTTCATTCAAGAGCTACTGTAATTTAATTAATTATTTTTTTAATTATTTTAATTGAAAGTAATCGTCAACCATATATTTTTTAATATTTTAATTTAAAGTAATCGTCAACCATATATTTTTTTTAATAATTCTCATTTTTTTTTAATAAAAAGAAAAATGTAAAAGGTGAAAAATTAATTCCATCGATTTCTGTATTCTTTTAACAGAATTTTTCAGGTGAATCGGTGAAATTTCGTCGGTTCTCACGATCAGCGACCGAAGGAATTGGCGGAAAATCCGTTCGCTACGAAATCGCGAGTGACTCATTCGCAGCAACCGAGAAACACAGCAGCAGCAGCAGCAGCAACGTTCTCGGATTTCTTTATCGACAGAGCGCTCGGCAACGCTGCTGCAACCGCGAATTACGAGTCGTGACGACGAGCGTTCCGCTGGCCTGAATACAAATTCGGTTGCGCGCGGTGGTCCCGTTTTTCTCGCTCGGGTGTCTAGAGTTTGTTGTGCGCTCGGAATAAACGGGCGCGACGACGTCGACGACGACGACGGGTCCTATCACAATCCGGAATGACGCGACGTTCGGTTGTACGAATAACTGTGACCGCCGCGGTACCGCTCCAACGTCAAAGACGATCCCAACGATGCGCTCGTTGCGTTCTCGTAACCCAAAACTTTCCGTATGATTCAACCACTTATTCTTTTTGGCTCTCACGATTAAAACCACATTTTATCGTTACTCATAAGTCACTGTAATTTAATTTTTTACCACGAATTAATCACATTTTACAAATAACTCGTAATTTCTAATCTTAGAAAAGCATTATTATTATTGTTATTATTATTATTATTATTATTTATTATTTTATTATATTATTTTTATTTTTATTTTTATTTATAGACGGGAAAACCCTTTTTTCTGTAAATAATTTGTATTTTAATAAAAATAGTAGTAGTAAAGTAAATAATTAATATAATTTAATAATGTTTATTAAATTATATTAATATTTTTTGAGACGAAAAAAATAAGTAAAAAAATGCGAATAAATTTAACGCTGAATTAAAAAATTTGCTGTGTTAAAAGTGGCTTAAAAAAATTGGTGGACGCACTGAAATATTTTTGAGCGACAGATTTTGCCCAAATTCCGACGACCATCTGTCGGGTTTCAAAATTCAATGACTCGAGCGTCGACTTCCTCACCGAACGAGTAACAGTTCAGCGATTTTTCCTCGCTTTCTACGGAGAAGGGAAAATTATTGGCCGAACATTGCGTCGAGCGATCTGCCGTTTCGTAACCGAAACGCGCCGCATAATCTCGATAGTTTCGAGTCAAAGGCTGCTCGGGAGAAAAATGAATTTTATCGCGCGAGTTTCGTAACGAAGCGAACGTTCCATTTTATTCCGATTCCGACGACGAGTCTCCCACTTTTTACTTTCGAACGGCGCGCGACTCGCGAGACCGTTCGAGTGTCTCTCGCCAAACGAGCGTAATGAACAATTAGCCGTGTGCTAATTTTACTCAGGCTGCCCGCGCGCGCTTCATTACGTCCTATATACGACACACACGCGATAAAGACGCTTCCTCGAGGAGACCATTATTGCGCCGGATTATTTTTATCGGAATTAATTAGACACAGTCGGATGACTCATGGTTTTGACTTTTGCGGATTATCGCTCTGTAGTAATTTGTAGTAATAAATTCGCGGCTTGTAAATTCGCAAACGCGGAAATGAAGGAGATTTTTTTTTTTTTTTTTTTTTTTTTTTTTTTTTTTTTTTTTTTTTTTCTATATTTGCTTTGAACATTTTTTTCGATGGGTAATTATAAGGGGAGAATAATTGTTTATCGTTTATTTGAGATTGTGGGAGCGCCGAG
This sequence comes from Itoplectis maculator, assembly GCA_964034905.1. Classification (NCBI taxonomy): domain Eukaryota; kingdom Metazoa; phylum Arthropoda; class Insecta; order Hymenoptera; family Ichneumonidae; genus Itoplectis; species Itoplectis maculator. Next base: position 9,149,009 of record OZ035863.1, read on the forward strand.
ATCGGAAATTCAGTAAGTTGAATTTATTTGGCTGCTCGAGTTTACCCTCAGTGATTAATTAATTGGAGGAGGAGGAATGAGAAGGAGAGAGAGAGAGGAGAAACGCCCCAACGATCCACCCGCATGAGAACATCTCGACCCAAACTGCGGTCAAAATGCCTCGCTACGTTTTTTCCGGTGGAAACCGAAATTCATCGGCGTACCTGCATCGCCTCTACGCTTACCAGCATGATGGAAATGTGGAAATCGAGAACACGAGCGGAATTATCAGGAATTATCTGAGAAGCTTAGACTCTTGAATTACTATCCGATCGTCAATTTTTTGGGCTAGTCTACGATTAGCAAAAAGGAATATAAAAAAAATAAAAAAATCAATTTTCACAGTGAAACAAAAATTTGGAGGACGCACGTTTTTATTTTATTTTTTGCAATTTTTAAGCCAGTCGACAATTAATAAAAACAAACATAAAAAAATCAAATAATTTTTCCCAGCGCTTACTGAACCATTTTTTTACGATCCACGCTTGACGAAACAGCGTTCCAACAATTCAAAGCAAAATAAAACGAAAACGTGCGACGTAACGGGGAAAAAGCCGAGCGTAAAAGTTGTGAAAGAATGTCAGTCGTTTCAGTCCACGCGGAGTGAACTAAAAAGAAGCGCGACAAGAGGAGTGAATCGAGAGGTCCGAGAAAGAGAAAAAGAGACGGAGACGGAAAAATAAAAAGAGTGCGAGAGAGAAAGAGCGAGAACACCCACTGACAAGAAGTACTATAGTACTTTGCCGTGTATTGTGCGCGCGCTCGCCTCGAGCGAACGTGCTCGGCATTTTTGGCTGACCAGTGTCCGGTCGGTTCGGTGCGGGCGTTCGTGGAACATCTGCGGACCGGACTACAATTCCTACCTGAACTCTTCACCTGGTCCTCGCCGCTTCCACGTCTGGTTCCCTATCTCACTTTCGTTTATCTTATTTCGTCGTCGGGGCATTCACCGTCGGCTACCGGTTTGAATCGCTGCTGCCTGTTCGTCGTCCTCCGTCTCTCTCACGCCCTTTTTTTTCCTTTCTTACGTCTCGACGGCTCAGCGATACTTCGAGCCGCAGGATACTTCGGCAGGGATTCGCTAATTCCGCACCAGTCGCACCCGTGGCGCCTGCGTTTCGGTCTTTTGGGACTCAAAGCTTTGCCGGAATTTTTGGAAATACTTCGAAGATCGGTTGTGAAGATTGCGTATAGTAAAACGCAGGCTGCTCGATTATGCGAACTTAATTTTTTGACACCGGCGACGTAAACACAAATTGTGACTAATTATTCCAGCTGGAAAGATACATTTTTTGTGGATTTAATGAATAATTTTAACATGGATAGTGGTCACATTTTTTGAGCGAATATTTAACTTAATTTTTTTAATAACGGTGACATAAACACAAAATATGACTAATTATTCCAACTGGAAGAATATTTTTTGTAGATTGAATGAATAATTTTAACGTCGATAGTTTCCGCAATTTTTTGACCGAATATTTGACTTAATTTTTTTAATAACGGTGACATAATCCCAAAATATGAAAAATGTATTCCAGCTGGAAAAATGATAGATTTTTTAATATATTGAATGAATAATTTAACGTCGATAGTTGCCACAATTTTTTCTCGAATTTTTAACCCAATTTTTTTAACACCAGTGATACAAACACAAAATTGACAAATTTATTCCAGCTGGAAGAATAACGAATCATTTTTTTTTTTTTGCAAATTGAATGAATAATTTGACGCGAATATTTCAGACGAAACGGCGAAATCGTCGCCGTTTTAATGCAGGTCGCGCGTGTCGTACGCGAAAAATAGGCCATTGCCGATTCAGCCTCGCGCAAAACACTCCTTCGATGCCTTCGGTTACGACGGTTCGCTTGAATTAATTCGCCGCGAAACGCAAAATTCGACGCAATCCTCGTGTCTGTCTTATCGGTGACGTCGAACGAGCGAACGAGCGAGCCAATCGCGCGCGTTCGGCGTTTTTCGCCGACAGGTGGAATGTGCGCGCACGTCGAGTTCCGTTGCGACACGCGGATAGCTTTTTCTCTGCTCAGTTTTATACTTCGCCAGCATTTCAATCACAGCTGAATTTATAAATCATTTTTTGCCGGTATCTCAGTTATACGATTTTCCACAGTAAAAATAGGGCAAAGGGTGAGTCGAGCGGCGTTTTCGAGCGAAAACAAAGCCGAAGGCCGGTCGAAGTCTCATCCATCATTTGCAACGTGGGAAAAACGTCGGTATTAAAATATTGCAATCCGTTGAATAACAGAGTCACAATTTTGCTATTTTTTCGAGTGGAGAACCAATCGAATCATAGTTTTGATCCCAATGATGTTCAATACGTTATTTAAATTGGCTATAATTTATTCTTCTTCCCACATCAGCATTTTTTTTTTATTGCACTACATAATTAAAACGAATTTCGCACTTACCAAGTGTCAAAAAGAGAATCGCAAGCGCCGCGGCAGTCCCAAATGATCCAAAAGCGCGCATCTTAGTCTCGTTCAACGCCGGTTTTAAGCCGAGCACTGAATTCCGATTTACAAAAAATAAATAAAACCCGAGAAGCCGAGAGACGAAAAACGTTCACTGCTTTTTCACCACTTTCACACGTGAAACGATTGCGGAAGCCGAGCGGATCGTCGTCGATGCTCACTGCGAGAACAGCGGAGATTGGAAACCAGCGAATCGCGGCTGTACGGTGAACTGATCGTCCGCGAGACACCGGCGGGACGTCGAGCTAGATACATACTGAGAGCGAACGGTGCACCGAGCGCCGGCGGCGGCGGCGGCGGCAGCGGCGGCGGCGACGGAATCGTGAGACCCGGCTTTTTACGGGGAGCGTGCGCGCCGCGGGATGCGCAGTGCGCGCGCCGCCTCGCGATCCTGTGGGTGCGGTGGACGGTTTACGTTCACGCACACATGCGCACGCGCATCGTAAGTGTGTAGCTGCTCGCGCAACGCAGCACACACACTGCAAACACTATTCAACGCGCAACTACGCTGCTCGCGCAACACACACACACAGTTCGAACACCACGCACGAAATTGCGGGACGCGTTTGGTTGGTTTCGTTCGGATCAGCGCGAAGAGCGAGAACCATCTGTAGATTATAGGCAGCGGCGCTCCTATCAGAAAAAATCGCACATCGCCGTATCGCACAACTCTATACAGTTGACCATACAATTTTAAGGACATTTTTAAAAAATATTAGTCGATTGGTGGTCGTTTGGAAGATAAATTACATCGTTTGGTGGTCAATTATTATTATTATTGTTATTGTTATTGTTATTATTATTATTTATTGAGAATGAAGCTCTAGGAGATTGTCTCTTGAGAGCCAACACAAATACATAGAACATACCGAAGAGCCAATATAATAATATACAGTAAATGTACAGTAATTCTATTGACCGGAAAAAAAGAAACTGTAATAATTAGTTGTATTGGTTTATTAATAAATAATAATAATAATAATAATAATAATAAATCAAGCACGGGACATGAAAAAAAATATAATAATAAATCAAGCACGGGGCATGAAAATTAAGCACGCGCGCGAACATTTTCAAAGTAAAAATGCGCGCGCACGAATTTATTTGTCCAGTTTTTTCTGAAAATGACCGCAAGAGGTCTGCCTTCATGAAAACTCTCCATTTCCCTTCTGCGCCCTCTGCAATCCATTATAGTACACATAGCCGCCGTCACGTTCACGTGCTCTCAGTGCACGTGCAACATAACCTCCATTTATTTACAACAAATAAATATTCCTTAAAATTGAAATTGTGGTATAACTTTTGTGCAAGATGAAGATCAAGGATTTGCGAAAGAATCCGCTGAGACGAGAAAAGCCGAAGGAAGAAGATGCCGAAGTTAAGGAAGAAAATGACAGTGGGAATGAAAATAATGACAGAAGGAGGAAAGTTCGTTTCCCTTCGGACAGCAATTTCAATCATATCAAGTGCAAAGCCGTTAGGCATTTGAAGGCTCAGAAATTAAAGAAAGAAAAAACGAAAGCTAAGAAAGAGGCAAGGAAGGAAAGAATTCAGGAAGGTGCTCCGAAACAAGTTCCTCACACCATCGAAAGTCTCAGAGAGAAAGACGAGACGACCATTCAGGGCGATCTCGATGCTGAGGAAAATGCTGAGGTGAAACTGGAATTGGATCACGATGAATTTGCTGCCTATTATAGACACGACTACGAACCTAAAGTTCTCATCACCTACGCCGATAATCCTGTTAAAAAAACTAGAATATTCGGCAGAGAACTCACCAGAATAATACCCAATTCGATATCGCTCTATCGTAATCGCTCCGGTGTAAAAAAAATGGTCAAAGCCGCCATCGCCAGAGGCTTCACGGACGTCATAGTCATCAACGAAAATCAGTCCAAGCCGAGTATCCTTTACGAGTATTTTTTTTTTAGTATTTGTAAAGCTTCAAATAAAATGCATTCTGTACCCGTTTTTTTAGAATTTCATTGCGGATCATTTTAATCAAAGGGAGATACAATGCTACTCATTTGTTCCTGTACAAAAAATTGTAGATATAAGTGCTCTGTGCATATTTTTTCTTAATAATCCTCTTTAGACGGAATGTTGGTCGTCCATTTGCCAGATGGTCCCACTGCCCATTTTAAGCTCAGCAACGTAAAAATCACACCCGAGCTAAAAAGAAGTCACAAGGAAATAACGGAACACCGTCCCGAAGTGATTCTCAACAATTTTACAACACGTTTGGGACACACAGTCGGCAGAATGCTCGGTGCGCTCTTTCACTATGAACCCGAGTTCAAAGGCAGACGAGCCGTCACCTTTCACAACCAGCGCGACTATGTTTTCTTCAGACATCATAGGTAAAAACAGGCCTCCTAACATTGATGAAAAACGGTGTTTTAACGACGCAAATGTTCACTCCGCAGATACGAATTCAATCTGAAAACGGGAAAGCCGAGGCTCAGGGAACTCGGACCACGATTCACCCTCAAATTGCGATCTCTGCAGCACGGAACGTTCGACAGCAAACATGGCGAATACGAATGGATAATTCAAGGACGACGTCATGCTATGGAAACCAGCAGAAGAAAGTTTTTCTTGTAAACCCCCAAATCCCAGTTTTTTTGCATTTTGCTATTGCTTTTTATGTAACAAACATGTACATAAAATAATACATAATTCTCAAATAATTAATCAATGTTTCTCTTTTCACCGCTGCTACTGTTACTGCTGCTGCAGCATTTACTCGAGTCGGTCATAAATTGCTCGTAAGTCAAATTGGTTCGTTTCAGAACATAAACCGCCGCATTTAATCCACCCATGTTGACTCCCAGCATCTTCGTCACGCGAAATAAATCCTTCGAGGCGTGTAGCGCCTGTAATTATAATTGTGTAATTATAATAAGATTAATATGAAGGCTCGACTTGAACTGCGACGAAAATTTTTTACTTACAATACTGATGCTGCGTCGATCATAAGTCAGCAAGACCAATCGACCATTTTTCAGCTTCACGACTCGCGCCAATTCGAGAAGATATTTTTTGTACAGCACTCGGTTATCCGACATCGTTCCACTTCTTTTTCCGAAAGGCTGCCGAGGAAATTCGTAAGGATTTTCAATATCGAAAATTTCAGTACTAACTGGCGAAAGTGGCTAAAGTAAATTGGTATATACCATATCCGTGACGAAGACATCGATACACGAGTCTCGAAATGGCAGATTCGAGACGCTCCATTTGAGTAGATCTGTTTTGTGTCTTTCTGGAAGTGCTTCGATATTCAGTCTCGTTCTTTCCACGGCTTTGTCGTGATTGTCTCCGCACATTACGTACGTTTTTGGATAAGCTAAGGCTGCCTATTAAATAACGCATAGTTTGACTTGATTTTCGGGTGGGGATCAAAATAACGAATGACCAAAATAACGAATGGCTAAAATAGCGAATTCCGTAATTAAGATCATTCTAGATTTAGATGCTCGTTATTTTTAAATTCGTTATTTTGGTCATTCGCTTTTTGGTCATTCGTCATTTTTATATAAAAAAAAAAAAAAAAAAAAATAATCCACGTTACCTCGATCGGAATGGAGCCTCCTCCACACATCGGATCGATGATAATATCGCCAGTTTTTGGCTGCGCCAGTCTCAGAAGATTGTAGCAAACTGTAGCACGAAGCGTTGTAGGACCAAAATGGGCAATATTTCTCCGATGCTTGGATTCATGAGTCAACCGCAAATTGACCACCATCGTATCTGATATTCATCAAAGGACGTTAAAGCTTTCGGTGATTCAATTGATTGAATTCGAATGGTGCCAATTACCATTAGTAACTTTGCAAACGACTTCCAAGTGATACAAAGTCAAGTCGACGATCCAGTGATATTTATCTTGCAGCTCAGCTCCGATAGCCGTCGCAACTTCGCTGGATGAGAAAGAGTGCTGACCAGTTCTTTCGCACGTTACCCTGAAAGAGAGAACACTGTGATCGGAGGCGCGAGACGGATCGCAGCCTCTCTTTCGTCCCTTACGAGAAGCATCCTCAGCGTCTCTGCTCGCTTCCCTCTCGACTTGGTAAGAATTCACAGCTTCCCTCCACTCGTCGACGCTCGGATATATATTACCAGGAAAGCGGCTCAATTTTTTCCAAGCATTTAGATATTTCACCAGTTTCGTATCTTCGACAACGGCATTTCTTATCAAAGTCAAATCCGATTCTCTGTCATCTGCGCTAAATGAAAATTTTCTTACGTCTCCGATTATAAATATGTTGTCTATAGATCGCATCTCCTGCACCTGCAAAGGAAGGTTTTAATTTAGCAGACTGATAATTGAATAATCATTAAAAAAAAAATCTGACGTACTTTGTGAAAATCGGTCAACGATATGTTGAAATATATTTTGCCGCGTTCTTTCACGACTCGAATCCCCGAATCCAATTTTTGCCGACATTCGTCTACCGCTTGCCACTCGAGACCTGAAAATACAAAATGTAAACATGTCATTATAGGTTAGGAAATGCAAAAGTAGGTGAAATATATATAATTTTCTTGCCTGTGTCTACCGTCGTTCCAATGGTCAGAAGATCGTTGTCGCTGTTGGTTAAGTCAAACAGCTTTTTCACTTCCGATTCTTCGGTGGTTTCCATTATTTCAAATAATAATCGAACTGTGCTACTGTTAAGTGTGCTACTTCTGCTGCTATAGCTATTAATGCTGCTGCTGCTCAGCTGATCTGACAAACTTGTTGCTATAGTAATTCCGAAAGACACAGGACCCATTCGTCCACCAAATGCCCAAAGAAATATTCAAATTCCCAATAGTGGTTCATTATTTAGTGAAAAAGAGTTAGTATCTATTTACGGTTAATTTGTTTATAATAACAATCATTATTATCAATATTTTACTTGTAAAATTAATGTAGTATGCTAATTGTTGTAAAGACAGTAGATAATGTTGTAAAGATAGTAGAAAGGGTTAAAACAGTCGTAAGGTAAAAAATAACAACACACGTTACGATAAAAATAGTATTTATGTACACCTGACACAATAAGCAATGATCGACACAATTGATTATTATGTTTTTATCAAAGAATCATGTTTCCGTAATATTACGTAAATTTCAGGACTATCCACAGTACAAAGAATACGGCTATTGAGAAGAGGAATAGATAGAGAATGTAGTAGTTGTGTCCGGCTTTTGCCATTCTGATTATTCTGGCGACAGATGATGTCAGAGATCCGCTTGTTCTTTCGAAATCTTCGTCCTGGAAGCAGCGAAATTGGGGATTATTTTGGTGGTGTATTTTGGTGCTATTTACGTAGCTCAACCGAACCGAAGAAAGAACTCTACCATATCCCTGAGCATTTTGTCCTGATATTTGACTTCCGTCCCAATGTCTATGGATAACGATTTGAGGGCATGAATTTTGCCCTGCAGCTCTTCGGCCATTCGCTCATTTTCCTCCTCCAGAGGATTGCCCGAAGTGCTGGGCAAAGGCTCGTAACTGTAACCTGCTGGAAATGAGAAATTCAAGTCAGATTGAGAGTCGCGACGAGTTTGTATTTAGACTGCAACGCTCACCCCGCTCACCCGAATGTGACCGCCTCATTTTGTCGGCTTTAATGCGTTTCTCTCGCAAAACCCTTAAATCCACATTATTATTATTCCGCGATATTGCGATCACGTTGCGTTCGTCGTCGTCGATGAACGCATTTTCGTCTCTCAAATTGTACTGAAAACAAAAAGTGCCACTTGTCAATGCCAACAATACGTCATGACACGTACAAAGGTGACGGGACTCAGGAAGAGTGCGATTATAGGTTATCCGATTTCGAGTCACTGCTATTAGAGCGCCAAATTGTGGTCGGCGGCGAAGATGTGCAACGTACGTCGCAGAATTTAATTAAAGGTGGCCATTCTCTATTAAAAAGGTTCGTGAGCAACCATTGTTGTCGATTTATTCAGTATCTGATTGGTCGTTGGGAACTCGGCAGCAGTTTGATGTTTAATATCGCGAAATGTGGCGGTTTGTCGAAAAAAAAATCGTTTTTCGCGTTTTTCTCCTCGAATTTTCGATTCTTCGGGTAAATAACTGTGATTTTTGGAATCAGCGGGAAATTTCCCATCGGATAGGGTTTGTAAACTTGGCGAAATCGAAAATTTTTTTTTTCGCAAAAAACGCAAATTTTTGAAGGGGTACCCCTTCTAAAAATTTGCGATTTTTGAGGGTCGATTTTGAAAATCTGTAGAAAATTGAAAAATCGAGATATCGCGTTCCGCCTGGCGGCATTCTTTTCCTTGAAGTGTTATCTTTCAAACGCAAAAAGAAAATCCAGGTTTCATCGATCCAAAAAAAATTGACATCCATTTTAGTGAAGTGCCAAAATTGGAAAAAAGTGAAAAATCGTTTTTCGCGTTTTTCTCCTCGAATTTTTTATTTTTCGGGCAAATAACTGTGATTTTTGGAATCAGCGGAAAATTTCCCATCGGATAGGGTTTTCAAACTTCGTTAAATCGAAAATTTTTTTTTTCGCCAAAAAAACGGCAAGGGGTACCCCTTCTAAAAATTTGTGATTTTTGAGGGTCAACTTAAAAAATCTGCAAAAAATTGAAAAATCGAGATATAGCGTTCCGCCTGGCGACATTCTCTTCGTTGAAGAGTCTTCTTTCAAACGCAAAAAGAAAATCCCGATTATATTGATCCAAAGAAAAATTACACCGATTTTGGTACAGTGCCAAAATTGGGAAAAAGTGAAAAATCGTTTTTCGCGTTTTTCTCCTCGAATTTTTTATTTTTCGGGCAAAAATCGATCATATTTGAAATCAGCGGGAAATTTCCCATCGGATAGGGTTTTAAAACTTCGTTAAATCGAAAAAAAAAAATTTCGCCCAAAAAACCGGCAAGGGGTACCCCTTGCAAAAAATTTCGATTCATGAGGGTCAACTTAAAAAATCTGCAAAAAATTCAAGAATCGAGATATCGCGTTCTGCCTAGCGGCATACTCTTCCTTGAAGAGTTATCTTTCGAATGGAAAAAGAAAATCGTGATTCCATTCATCCAAATAAGAATTACATCGATTCTAGTGAAACGTTAAAATTCGACAAAAAGTGAAGAACATTTTTCGCGTTTTTCTCCTCGAAATTTTTATTTTTCGGGCAAAAACCGGTCATATTCAGAATCAGCGGAAAATTTCCCATCGGATAGGGTTTTAAAACTTCGTTAAATCGAAAAAAAAAATTTCGTCCAAAATCGCGTCATTGTTCCTAGTAAAAAATAAATGAACAGTGCGCGTAAAATAAAATGAATGTGTGCGTACAGCACTTGGTTTATTATTCAATGTATCCATAACATGTGTTACATATGTAAAGGCACAAACAATGAAAAAACATGTCTCTAGTATATCTATAGTAGATCTCTAAACATCATTTTTTGTTCTTTTACTCATTACTCTCTCGTGTCTCACTTTCATTCGGGAGCAAAGGACATTTCACTTCGTTAACATCGTATAATTTTCGTCGTTTCACTTTTTTTAATTCGAATAAATTTCATTTCCGTCTGTCCTCGTTTACGTCGGAGGAGGAATCCTCAAGACGAAATTTAAGTAAACTTAATGTACTATTCACAACCCTCTAATCGTAAGAAAGTTTCCATATCGTCGTCGTAATAATCGACGGATATACATCTCGAAGAAAATTTACAAATATTCTCTGGCAATTGACTCTATTTCTCGCTGAACGCAGTCAATTGCTGTTGCACACATCGTTTAAACGAATTCCTGTATTGTGTGTTGCGAGCTTCTTTTTTTTTTTTTTCTTATAGTTAGACACTGTACGCTACTCACGAGTTACATCCGTGCGCATAACATTAACACTTTCGCTATTCGATCTTCGTTATGTTTCATTCAACGTGGCCCTTGGAAATTTGTCGTTTCAGTTTTCCTCTATCATTTTTTTTCCATAATGCATCGAGCGGCTGTTTCCCTACAAAAGTTTCAAAGATTTGCGCTTGTTCCCAATATTCCGGACAATCTATACGACATTTAGGCCTGAGACTCAGATCAGAGTGCATTACGATTCCAAAATGTTATTTTTATTTAATCTTTGTTGTTATTTTTGCTGCAGTACGCATTTGGAATGTTGAACTTTAACGTTGCTAAAGTTGTCAGTGAAATATTAACGAATTTTGACGTTCTTTTTTATCTTTTTTTCCGGCTTGGACGCATTTAGCACCTAAGAAAATCAATTTTCTACGCTGCGAAACACAATTCGTTCGAGAAACCTATCATTTTCTCAAAAATTTGTAATATATGGGTTCATAGAAAGTAAACGTATGTAGAAAAATAGACGTTAACGAACCAGTTGCGACGAACGCTTCTCCTACAGAGAAATATATATAAATATGCGTGTATATATATAAATATATCATCGTACAAATATAAAACACACCATTGGTACGTAGAGTCTGACGAATTCCAAACGCGAATTACCCATTAAACTTGTTTGTCCAAGTTTTTCCAAATTATTTCGTAGAACTGCAGCACCGTGAAATAAATTTGACTACGCTGAGAAATCGATTCGCGAACGTTGACACACGGAGAAAAATTATTTGACATTTCTATCGACAATTTAGTATCGATGCTTTTCTTGATATATTTCAATGTCTGTTTCTTTCGACTCGAGAAATTGAACTATCAGCGTCTAAACATTAAGGAGGTTCAGTCATATAGAGTCCATTTCGCATAAATTCGAGAAAAACGAGTAATAATTGCAACCACTTCTTGATGGTATAAAAATCTAAAAAAATTCATGCACATTAAAGGTACTTAAACGATTAATTTTGCATAATAATAATTGCAAAATGTTATTAACGAATTGATGAAAAAAAAAATTGTTCAACAAATTTCTCGGAAACCCGATTTTTTTTTTAATGAAAATGTTTCTATTATGTTTCTGAGTACGTATGAATTTTTTCAGATTTTTAAGTTCAGTTTGATATTTGCGTTTTTTTGTCATACAAAATTCAAAGTGAACTTAAAAATCTGAAAAAATTCATACGTACTCAGAAAAATAAACGAAGCATTTTCATTGATAAAAAAATTTGGGTTTCCGAGAAATTTGTGCAACAATTTTTTTTTCATCAATTAGTTAATAACATTTTGCTATTATTATTATGCAAAATTAATGTTTTCAGTACCTTTCATGTGCATGCATTTTTTCAGATTTTTATGTCATCAAGAAGTATTCGTAATTCTTTCTCATTATTCTCGAATTTATGCAAAATGAATACTATACGACTGGACCTCCTTAAATATGCCCCCTGTCTCTCTCTATTTCTCTTTTCCGTCATTGCTCCTATAAATTGAATCACAGAATCTATTTTCCAGAATACTTGTTGAGAGAGACCGTCGAGGAATTGAATCGTCGCGAAGGCGCCGGACTCACTGGAGCCGAGGGCGACGAACCGGTCGGTGTCGTCGGTTTTGAGCTTCTTCGACTTCGTCGCATTGACGAATAGGGACTCGTGCCGCGATTTACGTGCTCGTGAGCGTAAAGAAGTACACCGATGTCGCGGTTACCCGCCTCGAGGGCGATTTTCAGCGCGGAACTCCCGTCGACGTCGACGATCGACGAGTCGCACTCCGGATGCGCGAGGAGAAGGCGAACGATGTCGGTGTGACCGTGTTCGGCTGCGCACATCAATGCCGTACTGCCGTCCTCGTCCTGAATGTTGACCGCTGCTCCGGCGTCCAGCAAAAGTCTCGTCATGTCCTTTCGACCGTGCGACACGGCCAACATCAGAGCTGTCTGTCCGTGCTGCAATCAAGTGAGTAAATACATCGTTCAATACCATTTTATTTTTTATTTTCTTGGTTTTTTATGATGAATTTTGCATCGTTGGAAAGCGACGACCAATTTTTTTTAAATTATCCTAACGATTCTAAAATAGATTCTAAAAAGAATTCTAAATAAATAAAATGATTCTGGTGATTCTAAAAAATTATTATAAAGTTCAATCGTTATAACTTTTTATACCTACTACGATCCTTTCGATTCATTAGAATAATTTCTTTTTTTATTTTCATTGCTTTTCAACGATGCAAATTTTAATGTAGTGTTTTTTTCCGGAAAATCTTACCAATTTCGCTCGAATGTTGACATCAGCCAATTGAAAGAGCCTATTAGCGACATTAGCGTGAGCTGAATTCCTGAGATCAGCGAGAGCAGCGAGCATCACTGCTGTGTAACCTGCGACATTGGCTCTGTTAATGTCGCAAACCTTGGAATCCAATAGAATGGAGACAACGTCGAAATTTCCATGGGAAACGGCGTAGTGCATAGCTGTATTGCCACTGGAGTCGATCATGTTGACGATGTACTCGAGGAGATGGCTCGAGAACTCCTCGAAGCAGTCGAGATAGTCCTCGACGTCCAGGGGATTCGCATTAGCGGTGCTCGAGATCTTGAACCACTCTTGCTGTATCACATTCGTCGCGTTCTTAGTTTGATGAGACGAGACGTTCTTGCTCGGTGATTTTCTCAGATTGTCGTTGAGGACCTTCATCGCAGCTCGCATCTCCTTTGAAGGTTCGACTTTCTCCCGAGGCTTGTCCTGGATCGGCTGGAAGAGTGTCGCGTCTGACAGTGCTGAGTGTTTCTCATCGGCGTCAACATCTTTCTCCGGTAAACCTGAATTTTTCGATTCCTGCTGCTGCTGCTTTTTCTTCTCGTCTCTCCTGACATCCTCTGCTTCCAATTGCTCGAGCCTGAAAACACTGACGATTAGTCTCTCGTAATCTCTCAAAATTAACGAATACAAATGAATCAATGATTTCCAATTATTCAACAGTTATCCAAATCCGAAATTTGCGGAGCTGCGATTGGAAAGGGAGAATTAATCCCTACGGCAGTCAAGGACATTTACGCGATGACGTCACGCGTCGATAAGCGGAGGGCGAATTACCGTTCATCATTGACAAAGGAAGGAGGTTCGATTCTGATGATTTCCGTGCCATTGGAGATTCGACAGCTCAACTGTTGCTGCTGAAGCATCGGTTTGAGCGTTGACGCTTTATGAGCTCTGAGCACCGACTCTACCATCCACCATATCAATCTCCTCCACTACCACTGTCACCACTACCACTGATGGGAATATTAATAAGAGTCAGAGGACAGAATTGGCAGCGGCTCTAAAGACCAAAGCAATCGCGAATCGTTCGACGCTTTGAGGATAACACAACGCGAAAATGTACTACTCCAGTGACGACGACGACACAACAACCGTTTTGGTGGAAACAGGCGCCGCGTTATACGGGTACTGCACTGAACTATAACGTAGGGCTGTTCTATAGAATTATTGTGCAGCTGTCGCGGTTTGCGCATGCTCCGATTGGTCTAACGCGGCGCGAGACTCAAATCCGCAGCTGGCTTCCCAAATTACAAAAAGACATCTGGATTCAAAAAGATATCGAAACGGGTTACTGATGTCCGCCCGAATGATAACTATAAGATATCAGGTGTCCGAAAGTTAACTTTTTGACACCTGATAACGTTAATACATCTTTTATCCGGACACCCGATTTTTATCATTTGGATAACTTAACATTTTGTGCTGCCTGGGATATCATTTCTTCATTATCAGAAAAGACTGGAAGATTGAATCCATAAACTCGTCAAGTAAATTAAATGTACAATTGTGATATAATATTGAGGTACCTTTGCAATGAAATTAGAGTCCATTAAAAAAAAATAAAATACTATTACAGTAAAATGAAAGCAAATTATAAAAATTACTGTACCAAAAATAAATTTGACACTTGTACAGTAAATTTTACTCTACCAGTTTGTGAATAAAAACTTTCAGTACATTAAATTCAAAAACATGTACATTAAATTTCAAAAAATTCTTTTCTCAGTATTGGTAGTTTGTCATTGGACTTGAATAAACACAATAAAAAGATAGAACATAAACTCACCGATTATTCGACTCGTACTGATCCCTATTATCAGCATCATATCTAATAATCCCAGAGGCTGGGATTTTGGTATAGGTATCTTGTCTCTTGAACTGCTGTCTCCTGAATTCCGGAGTATTGTTCAGACTTATATGCGAAGGCCTCGGTATCCTCGAAACAACGACATTGGAATTATTCTGATTGTTGCTGTTGCTATTATTATTATCCGAGCCACCCGACATCTGTCTGGCAAGATTCCTAATAGTCTCCTTGCAATTATCGCAATAATTAGCAGCGCACGAAATAGCGATGTGAGGTTTAAGTGAATCGCCGACGGAAACGTCGACGAATATTTTCTTCTGCGGCGAAGTACCGAAATCGCGTTTTTTCGGTGTCAATCCGGAAGTGTCGGTGCTTCTCGGTGCAGTTTTAATTAGACCCTCGGTCGTCACTCCGACGGTTTTGGTGGTCCTTCGCTTGGGTTTCGTGTCGCCGTAGTTGAACGAATGGCTTCGGTTGTTCATCGAATTGAGAGAAATCGGCTGCTGAGTGCTAATCGGATCAGGACCGACGGCTATCGATCTCGTTCCTGGTCCAGGACCAACGTCAGTACCAACTTCCGTCGTCCTCGGCTTCGCATTTACACCAACGTTCGTTCGCATCCTAAACGGCTCCGAAACTTGAACCTCCTGATCTCTTTTTCCCATTTCCGGCGAACATTGAGTTCCCTGCGACACTGTTTTCTTCTTCATACTTTCCCGATAAATTCTTAGAGCATCCTCCACTATACGAGCTATGTCATCAGGCGTCTGAATGTCTCTCATACTCAAAATCGTCTCAGTCCCAAAATTTCGCGTTCTCGTTTTGCGTTCCGGCGAAATTTCGTCGAAACGAAAAGCGCTGCGTTCTAAGCTTCTGGGACTAGATTTTTCGGTGTTGGTGCTGGAGTCTCTGCTATTGGTGGAGGTGGAGGTGGAGGTGCGAGGACGAAGTGTGAGCGACGAGGGCGAAATTTCGGGGAGGATGGTTTCCATTTGTATTGGGCTTTGCTGAAGGTTGAAGGCATTTTTTCGACGCACTTCCGGCGAAGAGGTGGCGCTTCTCGAGAGATTCGAGAGCTTTACTGGGCCTCTGGTGTAACAGGGCATCGTGTTTTCTATCCTCGTGTCGTCGTATCTTCTGGGACTTCTGGAGCTTAGAGGGGTTTCGTAATTCGTTAGGTTTTTCAGTGTCAACGTCGACTCGTCCACATTTCGCGATTCTGGCCTTGGCAGAGGTGTGCTCGTTATCATTCCTACGTCGCGGGTTCGAACCTGAAAAATTATAATAGGTAAACAACCCTGCTTAGAAATTCCAACATATTCCAAAATACAATTTAATCCTGGAACGTATTATTTTTTAATCGAAATTTCGTCCATTTGATCTATATATATAGATCAAATGGACGAAATTTCGATTAAAAAATAATAGGTTCCAGGATTAAATTTCGATTAAAAAATAATAGATTCCAGGATTTAATTGTATTTTTGTCTGTTTTATTGGTTCTAATCGGATCAGACCAGTGAAGACCCTTTTGGGCAAAAAATCCACGCGAAATCCACGAAACTTTGCTTATACGCAATTGTCTTAATTACAATGTCGTAATACGCCGTTAAATTAACGTACAATGAAAGTTAGAAAGTAATATAAGCAATAGCGATCATGTAACTCGGGCGGAAAAGTTTTACCTATTTCGTGATCTTTTTTTGTGTCGTCTTCAAAGTTACATAAGACTCTGGACAATAGTTTCGCCATCAGCGACATAAAACTGCGAGTAAACAATGTTTCTGCAGTTGCTTCTGAATTACACTACACAGTTTGCTTATACTTTGAATTTTTGCACATAGTGAGTGGAAAACAATACCTGTTGATGTGACACACCAACATCTCTGGTCATGACACCGCACATGATTCCCATATCCCTCGTGCGAACGATTACAGTCTCGACGCTATCGTTTGGCTGTCGTTTCCCAGAAAAAGATTGACTCCTATTCCTGAGCGACGACGACGTCGTCTCCTCCTCTCTTCTCCTTCGATTGACCTCTTCGAGCTCACGCTGAAGATTACGTTTCTCCTCCTTTAGCACTGACACTTGAACCTGAGAAGCAATTCGAACCGCACCGATGACTCTTCGACCAAAATATTCCCATAATAAAGCAGCGCATGTTTCGCGAATATTTTCGTCTATCGCAAAGCACACGAAATTAATTAACACGGAAACACGGATCAATTTACACGGAAAATAATAACACTAGCGCTAAGATCGCTCGAAGCGCTTCGAAGGAAGCGACGATACTGTCTGACCGAGTAACGCAGCTCGAATAAGCAGCAAAACAATTCGTAGAGCGAAGGTTTTGTGCTCGACGAAATTTTCCAAACACGTGCGAGGCTGCCAGGTAGTAACAATACTACGTTCATTGTCAGAACTCATCGGTAAACGGGGGAAGGATGGTTTATCTGCTCAGAACCTGGATTCCAAAGACCTTCCTTCAACCCCCAACGCAGCAGACTATATATAGACGGCTGGGTACTTGCTACCTGACATTTTTCTTTCTTTTTTTTCCGACCACTCTCGGCACTGACCAGTCCAGGTCGCAGCGGTCAATCCGTTTACCGCTAGACGAGCGTTCCACCCTGGCAGCCATGCGATGAAATTTCAGATCTCCTTCTTCTGATTATACCGGTTTATTTTGTTAATAGCATTTTTTTCTTGGGTTTAATCTCACCTGCAACATTGGTATTGCTTTCACTTGCTCTTCGAGCTCTCTCATCCTTTCCAACGAAACGGCCATTTGTTCCCTGATGCTCTGAAATAAAAATTACCAATTTTTATTCAGTAAAATAAAAATTACCAGTTTTATTCAATTTTTATTTTATTTTATTATTTAAAAAATGTGTCTATATAGATACTAATTACAGTATTAAGCGAAAGGTGTTAAAATATTTCGTCATTGATTGAACACTGCTTCGTAGCACTGATCCATTTTGTTCAGGCAGTGTGAATTTATATTTCCAACAGTGTGAAAAAAAAACCATTTGCTATGTTGGATTTCTATAGTGAAACTAGGGTTTCAAAGTCAACGCACCTGGAGAGCACCTGTGCTGAGATTCGAGTTTCCACTACCGACGCTGGCATTGTCAAAGTCGACGGCGGCGGCGGCCAGGTCGACCTGTGCATTGTTCGGAATATTAGTCCCGGGGTTGATGCCATCTGCAAACACAAAATTGCCACTTAAGCGCTCGTAAATATACGTGTTTTTACTATAACCGTTACTTATGTACACCGCTCGCGGGCGTTACGCGTTTCGTTTCAGATGTTGCTCGGCCGGTATGCGAAATAATTGTTTCGGATGTATAATTGTTAACGCGGATTGCGTAATGAGCGCGAAGCGAGGAGATAAGAGGGGGTAACGGGTCTCGCGTGCGAATTCTCGCAGAGAGGAACAGTCAGTGTAGAGAAATCGCGATTGTCCGCTAGAAAGAACGAAAAAAAAAAAAAAAACGATAGACATTGCCATCTGTTAATTTATGACTGAATAATGAATGACGCTGCTTTGTAAAAATAGGGTCGACGTTTTTGGCCACCTCAGAGCCGAATGTGGCCATCACATTTAATGGCATAAAAAAAAGAGTAGATCAATCAGTGAATTTATGTGAATTTATTTAAAATACCAATATACAGTAATGAGATTCAAAAAAATTGAAGAATAAAATAATGAAAATTGCCACAATGGGTACAGTGGCCAATAATGCTACCCTATTATTATTATTATTTATTCTGGACCGCTCTCGCAACCGCTAAGACGTATACTCTAATTTATGAGCTTTTCCCTATGAGAATAATATACAAGCATCCGAGAAATTCCATTCTCTTCTACGACTCCTCTCGGTCGATGAACATGTAGGTGGCGATACACATGCCGCTTTTTCACCTACATGTGGCATAATTAATAGCGTGGGCTACGTATGTTCTTGTTTCAGGGCAGTCTTCGCGTGAAAGTTGAAACGCTGCTGCACGCGCGTTACCATCTTTGATGCGATAAATCGCGCGCTGCGTTGTTGTTGCCGTTATCGCTGGGATAATATGCTTGGGAGATCGTATCTCGGAGTATCGTTCGAAGCGATCCAAGGCAACGCGCAGGGATGCACAAAATCATTTCTAATCAGAAAACGCGTGAGAAATATTTTCATCGCTTTCGGTCAAAACAAACGTCAAAGCAATCAACGATAATTCGCACTCAGAAAAATGTATCGTAAATTTTACTATATTTGCCTGTGAGGAGAATAATGCTTTTATGGTTCTCGCGACGATAATTAATTTCGCCGGCAATATATTAACTGTCGGATATTTGTATAGTAAAGTTAGTTATATTTGACACAGTCGTCCTATGAATTTTTCTTTTAATTCATGAAAGGCAATATGAATTTCAATATGATTTGATTTTGATTTTTTTTTTTTTTTTTTTTTTTTTTTTTTTAGTGCGCGACACACGACGATATTCCCCGAGGTCGCAAGTGTCATTCTGAAGCAACACGTGCTTAAAAGCTGCCCAACGCGCGACATACGCATCAGCGTGTCTTAGATAATGAATTATCCCTGTTTGACTCGAGATAAACACATACACTCAACTTTGCCCTGGCGACGCGTTGATGGAATAACTAGCGAGGCGGTTGCAACGCACACACGACACTGTAACCTTTGTCAGTTGGCCAGCTTGCGTTAATCACTTGACAAAAGCTTTGATAAAAGCCATCGTACATTTATCGTATATTTATCGTATATTTATTCCTAGTCAAAATTGAGAAAAAAAAAACACAAAAATTTCGCACCGTGTCCACCGCTTTATCAGCAATCACGCGCACTGTCTTATCATTCATTTGACTATATACATGTGCGATATTTTCATCCGCGACGACGGTAGACACTAATTGGCTTGCGGAAACTTTTGGGTTCGGACCATCTTCGATGTTAAATGCGCACTACCTAAGTTTTATGTAGTGTCTATTAAAAAAAGGGTAAATTATTAAATTAATTAAAAATGCCTCACAAAAGGGTAAATTATTTAAGAATGCCTCAGGAAAATGTATATTCTTCCCATTTCGTATTAATACAGATGATGATATAATAATCGTAGTAATAAAAAGACTCACGGTATTTTCTTTTTATCTTCATCTTGCAGAAAGGCAATCGTTTCATAATGAACTTTTTAACTCCCATTTTGTCGTAATAAATAAATATCGATCACTGGCTCGAACAAATAATCCTCAGCGTGCGATAAATCGAACAAATAATCTCAGTCTGCGATAAAAAATTGATTCGCGGATTCCGCGCACTTGGTTAACTCTAAAAACTTAATTACTAATTCAGACTTTTAAATTATCGTTGTTTGTTGTTTAAGTTAAGTTAGACGAGAGTAGATATTTATTAAGTGCACAGCTTTAGCGAGGTCATTATCGTTGGTCACATTTTTACGACGTTTGACGTACACACTCGTCGTGTACGTTTTTTTTTCCCCCTTTTCTTTCCTATAACGGACACTGGGCGCGAACACCGAAGCAGCAGCAGTGTTTTACCGCCGAGCGGTTGCGTCTGACTGTGACGCGAGGCCGGCAAAACTATAGAGATACGCTTCGTCGAGGTGAACGCTGCGCGGAGAGCGGTTGGGAGGGAGTAAGAATGCCCCCTTACAATCCGCACAAGCTCGATGATCGCCCCCTGTTGTTATTAAAATGAAAAAGTGTAGCGCCGGCCGCGATGCCGCAGCCGAGAACGGAAGTTCGGCGTTGCGCCGATGCTTTGCGGCTGTAATATCATTTCTCGCTATTTCTCGTCGCGATTTTACGTTGAACAACGACATTCTTTTCGAGAAGCTCAAAATGTTAACCTCTACGAAAAAACGCAAAAACAGTGACTAAGGTGTAGAATAATTTGTATTTATTTTTTTATTTTTTATTTTTTGTTTTATTTTTTTATTATTTATGTTCATTTTATGCTGAGTGGAAAAATGAACAGTGTTTGCCCGAAAAATCGAAAATTCGAGGAGAAAAATGTAGAAAACGTTTTTTTTTTTTTTTTTTTTTTTTTTTTCGGCGGCACACTTTTGTAATAGTAACAGTTGCGCGATCGCTCGGGCAGCAGGTGCATCGCTCGGAAGCCAGCGCCATATGCGATCACCGGTCCCGACAAGGTTACTCTAAAAATCGCCTCGAGTGATCCCAATCGACTCGACACTTTCGACTTGTTTGTCTAGTCCCGCGTAGCAGCAGCAGCTACGATATTTCTAGCTAATTAAAAGCCACGACCTTAAGTGTAAGGGAACACAGCGAACATTGTCTATATGTGTGCGTGTTTTCCTCTCTTTAAGGATTCCTCAACGAGCGGCGAATGGCGTTGCCATTGTGGGGGAGAACAGAAAAATCCCAACTAGATTCGATATTGCGCGGTTATACGAAGCAAAGGAGCAAATAGTCGCGAACCTATTGGAAAATTAGTTCCCGTCACGATTTTTCAGTCTCCTGGAACAACGCTCCACTTTTTTTTTTTTTTTTTTTTTTTTCGAGCCTTTGTATATATGCAAATGCAGTGAAAAATGACCCAAACGGTTGGTTCGTCGTGCATAGGTCAGGGGAGGGGAGGTATATGGGCAACCCGGTGGGTGGAGGTCGGGTATACGTTGCGGTCAGCGACAGCCAGTGCAGGGAAAATGAGCAGGGACGCTGCTCGACCGGAAGCAGGTGGTTCCGTGGCCACGCACCGACGACTCCCGCCGCGCTTACGTTCCTCCAACTCTGCCTCCTTTTCAGCCGATATCACCCCGACTACATTCGTACTCAACGGCGGCGTCTCTCACTTACCCCCACCACCTTCGCACCGTGGCTCCTCAATACCCAAAGTATTTTTTTTTTTTCCGAAATAACTCTTCCGCGTTATTAATAGATAATATAAAGATAACGAGCACCGTTATTGTGTGCGTGTGCATAATATTCTCGCGTCGAGGAGCGAACGGTATACGTTTAATGAGTTGTTATTAATTAGCATTTGCAGGGAATACGGCTTCAGGCGAGAGTCCCAAGAGAAACGGCGGGAATCAGCTGGAACGCTTGTAAAGAGTGCTTCTCGCTTCGCTAGCGCGAGCGATTGTTGTCTCGCGTGTGAAGGGAAGTTGGCTAAAGTTGCGCTGTTTTCTTAGCGCGAGAGTTCTCACTCGTCCGCGACGTGCGGCAAAGAGAATTGGCTGAAGGAAATAAATTTCTGAGGCTCTGCTGCTTCTGACAGTGCTTCTGCGATTTCGTAGAATCGCTATCGTATTGTATGGTGGGTGGGACCAGACTACGTCTCTTGTGTTAAAAGAGGATCCGAGAGGAACGCGATCCCTTCATATTCTGCTGACCATAGTGAAGAGGACGCCCTTTCGATTATGAAACTCGTCTCGAAAGGCCAACTACATTTTATGTGGTAATTAATTTACCAGCAAGGTTATATCAAATTAATGCGCGACACGATCGACAGTTGATTACATTTTTTTAGGACGAAGAGAAGGGTCTGATAAAATTCACCAAACGTGGTAGGAAAAATTACGAAATAAAATTAGGTATTTGGGAGCCATAGTCGCCACCTAACATTAATTAAGTACGAGAACTATGAGAATTTCTATAATATATATATTTATTTATTTATTTATTTATTTATTTATTTATTCACGGGACAAGCCCATATATGTTTTTCTTTTTTTTGTTTTTCTTATTTTTTGCGGGTTGGTTTTTCTTTTGCCATTTTTGTATATTTATTTGTAAAGAGGCCCGTTCATTGAAAAATAAAAAAAATAAAAAATAAAACAAAAAATATGAATTTTTTTGCCATATTTCGTGGTAAAAATTGTCAAAATTCTCGTTACTTTTTGATAGGTGGCGTCTCTGTACCAGAAAATAACGGTACTTTTTACTAGACATATGGTAAAATTTATCAGACCCTTCTCTCTTTAAGCAAGAACCACCGATGAACGTTCTGCAAGTTGCCCACAGATTTAGGAGCTACACTATACTGAATATTGAAGAACTCGCAGCGGCTTCAAACTCACCGGTCTCGCTCTGATTCCGTCGTTCCGATGACTTGTTGGAAGGTTTGGATAGCCGTCTAAGTGTCGCTTCGAAATCACCGACAACGTCGCTGAGGTCAAAAGCCGGTGAGTGTTGGACGTTCAACGGTCTCGTGTGACACGACCTCGGTAAGGTTGCCGCTGCAGCAACAGCAGCAGCGTTGGCAGAGGTGACCCCATTTCCCGTTACAGATTCCTGAGGTATTTCCGGCAGTTGACTCTCCGATCCAGAGAGGACCGGGTCGACCTGTATAACAATTTGTGTGAAAAAGGAGGCGAAAGAAAAATAAAAAAGTAAAAAAAAAAATTCAGTTACCAAGCCGAGAAGTATTTCCATTGACTGACATTGTCGTCGTCTTTCGCGTTTCTTTCGTCTCTCGATGGTCGATCTGTCGCTCGAAGTGTCCGCGGCAACGGCTTCGCAGTAACGAACAAAGTCCAAGTCGATGTGATAACCGTACGGACAGCAGAGACATTTGGAACCTGTGGAATCGGACTGGAAAGCCTGCTTTCCCACTGAAATTGTATTATAAGCTTCGTTAAATTCACTGACCTTAACACTGATACTCCTCATCTGTATATTTATCAGTCAGGTGTACAGTCAAAAAATTTTGCAATATATTACAACTCGTCGAAATAATCGCACGTGTCGTTGTCGGTATAACAAGAACGGTGATTCTCTTCCCGAGGTTAATGACCATCGGCAGAGAGACGCTCTCGCGATATAAAGCAAAATATGCTGTAACCATTGGCGAGTATCCAGGGAGCACGGAGCGGGTAATAATAATCCGGCAAAGTTCGTTAGCCGCGGGCTATCTCACACTTTGCCACCAAGTGCACGAACGCAGCTACGCAGCAGCTTTCAGATCTTGTTCTCCAATTCCATCAACGCCAAATTGTGCTCGTGTATTTTTAAAAGGCATTTGAAATACCGACTGCGGTAATAAAAACAGTAACGATCGATTTTCATGCGTATTTACATTTGGGGCTAAACGAAAAAAAAATAATTCATTACAGTTTTTGATACCGACTGAGCTGAACATAGATATTCACAGTCCCTTAAAAAGTTCTGACTTTATTATTTTTCGCCGTCGATGGATTCTCACCGTTTCCATTGTAAACGCGGGGAGAGGATACGGTCAGCGCCATTTCTTCACAGATTCGGTCTTAGGCCTCTTAGATTTTCCCTTCGAGTCTTCATGCCACTTCTGGAAACATAAATAATAATACAATTGTATTATTAAATAAGTCATATATTAAATAAGTCAATTGAGTGCGATGTGATAGGCGTACGAAGAGCAAGAACTATATTTTACAATGATGTGAGTCATCGCTCTCGCGGCACTCTTTCGCCTCTTCAATCGTCATTCTATTTCTGCAGTATTTTCCACGCTATGTCACTGCTCTCGCTCTCTCGTCGTGTCTAATTCTGTAGTCCGGATTTCTGGTCTGACGACAGTGCTCCGCGTGCGTCCTCAGAGAGAGTGCCCTATGCGTCTTCGCGTCTTCCCCCACTTTTATTTCGCCATCTTCGAGTTTACTTACAAAAAATTTTATCGAGAAACCAAAGTAGCATTAAATAAATAAAAGTAGCATTTTTCGATTATTTTTTTTTATTTTTTTTCGCATCATCGTTAGATGTATGACCGTTGATTGAATCGCCCAACGAGAACACAATCGCAACGACAAACGGTAAACGTAGCTATGAAAATGCGATTGCGTACAAAGTAGGTATAATGGGTGCCGACGATCTTATGTCGAAAACGAAGCAGCAGCTCCACGGAGAAGAAATAACGTTTCCACCGACAAAGTACCTTCGTTACAAACTACTCACGTAGCCTCAGCACTATATATACGACGCAATGGCCGCCGTTGCGGATGGAAAGTAAATGTCGCGCGTGGTCTTACGGAAAACCATGGCCTGATTCCGCGTGGGTTACCTATCCGTCGTCCTGTATATACGCGCGCTTGTGTCAAGTATTGGGAACTATCTGCAACCGAACGTCGAAAAGACACTTCACCGAGATCCGCGCAAATCAACTGCGGGTCCACATCTTTTAGCACTCTGGACTTTTAGTGTAAAACGTCAGATCGATAGAATTTATTATAGCTTGAGTAGATAAGAGCAGAGAACTGATAACGGATTATCACTGGCACAGCCGCCACCTGTTATCGTAGCTTTTGGTTTGTACGAGCCACGTGTGCAAAGCCTTCGGGCTAGAATGGCGCACGTTTCACGAGATACCGCCAAGCCCTTCAATTCCATATAATCAATGCGCAGCGGCCTTCCGATTGACTATAAATCAAAGCAACACTGAGAAAAATTAGTAGTTGCGATTACCAATCATCGGTTCGATCGACCAAAAAAATTGGTTGTAGCTACTAAAATATTGGTAGCTCTGACCAACGATTGGTAATCATGACTATTATTTTTTTTTAGTGAATAGGAGCTCTGCGCGATTATTGGAAAATGGTTCGTTCGTAAGACTGCAGATTTTATTTTTTGGTGCCAATTAATGAATATAGAGAAGCCGGAAAAATGTAATTACGGTTATGACCCTTCTTTAACCTTTGTGATGCGGTGTCTCTTATCTTTATGAAAATTTGCGGCTTAATTTTTTCACACGATTCTACAGAGAAAATAATAACGCGCAAGAGTCTCCTTGCCTTGTTTATTCAGGGCGACTAACTCCCGAAATTTTAATGACTCGCGGCGCGCTTTCCTCGTATAAAAATAGTGTAAAAGAATCAGGGCACAAGTCGCCTCATAAAACATTCCCGAAAGAGTTACTTCTTTTTCAACTCGACTCGACTTGTTGTCTAAGAAAAATCTTGACACGTCATAGAATGATTTCCTTCCCTTTGAAAGCTTCAACCGAAAATATCATTCGGAGGCGGATACGCGATATAAAAAATGCTTCGTATTTTCGTCGCACCTTCCGCGGGTCTAAATCGTACTCTGGTATATTTCCTGTCGCTGTGACTGACGACAGGTCTTGTCGGACGAGCTCTGTACGTCGCTACGGATAAAAACAGGAAGACTATGCCAAAGGGACCTAGGAGACATGGTCGCGTGGTAGGTCGCGCTCGGTGCTCCCTGGGGCAGAGCTAAATTTAGTGCGAGATACAATTGTCTTGGACTGACTTTGACTGGCAACATTCGATGCAGCCGGAGAGCCATTTCAATCTTAACTGCTGTGCAGCAGCAGCAACAGCAGCCCCAACGTTTCATTTCCAACTGTCAAATGCGTTTAGATCGACTTTGTCCGAGAAAAAAAAAAAAAAAAAAATTTGTTCGAATTCAGAATTTGTCTGACGTTCGACTGCTTCGTGCACAAAATCGTCGACAGAGAGGAGCAAGGAGGAAGCTGATGCAACGATCGCCCTCGCAGTATAATGATAATAATAATAACAATAATAATGCTACTATTTGCGCTATATAGCAGCATTGATATCGTACGTGACCGCGAGTAATATGAATAAACGTGGCCACCGACATTGCGTGGGCGGTTGTGCTGAGCGCACGTGGGCCTTGTGTCTTTGACCATCGAAGGCACCCCACGCCCATCAACCAGCACCTCCACCATTTTTCACGCACTAGAATTGGTCGTTGCGTGGCACCTATAGGACATTAAAGGCAAATCAAATAGCGATCCTCGATCGTCCGCTATATAATATTTTTCACTCATCAAACGCGAGGAGCTCTGCCTTTCCGCATCGTTATCAAAAGTGCGTCTCTTGTCGAGTCGAGTACACCTCTCTTTGTCTCTCATTAGCATTTTGCTTTCGCACTCTCCCTTTCTCCCGCCGCTTGAACCACTGCTGCCGCTGCTGCTAAGAGTTGGATCGAGTCACCGCCCGTTCCGGCCGCAGAGTGTCCGCGTCGACTGGTTTTTAGCACGTTTTCCCATACGCGGCGAGAGGATCGCCAGCATCAGGTCGACACCGAGCGCGTGTGTCGTCGCTGTTGGACGCGAAGGAGAAGCCGCGGCGCGTGAGACGACCGAGAGCTTACGTTTGCGCCGCAAATGTGTAGGAGTTTCCGGAGCGAAGCCGCTTTACACGCGCTATACGTTGCTGTGGAGCAGCGCTAAATCACTCACTTTTTATTCGCCACTACATTTGTACTACGTTGACCGAGAGACGACCTCCCAGGTCTCTCACAATTATGATAATAAAGTTTCTGTCGCGATAATAAAGCTTTTCACACTTTCGGCAATTTCCGGGAACTTCGACTGTCGTCTTTCGAATTATTTCTTGCAATGGGGATAATAATCGGACAGTGGAAAAATGTTTATAATAAAAAAAAATATGGGCCCTTTATAATAAAAAAATATGGGTATCTTATTCTCTCGATTATTAATATCACAAACGCGTCTTTTGGACTTTGTACGATTGCTGAATGGAGGAGAGTGCGACTCTGACGATTAGCGAGACATGCAAATCGGCGACTCGTAACCGAGTGTCAACGAAAAAAGAAAGAGAAAAAAGTTGCTTATATTATTCACAGAAAAATCGAAGCTCGGCAGCGGAGGCAGTTTTCTCGCTGGCTGAAGAGCGATTTTGCTCGACGAAACTCTCTGGAAGAGGCCACCAGCAGCAGCTCTCTCGCGGAGTGCGTCAGTTAACTGTAACCCACGACGCAATTGTGTAATAACGAAACTCTCGAGCTCGCTCGCGGCAAGGTGCAGGTTTTCAGCAGCTACACTGCCCACATTTTTTTTTCCACGCGCTTCATTCTCTTACGAAGCTTTCCATGACGATCTACGCCGTCGCCTTTTATAGTAAGATTGCTCAGATGGGAATAGTAATTCACGAAATTCACTGTCAATTCATGGCAATTGACAGTGAAAAATATTAGTCAGTTGAAAAATATTTCACAGCCGCTTTCATTATTGGAAAATGAAGTCAGTTTATATAAACTGGTACATTCAATTTGACTCGTAAATGGAATCCAAAATTACAGTATTTTCTACCGAATCCTATTTGGAAATTTCATAAAACCCTTAAGAAGCTGAGTATAAATATCTGAAATTTTACCACACGTGAATATTAAATTTGTCAGCTGATGAATTAAAATTTCAGTAACGTAAATTTAAAAACATTTTTAACAGTGCTACGTAATTATGTTGAGATCGTCTAAAAAACTCGTAAATCACATTAGTAACTATAGCAAACCTCGAGACCATTTTCCTCACTCATTTGTTTTCGTAAACCGTAAATTCCTAATTAATCTTGATCGAAACGTACCACAATTCAGTTGTTTTTTTTTTTCATTTTCTTTTTTCTTATCACAGTTTCTCACTCGTTTCTGTCGACAAGAACGGTCTCTGAAGTCTCTTTGGCACTGCCAGCGAATTAATGTTTTATTCACAACCTGTAAGTAGAGTCGTCGGTGTCACTCGCCTATTGAACTCACTTCGCGCACTCGTCAATACAGTCTCTCGGTTAATTGTCTACTTGTTTACAATCAAACTAGCGACATGTGGCGCTTCAATTGCGCGACGACGTCAATATCAAAGATCGAGGTAGTTGATCTCTGTAGCTACGATCCTCTTCGAGCTCCCAAAGCGAATGGAAACTCGCGATGGTTATAAACGGGGCAATACTATTTTGCAAACGTGAGATGTTGTGTGAATAATTCAGTAGCGATGTAAATTCGCGAAGCACGAACGACGCTCGTCGGTGGCTTACAAGACGAATACGTTTTCGCCGAGTAAACCGCTCGTCAAAGGAGGGAATTCGCAACGGCTGTCAATTACGAAAGAGGCGAGCGGTGAGAGAGGGAAAGAGAGCTCGGAAATTCAATGAGTCGATGGTTTTGTATATAATCAACGCGCGGGAAGACACAGAGCGAAATTTCATTCATGAATGAAGCGAAACCGCAAAACCAATAACGCGAGTCAATCGATCATTCAATCACCGTCATTCAAGATGCTAAGATTTTTTTATTGTACCGGCAGTCATTTGATATGAAGGTGGAAGTTGCGTGCCGCGCGTTCAACTATCTTGTTTCAAACTGTTCGCTCACTCGACACGCAACTTTTCCAACTATATTGAAGTTTGCATCGTTGGAAAGCAAAAAAAAAATATTCTAATGAACCCAAAATATCCAACCATAACACAAAAATAAAAAATGCCCGATTGAGCCTTAGGATCGAATCGTTTATTGGCTCAGTTTTGGGGAAAATGCCATTGAGTATTGAAATAAAAAAAAATAAAATAAAAATAAAAATAATAAAATAATAAAAATGGAAAATAAATAGTTATTCCCTAATAATTGCCGACGCGATTTCACTGCGGCGCGAATATAGTTTTAATTGAAGCTTGCATTGAGACTGAGAGCTACAGATGCAGTTCGTAGCAGTTAGTCGCTAGATTAATATTATCGACAGTGCTGATTGGGAGGCTTCGGTGCAAAGCGAGCTATATAGATCCTATAACATATGGGCGTACTTGCAGCAGTGAAAAGTGAGTCACTAAAAGTGGTACGCATATCGACTGCGAGTCGCCACATAAATGGAAGCAGCGTTGAGACTCAAAGCTTCGTCACACAAAAATATCAATCGATCTCCGCAGCAAATCGTTTATTCGCTTACTCGAGTCTCAGTATTCAATTAAAACGTTTCCGGAAAGTCGTCCTTCGCTACGCGCAATAAATGGATAATCGCTTAGGTGCGTTCACGCGAAAAAACGTAATAATCCGTAATACACCAATGAAAGGACAAAAGGTGCATCGTTGCATCGCAATTGGATTACAATGTAAAGCTTATTCCGTTCAACGCCCGCGGCAACCGAATCCGAACGATTGGCTCGTTGCTTATCACCGGTTAACCAAGTTTCAAGTCAGTCACACAGCCACAGCCAAGTTCTTAGTGCCACACACGTGTGACATCAGCGACACATATAACAATTTGCATATAATCATGGCGAAGCGTGCTTCGTCGCTGCTAACGCAGTCGATGATGCGAGTGAAGTAAAAAAAAAATGGAAAGGACGTTACAGCGCCAGTAGCTCGTTGTAACCGCAGGCGTTCC
Organism: Itoplectis maculator; assembly: GCA_964034905.1. Classification (NCBI taxonomy): domain Eukaryota; kingdom Metazoa; phylum Arthropoda; class Insecta; order Hymenoptera; family Ichneumonidae; genus Itoplectis; species Itoplectis maculator. Next base: position 9,178,661 of record OZ035863.1, read on the forward strand.
ATTCACGGTTAGTTGTATCGCCGATACTTGCGCGTAAACTCCAAGGTCACGCGCAGCTTTACTATCGCTATTTCATTTTCCGTTAATTAACCGTAGAACTCATCTTTTCTCAATGTACGTATTTTACGGGTCACGTGAGGTCCCGTCGGACCCCAGTCACGAGTCCTAAGGTTTACACGGCTCTTAAGTTACATCAACTAGCATCAAATTGTCGTAAAAGCAGACTGAAAAAAAAATAGTAGTTGCGATTATCAATCATTGGTTCGATATACCAAAAAATTGGTTGCCGTTAATAAAGTATTGGTTGCATTTAATAAAACATTGGTTGCATTTACTAAAATATTGGTAGAAAAATAAATATTGGTTATTGACCAACGATTGGTAATCACAACTATTTTTTTTTCAGTGCAACGGTAGTAACGAACCTGCGAGCGTCGTCAACGTTGGACCGTTCAAGCGATCGTCTTTCCCGAGTGCCATGACCGGTGAGCAAGGCTGCAGTGACTCCGGTCGCAGGGATGCTGCTCGTCGCCAGCAGCGTGGCTGCTTCGAGCGGAACGCAACAAGTACAAGTTCGCCGGCCGTTACTTTCTTCCGCATCACATTTGTAGCATCGTATCTCCCAAAGACTGAAGCCTTTTTCTTTTCGTAGATCCAATCACTTTTCACCCCACACGGATATACCTACGTTTGGATATACAACCGCATCGAAGGCGTCGAATCGTTTTCGACCCTCCGCCGCGTAACAACAACGCACACGTCGCGAGGAGAGCAGACTGTGGATTCTGAGGTCCGGTTGCTCCGGTACCGAGCGAGACCGGCCTCTTGGATCGTGTCCGCCCCTTCTCCTCGCCCTCTTCCTCGCCACCGAGAAAACGTCTCCCACTCTTCGCCAGGCGATACTTATATTCAGCATCCCGGTCGAGTTGGGAGGCTGCGAGTCGCCACAGAAGCGACAGCAACACACCGGGCCAGGTTGCCGTCGTTGCGGAGCGATCGGAGCGCTCAGAGCAGCAGCAGCAGCAGCAGCAGAATCGACACAAGCGGTGGGGAGAACGAGCGCCGGTTCCGCGGCAACGGCGACGGAGATGAGAGAGCCATGAGACGCAGGGAGAGTGGTGGGGAAGTCGTTGCCGACGCCGTCGCGTCCCTCGCATTGGGACCAAGGTCCCATGATCGACTGGTCAGGTAGTAGGTACCGACTCTTGGCTCTCTCGACCCTCATGGATACTACTTCGGTCCTTCAGGGACTGAGACTTCGGAGAAACCTGCAACCTGCGCTGCCACACGGAATTTCTGAGCTCTACCTCAGGTAGAAAAAGGGACTGAGATTTTTTTTTCCTTTTCAGATGTCTTTTGATGGAGAAAGAGCTCAGATGCGACTGCTGCTAATTGACAAATCGAAAAAATGTGTGGGTGGGTTTTTTGGGGTTGAAGACACTATTGAATGAATGTAAGCGATAGGGTAGATGTACCATTAGTGACCACCTATTGCGGTACCATTTTTTTTTTTTTTTATTAATTTAATTGGGATATTTAATTGTGGTATATTTTTTATTTTTTTTAATAATTATTTTTTCCCCATAAAAATGTGTTGAAGTGACCTCCTATTTGAGTGACCTATGATTTACCGTCACGGCGACACCGGATTTTTGTGGCATGCATCACCGGCCAAGAAGACTCTCCAAGCGAAACCAAAATACACATCGTCTCTCGTATCATTTTTTTTCCTCCTCCGGATTTATCGGCGGGTTTATTAATATTTTCCCGGCACTTGCACGTGGGATTATATTTATGCTAAGATATACCAGTAATAATTGGGTCTTCAGGTGAATCCGACCACGCCTCATAACTGTGGACTTGACGTAAGCACTGCTTGGAGAGCTTATCGAAATCTTAGCTCGAGTGCGAAAGTACATTTGCCCGCGCACTCGGTCTGAAACAGCTGGCAGTCTCTTTCGCGACCGAACGGCAGATTCGCGCAGTTGTATTTTCGGGCACACTTGGGCGCAGACCTCTCACGTGGAGCCATAATTAAATTCAACAGTACTGTCTGCTGTCGTACGTTGTCCTTAGAAATTTAAAAACAAATTTTCCGATTGAGAATAATCGGTTCTAATAGCTATTCAATTGGATTTTTGTCCGTTTATTGGTTCTGGTTAAAAAATATAGAAACCGATCGAATTGACAAAATTCCGATTGAAAATAATTGGTTCCAATAGCTAATTAAATTTTTGTCCTTTTTATTTGTTCTAATCGGATCGTTTTACCAGGGATCTCATTTTCAAGCGATTTTTAATAGTAGCAGAAGAAAATTATACTAAATCGTTGCCATGGCTGCGGCGGCGGCGAGGAGAGAAAGAGAGCCGCGCCAAAGGCTGCGCAGGCGGACTTATATTCTCGTCAATGGTCAATGCATGGTACAAAAGGAATTTGCAGTGGGTGGACTTGTTTGGCTCGGCTCTGAAGATCTGGGCCTGTAACTCTCGACATCATAGCTGCAGAGAAACGAAAACTATATCTCAATAGTTATGAAAACGCGAACTGGTAAATCAAAGATCTCGTCAATTTTTTACAGTATAGTAATCGGATTTTCTTTTATTTAGCTCAAAGCTTTTATGTGCACATATTTCCTAATTAACGATCACTTGTATAACAATATACTGATATTGATCGAGATTTGAGGTATTCGATATACAACACGGTAATATACATACTGTAATTTACAATAAACTTGTCGCTTTTTTTTCCAAGTATAATCTTTGTTTTCGCGATGTGATGATTTAAAATTTTTTTTTCCTTTTTGTAGTATTCAGAGAGACAGCGATCAACATTTTTACTCGCACAATAACGTTCAAGTTTTTTTTTTGCAATGATTCGAATATCAAAAATCACGTTGAAATGTGGCTAAAAATTTGCGTATTTGGAAAAAACGTTAGTCGCTATAATTAAAGTGTTACGATGGAAGATGTGTCTAAGAATAGATCTCGCAGTGGATCAATTCATTTAATACAGAGACAAAACACCTCAAAGGCGTTGTTTAGTAAAAAAAAATAAGAAAAAAAAAATTAAACCAATTTCAATACTATGTATATGCAATATAAAATGCACTCATATAAAAATCGGCTTCCTCGACCGGGACTCAGGAATTTAGTTGAATCGAGTGGCACTCAATTAACTTATCGTTTAAGTCGCGCGTTTCGTGGCATACAAAAGAATTTATTCAGGAACATTTCTTCGCAGTTTTATTTTCTCTCTGTTGCGGTGAACCAATAGGCGAGCGGATAATCATTCAATGTCCATCCTAAATCTAATTAGATTCTATCAGAATGGTGACACATTTGTATTATTACGAATAAAGCAAAGAGAAGAATTTGAGAGTTCGGTTTTTTCGAATTCCAAATGTCTTTCAGGCCAATTTTCTTATCCGCTCGCCCATACGTTCCAATTAGATAAGTTTCTACGGTACCTAAGGGTGACCTAGTTTTTGTCATTGGGATGAGGATTTCTTTACAGTAGAAGGATATCTTGAATACGATGAAAAGTGTGAAACAAAAAGAAAAAGGCGATTATTAAATAAATATAAAACGTGTATTTAAATTAAATGCCTGAAGATATTTTCATTTTCTTCTGCTCCAGATTAAACGTTTCCGTTCGTTCCAATAGCGAACACAGACTCACATTGTACAAAATAAAAAGACTTCAACTCTTTCGTCGTGAGCTCGAGTTTTGCTTTTCTTTTTACGTTCATTAAGAAAAGACAATCGCGATATGTTCAAAGTAAAAAAATAAATGACAGCATTTCCGTAGATTACGAAGCAAATGAGGGGGGAGGGGGGTATCGGTACGCACATAGAGAAATTACAGATTTTTTGTCCAGGCGACTCCGTTACAACCGTTACAACTTTACACTCGATTTTTCACTCGCCTGATACAATTATTTACACATTACTTTCTCATCGCGTGTAACATATAACATTTTTTCACGTGGCTGGATAACACAAACACGTGTTTCAGGATATACCGAAAAAAAAAACCGGCAAACCAATGGAAAATACATAATTCTAGCGGAGAAAACGCTCATCTCCACTTTGCCCATTGTAATCAGTCTACTTGATTAATTGTTTCATCTGGATTTCATTTAATTCTTAATTCTATCTATAGATATACAATTATTTGGAATCACTCATGCGTAGTTCGCGATGCGCGGTTTTATCTTCCTACCGAGAGGCAGCTTCGTCGTTTGGCTGAAGCCTGTCGCGAATTTTTTTTTTTAAGTAAAGCTTGCCCGAGTCTGGGGGTTGATTATTAATTTAATTATGTTCCATTCATTGTTATTTTCTTCGATTTTCTTTCGGCTAATCGTCTAGCGAATGGGTGGCGAAATTTACAATATGAAAGAAAACACAATATTGGCAGAGTATTCGGTCAGTCAGACTGTTGTATAACTGCGGTTAATTACACACTCGTATAATACTTTTTTTTTCTCGCTCGTGGCGCCGGAAATCGCAGCTTCGGAGAGAGAGAAAGAGACGGAGCGAGATAAACAGGAAGCACGAAATTTTGGTAGAATAATTACACGAGTAATAATTATTTCTCGACTCTCCAACTAAGTTCCTCGTCGTCAGTCGCTCTTCTCCTCTCTCAGCCATTCGTTCGTTCGCATACTCCAAAATCTTACATCGTTTACTCCAGAAAGGGAACAAAACGTTTTTGTATTCCTCGCGCGAGACAATCTAAACTAACTAAACTTAATTTACTAGTTAAATATCACAATCTATGATAAAGAGAAAAAACTCATTCGCAACATTCACGAAATATACACGATCAATAATGAGGCAAAAGAGTGTGTCGAGGTATTCGGAAACTCAGGTTGTATAGAATCATCCACATTCGGTACATCCATTTTTTTTTGTCGGCTTTTTTGCGACAAGTTTTACACATTCATGCGCGACATTCGTAATGTTGCTGAAGTTTGCATCGTTGGAATACAACGAAAATAAAAAAATAAAATTATTCAAACGGTTCTAAAATTATTCTAACGATTTTAAGGAGGTCCAGTCGTATAGTATTCATGTTGCATAAATTCGAGGAAAATGAGAAAGAATTACGAATACTTCTTGATGATATAAAAATCTGAAAAAATGCATGTACATCAAAGGCACTGAAAAGATTAATTTTGCATAATAATAATTGCAAAATGTTATTAACAAATTGATGAAAAAAAAAATTGTTGCACAAATTTCTCGGAAACCCAAATTTTTTTATCAATGAAAATGCTTCGTTTATTTTTCTGAATACGTATGAATTTTTTCAGATTTTTAAGTTCACTTTGAATTTTGTATGAAAAAAAAACGCAAATATCAAACTGAACTTAAAAATCTGAAAAAATTCATACGTACTCAGAAACATAATAGAAGCATTTTCATTAAAAAAAAAATCGGGTTTCCGAGAAATTTGTTGACCAATTTTTTTTTAATCAATTTGTTAATAACATTTTGCAATTATTATTATGCAAAATTAATCTTTTAAGTACCTTTAATGTGCATGAATTTTTTTAGATTTTTATACTATCAAGAAGTGGTTGCAATTATTACTCGTTTTTCTCGAATTTATGCGAAATGGACTCTATATAACTGGACCTCCTTAAAAGGTCATTATAACGATCAATCGTTATAGTAAATTTTTATAACCAGTACGATCCTTTTGGGATCAGTAAAATAATTTTTTTTTTTTTTTTTTTTTTTTTTTTTCGTTGGTGTCCAACGATGCAAACTTCAACACCATCATCCGTAAGCGTACGAGAGAGACACGTTAGTGGCCTGCGGATATATTTTCACGATCTTCGTAGTTGTTTTTAACATTATTTTTTTATGTTTTTTGAATCGCCTGGCCACGACGTTCAGAGCAGTCTTAGATTTAATCCGATAAACGGTCATTACGACGACGGTATTACGTTAAACTCGGGCGAAGCTCAGATCGTTTTTTTTTTTCCCCTGTAGACTGATTCGGCTTCGTTGCTAATCAATATTTTCGTCGGGAAATTCGAGATGAAACTTTTTCTTTATCGGCAATTCACTCGCGTTTAAATTATTATTGCCATTCTTTCAAAGTTTCGATTGAGCATAGTTGACGAGTGACGTAAATCAAATTCTAAATGTTTGCCAATGTCTCCGGAGAAGCCATAACACTGACCTATCATCGTTTCGCGCGCTTCGTAATCACCATCGTATCGTTAGGCAAGCGTTTGCTACTTTTGAGACTACAAACTCGATTTTTTTTTTTCACGAAGATGAGACCCGCTTTCCATTCCCGTTTATTGCATTTTTTTTTTCGAGTTACGGTCTTTTATCCTGCAACTTGTTTAATTTAATGCCCGTGAAGTTACCATTGAGAAACTTTTTTTTTACCAAGATTAGCATCCGTTCGTTCGTCGGAGAATAAAAAATGGTTGAAAAAATGGTGAGTTACGGAAACGTCAGTCGGGTGCTCATCGATCGTCTAATACCCGTACTCACGTTTATAATATTGCCTAAGATAATTAGTCGCTCGGTTTAAATATATGTCAATAATTTATAATCTTAATCTTATTCGTATACGCGGAAAAAGTAAGAAAAAGAGAAAGAGAGAAAGAGAGAAAGAGATCCGTTCGAACGTTAAAAAAATACATAAACGCCACACAATAATCTGTGTGGAGTGCCGATTATTATCGAGAACAAAATCGAATGAACTGAAAGACTAAAACGCTTCCCTTTCGACTTCATCGGTGTCAACTTAATTGTATTGCATATATACAATGAAAAAATACGTCTAAACGTCGTTCGGCTGGTCAACAAATCATAGTATTTACACTAATTACTATCGATCGAAAAAAAAAAAGAAAAAAAAATAACATTCACGATGCAACGCAAAATTTGGTGAATCGTAGATACGAACTGTTTACACAGTTCGTCAACGGTACTATATTTACATTCAACCGACCGTTTATTTCGGTCGTTCTTACAACGAAGATTTTTGTTATTTTTTTTTTGTTATTTGTTTTTTTTTTCTTTTTTCATTCTAGGCAACGAGATGAGTGAATCGCGATTTTACGATTAAAGCCCCATTAGTCGCTATATCGGCGACGATACTCATCGACAAGAACTAAGCGTAGATTTTTTTTTTTTTTCATTGAAAAGTTCTTCACTGTTTGCGCTTTGTTGCGGATCGGCAAAATTCGAATTTCCCAAGTTTGCAAAAACAATTGCAATTTTTTTCATGGTACACAATTTTGTGGCGATGCAATTTAGAGCCTCAGCTTAAGTCTCAATTGACGGAGAACTCGTTTTGCTCAAGCTCGTATATTAGGAAGTTTCGTTTTCGATTAAATAGACTAGAACTTCTAACACGTTCTCCAGTTATTTGAACCTTTCGCGCTTTAGAGATTACTTTTGTACCAGAAAGTTCACAAGTTTTCATTCATCCAAAGCTTAACTACTGCAGAAATGTTTACCGCAGAGCTGTAACAATTTTACAATTCGAATCACCCTCGAATAGCCACATAAATATATGTGTTTGTCGAAAAATGTATTTTTTAAATAGTCGAATAAATAAACTAAAAATCCGTCATAAAATCAACGTCTCTTCATCAGTAATCATGTCTCTAATACCGCAGCAATAGAATCAATCGCCACGGATAATTAGCTCGCCACGTAAAATATCCCTACGACCAATTTCGTCTACCATTAAATTCTCTCCAAATAAACCAGAAAAATGAATTCTGCCCATCTCCGCGCGAAGTTGTCATCTTAATTCAATTTATTCCCAACTCTCATCGTCTCATCTCAACGATCGCACCCAACTCGACGGGTTTCGGACTCTCGAAATTCTTGCAAAAAATCGACTGAACGACTCAACAAAAACACACAAAAGCGAATTGATGGACCTGACGTCAGCGAGAAAATCGTCATCAAGCAGCGCGACACGAGAGCTTTGTCCGTGAGAGTCCTCAGCCCGGAGTGGGTGGGGTTTTGTGTCAGTGAATATTGAAGTTGTATTGCTTACGGTTCGATGTGATGCGGAGCCACCGGCTTACGGCCAGTGGCTCCGGATGACAATTCGACCACGCGATATCGCTGAAGTGCGGATATGGCGACGATGTCGTCGTCGTCGTTGCCTCGACTTGTATCGACGTTGAGAATTCTTGGCGAAAATCGTGTTTGCTTCTTTTCGCGTGACGACTCACGGGACTGAGGAGAACGCTGTGACTGTTATTCAATCGCTTTCCATTGGCTATTTGCTTCGGCTGCTGTAATTGTGGCTGCTGCGGTGGAGGCGGTTGCTGTTGCTGCAATTGTTGTTGCTGCTGCTGCTCCGGTTGCTGCTGCTGCTGCTGCTGCTGCTGTTGCTGCTCGTGTTGCTCTTGTTGCTGTTGTTCCTGCTGTTCTTGCTGCTGCTGTTCCTTTTGCTGTTGCTGTTGCTGTTCCTGTTGCTGCTGTTCCTGTTGCTGTTGCTGCTGTTGCTGCTCCTGCTGTTGATGCTCCTGCAGCTGTTGCTGCTGCTGATCCGTCTCAATCTGATCTATCGGCTCGAAGAGACTCAAACTCGGCATCGACGCCTGAGCCTGATAATTTCTCGGCGACTGAATATTCGCCGCTCGTGGAATTTGCACAACTATCTGCGATTTGCCATCCTTGTAAACGGACACTGGCGAATAGAGAGTAATGCCTTCGCCGGTATCGACGTCGACAGGGGTTTCACCCTCGAGAACCGTAGCTGGGATCGAATGAGATACTGGCAGAGCCGTCGGTACCACCACTGGCACCGACGCTGGAGAAATTGTAGCCGGTATCAGAGTCGCCACCGCCGCTGCGGCTGCTTCGCTTCCTGAAGTAATTGGCGACAACGAAGGTAGTACAACGGATATCGGCGCCATCATTGATTTGGACGTAACATCGACACCCGACGAATTCGCCAAAGCTGTTTCCAGTCGCAGCTCCTCGTTGACGAAATCCTCCTCCAGTTTTGTCTAAAAAGAATAAGCATTGTCATGGCATCACTTTCGCTCGGGTTTAGAGACACAGAGAATTTGAGATAATGAAAAAAAATAAAAATAAACGCGAGGTGGGCGTAAGATCCCAAAAGTAACCATGCCTTACAGGTTTAGTGGAGCCATGCGGGGCCAGACACCGATAAAGCAAATCAACAGCCTGTAAATAACAAAACAAAAAAATAGGTATCAACCGAAACAGTCCTGTGTCGTTTTTTTCGACAAGTTTTGCGAAAGTGACTCGAGCGGCTAAATAGCAACGACGTTTTTTCGGTGTCTGTGCTTTTCTTTTCAATTTTTTCGAAAAAAAAATTCTTTCTTTCAACGAAAAAGTACGATGTATATAAATTTGTATTCGGGGTCACTCGAAAAGACGTAAAATCAGAATAAACCGAAAATTCGGACAAGACAAAAGGCAAACAGCAGAGACAAAGAGGAATGTATGAAACACAATAAAATTTGCAGTGCAAGAACAGCAGCAGCAGCGGCAGCAAAAGATGGAGCAAAAGTGGAACGTTGATTCTGCTGGTCAAAGATTCGGTTGTCTCGGCGTTGAGATTGAGCTGAGGGAACCAATGTTACCTTGGGCAATGGATAGGTATCCGGCAGGGAAAGAACCGGCGGCGATCCTGGCGTGGCATCGGATTCGGCGGCGGAAATCGGTGTGCTTGGCGCTAGAAAGGAATTTACGAGACCGGAAGTCGCAGCGGCTGCAGAGGAAACGGTTACAGTGCCGGTGAGAGTCACTTTCGGCGTCCGATTCGGGAACTCCTTCGCGGCTCGGTGGTCCGCGAGGAGCTTGTCGAAGGTTTTGCTCCGCCCGGCGACGGTTCTCCGCAATGAGACTGTGTGCGCTTTGCACGTGAGCGAACGGGTGCACGGTTTCCCGGTCTCGTCGTTCCAGACGCCGCAGTGCCGGTCTGGATCGTATTCCCGATCCTTGAGGAGCCCGCGATCGGCTTTGAGCCGCTTCCGCCTCGGTTGACTCCCACTGTTGCTGCTGCCCGGACTTTTTACCGGGCTCGACGGTATTGCCGACGAATTCGACGACGCCTGCACAGGTATTGATTCGAGAGGCGATCTTGGAGAGGAAAGCGAGGTCGCGATGCTCTGTAGGTTCGCCTGTTCCGCGGAGCGTTTTATCGACGTCCCGGATGTGGAACTGGAGGAGGTAGCTGACGATGATGACGATGATGTGGACGAGGATGTGTGATTTACTTTGCCACTGGTTTGGATCTGGCTTGAGGGTTGAGTTCGTTTGAGCTTTGATACTTTGCAGTAGGGCGTTTTTACTGCGGGTTTGATGATTGGGTTTGGGGGAGGAGGCAGGTTCACCGTGCCGGAAGAATGACGACTTTCTGTAGGGGAAAATTGGTAGAAATTAATGTGATTGTTCGGTTGGCTTTTGGGCGATTTGATTTTTGCGGAGACGTACCCATGTGCTGGATGAGAGCCTGGGGCTTGATAATGGCGTTGCATATTTCGCACACCACACCGTAGAAGGTGTCCCTTTCTGGACAGAATCCATAGAGATCGATATCTGAAAAAGAATTACATTAGCTGTTAGAGATATTTCGGAAATTGACAAATTATAAAATAACAGATTTTCTTTCATTTTATTGTAGGCTTAGGCTTTGCGATAAGTAAATATATTACCGTCTGACGACAATCGTGTGACCGAGGTAGAAGGTTCGGCTTCTCCTTCGTCATCGCCTGCAACAAAAGTATCAAAAACGTCACCGTCGTGCGAGTATCCATTCTCCGCACATGTCTCACCCCTTTACTTTTACTTTCCGCCACACAGTATCAGTATTTAAACCGCTAAAGCTCTATAACGTTCCAACGCTGACTTTATTCAATTTCCATAGCAATAAAATAAGACCAAAAGCGGAGACTAATGTATCTCCGAATAAAAACAAAAACCTTCCGATCCAACGCTTCCTCGATTCAATTTCCACAGCGCAATAAAATAAGACCAGAAGCATCGACTAATGTATCTCCGAATAAAAACAAAAAGCTTCCGATCAAAACCTTCAGTGCGATGGAATAATCTTTGTGCCTAAATCATTCATCAAGGATAAAATTATGTAATCAGGTGGGTCAAATGTTGCAAAGCTCAGACTTTGCCTCATTTTATCATAATCCAAAATAAGAAGAGAAAATGTCAATTGACAATTATAGTGGCTGTGGGAAAAATGCGAATGCCAAGCGACGTGAGTCGCTCTCTCTCTCCCTCGCACTCCTCTCTCCCTCTCTCTCCCTCTCCCTCTCCCACTCCCCATCAATGGTCTCGGAAGCCCCAAAGAGACAAAGGCTAGCGCACTCCGAGGTTATGTTCGACATTCGGTGGGACGCTCGCCGTGAATTCGATCCGCTTAACGAGAAGACGGTTCGGCTCGTAGACGTCGACGGTTCGTCGATTATAAAACCGCTTAATCGTTTTATCGTCGCACTTACTCAGGGGCTTGTCGCGGCCGATTCTTTCGATCCAGCTGGACCACGGCTGACCGTGAAAAAATGTTGGGCTGTCACTCCCGGACATTGCCGCACGGTGCGCGTTACGAGAAGTGAATGAGATCGGGACGTAGGGACTCTCGGGAGGTGCGAGTTGTGCGGCGCGTGTACAGTGCTGCGTTCTGTGTTGTTGGATTTTTGGCGAGTGGTGGCGGCGGCGGCGGCGTCGGAGGCGGCGGCGGCAGCAGCGGTGTTTACGGGATCCTTGTCAAAGATGAATTCGCGAGACTTGTAATATAAGTCCATTGAGAGAGAAAAACACCGACGACGTCGCCGCTGCCACTTTTCCGAATTTCCACCTTGCACGTAACGCACGTGAATTAAATGCTTTCGTCGAGTCTCCGATCGTTTTTAGCGGAAGCCGCAGAGCTTTGTATATATATATATATATAAGCTATGTATATGACACATACGCACTTTAAATGCCAGATAAACTACAGCAGGCCCTTTAATTCATTCGTTACAATGCAAGTTCGCTATTTTTCGTCAAGATTGCGTCAAAAACATTGATACATCGATATACATATATTTATGCGTCGCTGATAGCGATTTAGGTGGAATTTTCATACCATTTATAATCGTTGTACTTTTCAATGTAAAATAAAGGATGGGTTGTTTTTCGGAATACTTTTCGAGCTACTTCGTTTCGGTTGCTATATAACTAATATAGGCAATCCGTGCTTTTATGTGTCCTGGAAGCATTGAGAGAGGAATGACAACGAAGGTGTCGGACGATGTTGGTTCCTTTGAATCTCGTGCGGCATCTGCGAGCCGCAGTGTCGTCGCTGTTATACCTGCTTCGGAGTGCTTTGGAGCCTCGTTTGCTTTCGCCTGGCTTTACCGGAAAGGTGGGGGGCTTTGGGATCTACAACAGCACACACATTATTCTGCTGCTGCTGCTCGGTTCAGCTGCTGGAGTTGCAGCCTTCGATTGGCTTTGGCTTTTACCCGAGCTCATCGCCGAGGTGACGTAGCAGCAGCCATTCGAGGCATCGGCGCAGCAGCGGCGCGCGAATCCACCGCCGCGCTCTCGAGCCGCCGAACTACCTCGACCAATCGCCGCGGTGGTTATTTCCTCGTGACGCATGGGTTTTAACCAGATGTTTTGGTGGGTGTTGTCCAGTTGCGCGTAGCACGCCGCGTTGGGAAGTCTTCGCCATTCGTGTCGCAACTCTTGGGACTTTCGCACGTGTCTTATCCGCAAAGATATTCAAGCAGAAATTCCAAGAGTAACAGCGAGCAATGCGATCCAAGGTTTTTCCGAGGCTGCTGTCGCATTTGTATAACAGTTATTTTTTTTTTTTTTCCGGGCATTAGAATTACATTTACTGTATTATTATATTGCCTCTTCGGATGTATTTATGTTGGCTCTCAAGGGACAATGATAATAATAATAGTAATAATAATTATTATTACTATTATAGTAATAATAATTATTATTATTACTATTATTATTATTATTAATAATAATAATAATATGCCTGATGACGAAAGACATATCGATAAAAGGTTTGAATATTTTTTGACAAAGGAACAAGAACACCGAAGATATCGCAGTTCAGACGACATTTTATTGTTAACGAGAATCGCGTATTAAAAAAATACGATTCCCGCGAATACATTTACACAAGTACTTTAGTTGGTGATGACTAGTACACAGTTTAAGTTTGGATTTGTAGCTCTATTCGCGTGGCGCGCGAATAGAATGTTGCGTTTTATCCCAGTACACGCGTTTTATGTTCGTTTTGCTGGATTTTTTTTTTTTTTTTTTTTTTCGTCCTGTTAATGACAGGCACTGGATATTAGTAGCCAGAGGTCGGGCTGGGCTGGGGCGAGCCAGTGGAGCCCGTGGAATCCGGGGTTGAGCCTGTTCGTCCTCCGAGGTGATTTTTGATGGCCTCGCGATTTACGAACCAGAAGGGTTGACGCTCTTTGGGCCAACTCTTGATGCGCTCGATGAGAGCTGGATCGTTGTAAGGGTCGTAAGGGACGTAATTGGGGGCAGAAGCGTCGGCGCCGAAACGTTGGTCGACGTTCGTCGTACCGTCGATGCTGTTTTGCTGATCTTGCGGTAGATACTGGGGCAGCACTTGCGGGTATTGCCGGTTTGGAGAACCCGCGTAGGGAGGCCGTTGCGCGTGAGACATTACAACGATTGTCGCCAAGAGAAGACCGTATTTAATCTAAAAAAAAAAACGAAACGAAAATTAATGTAGGAAATCAAAGCGAGGAGTAGGCCATCGCTGCAGAAATTTTACTAACTTTGTGATATAAAAATAAGACTGATAGTTATAGGAAGAAAAATTAAAATTAAATTAAGTAAAAATAATAATTCAATTAAAAATGTAATAAAAAAATAGTTAAATGAAGAAAAAGATAGGAAAAAGCAGACTGGATACATATATTGAGATGTTTTCCCAATCTATTATAAAAGAATTTATTTGTACTAGAAAAACCATATTATAATGTAAAAAAGGAACGTCCCATAAATAAAAAAATAAATAAAAAATAACTAAAAGGTTCTTTGATACTTTTTTACTCGAGGATAAATTTCCCAAAAGCTTTTTTTCCCCCCAAGCCACTGATTAATGGTCAATGATATAAAAATAAAAAATCTAAAAATAGATATTTCTCGCGAACTCACCATTTTTGTTCTCAAGAGTCGCGACTTTCACCAAAGTTTTCACTAAAACCGATCCGTGTTGACAAGTGCGAAATGTCGGAAACGTCGGCGACGGTACTCCGTGGGTCTCTGACGACTCGCCGGGAGGAGTTTCGTCGCTATATAGTCGAGCCGAGATATCTGCCTGGTGCCCCCTCCCCTTCGGCTGCCTCATCTCGGCGTCACACATTTCTCGGGGAAGTTTGCCGTCACTTTTGCTGCTCTTGCTGCCAATGGACTCTCCCATAATAAAGCCACGCACTGTTTGTTACTTGCCGAGGCGTAAAGGGGGGGAGGGGTGTTGATCAATGTCGCCTGCAAAAATAACGAAATTCGTGCACCGAAAATTTGCTCAGTCGGAATTTAGTCACTGTTTAATATTTGCCAAACGAATTTGACAGAAAGTTCAATGAAAAGTGTCGCATTGACACATTTCGAACATACTCAGTCAGTACAAAATTCGTGCAGCAAAATTTGCTCAGTCGGAATTTAGTCACTGTTCGATGTTTGCCGAACTAATTTGACAGAAAGTTCAATGAAAAGTGTCGCATTGATACATATCGCAAGTATCCTCTGTTGACGGAGACTCCGATCCGTATTTGTCTTATCTGGCAACGGAATCGTACAGTTGACGAATTTTATAAAAATATTATTATTATCTCGCTGCAGCGTTTTTCGATGTAAAAAAAATTTGCAGAAGCGACTCTGAAATGTATTACTAATCCTTTTTCCCCGCATATTATGTTTTCTTAATGCAGCTGATGCGGTGCAAAGATCATTTTATTGATTCGTGGTACACGTGCCGTTTTTTTTTATTTCGCAACACAAATTTATCCTCGAGGCGTATATTTACTCGTCGTGCATTTATTGTCGGTGCGAAAGTCGAAATTTATTGTCGGTAAAGTCAAAGAACTATGGGACACATTTTCCTCAGCGAACATTTGTGAGTGAAAAAAAAAGTTCATGTCACAGATAATTGTGTCAAGGATCATTTCATCCGCATTCGCACCCATTTACGCAAAAATTAATTTTCCTTCAGTGGGTCTGCTATATGTTTTTTCAAGGACATTTCGATGCGTGGATAGAGTCAAAGAACCGCGCGCGGTAAATGTGTGTCGGCCTGCGGTTGAAAACATGTAACCGGGCAATGTGCGGTGTCGACTGCGCTGCGGGAATCCGCGTTTCTGCCGCACATGTTTTCCTCATTTCACGAAGTTAACATACCAATCGTTTTATAATTGATATAATTGATATCATTTATTTGTTGAGCACAATACTTGCAGTACAATTTTTTTTATGCCTCTGTACATTGTGCCTATGCACTTATCTACATTTTTCTAAGTATCTATATTTTTTTTTCTATAGCAGTAGTAAAAGATTTTTATTGACGATACATTTACAGATTTTTTTTCTTGTACATTTTTTTTTAAAATAGTATATCCATGGTTTTTAAAATAGGCAATAGACCGGAGTCCTTCAGCTGGTTCTATATCTATATTTCTATAAATATCTATTTCAATAGTATTGCTCAACGCCAGAGCGACTGGCATATTTTTTGATTTTTTTTTTTTTTTTTTTTTACAATTGATAAATGGGGCAATGTAATAAATACGCTGTAAGGCGGGAAGCGCAGTTTCTATCGGCGAGCTGGGCGAGTGCCTCCCATCTACTCGCGATAACCGCGCGATGCTAATTAGGCGTCTGGCATATAGAAAATCCACAGGCCCGGTATTCAATTTTTTTACACTGACTGATTACACTTCAGTACTGATTACACTTCAGTTTTTATTTATTTCATTATTACTCGAATGATCAAACGAATGACACACGATTGCGCGAAGGGGTGTGCCAAGGTCGTCGCAGCCATTATATTTGACAATCGAAAATATTGTCCTTTGGAAAACGACCGCAACGAGCGCAAAGCGCGCACGCTCAACGAGCACGGATTGAATAGTCAGCGCGATTAATTATTCATGGTCAGGCACGCGCGAACAACTCATCCATTGTCGAGCGGTGAAAAGAGAGTTTGTCTCACACGGACAATTTGCAACGGGTTTTCCGGAATTCTCACCGCTGTTTATATATGGCAATTCAGGCATTGATTTAATTCGCGTTACTTGAAATTCAATTTCCATAGTTTTGACTTTTCATTATTATTATTATTATTAAAAGAGCGACTATAACTGCTATGTATACAGTTAGTGTTAGGTTTACGTAATCGCGCGAAGCGTGTTACGCGAACAGACCGAAAGAAAACCGTCGTGAAGATTATTGCTCTAATGGCGAAATTAGTTGTCAAGGTCGTTGTCAAGGTCGCAGCAGCAGCAGCGCGCATGCCAAATGCCACTCTTTTTCAACGCGCATTTTTTCACGATTTTACTCAAATATCAAACAGCATTTTTTTTTTTTTTTTTTTTTTTTTCATTTTCCACAACTTGGACATTTTTTCAAGATTTACTCGAGCGTTAATGAAAAATGTTTCAAGCAGCACAGTTTGCACTAACCGAAGTCTCATAATTTTTCGGTGCGATAAATTTGACAAGTGACGGAGTCAAACGTATAGGGAAAGATGTGCGACCGTTACTTCGGAAATTCCATTTTCTCTTTGCCGCTGCTGCTGGTAAATTTTGCTGTACACTGAGCAAACTTGTTATTGATAATATACAGTCGGTCGAGAATTCCCCGGGAAAAGGAATAAATGCTGGAGAAGGTTTTTCATCTGAGCAGTTTGAAGCGGAACAGTCGGCGTATTACGCAGAATTGCGACGACTAAGAGGTCCTCATCATCCAATGAAATTTCATAGGTATTGTCGAGGTAGTAATCGTGTATAAAAGGAGGTTCGTGGAACGAATGAAAAGTCGTATCGCGCTTAGACAACGAGGAAGCAACATGATGCTGTACCAACTGCTGCCATTCTTCTTAGGTTCGTGTACTCGCATTTATGTTTTTATCTTTTTTTTTTCTTTTTTTTTCCTTTTGTCTTCGCAGTCCCCGAATAAACGATTTAATCTGCTGACGCAGAGTCACTCCTTCAAGACTCGATTGCTCTTTTAAATAGAGATTATTATTATCACAGAATAATTCCTGAGGGATATTTTTATTCTACATTCGCTGAATATAGTTATGCAAACAGCGTAAACGCTTTTTCACCCTTAATATAGGCCTTATTATCATAGGACAATTTTTTTTTTTTTTTTTAATAAACGCTTTTTCCCCCTAATATAGGCATTATTATTATTATAGGCCTATAGTAGAGGGGAATTATTATAGGCCTTTGTTCTTTTAGTTAGTTTCTAGTTTTAATAGTGTTTATTCTATCTCAAGCATTTTAATATTGCCAAGTACCGCTTAATTTTAATAAACAAATTAAAAAAAAATTCCTGCGTATGCATAGCTTTTCAGTTGCCACCGGAAAATGGGACCTGGACATTTGGTCCCGAATACACCTTCTCCGGACATGTCAAGATGATAGCAGCTATCGACAGAGACGAAGGCATTTTGATGGGCAACAAAATGATCTTCCAGCTAAAGTGTCGTCCAGAAAAATTGAATAACACGCTCTCATGTATCTTCGAAGACACGAAAATCGCCAAAATAACCCCTCACGCTTTCAGCGTCTCAGCAGGCGAGACCAGTGAAGAATACAAAGTCATGGGAATGATGAGGAAAAGGTTCGAGATCAAGTTTAACGAGAAAGGCATCGACAGTTACGTGATTGAGAAGACAGATCCGCCGTTGATCGCTGGGAAACTCGACATGACTCGTCTAATCTGCAATCAGCTTAGCATAGGTGCGAATCTTGCCGATCGAAAGGAATCCTCGTTCACAGCGCTCGAGAATTATACGAGCGGCGAGTGCGAAGTCGATTTTACAGTCACGTCCCAGAAGAAACCTAACAGCGGTGATGTTGGCGATCGATCGATTGCCGGTGACGATTTTGTGCTCGTCCCACTGAAAAATCTCGAATGCCAATTGGAGGATTCGAAGCTGATAAAAATCGAAAAGAAACGGAACGTTCATGGCTGTCTCGTGTGCGCAAATTATTTCGATGGGAATCGTTACATCTATGGGATCGTCTATAGAGACGTTTTAACAAAACTCGTACGTTTGTAAAAAATTGAAAATTATCTATACTGTCCAATTGCAATAGCAAATGCAAAAGCAATTGCAATAGCAGTGCAATCGTTTTCTGCTGCTTTTCATTTACTATTTACTATACCTGCTACCGTTTTTCCTTTCAGAAAAAATCGACGAGTACTATATTCGTGTCTGAGAATACATTAAACACTGAAACTGTAAACGAGGTGGAGCTGTTTGACGAGAATCGTCAGAGAGTTGGCGACGTTATTGATCATTCGATGCTCAAGTTGGTGTCTGTTTTACCGGCGAAAGAGGAGTTGCCATTGTTGAAGGATACTGTGGAAATGGAGGTCATCGCTAACAGACCTGGAAGTCCCTATCTCCACTGAAGCGAAAAAAAAACATTTTTCCTCAACGAAATAGCAATTGCAAAAATAAAACATTCACAAATAATGACTGTCACGATAAATTACCTATATTATGAATATACGATGTATAGTAGCAGAGCCGTTGTTAGCGCTTTTGCCACATTAGAGCAAATTGATAATTGAAGCGATCAACGCGGATTAGGAGGAAACGTACGTGACCGCTGTTACAGAGCCGAATCTCCGTCGTTCGTAGGCCGCGCGACATATGCGTCTTGCGGAAAAGTACATCCGATCGAATTACGGTCTTCGTTGTTACGAATAATTGGCAGTGCCTTATAAAAGGAACAACCGCGCCGGAAGATCCTCCAATCGGCTCGAGAGCTCCTAGCAACATGATTGTCCCACTCATACCATTGTTTCTCGGTGAGTCGAGGGAAGAAACATTTTTTTTTTCACGAAAACAAAGCTTCCTCTATGAGAAAGCAAAAAGGAAATAATATTGAGTGTATCTAAAAAAAATCTCGCGCGCGTGTTTATTTTTTTAGTGGCGAACGTCGTCGTCAATGAGCCAGGCGATTGGATGTATGGACCCGAAGCGATATACAAAATCGAGTTCGACGCTTTTGCTCGGCCACAAAACTCATCACAGTCGCAAACAGCGACAACCAATTCAACATTGAAGCTCAAGTGTCGACCGATCGAAAAATCGGCTCTGAATTGTCGCTTCGAGGAAGAGAGACTCGTTTTGACGTTGTACAAATCTGGTTTGAGTCAGGTGATGAAGGACACTAAGGATTTTGGTCAGGAAGGACCAGGCGAGGATGCCTTCCAATTGCAATTCGATTCCAATGGCCTCGACGAAGTCGTTGTCTCTTCATCCATTTCTCCGGGAAAATTGGACATCCTCAGAGCTCTCGTCAACCAACTCAACGTCGGATGGAACCTCAGAGGCGAAGAAACTCCGGCGAAGTCCTCGTTCAATGTGTTGGAAAGGTCGGCAGCCGGCGAATGTGACACCAACTGCGAATTATTGTTCGTGCCGAAAATTTTGAGGAAGGAAGCGCCGCGAGTTAATTCGTACGAAATTGTTAATATTCGAGGATCGAAGAGTCCGGAATTAACGCTGAGGGGATTGCGGAAAATGAGGAATCTTGAGAAATGTCTTTTTCGGGCTGATTATTTTTATGGAAGCCGCGAGACTGGCAGAGTTCCGCTCAGCGTCGTCAATACGACACTCGTGAGTCGTGTTTTTCATTGTCTTTTTTTTTTGGCAATTTTTCATTTGGGAATTGTTTATAATGAGCGATTTTTTATTGCAGGTATCGTCAACGAGCAAAATGACGATAACGGAAACAGACCTGATTTCCCACACGGAAAATGTGGTGACAGTCGATGATAAGATGATTCAGGGCGTCAGGACGATCATCACGGAAAGGATAACCCTGACTCTGGAAGACATTGTTCCGGCTGACGGTCATATGCCAAAAATTAATAATCCATCGAGAGCCAGCATTTTTCCCACGACTTGGCTGCTGGATGTCAGCGCCGAGGAATCGGAGGAGTCTTCGCTCGGTCAATCGATCGATGAATCCGCCGACGGCAATTGATCCATCTACTTTTCGTTTCCTTCATCGCGACACATATTTTATGTAGTTTAAATGTGTGCAAATAAAACAGAATACAAGAGTAAGAATATCAGAGGCTATCACATTCAAAGGAATAAATCGAAACATTTAATCGAATAGAATAATCGTCGGATAGGTCATTCAGTGAATTGAAATACATTTGTTAAAAAAATCAACGTGCAATTGTGGGGAAAAAATGTGGCTTCAAACCTCGCACCTTAATTTTTTTTCCCTTAAACTTTTTTTTTATGTTAACATCATTTGCCAATATTATTTTCGATTAAGAACCCGAAAATAAGATTAACAAACAATAAAAAATTCCTTTTCTTCTAAATGTTAATATTGCTGAGACTTTGAGAGAGGATTTTGTTTTTTTTAATATTTGTCGATTCTATTTCCGGTTTTTTTAAATCATAAATAATATTGGCAATCGATATTAACATTTAAAAAAAATGAAAAATTAAGGGAAGAAAAAATTGAAAAAAAAATTGAGTCGCAGAAAGCTTTGCATCGACCGCTCCATTGGAACTGCGCTTCTATCCTATCCACACTCTTTCGTTTAACTGCTGCGAGACCTCCTTCCCCTGGTCAAGAGCAATCTGTGTCAATTGACAAATTGCAGTACAAGAGGCAGCGAATCCTATCGCAGGTCGAAGCTTTAATACTGCGCAAGCGAGCGAACAGTCATGACGAACAAAGGTGCTGCTGCCGCTGCTGCTGCTGGTCCGCCGCTTCTTTTGGGTAAGACGCGACGAACATTATAGGGCAGAGGTACCATTTTTGGCCATCTTAGGGCCAATCGTGGCCATCACATTCAAAGGACTAAATAAAATAAAAAATAAAAAAAATAAAAAAACGTCGGCTAGATCATTCAGTGAATTGAAATAAATTGATTAAAAAAATCAACGTGCAATTGTGGGGAAAAAAAATAATTTGGAGAATAAAATAATAAAAATTGCCATAATAGGAACAGTGGCTAATAATGGTACATCTACCCTATAAGGATTATCGTTCTCGGTTCCGTCTTATCAATTTTTCGTTTATCATTTTTTTTTTTTTTTTTTTTTTTTTTTCAGGTCTGCTAGGCGTATTATTATTGGCGTCATTGCCGACGACGGTGAAGAGTTCAACGCCAACCGAAAGTGTAGCTGTCTACAATGTGACAACGAAACTGATCGACGACTCGAAGGAGTTGACATTCACGATCAAATTGAAAGCTCGACAGGGCAACAATGGAACTGTCCACTGCAGTCTTTACGATCCAAAATCCGAGACGATCTATCAGAAAAAGCCGTGCGGCGACAATTCGAGTTTCTGCGACGACGACGACGATCAGAAGACTCTGACAGTCGACAATTCTTACGTCGGTAACTTTGAGATTAAGTTTAACGGTGCGTTCGTCGAGTGGCTGACGGTTAGCTCCGGAAGTTCGTTGAAACAACTAAGCTTCTACAGAATAATCGCTAATCATCTTTTTTTCGGGGTCGACGTTCTCGGTAAAAATGAGGGCACTTTCCCGATGATCGAAGAGTCGGTTTATGGAAAGTGCGAGGCTCTCGTGAAAATTGTGAGGAAGTTTCACGGAAATGGTGATAAGCCCCACGTTGATAAGGCCGCGTCGGGTCAAATGATAAGCATCAAGACGACGAGGAATTTGGAGAGCTGCCATCCGATGCCCGGTCTTCTCGTCTTTGGCGATTTCTTCTATCATCCGATGATGTCTTCCGTTCACTATGATATCGTTCGTACCACCTTTACACTCGGCTACCCTTTTTAAACGATCCGATTGGAACCAATGAAACTGACAAAAATCCAATTACGTCCTATCAGAACACTGTTAAAAATTTAGTGTTAAAAATAACACCAAGACGGTGACTATATAGGTGTCAATCACGTTGATAATGAACGTAGTCTCATCATCATTTTTTAGAATCGCCAGAATAATTTTAGAATCGTTAGAGTACATTTTTTAATTTTTTTCGTTGCTTTCCAACGATGCAAACTTCAACGTCATTTCCCATTGCAGAAATAAGGGCAAACGATTTTATCTTTACTGCTTCCAGAAATCGTCAATCAGCCGGTTCATCGTTTCGCCCAACACGTTCACGTCATACACGACGGAGGATATAGCGGTGAAAGAGCTGAAGGATGGCGCTGCCGGAGGCAACACAACAATGCTGCACGTTCGAACGACTGTCACATTGGATTCGATCGGCCCGTCCACGGGACCCTATCCCCGTATCATCGATCCGATTCGCGTGCAATTGCCATTCATCGATGGTTTCGATCCTACCCGAAGAGTCACGAAGCTTCGAACGTCCACCGCCAGTCCAACAACCCCAATATAATTAATATACATCGGCGACCGAAAGAGCCGTCAGCCGCAGTAGTTATAGTTAAATGTTTAAAATAATAATAAAAATAAAGAATGTTTAAAATAAAGAGTTATTTGCGGCATATAAATAATTTATCATTTCTCGGCCAGTAAACATAGGCGAAAACTACGACGAAAATTACGCAACACTTTTACAGCTTTGGTAAGCAGGCGATTAAAAATCGCTTAATAAAATAATAAAAATCGCTAGGCGCTTATTGGGTGCTTCGTTCCGGCCATGGAGTACCAGCGCCAATGTTCGCTCCTGCGACACTCGAAATTTTATCCTTTGCGGGTCTGATGGAATGAAGGCGAACTCGTATCAATTCACTCGATTGCATTTCAACTTTGCCTCCCTTTTTATCGAGCGCATCATCCATAATCGTTCCTCGGTTTTCGGTGTAGGCACTGTAGCTCTCTTCGCCCAAGTTGATGGCGCTTTTGGAGTACTTCTGAGGAAATGAAAAGACAAAATTAAAAAATTGCTTAAAAATGTCACTGTTAAAAATGTTTGTGAATTCACATTACTAAAATTTTTATTAATTAGCTGATAAATTCCTGTGGTATAAAAAATGTCGGATTTTTATACCACATTTTTATATTCAATTTCCTAATTTTTATAGGATCCAGTAGAAAATGCTGTAATTTTACATTACACTTGTGTGTTAAATTAATAATACACCAGTTTATGTAAACAGATTTCATTGACTCGTAATGGAAAATCGTGCGAAATATTTTTGTACGTACGATAGACTTGTCATATTTATATCCCGCCCGAGCGTCCTCAACCTCAGTGCTGCCAAAGAAATAGGGCGTTTTTATCACACAATCATTGACGTTTCTGTCCTTTTCAATGACAATCATCGCATCGTCCATTCGAGTACCCAAAGGCGGTAAATCAAAAGTGTATCCATCCAAAATCGTCTCCTTTTCCGCTGCTTCCTCTTCGCCCGTCAAATATTTCTTCCTGATGTTGAAATTCGTATGGCAAACGCCGATTATAGATTTCTCCAGAGCCGAGTATTTTCCAAACGACTTTCCGGCGACTCTGATACCAGTGCTCATCGTTCCGATAATCGCCAGGATCATATTGGTCTTGAGGCTGCGATTGTCGTTGAGGAACCATACTCTGGATATTCCCACTTCGTCGAATTTGATTTGAAAAGCGATGTTGCTAATCGCGATGTCTTCGTAGTGACCCGATTCTGTTTTCACAGTCGAACCATCCGCGATTTCGTATCTATCCAGCGAACCGGATTCGGTGCGACACTGAATTACGCTAAGATTCATCGGTCGGCAGGCAAAAGTCATCCGCACTTCGCCATAAACGACTGTCGCCTCCGTCGGAATTGTCAAGTTGGTGTACACTTCAGCTGCAAACACGTGTTCGGGTCCATATTTCCATTCGCCGGAATTACTTCCCCTGTAAGCCACTGTAATGAATTAAAAAAATTCTGTTATCAATACGATTCGCGCGACGAATTTTTAAAATATTCGTGGAAATATTTATATGTAAAATATATGTCGCCAAAATGTTCTATATGCAACATATTGCATGTAAAAATATATGCGACATATAGAACTTTTCAGTGACATATATTTCACATATAAATATAACCAAAAACACATATAAATATTTCACAATATAATCAATATTTCACATATAAATATATCCATATCCATATTTCACATATAAATATATCCTTGACACTATCAGCAGATTACCTAAATACGGTATAAGAAAGTACAGCATTTTTAGTCGCGAGCTGTCGGATCTTGACTGATGTGGCATTGAAAAATCCGTCTTATATACCCTAAAACTGTATCGCGCTATTTCGCAGCCGAGTGCGTAATATTCTGCGTCATCGTGATCCACTAACGAGGATCGCAATCTCTCACTTAATAAGCTTCGCGAAAATTGAATCTACTTTGCAGTCCACGTGTGTTCGAATGAAATAAGTGGCGGGTGGGAAGGGAAAAACACAATTTACCGCATCTACGTGATAAATTGTAACCGAGAGCTTGCAGCGGTCTATCCTCGAGAGCTGCTGAGTATTTTTGCTCCACCGCTGCTGTAATTTGTTGCCGTTGTGCGACGCAGCGATCAATTTCGACAAATTTAGTCGGACGTTTCATGTCCCTCGCTGCACGACCATCGAGAAATGTCTCTCCTGTTTCCCATACTTATCCAATGCGATTGGAGGACGAATATGATTAAATTAAACGAGGAACGCAACGTTCTGGATACCGAATTGGATAAACGCCTCTTCTGTGCGAAAGGATCAACAGCCATTAATTTTTTTACACAAGTATAAAGAGATGCAACGTCGAGAAAAAAAAACAGGGTGGGTGGTACCATTTTTGGCCATCTTAGAGCCAATTATGGCCATCACATTCAAAGCAATAAATCAAAACATTTAAACTCATAAAAAGGTCATAATTAGGTCATTCAGTGAATTGAAAAAAAATGCATTTGAATGTGAATTGAAATGCATTTGATAAAAAAAAAATCAACTTGAAATTGTGGGGAAAAAATAATTGCAACAATAAAATAATAAAAATGGCCGCAATAGGTACAATGTCCACTAACAATACATCTACCCTAAGTAATAAAAAATTCAGAGGACTTTTCGGTGACATTTTCCGAGGTTCCAAATATGTTTTCACTCACAGCTCTGACGGAGAAGCTGTCAGTGAAACTGTAACCATTCGTTCCATTAAATGCGTCAGGCCAAGCGAAGATTGGCAAATAGCAGTAGTATTGGTGGAATAAGTAGGTAATAGTACCAGTTACTATATATCGCTGACATGTTATAAAAGCAACCTGGTCTCTCGCGTCAGGCACTGCACTGAAACGAGATACAATCGGCTGGAGCTGCAATCAAAGCTGCGTCATGAATTTCTTCGTAATACCCTATCTGTTGGGTCGGTGTTCGCATACATATTTTTCTCGATCTCTGTGATACGCATAATACAGTAATGACAGTGCCTCGGCGTTGTTTGCATTTGCAGCGGTGGACATTGTCGTGCCGCCGGGAAATATCGACTACAAGCCGAGCTTTTACTTCAACGTTGCCGTCAACTCGACCGCCGAGTTGGAAAATTCGTCCGGAATATCGACGAATTATCGGCTGACAGCGTTGATGACGTGTACGCCGGATCCAGTGAGTCTCTGGTGTTGCTTTCGCAATGAGAAGATCGTTCACGGGGAAAAATTTAAAAACTATTCGTCGTCGACGATTCGAGCGCCGAGCGGCGGACCTTTGGTTTCTGGGGTCTCATCGATAACCAATGAGAGCTTTCTCCTCGAGTTCGATGAAACCGGTGTCAAGATTTCGTCGTGCAACGAAAAATCCGAACGCTCGCTGCGAATGATCCAAAAAATCGTCGATCTTTTGTACGTCGGTGACGTTGACTTTGACGGCGAAAGAAGAGGAGCCTCGAAACTTGAAACCGTCGCTGTTGTCAATGATTGCTCCGTCACGACTCGAGCGAATTATCAGCCAATCGGTAAAACGGATACTAAGAGTCCTGGCGACGGATTTTTTAAAATCATGTCGCATCCGGACGAGTTCGACGAGACGACTGAGTGGATTTTGGAAGTGAATAGAACGATAGATATTGAAAATTGCAAGTACCGAGACTACTTCTTCGGCAGCAGAGGCGTCGATGAATTGCACGGAAGCAAAGCTTACTCCAATATTGTGAGTATTTTTTTTTTTTTTGAGACTTTGGTCTGCATTTTGTATTTTCTTTTTTTTTCCAGACTTTGGTCTGTATTTTGTATTTTCCTTTTTTCTCCAGACTTTGGTCTGTATTTTGTATTTTCATTTTTTTTCCAGACTTCATCGATCAACAATATCAGGATAACCAATGACAAATTCGTCTCCGTTGGAGAAACCGAAGGTACCATCACTTCGCGGACGATGAAATTTTTTACCAAGGATACTATAGCTGTGTCCATTGATCTTGCGAATATTTACGTTCCTGCCGAGTGTAATAAGTCTAATTGATTTGGTACAATTCAACAGTATTACGATAAAAATTGTCGACGAAGGAAGATCGATGAATTTAGCTGAAATCGATTGTTTATTTAAATTACGATTACAATAAAATTAATAACTAGGCTTGAATCATGTACATGTCTTCGTTAGGTATCTTATTCGTACCATTTACTGATTCGGTATCAATCAATTAGTGTTTTTTTATTCTATCGAATAATGAAACCCGCGCGCGCGCATTTCTCTCTAACTAAAGTTGTAAATCTATCTAAACGTCGTTTTTACCTACTTATCGAATGACTTTTTACCCACGCGCTTGTTACCTCTTTCTCCCCATCTGTCTCCTTGCCTACTAATTCGCCTCTAATCTTCAAGTGTAAAATTGCAAATGCCCCGGGCGTCGGGAGGAACCGTTTACTTTTTATGGTCGCTCGCCGTCATTATCGTGAAGTTTGCATCGTTGGAATGCAACGAAATTTTTTTAAAATAATTATTCTAACGATTCTAAAATGATTTGGACGATTCTAAAAAGTTATTATGACGGATTTATCGTTGTAATAACATTTTGTACCCAGTACGACCTTTTCGGTTCATTAGAATAATTTTTTTTTAAATTTTCGTTGCATTCCAACGATGCAAAATTCAACGTCATTCGCCGTCTCACTTCCTCAGAGACGGGCCGATCGTTTCGTTCGAGAATATTTCGCAAAAAAGTCGACACGAACGTTGTTTTATTCACTCGATTTTTTTTTCGTTCGAACGATACTCAGCCCTCTCTGATAAACGCTTAAGCCCTATGCTAATTTACAATAGTTAGCTCGTGGCTAGCAAAGATTGCGGTGAAAAAAAACGCAGTGCTCATAGCACTCGTTGAGGAACCTTGGCGCTTGCTTTTTTTTTCTCTCTCATCGCCGTACAAATTCGTGTATATAAATCGACATCGTATCGTTTATCGTGCAACAATGATTAGCAACGATGACGCGCGCCCGTCGACTTAATTCTACAGCCTTAATGTTAAACAACGATTAAATTCTTACGGGAAATTTATTGGACAGTCTCACTCGCTCACTATCGTATCTTTCGCGTATACCCTAGTGATTATTTTTCTTTAAACTACACACAGACACCCAAAAAATGTATAAACGAAGTATTGTACGTAGATAAACAATGATTTTACGACGTATACATTTTTCGGGGCGAAATTCTGGCGTTTCTCTTTTTTCGTTTTCTTGTATTACCGTTCTTACGATTTTTCTCATGCGCGACTTTTGTCGCTGAGACGCGCGAGAAAATTGGTCAAGAATCGTTTCCTTGATTAAGGAGGTCCAGTCATATAGAGTCCATTTCGCATAAATTCGAAAACGAGTAATAATTGCAACCACTTCTTGATGGTATAAAAATCTAAAAAAATTCATGCACATTAAAGGTATTTAAAAGATTAATTTTGCATAATAATAATTGCAAAATGTTTTTAACAAATTGATGAAAAAAAAAATTGTTCAACAAATTTCTCGGAAACCCGAATTTTTTTTTTTAATGAAAATGCTTCTATTATGTTTCTGAATACGTATGAATTTTTAAAAAAATTTAAGTTCAGTTTGATATTTGCGTTTTTTTCATACAAAATTCAAAGTGAACTTAAAAATCTGAAAAAATTCATACGTACTCAGAAAAATAAACGAAGCATTTTCATTGATACAAAAATTTGGGTTTCCGAGAAATTTATGCAACAATTTTTTTTTTTCATCAATTTGTTAATAACATTTTGCAATTATTATTATGCAAAATTAATCTTTTCAGTACCTTTAATGTGCATGCGTTTTTTCAGATTTTTATATCATCAAGAAGTATCCGTAATTCTTTCTCATTATTCTCGAATTTATGCAAAATGGATACTATACGACTGGACCTCCTTAATGCGTTTTTACTTCCTTCTTCTCCTTCTTTCGTTATCTATCAACACTTTAATGGCACGATTGATAATACCTATTACCGTGCTGTCCCGGACGAGCCTCCGACTCCGATTATTCGTCCACCAACGAGCACGAGAGAAACGAAAAACCGCTATTCTCGTGACAGTGAAAAAAAGGCCTGATCATCAGTCGGCATCGTTCATTAATTATCGCTGCGCAGCGTTGTATAGTGGCGTCTACGTGCGAATACAAATTCTTCGTATAAAAAGGTAGTATATAAGTTTAAAATTGTAAAAATTCGATTCGATTCTTCTAAGTAGAAAAAACATGGAATGTCTCTTTTGTCTTTTACAGTTTCTAGTTGGGTGCGAAAAAAGTTGTTGTGAGGAGCCGCCGCGATTTGTAGCAAATCAATGAATATTACGAAGGAAGTGAGGAAGTTGCTTTTCGAAGAAGCTAGATTACGTTTTACGTTGTATATACAATTATTACGTTCGACGAACGCGAGCTCAACTTTTACGATGCTCTCTCTCGTGGATTTTTATTATTGGCCGTTGCTCACGTTGTTGACGTTGTTGACGCCGTTGACCTTGGTGCTGTTAACGTTGTTGACGTTATTAACGTTATCAACGTTGTTCTGCTTGGCGGAATCCATGTTCGGAATGTAGTCCATCGCCATTAAGCACGCAAACACTGTCATCACCATTTTCGGCTTTACTTCTGTTATGTCCTCCGGCAAAGCGTAAACTCGAGCTCCGCATCGTCGCGCCAACGATATTGCGTATTTCGCGTTGTCGAGGTTATCCTGAAAAAAAAATAGAATTATTTCAGGTGGGTGTTTTTCAGAAAAATAATAAAAGGGGAGGCTGAAGGACGTTCGATGGCTTTTAAAAAGCCATGGAAACATTTTTGAATCATGTACAACAAAAATTAGTAAACGTATTGCCAATAAAATTCTTTTACTGCTAATAAAAGGGAAAAAAAGAAAAAAGTATTACCGATGCAGTGCCGCCGTGCTTGACGAGATCGTAATTGACAGTGCCAGGTTTGATAGCATCTATCAAATCGATCAGTGGCTTTCCGTCGGCAATAGCGTAGTCCTGGAATCCTTTGATACTGCTGGTTTTCCCAGCAGCCTGAAGCTTCGAATTCACCCATTGTACAATCTCCTTCTCGACGAGAGTGCTTCCAGGCGTTCCAGCCAACGACGTCAGCAACGAAAGTGTGTAAGATCTCATAAGCTGCCAGATAAGCGCAAGCGTCAGAGTCGCGTTTCCATCATTTATATCCTGTCCAGCGATCCCAACCAACGAGAAGTTCATCTGCTTTCCGAGCTCAACCGCGTAATTGCAATTCTCCAATTTTTCCATAAATTTACGGAGCTTGGTGAACTTTTTATGGACCTTCGGCCATTTCACCGTTCCGGGTTTGATAATGTCGTACAATTGGAAGATTACGAGTCCATCGGCGAGATCGGAATAGAGCCAATTTACGTGCGGCGATACTCCCATCGAGTTCATCCAATTTCTGTAGGTTTTCTCTTCGCGAGTCTCTTCCAGAGACTCGAGGCCTTCGATATTCGTTTCGGGCTTGTCGAGGCCTGGATAATTATTGAACATGTTGGCGACGAACGCCAAATTGAGCTTGTAAATACCATTGACGACGTCGCTCGCGGTTACGAAGCTGCGGCAGCCCAACTTCGCCGCCTGTTGCAGCATTATTTCGGCTCTCGTCGTGTGATTCGGCTCCATGAGTGCCTCGAGAGTCACACCAGCGGTATTAGGCGCTATTTGCTTTATCAAATGGGAATAGATCTCCGAGTCGGTGATGTCGGACTGGAAATTGTTGCATCTTCGAGCGATTCCCGCGTGCTCCAAATGATGATTGACCCAACGGAGGAGTATTGCCTCGGGTGAAAGTTTGAGGAGATCCTCGATACGTTCACCGTCCTGCAGAAGCGTCGCCAAGCCAGGACAGTTCTCCAGGGTTATCTGGTTGAAGAGGCCGATTCGAATGATTTGCCAGAGGAGACCTAAGACCAGGTGAGGACTTCCTTTCGTCAGATCGTGGGCGTCTATGTTGACGATGTTGCAGCTGATCGCCTGGGCCGAGGACAGTGCGAGGGTCAGGTTTTCGTGCTTCTTGTAGAGGGTCAGGTTCTTCTTGTTGATCGTTCGCTCGTCGATCGTATCCGGGCACGAATGGTTGATGATTTTGCTGAAATTACCATTTTTTATATTTTTTTATTTGATTTTGCTGAATTTCCATTATTTTATATTTCTTTATTTGATTTTACTGAATTTCCATTATTTTATATTTCTTTTTTTCTATATTTCTCTGACAAAGCTGAAGGGCTGAGAAAAAATTAAGACACTCACCAGAGCAGTATTCCATCCTTGACTTTGTCGTAAAGAGCTTTGCCTTCAGGATCAATGGGCAAAAGATGCTTGAGATCAGGATCCTGGCCAAGATTCGTATTGATCCAATCGCTGAACGCGAGCTGCTCTTCCAATCGCACCGAATGCGTCGTTCCTTCGCTAGAAGCTTCTGAAATTCCGCCGAGTGTCTCGAGATTTTCTTTTTTTGAGACAACCTGCTTGAAGGTAGAACCGAGTTCGTTGGCTTTGAGCTCCTTGCAGAGCTTCTCGAATTCGTCGAACGACAGGCGACCTTTGTGCTGGAGCCTCTGCTTGTCGTCGTACTCCTCGATCATCTGGCGAACCTTGTAACCCGGCATCTTGAAGCCGCACACGTCCAGCGCGTTTCGCAGCTCCGTCAGATCGATGAACCCATCGCCGTTCTCGTCGATCTGCAAAAAGATGGATTACGATTAGCTACATTTTTTCAGCAGCAGTGGGAAAGGGAATGAAAAGAATGCTGGGGCATATCAAACGATAAGACAAGAAGAAAAGTGCGTCTTATCGTAGTGCTAGAATCATATCGTTCTGTGCGTTGGTTTTGAGAGCAGAAGCATAAGTGCAGTCCGCCTGCGAAGAAAATGAACGGTAAGTATCTTTTCTCCTGACTCCATTGAAATAATTTTATTTCGTGTCGGACGAAAAATCGCTCATTTTTAACTTGTGACTCGACGCATGCGCAGTTCGGTTTCATTACCTCCCTAGAGACGTAATCATGATGTTGAATTTTGCATCGTTGGAATGCAACGAAAATTGCAAAAAATAAAAATATTCTTACGATTCAAACATTATTTGAACGAGTCTAAAAATTTATTAATCGTTATAAAATCATTTTCTTTTGGGTTCATTAGAATGATATTTTTTATTTTTTTCATTTTTGTTGCATTCCAACGATGCAAACTTCAATTAATGGAGGGAAGTGCCTTTTCACCTGTGAATTTCTCCCCTCCCTTCGGCCATTAAATTTCACACTCGGTGAAAAGTCGCACTTCCCACCCTCGTTGCGTAATGTACTGATTACGAATCTTACTCACGAGTTCGCAGAAGTGGGAAAATTCGCGAAAATACTCCTCGATAACGTCCCACTTTGGCATACTGTGAATCTCCATTGTGCCAATCTGACTGTTGCACCGCTGATGATAACTAAACGCACACCGGAACAATGAAATCCGGACGACGCCCGACTCGTTACTGAGTCCGCGGCGACCGCGACTCGTTGCTCGGGCCGCGAACGCGACTCGTTGCTCGGGCCGCGAACGCGCGATCGCTTATCATTTCTTATCAGACGGTCAATAATAACGCGGACGATAAAAAATTAGCGAGACTAAGAGCAAAGCACGAGACGTAATTGTGTTGGTGAAAAATGCACGCGATTCGAACTATGCGCCGGCAAATTTTATCCGACGAGGTCGTTTCCCGGCCTTTGCCGCTGCAACAATTATTCCCCCAACCCAATTGTCGTGGGATATTTTTTTTAGCCTTAATTATCAAACGGCTCTTCAAAAACTAGCTCAATTATTCTTCAATTCTCCGATAATTATACTCTTAATAATTTCGGCCCATGTGCTTAAAATCTTCTGCCTTATTTCCCTCCGACAGCTCTGACCATTGTTCGCGACAAGTCGAGCCTCATGCAAATCATCACTGATAATAAGACTTCTGTAAGGGTTCATTGTGCATAAGTCTGGCTTTTCCCGATTATGTTACCCGATTAAAAGCTCCACAGTCTCGTTTTTTTTTTTTTTTTTTCGCAGCAATGAGAGCAACGTTTCATTCGGACAACTCGAGTCTCAGCAATCGCAGCGAATCGTAGAAATGAATTGAGTCAATTGGGAGCAATCGAAGCAACGAGTCCGATACATTTTTTTTTTTTCTGGGACACTCTGTATATTTACTAGAGTTGTATATGGCTAAAATATTTCTGCGAGGGATGATTCACACGGATTAGGGATAATTAAAATAATAATAATAATAATAAAAATAATAACAATAATAATAATAATCCGGCGGCTATTTCAAGGAGGAAAATCGACCAATGGTGAGAAGCAACGCTTTGAACTTGTCCTCAAAAGACAGTCGATACATCGTGACGAAGGCCGAATGCCATTGAATATAAATCAGATAAGTTGGATGCGTTATGCGAAATGCGACGATGGTCGCGTCACCGGCGTCTCAGCGGCGTACGTAATCGCATTGGCCTGGTTTTCCTGTGTGCGCCGAGTCTGCTGGAACGGCTTGCCTAGGAATTCCATCTCTCTCCCCACATTGTCTGCGTATTTTCCCCCGAGATAGCAGATAAATCTTAATCTGTAAAATTCCGCGCATCCGTTGAAGAATCCGTTGCGCATCGGAGTCGCGAGCGTAACGTTTTCCAAGAGTGGTCTTCGCGCGCGGTTTGTTGTATATACAAAGGGGCCAAAAAGTGTCTATTGGAATCCGGAAAGACGAGGATAGGTGAAACAGAAGCGTTTCGCATCGGGCAACGTCTCGCGTTATTCCTTTCACCCGCTGAGAAACCACCAGGAATGCATAGCGAGTGAGCACCGATCGCAGTCGGTGAACATTGACTGAACATCGGCTTTTGCATCGGTGAACGTGGAGCGGAAATCGGGAACCGTACGATTTTTACAATTTCGCATCCAGCGGCTTTCGACACTGTCAGAAAATTTGTGGAAATTTTAATTCGTCGTCAAACACTGTACCAAAAATAAATTGACCTCACAATAAAAACTTTCAGTACTGCATTAAATTTCAAGAATTTTTTTCTCAGTTTATGAAAGTTAATAAATTGAATAGAATTTCAAATTTTACTACACATGTGGATTAAATTTAATATATCAGCTGATGAATCAAATTTCTAGTAATGTGAATTCACAACAATTTTTAACAGTGTACTTATTCGCACTTTTAGGAGTCGCAGGCGTCGCAACGTTTTAATTCAAGGCCAGGAGACGACACGATTGTCAGTCTGTCCTCGGCTGGGAGCGGCTATACTCCCACGTGGTGCGAGTTTTCTCTCTCGCGCGCAGGTAGCGCATCGCGCGAATCGCGTTAGAAAGGCCCTCTTGCTGTGTGCTTCTCTTCTCCGCGTGCGGTCTTGAAATGTTTACAGGTCGTAGCGGTTAGCTGTGGTACCTCACCTCAGCGAGATGCGGTTCTCATTCTCCGACGCTGCTGACCTTGACTCTGACGATAAATTGAATTAGCGAGCCAATCGATAGCCAATTGGCTACTGTATATATGCGTCATTTCGGTGATCAGCGCGACTGATGCTCGTCCGAATAATACTACTCTACTCTAACCGCAATTCGGAGTCGAGGAGTCTCACCGCGAGACGATAACACCGTTTTGTCTCGAAATGTTCCGATAAGACGACGCACTACGGAACAAACAACGAATGATTCATAGCGATGCCACCCACGCGCGTGCGACAATCGACAATCGACCCGAGTATCAATGTTCCGCTCTGACTTTGATAAACCTCAGATTCGGTGTCACTTCTCTTTTTTGTAAAAAAAAAATAATAATAATAAAAATTAAAAAAAATAAAAAGATAAGAAAGTTCAATTTCGCAAAGTTTAAAAATCCTATCCAATAGCAAATTTCCCGCTGATTAAAAAAATCATAGGTGTCGGTCTGAAAGATCGAAAATTCGAGAAAAACGCGAAAAACGATTTTTTTTTTTTTTTTTTTTTTTTTTTTTTTTTTTTTTTTTTTTGACGACGAACTGACCAACGACCAATCGAAGGCTGAATAAATTAACATCAATGGTTGCTCACGAACCTTTTTAATGGAGGATTTTCCCTATCGCTCTGCACTCTCAACGACAATTAAACGACGAGGAAACCGTTTGAAAAACATTGCTGCGCATCTGCTAGAAAATTCCCAGCGCTATATACGGTTCTGTGAGGGGTAAATAAAGAAGACTCGCGAAAAACAACGCACCGTTGCTTTCTCGGTGCGTTGTTTGCAACATTCGCGACATTCGAAACGGCGACAACGGCAGTTTCATCGTCGCGCGCGCGCGTCATTGCGATTACCTGTGCCGCATACTTTGCACTTGCGTTGTGTTTATTCCAAACTCAGTGTGTGCTTATCGTTGGCGATGTTTACAAAGCTAAGCTGCGGGGACACTTTGTCTCTGTAACAGTGACTGTAACAGTAGCCGAACGATGTTCGTGACTGCCTTAGTCAGACGCCGCAAGACTGAGAGGGAGACTCGTTTGAAATTGACTCTCGGCGGTGTCTTCCTTACGGCTTGACCCGTAATTTAACACCGCACGGAGGGCAGTGCGCTGGCCGGACTAGCCCCAGGCTAGCCCGCACTGACTAATCCTCGTCCGTCGTTGTTCCCAGTGCATTATATATATTCCATAATTTGGGTGGGGGTCAAAATAGCGAATGACCAAAATAACGAATGGCTTAAATAGTGAATTCCGTAATGATAACCATTCTAAATGCAGAAGTTCATCATTTTTGTATTCACTATTTTAGCCATTCGTTATTTTGGCCATTAACTATTTTGACCCCCACACTGAGAAAAATTATTAGTTGCGATTACCGATCATTGGTTGGATATACCAAAAAATTTGTTGCAGTTACTAAAATATTGGTGGCTCTGACCAACGATTGGTAATCACAACTATTATTTTTTTTCAGTGTACCCGATAATTTACAGAGAGGTTGGTGAACCTGGCGAATTTAGCGAGCAGCTCTAATGTTGCTAATTGTAAAGTGGCAATAATCGCGAGGAAGAGCTCGAAGGAAGCAGCAGCAGCAGCAGCGGCTTTAATTGTAAGCGGGGATCGTGTGTAATAAGAAGCTGCGAGAGCGTGGGACACAACGCACGCGGACAAAGGCCGTAGATACGCAAGAGAGCTCGACGCATACGTGATAATGAGTTTCCAACTAGGTATACCCGCGTAATTGTGTATAGCCTGCTTCTCCTGCTCTCCTCCTGTGAGAATTCAACAAGGCGAACTCGCTGCCAGTATATTTCTATCTACGGTTGTGCCCAACTTGAGAGTTTCGAGGTCCTTCGTCGCCTCGACGATAAATACATTATTAATGCTATATCGCACCGCAGTACTGATTCAGCGATTCTTCGGCAAGTCCGGATTTTGCACATTCAAGCACATTTTTTTTTTTTTTTTTCAAGCACATTCAAAAACGTTTTGACGTTATACAGAATATTACTGAAATTTCCATCGTTGGAATACAATGAAAATAAAAAAATAAAATGATTCGGTTCTAAAATTATTCTAACGATTTTAAAAGGTTATTATAAAGATCAATCGTTATAATAAATTTTTATAACCAGTACGATTCTTTTGGGTTTAGTAGAATATTTTTTTTTTTTTTATTTTCGTTGGTGTCCAACGATGCAAATTTCAATATCATTTACTACAGTTTAGGCGGAACGCTTTTTTTAACTTAGGGTCGCGGATCATAATATGGTTCTAAAAATAAAGGGAGAAGAGAAGAGTACCACCGCGAAGCGTCGCTCCAGGGGTGCTCT
The DNA here is from genome assembly GCA_964034905.1 of Itoplectis maculator. Classification (NCBI taxonomy): domain Eukaryota; kingdom Metazoa; phylum Arthropoda; class Insecta; order Hymenoptera; family Ichneumonidae; genus Itoplectis; species Itoplectis maculator. The sequence continues at coordinate 9,215,162 of OZ035863.1, forward strand.
GCACGTGGCTGCAGCCTCTCTCTTGTCTCTCGCCTATATAAAATGCAAACGCGTCCGACGACCGCATTTTTCGTCCCCCGCATCGCTCTTCGCTTAATAATTTCTGACCCGCGTCGACGCTGCACAAAGAAAATCATTTCCCGGAAAAAGCTACTACCAAATGATTCATCTTTCCGTACCGACGATCCCAGCTTCATTAGCAATCGCTGTGAATCACAAAAGTTGCGTCCGATCGAGCGGAGTGAAATCACAATTGAGTCATTGGTCGACTGCTTTGTGATTTTCATGCGGAATAAAATGTAAAAAAAATCGTCGGTTCGTCTGAGAATTCAAGCGGGAAGTAGCGGCGAGGAAGCAAATTGCCGACCGCAACCGATTTCACAGTTGCAAGCGCGTGAAATAAATGCGTGCGATGACTTAGCTGCGCTCAGAGCCTCTTCGACTGTCCCAGCTTGGGAATTTTCTTTGCACTCATCGGCAGTTAGGTACACCGACGATAGCAGCTCGAATCGTATGTGCACATATATACCGCTCGCGATACATATTTAAGATTATTATGGAAATAAGTTTATCGGCGAAATTTAAATTGCCTAACTTGTTAAAGAGATATACTTTGCGCACTTGAACGACTCTACTTTACTCTACTGGTCGCGCGACTTAATTTTTTTTTTTTTTTTTTTTTTCAACGACACTTTTTTTTCCCTCGGAGCCCTAACAAAATGCATTACAAGCAATTTGCGCTTTTTTTGCTGATCGTGCGTCGAGGAACGAGTCAGGTGCCTTTGCTGCTGCTGAGGCAAGAAAGGAGAGGAAATAGCGACTGCGCGTTGAAGTTGCCGAGCTTGTTATTAATATGAGAGAGCTGCAAAAGCGCGCGGAGTAAAATACAGAAGGTAATGAACGCAGCATTGCCGGCAACAATTTTCCACTTTATTCCAGTTTAAAGCGCCGAAGCTGCCGCTGTGTTGGATTATAGAGGTGGTGAGGGGGCAGCTGCGTGTGGTATTCTCGTTTTTCGCGGCCGGCAGAAAGACTCGCCACGCCTCAGTCTATGTAGATATAGTAAACCTTTCTCGCGAGCCCTAAATTCATGGTTATCATTACGTTTTCGTTTCTTTCGTTCGATGCGAGCTGAGTGTGGTGACGGCGCTCGCGACGAGACACACGATAGGAGGGAAGGAAAAAAAAAGAAAAAAAAAGCTTATTGCGCAACACTATTGTCGCTTCGCGAGCGATGATAAAGCAACGACGGGGACCTTGCAATTATGGTGCGTGATTAACAACGAAGCGTGGAACGCTTCGAGCCAGCGAAACGAACGTTCTGCAATGAAAAGCGGGAAAAAAAAAAAAAAAAAAAAAAAAAAAAAAAAAAAAAATGCATATAAAACATTCGATGTCCGATGAGAATTTTCTAAATTGACGACTCGCTAAATTCTTCGGTGAACTTGAGACCTGCGAGACAGCTTTTTGCCTATGGAAACCTGAAGTGAGTATCGAATTGCAAACGCGTGAACCGAAAGAAAGAGGCAGTACACTAAAAATTGTGCTGCGTTGCCGAATACGATGCATTCGGTGCGATAAAATAAAAATAAAAAACGCGTATGAGCTCTGCGACATTCGAACCGCGAACGGAGCCTCACAAGATTTTTCCGCCGGGACATATAACGCAAAACGGCCGAACGATCTCTACTAGGATGCGACGTCGGCAGAGCCGCGCCGCGAGCGAAGAGGGTGCGTCGCGCTTATGCAAAACGCGTCGACCGGACCCTCTTCGCTCGCTTTCACCGCCGCTGCGCGGGGGAGCGTCGCGTAATCATTCCCCCCGGCCGGTCGCCCAGGGGTGAGAACACGACGGGTGCGATAAATAAAAACGATCAACCCTCGTCTATGATGCACGAACCGAAACGACGTTGCCAAACCTCCTCCGCGACTCTTGGAGAAAAAAAGCAAAGAAAAAAAAATATATAAAGAAACATTATCATTATTTGTAAATAATGATAATGTTTCATCGGTTTGATAATGTTATAATTATTCGTAAATAATGATAATGTTTCGAAACGCATGTTTTTTTATTTGCCCAGACGATGGTGGGCGACACTGGATTCATGGGTGTATTGCTGGACGGGCGTAAGGGCGGTTACCGTGACTACCGCGAGACACCCGGGAAATCGACAATCCCCTTCGAAAGCCGTCACCGCCGCCGCGGTCTTTCATTCTAGCGTCGAAGCGTATTACAATTGTCGCGTGTAGCGTAACGAAGCAAAACGAGGGTCCTGACAACTGTCCAACGAACACAAAAAGCAGCGCACTTGATGATGCAGAATCAGGATGTCGCGGAAAGGCGTTCTCTGGATTTGCCAGGCGCTTCAAATGCTCGATCAATAAGATAATTGAATAAGACTTTTCTCGACGATATATATATATACCATAAACCGGCGGATGGAAGTCATTTAATCGCAATCCCCTTCGACGACTCCGCTGCTCTGAGCTCTCTCTCTATATTCCACTACTCGCAAACAAGGTCGTCGTTGTTTCACAGATCGTCGTCATACTGTCGTCATATAGTCGTCATATTTTCGTTACATCGTCGCTATATCGTAGATATAAAAATCGCGAGGTTTCTCGGAACAAGTTGACTATTTTGCAAGAGCAACGGCGCCGTTGAATTGAGAGTTTTAAGCGAGACTTGGTGGGAAAGGGAAGCCGCCGCGGATTTAACGAAGCGTGACCGCTGCTTGTTCGAGTTGCCGCAACTCTGTTTGCTCGCGACCGATCATAGTTGGAGAAAGAAATCGCACGCCGAAACCTTAAGCCAGTTGAAATATTAACCCTAGAACTCATGACTTATTTTCACAATGTACGGATTTTACAGGTCACGTGGGGTCCCAGCGGACCCCAGTAATGAGTTATAGGGTTAAAACGAGATCCGTGCGCATAATTAAAAAATTGTCAAGCGACGGAGAGAAGCAGTTTCGTAAGCGAATTGTAAGCGACGGAGAGAAGCAGAGTCGAAGCAAGGTGCGACTTGGAGAGGGAAATACGCGCGACGTGACACGTCAGGAACTGCTGAAAGCGTAAACCTGCGGGCAGGCAACCCTCTCTGCTACAACCAGCCACACTCCCGCGAAATGCCACGCGGTCTGTGTACACATACAAATATCCACAGGCGCGTGTCATCGATGAGTGCGCGCCACACACCGACACCTTTTTGAGCTAACGAAAAGAAAAAGAAGGACGAAATAACCGAGGAATTCTTTGTATACTGCGAGTGACTCACTCCGCGCGCGGTGACTGTTATTATCGTTATCGTATCGTAATGCGGTTCTGGCTGGCAAACCGCGCCGCGCGCGGAGCACGTGTCCTCCTACGCGAAAAATAGAATGCTCGTTTCGTCGCACGAATGCAGTCTAACATTTTTTATTATGTTCAATTTTGCATTAGTAGAAGGCAACGAAAATTGAATAAAAAAAAAAAAAAAAAAAATCTAATGAACCCAAAGACGATCCTTTGGGTTCATTAGAATTATTATTTGATTTTATTATTATTATTATTATTATTATTATTATTATTATTATTATTATTATTATTATTATTATTATTATTATTATTATTATTATTATTATTATTATTATTATTATTATTATTATTATTATTATTATTTATATTGGGTATAAAAAGTTATTATAGCCTTTTAGAATCGTTAGAGTATTTTTTTTTATTTTCGTTGCATTCCAACGATGCAAGCTTCAACACTATCATTTTAACACTGTTTTTCAGACTCCAACTTTGACTGTCGCACTGATCAAAATCATAAGAGTCCAATTGGACGATTCTCGATACAGGGAATAAATAGAAGTGGCAGGAAATAAATAGAAGCAGCAGAAAATAAATAGAAGCAGCAGCAAATAAATAAAAGCAGCAGAAAATAAATAGAAGTCGCAGAAAATAAATAGAAGTGGCGGAGAGGGTAGAAAAGCGGAAATGTATTTGAGAATAAAAAAGGGCGGTGACACCGGGCATTCCGCGCGGCAGCGGCAGCAGCCGGGCCACGCGGCTGCAGGTTCGGAACGTCGAGAGAGCAGCGCGGCATGTGATAGCCCCGCGTGCGGATCGATATAAGAGGGCGAGCGAAAGAGACGGGAGAGGAGGACGAACTACTGCTGCTGCTGCTACTGCTGCTGCTGCGCTTGATTTCCTCGTGTCGCGACTGTCGACAGCACTGAACGCAGCAGTAGCACCCATTCTCCGCTTCGCAATGCAAAACCACAATATCCCCAATTTATCAGCGCTCGGCGATAATACTTACAGCTTGAAACTTTTCGAGGAGTTCCTGTCGGTCGTCTATAGCGGTGGCCATGTTGCCCGAATAATCCTTCCGTGATCTCTGACTTTAGTCTCTTTCTCCGCTCTTTCGGCGTCCGCTTCTCGACAAACTCGTCGCGTATCTCTGTTCGTCGCACTTGTGTCCACCTCTTCGTCGCCTTTTTGAAGCGATCGAAAATTTTTGTTTACTCGACACTGTACGATCCGAAAAAACGAAGAATGCAAACGAGTGACGTGTTTTTGTCGTCGAACGATAGTATAGAGTGAATGGGGGGGAGGGAAGGGTCACGTCACGCGAAAATGAAACGCAAGAACGGCGAACGATGAGGAGAACTATGGCGCAGGTCTCGACGTTGCCCAGCCGCGGCGCACACTGAGCGGTGTGCGGCTTCGAAACACCGTACGAACCCAACGACGACGACGACGAAGAACCGCCGCCGCTGCGCGTCGCAGGCCAGAGATCGCAGCCAGAGCTGAGGGAGTCAACCGCCGCACACAAACGAGACGAGTCACCGCTTCGCAGCCGCGCGAGTCACTCGAGTTTCTCGCTCTTTCGCTCGTGCCGTCGCCTCTCCTCCTTTTTACTCTCTTCAGTTCCGAGAGGAAAAAGGAGGAGGCTTTAAACGAGTCGCATTGTCGAGTTCCGCATTTTTTCGTCCTGAAAATCATCTTTTGGAATCGCTGAGTGGGAATTAATATTGAATGACCAAAAAGCGAATGACCAATTTTTTTTTTATTTTCTATTTTAACTGCCTTTTTATAAAATGTGGGGTCAAAATAACGAATGGTTGAAATAGCGAATTTTGTAATGATGATCATTGTAAATTTAGACGTTCGTTAGTTTGAAATTCGTTATTTTAGCCATTTGCTATTATGATCATTCACTATTGGGTCTGCCATTTTTTGTTACTGAATTTTGAGCTCGGATTCGTGATCAGCGACGAAACGAGTACCAAATTTCGAAAATCAATTAAGCAGATTAGAAAATAATTGGAAAATAATCGGAAAATGCATAGAGCCAAATGACGTCAATGCCGCCGAAAGGTGTTAATTAAGCATTACACTCGCTTTATATTTTACGGATCTTTCATTTATTTTTTCAATGGCTCAGTGCGCATCACTCGCGCGTCCGTTGTCCTTTTTTTCACAATTTTCTTAATAGTAACAACATTAAGAAGGTTTCCGAGATTAAATATTTATATACCAATGTTATGTCTAGTAATAAGTTATTCGTTTCATTGCAACGCCTCGTCGGCACAGTGAATAATAGAAGAAAAAAAAAATAAAAATAAAAATGAAAAGATATCGAAAAAATTGGCCGTGCTTCGTTTACACCGTCGTCGTTCGAACGATTTTGTTTTCGTTGACAATCGAACATGCAAAAATTGACGCATTTTTATTACAGTTATGTATAAATGGACCTCTCGAAAAGACGCTACCGATACGTTTTTTTTTCTTTCTTTTTCGTTTTTCGTTTTTTTTTCTTTTGCCGTTTATCACTGCGAATAATTCGGTAACGAATGTCCATCACAACCCGTTTTACAATCGTGAGATATGTCGCTGCAGCGTTATATTTATTTTTTTTTTTCTTTACAATTCGGAAGAATAATTCTTGACAGTCGAGCGGCGAAATCAGCCAATGGAACGCTGAAGCGATTGAAAGAAGAAAAAAAAAAGAATGAGCCACAAACTACGGTTAATATTATTCTAATCCGAGTTAACAATTATCTTACGACGAGAGAACATTTTCCGAAGGATTTTGAAATATTAAATTAAGTGCGAATGGGGGAAACATCCAGCGTTTCCATGGGGAGCCGATTTCTGTTAATGGGTCACAAATCTATCGTTTCTACACTAACGGATAGTCAAAGTGCGGCTGTATTAAAAGATTTTTCGGTTTCTTATCATTTCCCTCAGATGACTGATAAAGCGACGAATCGGCAACAGTCGAATCTGCGTTTTCTATATAATTTTGTGTGATGTTTTTTTTCCAAACCTCGAACTCCCTATAATTTAGCATTACGATAACGAGTAAAGCGCCTTCGATGAGGTATCGAACGTCAACGTTAATTATTTTTAACCATCTATCAGCGCTCATATTCAGCTCACATATACAAACGAAACGGTAAACGTAACAACTAAGTATACAAATATGCCTTTAACGGCTGCTGAACAAAGTCCTTCGTGTTCACGAAGAGAGAAACAAACCAACACCGTAACGAACCAACTTTTTTATCGTCTGCTGTCTTTGCTTCTTATTCTCTAGCTAATCACGTGTAACGCGTAGCTATGTTCGAAATTAACGCTTACGCTTCGAATTCTACTTGATTCGGCTCAAACAGAATCACAGTTGTCAACGTAAAAGCTCGACGCTCCGATCTACAACTCGAAGCTTTTGCTACTCTTTCGCAGATTTTCGAGACGCGTGTTTACATCGCCAACAGACTATATCATTACTTTTACTCAGCTAACAACGACTTGATGCGAGTTTAATAAATAAATCAAACCTCTTTAATACTAAAACACTCTTCCTCTTCATTTTCGAGCTCGGTGCTTATTTGACGTTACGACAGAAGCTATTTCAAGCGGTCAAACGCAATATTTTTACCTACGTTTAATTATCTCCAATAATTAAGCGTCCTTAGCTCGTTATTCTTATGGATCGCGGAGCCTTACCGCTCGAAGTAACATAGTCCACAGTGACTCGCGGTAAAAAAAAAATTAGAAAACAAAAAAAAAGTGAGATCACAAGCACAAAAAAAATTGGAACAATTATACGAAAACAATCAGTCGTAGACACGTGAATTTCCAGCAAGAGCATCGTGCGGCCTCTCTAAACTCCATCACTCTCAGTCTCCGAAGTTTGCGCCGAAGAGACAATGAAAAATCGTCGCGAGTGACGGCTGGAACGCCTCATATTTACAAGAAAAACTCGATACGAGAGCCCGGAAAGTGAGCTCCGCATTAAAAATTAACTATTTACACACCGATGGACACGCGACAAAAGTCCGGCTTAAGATAAATTCGAGATAGAAAACGATTCCCGTGTTGAGAAGCAACGTCGCAAATATGTTGCGTGTGGTTTTGGACGATCGATAGCTTTTTGTCTCATAAAATATTAAGCGAAGAATATCATTGTTGGCGCCATGGAAATGAAAAGCATTGGGAAGAGGCGACTGCTCTGCTGCTTTCATCCGTCCAGTGCGCTTTTGATGCTTCCACTCGACGACAGTGGAGTGTATTACAAAAGAACAGATATAAATAATCGTGAATTTCACTTATTTTTCCGATCGTCGACGGTCGTCGAGACGACGCTGCTCTTGTCCGAATTAACTGAGCGTCCGGTCGACGCCAGCTGCGAAGTATCCATGCTTTCGACTTTATATCTCTTAAGAACCTTCCTCGTTTCCGGACTCGCGTCCGTTTTACTTTTCGCTGCGGGTTTCGTCTCATAAACACTGAGCTTCGCAAGCTGATGAGTCGGCGCTGCCTCTGCTTGAGAAGCAGCAACAGCAGCAGCTGCTTCGTTATTATTGCGCCAAGGAACATTGGCGAAAGTCAGAGACGACGAACCAGCGCTTTTCGGGCGCGAATCTATAACCGTCGGCTTTGTGGAACTGGACGAGGATGAGATCTGCGGATTGCCGTCGAAAGACGAACTTGTTCCCATCAGCCGCGAAATTCCGGAGCGATTCGATAGACTCGAATCCAAACTCGTCTGGCGTTCGAAATGACGGTGACATTGGTTCGTCGGTGGACCGCTTTCGCTGCTTCGCTCGACGATTTCTTTTTCCTCGCCTTTTGTCCCTGTTGGCGAATCCTTCTCCTCTGCGATGCGCGGCAATTGTGTACTACCTCCGCAGGCAGCTGAAAGTCCGACCGATGCTATGTTAATAGATATTCCGTGAGACAATTTGGTGCTGCTTGCGGTGGTCGTCGCAGTGTTGTATTCGCTGCTACTACCAGAAACGGTGGCAGCGGCGCCGTTGAGCTTCGTCTCGAGGCACTTCTTCTCCTGAATAATACTCTTGGACTCGTCTTTTGCTGTTTGACAATCTCCGCTACCGCTGTTCTCCTCGAGACTCTCGTTCAGCGCGGTTTGCGTCTTAATCGCACGCGGCGTAACGCGAACAACTGTATTCGCCAGCGGCGATATCGACGTCTTGTTCTCCGCCGAACGTGGATGAAGCCGATCGGGACTCAGAGCTCGTCGCAAAAGCGGCGAACCGGGTTCCGCGGATTTTGGCCGACCGTACGTCTTCTTCTGGCTGCCTGGAGTCGATAAGGACACGCCTGTTAAACATTTTTGCATCGTTGAATCGTGAATGAAAGATCGATCCAAATTGAGTGTAGTTACCCTATTGTAAAAATTGTTTAAGAGATCGTCACAGTGTGACCCTCCGAAAAATCAATGATTTTCGCGAATTTTTTTTTGGTAAGTTGTAATGAACTAATTGGTCTGGTTTTTTTTAAACAAATAAGTACGTTCTTGAAGAATACAAAATTATTTTTTTATGTGCATTTCTTTAATGTATAATAATGATATAAATTGTTTAAATAGCTCGTGTAAAAAAAAAATTTACGATTGGGTACAAGATTATTATTACCTGGACTGTATGATTGAGTGGTATTGGAGCTGCCAGGCTGATGTCCCGTCGGAAAAGCGAGCGGACTCGGACTGCGAGTCGGACTCGCGGGAATCGGCGATGGACTCGGTGTCCTCGCCAACGGCGACAGAGGTATGTGTCCAACAGATTTCCGTCGATTAGGCGAGTGAATATTTTTCGCCGCAGTGTGAAGCTTGTGCTTCAATCCGTGGAGAGTGCTCGGTCGCTGATAGTGCGACTGATTGGGAATGCTCGCGATACTGCCGGCCGAGGTGCTCGATCCGGGCGACGATGAGTTCGGACTTGAGCACGGACTCGACGTCCCCGTCGAGTGATAAGAATCCGAACTCGGACGGTTCGTCGGCGGCGATGGGCTGCCCACGGTTTTCGGCAAACCCGTCAAATACGGCGACGATTCCTGCTGCGGCGGCGGCAACGACCGCGAAAACGATTGGAACGAACGGCTCGGCGTTACCATGGACGGAGAACATATTCCAGCGGCCATCTAAAAAAGAAATCACAAAAATTCTCCTCCTTCAGGTTGCGGATCTCATACGACGATTATATCGACGATTGTATCGTTTGTATCATTTCGTTATCAGATTCGATGCTTCTGATTAGTCGACGAATTTATTATCGCATTGACGATCGCCGGACGAAATAATATTAGTGAGAAACGTGCCGTTTTACAATAACGACGATGATGACGATGACGACGACGGCAGCGTCGAGAATAAATAACGATCCGGCGTGCGATGAAAGAATAATTACGAGAAATCATACCATAAGTGGAGGTTTGCTGTCGCTGGATAGAATGGGTGCCGACAAGGGGCAACTGATACTTAACGGCTGTAATGAAACACAAAAATGAAATCTTAGAGAAAAAACTTGTCGTGCTTAAATCTTTGGCTTTTATCTTATTGCGGAAATAAATATAAAGTGCGCACCAGAAAATTTGGTAGTAATGATAATAAACGTGCGCAAATTAGTAGAAATGTGTTTGATTTTTCGGGGGGAGAGGGGGATTGTGGGTTGTGAATTGGAAGTCCCTTCGTACCTGTTGCATCTCGACACTGGCGCGCTTCGAGCTTATTCGCCTGAAGAGCGACGATTTACGCTTCTTGTCCGACTGATCGCGCTTCTGCTTTCGCTGTCTGTGCAACGTTCGACGAGCCATTCGGCTCTGCGCCAATTCGCGCTTCCTTCCGCCTGTCTTGATGCTCGTATTTTCGAGAGGAGTGCTGCGCAGCGTCACGTGATCACCGCCGCTCAGCATTAGTCGCAGGACTTGTGTGTGAAACAGGCCTTGGACCGTTTCGCCGTTTATGTGGGTTATCAGATCGCCGGGTCTCAATCCGGCCTCGAATGCCGGACTCAACTGATCGACGGCCTGTAAAATAAATAAAAATCATATCTCAAATTTCGAGTCAACTGTTTCCACCGCTTTTTTATTTTTTAAGTAGATTTATATAGCACGGTTATAAACATTCTGTTAAATTTTTTTTATCGAAATTCGAGAGTCCCAGCCAATCACAGCTCGAATAGTTTGCTACCAATGAATTGTTTGTTACTCACGAAATTTTTAAAAGACGGATTTATATCTGCTTTGCAAAAAAAAGGGCAAACGTACCATAACTAAATGATGCATCGTGTAAAAATCACTGTCGCCGTAATAGACCCTTATTGTGTGAACTGTGAAGCCAAATCCGCAGGGACCACGACGAATTATTATCGGAGGTTTGAGACTCGTGACCAGAGGACTGAGCTCTCTGCAGGGCGAAGTGTCCCTCGAGGAAGCCGTCGAGGAGCCTCCGGGAGATTCGATCGATTGACCACAAATCGGTGGATCATCTGCGAAGAATTCACAAGATTACAAGCAAACTGATTTGAGAACGATAATAAGGTAGTTATAAACTTACAGGAAAAGTCGTTGGTAGGTATGACCAAGGAAAGTCCGCTCGTCGATGCGGATTTAATAACAGAACGCGACCTCTGTTTTGCGGTGGGCGGAAGTGGTATAGCATTAAAAGACTCGAACGAATCGGTACTGGAGTTGTGCTTATCATCTGTAGCGACAGCGACGGCAGCGGCAGCAGCAGCAGCGTCTCTTCTAGCAGCCGCCAAGTCAAGCCTAAAAAAAACGAAAAATAGGTTAAAGATCTTCGCTAAAAGGACCTTCGTCGAAAAATTGTGATGGCTTGCGAGTGACGAAAGGGAAAGAACTTTGGTCATTCTACAGGACTTAAATTTTGGAATGCAGGATTGAAAAAAAAATCAAAGTGGAGAGAAAAAAGGATGGTGTTTGAAAAAATCCGAATGCAGGATTGAAAAAAAATCAAAGTGGGGAGAAAAAAGGCAGGTGTTTGAAAAATCCGTATTCGCAATAGATAGAATATTGTTGGATTAAACAAAAAAAAAAAAGTTGGCCGGGTGTCGGCAAAATGACTCACGTGTGATCACCGTCAATGGAAATACTGAACCTGGGAAGCTTGTCCCGGGATGAATGAGTGTGCCGCTTTCTCTGTATCTGCGGACTGATGTCGTCGGATTCGGTTTGCGAGGAATCCGGCGTGCTGAGGTTGATCGCTGTGGCTTCGTCGTTCGACGTGTTCGACGTTTTGACGACCGTCGAGCGAGATTCGCCGCTGCTGCTGCTGACGGAAATCGGACTCGAGATCGAAACGTCGGAACTTTTGTCCGTTCGATTGAGCACTTCGACGACTGGAACTGTTTTGGCAGTGGAAAGTGGACGAATTTTATCGGCCGCGGGGGGTAGAGGAGGAGGAGCAGCGGCAGCAACAGCAGAAACAGCAGCAACAGCAGCAGTATTTTTCTCCTGAGCGCGAAGAGGCGGTGAGAACGTCACTGAGGTCGAACTCGGCGATATCTGCGACAGCGGACGCTCGAATTCGTTACGGAACAATTGCTTCTTCGTGAAACAATCGATTTCCGTGTCGCCGGTTAATTGTGGTGGACGGGTTTGCGAGATCTTCCGCGACTGCGGTGAATAAGAGGAGAAGGAACCGAAGAGGGGAGAATCGTCGGTGTCGTCGGTGTCCTCGCCGAGGTCGTGATTGTAACGATCCATACGAGCTGAAATAATAATACATTTGATAAATAATATTTTGAGGAGATTTTTCGTCGAGAAATTTCGTCGACTCACTGTCGAAGTAACTTGTGTCCTCCTCATTGGTCAACTGCGGCACGAATTCCGCTTTTTGCCGCAACAAAGTATTCCAGTTGACGCCGCAGAAATAAGGATGATCTTTGACTTCGTGGGAACCTCCGGTACCCAAACGTTCTCTGGGACTCTGATGAAGCAGCGCCGTTATTATATCTTTGGCCTCAGCCTGAACCGGCCAATCCTCCTCGTCCGGCCACTCGATATCATCGTTCACAGTGTGCGCGAAAAGTTCTTCCGGCGTGTCGCCGAAAAAGGGAACGCAACCTATGAGAAACTCGTAGAGAATGATTCCCATGGACCACCAATCGACGGGTTTTCCGTAACCCTGTCGCAGTATCACCTCCGGAGCTATATACTCCGGCGTACCGAACACTTGTTTGTCCGAAAATTGTCGAGTATCTCTGTCGATGTATCCCTCGTACAGATTCGTAGCTAGCGACATCAGTCCCATTTTGCTGAGCCCGAAATCCGTGAGCTTTATGTGTCCCAGCGCCGTTATCAGAAGGTTGTCGGGTTTCAAGTCACGGTGAACGATTCCATAGCTGTGGAGATATTCCACCGCGAGGACTGTTTCGGCAAAATAAAATCTCGCCATGTCCGGCGGAAGTGGACCAATGTTTTTGAGAAGATTTGCGCAGTCGCCGCCCTCAACGTACTCCATCACAAGACACAAGTGTTTCTGTAACGAAGCAAATAAATTGAATTCGTTGGATCGGTCGTTGAATTTTGCGGCAATTACCGAATAAAATATCAGCAGAGCAGCTGCTGCTTTCTCTCACCTTTGTCTCGAAACTACAGTACATCGAGACGACGAAAGGATTGTCAGTGAAGCTCATGATATCGCGTTCAGCGAACACCTGTTCAACCTGATTACGCAGCATCAGATTATTCTTGTTAATTTTTTTCATGGCAAAACGTTGCCTCGTCGTCTTCTCTTTGACCAAGTAGACAGCGCCGTAAGCACCGTTGCTGATGAGCTTGAGCACCTCGTAATCGCTTTCGCAAGGCACGCGCTGAGCGGTTTTTCCCTCGTCGTCTTTGTTCGAATTCGCCGCTCCGGAAACCGAATCGGCGGCATTGCTGCAATTCGAGCTCGCGGAATCCTCGAGCTTGTTGATATCGTCTTGCAAATCTGCACAAGAAAATAAAAAATGTACATAAAAATTCCGGGAAAATGAAATCCTCGTTATATTTTTTATGTTTTTGCTATAAATAATTACCTGAAATCGGATCTCTGTTTAATGAGAGTTTGTTAATAATGTACTGCGGTATATCGGCTTTTATTCCGATGCTTATTTTCGCCTGACCCTCGGCTTGTTCGAGGAGGTGATAAAACTCCTCAGGATCGAATTCCAGGCACTCCAAAAGACGGGCGGGTCGTGATATTATCAATAAGAGCTTTTTTATCAGGCCTGTCAGTCGGGTGGCTGCCTCCAACGATTTGTCCTTCGTCTACAGAAAGGAAAAGTAACAGCAGGATTGAAACATTCATAGATACAATAAAATTTTGACCCTAGGAAATGTCCTCTCACCTCCATCAACAAATGCTCCAAGTTCTCGCTCATTTCGTAAAAGTATCGCGACGTTATGAGCTTCTCCTGAGACTTTTGCAAACAGTCGCGCGCCATCTCTATTATCTGATGATGAACGAAGCGTATTATGGGTAACGAGTCCTGAGCCATGTGGGATACGACTTCGTACTCGTCGACCTCGCGATTTTCGTTTATAAAATTTGTCAGTCGTTCCTCCATTTGTTGAGTCGCCTGCAATAAAAAAAAACAATCCGTTGGACAATACTCCCTTCCATCGATTGCACCAATTCTGCTCTTTAATACAGAAAGTCGATAGAAAAAAACGTCGAAATTTTTGTTGTTTACGCCGATGCGGCCATGGTGATATTTACGAAAATCAGGCCGTGACCTCGTGAATACAACGCGGAAAACGAGATACGGGAGGAGTTTAGGCAACATGTGATTTCTGTGTATTTTCGAATCTATAGAACCGTCGCTGTTGTCGCCGGCCACCGGCCACCGGTTGGATCGGCGCCAAAATATTGCATATTTCGTATATCCCTGCTGAGAGACGGACAGGCAGGCCGAAAATTCGTTCGAAGGGATTATAATTACCTTTGGAAAGCGCTCCTTGTAGAGGGTATTCATCATGACGATCTCGTTGTCCAAAACGGGAGATCGACTCGGGCTACTGTAATCCGAAATGGCAATTGTATAAATATAGATACAATATAAATACAGATAAAAGATTTCGTTTCTTCGGTTGATATAATATTGCAGCACGCACCTCAAGCTCCGTGACCTTGGACGGTGCAAAGGCGATCTTCGGCCCTCTTCCTCGAGGCTGAAGGGTATGCTGCCAGGAATACTGGATACACTGGAACCGGGAAAACCGGGATGCGACGAGCACGGAGTGCCAGGTTTTGAGAAATGACAGGACAACATTCTCAGCTCGTCCTTGGTCGGGATATTCGGCAATTGGTGAAGACGTTCTTGGCTTGAGCACTGCGACTGCGATGAAAAAGACAAATTACAGTTAGTCTTATTTTCCGCCTGTTTGTAAGTTGGAAAAGTGTATTTGAAAGACGGGAAATTACCGAAACGTTGCTCGAACCCGGAGTAGTACCGTAACCACTCGATGGCAAACTGGCGACGGACCATCGCCTTCCGTCCGCCGTTCCCGACGATGCGCCTCCAATCCTTTGCGTTAAACAACACATTTTTTTTCATTAATCACTATTACATTTAACAGTTTGTGTATTTTTGTTAAATAAGTAAATAGAATACCTTTTAATAGGAGCAAAAGCAAAATGCGGACTGGATGACATCCTAGGACTCTCCAGGGGACTGCCTACGATCGGGACAAACGCTAAAATGGCACAAAAATTGGCACAGTATTAAAAACCACCTACAATTGATGTGAAAATTGGCTAAGAACTAAAGCTGTATGTTTTGTTTTTTTTATCGCTATTTTTTTCAAGTGAAGAGCAACCGAGTCTAGCTGTCGGTTGAAACTGCGCCACGGTTCCGTCGCTGTTACTATCCCAACCATCTAAATCTAACGTAATCCCAGCGACGCGAAGGATTGAAAAAGATACGCGAGCAACGGAACCGGCAAATCGAGCGATAGAAGCGTACAACACATCGACAGCCTCAGGGCAGTCTCGTTATTGGCCTACATCATATTCTTAAATAAAGTATCCTCTGCCAAATAGTCGTTTGCGCAATGTTTTGTCACTCCGCTGGTGTCGCGCGCCGCTTGTCTATCCCCTTCAACGTTCTCGCGCGGCTCTTCATTGCCAAATATCACCGCCGTTCGACGATTCTAAATTAGATCATTTGATCCGTGTATGTCGATTACACGGGTAACGAAAACCGGACAACGCGACTCACCTGACATGGGCGAGTGACATCTGGGTAATGTGGGTGAGGTCGTTGCTATGAATGATTTACGATGTGCCGCTTTAGCTGCGCGTCGAGGAATGTTGAATTCACGCTAAAAATCGTTCGATCGTATATTAGGTCTCCGTTGAGATACTACAACGGTTGTAATTGTACCACAAAAAATACAATATGTGACGATAAGACTAGAATATTAATTGACAATGGAATGAAATTGTTGCGGTAAATGATAAATGTTATTTTGCATGGTTAAATAAGTTATTTTATGCATAAGACTCACCATGTGAACCGATAAAGAAGGCGCTGATTTTCCAATAGCGGAACTTCTCATGCGCACTAAATTTGAAAGTTCGCTCCCAACTGAAATTACCAATGTCCGTTACTATCTGATGTTTTTCAAAAATACGTTGCGTTAATCAACGACAGTTGCGATAAACATACCGGGTCTGACGGGAGCTTCTTTGCTGATAACTTTTGCCGGCAGTGGATGCCGAGTCGCAGAATCTACTTCCGCATTGCCAGGACTCTCTTCGGCTTCTGCCTGATCGAAGACCAGAACCCTCGCCGAGTTGCCGTGGGAACGAAGGCGAGGTCGGCTCGGTCTGTTTCTCACCGGATCCATGTTCAAAATATTTCCTTCCGCAGAATATCGGCGAAGATCTGAAAAAAGATCCTCTAATTACAAAAACAATAACAAACACGCTGTGTCGGAGGGAAATAATATGCGCCAAAATAATCTTGGACCGTTGCCATTTCCTTGTTTATTTTTTTTTCTTTTTCCTTCCTTAAGAATGATTAGAAATAAGAATTTGGAAAATAGTATTTTGTGTAATTATCAATTATTCCTTATCCATTAAATTTATTCAATTGTTTTATAATTCATATTGTTATGTATCCCGAACAAAAACTAGAGAGGATAGTAAATATAAAAGAAATTGAATGCCGAACCGATTGACGTTAAAACGGCCGCTGTCAAAAGCTGGTAATGAATACAGAGACACAAAGATAACTAAGAGAAAAGTGCATGTACATTGATAAGATGTTATCGAGTAAAAGCAAAAGGGTCGCGAGTACACACATCAAACTCATAGGGAAAGCAGCGGCTTATCGAGGGTCCAAACTAACGACCCTATATTGATGTTATTGTCCCGGAATGTGACTCGAGCCTTAATATCAGCGAGAAAGGCGTCGCTGGGTGCCCAAAAAAAAATACCTTCGAAATCCCAACTTAGAGTAACCGGCCGCGGGAAATGAATCGCTGCGTCGTCGTCGTCGTCGTCGGCTTTCCTGCTGTGCGAACTACGAGCGCGATATACACAAGGCGACACAATCCACAATCGTCGACGAACCGAGCAGCAGCAGCAGCAGTTTCGAGGATTTTGGCAAACCCGCGAGGCGACGCATCAGAGCAGCCATCCTCGATACCGCGAATCTGTTAAAATTTCCAAATTCACGCGAATTTTCGATCGACCGATCGCATCTCTGGCGTCCGCTTGACGAGCTCTTCTGTACTGAGGAGGGGGGAGGGGAGTAGGGGGGTGGTGATGATACTATATATTAATTACGAAACGCGCGACGACGCGACCGACCGACCGAGCGACCATGGATTCTGACTCATGACGGCTGAGGGACTGTGCGGGACACCTCTACCACTACTTTTGCGTGATTCGCTCGCGCGCACATAGATTGACACAGACACAGTCGAGTCTACTGTGAGGAAGTGGTGTTAGGCAGCACGAACGAGCACCTCGAGGGCGCTGCTCCGCTCCTGTTCACTCCTGTTCACTCCGTCGTCGCAATGTGTGCAATCGCTCGCACACCATCATCGAAAGCTAGAAAAGAGCTGGAAAGGGGGTTGGAGTGGGGGGAGAGTGGTCTGGCTCTCTTCTCGTGAGAGAGACTACTGCGACTCTGGGGGGGTACTACACAGAGGCTGGCCAGGAGCGTACCGTACCCGCCCAGTGCCCCGCCAGGCAATGCAAAATTTTTAAGTCATTGAAATGATGATAATAGGGTTTCCAGTGTCCGTTCCAATGATGAGTGTAAGATTTCCGACGTCCAAAAGTTGACTAGGATAGCTGATTACTTTTAGGACATTTTTTGTGAGGAGATTGGATAGTTGATTGGATATCATTTGGATGATTGCAAGTTTTGTGCTGAAGTCGGCGTCGACACTTTCCGACCCGCTAAATTCGAACATTCAATGCAAATTTGTGACTAGGGTAGATGTACCGTTTTTTTTTTTTATATTTTTATAATAATCGGCCACCGTAGGGCCGATTGTGGCCATTACATTCAAAGGAATAAAACAACACATTTGATGGTATAAAAAAATCATCGAGTAGATTGGTGCGTTTATAAGAATATCGAAAATGTAAGATGCAGTTATGGGGAAAATAGAATTTGAAGAAAATAATAAAAATGGCCACAAACTTATATACACACCTTTCGGAAGTGCAAATAAATGGAATATCTCTTTTCCTTCCTATCAACCTTGCAAATTTATTTATTCATTATCTTGATTAAAAATCGCAGCGATATTGCTAATCGCTAAATTTCCGTTGCATTTCCGCTATGAATTTTCAAGCTCGCCCATTGGAAAAGGTTTCGGCGACGGTCTCTCGTATTTCAGGTGCTCCACTTCCTTTCTGATATCCGCCGATTTTCCACGATCCAGCGACTCGATTGTGCGGATCTTCTGCGCGATTTCCTGGTGTATTATCGGCCGATACTTCTTGCCCTGTCCCAATTGCTCCATGTCGTTGAGAAACTCGATTCTCTCGCGAATTCCTTGGACGACTATAATTGGGAAAAAGAAGAAAAAAATTATGGCGACGATTGTTCTCTATAGGATGGCTACGATTTGCCGGATACTTACGATCGCGAAGAGGATCGACGTCGTCAGGCAGCTGCCGTCGGTTTATTGCCGACCTGTGAAGAGGTTTGGGTCCGTGAGGCGTCGGTGGCATATCTTTTCCGTAAGCCATCATACAAGCCAAATGCCTCTTCTGCATTTCCTTATTAGCTGCGGAAAATCGCATTACTTAGTTGACTTATGCATTCCCTGGTTAAACGATCTCATTGGAACCAATAAAACGGGACAAAAATCCAATTGAATCCGAACCGATTATTTCTCAGTCGGAAATTTGTCCATTTGATCGGTTCCTATATGTTTCAATCGGAATTTACAAGCAGCTATTTATCGATAGACACATTCACTGTCAGAAAAAACTGGAAGTTTAAATTCATAAACTCGTCAAGTAAATTTAATGTACAATTGTGATATAAAATTACGGTACCTTTGCAATGAAATTAGAGTAAATTGAAAAAATTTAAGTACTTTTGCGGTAAAATTAAAGCAAATTATAAAAATTACTGTACCAAAAATAAATTTGACCTCGCACTTGTATAGTAATTTTTACTATACCAGTTTATGAATAAAATCTTCCAGTGCATGCACATTAAATTTCAAATAATTTTTTTCCTCAGTGTTGCGCGGCGGTTTAATAGCGCGGCGACTCACGCAACGGTGCAGTTCTCCTGTACTGATCCCTTTCGTAAGCTCCACTATTGGCAATAACGCTCTGCGATCTCTTCTTCCAGTAACAAGGAAACGTTGCTTGAATTTTCTCCTCAGACGAAGCTGTGGATGCTCGCGAAGGAGGCGGAAGCGAGTCACCGCGATCGACGACGTTCTGAATCGACTTCCTCTGCATCATCGACAACTTCGATTCCTCCATCAGCACTGCAACGTTATAATAATCCGATTAATTAATTATATATTTTATCCAATTAATTAATTATATATTTTCGCGCGGATTTTAAGCGACACGCACGTTTTATCAAATTTTTCGTCTCCTCGCTGTAATTGGCTCGCGGAGGATTGTGAAACGCTCCGACTCCAACACCGACTCTTTGCATTTTGCGATCCATCCTTTCTTTTCTTCCTTTTCCCTTCTTTTTCTTTATTTCCAATCCGATCCAATTCACTGAGCAATTAATCGCGAAATTTAATTGGCTCTAATCACGCGATTAGGTAAAAAGATTCGCGGTTGACGATCTGCTTTCAAAGCTGTCGCTTTGTACACAGTCGTCGTCTTCCCGACAGCCTAAATTCGCGGCTGGTATTCGGATTCGAGTATATCGAGTGACATCCGGTTTCTATGACTACGTCTGACACGATCGAACCAACTTGTCTGCAACTCGCCGAAACAGCGACAATATTTACCAAATTAGTTCATGAAAATACTGAATACATCCGAATAAATAAATACGAAAATGCTTTCGCTTCTGATTATTCGTATCGATTGGGCTTTTTTGAGGATAGGGCGCTTTGACGCATATATCGACGAACGTGGGATAAGGCTGCATGTGTTATCTTGTAACAGCCTGTAGTGGGTCGAGTGTTAAACGCGCATGACTAGCCGAGTCGAAGGAAATCTCTGCGGGGGGTTGCGATCATCGCCGCCGCGCGATTCGCCTATAATATTCTTCCTTGTCGACACTTATAAAAATAAAAATAGCTAAAAACTGAATCTTGAGAATCATTAAATTTCCTTTTGCGATCGCTTCGTTATTCCAATTAGCAAATCGCAGTGACCAGAAAATTAGAAAAATCAAGGGTGTTGGCTTTGGTGGCGCCGGCGGCGGTGGTGGAAGTGGTCAACCCCTGCAGCAGAAGTACTGACCTAACTTGATACTCAGTGCACCCATCGTTTGCCACTCTCGCACAAAACGGTGCGATAGTTATTGATCACTGCCGCGTTCGCCGCGTTTAAGCTACTCTCGGGAAAAACGAAAAGTCGTTAAGCTTGGGAGAAAAATAAATGAATGAGAATCGAAGGGAATTAGCGATCAAAGTGTGAGAAAAGATTCGTGACAATGAGGGTAGGATTGTTGAAGAATTTTTTGCACTGCTTCACACTGAAGCAGGGCACTGTTCTCATTGCCATTGTGCAGTTGGTGAGTGGATAGTTTTTTTTAATTATGATTTTTTATTACTCGACGATTGTCTTATCAATCTTGTATTGAAATAAAAAAATATTGCACATGTTTCTCACAGTTTGCATCCGGTATCGTGATAACATTCTGTCTGCTGGCATTGGCCCATGCGATGGATGTCCAGGAAATGGTAGCCAGGGACTCGGAGGATGCCCTGGAGCGAGAGGCCTTCGAGGATGGAAATTCCATGCACCTGAATACTAGAAAAATGGAAATAGCTCATCAGAACGCTACAGGTGAGATCATTTTTTGTAGTCCATCAATATTCTACCAACAATACCTAATCATGGGAAAAAAGTGAATTAAAAAATGTTCTGTTAACTGCAGAAAAAGTCTACATGATATATTCAGGTCTGGTGCTCGTCGTTGTCCATCTAGTGTCCATAATACTTCTGCTTTACGGAGTTTTAATAGTAAGCTCAGTGAGACCAAATGCGAATGCAAATTACAATCCGTTGGAGTATCGACACTTACTTTTTTTTTTTTCCCTCCGCAGAACAATCGAAACTTTATGGCACCGTGGATGATGGTCAATCTGATAGAGTTTGCCGCTCTGCTAATTTCGCTATTCCTCGTTCACGACAGTCTGAAATCGGGAATGGTTGAACGTGAGTATTTATTTGTTATTCCCAAAAAAAACGAACGGCAGCCATCTATGTTGTATAAATAATTGTATAAAAAAATTGCATAAAAAATCTTCTATCGATATTTTTCAGGGATCATTGTGGTTTTTGCGGCGCACATAAATCTGTACTGCTGCTTTGTCGTCTACAGTACTTACAGAGGTCTCGACACGAAGAAAGGCTTGACTCACGAAATCCATGGCGTGAAGAAAAAGTGCACTCAGCCATTGGCCGATAGTTCAAAATCTCGATCGCGAGCAGCCACCGAACCGTACGAAGTTTAAAGCGTCGAGATTTCCAAGACAATTTAATATAACGCACTGCTCGGGAAAAAAAAAGTATTGTCTACCGAGAAACGAATTACTTTTCTCGACTCGCTTGACGAAAACTCAGACTATTTGAATTCGCTGAAATAGCACGCGCGCACTGGCTGTGATATAATATTTTAAATAACATTTTTCTGGCGACGGCCAATCTCTGTTTCTCTGTTGGAGAAGGATAGCACAATTGTTAAATCGACAATGAAACGCGCGGCGAACGGTGGACGCTCAGATTTCCACACGCATTTATCTTAGACATTATTTCGTAGTCTGAACTTTCCTTCGAAATTTCGAAATCGGAAAAGGATAATCACCAAAGCGAATTTTCGGTGACGAGACGCAATCCATTTTATTCTACATTTCGTGATGACAAAATAACAAATTTTATCTCCCTGGAAATTACAATCTTGCTCCGTCTTTCTCTCTCTTTCTCTCTCTCCCTGTATGCGTGTGTGTGTTCATTTTTGTTTCGTGTCAAGTTCCCTATTTGATCACCCTACTCATGGCAATATACGCAATTAATAGTTAATATAATATAATTATATCTTCTCGTGTGTATGATTTATATAATGAATGTATGATGAAAACTATGAATAAAGCTTATGATACTCTATCGCGCAGCAACGTCGCTGTTAACTAGTGTGTATGCATCTGGTTTCATTCCTTTTCGTTCTTTTTCTCATTTGCGTTTAATCGAGCGATGGAATTGCATTATCGCTCGTCGAGTTTCGCTGCTCAGTCTCTTCGTTCAGAGAAGTGGAGAACAGCTCTTGCAATGATATATTTTAATTTTTTGGTCGCCGGACCAATTAAAAATCATTCAATGCAGCCGAGAATATCTGCTCCATCGATAACAGTCCAAGTTTTTCGAGAGACTGTAATAAAAATTTGGTAAATCCGAGCTCACAGATATCAGTGTGACGAGTTTTTCGTCGATAAGAGAATCGAAATCGTAATGATTATCGGCGTTCGCGGGACTAGAATTTCCAGTCTTCGCGCTCTCTACGCGAACTGAACCGTGAAAGACGCGTTCCGATGATCCGCCTCCTCCTCTTCCTCCTCCTTTTCCTGCTCCTCTTACTCATCGTTATGTTCGCCATGATTTCATTCGCTGACGTCGGTAGGTCACATCTTGTCGTCGGTAATTTCGAGAAATTGCGCGTAAAAGTCCCTCGTGCACTCGCCTTTGTTGTTGAACACAAATTTGTGGTAGCTACCGTCCGCACATATCACTGTGAACGAAAAGTTGAGGTGAATTATTATTTTTAACAAATAAAAAATGAATAGTAGCGTTTCGACGGAAAAAAATGCAACTTGGAACCAAATATTTTTTTGCGCTACCTATAATACTATTGTTGTCCGTGCCGAAAGCGCACATGCACTGAGGTCCACTCGGCACCTGAAACTTGCAGAAGCTCCAGTTCGAACTAAAGTACTTTGGCAGGAAAGTGGCTGACGCCAAACTCGATTGACGATTCAATTTTTGATCCTCCACGGCGAATACGTGAACGGTGCCATGATCGCTCGCGACGCATAGCCACGTGGAGTCGTGATTGAAATTTATACTGAAATAAACAACGTGAAAGGAAAGGAAATTAGCAGCGATAAATCGCAGTGTCGAACGATAGTACAATCCTGTTTAATTACCAATAAATGTTTGCGTGATTAGCGCCTCTTCTTAATTCGTTGATCATCGTTCCGCTCTGGGTATCAAAGACACGTATCAAAGTACCTTTTTCCGAGGTTGTCGCCAATCTCGTACCTTGTAAATTTAACGCTATGCAAGACAGAGGAGTCTCGTGTGCTTCTATATTCAAAGGCTGCTTTTCCGTATTTGCCAGATCTATAACTGCGAGTTGAATAAAATTTTTTTTTCATTGTCTTTGTTATGTTTGTTACAAATGTTTTAATTGTAATTGTTTTAATTGGAAAATTTATTCTCACCTTGAACATGACCGTTTGTACGGCCGGGAAAAGCCAGCAAAGAGTTGTTACTATTTGGACACAATACGCACAAGCCCCGTGGATTCGGATTTGTCTCAAAGACATGCAACTGTTGAGGATTTTGCGTAAATGTGTAGACTTTGATAACACCTTCGAGAATAGCTACTATCCTGTCCCTTCGCAACTTGACTCCTTTCACCGGTGCATTAAATTCTAATGTTATAGCTGGCACTTTTTTCAAGTCGTCCCATATTATAACTGAAACAAAGTTTTACATAGAAAAACTGCGGCAATGAAAATGTAGATATAAAGTCTTGTGTTTTTTTTTACCTCTATTCGTCGGATATATGGGTTTAACTCCTCCGCCGACAAGAGCCAAATAGTTGCATCTGAAGAGCATCTCGACGTAACCGAGGCCTCCGTTGTTGAAGTCGTGTCGTTCCTTCTCCTTGAGCGGATCGCATCCGTAGACTCTGTATCCGTTCTCCATTCCGCAAGCGAAACATCCTGGTAAATGAACACAAAACACAAAACACAAAACGAAAGGTTAGGATGACGTCAAAACAGAAAACCATATAACATCCTCTCCGTCGACTCGACACAAGACTCGTCAGGTTGTTGCCCTCACTTTACAAGATCATCAAAACACATTTTGCAAAAAGAATACAATTAATTTGATCGGAATTCAGATGGTAACGAGAAATATCTAATAAGAGTAGCCATCCAAAAGGAGCAGGGGGAGGGGGCGGGGGGCGCAAAAAGGCAATGATTCGCGAGCTGTCAACTGCAGCTTAAAAAAAAACGAGCCAAAAAAAACGTAGTGATTCGGTGACAATTGTCGTCATTAGCGGCGTCGTAAGTACCTTGATCCTGATTGAAGCCGGCGTAGAGAAGGCCATTACCGTGTGGATTTCCCGCTGTCAGGTTCATCTTATATGTGTCGTTACCCCTCTGTCAGTCATTCGTCGAACACTGTTATTGATAAGACCGTCTTTACGATAACGCGGCGCGAAGCTGTTGCGATTCTGTAGCACCGAGTTGCTCCGTCGTGCCGCCTCGCCGGCTAAGGCAAATCGCGTGGAATAACAGTCCGTTCGTGGGTTCGTGGCGAGCCGTCACCATTTTCGCGCATGTCGGACATAAGTATACGATAAGTGGTGGCAGCACCGACAGCAACTGCAGCAGCAGCGCTGCTGCCCTTTTACACAGCTGTGACCAATCACAGCCTCGTGGTCGTTGATCTGTCGCGAATTTGCATTACGCCGGCGGTTTTTTTTATTGTTTATATAAAACGATAGTGAACATTGTTGACAATCGACGGACGGATCATTTCGGAGATGTGACAAATATTTTTATCAGTAAATCATTGTTACTTCGCAGAGGTTAATGCGATAAGATAAGAATAATGCTAACCTAGCAGTCGGCTCCTAAATCACAACAGAGGTATTTGAAGAATGAGTTTGAAAAGACAATTTACACTGAAGCTGTGACAATAATTGTTGATTTCTTTTTTTTTTTCAGTTTTCAATTTTTTTTGTCATCAGGAAATGTTTCAATTGTTACAGACAATGAACTGCCACAACATATCGGCGATAAGCCGCAGCTTTGGCACATGCACAGTTCTGCTGAGAGAGAGACCTACCAATTTGAAAGGTAAAAAGCCAAGCTCGCAGCAATGGTTGATACGTCAGCTGAGAGATCCTTATGTGGAAAAGGCGAAACAGGAGAATTACCGATGCAGAAGCGCTTTCAAATTATTCGAAATGAACGAGAGGTTTCAAATCTTAAAACCCGGAGCGTCGGTGGTCGATTGCGGCGCAGCTCCTGGAAGTTGGACACAGGTTGCAGTTAAGGCGACGAATGCCGATGGAAAACTTCTGGACGAGCGGAGAAGAGGAAGCGTAGTGGCTATCGATAGGCTGCCGATTCATCCTATCGAAGGAGCGACTGTCTTGGGAAATCTTGATTTTACTACGGAAAATGCTCAAAAAATGCTACTGGATATTCTGCAAGGACGGCCGGTGGATATAATTTTGTCCGACATGGCGCCAAATGCCACTGGCGTGCGAGATATGGATCACGAGAATATAATACATCTGGCGTACGCAGCTATGAAATTCGCTGTGCAAATTTCAAGAATAGACGGAACGCTCGTTACGAAAGTTTGGGACGGAGGTATGTCTGCGCAATTGGAAAAAGACATGGGACGTTTCTACAAAACAATTAAGGTTGTCAGACCCGGAGCAACGCGAGACGAGTCCTCGGAGAAGTTTCTACTCGCCAGAGGCTTCAAAGGCCTCAAAGTGTAAATGTATGTTTGTTTTTTTTCCTTTCTTACTCGTTTTGAAGACCTCAGAGGGGTTGATTTTCTACGAAGGGTTAATGAATAAAACAACCATTTGGTATAGCGACATATCATTGGTTTATCTTTTTTCATAGATTTTGCCTTCCATTTACGTATTATTCGAATGAGACCTTACACACACACACACACACACTCACGCACGCACAGGTTTTACAAGTATACGATGAGATATACATTGATGTATCTTGTTTCGTTAATGCTTTAGCTATAAATAAGTATATCCATATATATAATATATATAATTATAAATTTTCACACAGTTATATCTTCGCTACAGTTTACAGTATATAATTCTCATACAGTTAACGACACTTGCGTCCGGTGTGTTTACTCCTGCTTTTTACTTCACGCCGCGTATATACAATTCTATTATTTTCTTACCTAAATGTTATACAATATTTACACGAATTCACACAATTAATTGAAAGCTTTTTGAGTATGATTTTAAGCATACTACTGTGTAAACGAGGGTTGGTTGGCTACTTACGCTTAACTACCGTTCAATTGCGTTCTAGCTGTTGACTCTTCAAGTTATAATTTATCCCCAACAATATCTACGTAAAGTGTTTCATTTTTCTTTTTATTTATACTGACAATCGAGTTTGGCAGCGTTTCTCTACGTAGTTATGCAACGTTCCCGAAAATTCAGCTAATGGAAGCAATTTACTCGCACCCTAAACTGTAATTATAAAAAATAATAATAATAATCGATATGCCTATCGCCAGTCAGACGGTAAATGACTTCTAAATTATTGCTAGGCATAAAAACGCTCTTTTTAGACTATTTTCGGGGAAAATTCGCTTACCTGTTGCACGACAATTTTTTGAGGAAAAGAATTAGAGGTGATAGTAGTAATAGTAGTAGTAGTAGTAATAGTATTAGTAGTAATAGTGGTAGTAGTGGTATTAGTAGAGAAGTCGTAGTACTAGAGATTAGAATGGAGGGCGGTAACAGTTACTGGCCGCAATGTCAAAGTGCAAAATAATTCGTTTTCGTTTTCGTTTTTTCCGTTTCTATACGTAAACATGAGTCCACGTAAACAGTGAGATTCACAATATACTATCAACTTTTAATATGTACGACAATATAAAAGTTGCGACCACAGTCTCTGTGGCCATCACTTATCGCGAATTTCGATCAAAATTTAGCGCTTGTACTAAAAGTTGATCGCACGTTCCTCGTTTTTATAAATAGTTTTTATAATAAGCTATTATCAGTCTGTATTATCCGCGACATCGCGTCCATCTGCACACGTCTGTTAACCGAAGCACAATGAGACTCAGCGGTTTGCGTATGCGTCATTAATCTCGTTGATGAATTTTTCCATTTTTTTTTTTTTTCGTCTTGTTCTGTTATATTAATCCTACTGACGTATCGATATTGCTTATCCGCAGCCCAGAAATACAGTCATCCAATGCAGTTTACTCGACGCTGTGGAGATTGAGTAAAGTTCTACTGTTTCGCTAACGAATCGTCTTTTCGAGGAAAAAAGACGATGGTTCGCGAGGAAAATCGGCACTACGCACGAAAAAACTATCGAACTTTATCACTGAATTTTTTTCATCCGTTCATCGTCACCCACAATGACGATCTGGCTTTCTATTCTGCATATTTAGCTCATTGCACCGGACTTTTTCGCCCAATGTGAAAAAGCTCTCGGTTTTATTTTGCTTTTTTCTGTTTTTCGGCCAGGTTTCTCCACTGCTATTCCAGGAACGTTCTCGTAGAAATAGGTACTAGCCTCTTATCGCTCTCCGACCTGCTGCCCGCCAAAATAATCGCTCAACTCGCAGCTGGAAAAATCTCCTTTCCTTTGCTGCGCGTTATCGCAACGCAGGTATTCACCGCCGGTTTCTCCAGCAAACAATCCGGCAGCAGTTTCTCTCTTCCTCCACCGGATCGGCTTCGCAGCTGCGGCCTCGAAATGCATTTTCAACGGAGTTTCACCGAATCTCCAAGGAATTTTCACCGCAGAATCGGAATACTAACCACCGACCGCAGACGGCAGCAGCGATTTTCTCGCGAAAGCTCTGTTAAAATCGTGCGTCGACAATTCTTTGTAATAATTAACTCTCCTCGGAAGCTCAGAATCCCTCTGACCAACTGCCGCATAAGTCGGATGCTGGTAATTCAAACTCGGATCCTTCACCAACGGCATTCGCGTCCAAAATCTCAAAAGCATTGGTGTCCGCGAACGATCCACTGTTGAACTTGTTCGTAATCTTTGTTCGACTTCCTGTTGCTGTTTATCCATCCTCCAACCTGGTGGAAGCCACCAATACGATTGTTTCTGACGAACGTCCTGTTCGGACGGATTTTTTGAATCCGTTCTTCCGTGATTCGGATTCTGCTGCTGCTGATAGCGATTGTAAGGCCTGCGCTCTTTATAATCGTTGGGATTAATGCTGTTGGCCTCTTCTGACGGAAATCTCACGAAATTTGGGCGACCGTTTCTATCGTAACTCGGAAATCGAACGTAATCGCGTTGCTGTTGCTGCTGTTGGCGAAGAGGAAAAAAGTTTTGATCCTCTTCCTCGTTATCAGGTCGATATCGGTGCTGCTGATGGTCCCCGATGGTCCTTATCACTGGAACGTCCTCTTCGATGGGGGAACGATCTCCGTAAGGATTTCGGTGCTGCGGATACTGTTCTCTGGGTTCGTAGTCGTAGACTACGCCTTCGACGTTCGGCAGAGTCGCGACAAAGGGTTTTGGAATTTTCGTAGTCGTTGCCGCTCTAAAAGGTTGACCCGCGCGTTTTTTGCTCGAGGATAAAGAAGCCATATCGAGTTTCGGCTGTTGTCGAGATACTACAGTTCGAGCGTCGTTCGTCGATGAAGCAATCATCGTCTCGCCGCTGTCGACTTGGCTACTGCTGCTTTCCGTCGTGGTCGACGAATTTTCCATCGCTTCCTCCAATTCCATTGGCTCGAATGTCGGTAATACGACTATTGGCTTCTCTCTCAAAGTCGCTTTTCTCACATTCGCTTTATCAACGTCTGCGGCATCGTTTTCCTGATTGTCTTCGGGAATTTCAGTCACCTCGTCGAACACTTCAGTACTTTCGACGTTATCACCGTTGACAATTGGTAAATCTGTAGAATTGACTGTTTTACCGACGTTGAAGTCAACGAGAGTCGTCTCGCGGATAAAATCGCCGTTGATGCTGACCTCGCTCGATATTTCACTGCTTTTGTTGGCCTCCTCGTCGACGTCTTCAGGACGATCCGTTGCTTCGTCGATTGGAGCAGCCAACGTTACTGTCATTCCAGCTTCGCTGTGCTTCAATATTTCGTCGTCGTTTTCTGTCGACTCTTCATAATTTTCCTCGTAGTAAGCTTCGGTCGAATCTGTCGAGGCTGGGAATCGTTCCTCGTCTTGAAGCTGCTGCTGCGTCGTTGAGTCATCAGAGCTGTCGGTCGAGGAAGCGGCGATAGCGTCGGGAACGCTGACCCTGATGATCTCTTTGATCGCGTCGTCGTTACCCGTCACGTTTTCCATCTTAACGATAACTTGACCAAGACTCGAGTTGCGAGTAACTTCGACAACGCCGTTTCTGTCCACAGGAATCGATGGAACTTTCGTTGGTGACAGTAGAAGAACTAAAGTCGGAGAAATATTGGACTCATCGGCGTGAACTCTGCTCGGAGTGTCTTCATAAGTCCCTTCATTGGCCTCGTCGATCGTTCCGCCGACCAATAAGGTCAAATTGTGAGGGTTCGTCGTCGGAATTTCGTAGTCAACGACACCGGAATTCGTTTCGTTTACGAATTGGGCGGCGATTTTTGTCGCCAAAAGGTCAGACTTTGGAGGATCTTTTTTATCAGTTTCTTGAGTAGATCCGGAAGTCTTATTCCCAAGAAAAAAAGTACTCTCGTCTTCATTGAGCTCATAAACGGTTACTATTGTGTCTTGATGATTTTTGTCGACGTTCTTTTCTATTTTTTTCGACGAGTCTGTAGTGGCAGTTTTTTCCATCTTTTCCAGGACTGGTGAAGGAGGAGGAGGAGGCTTTGCTGGAGCGGATACGAGTAATGGAATATTTAGTTGAAGAGGTCCAGTAGCTTCTGAACCGAGCGAAGGCAATGAGGACGAAGATGCAGCTGCGTGAGCCTTGGAACCAAAAATCGCTTGCAATCGTTGCACCAAAAATCCTTTGTGAGCCTGATGATCGATATTAACATCCTTGACGCATCTGTTCATAGTGTCGTCCTGATAACCGTCCGGGCAAGCCGTTAAATTCGGTGCGACGAAAATGCTCTTCGGTTTTATTCGTCGAAGGAGACTCGCCGAGTCGAGGCCACCCAACGGATGGGAGTCTGGATGGCCGTCTATCAATAACCAAGCTTGATAAGCGATCTCGCTGGGATTTCCCACCTCCTCGTCTTGGCCCTTTTTTGACTGCAGTCCGGACAGCAGAGTTTCTGTTGACTCCAGTCGAGATGATTCCGCGTCGCCGTTTTCTGGACTCAGCGGCGCGCTTTCGATCGTTCGGACGAAGCACAGCACTCCGAGGAATCCGTAGAGGAGCATATTGCTGCTGCTGCTGGTGGTGTTGCTGCTGCTGCCACTGCTTCCGCTGCTGTCACCGCTGCTACTGTGTCTCATTGGCGATGGCAGCATTGCCCTTGACAGAGGAATACGCATATTTTTGGGGCTGGCTACGCTCCGCAATCTCGGAGCATTGTGCGAGGCATCTCCGCGGCAATTCTGAAAGCAGATAACAATGCTCTTATTAGATATTGAAAAAAATGACGTTAAAGGATCGTTGAAATGCAACGGAAAAAAAGAAAATATTCCAACGATTCGAAAATTATTCTGAGGGTTCTAAAAGGTTATTATAACGATTAATTAGTACAATAAATTTTACTTTTTCGTTGGAATGCAATGGAAATAAAAAATAAAATATTTCAACGATTCGAAAATTATTCTGACGTTTCTACCCAGTTTTTTTATACCCAGTACGATCCTTTGGGTTACTTAGAATTTTTTTTTTTTTTTTTATTTTCATTGCTTTCCAACGATGCAAATTCATAATTGAAACAATCAATTTTTAACATTTTTTTCCCGGATGTTTACCGTTATTATTTATTATGAGAATCTAGCGAAATTCGAATAGGTAGGATGATCGCGCAGTGTATTAGGTGGTTCGCGCGAGTGCAACGACGGAACGCTTCTGCGATTACAATCCCGTGGAATGTGCTTAGGAGTCGCGCGGCGCGGCGCAGCAACCGCACAGAGCGGTCTCTCGACTTTTCGAAAGGTAGCCAGCAGGCTCGATACTCCGTCTGTCCGTATAATTACGGTCTCTCTCTCTCTCTATGCGCCAACACGGCGCACATATATGTAGACGAGGCTTTACCCCCACGAGAGTAATGTGTCGCTACCTGTGCGTTCTACTCCACTCGTATCGATAGCACTGAGCAATCTGGCCCTCAGAATGCCTCTTCCTTCGTTGAATTTAGCTAACAGCCGCCTCGAGTATTATAAAAGTCAATGACTCTTGTGTATAGTGGCAGTGGAACGGAAGATGGGCAGAGATCGCAGAAGATAATGAGAAGAGAGGAGAGGGGGGGGGGGGGGGGAGGAGATCCCGAGGGATATGTATATTTCGTTTTTCACGTGAGTGGAATTTTCCGTAAATTTTCACGTCAGTGGAATTTTCATGGAGATAACACGGAAGGAAGGAAATGTGGGTGGTCGCAGTTGGTACATACGACCTACCTCCGCGGCGTGCATCGCTTCGTGGGATAAGACGAATATTCTAAATGCGTCCGGCGCCCTTCTATATATAGAAACAAACGTATTTTTCTTCTCTCAAACTGCGCCAAGACTAAAGTGCGTATGCATCGAGCGTTTCGTGCCAAATTCACCTGAGTCCGAGTCTACACGTTGAAGTATTCCGTACAGCCGCTAAAATGTTTAGATGCAACTCTGAGAAAAAAAAAAAAAAGAAAAAAAAAACAGTTATGCATATTGTGGCCATTTTTATTATTTTATTCTTCAAATTTTTCTTTTTCCCCATAGTATATTGATTTTGCCGAAAAAATTCATATAAATCCACTTGACCTAACTTATGTTTTTTTATGTGTTTAAATATTTTGGTTTATTCCTTTGAATTTCATGGCCATAATTGGCCCTTAAAGTGACCAAAAACGTCTACCCTATCGCGAAAAAAAAAGAACGAAGGGATTTCAGCGGTCGTGGAAGAAATATATAAAATTTGACGTGGAAATCGCTGTAGAAGCACTTGTATATAAATACGTTTGAGTATAGAGCTGTAGCGAAAAGAGAACGAGTGAACGAGTATCAGGGGCCTCGAGCGTTTCTTCCTCCGCCGCTGCTTTTGCTGCTGCTGCTGCTATATATTCCGACGGCGCTCGCCGTATTATTTCTTGGGCACGCACACATCCACCTTTCGCTCGAGACGAGCAAAACTTTTTCTACAGTGGGGGAGGGTAGCAAGGAGGGTTTCGTTATGCGCGTCAAGTTAAATAAAGCCGTTAAGCGCGGGAACTTTCGTACCGGAATGATATATTCGGCTTTTCCATCTTCGCGCGCAAGGATCCTTTGTAAGCTGCGTTACACGTGTGCACCAGGAGTAACAGATTGCACAGAGCCGACCGGGACCTTCGGCCTCGGCTCGACCATTTCTCCATGGTCACTCTCGCTATCCTTTCCTTTCTCTCGCGCGCGACACTTGTTAACCGATTTGTCGTGTCTCTTTCGGACGATTTTATCTGCGCTGCATTAATCGTTGCTGCATTGCGATTACAATCGTAAAATTTTAATCGAATAATTATTTATTCATTTGGCATTTCTGCAGATTGAAAACATTAATGGTTCCGTTGCTGAAGTTTTTTTTTTTTTTTTTTTTTTTTTTTTTGATTGGTTAATTTATATATTATAATACGGCCTTTTTAAATTATAATATGGTTTCTCTAGTACAAATAAATAATATCTTTTATTATAGATTGGGAAAAACATCTCAATATTTGTATCCAGTCAATCAAAAAATCATTTATTCATTTGGCATTTCCCCAGATTGAAAACATTTATCGTTTCATTGCTGAACATTTTTTAATTTTTTAGTTTTTTATTATATTTATTTATAGTGTCTCGATATATGTATCCAGTAACCAGTCTTCTTTTTATATCAAATAGCTACTCAAATTTCTTCAGCGATGCACTGATCCTCGCTTTAAAGATTCGAAGCGCAAGACCGATGATTTTGATAACGAATTGAATCGAAAAAAAAAAAAAAAAAAAAAAAAAAAAAAAAAAAAAAAAATGAGAAATCGGAAAACCGCGGTCACACGCTCGGAAAATACCATTTGCGTATATTTATCGCTCGGCAACTGCGCGCGCGCGCGGCGCTCGCGGCGAGTGACTCTCACTTTTCAAGTTTCCGAAGAGATCGTAGGCAGAGATGGAGGACGGTCCGCTGGATCGTGACCGGCTTTAAAGGGGCGAGGGTGAGTGGCGCCGCCGCCGCCGCCGCCGTCGTGGTATACAGGGCGAGGGAGTCGATAGAAGGCCACGATGGTAAAATGTGGAAACGAAGGTGAGTCGACCGCGAGCGAGCGGCGCCGTCTCTATGTTGGAGGACAGAGAGACGCTCGCGGCTCTTGGTGTTTCGTGTCGAGAGATCAGAGACCTCTCGACAAAAACATTCTTGCTTGCTGAGCTGTAAACCGACTGAGAGACTCGGCCAGTAACGATCTTCCTCTGCCTCAGCATCCCGGTTACTACCTATCTACCGTCTTCACCTTTTTTTTTAACTCCCGACTGACCCTGTGAATAAAAAAAAAATACGGAATATGCGTTTCTAGGCGATCAGCTGATTTGAGCGATTTCTTTGTATCCAATATTCTCAAAAACGGTAATAAAAATTACTTGACCAAATTTTCTACGTCGATTTTATGACTGGCACCGATTTTTTTTTTTTTTTTTTTTTTTTTTTTTTTTTTTTTTTTTAATTGAAGCGATAGGTTGTTAATGCATTTTGCAAATAGCCTCGAATATATATATCGAAATATCGCAAGATGGCCGCCATTGATGCATATTCTGTAATTCACTTTATAGCTGAGTATTTGAATGACTTTGAAATTGAATTTAAAAAAACGATGAAATAAAAATAATGTTATGTTCCATTTTCACATTAGCTGAACGGCTTTTTCGCTGCGCGTTAGATTCGTGCGCATCGAGAGCAAAGAAAGACAGGCACTTTGCGCACAAAAATATTACAGTCGCTTTGTTCCTCTCGATATGAGGCATATGAGCGGTTAACAGCAGCTTTGGTACGATCGCGCGCGTCCGAGACGGAAACCTGACGCGTGGCCTGGCGGTGGCGCCTTTCACCAACGCGAGCCGACGTCGCCGTCGCCGCAACAAACCCAAAGACTCGTTCGCGCGCACTCCGACCGCGACCAAAGCCAAGTTTCGCCGCCGAAGCCGATTCCCTTCCGGGCCTTCCCCTACACTGACTAAATTCTTCGGAGATTACGCACATCTATCGGTTGAGATGCTCGAATTATCAGCAATATTTGGTTATTTATGTTACCAAGTTTTAGATATAAGACGATCTCCCTCCGACCCAACTTTTGTGCTTATTTTTTGTGTTTATTTTGCCAGTGGACACACCTCAAATAAACACTACTACTACTACTATTTATTTATTTGATTCTCGGGACAAACCCTTTTAAATTTATTTTAAATTTAGTTACAATCTTGCGTTCACAGTGATAAAATAGTTGCAGTGCATAGATGAAAATGAGAAATTTAAGTGTATACAGGATTTTACAGAAAGTGGCAACTTTTGATACAGGTTTGATACAGGTTTGATACCTGTATCATTTTTTAAATTTTTTACTCCATTTTTTTTACCGATGCCAAAAAATGGTGTTTCAATTGGAGATTCGCGTGGATCGAGTAGGTGTGAAAAGTCGTATCTCGGTTTGATGCAGAACATGCAACAAACTTCCTTCGCGGCAGACACGCTCTGATAGAGCTCGAACGAGTCTCTCGCGCAACGCTTTTTTTTTTTCAGCTTCCTTTTATTCTTACATATAACACTCGTGTAATACCTGCGCGCAAACACAACGCGCCATATATATAATATGCCCATATCCCATTTACAATATTTATACAACAATGGTTGCCTGAGAACTTTTTAATGCCGCAGCTGCTGCGGCAAAGCGCAATCGCAATCTCGTTGCGCGCATAATGTGCGACGCGATATCGTTTCGTCGAGGCGATAGAGGACCAACTGACTTCCGGTCTGGTGAATCCCAACAACTGTGGACTGTGACAAACAGAGAATACGAATTATTTTGTTTTGACAAAAAGTCAACGGATGGTGAGCCGAGATAAGTTATATACCCAGCTACCGATATATATGTGAATATATCGACGATGGCGGCGACGACGACGACGGAAATAAGTTTTATAATTGCGTCTCTATGCCGGAGGGCAGCTGCGATCGTCTCAAATAGATACGGATAGTCGCTTCTCGGAGAAGCAGCGAAAATACCTCGGAAAATAGTACCTGCGGATAATCTCACCGAGAGCTGATCTCATCTCGTTTGTCGTGTAACGAACGCGCAGCGAATAATGAGACGGGCGACGAGAAAGAGCGGAAGAAGACGAAGGAGAAGAAGATGAAGAAGAAGAAGAAGAAGAGGATGAAGAAGAAGAAGAACCAGGAATGGATTCCCAGTTCGTTATTCAAAGCCGAGACACGAATAAGTTGGTCACCCATCGTCGTCTTCGTAGCTGCTGACCAACGTTCGACTCGTCCGACGCACTTTCGATATTAAAGATAATAAGTATAGCAGTAACGGAAAAGCCCGGACGCGAAGAAGTTTTTCGGGAGAGTTATAAAAATAACGGCGAGACGAGAGACCGTCTTCACCGCTCGCAGCGCCCTCATTTTGTATCATTTCTATCGTGAAATATTTATTTTCCAGCGACTCGCGTTCGACGAGACTGTAGACATATGCGCATACAGAGGGAGGAAAGTTTCGCGCAGCCGGAAATCGATGGCAATATTTCCATCTCGCTGTTTAGTTTCGTAAGTCGCGAGTAAGACGCACAACGCGCCAGGCAAATATTATTCGGCTGTGAGAAACGATCGAGTTTTATTTTATTTTCTTTTTTCTTTTTTTTTTTTTTACTGCGGTGACTCGCGCTATCGGCCCAACTGTCTGCGCGTTAAATTTTGGCAAGCGGCCAAAACATATATACGCATACGACGCGCGGCGACGGTGTCTCTCGCGCGCACGTCCAGCGGAAGCAGTCGCACCAGCGAAACGCGCGCGAGCGATAACTCGCATTATAAATTTAAACGTCGAGCGGACGATGTTTTTTTTTTTTTTTTTTTTCAACGCGAGCTCGGAGCTCTCTTCGAGGTCGAAAGGTTTGACGCGACGCGAGAGGACCTAAAGCTGTATTGCCTACCTGTATTTTTTATAAAAATACTAAAGATCGAACGGATCGATAATATGTTGAAGCTTTCATCGTTGGGAAGCAATGAAAATTGAAAAAAAAAAAAAAAAAAAAAAAAAAAAAAAATCTAATGAACCGAAAGGATCGCAAAATAAAAAATAAAAATTATTCCAACAATTCTACAATTATTCTGTCGATTAATCGTTAATTAAAAAAAAAATGATTCCAACGATTCGATCGTTGTATTTTTTTTTTTTTTTAGTTTCATGCCAACGATGCAAGCTTCAAAACCATAGGAATCGAGCGATTCCTCGAAATCGTTAATAACGCATTGGAATATTTCGGAATAACGAAAGAGAACGGTTCGGTTGATCGCTGCATCGAGCAACGTTGCCTCGCTTTTTGGGAAAAGCCAAGCGGACGCTACGATGCGGTTTTTCGGTGTGTATCACAGTGTCGCCTCGCGGCGGCCCCGCGCGGAGCGCGCACGTGTTGCTGCGAGAGAGCCGAGAGCCGAGAGCACGAGGGACACGAGTTGTCCCTCCGCTCGCGTCCGCGCAAAGCCCGCGAGCACCGGCCGCGCCGCCGCCGCCGCCGGCGGCGCGGTCGTCTCGCGTGGCTTGTGAAACAGTGTCAGTGACCGACAGCCTAAGGCCACCGCACCATCGTCGTCGTCGTCGCCGTCGCCGTCGCCGCCACTGACGATACCAGGTGATCGCGCGCGAGGTGTCCGCCTCGACTGCCTCGCGTCTCGAGGCGGCTCCGGACTCGCGCCTTCGCTGCAGATCGGTGATACGTGCCGAGCCAACCTTTTTTTTTTGCAACCGCTCGACGAAAATATACAACGAAAACAACGGTCGTTAGTCTTTTTCTATGAGAACGTAATTCGGAGGAAAGGGAGAAAAGAGAAAAAAAAAATAAAAAAAATATTAGAACTGATACATTTGGTGTCATTGAAGTGGTTCTCTATTAAAAAGTCGGTAATTTGGGCCATCGTGATCATTGTTGTCGATATAAGTTGGCCTCTGATTGGGCGTTGGGAAACAACGGCAGTTCGATGTTTAATATCGCGAAATTTGGGAGCTTGTCGGAAAAAATATAGTTTTTTGCGTTTTTCTCCTTGAATTTTCGATTTTCGGGCAAATACAGGTGATTTTTGGAATCAGCGGAAAATTTCCCATCGGATAGGGGTTTTAAAGTATGCGAAATCGAAAATTTTTTTTTTCGCATTTTTTCGAAATTTTTGAAGGGGTACCCCTTCTATAAATTTGCGATTTTTGAGGGTCAACTTTAAAAATCTGCAAAAAATTCAAAAATCGAGATATCGCGTTCCGCCTTGCGGCATTCTCTTCGTTGAAGAGTTATCTTTCGAATGGAAAAAGAAAATCCCGATTATATTAATCCAAAGAAAAATGACACCGATTTTAGTAAGGTGCCAAAATTGGGAAAAAGTGAAAAATCGTTTTTCGCATTTTTCTCCTCGAAATTTTTATTTTTCGGGCAAATACCGGTCATATTTGAAATCAGCGGAAAATTTCTCATCGGATAGGGTTTTAAAACTTCGTTAAATCGAACATTTTTTTTTTCGCCCAAAAAACCGGCAAGGGGTACCCCTTGCAAAAAATTTCGATTCTTGAGGGTCAACTTTAAAAATCTGCAAAAAATTCAAAAATCGAGATATCGCGTTCTGCCAGGCGTCATTCTCTTCCTTAAAGAGTTATCTTTCGAATGCAAAAAGAAAATCTAGATTCCATTCATCCAAATAAAAATTACATCGATTCTAGTGAAGCGTTAAAATTCGTCAAAAAGTGACGAACATTTTTCGCATTTTTCTCCACGAAATTTTTATTTTTCGGGCAAATACCGGTCATATTTGAAATCAGCGGAAAATTTCCCATCGGATAGGGTTTTAAAACTTCGTTAAATCGAAAATTTTTTTTTTCGCCCAAAAAACCGGCAAGGGGTACCCCTTGCAAAAAATTTCGATTCATGATGGTCAACTTAAAAAATTTGCAAAAAATTCAAAAATCGAGATATCGCGTTCTGCCAGGCGTCATTCTCTTCCTTAAAGAGTTATCTTTCGAATGCAAAAAGAAAATCTAGATTCCATTCATCCAAATAAAAATGGCATCGATTCTAGTGAAGCGTTAAAATTCGACAAAAAGTGAAGTACATTTTTCGCATTTTTCTCCTCGAAATTTTTATTTTTCGGGCAAAAACCGGTCATATTTGGAATCAGCGGAAAATTTCCCATCGGATAGGGTCTTAAAACTTCGTTAAATCGAAAAAAAAAATTTTCGCCCAAAAAATCGGCAAGGGGTACCCCTTGCAAAAAATGTCGATTCATGAGAGTCAACTTAAAAAATTTGCAGATTCGCGTGCGTGTCGATAGGTGAACGCGTGTAATATACCGCGTAACTCTCATTCGTTCGCTCTCCGTCCGGCGCAAGGTTTGGCACTGACCCACAACGCGCGCGTTGCGCGCTGTCCCACTTTTGACTCGTCGGGTGCGCGCGTTTGCCGCTGGAAAAAGACGCGATTGAACGCGGCGTGTCTCTTCTTTTAACGAGAGCGACCAATACCCACCTATACTGCGAAATTGCGAAATGCTCCGTCTATTTGAAGCAGAGCTGCGAATGCTTGAAGTGTCATCTTGACACCGTATGTTCTTTTTAATTCGATCCAACGCCGCTTTATTCGTATTCTTCGCTTATCAAAAAATAGTTTCGGACCCTTTGGCGCAGCGGAAAAAAAAATGTCAAGTGTACCAACGGACTGCACCTACCCACCTACCACCTACCATCCACCACCACCTATATGACGTGTACGTACCTACGATACAACGACGTCGGATCCCATTATGGTAACCCACTTGGAAACAGGGTACACGTCCTAACGGATTACCCGCAGCCATCGGAGGTAACCCGCCGGCGGCGGCGGGGCCGCGTCGTTCGGGTTGGGGCTGCTGCTCTTGCATCGCGTCGTCGGTCTCGTGTGACACGATACGTGCAGCAGGAGCGAGAAACGCGAGAGAGATTCCGTCGCAGCAGTCAGAGTTAAGTAATAGCCTTGGCACGACAGATCGACGTAATTTCTCGCCACTCCCCTAATAGCAATCTCGACCACCGTCGTTTCCAGCTGATTCACCGTAAAAAAACGGGTGCTTTTTTCCAAAAAATAAGCGAAAACAGCCGGCCTAAAAATATTATTCGGTTATCCATAGTAAATAAAAAAGAAAAAAAAAACGACCGCATAACATTTTTTAGGACAGTCATTTTTATGGCCATTACGTCCAACTTTCGTTTTTTTTTTTTTTTTTTTTTTTTTTTTTTTTTTTTTTTTTTTTTTTTTTTTTGCAAAAAAAAAGGTCGGTTATATGGTAAAACGGTGGTTGTGGAGATTGCTAGGGTCGCGTCCGCTCCTTCTAGCTGATGAATTTGGAAAATGCAATTGTTCAGACCGCAATGCGGACTGGCGAACAGGCTGAATGAAATTGCACGTTGGTAATAGCGTCAGCCGTGGTTGGTGTGCGAATGACCGATAGAGAATATAGAATAGCAAGTGTAGACGCGCGCGAGGCGCGATACAAGGAAGCCAGGGCTAAATAATTCCGCGTGACTGTGTCGACGCTCTGTAGCTGCGGTGACCCTTTGCATACGCTATGAAGGAGCAGAGTTGTTACTCGTTCACCCGCAGCGAGCTTCGGGACACTCGATCGGGCGACCGGAAATCCTGGTGAGAGCGTTACGTAACGTCGCTCTCACGTATATCCCGCAGCGGCAGGTGCGCACGCTTGTATCTTACATAGAAAGCGCTCTGT
Source organism: Itoplectis maculator (assembly GCA_964034905.1). Classification (NCBI taxonomy): domain Eukaryota; kingdom Metazoa; phylum Arthropoda; class Insecta; order Hymenoptera; family Ichneumonidae; genus Itoplectis; species Itoplectis maculator. Next base: position 9,255,207 of record OZ035863.1, read on the forward strand.
AGCTCCGCAGTAGCTATATAGCTAATATAGCTATACAAGTATAGTACAGTATAGCTATATAACTATACACGTGCTTCCTCTTCTCTCTTCCGTCGCTCTTTGCCAAAAACTCATTGACGCAGATCTTGCGACAAGATCGTTTCGACGACCTACGCACAACATTTATATATATAGCACATACACCACCCACGCCTCCTCCATTTTACACTCTCGAGTCTTTGGTGTATTTTTTTTTCTTCGCAGCTTGAGAAATATGGCGAGTTGCACAATGCTCGACGATGCTCGAAGCAGAGGCAGCGAGTGAAACGGACCTTGAACCTGACAACCCTTGAAGGTTGTTACCCGCGCGGCGGAAGCGAGAGAGAGAAATTTTGTTCGCCAACCAAAGCGGAAACTTGGAGAGCGATGAATGAAGGAAAAATTGAAGAAACAAATAGAGGTAAGTCTAACTGCTGTCGCCGGTGATAATTTCCAAGTGTGACTCCGTCGCCGTAACCGCGAAAGGAGTGCTTATGATTTTTTTCCGCTATGTGCGCAGGTCTTTCCTGGTTTTGCGGAAAGTTTGTAGCGGTGAGTTGGGCCATTGTCCGTTGGTTAAAACCGCGGCCAATTAACGGAATATACCGTAATAGTGTGACGGCAGTGACAGCAGCGCTGCAGCAGCAGAACTGTGACATATTATGTGAGCTAAGTTGTAATCATGGATTTTTGTATTATTGCGCTCGGTAGACAGAGAGAAATAAAAGATACTGGTAACTATTAATTTATGGTTAAATACAACCTTAGCTATTACAAAAAAGTTATCTGTACTAATTATTTATAATCAATGCAACAGTTAATAATGGTTATAGTAACAAAAAGTATATTGTTTTGAAATTTTTGCTATAGATGCGACATTTTCGACAGAGAGCGAATATTTTCCGTCATTCTCTGCCCTTTGGCTCGGCAATTTTTATCGTGCACGGATGACAAATCTTTCGACAGCATTTTATATCGAACATCCATTTTTTTCCGCACGAGCTGCTGCTACCAAAGGAAAATACGTTTGAAATTCTCTTTCCGTCCGCGAGCGGTGAATTTTGCCTTCGACGGACGCTGCACGTTCCAATCGTGTCGTCCACGTAAAAAATTCACCTCGAGGGAACAACCTCGGTCGTATTTCTCTCGTATTTCTCCTCGTATGCGATTCAATGGGCTTTTCTGGAATTGGTAGGACACTGGTGGAGCAGCAGCAGCGCTTTGCGGCTTGAGAGAAGGACGAGTAAGCGCTCAGGGGTTGATTGAATTGGTCGCTATCGCCGCGCGGTTGTCGCTTTTTTTTTTATCTACACTAACAAAATTTTGCATAAGCTTCCATTAAGAGTAATAATGGAATGTCGATGACTCTTGCACTGAAAAAAAATTAATAGTTGTGATTACCAATCTTTGGTCACAGCTACCAATATTTTGGTAGGTCGAATCAATGGTTGGTAATCGCAACTACTAATTTTTCTTAGTGTGGATCTCGCGCGCGCGGTCTGCTTTCTATACCGCCCAACGTATTCGCGTTCGTTCGTCTCACGAATCTTAACGGACTGACGCGATAGCCGCGCGCCAGCTGTACGAAAACGAAAAAAAAGGAGGAAAAAAAAAAAGAAAAAGAAAAAGAAAAAGAGTGTCACGCGGCTGACCCACTTGAGAGCGTCGATCGGGCGGCACGTTTAACTTTCCTCGAGCCGAATCGAGGATCGAATGTTCACTCGCTCTCTCCCTCTCAGCTCTTTCTCTTTCGATCGGCTCTCGAACGTCGGTTAGTTCTTGTCCTCTGTTATTCCCCACTGAGAAAAATGAGTAGTTGCGATTTTTCAAAATAATAGAATCATTGATTTTTTTCAATTAGTAGAATTATTGATTTTGTAAATTAGTATAATCATTGATTTTTGTAATTAGTAGAATCATTGATTTTTTTTAAATTAGTAGAATCATTGGTTCGATCCACCAAAATATTGGTTGCCTTTACTAAAATATTAGTAACTCTGACCTACGATTCTTAATCACAACTATTAATTTTTTTCATTGCCCGTCGATGGTTATTACTAATTTTTATCAACTCTACCAATGACTGATCCGCACAAAAGCGTGCGGAAAAAAATGTCGAGTCGAAATAATGCACAGCGTTTGCGACTGAAGGAACAAAGGCACGGAGAAAATCCGTTCTCCTTGAGGCCAACCGAACGTGCGCTGAAAAATTGCATACAATACCGTCGCACGTTGGGTGCCTCTCGTCGCCGGTGAAGGACGAGGAATTTCTCAGGCTGCCTGAATTACGGTACATATCGGCGACGACGATAGCTGCGTTCCGAAAGATAAAACGCGCAATAATAAAAAATAAAGGAGACGTCGCGCCCCGATCCGTTGGTCGTTGGTCGTTGGCCGTGTGGCGCGCGTGCCCGGAGTCGTGAGTAATCCCGGCGCGCATTGCACCTGCGGCAGATACGTCCTACCTATATGTAGGTAGATATACGTAAGGTACTCGACGAGACCGTCTCGATCTCGCTTTGCGATCCGTGCAGAAAATCTGTTGTAGAATCCCAATGTACGATCCGATTGCGACCTTCATTTCATCTGGATTCCCTAAATCCGGACTCCCTACAAGAATCCACAGTGATCCTGATGTAGGTTCCCCAAAACGGGATTCTAGTCAGGAATCCAGGTGGACGGAGATTTGGAAACGGAAACGATGTTAGTGACGCTGATAAGGATTCCCAAAAACGGGATTCCTCGCGGAAATCCAGATGAATGCCAATTTGCCAACGGAATCAATGAATCAGTGAAGTTAGGGTCTCTGCAGGGATACCCAAAAAGGGAGTTCTCGCCGGAATTCAGATGGATAGAGATTTGGAAATAAAATCCACGTCCAGTCGCAGTCGGGTATCCAAATTGGAATCCATTTTGCAGGCATTACATTTCATGTTGGGAAACCGACTGGACGCCGGGCTGGATCCCGACCTCGGCGCAGGGAATCCAGGCGTGATCCAGCTGGATCCGAGTGGACATTTCTGCACGATACGTAACATTTCCAATAGCGGCATCATTTCCAAACAAACAACGTCGCCGAAGAGGCTACGAAAATTACCCACTCCTCGTCACATTAACGAGGCAATCGGGAATTACAGAGAAGCGAGATGCCGAATGGTGATTGCGAGAGCGGTTGTATTTCGTTGGAAGCCTCCGGAAACGGAGTGTGAGGAACGCGGATGACCGCTTCGTTCCGATCAAATCCAATCGGCCAATCTCTCTCTCTCCGGGGCGTTAATAGTTTATTGGGTACATTGCTAGAGGCAATAGGGCCTTGATTGGGTTCTCCTCGATGCGTATAGACGCAAGTGGAGAGGGAAGAGCAAGGGAGAGAGCGTTGTGCACGAAAACCACGCGGTCAGTGGTTCGCAAACGGCTCTCGAGGCTATCCCAAAAGTCCTGCAGGGACTTTCGGGATAGCCTCGAAAACTGCGACGAGTTAACGCGAATTCGATGAGTCATCGAACTCAGCGTAAAGGACAAAACTGCGCTTTGACTGAAAGTGGATTCCACTCTTTCCGTGTGGTTATTATTAAAAGCATTATTTATTATTTTTTATTATTATGATTATCCTGGCCACTGTACTTATTATGGCAATTTTTATTAATTTATCCTTAAAATTATTTCTCCCCATAAAAATTTGTCGACGCTTCGAACAAATTGATATAAATTCATCGATCCATCTACTTTTTTTTTATGCCATTAAATGTGCTGTTTAATGCCTTTGAATGTGATGACCACAATCGACCATAAAGTGGTGAAAAATGGTTCGGCTACCCTTGCAAACGTTCGAATTGAATTGGTAGCCCCGCTTCGCGTTTGCTACGCTAATTAACCAGCCGCGTCATTCGAATCGATCAATCGGCTCAAAGCGAATCGTGGGAGCTTTGCCCTTTGATACCATTTTGCTCTCTCTGCCGAGACTCGTCCGCCGGAATTAATAACTGGATTTTTTTTTAATTTCACAAAAGAAAAAAAAATAGTGCAATGGAAGGACGATCGCTGCGAGCGAAGAAAGCGAGATGTCCGATTTATGCGGCGGGAATAAAAGAAAAAAAAATAGCAGGGCAATGGAAGGACAGATTCGCTGCGAGCGAAGGAAGCGAAGCGAGATGTCCGATTTATGCGGCGGGAAACAAACGAATTCTCGGTCAGTTGGCTCGGTTTGATCCAACGGTACTTTATAACCCCGAGGGACGTCGGCCAGAGCCACTCGTCGTCGTCGTCTTTTCTTTCTTCGTTCTATTTCTATCTCTCGTCACTCTGCTCTGCGCGTCATTCGCGTTTATGGCGGTTGAACCCACGAAAGGGTATCGAAACGACGGCGCAGAAGTTGCCGCAATTACCGACCGGGCGCAGTTGTACGAGAACATTCGCTATGGAGAGGACACATCGGTCACTCTGTAAACTCGGACACGCGCTCGATGTGCGTTTTTGCGTCTATGTGCGCGACAACTGCAGCGGTTTGTTACATTTTAAGTCCCACGAGCAGCGGACTCGGTGGATATTTTTCCGTGTGTGAGTGTCGGTCTGTGCCGGTCGTCGGTGAGAGACTCAAGCGCCGGTCTTGGGTCCCGGGAACCCGGCGAGCTTGCCCTGTGCCGATGCTACGCTAACATATCTCTCGCGACTACTATACTCTACATTACAATACTACTGCCTACTGACTACGTTCTACAATGTACCATATTACGTTCGGTCAAAACTCGAAGCGGTTCTCAACTGAAACGCATCTTGTTTGAGAGATTCTCACTGAGAAAAAAAATCGTTTCATCCGACAAAATGTATCGCTGCGAACGGCGAAGAGGATATTCGTTTGATTAAAAGGAATATTTAATTGGTCGACGCAATTGGTGATAGAGCAAAAAATGTCGATTGGCATTGGTTTATGTTCAATAAACCATTACTATTACTATTACTATTACTATAATAATAATAATAATAATTATTATTATTATTGCCAAATATTTTGTACTATCGAGAAAATATTTATTTCGCCGCCCGCCAACTGCGCTTTTTATTGGATTTACCGATTTTTATTCTCACTGCTTCAGCGCTCTTTGATCGAACATTAAAACGCGGTTATCGCGCGCGTAAAAAAATTACTCGCTCGCCGGCGGAAATGTTTTGCGTCCTGCGAAACGTGAGAGCAAACGCGAAGACGAAAATGTGTTAATTAAAAAAAAAAAAAAAAAAAAGTGGCGCAAGGTTGTCTCATGAAAAATGAGATAGGCTCTGCGGCAAAGATACCAGTTCCGTAAAAGCCACTACGATGACTGAAAAGAGAAGAGAATCGAGTGGGAGTACTCACCGTTGAAATCTCCGCGAGAGGAGCGACAAAGAGGCTGCTGTCTCAGAGGAGGGAGCAGATAAAACGCGCGCGTACGAAGGGATGGATCAGGGGAGCTGCGGGGGAAGGGTCGAAGCGAATGAAATATTCCCGGCTTCGTTTGATATCCAGTTAGCGCGGTGCCGTAATGTCATCCATCGAGCGATGTATATATACGGCGAACGTACGGCGAGAAACGTCGACACTCGTCAATTGCTCCTCCGCGCGGCGACGGTTGTTTATATCGTCGTTCGACACAGCTCGAAACCGTTCCCCTGATGCTGGTCGCATAAATGCGCTGCCGCTTGTTGCGCGCTTTACACACACAACACCCGCGCAAACGGACGAAAAAGATTGTGTCGTCGTCGGTTATCGCGTTGCAAAATCGTTTCCCGCATTTGTACCGAACGGTCTGGGCTTTGTATATTTACAAACAAATCACAAGTGCGCGTGTTTCGTGTAATTCGTCATCGACGCTCACTCCCCTTCCGCTCCCCTCTCCTTCTCTCCCTCTTTCTCGCCGTCTTCTTCTCCTTCAACCTTTGGAAATTTCCCTTTTTTTCGGGGGAAAATAAATTCTTCTCCTTTAGAAATTTCCCTTTTTTCCGGGCGAAAATAAATTCTCCTTTTGCAATTTTTTTTTCCGGGCGAAAATAAATTCTTCTCCTTTTGCAATTTCCCTTTTTTCCGGGCGAAAATAAGTTCTCCTTTTGCAATTTTTTTTTCCGGGCGAAAATAAATTCTCCTTTTGCAATTTTTTTTTCCGGGCGAAAATAAATTCTTCTCCTTTTGCAATTTTTTTTTCCGGGCGAAAATAAATTCTTCTCCTTTTACAATTTCCCTTTTTTCCGGGCGAAAATAAATTCTTCTCCTTTTGCAATTTCCCTTTTTTACGGGCGAAAATCTCCTTCTCCTTTTGTAATTTTTTTTTCCGGGCGATAATAAATTCTCCTCCTTTTGCAATTTCCCTTTTTTCCGGGCGAAAATAAATATCGCCGAAAAATCGGTCCGATCAATCAATCGCTTCTTCCTCCACAGTTGTCATCGTCGCTTCGACTGTTGTTGTTGTTTTTCGATTATTGTTATCGTTACAATAATTCATATGCCGTCTCCGCGCACAATATACAATTTTGATAAATGGTACAATCAACGGCACCTCAGCTTCGCTCGAGTCTCGTTGTTATCGTTGGCTCTCTGCGCTTCCTCTCTGTGCCATTTCCGGTTCCGGCTGAGATTAAACAACACCTTCGATGACGCTTCTCTGATATATTTCGTTGTAATAATCGCAGACGGAATTCTTGTGTATCGTTATTATATTGCTGCTGCTGTAATAATTTCTCTCACTGGTTGCTCTGGTCTCTGGTTCCGTGACCTTTGAGTGCCGCTTGTGTGTTGCATATACAGACAGTCCTCTGGCACCGATACTCTTTCTCACAACTCTCCTCACAAACGCCTATCGCATCTATATATACCAATGTATATATAATACCTACATCCTCAAAGCGAAAACTTTCGTTCGCGCGTTTTTATTTTTTCCTCCTCTCCAATAACCAATTCTCAATTCTCAATTCTCAACCGATCGTCGATTTCCTAATAATCCACCGATCTTTTATTCACTCGTCAAAAAACGTCACCAGCACATTAAAAGCAAACAAGTCACCAAAACAATTCGAACTCGTTTATAAGAGTCAACTTTTTCGATGATACGTGCTTCGACATTAATTAGTTTTCCTTCCGCAATAATTCGGTAAGAGGAATTATTTGTATCTGTTGATCGCACGTTTCGCTGCGCGAGACTCGGCTTCTCCGTTCGGTGCAGGCGTCGAATCGCTACTGACGCAGTCTTCTCGTATTCCGGCGACTCGAGCTGTGAGCTGTCGCTGCTGCTGCTGCTGCGGCTCTCGCTCGTTTCTCGTTGCCCGAAGCATATACCGTGGCAGCCAGGCAGCCGCAGAGTTGGTCGAGAGCTGTCTTTCTCTCTCTCTCTTTCTCTCTCTCTCTCATCGCCGCTGCTCCGGGGCTTCTCCCACTTAGCTCGCGCGTCCCTCAGCCGCTCGACGCCCTCGCCAAACACGCTCTCGCCGCTGCTGCTGCTGCGCCGTGACTCTTTCGCCCCCTCCACCACTCTCTCCCCCTCCCCTCTCACCCACTGAGAGGGGGGAGGGGGAGAGTGTACTTGCTCTGTATATATGTGCCCCCCCTTTCACCCACTGAGAGGGGGGAGGGGGGGGGGGGGGGGAGTGTGCTTGCTCTCTATATATGTGCCCCCCCCCCCCTCATCCCCTCTTCAACGGCTGCTGCACCATCCGCACCCTCCGAAGCTACGAGGTCCGACTATACACATCGTGGATTCGCGCGCCTGTAACCCCGCCGCGGCCCGAGGCAAGAACGCGGCTATTACCCCGAGCACACACGCCAAAGTCGAGTAACTCTGCGGGTTCGTCGCTCGTGCCCGTTGCCACTTTCCAATCAGGGCTTTTTCGAGGAGGGATGAAGCTTGCGACCCACTGAACGATAATGACCCGCGCTGCGGGGGGTGGGGGTGGGTAAGTTCTACTCGCGGTTCAATTTGGACTGTGAAGTGGTTTTGAAAGGATTGGCGTTTTTGGGAATCGAAAGTTCAAACGACGCGAAGGTCTGTGTTTATTGCGGCAGAAAAAAATCTGGCCGGCGGGCCGAAAACCGCCCAAATCGGGGTGACGAAATTTATTTTTTCAAAATATCGACTTTTAACCTATACCATCGTTCTCAAGTCGCATATTCTACCCCTGAAAACACTGGTTACAACCCTTTTTTAGATGATTTTGAAAAAAAAAATTTTTGGCCGAACAGTTTGTCAGAAATTGTAGATCTGGCCGGCGGGCCGAAAACCGCCCAAATCGGGGTCACGAAATTTATTTTTTCAAAATATTGACTTTTAACCTATACCATCGTTCTCAAGTCGCATATTCCACCCCTGAAAACACTGGTTACGACCCTTTTTTAGTTGATTTTGAAAAAAAAAATTTTTGGCCGAACAGTTTGTCAGAAATCGTAGATCTGGCCGGCGGGCCGAAAACCGCCCAAATCGGGGTCACGGAATTAATTTTTTCAAAATATCGACTTTTAACCTATACCATCGTTCTCAAGTCGCATATTCTACCCCTGAAAACACTGGTTAGTACCCTTTTTTAGTTGATTTAGTACCTGTGACCCATTTGTCTAGTAAAATTCGCTATATTTCGCATTTTCATCCCCCGGATTTTTCTCAGTGCGAATGAACGAACGTAAGCCGCGTGCGCACTCGCGCACCTGACGTCGCGCATATATATGACACTTGTGTCGTCCGAGGGGAAATCTCGCGCCCACATTTCGTTGCCCCCCTCGCGAGCGAATAAATCATGCGAAGAAAAGAGCTATGTGTCCCTGACAAACAGGCCGCCCCCCTAACTGCCGCCTGTGACTGTGCGCGGCTTTTTGAGGCAGCAGTTGCGGGGAGCGTAGTTCTCTCGCGGAACTTCCGCGAAAGGGCTGAGGGGGTGAGATAACTACGGAGCTCGACACGCGGATTCCTGAGAGGGTTGCGTCGAGAGCAGAGCGAAGCGACGACCCAGCGGGTGGGTTACTAGATTCGGTCGCTGCTGGCAGACGCCGCCGCTCGCTGCGCTACGACCCTTATCCCTTATCTGCGGCAAACCTGCTCTCATTCTACCGACACACACGTCTCCGGGGAATCTTCCGTCTACGGATTTACACTGACGAACTTAATACGCGCGTCAGTTACCCAAGCTTGGTGGTTTACTATATCTGCACAACGGTGCCCCGGAGGCTCTCCGCGAAATATGGTCTATAGCTATATACATCCCGCGCCTTATCGCGGTTCGCGCATCACCCGACGGACTAATTGTGTTATCGTACTCTGTAATAGCGGTGCACGCGAAGCCCTCGCGAATATTCATCGTTGATGCTGCAATCGTGATGCGCTCGCTCGGCGAGTTCGCTCGACCGACCATCCCTTGGTCCGATCGCTCGATCAACGCGAAACGAGAACGCATCGGAGCGTGACGCTGCTTTCCGCATCGGTTCGCCTCCCCAACCGCACAAATTTTGGCTTTTCAGTTGTGTGGACGTTCGGTCCTTCTGTGCAATATAGCAGAGGATATACTATACTATAGTACATAGCACATGATTCGGTGATTAATACAGGTCAACTTTGTATCTTGCTCTATTAGAGAAAAAAATAGACAGCTGATATCGTCAATGTGAAACTCGTAATGCTTCGTCACTGACATACGGTGATGACGCAGAATTTTTATGTCCATATATACCTGCGTAACTCGGTCTTTGTTCGCAGATATCAAATATTTTTCAGAAAAAATATCAAATATTTTTCAGAATTTTTTTTTTTATGTTTGCGTTTTTCTCATCGAATTTTTAATTTTTCGGGCAACACACAGCGTCACACGCGCGCTGCTCTTTTAATGGACTGTCGCAGCAAATACGGAACGCGGCTATAGCGAACGATAGGAAAGGCGCGCAGCTTGGTTTTTCGATGCGAGGGACAACACGAGCGAGAGTGATGGCGCAAACCTTTTAGCCAAACTAATGCATCGAACTCTCGGACGCGCCAGCACCGGCGAAAACCCAGGGGAATAACGGGCAACGCAACGCGGCAACGCAAAGCGGAACGTGCGAGTATACGCGCGTCCACTTCGCTTTCCATCGCGCCAGGGACAAGGCGCGACTTTCTTCCACGTCCGCTCGGATGTCCTTCGTACTTTGCGTTTTGTATTTATACTACAGAGAGTAAGAGAAAGAGATTTTTATTTCGTACTCTGGACAAAAAGAAAACAATATATCACAATAGATCGCATCCACTACACTGAGAAAAAAAAATTGCCAAATCCAAATAAATATTTTATTTGGATTTAGCGCAATAAATATTTTGCAGATTAGACAAAATATTCGGCAATGCTAATCGAGATTTTTTAAATTTCATCACCAGTTGCTTCGATCAATTAAATATTTTGTCCAATTTGCAAAATATTTATTTCGCTGCCCGCAACCGCACATTTTGATGGATTTAGCCATTTTTTTTCTCAGTGTACTATAATGGGAGCGAGAGGGAGGGGTTTGAAGCACAAGAGCATTTATACGTCAAGTGCGAATAAATAGCGAGTGCGTTGCAGCAGCAGCAGCAACAACCTCTCCAAGTCCGCGAGTCGTGACAACACTCGCGAACAGAGCTTCTCGTTGTCGTCACGATATGCTTTTCATTCGATTTCGCCATAGCCGAGAATACGTTTGCTGCGCTTTCGAGCTCATCGATCCTCTATCTCTGCGCTACGAGGGCAGTTCCGGCTCTTTCCACACTTTTTCCACATTGGCTCTCTCTCGAGAGAGAAAAAAAAAATCCCAAAAAAAAAACATAAAGATGCGCAGCGGTGATTCATGCTCTTGGAAATTCCTTCTGCTCGCGTCATCTCCTTTCTTCATTTTTATATTTTTTTTTTTCGTTCACTCTCACCGCGTACGTAAGGAAGAGTTTCGAGAGGTGCGTCGCTCGGGGATAATAGTTATGAAATTCCTCGGGCATGCGTAACGCACACATCCGGACGAGCCGGAGTTAAAATTGAAACCCTTCAAAGACCCTTCGTTGAATCAGAATGGGTAAAATATGCCACTTTTGGAGGTTTTGAGGAGTGTCAAGAACCTTGCGGGACTATCACATTTAGGTTTTGAAGAGGGTCTACATTTTAACTCGGGAGATACCCATAGTGCTTTCTCAGTCGCGAGTGCACTGAAAAGACGAGATGAGGGACTTTTCCGCCTCGGTTGGATAGCAGCAAAAGAGCCGAACGAATTATCCGACTAATTAGAAAAGTTTTTGCGGGAGGAGAAAATGCGCGGCCGGAGATGCGCGATGATCCCTCGGGCGGAATGTCGGAGTACGCAGAAGCAGAGCCCGAACCGAGGACGAGGATTATGGCAATTAATTATACTCGCGTAACGAGAGAATCGCGTCGTGTGTGCGCTGCTCAACGTCGTCGGGGTAGACAGGTATATGGGCGGACGCATCGTCAAAGTTCACAACCGCAGCGAGCGGAGAGAGGTAATTAATTAATTAATTAATCAACGAGAGATGCAAGCGGCTCGAGAAGCGAGAGCAGCGATAACTATATTCATCGGCCGCGCAAAATCATAACGAGCTGCTGACTCTTGTAGCTGCGGTCTTGCGGCGCCGCTGCTTCGCTGCATCTCTGCGAAGCTTCCCGTGCAGAAAATCTGCTGTAGAATCCCAATGTACGATCCGATTGCGATCGTCATTTCATCTGGATTCCCCAAATCCGGACTCCCTACAAGAATCCACAGTGATCCTGACGTAGGTTCCCCAAAACGGGATTCTAGTCAGGAATCCAGGTTGATGGAGATTTGGAAACGGAAACGATGTTAGGGACGCTGATAGGGATTCCCAAAAACGGGATTCCTCGCGGAAATCCAGATGAATGCCAATTTGCCAACGGAATCAATGAATCAGTGAATTTAGGGTCTCTGCAGGGATACCCAAAAAACGGGAGTTCTCGCCGGAATACAGATGGATAGAGATTTGAAAATAAAATCCACGTCCAGTCGCAGTCGGGTATCCAAATTGGAATCCATTTTGCAGGCATTACATTTCATTTTGGGGAACCGACTGGACGCCGGACTGGATCCCGACCTCGGCGCAGGGAATCCAGGCGTGATCCAGCTGGAAGTGAAAATTTCTGCCCACAACCTGTCCAAAATATCCTCCTCGCCTTAGCGCATGCGTATTTTTTTTTTTTTTTTTTTTTTTTTTTTTCGTTGGTGTCCAACGATGCAAATTTCAACACCATTGCGTTTCAACCAGATTCCGCTTTGTTTACAATACTATATAATACGGTTCGGAAGCACGTGTTGCCTTCGCAGATTGCCGCTTCTCTCGTTCGTCGCTGTTCGCCTCATTCGTCCGTCCGTCCGTCTGTCCGCGGCTATCAATTACAAACCGCCAACACACGCGCATCGCCGTCGACGCGCACGAGTGGCAATTACTCTACTGGCGGCGGCTCACGAACGCGAACAGCTGCTTCCCGCCGCCGCTTTTGCTGCCTTCTCGCTGCTCGTTCAGCGCTGAGACGCGCGCGAGCTTCTTTGAATGAGGCTCTTTATGAATGCCAACAACTTGTTCGCGCCTAACACTGCTTCTGCTGCTGCCGCTGCTGCTGCTCTCTTCCATTACGCGTGTCCTCGTTTTTTATATCGCCCTCGCGTTTTTGTTCCTGCCGCCGCACTTGCTCTCCTCGCCTGCTTCGCACTCTTCACTAGCTTTGCTGGCTCCTTTTTTTTTGTTGCAGGTCTCTGAGATTCGACTCTGGCGGCGCGCAAGCTGTAAAATAAACAAACAGCGGCGAGCGCTTTGTCCTCGTTTCGGACGCATTCCGAACCTTTTTCGTTTCAGTCAGATTGAAATCTGCGGAATTATATTAGAGTAATATTCCATAGCGGAGTTTTGGTCGAGCGAATGTGAGTAGAGATGCATTCCTCGATGCATCTCAATGCAAATGCATCGCGCGGATGACCTCTTCTGCCGGCGATCATCGCGATAAGATTCGAGTAAGTCGGTTGCAACGAATTTTGTTCGAAAATCCAACGATTAATTTGCACGCGGCGCCGATGCATCGTCACGTCCGTTTCTTTCGCGCCAGGAACAATGGAATGGATGTTGCGGTGAAAAGCCAGCGGGAAGGTTTTTCGATGTTGTCGAAAATTCCTCGTCTCAGGTTTAAAAAAAGAGCCGAGGGTTCCTTTGCACCTGTGCAAAGGGACCCTTCGTTCTCTTCGTTTCGCCCACTAACCTGCCTCCCAATTCCAACAAAACACCCTCGTGTTTTTTAAGCCCTATGCCGATCCCTTAAACGCGTTGGTCCTGCATCCCAAAAAAAAAAAAAAAAAAAAAATGGTAAAAATGGTAAAAAATAAATAAAAATAAAATGTTTATCTTCAGGGATTAAAATGTTATTTTTATTATTTTGTGACTTGTGACTCGCACTTGTGACTTGTGACTCGCACCGAGACGAAACAGTAGTACAACCGATGGCTCAACAAAATTCGGCTGACGATGGCAACGATCGAGCTCGAAGAATTTCCTCACATTTTCCAAAACTCTCCAATTCACCGATGTCGAAACACTTTCGTTTTTCCTTTCCGTCCGGATTCCGGATGGTTTTTTTACGACTTTGCGTTTTACACCTCGCGTCGTATAATATTATAGCTGTATTCTATTTTCGTTTTGAGAAAAGAAAAGAAAAGGGGGAAAAAAAACGTAAAATTCTACCGACAATGAATTCTAAAGCAATTCGGCGTTCGCGCTTCTACGAATTTTTATGCGCGCGTTGGGAGAGCCGAAAAATGTGCTTCGAGAATTCTCAAAAGACGCCAGGCGGACACTTATTTTTCCGAGCGAACTTTTGGGGCCCGATCCGCGTCTGTCGTTAATAATCTTGCGAGGAATTCGTGCGAGCGCCGCCTCCGAAGGCCCTTCGGCCTTCTCGACCCATGTCAAACACCCGTTTTCCGCGGAGCCGCAGTGAAAAACAGCCGTCGCCACACGAGCGAACAAAAACGAGGAAAAAAAAGAACAGGTGAAATGAAGAAAAAAAAACGGGCCTTCGATGGCGCCGCAATTTTCCTCGGCGCTATTGTAAAAAGCGCGATATTAATGACGACGGCGGCGGCGACAACCTTCCTCCGGCGCAACCGGAGAATGGAATCTCGCAAACAACAAGAGTTGCGATTATTCAATAGCAAACTGCTGCCACGAGACGCGGAAAATGCTGGTTAGAAATAAAATACGGTAAATCGTCATTTTTATAGAATAGGCAGACGACTCTGCAATTTATTTCAAGAGAAGAGAAATAAAAAACGAGTGTCGCGGCTAATAATCGCTGCTGTTACGTCGAAGGAGTTATCTGCGGTCCGGTGAATTATTAGGAATATATAGATAGATAGATATTCATTTATTTTGTACCCTGGAATAATATTCCCTAAAGGCACTGAGCCATTACTCCATCAATAATAATAAAATTATACATTATCCGCAATATCCGCAACAAAATTATTAAAATATGACTTAAAACAAAAAAAATATATAAAATACCCACAATCATGAAAAAAAATAACAAAATAAAGTAAATTTCTCGCAGCAAAAAATGCAATCCGCGACACAAAAGGAACGTAGGGTAGATGCACCGTTTTTGGCCACTGTACCAGTTGTGGCCATTTTTAAATATAATTTTTACTATAATTTATTTCAGATTATTGTTTTCCTGTATTTTTATATAAAATTTTTGAAAGTATCTATACAAGTTAAGAAAATTATCCGTACAATTTTGGTTCATTTCCATAATACAAATAATTCTGTCGTTTCAAAGTCGGTGGCCACAATTGGACCAAAAGTGGCCAAAACCAATACTTCTACTCCACTAAAAATACGGAGGGAGTGATAGAGCTATAAAATGAAGCTCCGGAATTGTCGCGCGGAGAGCCAATGTAATGAAGAATTTTCACTGCGCGGCGCCGTCGTCGTCGACGCATCTTTTATTCGACGACGAAGCGATGCGAAGGTCGTCCAGCGTCTCGGAGACTCGGCTGCGGACAGTTTGGTACAGGTACGACTGCTTCTGCTGTTACTATCTGTGCGTGTAGTGCGACGACGATGATCGACCGGCGGCACAGCAACCGCGGAGAAAGGCTCGATGCGCGCAACTGTAATGCAACGAGAAAACGATGACGCCGACGTCGACGCCGGGAAAGAGAAGAGGATCCGTGCTGCTGGCGCCGAGATAGATATCCGCTGGCTCTCTCACTCTCTCTCACCCTCTCTGCGTAAGTATGCCTTCTGCCTCGCGCTCTATCTCAGAACTCGTTAAAATATGCTGCTGAAAAGTCCGACTGATTTCAGTTAAGTTGGGCAACCGGATAATCCCGTGAAAGCGGTCGCATACTGGAACAACGTATCATAAATTATTGGGGCAACGCCAATCACCGCTCATTTGGACCGTAATTTACTAAAAAAAAAAAAAAAAGAGAAAAAATCAAATTATTATCAGACACGGAATGTGTCAGGGAATAATTTTTTTTTTTTTACGTTTTGTGCAATAATTTAGGTAGGAATAACCGCTCATTCGGATCGTAATTGACATTTTTTCTAATGTAAAAAACGTAAAAAACGTAAAAAAAAAAAATTTTAGGTAGAAATAAACGTGATCAATTTTCCGATGAGCACTTTTCAAAGCGAAATACATCGCTTGTGTCGTCAGGTCGCCCGCGGGTCTCGGAACACTCTCAGTGAAATCGATCGAATTCGAAACAGCGAGCGATAAACCCCGGAGCGCGCGACGAAAAATCTCAATTTTACGCTAGAACCGACTTTTCGTCTCGCAATACCTCAACTGCTTGGGACTATACTATTTACATGCCCCCTCTGTTCTCGCCCGCCGAGCCCCGCCTCGCCACCGCACTGTCACTTTCCTTTCGAGCGACGCAATCCACAACTGCTGCTGCATACCCATTACTAAAATGAGAACAGCTATTTCCCTACATTATCATTATTATCATTGTCGTCGTCATTATTATTACCATCTGTATTATGAATAAAAAAAATAAAAAAAAAATATTTGTATTATTAATAAAAAAAATAAAAAAATATCTGTATTATTAATAAAAAAAAGCGCTGGTTGAAAAATGCGGAGCTTCCGCTGCAGTCAAAGCCGGGAAAAGGCCCTCGAAGCGATTTCTGCCTCTTGCTGCTAGGAATGTGACGTAAAAACGTCCGCCCGCGGAGATAAAGATCGGCACTGAGGTCCGAAGCTGAAGAAAAGAGAGAAAAACATAAGAAAACAAAATGATTCTTCACCAGGATGGCTATATAC
The DNA here is from genome assembly GCA_964034905.1 of Itoplectis maculator. NCBI lineage: Eukaryota > Metazoa > Arthropoda > Insecta > Hymenoptera > Ichneumonidae > Itoplectis > Itoplectis maculator. The sequence continues at coordinate 9,271,521 of OZ035863.1, forward strand.
CTGCTGGCGCTGCGGTAAAATCTGCGCACGTGTGTCGGACCCACCACCCGTCTGTCTGCCTGCTGCCTGCTCCACAGGCGGGATCTTAAGGTCTCTCGTTATAGGACAAGCTGGGAGACGAACCCGAGGATCGAGGACACAGCCAACAGCACGTTCGCACACTCGAAAGCTCCAAAGAAAAAAAGGAAGAAAAAAAACAAATTTTTTTTTTACGATCCATAATTGTCACGATTTTCGTCGCAGACTATAATTCCTTCCAATTGTAGCCTCGGCGCCAGGTAAGCTTGAAATACTATTCTTGCCTACAAAGAAACATCGACTGGACTAAAAGTGAGCGTTTTAAAAGTGAGCCGACCGCTCGTTCGCTTTTAGCCCTTCAAATGTTTTTTTTTCTCTGCCTTTGCGAGTGACAGAATTTTCCGCGCCCAGTTTTCCGCGGCAATAAGTTTGGCTGACGAATGGAGGATGAGGAAGAACTTCGAAGACTCGAGGAGATCGCTATACTCAGCAGTATTTACAACAGAAACGAAAGGAAATTCCAACGAAACCCAAATCTGTCTCACGTCGTTCACGCATTTCTGAATTTTGCGCAATTCGTAAGGAGTCTGAAAAACATGAATAGTTGTGATTAACAATCGTTGGTCAGAGCTACCAATATTTTAGTAACTGCAACCAATATTTTGGTGGATCGAACCAATGATTGGTAATCGCTACTACTAATTTTTTTCAGTGAGTCTGATTAATTTACATTGTTTCGATTGGTACTTCGATTGGCAGTGGAAATTGCTTTGACGAGTCGAGGAATACGGTTTATTGTGACGCGAATATGTGGGTCACCTGGACAGGCTTCGAGCGAGTAGCTTCACTGCTGTAATTCGATACCTCGAAGCCTTCCCCCCCCCCCTCCCCCCTCGCCGCACTGTCGCGAGATCCATTTCCTTGTCGACACTGAGAGAACTTCTGTTAGTCAGTCGACAGATAAAGAAGAAAAAATAAATAAAAAAAATCCGTGTCGCGGTTTCTCGTATTACACAACAATTAAAAACTGTGTCACGCGGCTCTTCAGTGCCAACATAGTTAAATATCAAAGAAGCACTGTAATGTAGCTCATTTCCGCGCACTCAAAGATGCGAATGTAAAGCTGTCCCGACGCACTTGTTTTGAAACCCTAAACGCTTCCATCGCCTTTCCTGTTCTCATTTTTTTGCGCTTCAAATGTACTAATATTCTCATTTGTTTATTTGTACGATAGTCAGGAGTGTTTGGAAACGAACTGTTTCATCACATCCATCATGCGATAAATCGCAAGTTGCGGGAGAAGGATTCGACGATACCGAATCTTCCCGAAGAAAGAAATCCAATATTCTTTTCCTATCCGATTTGTATGATCGTTAGTCTGGTTCTCAGTGTCCTCTGGACGAAGTTCAGGAACTACGATCGGATGATCGATGCGGTGAGGACGATGAGAAAATCTTGTCGTGATTTTAGAAAACTGAAAAAGATCGGACGATAACATTGAGATGTTGTAATTTATATATTAATTTAAAGACTCTCGTAGGCTGCGCCATTGGTATTCTTCTGACGCTGCTCTCCGCTGTATCGTCGATGCGACACGCCGAGATATACATTAATCTGGAAGAGGTCTCGGACGACGAGTTACTCACGCATCCGATATTCATTCACAATTTTATCATGTGCATTATATCGATTTTCGCGATGCTCCTTTATCTCATTCATTTCTGGATCCTCTTCGAATTTTGGCATCGCGTGAGTCATATCTATCTACCTACCTACTTACATCCGACTTATCAATTCAATTTTTCACTTTCGTTGCTTTTTTTGTTATCAGCGAAAGACGGATAGAGCTGCAGGAATTTCGAGCTCCAGTTCGCAATCCCAGGAACAGGATTCCCAGGAACCTTCGACGTCGAGAAAAAGCGAACCTGCCGAAAAATTGCAGGACACTGATTCCATTTTAACGTTTGAAGCTCTGAAGAGTAAACTGTTGAAGGTGGACGAAGAGGTTAGGATGCGCGTCTCTTTAAATTTGTTTACTTTTGTTATTTACATTACCGACTGAGAACCTGGAGCATTTTTTGTATTGAGAATCGTACAAAAATAGATGGCTTTAGGAACACTGCCTATTTAACCGTCGGTACAATATTGCGGAATCCTACCTTACCGACTCCGAAGCATAAAAGATACGAAAGCTGTGCCCAGTGTCCTCTATCGGTGGCGGCGCTCATACTCCGCTCAGTCGGTAAAAGCACTCGCTGCTTACCGACTGGGCTCAACAATCGCAACTCAGTTCCATTCTCAACAACAACAGCAGTTTATTTTTCTTTAATTCTAGAATTGGGAGGATAATCCCGAAACTCTGTACTGTTGTTGCGTCGACTTGTGGAATTATATAGAAGAGCGAGGTACCCGGATACCGGATCATGAGTTTCAAGTCGTGCATGTCAAGTGATCCTTTTTGAATTATAATGTATAGGTAATAAAATGCGTTATAGTTGTATACATGTTGTAATAAGAGAAGGAAGGCCGTGAGAAAACCACAATATTTTTTTTCTTTCGCACGTCTCGGGAGCGTCTCTCAGAGCACCGGCGGCGGTATTACGCTCAATATTTATTTACACCAGTGACGTAATGCGAGTGGCCTTAGTCGCGACACAAATACATATAAGTGTGTACGTAGACGGAGATCCTAGTCCCAGAATCGTGGGTCGAGGCGCTTTGCTTCAATCTACAGCAGAGCGTTTTATTCGCGACCGGTTGGACATGACGAGGGCGATTAGCATGCTCAAAGATTGAGGGAATACAGCGACGTCTGAAGTGACGTCATCGACGATGACGGTAACAATGCTCAACGCGATGACGTTATCGTTGACTATATAACCAAGATTACAATCGCGGCGATGCGGTAATTTCTGATACCTATCTATTTATTTTAATCGCAAGAAAAACGAATGTGATGACTGTATTGCCGGCAAACTTGAACTCCACTGTGTATACTACGAGCGGCAAAAAAAGCGTAGTAGTGTAGCAGTTGTGGCGGAGTGGTGGTGGTAATGGCAGCAGCGCCGGCTTCGCTGCTCCATCCTCCTTCACCTGCGGCTCCCTCAGTCGCATCAGTCGCTTTCGTGCGTTCATTCAGCGAGCATCCCACAGCTGAGCCGTGAGCAAAAAAGCAGCGACGCGCACTGTCCACAGCCTCGACGAGTTACTTGAGAGCCTTCGCGTCAAACGAGTAAGTCAACAAGACCAGCGTATTCCGCACCTGTTGCGTCTCCGTTGCGCTTTCGAGCCGCGAGCAAATCCTTTCGGAGATTGTTGTGATCTGAGCCGACAAAGTAGTCGGTCTGCCGAATATTAGGACGTCTTTTTTTTTCTATTCGATATCCCACATGGAAATAATTTATACGTGAAATGTGCGTCGCCAAAAAGTTCTTTGTCACATATATTTTTATATGCGACGTATATGTTGCTTGTAGAACTTGGCGTGATTTTCCATATAAATATTTCCACGTGGGTTTGCTTAAATTTTTTATATTTGCTTAAAATTTATTCGCCGATCATATAGTAATGATTTCTGATACGAAATATGACCCACAATGTAATAAACGCAACTCTTAGATAAAGATGTCTAGATCGGTGGAATAAAAAGAAAATTATTTTCGTGATTTGCAAAATATAAATATAAATACAAATATCATCCGTGACTCGGTGTGTTTTGATATTCCGGTATGCGTTACCATCAATGAGTCAAATGTGTCGATGAAATCATAACTCGCCGGCGACGAGCGCGTCCACCATCCGCTAATTGATTCGTCGCTCGGCGCATTCTTCAGTGTGATTTCACCGTTGATTCATGCCTCTATAGATACGAGTGTGCGATTTATACGATGTGTAGATTTGCTATAGGGTTATAAATACGAATAATCGCTGTATAAACGGAATAAGAATTGAAGAATAAACCTTGGCGCGTTATTTGCGACGTCGGTCTTGACTGGAGAATTCGGAGGGAGGCGATTACACTCGTTCTCGAGACTCTCCGCTCCTCTCGAGGGCCATAAAACGATAATATTCCCTCGACTTGGCATCCGGGCGAAGAATATCATCGCATCCAACTAACCGCGCCGCGTGTTTCCCTTCGGTCGGTGGACCCCCATTGAAATTTCACAGCGCTCTATTTTCGATCCGCGGCCAAAACAAAACGTACACACGTGCGAGCGGCGTTTCGGAGAATACGAGGGACGCCGAAAGAATCGGATCGTTGTTGGAGGAGCGGGAAAACAGGGCGCGTCGAGCGGCGGCGGCAGCGAGCAGAGCATCCCAGCGAGGATAAAGTGGAAACGATACGAGCATCCGGCGTCTCCTCTTTTTCGCTTTCTCTCTCACTCTCTGCGTACACAAACGCAGACGCCACTCGTTCCTCCCTCTGTATTTCTCCAAGGGGGCTTTATCCGTTCGTCTAAAATTACTTAATACTGGGTCAAGCTTTTTCAGCACGCACATATTGTGTATTTTGACATTGAGGCGTGTCCGCACGCGCAGCTATTCTACATCACAACGTGTCGGCTAATGTAATCAGTTTCGCGTTAGTTTTACATTTTTTTTATCGGCCGATCTTAATCCGAACCCTCTGTGGGATTGTGAATGTAAAAAAAATTATTATTAATAGCGAAGCGTGTTTTTTTTTTTTCCAAATCAGTTTCGCGTTAGTTTGACGTTTTTTTTATCGGACGATCTTAATCCGAACCCTCTGTGGAATTGTGAATGTAAAAAAAAATTATTATTAATAGCGTAGCATTTTTTTTTTCTTGGGAAAATGAGATAAGTAGGTGACGATAAGAAGGTCGATTAGTCATCGTTTCGCCAACGAATGCGGGGACAATATTTCATTTTTTCGTCGAAATCGGCACGCGATGTTTTTTACGAGGACGGTAAATAAGTTCCGAGCGTAAAGAAAGAATCACGACGCCGACCGCACCACCCATCTACGGCGTCCCATGGTCATCGTCGTCGCCGCTATGTTTGCTCCACTGACCCAACTTGCGCTCTTTGGCATCAAAGTCGCGCGAAAAAAACCGCAGTCTTTTTAACTCCAATTGAACTCTCTAAAGTGGAATGACTAATTTTTGCTTAATCTCGATTTTTATCTGATTCCAGAAAACGCAGTATCTACAATGGCGAGCATCACGAGGCTGACTTTGGTGAAGTTCCTGGAACTTGTGAGTATCGCTGCTGATTAGCGAATAACCCTTCGCCCGTTTTTTTTTTTTTTTTTTTCGCGCAACAAGATAGTAGCTTTTTCTCGCAAGGATCCCGAAAAAAGCGCGATGACGCAATCACCGTCGATAAATGTTATTCGCGATTCATATTTCTATTCTTTCGAATCAGCGAGATTCATATTTCTATTTTTTCAAATCAGCGAGATTTTTTTTTTTTTTTTTTTTTTTTTTTTTTTTTTTTTTTTTTTTTTTTTTTTTTTTTTTTTTTTTTTTTTTTTTTTTTCGAAGGGGCGTTGCCGCGATGAGTATAGCTACTTATCTGCTACCCGACAACTTACCCACTTTCTCACCTTCATTGTTATTCCCTGTTGACCGCGCGACTGCGAAATTGTGTCGGTACGCGACACTCGCTCGTATCTGCGGAGTATCGACAATAAGAACCGGAATAGAATTTTATTCGCGCCGCAAAGTGGAGCGCCGGCAATGTTGAACAACAGCGAACTTTTCGATGCAACCCCCTCTTTGTAATTCCGTCTATAGCTGTACATAGGCATGTGTCGGATAGTTTTGACGAAGCGGCGACAGCCGCGAGGAGTTAAGTGGATCAGGGGGGGCCCGGGTCGATCTGCGATCCTCTGAAATATTGATAACGTACACGTAACCATCAGCATCGGGCACACCGCGCACCCATTTCTCGTGTAATAATTGCCGATTGTTTTTTCTAATTCTGGCTGTTTTTTCTAGGTACTGGTGTGCATCATAATCGGTCTGCACTGGCACAGCAACCGAACGACCCCCGATCACACTGAGTTCATCAGCGTTGGTACTATGGGCGGCTATCTCATCATTCTGGTCGGCCTTTTCGCCGGAGGAGTCATGGGAACACCGGTCAATCGTCGTGTGGTAAGATTTAAAAAAAAAAAAGAAAAAAAAACCAATGGCTATAAGTTTTACTGATAAGAAAAATATCGTTAATGCCACAAATGTACAATATATTGTTAATAAACACTCTTACTACTACTAAGAAAACCTGCAGCGTTACATTCTGCCCAACATGGGCCCGGACCAGGCCCTGACAGGATTGACACGACCCTAGCCAGGCTCTGATCAAAGCCGAATGTAATGCTGCAGATTTTCTGCCCTCGGAATTATCACACGCAGCAAAATTTACGAATGATTGCGATTGTCTGTTGGCAGGATCTCTTCTTCAGCCTCGTCGGTTGCATCCTCTTCGTCGCGAGCGGTGCACTGATCATCGATTACTTCCAAAACGTATCGTGGAGCGGCGGTAAATTGCGCGACACTGGCCTCGCCAAAGGATCCATGTGCGTTATCGAAGGCGCCGTCTTCCTCGTCGACGCGTTTCTCACGTTCCGAGGCGAAGCCTAATCATCCGCGCTCGACCGCTTATCGAGCAAACGCGGCAACGGAACACCGTCGCACATTCCGCAACGAGGAAAAATAAGTACAAACGTCGACGCGATGTTCGCGAGTTACCGCAGCGCGGCCTCTTGTTTTTATTCTATTGTTCGTATTCGAAGATGCGAAAAAAGCAAATGAATCTATATACGGAAAAATAGTCTATATACGATTAATGCGACGGAAGATATATTGTAAGATCATTATAATCGCACTCTGGTCGTTCAACGCAGCAGCGAGTATCGATAGGCGAGTCAAAATGTATTTCATAATAGGATTGTCAAACGTTTCCTCATTCTCAGTTCATTCTTCGTTTAAAAAACGATCAATCACGGAAGATGCATTATTGATTAGAAGGAAGATGTTTTGTTACCACGTTTTTATTCGAATATCGCCTTCGCCCGCTGTGCTTCATCGTACCTGCATCTAATGTAAGCCGCACACAAAATGTAACGACGAAAACCCGCATCGACGGTTCGCGTTCATCTCTCGCGCATCGTTGATCGTTTTCAAAGAGAAAAGCACAAACGCGCCGAGCTGCTATTTATTTTTATACTCTGCACTACCACGAGATTTTTCTATTAATTGTATTCTCCCGCATATAAACATGACTGAAATAGTAATCGATATGGGTATGCAATCGATACAAATTTTCATCTTTTTTTATTTTTTTCTATTGAACGCAGCGAAACTATGAATTCTATTATAAATTATGTTAAAAAAGCATTGGCTTAATTATCTTTCACGTTCGTCGAAAATAAGCCTTTCACGTCGCCTTATTAATTAAGGTTTAGCGTACAAAAATCAGCCTTACCGTAAGCATCTTGTATTATTTAAATGCTCGCGGCATTTTGTAATGGCAATAAATGTGAAATAACGTAATTAATCGAGAATTTCATTTACCGTCGACTGCGCTCAGAAAAATGATCCAAACGACCAATGAAACGGAATCGAATGGTGGAAATGGTGATCCTGCTTCTGTCGTCCATAATTAATCCAACCGCCCCTAAATTCCAGTATCTGACCATTTATAATAGAATTCACTATCACATTGTTATTTCACAAATTTTTGTGTGAAACAAAAATATCAAATTTCCCGCCAGATGGCAGCCATGTTGCTGCGGCGTCGGCGACAAGTCGCGGTCGACGACGCCGTAGTCTCGAATCTCGAAGCAGCAGCAAAAGCGCCCGAGTTCAGAGACAATCGATCATCAACTCGCAGCAGCAGCAGCAGCGGCAGCAGCAGCTTCGTGTGTAATACATCTATAGTGCATCCGAGAGTCGGTGCTCGCGCGCGCGCCGTTGTTGCGTGTGGTTGCGTTGTGTGTGTCTGTGTCGTGTTCCGCGGCTCTATAGACGAGTTCGCCAGGGGCAGTGAGCGAGGAGACTTTTATTTACCAATTAAAGTGCCGATGTTCGGTGGAGGGCGTTAAATGTGCGTGGAAAATGTCGAATCCCGGCGGTAGCAGGAGGAACGGGGCGACAAAGATCCGTCTGACGAGTGAGTTTTCCCAGTTGGATAACCCGAGTGTCTTCGTAATCTACGTAAATCTGTTGGCTCGGTGCGCTCGCTGCACCGACGGCGAGCGTGAAAGTTCGTCACCGTTCCGTCGCATTCAATTCCGAGCGAATTCAACCGAAAAGTCGACACCGTTGTCAAGCCTTCTACCCTTGTTTTCCACCTATTTCCGAATTTTCAATATGGTTCGCTTAACCTACGAGCATCTCGAAATTTCGCTTCTTAAGCGACTTTGTTCGATTGGCTGGAAACCCCGCCCCCGCCGAGTAACCCTCGTGAAAATCGTATGTGGCTCAAGGGCTCGGCGAGGAAATGATCCTCGACGTCGTCGGATGCATCAGAGGGGACGTCTCGGTTGGCTAGACTGAGAGTTAACCGTCCTCTGTCAGACCGAGAATTCCCGACCTCACCGGGAGTGAAACACTCCGGGAGGCCGCAGCCGCCGTTTCTGTCCCCGTCAACGACAATGTCCTTCAATCTCCGCAATAACGTCCACCCGCACAACGCCAATTAACCGCCAACGACCTATGTTATCCTATTTCACTAATTTCATTTAAATCCCTATCTCGCGGTATTTTTTTTTTACGTTTTTTTTACTCCGGCCCTTTTGGCCTTACCTTTGATTCAATCAATGTTCGTTACCGAGTGGTCGGATTGTTAATCTTATTTCATTTGTTTTGCAGTCCTGTGCGCCCGAAATCTGGCCAGAAAGGATTTATTCCGTGAGTGCAAAATCTATGGAATAACATTGTAGAGTAGAGAAAAGTATCTGTTCTATTGGTTTTACAATATTTTTTTGGTGTCATTTTTTTAGGGCTTCCCGATCCATTCGCTAAGATAACGGTGGATGGTTCCGGTCAGTGCCACAGCACAGACACCTGCAAAGCCACTTTAGACCCTAAATGGAATCAGCACTATGACTTGTAAGTTTTATAACAATCGAACGAACGTCGACCGCAGCTGCTGTACTTGTTTTGTGGATCGACGGAGTTGACGAGTGTAATTTATCGTGTCTCAGATACATCGGCAAGAACGACGGAATCACCATATCGGTCTGGAACCATAGAAAAATCCACAAGAAACAAGGAGGGGGATTTTTGGGATGCGTGCGGATACTCACCAATACGATACAAAGGCTCAAAGACACCGGATGTAATTAATTAATCGACACTTCTTTTATATTAAATTCCTTATTGCACTTTTTTTTTCTAAAGAGACTCTTGCACAGCTAATCGTCTAATTTATCTTAATCTAGATCAACGTCTGGACTTGTGCAAAGCACATTTGGACGACACAGACGTAGTAAAGGGCCAAATCGTCGTTTCTCTGTTGTCCCGCGATGGTCACAACGGCGCAGTCAGCAACACCGTTGGTCACAACGCTGTCGTCGATGTTCTCGGTGATCTCAGTTGTCCCACCGATCTTCCGGACGGTTGGGAAGAACGAAGAACGCAGAGCGGTCGTCTCTACTATGTAAATCATTACACCAAGAGCACCCAATGGATCCGTCCGAATTCTCGGTAAGAAACGAGGCTCTTACATCCGACGCGATTCGTTGGTTTTATACGTATCTCTATTTTATGACCGCAGACCGAGCAACGCAATAATACCAACGACGCCGGAGCCCCCAGCGCCGCCAGTTTCCGAGCCAACGTCGCCGAGTGGCAGCGGTGGCACTCCACCGACGACCCAGAGCGACAGTCCTCCTCGCAGACGACAAGACGCTCCCTGGAACGGCGAAAGTACCCCAAGCCGAACTCCGAGTCGCGAGAATTCCACTCAAAACACTCCGAGAAACACGCCGAACCAGAATCACCAGAATCATCAGAATCTCCGACAAACCCCTCCACCGCCGCCGCCTCCGGCAACGTCGACGACGACGACGCCGGCGATACGCGAGCGTCGTGCGCAACAACGCAACAGCGACGATCACAATGCCAATCAAACGCCCACAAACGGCGGACGTCCCGAGCGAGGTCAAAACGTCGCCGGACAGCCGAGGAGGCCGAATAGAACCAATCGAAATCGCAACGGCGAGAGAAGAAGCGACACCCAACAACCTTCCGATTTGCCGCGCGGATATGAAATGCGACAGACGCAACAGGGACAGGTTTACTTTTATCACGTTCCCAGCGGTGCTTCGACGTGGCACGATCCTCGAATACCCCGCGATTTGCCTGCCAATGAAATAGCAAACGAGCTTGGGCCGCTTCCGAGCGGCTGGGAAATGCGACAGACAGCCAGCGGACGTGTCTACTTCGTCGATCACAACAATCGAACCACGCAATTCACGGATCCGCGACTTTCCAGTCAGATTATCAGCAGCCTGTTGAAGAGACAGATCAACAACGGTGGCGCGAATGTCGTTCAACAAACGGGAAACGCGAGTAACGCTCCTGCACGAAATAATGAAGCACCTGCGAATACCGAAGGTCCTCCAACTGCGGCCGTTGCTTCTCCAAACTCAAATCAAACCGCGAGAACGACGACGACGACTGCGGCAGCGACGACGACGACGACTACGACGACGGCGGCGGCGACAACGACGACAACGACCAACACGAGCAACAATAATTTGCCGTCTAGCGAAACGACGAGTCCACCGAATGCGAGCGTTGTGCCGCAAACGGTATCCGATCTGCCGAAGGAACTGATGGAGAGCGAATTGCTGCCGAAATATAAACGAGATCTGGTCGCGAAATTGAAGTGTCTGAGGGCGGAGCTCAATGCGCTTCAGCCTCAGAGCGGTCACTGCAGACTCGAAGTCTCGAGAAACGAAATTTTCGAGGAATCGTATCGTCTGATTATGAAAATGCGACCGAAGGACATGCGCAAGCGTCTGATGGTGAAATTTCGCGGCGAGGAGGGCCTCGATTACGGTGGTCCTGCTCGCGAATGGCTCTATTTATTGTCCCACGAGATGCTCAATCCTCAGTACGGACTCTTTCAGTACTCTCGAGACGACAATTATACCCTTCAGATAAATCCGGACTCTGGTATCAATCCGGAACATTTGTCGTATTTCCATTTCGCCGGTCGTATCATCGGTATCGCTGTGTTTCATGGTCATCACGTTGACGGCGGTTTCACGACACCTTTTTACAAGATGCTACTGAATAAAGCGATCACGCTCAGCGATATTGAGGGCGTCGATCCAGAGCTGCACAGGAGTCTCACTTGGATGTTGGAGAACAGCATCGACGGCGTTTTGGACGCGGCTTTCGCCGTCGAACACAGCAGCTTTGGAGTACTGAGAAATCATGAGCTGAAACCTGGTGGAAAGGATATCACAGTGACTGAGGAAAATAAACGCGAATATGTGAGGCTCTACGTGAATTATCGATTTATGAGGGGTATCGAGCAGCAGTTCTTGGCTCTGCAGAAGGGCTTTCACGAGCTCATACCGCCCCAGTTGCTCAGGCCTTTCGATGAGAGAGAATTGGAGCTCGTTATCGGTGGTCTCGGGCAGATCGATATCAACGATTGGAAACTTCACACGAGACTCAAGCACTGCTCGCCCGAGACACCGGTTGTAAAATGGTTCTGGCAAATCGTTGAATCGTACGGCGAGGAAATGAGAGCGAGACTGCTGCAATTTGTCACTGGAAGCTCGCGCGTTCCTCTGCAAGGCTTTAAGGCACTCCAGGGTAAGTTAGAATTTGTTCACTTTTATCTCATTGAGCGATTCTCGAGTATAACTAATATTTGTGTTGCTTTAGGATCGACAGGATCAGCCGGTCCGCGCCTTTTTACGATCCACGCGGTGGACGCGCCGAGCGAGAATCTCCCAAAAGCTCACACGTGCTTCAACAGGATAGACATACCGCAGAGTTATCCGAATTATCAAAAGATGCTCGACAAATTGACCCAAGCCGTGGAAGAAACTTGTGGTTTTGCGGTGGAGTAATAAGCGCATCGAATGGGGGACGAAAGCCGCGCGGATGATACGGAAACGACACTGCCCTGTCACTAAAGTGGTAAAAATCTATCGGTCGAGACATTTTCGGACGTCTCCGTCCTTCTGGCGTATCTCTTCCGATTCGACAAACAAGCATATCCCAAATTGCCTTAATCGTTGAATTATCAAAAAATAATCAAGAGGCAATAATTGTTTATCGTTGAACGAGTACAATTAAAATGAAAATGCGTTGGCCGCATGTTCTGATCGAGGAAGTAGCTAAATTTCGAGGCCTATCTGTGACGCGACGTTAAAAGTGCCTCACGAGGCCCGCGTAGCAATCGTACAATTGTATAAAACAAAGAAAAAGAATTGTTTTGTCACCGCGATGGTCGTTGGACGAAAGTCAATTAATCTCTCTCTATCTCTCTATCTCTCTCTCATATCGTAAATATTTTAAATACCATTAGACACGAAGTTACAAATGTTTCAAAGCCAGCTGCTGTGAATAGCTGGATTCTGCGAGACGAACGATAACAGTTGGAGACAAAGATACTAAAAAGTGAATGAACTTAGGAAAAATTGAAAAAACGAAAAAACGGTATTTAATTTATCATCCGTAAAAGTTATGTATCGATACGTAGCTTTCGTGCGTTCGGAAAGAACGAACGATGAAAACGAAGCAGTAGCTAAGGTAAACAGGTTGAACTTGCGACTATCGCTCGTATTTCGGACGCGAGTCGAGTTAATAAAGTGCTCGCGTACGAATTTTATTTAGGTGATTAGAAAGTTGTAAATAGTATATTCGAAATCTCGGCAGTCAGGAGAGCCGAAAGGAAGAAACAAAACGGTGGAAATATCAATGTATATCACGGAAATTCTGTCACGCTGGGCGAAAGCGATCCGGAAAAAAGAAAGATGCAAAATAAGAAGGAGAAATAAGTGACTCGCCGTATTTCCATAACAGCTTATCTATCGACACGTGTACACTAGCTTTAATTAAAAATCACGAAAAACAAATAAGAAGAAAGGTATCAGAGAAAAGTCTATTTAAAAAGTGAGGGTTAAATAATTGATCAAAAAATGAAAATAAAATTATCAAAGTTCGAGCCTTTCGCTCGAACGTCTTTCGCCTTAACGCCCAGTACACATGATCTATATACATACGCATTTTCTTCGGTAACAAACAAAATCTATATCTTTCTCGTAGTTATCTCCGATAAACTCACTCCCAATGGTCTTTCTCGTCGATGCTATTGCGCCTAAAAAATTGTTGGCTTTTCGTATTACCCGACAAAAGGGTATACGTCGGACATATCAAAATGCAACTGTAAATTCTTTCGATTGTTCTAACTTCTTGCCCCATGTGTTTAATTAACAACTCGCGCGGCGTTTGGTTTCGAGTCTTCGATTACTTTTCACATTCATTTCTGCAATAGATACTAAAAAAAAAAAAAAAAAAAACGAGGCTGCGAACGAATGAAGCATCTTCCAAACAAAATGAGCTGCCACTCGTAATAATTGTAATAGACACTATAGTTAATTCTTTTTCTCAAAAACTGGACGTAAAAATAATTTGTCAGAATCAGTGTCAATTCTATCAGTCTTTATTTCAATCACACGACCACGAATGTCTAATTATGTCAAGCGCATGCGCAGCTATGCAAATTAAACCAACAAAAATTGTAGAATCGCGAAATCTATTGCAACCATAAATTTCGAGAAAAAATGAATTTTTTTTTTTTTTTCAAAAGTTATTACAGATTCGCGACTTTATTTAGAGAAGTAACGAAGAGTAAGTAAGGTCCTGATGTGTTGGGAGTGCCTTGAAGCGACGAATCCACTGTCGGACAATTTTTTCACAGTTTCGGTGCTCGAAAAATTCGCTGGGTCTGTGCCCTTCTCTATCACACGTTCGCAACTATCAATTTATTCGTCGTTCTTGTTCATAATCGCACATTTGCGCAGCTGCTTCCCCCCCTCCTTTAATTTTGTTGACACACATTAGTTGCATTATGTATAAATACTTATACCCGCGATTATTGTTATTACAATTATGTCTATTACTATTGTCATTATTATTATTATTATTATTATTATTATTATTATTATTATTATTTTATTAATATTATTATTGATATCATCCCTCCTGCCCCCGTCATCATTATATTAATTATAATCACGACATATTATCGTTGTTAAAACGCAATCAACCATATCGCGAAACGTTCGAGCAACAAAGAAAACAAAAATATTGTACATATTTACCTTTCCTTTTGTATTTTGGATGAAATGTATATTTTAATAAAAATATCCAAAGGTATCGAAACGCTCAAACGTCGTCGAGAATTAGTTCATTTCTTCGTGAAGTGGCAGTGGAGCAAAATATCTTCATTCCTTGGACCTGCGACCCCGAAACGCGATTAAGGACGGTTTAAGGAAAACGGATCGTAAGTTGACGAACACGAAATTGTCACATTTAACATAACACCAGTGTATATTGTGTCACAACTGGGATACATAATATTACAATGGTGCATAATAAAATTCTATACATATCTTTTTCTTTCTATCTAATGATAAATCATATTTTTGAATCTTTTTTTTTTTTATATTCCATCACCCTGTCTCCCTCCGAGCCGAAGGCTGCTGCAGCCCCTGTTTTGCGATTTTTTTTTTCGTATATCAATAGATTTCACGTGTATACTATCGTTGGTTTGGTCAGCACAGTCGCAGATCGGCTCGCAAGGAATATTAAGTTTGGATTTGATTTTCGCTTGCCGCTGTTTTTCTAATCCTCTTTTATTATTCTTTTCTTTTTTCTTTTTTCAATCCACCATCCAAACAAGCACGAAAACTCAAACTCTTTTGTTTCCTCTAAAAAGCAATAAACCAACTCTTAATTTCTTACGCTTTCGTAACGTATTCATAGTATTAATTATAATAATAATTCATATAAACATTATCTCTATTCGTTTTTTTTTCTTGTTATGTCATCTTATCGGTAATATCTAGTCGATAGGGTGATAACGGACAAATGTTCATTCGGGATTATCGTCCCTAACTTTTATGATGACTTGGAGAGAAGGACTTGGGGGGTCTGCTTGTGGGATTTGACATTCTTATTTTCTTTTCGATTCGCGCGAAGATTTCGTGGGTACGCTTTCGTACTATATGCATAATATATCTTATATATATATATACATATCGTATATTTAAGCTTGCGCTGATGAATGTTCTTCATATATTTATTTATATATATATATATAATTTATATAATTCTGTTGTTTATGCGATTTTCGGTTTTTCTTTTGTGTATCTTTCCTGTCGTCACGTTCGATTTTATTCCGTACACCTTTGCTTCACTTCCAATGACTTCTGTCCTCCTTTTTTTAGTCGGGATAGTACGTGAGATATATATACTCATATATATATATTGCTCGAACATCCTATATATTTATAATGTTATATACGAATCTAGTACTCTACGTAGCGTTGATCAACGTATAATTATTATTTTTTTTTATAAACGCTGCTGCTGTTTTGTGTGTTATGTTCTGTGTTTACGCGCAGGCTGCTTCAAATCGTAAGCTTCTCTGTTTTTTTTCATGTTTGTTTTGTTTCAGTATCCTTACAACCACGTCTACCCGATAATCATTAATATTTATACATAATAGCGAAGGGCATCACGCACCTTAGCCTTCATCATTCACATCTTAAACACTAAATACGAAATACATGGCCTTACTTGCTTCTCTATAGGCGTAGGTGCAGTTTTTCGTTTGCCAAAGCGATTCTATTTCTTTTTTTTCTTTTTTTTTTCATTTTCATTACTTTTCTCGTGTCTTTCTTCCAACGAACAGAGCATCGCGGAATAGTTGCGTTCGTCACCGAGCGACAATTGTATCGTCCACGGCGGAAAACCATTAGCCGCCTTTGACACGACGCTCGTGATAAGGATGCATAATTGAATTGTGTAAACAAATTTAGCAATAGGGAAATTTTTAATAATTTTCATATGCTCGAAAGATGTTGGATATCTTTTGAAGTCATAAAAATAATTTATTTAGTCGCCCAGTGGTGAAAGTCCTATTTTATTGGCGGACTTTCTTTGTTCGTGGCAATGTTACGAATTTAATGGAAAAAAATAAAATAACATCCTTAAAACGTCATCGCCGCAATTTGTTTATCGCGAGAAGATCGAATGCTGTGCATCGTACTTATGTCGTTTCCCTGCGAGGGTTCGGACCGATTGGGAATTGTTTTGCGGCACACAACAAGTACAGTAGTCGCGTAAACGACGACGAAAGCGTCTTGTTACCCATATTGCACTCGGGCGTTGGCGGCTAGCGACTAACGAGAGGCGCGTATGTTCTTTTTTCTTTTTCATTTTCTCTTTTTTTAATTTCTCTACGAAACTAAATTCCACAATTGGTACCTATAATATATATAATAATAGTAATAGTATTATAGTATCTACATCTCACAGCGATTCCCGAGTCGTGTATAAAACCGTTACAACGAAAAAAATATATGTGTACCTAGCGTTTGTATATATTTATATTTATATATATATTTTATATATATCGTTAAACTCGTCGAAGCACGGGGGTTGTGTTTATTTTATTTTTTTCTCTCCACTCTCCCTCTCATCCCTCTGTTTCTCTTGTCCCACGCACCTCTACTTAACCGTTTTTTTCGTAGTGTGTTAAGACTTCGTGTTTGACATGCCGATTAGAAGAAAAAAATAAAAAACACAATTTTTAAAATAGAAATTTTTCACCGATTAGCGGTTAGGTAAATTTATATCCTCGACGAGGATGACGACGCAGCGAACGGAGAACGGCCGCTTGCGCGTTACTATTTTAAATCCCTTATTATTCACCGCACCTCTAAACCATGCGTTGGTACATTTAGTAATAATCAAATATTCTTCATCTTCGTTTTATCGTTCTTATATTCCATCGTCGCCGAAGTCACGCCGATTGCGACGGCAAATGAAGCCAGACGATTCCAGACCACCGTGTGTTATCCATAACACGTTAACTAATATTTTAGTAGCTTACCTGCTCTCTCGCACACAAACACTCGGAAAAAAAATAAAGAAAAATATAGTCAGAGTTCATTTTCTTCGTTTTGTTGGGTTTTTCTTTTTCCGGTGATAAGATTGACGACAGTTGCGGCGATTTGGCGAAGGATTGAAGTTGGCCTCTAGTGTTCGGTCCGGTTGGTAAAAT
Organism: Itoplectis maculator; assembly: GCA_964034905.1. NCBI lineage: Eukaryota > Metazoa > Arthropoda > Insecta > Hymenoptera > Ichneumonidae > Itoplectis > Itoplectis maculator. The sequence continues at coordinate 9,288,828 of OZ035863.1, forward strand.
CGCAATCACACTTATCGGTGGATCGTCGATGGGATCGACGATGCGATCGTCCGTCGATGGTCGATGAAATTGAGATTTCAGTAGGACGCGAGGACACCCGGCGGAGTGGGAACGACGACGGTGTGCTGGGGAACGACTGGCGGCGCCGGTGGCGCGAGCGGATGTCCGACGAGGACAGCGGCGGCGGCGGCCGGTATCGGTAGTACACCGCCGCCCGGTTGCGGAATCGCCGAGGGTGCGGTGACCTGTGTTGGCGGTCCCTCGGCCGCGTGTTTCCGCAAGTGTCGCAGCATGTTGCCCTTCTCGACGAAGGTCTTGCCGCAATCGGGACAGCTGTGCGGGCGTTCGTCCGAGTGCGAGCGTCTGTGCGAGACGAGATGGCCCTTGCACATAAAGTCCTTCGGGCACAGGTCGCATCTGAACGGTCTCTCGGCGTTGCTGCCCTTGTTGTGCGAACGCATATGGAAGAGTAGGTTGCCCTTGAGCGGGAAGCTCTTGCCGCACTCGGTACACACGAAAGGACGTTCACCGGTATGACAACGCATGTGATTCACGAGATGCTCCTGTAATACAGATAATAGTAATTTGGCGATTAGTCGTTTGATGATTTAAGGGATCGTCACAGTGTGAAATAAAAAAAAAATCGATTTTAATCTTAATCCACAGATTAATAATCTTTTTGAAATTTTTGGTTCAGATCAAAATTGCGGCCGCAATCGTGGACATAATGCAGGACCTTTTTTTTTACACGAGCTATTTAAACAATTTATATCATTATTATACATTAAAGAAATGCACATAAAAAAAATCATTTTGTATTCTTCAAGAATGTACTTATTTATTTAAAAAAACCAGACCGATTAGTTCATTACAACCTAACAAAAAAAAATTCGCGAAAATCATTGATTTTTCGGAAGGTCACACTGTGACGATCCCTTGATTGAAATTTGAAGGAGAAGGAGAGTGGCGAGCGATGACGAAAAACGTACCTTTCTCGTGAACGGTTTGTTGCAGACGTTGCAACAATGCGACGAATCTCCGGTGTGTTGACGGAGATGATTATTGAGGTGTTCTTTCCGAGTGAACGTCCTCTGGCAAAATTCACACCTATGCGGCGATTCGCCGGTGTGGATTCGCACATGATTCGTCAAATGCTCCTTACGAGTAAATGACTTGGAGCAGAAGTGACATCGGTGTGGCGATTCGCCTGTGTGTTGACGCACGTGATTTGTCAAATGTTCCTTCCGCGTGAACGATTTGGTGCAATACTGGCACTTGTGCGGTGACTCACCCGTGTGCTGCCTGACGTGGTTCACCAGGTGGTCCTTCCGCGTAAACGCTTTTGGACAGTATTGACAGCGGAAGGGCGTTTCACCTGTGTATTCGATCAACAATCGTTTTTTTTTCTCTTTTTCTTTCTATCTTTCTTGACTTTCATTTTCATTTTCATTTCATTTATCTTCTCATTTTTTTTTAGACAGTTCAACTCGTCATTCAGACGTGGGGATTATCCTGCACAAGGCGAGTCTTGCCGAATGTAATACACGGAAGTTGCAACAATGTCACAATCGCAATTAGGAAATATTCGGAAAATTTCGGAAATCAATTGGCACACCGATAACCCGACAGCAGAGGTACAAACGAGAGCGACCGTGTTAATTTATTAACGCACCATTGCAAGATCCGTGACTTACATTCAAGGTAAAAATCCTCTTGCGCAATTTTTGAAACGTGTACTATAGATACGAATGTAGCCACGATCGTTTTGGAAATATGAATTTTTGAGAAAATCTCGCGGATGGATCAAGCCTATCGTGTATCCTTCCCACGGGTTAACTGTGTTTTCTCGGTACAGTAGAGTCTCCTACGAGTGTCTTTAAAAGCATTGCATTGACTGACAAAAATGACTATGATTTCGACAAATGAAGATCTACACTCGCAGGAGACTCTGCTATACGTTTCGTTAAAGAAAATTAGAAGAAAAAAAAGGAAAAGATAAAGATTCTAAAAGCATGTATGAGAGCGGTGTGTTGGGCAGTGCGGTGAGTTCAAAATGACGCGCGAAAAATGTTAGATGACTTTGGTTGATTTTTCCCCTGAGCGATTATCGAGTGAGGCAAAGCATTTGGCGATTATTCCCGCGTGTACGAATGATGCGCGCAATGTATCATTCAAGGTTAAGCTTCACTGAATCAAAACGTATCACAAATTCGACGAACCCTCATCGAATCGTAATACTCATTTTTAGTGTGTTAATGTGAGAGAAATTCAGTTGTTCAGTCAAATCGACTTCTTCCGGTATATCTTTGATTTTGACTTTTTTTTTAAATGTTCCCCAGGCTGCCGCGATTTCGCGACGACGAATCGACATATATAAACACCACAGAGACGCGTCAGAGACGATTAAAAAAAAAATGTAAAAAAAAAACAGAGACAATGACGATGACGATGATAATAATAGTAATAATAAGTAATAATTGGTTGCCCGTGAAGTGAACATCTGCCAACCGCTCTCACCTGTGTGTTGGCGGATGTGGTTAACAAGGTGTTCCTTTCTGGTGAACGATTTGGAGCAGAAGCCGCATCGGTGTGGAGACTCACCCGTGTGCTGGCGGACGTGGTTCAGTAGATGCTCCTTTCGCGTGAACGTCTTCGAGCAGAAGTCACAGCGATGCGGTGTCTCGCCCGTGTGCCACATTATGTGGTTCGTGAAGTGCTCCTTCCTCGTAAACGACTTACCTGTATTAGCATGGACAAAAACAAAAGAAAACAATGGAAAAACGGCCCGAGCTTTCGATTGGATTTGCGATAGTCGAGGATTTAAAGAGCTATCGCTTCGCCCGTTTGCCGCATTTTTTCACAATTTTTTTTCCTATTTAATAATTAATTATCTCGGACGAATAAAACGACTGACTATTCAGCGATACTACAACCGATGTAACGAGTCTGTTATTGTGTGCCGCATTTTTATTTTTCAATTTTTTTTTCCTATTTAATTATAATTAATTGTCTCGGACGAATAAAACGACTGACTATTCAACGATACGACAGCCGATGTAACGAGTCTATTATTGTGTGCCGCATTTTTCTTCACAATTTTTTTTCCTATTTAATTATAATTAATTGTCTCGAATGTTAAAACGACTGACAATTCAGTGATACTACAACCGATGTAACGAATCTGTTATTGTGTGCTGCATTTTTATTTCACAATTTTTTTTTCCTATTTAACTATAATTAATTATCTCGGACGAATAAAACGACTGACTATTCAGCGATACTACAACCGATGTAACGAGTCTGTTATCGCGTCCACGTGTAACGGCTCCAGGATTACACGAGACATGCGCGAGACGACGTAAAACGCACCGACGTAGTCCGAAAGAGAGAGTCGCGCGACGCGAGACCAATCGCACCGCGAAAGAGCTGCGCCGCGCGGTGTTAGCCCGGGGACGAGAAACAAAATCTAGCACTGTTTATCCCGCAGTATCGACGCGCTTTCGCTACAATGCCGCCACCCTCCCTCCCTCCCCTCCTCCCCTCCCCAACCGCCCCTCCTCACCGTGGATCCGCGAACCGTGCTGTAATTGCCAAGTATATACGCGCCACCTCACCGTCGCCGCCGCTGCTGCTCCCTCTCCCCGCAGCCGCCCACCCACCCACCCACCTACCCGCCAATCCGATTCCGGTCGCTGTACGCGAGTGTGAACCGCGCGACGGAACTGTTAACAAAACAACAATAACCGGAAAAATCGATTCACTCGATTCGGGTGGCAATGGCCGGGAACGCGAGTTACATACAACTCGGTCCAGGGGCTTCGACTCATCGCGTCATTATATTCGGAATTATCAAAGGCAGCGGATTTTAATTCGGCTCTCGATGATTATTGGTTGAAAATACGCGACTACGGTGGACTACTATTCCGGCTCCACCCAAAGATCCTCGACGTCGTGCAAATAAAAACGATTCGTGTATGTGTGGAAAAAGGGTGAACGAAATTTTAAAAAATGTATATATATATATATATGTGTAGCGTATGGCTCGAAGAGTTTGCACGGCGAGGAGGGAAGTGGAGAATCAAGCTGAATGAACGAGCCCTTGCCACGTCACACAGGGACTATAGTACGTTGGCGTCAAGCTCTTCCGGTAGTTTCGTCCAATCGCGTGCATCCACCGAGATTTATACGAATTTATATTTTTCTTCAATTAAAAAATCTTCAACATAAAATGTTGCGACCTATGTACCAACCACTGAGATTTACGAAATAGCAAGTCATGCCATCACAATTATTACGACGCACGTGAGGCCCGAATACTCGCCACCCGATTTTCGTTATTTTATCAAACGCGCAATTATCGAGGAAAAAAATTAGACACTGTCGTCGAGGAGGGGGGAAAAAATGGAAATTGAGATGAAACGCAGAAGAGGAAGAGAAACGCACGGAACCGCGCGGCAAACGCGTCGTCGGACAAAGGTAGCAGCACGAATTCTAAGGTTAGAGGGGCCCTCCTCTCCGTTGGCAAAGGAATGCGCGCGACCCGCCGCGCGCGACCAGCCGCGGGGGAGGGTTAGCGGCGGCGGCGGCAGCCAACGCGATGCGCGATCAATTCTCGCGAATTTTATTTCACCGCCACACGGTGGTGCCCACCACCGTCGTCGCGCTTCTGCTGTGCCACCGCCGCCGCCGCCATTCCCCCCACTGATGCCCCCCCTTTGCCTGCCTACCGCGCCCCCGTCGTCACCCCCCACCCGACCCTCCCACCACTCGGCGAAGAGCATTCGTCGTAACTCCCGGGCGCGCCGATTTACCCTCGAAAATACATCCTTACGCACGTCCATTAATACAAACTTACCTTCGATTTTTTACCGACGATTTTGCTACTCTTTACAGACTATTCGCTTGAGTAAACACAATTTTTTTTTCTCTCCCCTCCGTTTCCATTTCTAAGTCAATTGCAGAGTGTATTTGATTGATAAATGTTGTAAGATGAACCAAAATGATCAATGTCGGATGGACGTAGGTTTATTATGTTGAAATTTGAATCGTTGGAAAGGAACGAAAATAAAAAATAAAAATTATTCTAATGAAACCGAAGGATTCTAATGGGTAAAAAAAATTATTATAACGAATGGTCGTTATATACTATCTTTTTAGAATCCTTAAAATAATGTTAGAATCGTTAATATAATAAAAAAAAAAAAATTTCTTGGCATTCCGACGATGCAAACTTCAATATAGTGTTTTATGGCATAATTTTAGAATCGTTAGTATAATTAAAAAAAAAAAAAAATTCGTTGCAATCCAACGATGCAAACTTCAATATAGTGTTTTATGGGTATCGCGATTCCGTTGGCAAATGGAAAAGGGGAGAGAGAGAGACATAGAGAGAGGAATAAAAAAATGTCGGGTGACTTACCGCATATCTCACAGCGGAAAGGCGTGTCATTGGTGTGGGAGCGCATGTGATTGGCGAGATGTTCCTTCCGGGTGTACTTCTTGCCGCAAACCTGGCAATGATGGGGCGTCTCGCCGGTGTGCCACATCACGTGGTTCATAAAGTGTTCCTTGCGCGTGAAGCTCTTCTTGCATATGTCGCATCGATGCGGCGTCTCGCCGGTGTGTTTGCGCACGTGATTCACCATGTGTTCCTTGCGAGTGAAGGTTTTTGCGCAATACTGACATCTGCGAAAGTGAAAGCGAAAGGGGAATTCGGGGAAGGAGGAAATCCGGTTGATTAGTCAATGATGAAAAAAAAACAAAGGCGCGAAGGTGGTTTTACATAGTCGATGGTGAATTTTACCTGTACGGCGTTTCGCCGGTGTGGCATCGCGTATGATTATCGAGATGCTCCTTGCGGGCGAAACTTTTGCCGCAAACGGTGCAATTGTACGGCTTGTCGGTCGCGTGACGCTTCATGTGGCGCTCCAACGACGGCGCATTCGCGAATACGTGAAAGCAAACGGCGCACGTGAACATCGAGCCGCCGAGATGACACTTGCCGTGACGCGTCAGATCGTTCGCGTTCGAAAAGGCCTTTCCGCATACCTGAAACGAATCCATGAACGAAAATTCTCCTCGTGTCATGTTGCTGAAGTTCGCAATCGTTGGAATACAACGAAAATAAAAAAATTAAATTATTCAAACGGTTCTAAAATTATTCTAACGATTTTAAAAGATTATTATAACGATCAATCGTTATAATACATTTTTATAACCAGATACTTTTGGGTTCAGTAGAATAATTTTATTTTTTTTTTTTTTCGCTGGTGTCCAACGATGCAAACTTCAACACCATTTCGTGTCAACCCCCGGGTGTGAACGATTGTCAAAGACGGCCGAGAGGGGGCGGCGCACACGTTTCGTCACGTCGACGGGGGAAGAATATTTACCTGACAGGTGAAGGGTTTGCGCTCGGTATGATATCGGCGATGGACGATGAGCTGATAGCGAAACTGAAAGATTTTTCCGCAGACCTCGCAGGCGTGACTGCCGACGGATACGGGCGAGGCGCTTGGTCCCGGTGTTGCTTCGCCGTCGCTCGATTTAATGTCGAATTTATTCAATTGTACTTGTTGCACTATCGGCGTGCCGTTTTGTATCGTCGTGACCGTCTGTGTCGGTACCGTGCCGCCGCCCACCGTGCCGGCCGCTATCTCATTCTGTAGCTTTCCGAACACCTCGTGATAAGCCAACAGTTGATTTATGTCCTCGACGTTCACCTTGTACATATTCTGGACCATCTCGACGCCCAATGTCTTCGCGAGATCTTGCTCGTTGCCCGCGCTTATCTTCACCACCGAACCGTCAGCCGTTCTCACGTCCATCATGTGTCCGCCGGGTTTTAAGTCTGGTACTTGGAATCTGCGACAGAACATTCGACCAAAACATTTAAGGGATCGTCACAGTGTGAAATTAAAAAAAATCGATTTTTTTTTCATTATCGGATAGTATACACGGTTATAAATATTCTGTTAAATTTTTTTATCGAAATTCGAATTATTTCGGTCGCTACAGGCTTTCTTAGAGAAAGGGATTGACAGCGTGACAGTGGCGTGTGCAAACTTTAAACGCGTTTTTCTCGGATCCACTTACTGCGCCATATTCAGCTGTCGCATCTCCTTCTCCTTCTCCGGTTTCGACGAATTGTTCTGATTTCCACCGTCATTGCCGGAATTTCCAGTGATATTCACACCGATCTGCTGCTGCTGCTGCTGTTGTTGCTGCTGTTGCTGCTGCATCATGCTCTGCTGTAGATCCTGGGGCTGTTGAAGCTGCAGATCGCACTGTACCTGACAGTGAACCTGATTTTCGCTGCAACGTTCGGTCGTACAGCTACCTCCCTCGTCTTTGACTTTGTTGTCGTCTCGCTGGGTATTCTGATTCTGCGAATTTGATCCACTGTTCTGAGGATTCTGGTGATTTTGCATCTGATGATGCGACTGCTGCGGTTGCTGCTGCTGCTGCTGCTGTTGCTGCTGTTGCTGCTGCTGTTGCTGCTGCTGTTGCTGCTGTTGCTGCTGCTGTTGCTGCTGGTGCAGCTGCTGCTGTTGCGATTGCATCTGTTGCTGCATCTGGGCGTGCGCCGCTTGCAAGTGGCTCGCGGGTATGTGACTCCCGTCTAGATTGAGGCCAGGTAAAGAGACTGGAATCTGTTCAAATAGATGTAAAAAAGAAACATTTGAGTGTTAACATTTATTCAAGGTTCAACGATTGGCGATACATTGACTGGAAAGCAGAAACGAGAAAATTTCGATGTTGCGGTCTTCCTGCTGAAAAGCATATAAGCTTCTTTTTTTTTCTGTCTTACACTATAGCTTATATCGGTCCATTGACCATCTTTGTGTACTGTAGATATACGTATTATTAGTACATTGTCAATTTGGATTTTTGGCAACCTATTTTGCTTTCTCTATTTTACATGCAGATCAAAATTAAAAAAAATAAATAATAATACATACATTCCCACAATTTTTAATTTGACAAAGCTTTGTAAAGGAGGTGAACTACGGGAGGCAGTGAAACAAGCGTAAAGACTTATTCACACACATACACACGCATATGCACACGCACAAAGAGAGAGAGGGGAGAGACACACACGCGAAGAGGTGAAGAGACGTTGCGAGAAGATGAAGAAGACGTGCATTCTACGCGAAACAAACCTGCGAGCTCGTTTGGAGCGAGCTGTGGTGACTGTTGGCAATGCTGCCGTTGGTGGCACTTGTAGCGGAGCTCTGATGATGATGATGATGCTGCGAAGCGGTAGCTGTCTGATGGTGCGTACCGGACGTAAGTGCCATCTCATGAGAGTGAGATGTGGCGGCGGACTCCTTGCCAGTGATATCACTGGCAGCGCCGCTCCTCTGCGAGGAGTGCGGATGGTGATAGACCGAGACCTGGGGTATCGGCCCGGGAAATAGATTGGTGAGGACCCAATACTTAGCTACCGAGGAGGCTAACGCTACTGCTGTACCTACACGCAGATCGGCCGACGTATGCGGGCCACTTCCTAGTTGGCCGACATTCGCCGAGCTTGCCAAACTCCCTGGATACGAAGGGCGACCACTCTGACCACTGTTTACTTCCTATCGATACACATTCGGACATTTCGGTTTTTTTTTTCTTTCCCCAATCTTTACAACATCGACTTTCATGCCGCTACAATAGTGGTGACATGCGTAGCGGGGCTCAGACTCCAATCGACAAATGCGACATTGTTCCTGATGCTCCAAAGCCGCTAACTACATTATTGTTTTAAACATCTACTGTTCTACCGGACAGGGGAAGAGTGAAAAAGATAGAGCGAGAAACATAGAGAGAGAGGATTACAGTGAAATCACCATTTAGTGCAGAGGATGGGAAAGCGCAAGCAAATATAAAAATCCTCTAAGCCAAATCAATCGTGTGGCTAGATTAGCCTTTTCGCTGTTTTCATCTGCCTCCATTTTTCAAATACAATTCAATGTGAAAGTACTTAGAAAATGGGACACTCGATGAATACAAAATTGGTATTGGTATTGGTACCAATACAAAATTGATAGTTGGATTTAGAGGACCGATTAAGAGATACAAGAATATTGGTAAGATTGTAGAGGAATCGCTACTTTTGTACAGAGACGGAATAGACAACATTGTGCAACATAACGATTAAGTTCTATATTTTTCCAGCCAGAGTATCGGGCGCATTGTTGCGCATTTGTAGTTTGGCGAATAGCCCGTTTCGAGGGATTTATATAAAAAAATATAATAGCCAATTCTTACCTCTTGCTGTGCCTGCGTCGTAGCTGGCAAAGCATGCTGTTCGCTATTCATTTTTGTTCAATGAAGCACCGCGCGCTAATCTCTCTCCCCGTCGTCGTTGCGTCTCATCCTGCAAACCGAATGCAAAATTTCTATCAAACTCACATTCAATATCATACATCACATTCCTACAATCTAAACGGCGCGACGAAACTTTTTTTTAGTCCAGTGCCGCGCTCGTCGTATTTAACCTCAAAAAAGCGCAAAGTGCAAGATTTTCCCTACAACCGCGACAACGATCTTCATAAGCACTTCATCACCTTCCGCACTCAGATGCATCCAAATAATTTATCTCCTCCAACGAAAGAGGAACCAAAAACGAGTAATCGCAGATGTACCTAAATCCCGCGAGAATCGTCGAAGCGTAATGTCTGTTGATTGACGCTCCGAGTTTCGGCTCCGAGAGCGGGAAAGGGTGAGTCATCGGGACCAGCGATAGATCTTCAAGCGACAAAGCGAATAAACACCAACGGTAAAGATATCGCAGTAAGACGCGGATAATACTCTCGCAGGACTATACTACTTCAGACCGATCCACAAGCCGCCGGCGTCGGAGAAGTGGCGCGACGGGAATTCCTCCGAAATTTCTACGAGATAAGTGTATTCACTCACTCGTTCGCCGCCCGTTGGCACATATGACGCGTCAATTATTGGGACTCGTGGAACGAGGACAAGGGGCCACAAGATGGACGGTGCATACGCGCGGGGCGGGTGAGCGGCGCGGGAGGGGAGGGGGGGGGGGAGCAGGCGAGAGGAGGGGGGGAGGTCGTTCGGTTATAGTTGCGATAGAAAAGTTTGATTTGCCCGATGGAAGGCGAAAAGACGCCTGAGAGGCGCGAAGAATCGGCAAAGCCACGCGGCTGCGGCGGCGACGGTGGCCGCCGCAACCAGGTGATTCGGTAACGAACGGGGATGGGTATATGGAACTCACGTGGCGGTGTTCGGTGCCGTCGGGGGTTCTGGCATCTCTCGTCTCACGTCTCCTCACCGTCCTCTTGTTCTCCGCCGCCGCTGCTGCTGCCGCCGCAGTCGCCGTCTTCCCCGCGGATTTCTGTTCGGTGGGCCGAACGCGGGTGAAACGCGCGGAGCGTCCCTCTACGCAGGGGGGACGGACGGACGGACGGTCAGACGGACGCTGCTGGCTTTACGCTGCTGCCCGCCGCCTCTCGACGTCTCACCTCCGCCACTCGCGCCCACCAACCGAAATCCACCCAACGACGGATAATGGCCACGGAGTTTGGTCGACGTTAGCGACGATAACGCGCACGCGATCACCGCGGCTCTACGAACGTTTCGCGATACTCGGAGAGTCGTTGGACCGCCGAATTCACGGCGAGAGATTTTTCTGGCGAGACGAGGAAGTAAGCGCACACTCGCGGTTTACTGAAAATACGATGACTGTCATGGCGTCCCTCGACCCGCCCCGCCGCGGACCTACGCGCGGCGGACTTGACGAGAGAGACACGATCGACTTGTTGGTTAAGAGCGGAATATCGATGGAATTGGTTGTGTCGAGCAAAGTGGTGGAGAAAAAATTAACTGGCTAAGAGTTTCACGCGATTTTTTCGTTGAGACGTTGGGTTAAGCGGTAAATTATACTTGGTTACGCGATAGGTGGGGGCAGGGGGGGGGGACGATGCGCGCGCCGAATCCGGAGGTGCGCGCGCAGTCATCGCACTTCCGGGATACGAGACGCGCGCTTATTCAAAAGTTTTCACTGAGACTAAACGTTTTGAGTGTGAAAAAAGAAAACAATCGTTTTTCTAGAAATTCTTTTTAGGAAATTTGTTGTGTTACTTACGAAGTTTTTTCTTGCTAATATTTTTGGCGAGGAACGAGGAACGTTTGAGGATCGGTTGCGCAGCTATTTGAAAAAATCTCGCCGAGCCAAAGTCTCGTTCTTACATAGATATATTATATCTTGCGCATCGTCATATAGATATGCATATATTATATATATTTTTTTTTTCGTAGTGGCTATAAACTTATCGTATACCAGCCATTATTTACATAGATTTGTACAAAGTCGAGCGTAAAGTCAATTCACAATGTGTCGAAAAATTATTTTACACAATTCCGCGCCTCGCATCACTGTAGAACGTTTATCGCGGTGATAACACTACCAAAAGTTCCACAAACTTTTATATTCTCGGAGTGAATCTCAAAGATTGTGACACGTCGTGTAAATCTCGACAGGAATGCTGACTAGTGCATTCGCGTAGACGCCGCGTTCGCGAAGAAGAAGAAGACAGGATATTAAGGAGGTCCAGTCGTATAGTATTCATTTTGCATAAATTCGAGAAAAATGAGAAAGAATTACGAATACTTCTTGATGATATAAAAATCTGAAAAAATGCATGCACATCAAAGGTACTGAAAACATTAATTTTGCATAGTAATAATTGCAAAATGTTATTAACAAATTGATGAAAAAAAAAATTGTTGCACAAATTTCTCGGAAACCCAAATTTTTGTATCAATGAAAATGCTTCGTTTATTTTTCTGAGTACGTATGAATTTTTTCAGATTTTTAAGTTCACTTTGAATTTTGTATGAAAAAAACGCAAATATCAAACTGAACTTAAAAATCTGAAAAAATTCATACGTACTCAGAAACATAATAGAAGCATTTTCATTAAAAAAAAAAATTCGGGTTTCCGAGAAATTTGTTGAACAATTTTTTTTTCATCAATTTGTTAATAACATTTTGCAATTATTATTATGCAAAATTAATCTTTTAAGTACCTTTAATGTGCATGAATTCTTTTAGATTTTTATACCATCAAGAAGTGGTTGCAATTATTACTCGTTTTTCTCGAATTTATGCGAAATGGACTCTATATGACTGGACCTCCTTAAATGCGTGTGAGGAAATATTGCCGAACGACAGAATAGGAGAATTGGGGGGAGAATGGATAATTCCACGGAATGAGTAATTTGGCATCGTTGGGAGAGGTAGGTAGGGTGGGGGGAGAGGAGATTTACAGAGGAGGAGGTTTACAGTTCTGTGGTGATTTCGTCCTGCGGTCGAAAGCCAAGAATGGTGAAGTCATCGATCAGACAGTCTCTTCCGGGGGTCCAATCCGAGAGAATCGTGTAGCTGGCCTCGTCGATCGAACTGCGAAATTCCCACTGAGGATTGAGCTCGCGATCGAGTCCGCTCGATTGATCGTCGACGGAGCCGCCAAGATTACTACTGTCGGATGTGGGCAAACCGCCGCCGGCTGCGGCGCTGCTCGTAGTATTGTAATTGTGATTAAAGGCGGAAATGGCTAATTCCTGGAGATGCGAGCCGACCGGCTGATGATGCCGATGACGATGGTTATGACGATGATGACGCTTTTGACTGGTGTAAACGAGGGGCGTCGTCTGTCCTATCGTCGAACCCGCGGGACTGAGCTTCTCGTTGTTGTAGCAGCCATTTGCATTCCACGAGTCGACGGGACTACCGCCGCTGTCCTTCGTGTAACCGAGACTCGAGCTTGCCGGACTTATGCTCGACTTGTCGCTCGCCTGGAACGTCGCGAGCGGCGCGTTCGCCTGGAATGTCGTCAGATTCGTCGGTGTCGAGCGCAACTCGAACGGCTGCTGTTGCTGTTGCTGCTGCGACGGCGGAGGTGGTTGTCCGCTGATCGTTATCGGCTGTTGTGTCGATAGTGTTAACGATGGCGACCGCGACGGCGGCAACGGCGACCCCACGGATGGCGACGTTGGCTGCTGGAGAAACGTCACCAACTGGGCCACCTGTTGAACAATTTCAATTACATTAAACGTCTTTTTTTCTCCCCTTTTTACTCTGCGACCACTGACGTCGCTGCTTCGATCGCTACTTTTATTTCTACAGCTACTGCTAAGGCCCGTTAGTGGCCTTTTACCTATTGTGGCCATTATTGCTTTATTCTGGGAAATTATTTTTCTCCCTACAATTGCCCTTTGATTTTTTTAACCAATTTTTAACAAATTCATTTCAACTCAATGACCTACCCAACGTTTTTTTTATTCGATTAAATGTCTTGATTTATTCTTCTGAATCTGATGGCCACAATTGGCCCTAAAATGGCCAAAAACAGTGCTTCTACTTTATAAATAGCGGAGACCCGGAGAAGGTTGTTGCGTCGAGGTTGTTGGGTGACGACAACTACTCACCGAAGCTCTTAACGGACTAGCGTGTAAGAAAGCAACATTATCATTCGAGTTATCGATTGTATCGGGATAGCGAGTATAGCGATAGGATAGGAAAAGGTACTGACTTCGGGCGAGCTGTGCTTTTTGTATCTTCGGAGTAGCCGCTCGGCCCAAGCGAGCAGTCTCTGCCAGTCGTCCGGCGGCAGCGGTATCTCCTCGTCCTTCTTGTTCACGAGCACGAGAATCCTAGCGAGATCCCTCAGTACAGGTCTGTATGCTTGGATCCCAACAGCGCCGTCACCGTTGTCGCCCGAGTAGTATAACTCGCGTACTTGTCGCCTCGTGTCGTTGAGCATCGCGAGAAACGTGTGACCCTCGCCCCGTAATGTCGCCAGATGTTTCAGAAATTCTCGGCGCTCGGCGCTGCAAAAGAGAAACGTCATTATTTTTCCATTCGTTCAAACATTCACGATTATGTTGAAGTTTGTATCATTGGAAAGCAACGAAAATAAATTTAAATAAAAATGTTCTAATGGACCCAAAGAATCGTACTGAGTACAAAAGGTTATTACAATGATTGATCGTTAATAATAAATTTTTAGAATCGCTGGAATAATTTTTTTTTTTTTTTTTTTAATTGAAAAATCGCATTCGGATGTAATAACAAACCTGTCCTCGAACTGCCGAACCATCTTGGCCGCCTTCTTCTTCCGCTGATGAACGACTATCGCGCCGCAGAGTATTATGAAGATGCATATCGTCGCGCCCGAGACAACGCCCACGAGTATCGCCACTTGACTACCGGTCAGCCCGAACATGTATCCGGTCTCGTTGCATATACGTCCCATGTACTCGTCCCTCGTCGACCACACCGCCGTGTGACCCCTCGGACAGCTGTCGACGCAGCTTCCGCGATGAAGCAGCACCGCGCATCTCGCGCAATGCTCGCCCCTGCATCTCAGGCATCCGCCTTTGCTCTCCACGCATTCTGCAATCAAAACATACGCCATCTTTAGTATGAGTCAATTTTTTTTTTTTTTTTTGGGGGAAAGTCAAAGTTTGCCGCGAGTCACATAAGGCGAACAGATGCAGCAGCAGCAGCAGCAGCAGCGAAGGGGCTCCAACAGTGCCACTAAACTGATGACGTTGAAGTTTGCATCGGAATGCAACAATTTTTTTTTAATTATTCTAACGATTTTTAAATTATTCTAGCCATCCTAAAAAATTATTATAACGATTGAACTTCATAGGAATTTTTTTTTAATTCGTAGAATGATAAAAAAAAATTTTCGTTGCTTTCCGATGATGCAAATTTCAACATCATCCTTTCAGTTCATTAGAATCATTTTTTAAACATTTTTGTTGCTTTTTAGAATCATATTTAAAACATTTTCATTGCTTTCCAACGATGCAAATTTTCTCAAAATCTAAACTGCGCCGTATTCGCAATATTTATCAATACCGTTACGTCTGTCGCGACGAACCAAAAGCGGACGATCTCGACAAGCGTCGCCATCGACGCATATTATGCGCTTTGAGCTCAGCCGCACGTCTTTCACTCCTCGTTCCATCTTTTATTTTTTAAGTGCCCGAATGCCACTGTGATGATTATTAATGTCGACGATCGGGAGACGACGCTCGAGTGCGTCAACGAAACGGAAATGAACGCAATGGACGAGAGAGAAAGAAAGAAAGGAAGAGAGAAATAAAAAACGTGTAATAAAAGTCGTGTTTGTTGTTCGGCGCGTCTTCGTTCTCGCGCTTGCCAAGTGCACAGGAGGAATGCGGCTCTGCCGCCGGTTTCACGATAATCTGGGTCTCTCGCGCGCGCGCTTGCGTAGACTCGGATTGCGCACGCTCAGCCCGGCGGCCGCTCGGCCGGCCAGACCAGCAGCCAGCCAGCGAGCTGCGCGCGAATAGATCCTTTGCTTTCCGACGAGAGTCGCAGTCTGGTGTGCGCCGCACTCGGGGAACGTTCGCAGCGGCTCTTGTTTTCCCCTCGTCGACGTCTCCGCGCGTTCGGTGCCACATTCACCAGGTTGAGAACACACTGCGCCGCTTTACTTTTGCCTCACCGAGATCCGAGTACTTCGGAACAAATTTCTAGGCGAAGGTTTGCGAGAGCCACGAATGACAGATCCACGAATAACAAAGACAGCAAAATTGTCAACGATAATTCAATTGAAGGCGCGAGCGCCGAATCCATTGCTGCACTATTGGCATTATTATGCACCGAAAGGTACGCGCAAAGTAAAGGTCAAGGCTACGGAGAGATCGCGACTAGTGTCTTTCCTTTGCGCGATTGGCGATAGTCGATGGTTGACTGTATCTCACAATCTAACTAATGGAACGAACAAAAATAAAAAATAAAACATTGAAAAAAAAAAAAAAAAAAAAAAATGGTGAAACAGCGGTTTTACCATTTTTTTAAATTTTTATTCAATGTTTTATTTTTTATTTTTTTCGTTAATCGGTAAGATAAAATGTTGACAGAAGGTGTCAGCTTCCGTTGTATATATCGGAGCAATGCGAATGCAGCAGCAGCTTATCCAGCAGTTTGAATAATTCGACTCTCGAGACTGCAAAGTCCTCAATGAAATTGGCTTTTGAGCGCATAGGGTCACGTCGAGAGTTTCTCGGTCACAATAGAACCGAGCCGCCGCCGTCGCCGCCGCCGCTGCCTCCGTCGTCGAGACCTTTCTCCCGCAGCGCACGCGGAATCGGCACAAAATCGAGTCTGTAGCCTTTTCCTCGCTCGCAGGTTTCGTATCGCTTTGCTTCGCTGCCCTCGAACGATTATCGATGGACAAACGATGCGTCGTGGAAAAACGTGGAAATAAATCGAAATAACGATGATACACGCAATAGCGCGGGCGTTAATGGGCAGAACGCAGTGGTAATAATGCAGCACAAGCTGACTGCTGCTGCTGCTGCTGCTGCAGAGCGAGCGCATGCGGAACCCTCGCGGCTTACAGTTATGTTTGACGCAATACGCAGCCACAGACGCGCGAAGCTTCGTGCAGCCGCCTTCGGCTTCGCGCACCGCTCTCTTTGTCTATTCGCTTCGTACGTACAACGAACAAGTTTGTAGCGGGTTTGATGCTCTCGGTTGTTGTTGTTGGTGTTACACTCGTCTCGCAAAACTCGCGTCACGCTTCCGAGAGCGTCGTCGACAGCAGCGCCGCTGCCTTCCGCTTCGGAATCGCGCATCGCTCTTTGTCTATTCGCAGTGGTCGCGTTCTAGGGCAGCTCTATTGTTTTTGGCCACCTTAGGGCCACTATTATGGCCATCACATTTCACACAAATAAAACAATATATCCAATCCCTTAAAAAAAAAAAAAAAAAAAAACATCTAGTACATCATTCAGTGGATTTATATAAATTATTTAAAAAAAATCCTTACAATTATGGGAAAAAAATTATTTTGAAGAACATAATAAAAATGCCCAGAATTGGTATTACAGTGGTCACTAATAGTACATATATCCTATACCTGTGTACCTACAACGAAGAGGTTTCGCGAAGGGTTTGTTGCTCTCGGTTGTTGTTGTTGTTGGTGTTACACTCGTCGAGCAAAATTCGCGTCACGCTTCCGAAAGCGTCGTCGACAGCAGCGCCTTCCGCTCGAAAGACCGGCGAACCTCTCTGCTGCTCTCCTATCTCACGACTCGAATCTTTCCGCGCGAAATCGTAACTGCGGCGCTGCTGCTCAGCGATGTCTCTTTCCGAGATCTTTCGCTCGCTCGGGAAACGTCGGTGGGCGAGAGAATTAGCGCTTTGGTAACTGGATGAAAAAAAAGGAGAATTAAGAATGGCGGTGGGCGGAGGAGCAGATGCTTCTGCTGCTGCTGAAGTTGTGAGTGTGCAACTCGCGCGTCTCTCGTTACAAAAGCTCCCTTCGTTTCAACCGCATTACAACGCAGTCTCCGTCTCTGTCGTTCGAAGAGAAGAACGACTTCCCCGTGTGTTGAGTTTACGGTTCGGCAGCGACGACGACTGAGCTGAGCGCACCGTCATCTTGAATAACGATTAATTACAGTTCGCAATTTCGAGTACGACTACGTCGACGTTGCGGTAGTGATCCTTTTACCGACACCCATGATCGTCCGACCTTGTGCTATATTCTCTCCGCTGCTTAGTCCAGAGCAGAGTCGATTGTAATAGCGGCGACTGGCGTTACGTCACTCGAGAGCATTGTTTGCTTTTGTATCGCGGGATTTTTTCCCTATTTTACAGCAGAGCGGTCTCATTGAAAGGCGGAATTATTGAAATGATTCAAATTTAACGAACGAATTTTTTTAATGAGCGGCGGTCTGTAAAATAAAAAAATTCAGGGCGGCTTATTTCAGGGGTTGAAGTTTTTATTCGTAGACTGTTATTTTTAATTTACTATATAAATGCGAAGACAAATTTATTTTTGGTAGAGTGATTTTTATAATTTGCTTTAATTGCACTGTAAGTACTGAAAGTACTTAAAGCACTTATGCACTTTACTGTACTGTAAGTACTTTTTTTTTTATTTACTGCAATTTCATTGCAAAGGTATTTAATATCACAATTGTACATTCAATTTAATTGTTTTCATTCATTCAAATAATTAAGCACCATCGCCACTTTCCAATAACCCCAAGTCGCGCGCGCCTAGCGCCCGAACGGCTCTCCCTCGGCTATCCCCGGCGTTGCGTCGGCGGTGACGAGTCGAACCCGGCGCAGCAGCGCAGTTTAGAAAATAGGCAGAAAGCGCCGAGCGCGCTCGAGTTATTTACGTGTGTTGCAACTACCGCCGCGCACGTAGTACACTCGAGAAAGTGCCACTCTCGTGCACCTTGCTCGGCGTGGACAACGGCCGCCGCAGCGAGCTCCGTGCGATTTACATGTTTCCCGGTGTTTATCGAGCCGAGCGCTCGATCGGGTCTCAACGAGTCTCAACGAGTCTCAGCGACTTCGCTGCTGCCTTCGACAATTGCGACTGGCGATCCAATCACATTTGTCCCCTTCGATAGTCCGTTTTAGTCCATTTCGGAAATCACTGTCTAACGTCAACGCGAAAATCGGAGTCGTCGGAAGAACCGTCGCCAATCTCGCGACGGTCATCAAATTTCTCTTGACCGCCTCCTCCTTCTCCTCCTTCTCCTTCTTTTTTTTCCGCGCACGCCGCGCGCAGTCTTCCGTGACACATATCCAACGCCGTTTCCCTCTCCGTCTCTCCGCGAAGTAACAACGTATAATCGCGCGGCAAGAGCACTCCGTGCGACGAAAACTGTGCACGTCCGGCCTTGTTACGTGCCGCCGCTGCTTTTGCTGCTGCTGCTGCTGCGCTCAGAAAAGTGTATGGTCAATTTTGCTATACGATATATTTTATATTAACTGTCACATATTTTTTAGTTGATTTTGAAAAAAAAAATTTTTGGCCGAACAGTTTGTCAGAAATCGTAGATCTGGCCGCCGGGCCGAAAACCGCACAAATCGGGGTCCCCATTAATAGAGGAGATTTTTATTCCCCCTTTTTAATAGAGGAGATTTTTATTCTTTGTATAGTGAAATTCGCTATATTTGGCATTGTTGTCCCATCCAATCTACGATTACAAGTCCAACATTTTTCGGACAAAAGCGCGATAAAAATCGCAAGAGCGAATATATATCCCCTTTTTTGCGTAAAAAAAAATTGCAAATGTCACTTGTAAATGTAGGACACACGTTTGAGTGCCCAATGACGAGCGAATTGGCTGCTGAGGACCACCTACGGAGGAGGAGACGGAAGAGACGAACCAACCGACAGTGCGGAGCATCAGCAATGGGACAGAAGCGCACAGCGCAACTGAAATTGAAATAGATGAGATATTACGTTCGGTCGGTCACAGCGGATGTGAGCTATACTCGGCTCAATCGCTCGCACGAGAATTGCTCGCGCGCGGACAAACGGATAATCCATCTGCATACGCAACGGTCGAGATAATGGATCTCCAAGCGAATCTCGATCCTCTCGTCGTTCCCGTAACACAGTTTAAACGCTCGAAACAATTCCCATTGGGTGTTTTCTCCGGGCTTTTGTCTCCCGCGATAAGCGCTCCGCGTCCGGAATGACGGAAGCGAAGGAGAAGCAGGAAGCGAGGCGATAGCTGCGAGGCCTCGACTCGTCGGTTCGCAGGCGAAAGAAGCGGCAGTGAAATTTCGACGACGAAGCGATAAAACGAAGGGCGAACGTTTTCTCGCGTGTCGTCGATCGGCTGCGCAAAAAAACAGCGCCTTCCTCAGCCTCTAAGGACTTCTGGGCTCGAAGGTTGGTTTCGCGGAAAAATCGCCCTTCCGCGAACCTCGTTTGCTCGTTTCGCAACGATCGCGAGATACACAGCTGAGAGAGAGAGAGAGATATTCGCGAGGGAAAGATACACTTTTGTATGCTCGCGAGCGAGCGAAGGCTATTACCGTTGAGGTTACAGACCGCGCGCGCGGTTAACGGCAGAACTGGGTCGGCCGTAACCTCTCCGCGAAACACTGCTGCTGTAGACACCGCCGCTCTGCGAATAAGCGCAGAGAGCTTTTATTTACAGGTCAGGGGACACTTGCGAAATTTTTGTGTTCTCTAGGAAAAAATTATTACAAAAATCTGAGCGTCAAAAAAAAATCGCTAAAAAAGTAACAGCAAAATGTAATTGCAAAACCATAACTGTATTAAGCCGTAACCCCTCTTTTGTACACTGAGAAAAATTAGTAGTTGTGATTACCAATCATTGGATCGATCTACCAAAATATTAGTTGCAGTTACTAAAATATTGGTAGCTCTGACCAATATTTGGTCAGATATTGGTCAGATATTGGTCAGATATTGGTGACTCTGACCAACGATTGGTAATCACAACTATTAATTTTTTTTAGTGTATCAGTGGATGATTCCACAACGTATAAAATAAAATCCACAACATATACAATAAAATCCACGACATATACAATAAAATTTAGCAAAATCCGTCCCGTTGAGCTTTCGCAGAAATCCGTCTGTCACTCCATTCTCGAGCGAAGTGGTAATGAGAATAACTGGACGGAAAGAGGAGCGTAGGACCGTGAGCGTCGGTCAATGCCGGTATGTCACACTACACATTGCACAGCGCAGCAGCAGAAGCAGCAGACGCAGCAGCAGCACCGCTGTGTTTACCCGCGTCTGCCGCCGTTCGTTCGTTCGCCGTTGGTGCTGCAAGCCAGATGGGTCAGGACGGCCGAGCGTCGTACGTATTCGTGGAAGGAACGGTATACCTACCTAACGCGCGAGATAATAAAAGATAGCCAGGTAGGTAGGTAGGTAGGTGGATGGACGGGATACACAGATAGATGGATAGAAGTATCTGGAGAGGTGGGTTACTTCGTGGGACTCGATCTCTCGGTGCGCCAATACTATACAGAATACATTGGTAGACTGCAAACGATGTTGCACGACCATTTTTTTTTTTTTTTTTTTTTTTTTTTTTTTTTTTAATAAAAATGAGGGAGTCGTTCTGACGGTGAACGTTGATAATAATATTTGTATTAATTCCGCCGTAAAAATACGCAGAGGAGGCAAATAGGCAACGCGCGGCTTCATTGAGAGAAGTGTGCAGCAGCAGCAGCGTCGGCGGCGAGAGAGCTCTCTCCCTCCCCTTTCTCACTCGCCAGGATGCCGTCGTTTATCGAAACCTCGTCCGTGCGAGAGGTGACGTAACGAGAGAGAACTCCGCGCGGAACGAGGGACAGCGTAGTACGAGAAAGCAGACAGACCCTCGGTCAACGTTCCCGCGTTAGCCAGACGCATGGCCATCGATTCGTTCGCCGACGCAAAGTAGAGTAGACGTAGCGTTTTTGGCACATTCAAAGGAATACAACACATTCGATGGTATAACGAAAAAACTTCGATTAGATCAGTCAGTCAAATTTATATGAATTTATTCATAACATTTTTTTCCTATAGATATAGGAAAAAAATAATTTGAATAAAATAATAATAGTGACCACAAATGGTGCATCTACCCTATCTTGAGTCTTATCGGTTGGCGAATTGTATTTTTGAGGGGAGATGCACTCGCGAATTCAAAAACGTTTGTTATTTCGGCTGGAAATTGTTGTTGCTTCGCAGCCGAAGATTTCGACATGCACTGTGCTTATTCGCTTCGATAAACAGTCGCGTGTCTCGAGTCCCGGCGACGCGGCTTAGGGCAGCACACATACAATGTTGGCGAAGCCTTCACGAAGGAAACTCGAGACTTTTCGAGCACACTGCTGCTGCCGCTGCTGTCGCCGCACTTTGAGTAAAGAGCAGACACGGCGCCGTTTGGACAAGCGCGGTTAAATGGTTTTTGTTGTCGAGAAAGGTCGATTCCGAACGGCGACGGCTGAGCACACCTGCAGCAGCAGCAGCAGTAGCAGCGCTTGGCGAATACCAAGCGTTGCATACCTACGTCTCGCCGCTGTAAACAAACGGACCCTTCTAACTTAGCGCGTAACGTTAGGCAGCTATATAGATGTCGGATATCTATATACCTGCAGGTATATACAGATCGTAGCAGGTATATACAGGATCGTAGCGTAGCAGTGTTCGGCAGTGCTCGATATTGTGCAATCCTGGTTTGCAATCGTCGCAACTTCATTGTTCGATGCACACAGGGATTGGGTTGTCCGTCTCTGCGTCTCTCTCTCCATTCTAATTCTCTCTCTCCATATAAACATATATCTATCTATCTATCTATCTATCTATCTATCTATCTATCTATCTATCTATCTATCTATCTATCTATCTATCTCTCTCGACTATGTTGAAGTTTACATCGTTGGACAGCAACGAAAATATTTTTTAAAAATTATTCTAATGAACCCAAAGCATCATACTGGGTATAAAAAGTTATTATAACGATTAATCATTGAAATAACTTTTTAGAATCGTTTGAAGCATTTTAGAATCGTCGGAATAATTTTTTTACTTTATTTTCGTTGTATCGTAACGATGCAAACTTCAACATCGTCTCTCTCGCTCGTCGAACGAAGCAAAACGAACGTTTTCATGAACCGCACGCGTGTGGTAATACATAATAAGAAAACACAACTGGAAGACGCGGGTGAACGTCGCTCTCGGGCAATCGAGTGTGGAATCTCGAATACCGGTCGCAATGCGAGAGAAAGAGAAGGAAAGAGAGAAGGAAAGAGAGAGCGCGACGATGTGGTGACCGGCCTACTTAAATTCTATCTCCTTCTTCTCCTCCTCCTGCTGCCACTGCTGCTGCTCTACCAGCGGCGACGCTGCCAAGCGAGGGACATGCCCGCATCTGTTGTGCACCAGGAAACGAAAGAAGCAACGTTTGCGGACGGACAAAGTGGGGGCGGGGGACGGCACGTGACATTCTCTCAGGCTAATGAAGATGCTCGGAGAGGCTAACATCTAAAACCGCTGGAAATGCATTCGATGGGTATCTCGATTGTTGATATTTAGGGGAAATGTTGTCACGTGGCTTCGACACCTGTCAGAGTGCGAATTCGATAATGTTTAATCCTAGAACTCGTGACTGTGGTCCAGGGGACCCCACGCGACCCGTTAAATGCGTAGGTTGTGAAAATGAGGAATGAGTTACAGGGTTAATAAAAACAAAGTGAATGGGATAGAATTTAAAGTGCAAAAATGTTCGAGCTTTTGTGGCTTTTGTGGCTTTTTGTGGCAAAGCAAAAAATGCCGTAAACAAAAAAATGGCTCACCTCTCGACGCGTCTTGTTGGGCCCACACATAATCCACGAGATAGGGCATCAGCGCAACACTGAGTCTCACCACAGTCGCTAAGTTACCCATTTCGCGTCGGCATTATTTTCACCGCGCCGCGCCAATTGTACGGCGTGTTTTATTTTTGTTTTGTTTTTTCCCCACTTTCGGATTGGCCGATTCGTTGGCGTATTCCGGTTATAGAAAGTCACTGTTTCGCGGGTAAATATTGGCACATGCGGGAGTGAGAGGACGGAGGCGGCGGCGGCAGCGAAGGGACACACGAGCGCACCTCCCGGCGGGCCGCGATACACTGATCGCGCGGCGCTGCCGCTGCTGCGTCAGCTACGAAAACGTACTTGGCGCGGAGTGAAAGGAGCAACCGCGCTGCCGTTGGTGGCGCTACGTTGCGCTGATGGCCGGGGTTAGCTGTGCGTATGGTGCATCAGGCAAGCGGCATGGCCGCTTCGAATAGAATAGTTTCGTACCGAGTCTACGACTACATTTGCTACGATCTTTTCGATTAAAAAGCTCGTCAGCAACTATTGTTGTCGATTTATAGAGCCTCTGATTGGAAGTTGGGAAAGAACGGCACTTTAAAAAAAAAAATGGTTTTTTGCGATTTTCTCCTAGAATTTTTTATTTTTCGGGCATATACCTGTGCTTTTTGGAATCAGCGGAAAATTTCCTATCGGATAGGGTTTTTAAATATTGCGAAATCGAAAATTTTTTTTTTGACATTTTTTGAAATTTTTTGAAGGGGTACCCCTTCTATAAATTTGCGATTTTTGAGGGTCAACTTTGAAAATCTGCAAAAAATTCAAAAATCGAGATATCGCGATCTGCCTTGCGGCGTTCTCTTACTTGAAGAGTTATCTTTCGATTGCAAAAAGAAAATCCAGATTATCTTGATCTAAAAAAAAATTACATCGATTTTAGTGAAGTGCCAAAAATGGGAAAAAGTGAAAAATCATTTTTCGTGTTTTTCTCCTCGAAATTTTTATTTTTCGGGCAAATATCGGTGATTTTTGGAATCAGCGGGAAATTTCCCATCGGATAGGGTTTTAAAACTTCGTTAAATCGAAAATTTTTTTTTTCGCCCAAAAAACCGCCAAGGGGTACCCCTTGCAAATAATTTCGATTCATAAGGGTCAACTTTAAAAATCTGCAAAAAATAAAAAAAATCAAGATATCGCTTTCTGCCTGGTGGCATTCTCTTCCTTGAAGAGTTATCTTTCGAATAGAAAAAGAAAATGGAGATTCCATTCATCCAAAAAAAAATTACATCGATTCCAGTGAAGCGTTAAAATTCGGCAAAAAGTGAAAAACATTTTTCGCATTTTTCTCCTCGAAATTTTTATTTTTCGGGCAAAACTCGATCATATTTGAAATCAGCGGAAAATTTCCCATCGGATAGGGTTTTAAAACTTCGTTAAATCGAAAAAAAAAAATTTCGCCAAAAAACCGGCAAGCAGTAGGGTTTTTAATCTTCGTAAAATCGAAAAATAAATTTCCGGATAGTACAAGCGAAATAAGATGACAAAAACGAGAGAAAGAATCGACTTATATCGTGTTTTTTTATTATTCATTATATTTATATTACACAAAGATGTATGCTTAATCGTATTATTGTATCGATTCCAATTACAATCCACTGATATCTCGATTATCTCACATAATTAAATAGACAGTGAAACTGATATCCTCCTTAACGATTATTAACATTAAACCAGGTCACAAAAAATGCATAAATCTAATAAATGGTCTCTCGATAATGTGTGAAGGGGTCACGGTGGCGATTGTGCCCGATTCGATGGGATATGGAGAGGGGGGGGTGAACAAAAATAATAATAATCTAAAAATGGAACGATTACGGATAGATAAAAAAAATTCGACTGGAGTAAAAATGCCTATCGACGTTTTTTACTCTTTTTTTTTTCAAATCATATTCCGTTATTCTTTTCTCTTTCGCACAGTTAATTTTTCTTCTGTCTTCAATCGTTACTCGTAACGCGCGCCATGATTTCGACATTTGTATTATGTAACAGATTGCAATTCATTTTCTTTTGTCGTTTTATTTATACAAGTTACTTAGGCTCAGTATGAATCGAATCGCCGCGCATTAATTAAACGATTTGGTGCTACGCGCATCGCTCCTCCGATTGGCAAAAATTTACAGCGACGAAGAAAGGAAAAAAACGAAAAAAGAAAATGATTCCTCTCTCTAATTTGTATTCATTCACATATATATATAGTACAAGTCAGTTTGTTTTTTTTCTCCTTTACCGATCGTTCGGCTCTCGCGGCGAAAGCAAAAACGAGAACCAAAGTATAATTTCGTCCGAAAATCTAAATCGACTAGCCAGATCCCGGATTTTATATGATAATTCATTAAATTCATTAACCGTCGTGCACGACTAAGTTGTAAAAAGAGTCAACGCACACAGAGTTTGTTTGTTTTTTTTTATATAAACAATGGAAGAATCCACTTGCACTCGACTTTTTACTTCTCTCATCTCCGCTTTTGTATCACAATTAATCATTAATTTTTTTTTCTTTCTTTACAATTAATTAAATTACATTTTACTCTTTCAAGATAAATTTTCAGTTGATTTTTTATTTACTTTTTTTTTCCTTTCTCATCTTTCATACAAGACCGTAGATTATAAGCGTTTTGTTTATATCAGAGTGTTTGTGTATGTGTGTGTTTTTTGTTTGTGTGTTTGTATAGTGTCTGCGTGTAATTTCTCTTTTTTTCGTTTTTTTTTGTGTTTTTGTTTTCTTTCTTAACAAACCTAAACAGTATCTTCGGGCTATAAGTTTCGTCTCTCTTTCACACTCTCTCGCTCGCTCTCGTACAGATATAACCTAATACGGATGAAGCTTCGAACTCGACTAATTCCTATCCTCGTCGTCGAGACGGCCCCCTTCGAACGTTCACAATTATGCATCCGAATAAAAATTCGTCAGCATCTTCTTAGTGTCCGTAGAATATTTTACAACTCGATTCGTTTGCTGTTTTTTATCCTCTTGTATTCATTCTCTTCTTGACGTAATAAGCTCCCTATATACAATTGAATTCCTCTTATTCGTGTGATATTTTCATTCTTCCAGCGCTAAAAGCTAATATTGAAAAACTATTACCACTTAATAACTGCAAAGTCGGCGTGAATACGTTTTCTCGCACTCAACTTCGATCACTCGCTCATAGGGTCAAGGGGGGGGGGGGAGGTCTTTTGGATGGCTATGTTAAAGTGTCTGTTGTATACATATATATCAGTGTATATATACTTTTTTTTCGTTTATCTACGCAGTTAATTGTTTATGTACACTATCATCTATATTATATTATTTTTATACAAGCTTCCCAATGTGTATATATTTTTTTTCTTCGACTATACGTTGATTTTTCGTTTTTTTTTTCCTCTCTTTTTTCTTTTCCGCTTTACCGATATTACCGATAAAATGAAGGCTCAACGAAGTCGTTTCATATATTGCCAATTCTAGCTGAGAATTTACGCTTTCCGTTGTTTTTTTATGTGATGATGGAAACGACGACGGCTACAATAATAATAATAGTAATTGTAATAATTAATATAATAATAATAATAATACTAACAACAACAGTAATAATATAAATCAATGATCATCGTTTCGTTATCGTAATGAGTATAATAATAAGTCGTGATTAATTCGATAGGCAAGTTACACAAGCGCTTTCGACTCCGGTCTTAGTCACTGGTGTAATTTTTCACACTTGTAAAAACTTGTAACCAACGTGTTTGCCTCGGCGGCGTGCACAACTCACTGTGTGTTTATGCGCATGCGCGCATTTGTGTCTCTGTGTCTCTGTGTGTGTGAGCGGATTTTCCACGCACGTTCTGACAAACATAAAAAAATCGACATCAAAAGGTAATATGACTTCGTCAAACTTGTACAAAACGCGAAACGTCATGAATAAAGCTTAAAAAAGAAATAGAATTCGTTGACATTTAGCATTTTAAGGAAATAAGGAGTAGGGACTGATTTACGTCGTAATAGGGGTCCCTCGAAACTTTTTTTCTTTTAACAATTTTTAAGATTGTTGAACAAGTCGTGTGAAAAAAAGAATGCGTAAGAAACTTTCAAAGGTCACACGAAATTCGGTAAATTAAATAATCGACAAAAAGAAACGAAAAAAAAAATGTCCATGATTTTGTTTCTCGTTCGAATTTGATTTTGATCTACGATATTTTTGCGACGCATCGATTGAAAATAATTATGAGATTTCGTCATCGAGTATATTAAATCGATAAAGGCCACCGTCGAAGGCCACAGGCCGAGAAAGTCAATAAATCCAACAACGGATAGCGATCGATTTTCTTCTTCTTTTTCTTGCGATATATTCACTCTACGAATCGTCGTCGTCGTCGTTGTCTATGTCGTATGTGCTCAACCGGCTAAGAAAGAAGGTTCGTCGTTGGTCGTTTGTGATTGGTAGTTGATCGGTCGTAGTCATTGGTCATCATTCGTCAGTCACGTTCTAGAATTTTCATTTCAATTCGAAAATTCACTCCGAAGTTGGTCGTCGTCGTCGTCGTCATCGTCGTCGGTTTACTCGAAGCCCGACGCAGCATCCCTCAGCAGAGGGACATTTTCGGCGCTTTTGATCCACGCGATTTCTCTACACTTACGGACTCACCGACGTCCTCCTTTCACGTGACACGATGAAGGTTACACTTGGGTATATACTGACTCGTGTCGAGGAGCCAGCTCTTCGTCAACGCGCACGGATAATGCGTCACCGCTTTACAACCACGCTTAACACACCCAATGTTCGCACCCGTCAAACCGCAAGAGTCGCATATCGATTTTGTCGAGTCCCAAACGGCTTCCTGAAGGCCAGTCACTCGTCCACCTGAGTCAAAAAAATCCAATTGTGAACAATCCTATCTCTCACTCCGGGAATGAATAAATTTAAGGGCAGTTAATCTCACCAGCCATATAAACTCCAGCTGCCCACAATGCGCACTGCTCGTGGAGCCACACCTCCCAGCGCTGCTCGTCACCAGGAAGCATCGTCATACCCGTGAACGCGCCACTTATGAAGCTACCACCGCCGCTGCTGCTGCTGCTCTCCATCGAGTTTCTCTTCTTCTTCCCCATTTTCGCGGAAAATTGATCGGCTAAGCCAGCGTACCTCAAGCTACGCTTATTTTTCCCGCCTTTCTTCTGTTCCGTCGTGATTTCTTGCTCGTCGGCCGAGAGGATTCCCTCCTCGAGGCGCTCCTTGCCGATGAGATAGGGTCCGAAGAGGTCGCTCAGTACACCGGCCGGTACCTAAAAAATGCAATACAGGTCATTGATCGTCGTTGCTTCGATCCCCTCCCTTTTCATTCCCGCGCTAATATTTCAATTTTCTCACCGTATAGGTACCCGGCGCGATATGTGGTCCAGCCAAATTGGGATGTGGCCTGGCCGGATCGCCCGGAACGACCGAATGAGGCCCCTGTTTACAGAATACGCATACCCACGTCGAATCCGTCGTGTGAGCGTCGTACCGCGAGGAAAGCGTCGAACTGAACAATCCGGCTCTGCTGACTTTGCCTGCGTCGAAAAAAATCCACTCTTGTAACAGGAAATCAAGTTCAAAACGAAAAAATAAGTTATTACCGCTACCGATACTCACCTCTGTAGTCGAGATCGTTTTGATGGCTAAGCCTTTTGCTGCGCCCGGTATTTCCATTCCCAACGCTTTTCCTCTTCTCCTTACTCTTCTCCTCTTCCTCCTCGCGCGGCGCATTCACAACCTGAACGCTAAGAGGACTGTCCCTCGGACCCTCCACATGAACAACCGGTCCCCTCGATCTGATCGAACTCGCGTTCGATCCAGAGTCATAAGCCATTTCCCTCAGTCCGTCCGGTTTCGAATTTTTCTTCGCCTTCTTCGTCGGCGTCTCGACGATCTTCTTCGAGCCTTTGGAGCCTCCGCGTCGCTTTCTGTTGTCCTTGGACACGGCGACGTCGTCGATACTCGCGACAAACGCGTTGTCCGAGTTTCTCGCGATTTTTCGCTTTCCCCCGCGCACTTTGGCCTTCTTGCCGGCTCGCTTTGCCGGTTGTTTCGTCTCGACCGTCGACGTTACGTCCGTAAGATTCGAATTCGCCAGCTCGCTGCTCGGTTTTCCATCAGCTTCGATACCGTCTTGCTGCTCTCTCTTCAGCGCCACTCCAGCAGCAGTTGCAGTGGCATTGACGACCTCTTTTTTCGCGTCGCGCATTGCCTCCGTCGTTTTCGTCTCCTCCGCTTTGTCCTCGTCCTCCACAATCCCCGCGAACATCTTCTCGAGCTCGGATTCCACTTCGTTGAACGGATTCGCATTATTTCCACCGCCGCCAGGTTTCGGACTCGTGACTTTCGAGAATTCCGTAGCATCGTCGCTGGATTTTCTCCTCGTTCGCTGACTCGTCGGAGTCTGATTCGACGCCGGTCCTTCGCTGCTTCTCCGCCTCTTTATCCGCTCGTTATCCTCGCTCTTTCCCGGCTCCGTCGCTTCCGTCGCCGTCGGCTTCTCCTCCGCGATCCGCGATTTTTCCTCCTTCTCCTCTTCGACGCGCGATGCTTCTGTAACCGTCGTCGCCATCGTCGTCGCTGGTGTCGCGTCGACGCTCGGAGCCACCGTCGTCGCCGTCGCTGCCGCGGAAATCGGCGCCGTCGCTGGCGTGGCCTGAGTCGGGCCGACCACGACAGTCACCGCTGTCGACGTTGGCACCGAAGCTACCGTTTCCGGTGCAGCTCCTTCCTCGGAGATCACCGATTCGCAGCACGTTCTCGGTTCCCTCGGCTCCGTTGGCTCGAGTTCCATATCCTCGACCTCGGTTTTCGAGTCTTTGCTCAGTCTCACCGGTTTCTCGAGCTTTCGTTTCCGTCGCTGTTTCGTATTGTCGTTGGAATCGTCGTTGCTGAAGGCTGGCGAAACGACGTCGTCCTCGCGCGACGGCGATTTCGACTTTTGCCGCTCGGGAGACATGCTCTTCACGCTCGACGACGAATCCTTGTCCTCGATCGGCGCTACTATCACCGAACCGATGTTCTCCGAACTTCCGGCGAGCTTTTTGTTACCGCCTTCGAGCTTTTCCAGCAACGAGTCGACGCCTTTTTTAGCGCCTCTGCTTTTCGGCAGATTTTTCGGCGATCTCACGCTCTCGTCGATTTTTCTCTCGCGTTCCGAGGACGATTCGCGCATTGGGCTGTCGGTCACGTCTTTGTCCATCCGCGACGTGAGATTCACGATAACCGGGAGAACGTTTCGCGGCACTTGAGCGATCACGCTCAACGAGTCTTTGATCTTAAGCGTTGGCTGCTGCGATTGCTGCTGCTGCTCGATGACCATTTCCTTTTTCTCAGGAGCCGTCGTGACGACCCTTTCAATCGTCACGCTCGGCGGCAGATTGATCACCTTCTGCGCGAAACTCTCCACGCTAATTTCCTTCATCTTGTCGTGAAGATTAGCGACACCTTTGAGATTACTCTCAAAATTCTTCACCGTTATCTTCGGCGTATTCGTCAACAATTGTTGCTCCTTTGTCGTAAGCGAAACGGCTTCGCCGACGGAATTCGGCGTCGGTACAGATGAACTGATTCCACTGTCGGAGGACGTTTCGCCGTTCAAAGGTATCGGCGGTGAGATTATATTGCCATTCCGACTTCCGGTCTTGTCAACGTTTCTCGCCGTCAGACTTATAGGTATGTCCTGCGTCATGCGCGAATAATTTTCCGCCATTTCCGAGGTCGCCGAGAGATCCAAAGTGCTCTGCGAGCCCGGCGAGTTTCTGTACTGATTTTGATTCTGTCGATTGTCAACGAGCATCTGAAGACTGTAGAGTGGATTGCCAGGTGCGTTGGACGCGGTGACGCTTTTTGACGGCACCGTCGGCGTGTGCCACGTTGGAGGCGCTTGCGTGTGCGCCAATTGGGGCGTCAGCTGCGAGGTGAGATGCGAGGCGGCCCGCGCCATCGACGGGTGAGTGTAGAAACCGGCGGGATTCAGGGAAGCTCCGGACAGACCCGTGGGATGCATATTTAAGCCCGAAACCTCGGAAAGAAGATACGTCAGGTCGGACTGAACGCGTTCATAAGCTCCTCGGGGAAGGGATTCGTGAGCCGGAGGACCTCCGCCGCCACCGCCGACTCCTCCGCCTCCACCTCCGCCTGCTCCTCCGCTTCCGCCTCGGCCACCGGCGCCAGTTTTACCCTGGCCCTGCGTCATCGTCAGATGATTCCACACTGTTTGAGGCGGTGGAGTGCCGACCGGGGGTCTACTGTGTCCGGGATATTGTCCAGACATGTCCGCGTCCTCCCAGCAGCAATTCGGGGCCACGTGGCTCGCGCTCAAATTCGATCTGTTACGCTCGTCCTTGACGAGTTCCTCCTCGACATCCAATTTCGATTCAGCGACGGTTGCGTTATCCGACGCAGCGACTTTGCTGCTGCCGCTGCTGCTGCTGCTGAGGATTTCTGATCTCTTGTGCCAGGTGTTTGGCTTTGGAGGTTCGCGCTGATTTTTTCGCGAGTCCTCGAGGTCAGAGGTTTTTTTTGGGGCTGCTGGGCGACGATGGCCGCTCTTTGGGATTGAGAAATCGTAGGGGAGATCGCTCTGGGTTTTCCAATCCTCGTGGTCGGTTTTGCGGGTTGCTGTGGTTGGGTCGACGATTATTCCGCCGCAGTTTGGCAGTGCTATTAAGCCGGGAGCATAGGGTCGCTCCCACCACGGCCAATCGAGGCCGCTGCTGCTCAGGGCTTTCGCGTAGTCCGGGGACAGAGGATTCGTGGCTACGTAATCGGGTGGCGGAGGCACCAGTGATGCGTCTTTTGGAGGATTTAGCAACGGCAATGGTGGAATCGTCAGAGCGGATTGGTAAGCCGTTTGGAGATGTTTGTAGAAGTCGCTCACGCCGGTCAATAAATTAGCGTCGATTTCTTTAGGCGCGTTCTTCGTGTCTTTGCAGTATAAATTGCAGTCACTGTGCAGAGCACCGTCGTTACACACTATCAATGGTTCTTGTTGATATTCCCAATGGACGCAGTCGGTTGGAAGCGCCCACTGTGGCGCATATCCCAAAGCGGATAGCCCTGTCGAACAAAAGAACGTTCCGCAAGTTAGAATAATTGTCGTCGGGTTCGTCGACTCTTTGCGTAGTTGGAGGGATGGTTTATGGTTGAATGTATTTACCATTTTGAAGGGCAGTATCGATCCTGCAGGGTGTCACACCATGCTGAGGTTCCAGATTGTTCCCCAGTAACCTCTGCGCGTTCAGAATACTCTGACAGTACTCCCGATAGCCGATTCCGTAAATCAAATTATTTCGATCCTCCGCCGTTTTATCAGCTTGCTCGACCAGCGTTGTACTGTCTTCTGGAAAGCAAAAGTCGCACATTGAAGACGCACATCGAAAAAATACAGAAACAAAGAAGAATATTCGCCGTCTCTATTTCCAATTTTCCTGCTCTTACAACGCAAACAAAACGCAACGCAAAGCAAAAGAGACGCACATTGAAGATATCGAAAAAAAACAGAAACAAATAAGTACGAAGAATATTCGCCGTCCCTATTTTCAATTTTCCACCTCTTACAATGGCTCTCAATTCTCCTATCAAAATCACAATTTCAATCCTCCAAAGACTTAAAAAAACATATTTTCAAAATAATGCACAGAAGTCGTAAAACGGTGACGCGCGGATCGCGACCAAGAAATGGCAGATGTTGGTGTCGGCGACTTTCGCGGAAAAGCCAAATGCGGGCGGAAGCGATGAAAATTCACCGGCGACAGATACGTCTGTCAATAATGCATCGCGTGCGAGGGCTGCGCGAGTTCACAGGTCGCGGCTGCAACGAAAAATCGCGAATGACGTGTGAGAAACGCTTGGAAAAAAAAAAAAAAAATGGTTTTTTTTCCCAACTCTTAGCACACGTGTAAGGCGTCTCTGATTCGCTTGATTCATCTGCCACCGATATCAACGATTCCAGAGGAAGCCACCCCAGGTGGCTGCACAACCCCGAAGACTCCTTCGTCGTCGTTGTCGTTGACGTACGTAATAACGCGGAGAGACAGAGACAGAGAGAGACGGAGCACGCGCGTGAGAGGGGGGAGAGAGAGGGGTTCCACAGCAAAGAGAGACAGAGAGCCTTAGACGCAAAGATCGTAGTTTTGTAGGAAACCCGCGATTGTAATTACGATAATGCGAAGCGGGCTCAGGAATCGTCGGAGCGGTTCGATAAGGACGAAGCTTGCGGCGATCGCGCGGACTGCGAGACAATAGAGCGCTCAGATAGATCGTCGCATCGTCGTCGAAGCAGCAGCAGCAGCAGCAGCAGCGGCGATAGACGCGTTTTACCGGCACGCAGCACTCACGCACGCATCGCACGAGTCTCTCGCTAACTCAGACTTATCACACCGACGACAGCCCCCCGCGAAACATCGGACATCGGGTTGCACTCGTTTTACGTTTCCCACCGTAAATCGATGAGCACACTCGATTTCACACACGTAGCGAACAACACGCACACAGAGAGAGAGACGGACGCGCGCGCTGAGAGAGAGAGAGAGAGAGGTGGCGGAGAGGAGAGAATATAACTCGCGGATACGGCGGCGCTTTCCCCCGAAAACCCCGGGGGTGTTTGGGTCGCGAGAGACTGGCAACGGGCGCGGCAGGGGAAAACGGCCGAGGCGTTGAGCGAGCGACGCGATGATCGACGCCCTTCGACGCGATTGTGGCTTACGAACCTTTGCGGCACGAGGGCCTCGATGGGCGCCTCTGCGGATTCGACGATGATTTCGCACGGCAAAAAAAGGTAATCTCGTGTGTCTCGAGGGGGCATCAACGAAAACGGTGCAGGATTCAACAATGGTGGCCGCCTCTCGGCCGTGCCGCAAACCGTGCACAATGCTGACACCTCGTGGAGGTGGCGGAAAATTCGTTTCTGGGTGTCTCGCTCTTGCTCATTGGGCTTGGCGAATGCGAAGAGCTGAGAGCTCTGCTCTCACAAATGCGACACACACATTGAGAGAGACTCGCTTACTTACTTACAAATGCGCTCAGAGCTCGGAGCCCTTTTTCAAGCTGGGAAATCGCGAATTTTCGCTGCGTTGACATTACCCCCTCTCTTTGAGACTTGCAACTGATAGGTTACATTGGGATTCGATGATGAAGAGGCGAAGTGGTGGCGGAACTATTGGGCGCGCAACTCGTGGCCAATCTGATGATCGAGATGCATTGGACTTGCCTTCAGAGCTCATTAGATTTTTATAAGGCATTGCTATTTGTTTTTATTATGAGCTGAGATTTTACAGTGGGATTGGTTCTATGGGTTTCCACGGACAAGGAGATTGTGGTTTATGGCTCTTCTTAGGATAATAGCGACATATGTCTCTGTGGCAGAATGCGGCGCACCTCAGCAGCGCCAACACCTACGAAATGTAACACGTAATACATACAACGTGACGAGTACCAACTGCGACGGTATTCGAGTACCAAACCCCCTTCTATTTCTTTCAGTGATTGCCGACTTGACTTTTCTCCGACGATTATTTTACCATCTCCGAAATGACTTTTCTCCGACGATATTTTACCAGCAGCCGCAGCGATATCAATCGTGATAAGGTATTCGCGTAAAATTGGCAAATTAAACGTCTCATTGTACGCGAATACAACTTTTTTTTTTCATTGATACTCCTCGATGAAAAATTCATAGAAAAATGAATTCATAGAAAATTCATAGAAAAATGTATTCATTCGTCGGAAAATGGCAACTGAAAATGCAATATGGTCGTTTTCAGGGAAATATACTCACCGTCAACGTTTTTTTCACAACCAGGCTTTCCGTTCTTCGTCGCTTTGTCGTTACCGCGCATTTTCGCTCGCACGAGCTCTCGGGGTGAGACACTCGAGATAATCCATTCGCTGTTGTAGCCCCACTACGCGTTTCAAGCACGTGTATCACGCGCACCCACTGTCCGTTGACATCGACAATTTACTTCCAATTACTTTCACGCTTCAAAGTTTTTTCCACGCTTCGACGAAAGTCGACGCACGTTTTTCGATCACAAATTTCTCGACTCTTCCCGAAACTTCGACAGTCGAAAAATCTATCAGTTGAAACCACAGTTTCTTACTATTACCATCGATGGTGAATCGAAGTCGTGTTTTCTTCGCTCCAACAAAAAATAAAAAATAAAAAAAAATAAAAAAAAAAACACAAAACTCTAATTGCACCTATCAATCACCCAAAATTCACCGGAAATGCATTGCGTTCGACGTTCAGAATTAATGAGGAGCGTCGTAGACGCAGCGTCGCTGCGATACTCTCGATGATTCGATGAGGTTGCAAGATTTACGAGCCGGCAACGACGAACTCAACAAGCCCAGGGATGATCGACTAGGCGGCTACATCGTGAGAGCCGTTTCTTTTCCTCAAAGGGCTCGACTCCTCTGGCAATGAAAACTTGCGCGATTATCACCGTAAGAGACCCGAAGCAGCAGTCACGCGAACGTAAACAAAACAACGCGAGAAGCGTGTGACGCAATTTCGGCAAACACGGTCGGGAGGCAAGCTTGGATTGTAGTAGGCGATCGCAGCACTGTGTGGCACTGCGTGTGACGATATAATAATGGTGGTGGTGGTGCGCGCGCCGACGCCGCTGCCTCTACTACTTACTCCTCGCTTATTGCGTCACTGATCCTCACTTTGCTCGTCAGGTGGCGCTGCGTTCCTTCGTCGTCTGCTGAATTCTGACAGCTCGCGTGCATCGTGTTTTTATATTTTTTTGCGTTATTTCCACCGTCGATACAATGCCAAATGAGAAACTAGGAATAAAATGTATATTTCGCGGACTAATACTGATCGATGATCCACCGCTCTGAAAATTATTCGCGAAAGTTCCTTCGTCGTCTGCTGAATTCTGACAGCTCGCGGGCATCGTGTTTTTATCTTTTTTTTGCATTATTTCCACCGTCGATACAATTTCAAATGAGAAGCTAGGAATAAAATTGATATTTCGCGGGCTAATCGCGATCAGTGATTCGCCGCGTTGAAAATCATTCGCGAAAATAATACAGTGTTTATAGATGTAAGAAACAGTGGTTTCCGACGGTGGAAACACATAGGTATATATATATCGACGTCCCCGTCGTCTGCTAGTGGCGACGCATGCGCAGAAACCGAAGCGCGCGCGTCGCGTAGTCGCTGTTTCACCTCGACGACGACGACAACGACCATTGGCGACGGTCGTCGACAGATACGTCGACCGCGACTGTATCGTACAGTGAACTGTGGCAGCAGAGGTGGCAGTAGACAGTTTAACGAACGTCCTCGGTGCGATACTCGCGAGTGTATTATGCGGGTGATAAGCACGAAAATGACGGACGTCGGAGGCAGGAGTTCGGCGACGAGCGAACGAAACTCGTTCGTGCGGTGAGTCGGATTGTTTGTCTCGTGGGACTCGCAAGTTTTGTCAATTCAGCGCCGAACATGGAAGCTGGTGTCAGAGTCGACGGAAGTTTCACGCGATTTTCGCATCGGCTCGAAGCCGCCGATACACGAGTTCGTCACGCGAATTCCTCGACGCGACAAATTATCGTCGCCGACGTCGGATAAATCGCTGATCTTTTTTTCCTGTTTTCCGAACGCGAAACGCGCGCGGCGAGAAAATAGCGATTTTTGTAGACACCTTTGCCTATCCGACGGATCGCTGGTGAAACGACCTAAGCTGCGCGTTTCGTTCCCCCGAAATAAGTCAATGACGTATATAATTAATCACTAGTCACTTGTGTATTACTTAACGCGCAGGGGAAAATTAATGACAGAGTGCGTGACACGAGCGAGGCGACAGTGCGCATGCGCGAATGTTTCGTCGGTGGTGAAAAACAAATATGCCTTTTTTTCGGCACGATAAACACAACCACCGGCCAACGATGCACAAATGTTAATGATTGTTTTTGAGCAATGCGAATGCTGAGATAACTCATTGGTTACCCACTCAGAGAGGGTCAATAATATAGTCGCTGCTAGTCAATGTACTTACTTACCAAAGGAAAAGAATATCACAGCACAAAAGGTGCGTCGACGGTGCTGCAACTTTGATTTAAAGAAATATGAATTAAAAGAGAGAAATGAGATTTAACGTTAAACCAGAGGAGACTGTTCGAAGCGTTACAAGACAGAGCGGATAGATAGATTTATAGAAAAAATAGTTGGGCACAAAAACAGTTTTTATTATTATGGAGCACGGCGACCCGAACGAAGTCGCTCAAGCCGATGCATCGCCAAAGACAAAGCAGAAGAAGAAGTCGCTGTGTCGAATGCTCATGAACAAAAAGACACGAGTCGGATGTCTCGAAGTGCCCTACAGAGAGGGCGATCTTAACAAAGGCTCCAGGCTCGACAATTCGCAGCACGGCTCTCAAACCAGTACCAAATTTTCTCTCTGCTGCGCAATGACCGAACGCAGCAGGACTCCGCCGCAGAGTTTGACTGTGAGCCGTCTTTCGCCCACAACGACGAGTCGTGCCTCTGTTAAATCTGAAAATCCATCCAGCAACGGACATTGCGGATACGAGGTTGGCGTCGAGAAGGAAAGTGGGATGTCTCCTATGTTGAGACGACAATTTGGCGCCGACTGTACTGACAGGAAGATCGACAATGATGCCGGAAGGGAACAGTGCAGAAGCGTCTATACCGAAGGTGAGAAATTCTATCCTCTATGATAATTGATGCCATTGAACTTTCTAATTTATTTTTTTATGTACCCGTCGATTAAGTGTCATATAATAATTAGGTCCGCACCGAGAAAATGTATAATAATAATAATGATAATATTATTTTATTATTATCTTCGTTAACTAATTATTATTGTTCGTCTTAATACACTGAAAAGATTCTTGTTTTTTTTTTCTTTTTCTTGTCTTTCGTTAAGGCATTGATCGCCAAATTTGTGCACTGACACAGACGCAGATTGTTGCCTAATGTTAGTAAAACAATGTACATTTGTGTTCAATAAAACCTATTATTGAAGCATAAAGTGTATCTCTATCATTAGGCAACAATCTGCCTCTGTGTAAGTGCACAATGTCTCTTTGGCGAACAACCAAATATATATGTGGTAACAAAATACTACATATATGTGGAATAATGTGTGGTAACGATTAATGTGTGGTAACGAAAAATCGCACGTTCCTCGATATAGCGAATTTCCATTTCGACAATAGCCTCAGAACGAATGTTGCGCAAGGTCAAAGGTGTAGCTGTTCTCTGCTTTCGGATTCGTCCCCTCTACTGCTGCTACACCACAGTGCCTCATTGTCGGGTATCAGTGAAGCCATAGACCGCCGAAGGTGGGGTCGGGAGGGGGGGAACACTCCGTGTATACTCCATCATGGCTTGAGAATGAGCTGCCGTGTGGTGGTGGCGTAATCGTCGTTGGTATTGGCGACGGTGGAGGGGGAAAACCCGACAGATCTCCCAACCGTCGCTCTGCCGCTTCGGATGCACGCGGAAAAACGTCTTCAGTGACGCTCCGTTGATCGAGCTCGCTCGTCGGCTCCTCGCAAACCTCCACCAATTACCAAAAAGTGCGCGTGCAAAATGTCGGAGAACAAAGACGTAAAGCGGAAGAAGAAGAAAAAGTCGTTTCTGGATAAGTTCTCGCGAGCTATGGGAATGCGGAGGAAGAAGAGACGAGACAGCGACGAAGACGATTCGTCGGACGAGTCGAACGTCTCGGCGAGTGAGGATGACACGAGCAGTCCGAGCGGATCGCCGAGGAGTCGGACGCCGGTGCCGTCGCCGAGGAAGAAAAAGGAGGCTCGTGAAAATGCCAGAAAAGCCGAACAAGTCAAACGTGACGATAACGCAGCTGCAGTTGCTGCTGGAAAGGCTGCTCCGGGCGTCGTTGATGACAATTTGGAGAGTCGCGTTGATTCCAATTCCGAAGCCGTAACAATGACCTCGCGTTCAATCGAATCCGGCGCCGTCGGGAAGCCGCCTAACAGCTGTTCCGCCGTCGCGACTCTCGACGCGAATAACGAATCGAATAGAATTGTTGTCCCGGCAGTTGGAAGTGATAAGTATCTCGAAGCGAAGAAATTATTCCTGGACGACACGCGAAGCGAGTTGTCTATTGTATCTGAGCGCATTTCCCGCGACGCGGGAAATGCGCGGGGAAATAAAAACGGCGGCGGCGACGGCGCAGCCGCAGCGAGCGACGAGGACGATTCGACGGCTGCAGCGACGATAGTCACTCTCAGAGACGTCGACAAAGCATTGTACGAGAGGGTGAAATACACTGAAGCGAAAATGGCGAGTAAAATAATCGAAAAATTGAAAAAGAGCGAGACCGGTGTTACGGACAGCGACAGCGACGATTGGACGGACGAATCGGATACGGAAACCGATGCCGAGACTACGGATTTTATTGCTGCTGAGAGAGACGAGCTGCTTGATTATGGCGAGCGGTATTTTACAACGGGAAAATACATGACGTATTTTTTCCTGCAAATGGAGAGGCAGGGATACGATCCGAGTCAAGTTTACGCGGTTATTCGTTACTATGACGACGACAAGGCGAAACGTCACGCGAGGAAGAGAGGTAGGTTGTCTCACCTGCTGCTGCTGCTTTTGTTGCTGCTGCTGCGGCGTCATCATCGCGCGAAACGCGTGCGCGCGGAAAATCCATCGTAATTTAAGCGTCGTGCCTGACGACTCAAACGCACCCACATTTTTATTGCACTTGTGTCGCAATTTCAACTTTCTATGATGTTGGAGTTTGCATCGTTGGAATGCAACGAAAATAAAAAAATAGAATTATTTGAACGTTTCGAAAAAGTTATGACGATTAATCGTTATAATCATAATTTGTACCCAGTAAATTCTTCATTAGAATAATTTTTGGGTTCATCAGAATAATTTTTTTTGTACCGATTGTGGCAATTTTTATTATTTTTTTCTTTCAATTTTTTTTCCACATCTGCCTGATTTTTTTAAAAATTCATATGAATTCACTGAATAAAAGCTCAATGTTTTTTTGTGCAATTCAATATTTTTGTGCAATTCAATAAT
This sequence comes from Itoplectis maculator, assembly GCA_964034905.1. Lineage (NCBI taxonomy): Eukaryota > Metazoa > Arthropoda > Insecta > Hymenoptera > Ichneumonidae > Itoplectis > Itoplectis maculator. The sequence continues at coordinate 9,329,059 of OZ035863.1, forward strand.
TCACAAATGAAAGCTCGATATTTTTTTGTGTGATTCAATATTGTTTTATTTTTTTTAATGTTATGGCCACAATTGGTCCTAAAATGGCCAAAAACGGTACTTCTACGTTGCACATTTTCATTCCCAGCTGTCCGCGTTCCATTTAACATCTTATCGATTCCTCGAAGCTCGACACATTATCTGTATCTATGTACCGCGGGTTTTTGGCTGTTGGCGCCACAAATCAAGTGGGCGGATAACGATTTTCTCGGGAAGTCTCCGAACATGAAACGCATTTCTTTCCGCGCATTCTTGTGGACAAAAATCACGTGACCGCCACCTGCTCCTACTTTATCAAAGAAAAGCCTCAAATTATCAGCACTCGCAACGAGCCGATCGAGACAATGAGTCCATTCGGATGCTGCCGGCGGATTTGCATAAATATAGACAACGGAGATATCGCAAGAACGAAAAGTGCAAACTGGTCTCGAAAGACGAACTTAGCATTTCGTGTTTGTACGTCTCGTGACGTCATTGACGCCGGACTTTAAATAGTAATGATGATCGAGAGTGGCGAGGTTACCGTGGAATTGTCCTAGAGACGAAGAGGATGACGAGATGGCTGAGCGATGTCAATCGTCACATCTAGACGCGCGTAATCAGCGTCGCGACGAATCGTCGCTGCTCCGCGCGGAAAATTAGAATCAAGCATCAGCTTTGCTTGAAATGTACGGCGATCCAAATTGGTCGTAATAGCGTTAATTCGCTCTCATCGTCTTCGAGGCTGCGATTGCCGAGTGATTCTCGTTCCGAGGGAAACGGGAGATAAAAAAATAGTGATACGAGTAATCAATGTCTTCTTCTTTATTTTTACAGGAGAAAATTCATCCTCGGGTTCGACGTCGCCGAACATACCTTCGTCGCTGAGACGTCGACTGCTGCACCGAAGATCGGCGGACAATCTCATCGCGAACTCGCCGACGAATTCGATGCGACACTCGAGCCCGGAGTCGATAAGAAGCGCTCCGGTTCCGCTCAAGCCAAGATCAACGTCTCACGATGCTCTGTCGAAGAAGAAAGCTCAGCAGCAGCAAACGGCGAGCGGACAATCGGCGGACGGTGCGTCGATGGACAGTCTCGCGAAGCAGTCGTTGCTTGCTGCTCAAGTTTTGAATCTCATTCCCACGCATAAAGCGCGAGAGAGGTGGGTTGGGTAGCCATAAGATAGCGTAACGTCGGTCTCCACTGATAAGCGTCGACGATGATCGATAATAACCATTAATCCATGAAGGGGGGTCAAATCTATCCTGGCAAAAAAGCCGGAAAACGCGTTTTTCCCGCGCATTACTTGAAATTTATTTTTTTTTAATATATTAAAAATTAAAATATCCGAAAAATTCCTGTTCGTCCTTCAAAAGTACATTCTAAGGATAAATCATGAATTTTTACAAATTTTTTTATCAATAATTGTGGCTGTGGTACCGCACAGACGAAAATGACCCAAATCTATCCTGGCAAAAAGTGCCGGAAAACATATTTTTTCCGCGCATTGCTTGATATTTATTTTTTTTAATATATTAAAAATCAAAATATCCGAAAAACTCCTATCCGTCCTTCAAAAGTACATTCTAAGTACAATCCATGAATTTTTACAAATTTTTTTATCAATAATTGTAGCTGTGGTACCGCACAGACGAAAATGACCCCACTTCATGGATTGAGTGTGCCGAAAAATGGATTCATTGATTGAGGGATACCATTTGTGTTCGCAGGAATTTCCTCCACGGTCGCGTGGCAGCGAATTCGCTGCTCGGTCCCGTCGAGCTCGAGAAAGTGCTGCCGAATCGCGAGATCAAGATTTTCGTCGGCACGTGGAACATGAACGGTCAGACGCCGCCGAAGGAGCTGAACGATTTTATGCTGCCGTCGGACATACAGACGGTGCCGGATATGCTGGCAATCGGTACCCAAGAGTCGTGCTCCGAGCGAGGCGAGTGGGAGGCTGCGCTGCAGGAGACTCTCGGTCCGTCGCACGTGCTGCTAACGAGCACTGGTCTCGGTACTCTGCATCTCGCGCTCTTTCTGCGCCGCGATCTCATCTGGTTCTGCTCTCTGCCTGAGGACGATAATTTCTCGACGAGGCCGGGCACAGCATTCCGCACAAAAGGAGCGGTCGCACTGGCGCTTATGCTCTTCGGCACGAGTTTCCTATTCGTCACCGCTCACCTCACCGCCCACCAGGACAAGGTCAAAGAGCGCGTCAACGATATCAAGCGAATCGTGCGAAATCTCGAGCTCCCGAAGGATCTGCCGACTCGACATAAAAGCAAAGACGTCACGCAGAATTTCGATTGCGTTTTTTGGTGCGGCGATTTGAATTTCCGTCTGGCGCAGCCGCGAGAAGAGGTCATTCAATGGGTGTCCGATAGTCGTTTTCCCCGCGAATCTCCGATAAGCTTGCACAAGGATCAGCTGAGGACGATATTGAATGAGGGAGCGGTTTTGCGGGGCTTCGAAGAGGCTCCGATAACATTTCCACCGACGTACAAATACGATCCTGGGACGCAGAATTTCGACTCGAGCAGCAAACAGAGAACACCGGCTTACACGGATAGGATTTTATTCAAGGGGAAAGCCGCCTCGTCGCGGGGTTGTGGAGGTGGCGTCGGCGGTGGATACATCAGACGCGTCAGTCACGAGAGTACTAATTCGCATAAGGATGGAAATATCGAGTGTCTGATTTACGACTCGGTGCCGAGCATCTGTACCTCGGATCATAAGCCGGTTTGGGGCGTTTTTAAGACTGTTCTGCGACCGGGAATCGATACGTGAGTCGATGCTATCCGAGCTGCACCCTTTTCTCTAATTTTTTTTTTTTATATTGTTTCTCCCATTTTCTCTAATACGTATTTCTCATTGCCGTTGCAGTATTCCCTTGGCGGCTGGTATGTTCAACCGCGAGGTCTACCTCGAGGGAATAAGAAGGCGCGCCGCTGCGATGGACGATTCCCAGAGTTCGACTCGAGCCTGTTCCATTCAGTGATCCTGTTCTTCAGCATTCCAACTTCGCGCAGAGCGCTCCACAAAATGACAAAGGGCGCGCGACGCGCAGGCGTTCGTTTAATTTACGTCGCGCGCCCATCGAAACAGAGACCGGACAAACAAGACAATGGATCTAGTCATCTTTACGTATATTTTATACTTCCACTTTCAGCGTTTGCGACTAAAGATTCGTTAAGCTTTTGCGTCTCCGCGCAGCGAGCGGCTGAAGACACGATTTTTATTCATAAATTATTGTATACATATATTTTAAGTATTTAAGGTCAATTTTACGTATATATTTAATCCCGACAATAATGCTATCAAAAGTGAGCGAGTTTTTCTGCGGTTAGGGAAAAAAGATTAGACGCACGCAACGCAACGCACAGGCATCGTTTTTTTCGCACGTATCAATGTTGTTTTAGAGATAACGTCGGGCGCGTGCGTGTCCAGCAGTATTTCCGCACGCGTATTATCCTCTATTAAAAAGTTCGTGAGCTGCAACCGTTGTTGTCGATTTATTCGGCCTCCGATTGGTCGATTGGGAAACCGGCAGTCGTTGTTTAAGCGAAATTTCGCAGTTTGTCAGATGTTTTTTTATTTATCTTTGAATTTTTTTATTTTTTCGGGACAAACAACCGTGATTTCCGTCCGCGCGCGAAAGCGCGCGTCATTGTTTATGTTTAAAAAGTGCAATAAAGTTATATCGCATAAAAAAGCTCGTTAAATGCACGAAGTGGTGTTTGACGATTCAATTACTTAGAGTCAATTAATACGAAGAAATATTTGCACATACTAAGCAAGATTTCATTTATCTTTCTTTTTGAAATTCAATGGAAAATGTTGCATCGTTCGGCGCACGGTTTGCGTGTCTCTGTTAGCTTTAATTATTTAGGTGGGACCATTGCGCGTACTCTCTGTAATTAAAGGGAAGATAACGATCCGATGCTAACGTCCACTCGTGTATTAAACCGTAAATGTATATTTCGCAGCAATTAGCCAATTTGAAAGCCACCGACGAATGACGGCAAATGAGTTTTCGCGCGGCTGTTCAGCAGTTTGGTCCAACGGTACGAGAACGAAAATTCGCCAAAGGGACACAGAGGCAGAGGTTGCCTTGTTCATGCCTTATTCGGATAAATTGCGATATCGTGGCGGTAGTTCTCGTTCCAGAGATTCAAAAATATTTAAAAGAAGCTGCTTCTACCGACTCGCTCGACCCGCTGAAGGAAATAACCATTTAATTAAGTGAACAGCGTTTCGCGCGGCTATATTCTCGCTTATTTGCCTACGCGCGCAACTGTTCTGCAACACAAGAAGTAATTAAATAAAAGACTTGAATGTTTGAGTAAAAAGAAGAAAAAAAATATTTAAAAAAACACAATAAAAATATAAACTTTCCGTGTGCTGAGCGCACGAGTATGTGACAAGACTGCAGCCAACTTGTATTAGATCTTGAACACTTGTACTTACTACGCTGTGATACGTTACTCGTACATTAAGATACAATAATACGATTGCGTTCTATACAATTGTTTCGTATAGATCCTATATATCGTGCGTTGATGGTGAACGGATCCACGGATATGCCAAAAATCACTATAATGGTGTATTTAAACTTTGTATAATTATGGTATTTCATTATTATTTATCGTGTCAACGCGATAAATAATAATGAAAGCAAGGGGAAGAAAAAAAATGAGAACCCTTTATGTGTATCGCTACACTGAATTCGCGAGTCCGCGAATATCTAATCGAGAATCGGTAGAAAAACACTGCCGAGCAGTGATCGATCTCGACGTCAAACACTTAACCGTAATCCGTCTGACATAGGTAACGCTGCGAATTTTTTTCGCATTAATGAAAGCAGAAAAGAAGTATATTACGTACTACGTTGTTATAGATATCGTGATCGAGGTGTAGTCGTGGTATATATATATTATGATTGCTATTATCATAATTATTATAATAGTCCGACGTTAGTCTGCAGAGAAGCCTTTCTATTGAAATAAAGCAAACAACCACGCAATCTCCTATAAATGCATTAGTTGAGTTTTTTTTTAACGCACCTATGATTACAGTGTTTCGATCCACAGGTTCAAACAGTGTAAGCCGCGGATTAAGGGGTTCATCATCGTTGGAAGAGGATTACGACAGAGTACATTAATGAAATATCGATTATCGAACGATTATCGAGTCGAAAATCAGCTTATGTTCTGATTTACTCACACACATATATATATATATATATATATACAAATACACACACACAAGCAACGCAATACAGACACACGAACACATCGAACTCTCGGAAAGTTTGTCATTTCGGGAATCTCGGAGCAGTTGTAAGCGACTGTCACTGTAAAGAGCGTAATTTTCATTACTATAACTCATTGAAGCTGTCGAACGAATCATTCCCCACACGTGACAACGATTTTCCCATTGTTATTTCAATGAAATTCGTTCATGACGCCAGTACTTCCATCTTTCTCTATGTATAGCACGTAAACGACTTTGAGGTTATGTTCGTACGAGCAACTCGGCGAATGTTGTTGTAAATTAAGTACTTTGCATTGATAGTGAATAATCGCCGAAACGAAGAACGAAAGGAAGTGTCCGCGTGTCGTCGATTCCGAAAGTTTTCTAAAATCAGGAATTCTGCTAAAAGTGAGAAGTCAGGAATTCTGCTAAAATGAACATCTATTAGTGACAAAGTAGATGAAAATCTCGTGTGTTGTTTACAATGAAGAGACGACAGCGAAGACAGGTTTTGGATATCAAAGGCGAGCAGTCCGACTCGCCGAGGAGACGTTGGCAAAGTAATATTTTAATCAGATTTTTTTTAATCATAGTACAACTTTTTTTGTGTTAATTTTATGAACATTTTTTCATAGACAAATATGAACAAATTGCCACTGACCATAACGAAGAGAACGGAGGACCGAGCAACCCTCTCACCAATTTATTGGAGCAATATAACTCTGACAGCGAGAGCGAAGATCAGAGACCTGAGAAAAAACAGCTTGACGACAAAGTCAATGATTTCTTGAAGGAAATTCAGCTAATAGCTCCTGAAGTTCCGTCGGCGGAGACTGTCGGAAAAGCAAATTCGAATGTAAAGGAACCGCAAGAAAGTTCGTCTCGTGTACCTTCCACCGAACCATCGACACGTATGTTTCATTAATGTCCGATTTGAATCTGCGTCTTTCTGTGCTAAGTTGAATTATTAAATTTTGGACCTTTGTAGTTTGGCAAGAATGCTTTGACGATTCTACCGGCTATCCGTATTATTGGCACATACAGACCAACGAAGTGACCTGGGAAGTGCCGGAAGAGATAAGATTGTTGAGAGAAAGAAATCAACAGGATTCTCTCAATCGAACTTCCTACAGTACGCAATGGGTCAATTTTACTTCGAATACATGTGAGTACATTAATAGCATTGGCATAATAATTTACAACAATAAATCTATCGATCTATCGCACTTACAGATCCTCAGCCACAAATAAATATTCCCGAAGGTATGATTCCGAAAGAGGTCGTAGCTAGAAACAGAAACAGACAAGTGAGCTCGCAGCAAAATACTCAACAGGGAACTAACGCAGAAGAGAGTAATACGAAGAATTTCGTATCCAAAGAAGACGAGTCCGACGATGGGTAAACTTTTTTTTAACCACAGAAACGCTTTCGGTAAATGTATTGAAAGTACGTAAAATATTTGACGAATATTGCTTGGCAGGAAAATCGAGATGATCACGTCTTTCGGAAGCGACGGCAGCGATTCCGAGACGAGCGACAACGATTCGCCGGTCAAAAAATCGCCAACCGAATCGCAACCCCGAAAACATCAGGGAAAAATAAAACCCGTTAGTTCATCCGGGCGAAATGCATCGTCGACGGGTGGTAAGAAGGTTGAATCTTGCAGCGAGAAATTGACGAGCATAGGACCGTCGCTGCCGACGGTGGCTGCGGCTCCTGTGGTCCAAGGGCCGGAAAATTCGACTAGAAACGAATTCGGACGAGAAAAATGGAGAAGGAAAGACGATGAGACATTTTTGCCAAAATCTTCCCATAAAAATGAAACGTCAGTGACGACGACGTCGACGACGACGACGACGATAACGACGACAACGACGAATTCGTCAAGCTCGGAAAATTCGTCCTCGATTAGCAATAAATTTGGGCAATCCAGAGGAAAAGACGATAAAGATGATGCGGTCGGTCCACCGAAGGAATTAAAATTTTCCCTCGTGCCGGGCTACGCGGACGATTCGGACGCTGAGGAAGAAACAGCGAGCCCGAAAAAATCCAACGAACCTCTGTTCCCTATCGCCGAGTTTCCGAGCTCCACGTCGACGATTGTCACGCAAGACGGTACCGTGAAGAAGGTGGAAACGAAATACACGGATTCCGGAAGCGTGCGAATATTTCAGTATCAGAGCAGCAGCAGCTCCGCCACCAACGAAAAGCTCGACGAATTGTCAGAGGAAATAAAACAGATGAACGAGGAACTGGAGTCGGATGTGCAGGAAAATTTCAATGCCGAGGAAACTCGGGTGGTGCGAATCGAGGAGGAGGCGACACCAAAGCCTAATATATTTCTGGAGAATCTTGAGACACCATCGAAGGCCTTTCAGAGAAAAAGGCGGATAGCATTCGACGGTACGATCGCCTTGACTCCGTCTCTGTGTGCTTTCTTTTACGTGTAGTAACCATCGTCATTGAAATGTTTTTTTATTTCAGTGATACCCAACAAGAACAGATCCACGGAAGTGGAAAATGTCACTATTAACAAACCAGAACCAGTGCCCTCGCCGCCTGCGACGTTATTGGGCAACGAGACCGATCGCCACGGCTTAGGATTCCCGAAGGAATCGCGCACAACGGAATCCAAAGAACCGGATGCAAACGATCGTAATTCACCGACGACGGAGCGGAAACAATCCTCAGTCGCAGCCTCCAAGGGAACGATTAATTTCGTCAAGGGCGAAACTATGATCCCGAAGACGGAGGAAGTTAGCAAGGAAAAAACTGAAGAGGAGATAAAGGAGATGAAAAAAATACCGGAGACGATAATGGAGAAGCTGAGATTCTTGTCTGAGGGTGGACAGCCTGCGTCCGCTGTGCAAGTGATGGCAATTCAACTGCAGGTGAGAAAAAATGCCGAACATAAATTAGATTTGTCATTTTTTACATTTTTTACCGACTGAACTATCGATAAATATTTATTGCACGGCAGACGTTACTCGCTGCGTGGGAAGCCGGTGATCTGAAGGACAGCTACCTCGAGAACTGGCTAAACGGTATCGCTCGGGAATTGGGACGTCTGGAGGAGGCCGCCGCGCCGCCAGGATGGAACTGTCAGTGGGATAGGTACAGTATCCCGCACACTCATTCACCAACACCCAAATCGCGCTTCAACAGCCTCATTGTACTCGTTTCCTATATTACACCTTCTTTCTCACTTATTCACATTACATCTCGTTAGCAAAGATCCCTTCCCAACGGATCTTAGGACATTTCACAGCAGACTATTTCTCAGCGATTATAAAAGATGGATTAAAAAACGAACTTGTACACAAACCATTTGCGTACATGTTTTATTAAGACTTTTTTACTATTGGAAAAAAAAAAAGTATTAAAGGAGTCTGCCTTAAAAAGCGGCTCCTCGACGAATCCACCTGGACGTACGGATTACCGGACACACCTATGATTTTTCGAGACTAACGTATGGAACTTTTCGAATAACTTTTGGCTGCGCAAATGCACTTTAGGGATGGTTGTGTTTTGTCAACGAGAACAAAAAATGTAAAATGAATCGCAGGTTTGTATCGTAGTGTTTAATAAAGCAATTCTGTAAAATTCATGATTTATGCTTTGTCTTGCTGTTATAGGTAATCGAGAAGCGAGCATGATTTCAGTGGATGCGGTCGTGGATCACGAAAAGCAAAAAAAAAAAACGATATTACGGATTATTTCACATCCTTTCTCTCGCTCTCTGTCCCCTTTTTTTATCTTCAAGATTTCCATATACGGTCGGAGCATCGTCAGATTAATCATCCGTTTGAAAAATCTCGTGTGTTCCTCGAATGGACAATCGGAATCACTTTAATATTCGGAATCAATTTAGAAGAAAAATAGAATATCAAATGAAACAAACGAAACAAAAACGTATTTTACGATTCCTACTGTCGATCGATGAATTCCGTCCTTCGACTTACGTGTATCTTCATTTTTTTATGTCGCAAATTTTTATTATGACGAAAACACAACGCAGGTAGGGGTAAACAATCAAAATGGATTACATTATTTATAATTCTATGAAGCAAAAAATTCTTTGAGCAAGTATACAAAAAAAAGAGATAAAAAAAGATGGCGAAGGAACGCAATGTCGAAGAGACATTGAAACATCGTCCACTGCTCAATGTTCTCATGTACGACGTATCGGGGGGTGATTCTAGGTCGCATAAACGGTACTTTTATCGGAATTCGACGACCGGCGAGGCACAGTGGACTTATCCGGAAGCTGACGTAATCGGCGGTACCGAGGAGATGGAATTGTGCACGACGCCGCCGCCTCAGGGTCAAGAGGAACCGTGCATAATCGGTTGGTAATTTTAATCACCCCAACTCTGATGTCTTGAATATTTAATTCGCCCAAAAACGTCCTAATTCCAAATTCTTGTTTTTCAGAATCGCAACCAGAGAAAACCGGAGAAGAATCCTCGGCCACTGCCGGACTGGAGAGGCTAGAAAAAGATGTAACTACCTCTACAACAGAGCAAAAAAAATCAAACAGCGAATCGACCGACGTAGTGGCTCCGCCGCCTCCGCAAATATCGAGTCCGAGTCCTCCACCGCCGCCGAGGATAGGCGCCGAGGACGTAAAGAAGGGCAAGAAGAGGAGAGGCAGTAGCGTAGGAAAGGTCCCCGAAACGAAAAAGGATAAAAGTAGCCAAGGTAATTATCACCGAGAAAATTCATTCCTCGCTCGTTCTAATTTTTTTTTCATTGTGCATTTATTAAAAAAATTTCGTCACTTTGTCATTAAGATTCAGGAGCGAACGATGCGTCCGAGGAAACAGTGAATCCGCCGCTTCCACCGTCGCCAACGAAATCGGCGCAACCGCCGTTGCCGCCGCATCCACCGATAGTACCAAATCCACCGAACAGCGAACCTTTGCCTCCTGGTGTCGATCCTCCGGATATGCCTTTCACACTCGCCGCTCCGACAATCGAGACGACGATGCTCTATACTGCGACTGGACCGCAAACCAATCCTATTTATGCCGCGACGATCGGTGATCCGACGCTTCTCGGTCATCATACAGCTCTGATGCAGGGTCAGCTTATGCACTATCCCACCTATCATCAGCATTTGCATAACGTTAGTATTTTTGTAATTCTTAATATTGAAAACTTTGTCTCGAGAAAATGTACGGAAAAATGATTCGTTTCCACAGCAAGCACTGATCGCCGCTGCCAATAGACTGAACGGTCAAGAAGCGGTGCAATTTATGGTCGACTACAGTCAGGTTTACGCGAATACTCAGGTGATCGCGAAACCGCCGGTGAAGACTCACAAAGAGTCGTTGGGTTCGGCTCTCGACTCGTTTTACAGTGATATCGCGTCAATGGAAAATATTAGAAGCGAGCAAGAAACGGAACAGACGTTGCCCGTTGAACCGGCTTCGGTGGCTGCTGTCGCGATTCCGCAGATTCCTCAGGAAGCTGATGTGCCCGCTGTTCTCACCGATTCCGTATTGAAGGAGAGAAAAAAGAAAAAGGTATTACGTTAAAGATAAAAAAAGAGCGGAAATTTAATCTAGGATTATCGGATTTGTTAATTAATGTTTGGTATTGTTCCAGGCGAAGCTTGGAATAAGCAAGAAACAGAAGGAAGTCTCGAGCATGGTAGCCAAGTGGCAAAAGGCACAGCACTACGAGGATAACGATTAAAGTACGATAGTGTCGACGATTATTATGTACGAGCTTAACAACGATTTGAATAATATTCTTTTATATACAAAGCGCGAATGTAATGTACAATTGAATCATCTCGAATTTTGTGACGATCGATACAATGAAATCTTCCCGATCGTTTCGCAATTGTGTAAGTATAACGAGACGTATGCAAATAAATAAAATTGTTGATAGTAAATCTGATTAATCGTATTCGCCCGACTCTCTCTCCTCCTCCTAAATAATCCTCCTCCTAAATCCTAATGGAATTTGATTGTATGTACTAAGAAAAGAGAACGCGAAAGATTGAATCAATATTCGATTTTTATTGATACAAGGTAATGATAAAGAGCATGGTGGAATCAAGCGACGAGAGCACTTGCGGTGGAGCTCTCGTATTTCCAGTTGGGTGGAAGGGATCCCTTGGATTTGTAGTAACGCGCAAGCCTGTGGATTCTCGACTCGACCAAAATCAGACGGAATTTGCTGTCCGTGTCTTTGCGGTTCCTCTCCAAGTGCTTGCGGATCTTCACCGCTTTCTTGATCAGGTAGTAAAGGTCCTCCGGTAGATCGGGGGCAAGGCCCATGCTCTTGACGATCCTGAGGATCTTGTTTCCTGTGCGGAAACGGACCTGCGCCACTCCATGAGAATCACGAAGCACGACACCTGAAAAAAAAAACGTATATATGTATTTGTATCCTCGCAATTAGTGCTTTTATTTAAGGGTTCGGAGGAAGAAAGTAAAAAGGAAGGCGTACCAATTTGCGACGGAGTGTGTCCCTTCTTGGCGAGTTTGAAGATCAAGTCTTTGCAATCCTCCGGCGTAAGCTTCAGCCAGGTCGGCACACTCCTCCTGTACGGAAGCGCAGACTGGGAAATACCCTTTCTGGAAAATGAACACGAAAATTAGTTATGGAAACTGGAGACTTATTCGCGCTTTGATTACAATCGTCATCGACGTATATCGATGTCCCCGGAAAAATGGTGGGAATTGTGGGGAGCGTCCGAAAAAAAGTGAGGTTAAGTACATCGTGTTGACGAGACGTCAAAGATCGCGGTTAAAATCGACAGATTTAATCGGGAAAAGACAATATCCGGTGTGATAATTGTATATTTCGCGTAATTGGAGAGCCGCGAGTAATCGAACGACGCCGGCAAAGGGAAAATATCGCTCGTCGAAGGGGACACGAAAAACGCATGGCGAGGCACAGGCCACGTTGAGACGGTTTTTTCGCAATCAAAGATAAATGTCACACTCGTCGACGAACAAATTGGCGAAAATTCGACGCGGCGAAAATTGGCCGACGAGGGAAAATACAGAAAAACACGGAAAATGTACGTTTTAATGTGTTAAATGAATATTTTGTTACCCGGGAGCGTGCATGCGACCCATGGCGGCGGATTTTTCTCGACCAAAAGACACTAGCGCAGTTGCGGTGTTGCCAGGAGTTCGCAGCAGCCGAGCAGCTATCGAAAGTGGCCGCGACGAGTTTTGCGGCGGCAGCGTCACCGACGTTGGAACGCTGAGCGGGAAACCATTGGAATTCGACAGTCATCCTTTCGAAGCTCGAGCAACGAGCTTCTCTTCTCAATAGTCTTATATCTTTCCTCTTCGCATTATTGATTCGCTCTTGACTATGTTTTTGGATCAACTTCCTGAATATATTTACGTGGGAATGATAAATGCTAAGAAAAGGTAAGACTCAGTTCCGTCGTCTTTTAAATCTACTCTCGGCAGTTGGTCAAACGCACGACTTCCGGTTTGCCACTTCCGCTTTCCGGCGACGCGCTGAAAGTCATCGAAAGGTTTCGGGATACCCACCGTTGATCGATGTACGGTAATATTATTGCTTTTAATAATCAGGAAGGTTGGTGGGTTGCGAGATATGGAAATTTGGGTTCCGAGTGAGAAAAATTGTGGAGGTAGGCAGCCATAGATACGTTTATCGGTAGATGTTCGTCGCGGTGAAAATGTTGCCAAGTTTACAGCGCCGCTTGCGGAATTATAGAGAAGCATGATTCTGGTGCCGCCATATTTGGTGGCTGTTACTACTGCAACTCGCAGCAAAGAACAAAGGCCCAACGATTTTTTTCCATTTTTGTCTCCCACCCCTTAACCCGGAAATACATATACCCAAAAATGTATGTACACGTGTATATACATTTTTTTTGAGAGAGGATTATTATAGACAAGAGACATTGAAGTAGTCATATTTAACTATCGACGATACGTCGCAGCGGCGTCTATATTGCGTCAATGCATTTCACAGCTCGTGTGAGTATCGCTCGTTCGATTTTACGAAAAAGGTACAAGTCGTTTTTCGCCAAGTCGGTAGGACGGAAATTGTAAGCCGAAGGATGTTATCGAATCGATGCGAATACTGTGAAATACGATATCGACGCTTGAATAACCTGAAAATTAAAAGAGAAACATTCGAATGAGATGTTGCGTCGATCTGTCGAATCGTAAATATTTTACCGCGCCAAAGTTTTCCATCGACATGACGTAGATTTTTCCAGCTGTGATTCGCTGAGGTTCTATCGTACGCAGAAGGGTGAATCTCAGAAGATGCTTGTTTCTCTCGGACAACAAATACCATTTAACGGCGTAGCTGCAAAGTAATACGTTTTTGTACTTTCTCTGCACAAGTCCCAAAGCAGTAGAACAAGAAGCGAGACTCACAGAGATTCTCGGAGGTAATCAGCCTGATCGATTAATTTCTGACACGGCCAACTGTTGAAAAACAGATGATTGCACTGCGACGCGTTGAACTGAAAGAGCCTTATCATTTCGTCGACTTGGCCGAGTTTAATTAACAGCTGGAGGACAGATTGGACAGGATCGAAAAAATTCATTTACACGATTTGGTCGTTGATGGCGGAATGCTAAAGATTCATTAGCAACGATTTTACGAACCTGCACCGCCGAAATGCTCAGCAGAACGACGGAGATTCCGAGTACAATGAGGTACGACATTGAGTGCGACGCTTCGATGGCGTTAACGACTCTTTCGTGCGTTCGTGAAATTAAAAAAAAAATGAAAAAGTTGGAAAGAGGTGTCTATAAAACAGAAACCGATCAAATGGACAAAATTCCGTTAAAAAAAAATCGGCTCTAATAGCGATTCAATTGGATTGTCCGTTTTATAATAAGAAAAAAAATAAAAAAGCTGGAAAGAGGTGTCTATAAAACAGAAACCGATCAAATGGACAAAATTGCGATAAAAAAATAATCGGCTCTAATAGCGATTCAATTGGATTTTGTCCGTTTTATAAGAAAAAAAAATTAAAAAGCTGGAAAGAGGTGTCTATAAAACGAAACCGATCAAATGGACAAAATTCCGATAGAAAAATAATCGGTTCTAATAGCGATTCAATTTGATTTTTGTCCGTTTCATTGGTTCTAATCGGATCGATTAATCAATCGATCGTCGTACTAACTCAGTTACTCTGTAGTGATGATCGATGCAAAACACGATTTCCCGATTGCATCTGTCGTTCTCGTGTTTCGACAAAACATCGACGCCTTCGTCGTCGGTCGTCGTCGCAATCTTGTCGGGCGTCAAGTTTTCCAAACGATCTCTGCGTCATCATCGCGTATCTTTAGATTCGAAATAAATCGGCAGTGGAGGAATAAATTACCCGATAATCGCGAGTACACCGCAAACGTGCATAATGTAACTGATGAACATGACGTCGGCGGCGACGATAGTCGTGACAGCTATGACAGTGCCTGAATACGTATGCAGAAGAATCCACAGAAAGTATTCCTCAGGATCGACGTAGTACTGAGTTCGATATAAATACGCTGGCGGTCGAGTCTCGTTCAGAGGAAGTACCACGTCGAGAAATCTCGGCAGCAGCGGTATAAGCAGATAAATCACTAAACTGCCGAACAGGAACCCTATTTCAATTCATAAATTGCAACATCCGTTTCTCTCTGTCAAAAAATGGACCAAGAGAGATTAATCACTTTCACCTGCGTAAATCTTAGTCATGCTGCGTCCAGTTTGCACATATCTCATCAGAATTTCCGACTCTCTGTCGTTTCTCAAATTCGACCAGTCCGTCCGCATCGTGTCCAACAGTTTCCTCATCTGCGACGAGATTCGAAGGATCGGTTACAGGTTTTGTGCTTTGGAAATGTGGCACAGGTCTCACCTCTTTTTGGTGAACGATGCAATTTAGAGCCTTGACACTGGCGATTATTTGGACGCCCATCGGAGTCATGCACTCTATCATAATGTCCAAGTCGCCCCATACTTCGAGTAACCTGACGCCCTGCGACGACAATAACGCGAGACGCAATACCGAATGAAGAGTTATCGTAGAGGGGTATCGCTTTCAGCCACCAAAATCCTGAAACGGATTTTGGTGGCTGAAAGCGAAAACGGACTTTGGCGGAAATGAATTTGGCGTAAATGCTACCCTACCGTTTTCTTACCTGAGCCGATATAACAGTGATGACGGTGATTTGGCACATTATCTGCTGAAACACTTGCCACGACTTGAGCTTCTGATAGGGCCACAAACCGAGGGCCGATAGTGTGACAATGTTCAGTCGATACAACTGCGTCCGAAATATGTCCATGACTGCGACGTCGGTGAATAACGCTATGGGAACAATGATCGTCGTCGAAAACGACGATGGATCGTCGTCGGAAATGGGAGACGAGGACTCCCTTACGTCCATCAAATATTCCGTATGATGTGGCGATACCGTAATTTCGAGTCAATGTCGCGAGGTCGAAAGGGGGCGCTTTTTACTTTTTAACTCATTTGGTTTTTTTTCTTTTTAACTCATTTCGCATTTTTTTTCTTTGTAACTCAATACCAAATGACCGAATACGTAAGACAGAGATACGATTATCGAGGCTTGGGCCACGCGCGCAACAAAGGGCATAACTAATTCGCGTTTCTGTGAAGTTTTCAGTGTCCGCGAGCCGCGCGCGCGACACTGACACGACAGTCGTTCTACATTGCATACGTGAGACCTTTTCGAGCCCTTCGACACATCTCTTTATAAGGTATAACGTAGACATAGGTAAAAAAAACATGTCGCAATTATTGAAATTTTATTTGTTCGATAGTCGATGAATATTTTTCATTCGTATTATCAGAGGAAGACTATAACACAGTGAACACTACATTTGAGCAATCGTTGCCTGTATTAAAAATCGCACTTGGCAGCAATATCGGATTGGTAGAATCTTACACCAAGATCCTGGGATGTTCATCTTTCGGCTCGAAGCATTTGGAAGTTGGGTCGTCTGACTTGCATCGGCCATCGAAATATTTCGTGAGTTCCGAACGTTCCAAACCTATCTGGGACCTGACAGCTGTATAATCGTAATCCTTATCAGCTGCTGCTTGGATCAATCGGTCCTTGATATCCGAACGTAGTACATCCTTTTCGGCTGGAGATGCGACAGTCTGCATTCTGAAAGCCGGCGATTCCAATTGGTCCTTGCTACGTCCTGCAACCGACCTGGCTTCGGTAGCTGGTTCTAGGGGGGCCCTGCCCTGGGAAGCTGGTTCAAAGGGGGTCCTGCCCTGGGTAGCTGGTCGAAGAGGGGCTCTGCCCTGGGCAGCTGGTTCAAAGGGGGTCCTGCCCTGGGCAGCTGGTCGAAAGGGGGTTCTGCCCTGGGTAGCTGCTTCAAGGGGGGCCCTACCCTCGGCAGCTGGTTCAAAGGGGGTCCTGCCCTCGGCAGCTGGTCGAAGAGGGGCCCTGCCCTGGGCAGCTGGTTCAAAGGGGGTCCTGCCCTGGGTAGCTGGTCGAAAGGGGGTTCTGCCCTGGGTAGCTGGTTCAAAGGGGGTCCTGCCCTCGGCAGCTGGTTCTAGTGGGGCCCTGCCCTCGGCAGCTGGTTCAAAGGGGGTCCTACCCTCGGCAGCTGGTTCAGGACATCTCCCCTCGGCATCTAGTCCACGGCATCGACCTTCAACCGAACGTTCGAAGCACTTAGCAGTTGGTTCATCTGACTTGGATCGGCCATCCAACAATTGCCTGATATCCGAACGATCCAAACCCTTGTTGAGTGCTGCTTCGAACCACTGGGCCCTGACAGCTGAGTTGTCGAGACCCTTGTTAGCTGCTACTTCAAAACCCTTTCTGGCTGGAGATACGACTGTCTGTGTTTTGCCAGCCGGCGATTCCAAATTGTACTCGTAACGTCCTTCAACCGTCCTGCCCTCGGTAGCTGCTTCAATAATGCACCTTCCCTCAGTAGGAGAGCCTGGCCGAGGGGCGTATTTGGTCGACGAATCGTCGGCTGCTTCGCTGTCAGCTTGGACGACGTCTTCGGATAGCTCAGTCTCGGCAAAGCATTTGGCACCTTTTGGCGTAAGAACGCATTTTACTGGCTCGTCAAGATCATACGGTGAATACCATGCCCTTCCCCAATCACCCAATTTAGCCCTCCCCTGGACACTGGCGGCGCCGACCACTGCCAGTACAGCCAACAGAGCAACCAGCTGTGTGGAAAATGAAAAAAAGTTATTAATTTACCAGTCCAGTTGCGAGTAACGAAAATTTTTTTTAGGTTTCAATTAGACGATAAATGTTGTCCGTTGTACGAAACACAGGAGACAAAGTTGGTGGGTACTCACTTTGAGAGCCATGATGATTTCTAGAGAATACTGCAAAGTCGAAGGACTGAATGCTCGTATGCAGATTCCTCAAGTTTATATAGTTGAGAAACCGCGAGACGAGTCCCCTCTGCAAGTGCATCTGCTTTTCTTTGCTTGCACAAACACTGCAGTGCACTAAGCTGCAGAGGATCCCAAACTCAGAGAGCAATTCCGGCGAGTAAATACTCGCAAACATTTCAGAATTGCGAACAGAATATGGGGCAGCGATAAACGCTTTATAAATAAATGTAACGCAGTGCGTTTACTGATAAAAGTAATATAGTTTATCTTATGAGTGCTTCTCGCTCGTAGCCATACATTTCGCTCGGTAAGTACCTGTTAAGCAAATGAGATAATCGGGCAGCAGGGCAGATGTGCAAACGTTGCGGAGAAACGTGCAAAGCTGCGGGAATATCATTCTTTTGGGATACATGGAAGGTAAGAGACCCGAGTGAAGGTGTCGCAAGTCCGGCGAAGAATAATACCCACGTCTCTGGTCACATTCGCTTTCGATAAATTTTGGTAGGTCGAAGACAGGTGAGTATAGAGTTAGAAAGGCTCGCGAGTTCGAAATCCTTTCGAGGCGCGCGGAATGTTGCACAGCCGAAAAACACGGGCGGTAATATATCTGGGTCCGAGATCTGAGCCGCTGCGTGGCGGACATGTCACTCAAATGTTACATTGTGCCGCGTGGTCTTGAAAGAGCATTAGGTAATTCATATTGGGGAAGTCGCGCGGTCATCGGCGAAGGCGTGGCGTTATGACCACCTTGAACGCTGAGCGGTAGGTACCGACTATTACCTATATAAGCCGCGCGAGATCCATCGGTCAGCATCAGTCGATCGTGCTTCGTTCATCGATAAACAATCAAAAATGGCATTCAAGGTATGATCCATAAATTCTCAATATTCCAGTGATCCTGGTTAAAAAATTTGATTAGAACCAATAAAGTGGACAAAAATCCAATTGAGTCGCTATTAGAACCTATTTTTCAATCGGAATTTTATTCATTTGGTCAATATTTTTTAACCAGTACCAATAAAATGGACAAAAATCCAATTGAATCGCTATTAGAACCGATAATATTTTTCAATCGGAATTTTGTCCATTTGATCAATATTTTTTAACCAGAATCAATAAAATGGGCAAAAATTCAATTGAATCGCTATTAGAACCGATTATTTTTTTCAATCGGAATTTTGTCCATTTGATCAATATATTTAACTAGTACCAATAAAACGGACGAAAATCCAATTGAATCGCTATTAGAACTGATTACTTTTCAATCAGAATTTCGTCTACTTGATCGGTTTTCTATGTTCTAATCGGAATTTTTAAGCATTATTTTTTCTTCAATTCCACAAATTCTTCTATTATACTCTTCTCTTTCCGTCCGCAGTTCATCGCTTTGGCAACCCTCGTGGCTGCGGCCAGTGCAGGACTCGTCCCGGCGCCCCAGCTCTACCATTCCTCCCCAGTCTACGGCCACGCGTACTCCGCGCCTTTGGTGACGAAGGTTCTCGCCAAGACTTACGAGCCGGAGCCCCAAGACTCGCACCCGCAGTACAGCTACTCGTACGGCGTCCATGACACCGTGACCGGCGACGCGAAGAGCCAACAGGAGACCCGCAACGGCGACGTTGTTGAGGGTAGCTACAGCCTCGTCGAAGCCGACGGCAGCCGTCGCGTCGTCCATTACACCGCCGATGACCATAATGGATTCAACGCGGTCGTTGAGAAGCAGCCCGCTGTCGCCGTTAAGACCGTTGCCCATGTTGCTGCCCCGGTCGCTGTGAAGGCCGTCGCCGCTCCGGTCGCTTACCACGCTGCCCCGGCTACTTACACTCATGCCACCTACGCCGCCGCTGCCCCGGCTACTTACACTCAGACCACCTACGCCGCCGCTGCCCCGGTCGCCGTGAAGACCGTCGCCACACCGGTCGCTTACCACGCTGCTGCCCCGGCTACTTACACTCACGCCACCTACGCCGCTGCTGCCCCCGTGGCTCATGCTACTTACGCCGTGGCTAGCCCTGTGGCTCACGCTACTTACGCCGCACCGGCTTACACTCACGCTACCTACGCCGCCGCACCGGCTCTCGCCCACTCTTACTACCACTGATCGACTTTTAGTACATTTCCGCACTTTTTTCATCTCCCGCCAATAGACACATTTTGTATTTCAACGATACTTGATTCTGATTGACGTACAACGTCGATCGGATTATGCATTAAAGTTTTTCTACCACCAATCATTTTTGCTGATTATTGAAAACCAAACGCAATTGTCATCTATGTTATATTTGTGGTAAGGTAAACTTCCCAATAATCGACAATGTACCAGTAATCGATAGTTGTGTGCTTTAAATATAGATTTTGGTATAATCAAAGCACATATGGTCGATTACTGGTACACTGTCGATTACTGGGACGTTCACCTTATCTATGCTATCATTGATATTAAAAACCAAACGCAAAATTACTCAGCGCGCGGTTTCATCGGTCGCGTTCTTATCGACTGAGCGGCGCGATTTGTGTTTAATGAAACAGCTGATTTGCGGTCCGGAATCACATGTGCTTCGGAAGACACTGTTTCAGTCGATACCGGCATGTTTCCCGCAGTGCAAATTGGGTGTAGAACGGCTAAGAGATTGCCGAGAAATTTGCTGAAATATTTTCGTGACGATGCTCAACGAGCGACGAGTTTCTACTCGACGCAAGTCACGACTGAGAGCAAACGAAACAAGTCTGTGCTCTACAGGGATTTGGCCTCCAAGATTAAGGCCTGTGGACCTATTTCTGTAGCTGATTATATGAAGGATGTTCTCACTCACCCGACTGCTGGGTATTATATGAATCGTGATGTTTTTGGGAAGGAGGGAGATTTTATCACTTCGCCGGAGATCAGTCAGCTCTTTGGAGAAGTACTGTATTTTTGACGTACCTTTAATCAATTAGATTGTTTGCTATCTCCTTGTCTCACTTTCAGATGATCGGAGTCTGGGTGATAAACGAACTATCCAAGATCACCGGAGGCGACTTTCAACTTGTGGAATTAGGTCCGGGCCGAGGGACTCTGTGTAGAGATATTTTGAGGGTAATTAGATGCGAAATGGAATACTGGAATACATCGATGCCAAGACTCTCCTTTGCTTCAGGTTTTCAAGCAGCTGAAGACGATTGACAAAGTATCCGTACACTTTGTGGAAATCAGTCCGGCACTGTCGTTCATACAAGCCAGAAACTTGAGCACATCCTCCAAGGAAATTCCTCAGTACGTCAATGAGAAAGAGAATTCGGTCAGTCACTACAGAGAAGGAGTAACCGAAGACGGCGTCAAAATTTTTTGGTATCACACCGTTCAGGATGTGCCGAAGAAATTCAGCGTCTTTGTGGCTCATGAATTTTTCGATGCCTTGCCGATACACAAGTTTCAGGTACAACCGACGAATCTCCTTTTGTACCTAAAAAAACGTTGATAAAAATGTTTTCTCTTTTGTGCAGAAAACGAAAGATGGTTGGAACGAAGTGATGATTGACTTAGACACAAATTCAGTGGACGAGGAAAAATTTCGATATGTTGTGACGAGAACACCGACACCGGCCAGTAAAATATTAATTTCAGTAAGAGGAACAAATGTTGTTATCAATGAATTTTTCTAGTCAAAGATGGTTCCGATTATTCGCCATTTTTATTCCGATTATTCGTCATAATTATTCGTCAGGAAAACGAGCAGCGAGATCACGTGGAGCTGAGTCCCCAGGCGATGGTGATAACCGAAAATTTGGCCACCTTTCTCGAAGCGTACGGAGGCTTCGCGTTGATAGCCGATTACGGACACAACGGCGACAAAACCGACACTTTCCGAGCTTTCCGAAGGCACGAGCAACACGATCCTCTCGTCGATCCAGGAACCGCCGATCTCACAGCCGACGTGGACTTCTCTCTCATTCGAAAAATCGCTGAAAGAGACAACAGACTGATTTCCTTCGGTCCCGTAAATCAGAGAAGCTTCCTAAAACAGTTGGGAATAGATGTACGACTGCAGATTCTATTGCAATGCGCCACCGAGGAGCAGAGGAAGGAAATCGAATCGGGTTATCACATGATTATGGATGACGACAAAATGGGCAAATGCTTCAAGATGCTGTCGCTGTTTCCCAGCGTTCTGAAGGAACATTTGACCAAATGGCCGGTCGT
The DNA here is from genome assembly GCA_964034905.1 of Itoplectis maculator. Classification (NCBI taxonomy): domain Eukaryota; kingdom Metazoa; phylum Arthropoda; class Insecta; order Hymenoptera; family Ichneumonidae; genus Itoplectis; species Itoplectis maculator. The sequence continues at coordinate 9,350,869 of OZ035863.1, forward strand.
GGGATTCGGAGATTACGCTGACGAGGAGAAATAATCTCGAATATGCAATTCTGTAAATAACAATAGTATAGTACTGAAAAAAAAATTCTTAAAAAATTCTCGTAGTTGCGTTGTTACAATAAAATAGAATTCAAATTTCGCGCCCCGCGCGACCAATCAGACAGCGCCTGACACTGCTTAGTCCGCTAGAGCTGCTCGCTCATTGGTTGCATCTGCGACACCGCTCTTCTCGCCTGAATTCCCCCGGAAAAAAATAATCGCTGCCAGCCTTCAAGTTCAAATCCGCCGCGCCTGCGTTAATTTCCGTTCCGTCGCACTGGCGCGTTCTCGCGGACGACGAGGAGCACTACTGCACTGTCCGTGAGCGTGAAAACTTCAAAATGGCGTAACAGAGTCATTGTAAACAGCTCAGTAGTCGCCGTCACAAGTGCAAAGCGCGAGAGTGCCAGATCGAAGGAAAAAAAATCGCGCGTTATTGTGCAGCGGAAACCGCGTCGCGCGCGTCGCGTCGTTGACACTGCGTTTAATCGTGTCTGACAGGTGTGAGGGAATAACAATTTAATCTGAATGTTTACTATCGAAATGTCGATCGCCCATTCCATGCCAGGTAAACGTCGAATTCTCACTTACGAAGTTTGACGTTGACGTTGGGAGAATTTTTTCAACGCGATCGCGAACACTGAGCGAGCACTGAGCCATTTTCGCTTCGCCTTTCGCCTTTTTTTCACGAGAGTAAAGTAGTGGTTATTTGGATGAGTCTGATCGATTTCACGACGCAAATTTACGATGACCCCCAGTCGAGTGCATTAGATGTGCGTGTGCGTCGCCCGTGTCAATGTGTGCGTGTCTCATTTGGTGTGCGTGTCTCGCACACAACGACACTGCTCGAGATGTAGAAATACAAGAATGAAGCTTACTCGACTTAAATTCTCTGATCGAACAGTCAACCGATAAAAGTAGTCATATGTCGCTGCGTTCCATGATTTTGGGTGACTAATTTCTGTGCGTCATTTGCAGGGTCCGACCCAACCAAAATGGCACAAAAGCGCAGCGCCGGCAGCATAGGGTAAGTTTTTTTTTTTTGTTATCCATCTCCAAGTACTTTACAACGATCATCCGTTTGTGACAGACTACTAAGTCGAGTATTTTTAGTTACGTATTTCGAAATGACTGAAACATTGCTGCCCAGTGCAGCGTCTACTTTTCGAGGTTTGTAGCATTGAGCGTTGAACATTACGTTGGCGCAACTTCTGTAATTGCGACTAATTTGGCGCAGGTTTAATGCAAGATGCTCACTGATAAGAAGTAAGACGTTTAATTTTTTTACTAGGATAAGTAGATCACATTTTTAAAAAATGTTTTTGCCTATAAGTTCCATATCATTTAATTTAGGATATTAGAATTATTCAGCCCAATTAGAATTATCAGAATCAGAAGAATTATTAAAATTATCTAAATGTAATAAATAACAAAAAAAAAATTAAATATATAAATTATTCAGCCCAATTAGAATTATCAGAATCAGAAGAATTATTACATTTATCTAATCGTGTATATAAAAAAAAAAAAAAAAATCTAACAAAGCCAACAATAGATTATGGAAATTTCGTCCCATTTGTATGACCAAGAGGTGACTCTGACCGTCCGACCGTTTGCCTGCTACACATTATGCTAATGTTTTCCGTAGATCCGTTCTCTTCGTCTTGTCGCATTCCGTAAGTCGCGGCGACGGGCACCGTCGTTTTTCTCAAAGCCAGGAGACGAAGGGCATTGTGTCCGCGATAGCGTTTCGCCGCGATGAACCTGTCCCGCTGAGAAGGCGACCCGGAGGTGTCGAGCCGAGTCGTAAAGTGCACAGCGTGGATCGTTGACGAGAAGCTCAGGTAGTCGACTCTTCGAGGGGGCGAGTCGACGAAGTCGAGTAGGAGGCGTCGAGGGAGAACGGAGGACAGAGGAAGCGCGAAGAGAGGCGAGAAGAAAGAAGCGAGAAGCCGAGAGAAGTCCCGAGGACCATTGGCCGCGCGAGTTGTCGCAGCATTGAAGTCTCCGCCAGCGACTCGCGCACCGCGCACGTGTTTTCCTTCCTCCATCGCTTTTTCTTCTTCCTGCTGGCGGCGAAAAAAAAAATTAATAAAAAGATTGCTCCAGGAAGGAAAAACACTGAGACGGAAATTCGTCGACGAGAAATCGAAGAATTTTCTCGGATCTCGCGAGAGCGCCGAGACGAGACGACGAGAACGCGCGGTTCATTCACCGGTCGTGGTGGGAGAAGAGATAGAGGCTCCTCTCTCGCAGCGCGCGCGGCACATTATACGCGGCTCGTACGGCGGAATCAGTCAGCGGCGAGTCGTGGGTGGTGACGAGTCGACGACGATAGTCGCGATCGACGGTGTTACTCGCGTTTATTATACCTTCGCTATTTTTTTTTCCAGATACTATTATAAGTCGCGCTGCGTGCACCGACTCATCGAGTTCTTCGAACGGTTCTTCGCTGTGTCCCGGGCGAAACGATTTTCCGGTGCGAGAAGAACGTGCGAGAAAAACGTGCGAAAAAAACGTGCGAGAAAAACGTGCGAAAAAAACGTGCGAGAAGAACAGTTCGAACGTTGCCATCGGGACGAGAAATAAAAATTTCACGGAATAAAAATGAAGGAAAATGTTGAGGGTGAAAAAAATGCGCCGAGACCGATCTGACGCTGCGCAGGCGCGAAAAGTCCAGAAATCGGTAGTCGAGGGAGAAGCAAAATAGAGACGAAGATGAGACCGATTCCTGAGGGATTTCCGTCGAGGGAATTGGGAGACAGCGAAGCTGAGAGCTTTCGGACTCCGAGCGAAGAGGCGAGCTCCTCGCGCGATCGGTAGATCGTCATTTTCGATCGGTAGATTGTCTCCGGGCGCGTGGAACGATCGATCGGCGCGCGCCGATCGAACTCTCGGCAAGTGCCGCGCGTCGCCCCCGTCGTGTCACACCCGAACTGAGCGAGAAAGTGTCGCCCCGCGCGGTGCGGAAATCGGGGACGACGTCGATCGACGTCTGACCGCGAGATACACCGGCGAACTTTCCAAAACGCAACCGAAATCGGTCGTTCGCAATCGCTCGACTCGAGGACGACGAAATAGTGTCCGAGCGGACGACGATAGCCGCGCGGGACATGTCTGCATGCTCGGTGCGTGCGTGTCTACCGAGGTTTCGTCGATCGCTCGTTAAATTCCGCATCGATTCGTGAAAGTGTCGAACCAGAGAAGTCGCGCGAGCACAGTTGGAAAAAAATGTGTGGTAGACATTGCTACACGATATTATTCGCCTGAGAGGACGACAATGTTATTCTGTGGATTTTTCTCAGTGGACGGTTATTGTGAATCACGTGAATGAGTGAATCTTAATCGAGATTAATTCGAACTAAGCAAAAAGGATTTATAAATAGATACAAAAAAATATACATGAAAAATAAATAAATTGGAGGAAGGAATAAGACAAGAAAGGAGAGGAGCCACCTGAATGAGTGAATTTCCCTCCAAATTATTCGAACCTGGAGGAAAGGATTTAAATATAAATAAAAAAATATAAAAAAATTTGAGGATGTTATGAGAAGAGAGGAGAGAACCATGAATGACTGAATTTCTCTCGAAATTCGAACCTGGCAGAAAGGATTTACAAATAAAAAAATATAAAATAAATTGGAGGAGGGAAATAAGAGAATAAGGGAAAACGGAAGATCATTCGACAAGATAGAGTATCCTGGGGGCAGCGGTATGTACGGGGGCGGCACGGGGAGCTCGGGCTACGGGGTTGGCCTGAGCCACGGGCCGCCGGGCCCGTCGCACTACGTGCCACCTCCGCCGCCGCCACCGCCGCCGTCGGTCGCCTCGGTAGCCTACCAATTGGGCCCGCCGCCGCCCCCGTTGTCCCTCGCACCGCAGCCCCAACCGCCGCCATCGCAGTGTCAGGCCCCCGGGGGACCGGCGGGCCCTCCCGGAAGTCAGCCGCTGTCTTACGGGACCAATCTGTCGCCGCATCACATACAGCAGCAGAATGACTCGCCGCAGTCGAAACGAAGAAGGTAAAGGACGACAATTTCGAAGAGGCGACTATTTCGAAAAAAAAAGAAAAAAAAAAAAACAAAAAACAAAAATTCGACGGAGCATTATATAAATATTTAGTCGATAGCACTCAGTGAGGTAGAGGACAGTGTATTCGCAGTAGGGTATATATCGACGTGTGGGAGGGGAGGGCGGCGTGCGACCGTGCCCCGGTCTCGTTTCTCATCCGGTTTTCCGTGTCGCTCGAAAATCGTGACCGGCCGGCTCTGGATCTCATATCGAAATCGAGAGTTCAACGAGGGCACCACCCGCCGCCGTCGTCGTCGTCGCGGTTGCAGGCATTAGCGCACGGGGATCGAGAGCCTCGGTTTCTGCTCAAGCGTCTCAGACACAACGTGGCGAAATTATAATGTCTGCTAATGGATTAAACGAAAGGTTGCGATTTTATTTTACGTTGGGTTAATTGATTCGAAAGGTATAGAAAAACAACAGACGATTTTTATCCTTTGGAAATGGAGAAAAAAAAATGTGTGTAACGAAAGGTTGAGATTTTATTTTACGTTGGGTTCATTGATTCGAAAGGTATTGAAAAATAACAGAAGATTTGTGTCCTTTAGTAATGGAGAAAAAAAATTGAAACTATACTCATGTTTCGAAGGAGGAAAGTAATAAAAATGAAGTGACGTCGATGCTGACGCTCGACACACCCAAGAAGCTGTTCATGCTCCGCGCGTAATGTTATATACGTATATACACGAGTATGTATATAGGACATACTTATACTTTTGTGTTTACGGAATTCGTTTGTGCGATATCAGCAACTTCGCCGAGCCATAACATCGCGGCTCGACGTTGTGAAAAGCCACTCGTTCGCTCGGTTACTCGACGGCGAAGTTGATGCCACGCGCGAGCCGAACGAAGCACCGGCGATAATAATTCGCTGCACTTCGACGCTCCGCGATTGCACAATTGCTACTTCGAGAGACTGCTGCTCGCAATTAGCGACTTCATTGACTTATCATTTTTCGTTGGGTGAACTTCGACCTTGAGTCCTCACGATTCTTGCAATTTTGCTTTAAGAATTTTATTTTTTACTTATATTTTTGCGTTTTTCTCCACGAATTTTCGATTTTTCGGGCATGTAACCGTGATTTTTGGAATCAGCGGAAAATTTCCCATGGGATAGGGGTTTTAAACTTTGCGAAATAGAAAATTTTTTTTTTCGCATTTTTTCGAAATTTTTGAAGGGGTACCCCTTCTATAAATTTGCGATTTTTGAGGGTCAACTTTAAAAATCTGCAAAAAATCGAAAAATCGAGATATCGCGTTCCGCCTAGCGGCATTCTCTTCGTTGAAGAGTCTTCTTTCGAACTCAAAAAGAAAATCCAGATTCCATGCACCCAAAAAAAAATGACATCGATTTTCGTGAAGGGTTAAAATTCGAAAAAAATGAAAAATCATTTTTCGCGATTTTCTCCTCGAAATTTTTATTTTCCGGGCGAAACTCGGTCATATTTGAAATCAGCGGAAAATTTCCCATCGGATAGGGTTTTAAAACTTCGTTAAATCGAAAATTTTTTTTTTCGCCCAAAAAACCGGCAAGGGGTACCCCTTGCAAAAAATTTCGATTCATGAGGGTCAAATTTAAAAATCTGCAAAAAATTCAAGAATCGAGATATCGCGTTCTGCCTGGCGGCATACTCTTCCTTGAAGAGTTATCTTTCGAATGGAAAAAGAAAATCTAGATTCCATCCATCCAAATAAAAATTACATCAATTCTAGTGAAGCGTTAAAATTCGGCAAAAAGTGAAGAACATTTTTCGCATTTTTCTCCTCGAAATTTTTATTTTTCGGGCAAAAATCGATCATATTTAGAATCAGCAGAAAATTTCCCATCGGATAGGGTTTTAAAACTTCGTTAAATCGAAAAAAAACTTTTTCGATTTTTTTTCTCAACGCAACGACCCCCTAAGGGACCCTTATGCTGGCTATTCCGTCCATCGCCATTGTTCCTACTATATTCAAACTAAAGATACTACGCAACGATAAAGAAATAAATCCATCGCGGGTAACGAAAAAAAAACCGCTGTTCTTCCGAGAAAATATTGCGGCGTCGTTGATCGGAGATGTCAATCACTCCATCTCCTCCTTCGTGTACTCCGTTAATTGACGATCGCGCCGGAGACTTGACTCTTGACACCGACGACGTTGCCTTCAATTTTTCCCGCTTTTTTTTTTTCCTCTCTCGACCAACATTACACGATTCTTCTTTATTCTTCAGCCAGTGAACTTTACACGCGAGGTTCGAGCGTAACGCGTTGGGATCTTCTCGTCGTATACCTATGGATAAACGCGTTGTTTATGCTGGACGGCTGCAGTTTCCCAGCAGCAGCAACATCAGCCAGCCAGATCAGCGCTGGACGTTGGTACCGAGCCACCACCACCACCACCACCACCACAAATGTTCGTCGCAGTCGTCTCCACCGTCTGCATCGATGCAGCGATCGTCCAACCGACGCAAAACCAAACGCCGAGGGCTCTCAAACAAAACCCACTTGTTCGGGAATTCGTCACGTAGCGGAGATTTGCCTGGGCTGAAGCGTTGCGCGAATTCGCCCGACGGATCACCTGACTGACGCCCCGGCTGATCGTTATTACGTAATCCGCGACGCGTCGGCGACTGTCCGACAGTCGGCGGGAAATTCCTCTTACCGAAGTGCTTAAAACGCGAGGCGAGGCATTCGAATTGTTGCCAAAGCGTAGAAAATTCATTGAGAACGGAGGCAACGAATTGCGATGCACGAAACAGGCGAACAGCGAACTTACGCACGACCGCAAATATAGTCGGAGAGGAAGCACAGAGAGACTGAGCGAAAGAGAGAGAGCGACAAGTTGGAAACTCGTGGCAAAATTGGCTCCAGTTTCGTAATCAAATGAGAATAACTCGAGGTACATTGAATAACGCTGTCAGCTTCTCTCTCTCTATTCTCATTGATGACTCGTTTTTTCGCGTCGTATTATTATTATTGACATTCGCGCGTCGTGTTATTATTATTAATTGACTGCGGAAAATGAGACGGATATGCGCGAATGTAACCGGACGATCGGTTGGTGAGGACGGAAGTCACTGGTCAGCCACTGAAGAGGGAGAGATATAAACCCGAATCATCAAAAGTGACTGTCCAAAAAAAAAATAAAGAAGAAAGGAAAGACCTGTGGACCGCCCCCCTCAAGCTTTGCGAGCTATACGCGTGGCTAACGGTGCCCTCCGGCCAACCACCGATACTGCTACGACGAAGCCACGACGAAGTCCGTTTAATATGCTCGGCATCGGGGCACCGACGACGCCACTGCCCATCGCGACGGTACCGTCTTCGTGGATGTAATAAAAAAAAAAGTTACGTCACTCGAAACCGACGGCGTTAGATTCCTGCGCTTCGTCCGCGGAAATTTTTGTACCGTCTCTTTTCAAAGCTGTAAAAAAAAGATTGCTGCTGGAAATTGGAACAGCTCGAACTTTCGTTCGCCGAGGAAGAGGAGAATGAACGAGAGACTCGAGGAAGAGGACCCGAAGCCCACGGGGTCGAATCGTGACCGTGCGTTCTGCGAGAGTCAATGGAAAAAACGTATTTGAAAAAAAGGCTCCGGAGGAGGAGGAAGAAGAGAAGAGTAAAAAAAATGTAAAGCGCCGGGGCAGGAATCGGCTCGTCGTGTGCCAACCGCGTCACGTGTTTTTCGTCGAGACTCTTTTCCTCTCTCTCTCTCTCTTTGCGTCTGCTTTGATCTCTGGTCGAGATCACAGGACTACACAAAACGGTACCGCGATTCCGTCGCTCCTCAGTGGATCCTCCGAAGTCACCTCAAAAAGTGGCAGTGGAAGGGCGTAAATTTTACCTCGGGTCGCGCCTCACGTCCGAAACAGTGGTTCGTTCAACAGTTTCTCACCCGAGATCTCCGTCGATCTGTGCGGCTCGCCACCATTGAATGTAAATACGAGCGGGAAGCGCTCGGGAATAAATACATTGTATTGTCGCAGCAGCAGCAGCAGCAGCAGCAGCAGCAGCAGCAGCGGCGAGCGGGCCAATCGGTGCACGAGCTTCGAAATCCCACCTCGAGCTTCCTGGGACTGCATTTTAATAAAATGTGGGGTCAAAATACCGAATGGCTAAAATAGCGAATTTCGCAATGATGACAATTCTAGACTTAGAAGTTCGTTAGGTTTAAATTCGTTATTTTGGCCATTCACTTTTTGGTCATTCGTTATTTTGATCCCAACTCCAGGAGCAGCAGCAGCAGCAGCTCGATCCGGCTCGAGAGCCTCGCGGCGCGTACACCCGGATACGCTCGGACCTGCACCGCTCCAGCCACCCCCACTTTGACGTAGGGCCCGCTCTTGGACGTCGGGAGGTCCGCGCTGAGGACAAGGAGACGAAGGAAGAGGAGAGGAGTGAAGGAGGCGAAGAAGAAGAAGAGAAGAGAAGGATTCTCAGCGCTGCTGCTGCTGCTGCTGCTGCTGCTGCTGCTGCTGCTGCTGCTGCTGCTGCTGCTGCTGCTGCTGCAAAGCAAAGAGCTCTATGGGATAGCTTCGACTCTCTCTCTCTCTCTCTCGATTCAGGGTCAGAACCCCGTGCATCCTCTATGGTGCACACCACACACATGAACAGTGCTGCTTATGATACAGAAGGATATGTACAGCCTGTGGGGATATATACTCCAACGTACACCTTACACCGAGGTCCCCTGAACCTTGCCTATCGCTCTCTCCGCTTCTTCTTATCCTCCTCCCTCTTAGCCCTCTTCTTCCACAGCTCCGTCGCATCGACGAATTCGCTGCCATCGCTATACGTATATACAGGCGTTGTGTATGCCACGAGCATAATTCCCGTATACTTAATCCCAAGTCGGTGGAAACGTTCGGCGGTAATGAGGCGACTGCCGTTGCGCGTCGCCCGCGGCCGCTGGGCTCTCCTCCTCCCCTCCTCCTTCTCCTCCTCCTCCTCCTCCTCCTCCTCCTTATGCGCGGTGACGGATTTACGATCCTCCGCGAGAACGACGCGACTCTCGCGGCCTTTTCTCGATGGTCGATTTATCGTTTTGGAATACGAATTTTTTAATCGCTCGAAAGACATTTTTGCTGGAAAATATTGATTGTTATTATTAATAAGGGGTCAAAGGTTATTAGAGCTAAGGATTGTGTAGTGTATTACAGATTAATTGTTATGATAATATTTTATACCCAGTACGATTTTTTGGGTTCATTAGAATAATTTTTTTTTTCATTTTCGTTTTTTCGTTTTCATCCTGCAATTGGGTTTTTACCCATGAAAATAAATAAATAAATAAATAAATAAATAAATAATTCTTGTCTTTGGGTTTCAGGTCCGACGAGGACGATCCGAGCGGACTGAAGTACCGAAGGATAGACGACGAGAACGTCCAGGACAAGGAGAGATTCGCCAGGTTAGTATCCTTTGAATTGAATATATATCCTCGACGTCTCAGCGATGAAGCTGATTCTTTTTTACCGGCCGAGTCTAGTTTGCCAGTTCCTTGCTATTAGGTAACGTGAAATATGTCGATCGATCTCTCTCGGAGTTGTTCGGTTCCGCGTCGAAAAGGATCGATAGATCCTTTCCTCGACTCCGATATAGAGCCTGGATTGTGCTTCGCTCTCGCATTAGTCACGATCGGTTAAGCTCCACTCTCGTTGCATCCCTCGGTTCCTCCTCCGCTCGAGATCCACTTCGTCTTCCTCCTCTTCGTCCTCTGCTGCCTTCTCAGCTGCGCGCGCACCTCTCGGCGCTAACCAGACAGCTGCGGCTCTCGCTTCGGCGTGGGAACACGCGCCGCCGTCGCCGCATGTGAGCGCGGAAATCGCGAGGAGCTGATACGATTTTTTTTTTTTTTTTTTTTTTTACCGTCGGTGATTAATCGGCCATGGCGAGGAAAAACGGTGTGACCAGAGATTAAGCAGCGAACGAAGATTTATAGGATTTATAGGAATCTTTGGCGTGGGAGTCGATTATTATTAATTGTGTGGATAGGAGAATAAAGACATTTGTACACTGAGAAAAATTAATAGTTGTGATTACCAATCATTGGTTCGATCTACCAAAATTTTGGTTGCAGCTACTAAAATATTGGTAGCTCTGACCAACGATTGGTAATCCCAACTATTAATTTTTCTCAGTGTACTATTTTTTTAAATATTTAAAAAATATATTAAATATTTTTAAAAAATATTAAAAAATTAAATATAAAAATTAAATATTAAAAAAAAATATTAAAAAATAGTACAGTACAGTGTACTATTTTTCACACTGAGAAATAATAGAAATAATAGTACACTGAGAAAAAAAAAATAGTCCGCTCGTCGCCATCTTTATTGTTGCTCCGAGCAATGCCTCTTTTGGGTGGCGCCTCGATCGCCTTTTTCGCCGTTCTACTAACTTATACAAAATAAAACCTGTAACCAGTAACAATTGTAATTCCGTTGAATCGAAAATCTGGAATAACGCTCCTCGAGCGGAGAGCCTAAGTATAACGTCCGAGAGTCTCGGAATTCTCGTTTGTATCCCGAGAATCGCGTCGGGGCGGATCGCAGACCACCGGAATGCGCCGCGCGGAGGGCTTTCAAAGTAGTCTCCGGGGCGAGGGATCATCGCCGCTGATGCACCGTCGAGGAATCGCGTCGGAAGAGCTGCAGCAGCAGAAGCCACGCGTCCTTCGCAATCGGACGCGGTCGAAGTCGCGGTCGCGACTACTGCGACGAGAGGGGACGAAAATTCAGATGCATCGAGAGACGGAAGAGGGAAACGAGTGTCCAGAGGCAGAAGGAAGAAAGGAGAATGAGAGAAAGAGAGAGGGAGAGGGAAATAACATTTTGCGGGGAAAGGAAAAGAGCGAAGGCGATTTCTCGGTCTCGCGGCTTTGCCGCCGCAGTCGCAGCGTAATTGCGTTATTAACTTAAAAGCGAGGTTCTCGCTCTACTCGGATTCTCGAACGAACATCTGCGACATCTCGGACTGTTTGCGGGCGGTGAAACCGCCTTTCCAATTTTTTTTTCCGCTGGAGGGGGGAGGGAATAACAGATGACGGAATGTCATTAAGATGGATGGAAAAATATTCGAAAATTATTCGAGTGTATTTTTTCACTGACTTTTCGGTCACTTTTTTTCCGCGTATCGCATCGCGAATCTCGAGGGGGAAAAAAAAAAAAGAATATAACATTAAAAAGTATAAAAATGAAAATTAAAAAAACGTGAACTTTGTCGAGGTCCGGGTTAGAGGAGAGCCCGGCTAATGCCGAGGCAAACACGCGCAGAGCCCTTTGCCAGCTGCGAGAGCGAACTCGAGGTACACGCGGCCTACATGCAGCAGCCCCGCGAAACGGCTCGCGGCTTCTTCGGATATATACAGGCTCGCTCGTTGAGCGGCGGTGGTTCGCGGAGAAGGATAGAGAGAGAAAGAGACGAGTCGAGAGTCGACCAACTTCGGAGAGGGACTGACCTCTGACCCCCTCGGGAAGTCTCTCGGTCCCTGTGCCCCGCGTCTCTCTCTCTCCGTCTCTCGATCGCCTTGCCCTCGCCTCTCGTCCCTCTCTCAAATGTATTATAGTATTATAGTATTATTCCGCACATAGCGCAACGCGCATCAAGAAGACAACGGCGACTTATCCTCGTTGCAAGATCGGATTTTCGTCGAGGTCGAGAATAGGGTTGAAGTACCGGTTTTGGCAACCTTTGGTCCAGTTCTGAGCACCGATAAAAAAAAATCGGCAGTGATAACCGATCATTGGTTCGATCTACCAAAATAATGGCTGTAGTTACTAAAATATTGGCAGCTCTGACCAACGATTGGTAATTTTTTTTTTTTATTTTTTTCAATTTTTTTCTATTAATTTACTATTCATTTTTTTCAGTGTTCGAAAGGACAGAATTATTTGTATTGTCAAAACTTAACAAAATTCTATATGGATAATATAACATTCGAAATTCCAATATAAAAATACAGGAAAACAGCCATTTGAAATAAATCGGAATAAAAATGGCCATAATTGGTACACTGGCCACAAATGGTGCATCTATCAGACGTGAATCTCGTTGCTGAGGGTATTTTAAAGAAAATTGATTTTTATAGAAAAAATAAAGGAGGTCAAAGTTTAGGTCCGAAGCGAAGCGAACAGTTTATCCGAAGAAACGACGAATACAGCTATGGCAGCCACACGGCAACACAGCCACCGCCGAACGCGGTTTCTCCCGGAGTCGGAGCAACAGCAGCAAAAGCAGCAGCAGCTCGACTCGCGCGCGCGGCGTCCGTGGATCGCGATTATAGCGCGCGCGAGCGGAGGATTCTCGCGTGTCGGACTCTCGGCGGCGATCGGCGCGGACCACTTGTAAATTTTCTCCCTCCCATCTCTGCCCCCGGTGAATTATCATAAATTAAATGCTATTAAATTTACGATTCCACATACGCGCGATTTAACGTTACGGGGCGCACGTTGGTTATTACGCGAAGAGAGCCGTTTGCGAGAGAGCCGCGGAGGGAAATTCGTCAGCCCGTTAGTCTAGCCGACTGTGTACCGTCTGTACCATATAATGGCAATCCGCGAGCACGGCGGAACGTGTAATTTATGACTTGGCGTCGTACACCCAACTTTCGAGGTATACTCGTCGAGATATACACGCGTTCGGGGGATTCGAGTGGTTCTTACCGCTCGGCGAGACACTTTTAGTGGAAGATCCGAGATTAATCGTCCAACAGCCATTCTCACTAAACAGACACGTCATTTTTTTTTTTTTTTTTTACAAAGTATCTTCGAAACATTTTTGGAAATGTTTGCAAGCATTTTTTTATATATTTTTTTTCGCTGCGAAACTTCATCCGACGATCCTCCGAAACTCTTCGTGGAACTTGGCGTTTATCCTCAAAACAGTTTAGGGAATACGAGCGAACGTAAACGGCAATCGACGGCCGGTCTATTATTTCCAATAATTCACGGTTTCAGTCTCCAGTCTCTGATGTGTGTTGCGAGTCATTTTTTTTTCGCAGGAGTTCGATACAAAGTGTCAATCAGCGGAGCGATCGACGAGGAGCGAAAGAAGCCGAGAGTAGAACTCGAGCACTGTTTCTCTCGCTCTCGTCGCGCTTCCTGAAAGCAGCAGCAAAAGCAGCAGTCGTGCATCAGCCTTGACCCCCTTTTTTTTCTCTGTTCCCGGACAAACACCGACAGCCGGGAGAATCATTGCGAAATCGAGCGTCGCAGGCGGAACAAGATGACCGCTTACATCTCGGAACTCTCGGAAATGGTGCCTACCTGCTCGACTCTGGCGAGAAAACCCGACAAGCTCACGATACTCAGGATGGCCGTCGCACATATGAAGCAATTGCGCGGTAAGTCGAAACATACAACTACTATAACGACATTATTATCATTATTATCATTATGCAAAGCAGTGTTCAGTTTCTTTTCACAGATTTTTTTCTTCCCCTTTCCTCGTGGAATTTCTCTTCGATTCAATTATGTTGAAGTTTGCATCGTTGGAATGCAATGAAAAAAAAAAAATTAAAAATATTCTTATGAACTCAAAAAATTGTACTGGGTATAAAAAGTTATTATAACGATTAATCATTATAATAACCTCGTTGGAATGAATTTATTTTTTTATTAGCATTGCATTCCAATGATGCAAACTTGAACATTATACGATTCGATTGCCAGATGCAAAAAAAGAAGAACAGAAGAGAGAAAAGAAACTGAGGCAGCGTTGGAGGAGCGTTTGTCGCAGCGACCATCGCCGAGAAGACGATAAAGAAATGTTCGGTCAGAGTCGACTCGTACGATTAAGCACGTATTAAGGCGCAACGAGTGACGCGTCTGTCTCGCGACTCGTCGTCGGAAAACCCGCGATCTCGCAGAAAGACGCGAGAGCGTAATTTAATCGAGTCGTCGCGCTGTCCGCGTCGCGTTTCTCGCCGCGAGGAGGAGAAGCAGCAGCAGCGAGTTACTTAATCGCTCGTGCCAGATACTCAAACATCCGAGTGACTCCGCTGATGTCCGATCGACACGTCCACCGGCTGACAAAAAATATGCGACAAAATGCTATCAAAATGAGCTTCACATCTCAGAGCTCCTAAATAAGAAACGAAAAAAACTGACGGTTTCGACGAATCATTCGACAGAGCAAATTGCCAATTAATTCCAAGCTCGAGAGGCGGCTGTCTGCTGCGGCGCAGCAACGTCAAGCGGATTGGCGCAGCAATGTCAAGCGGATTGACGCATCGAACGGTGAAATCCGTCTGACGAGAAGGCATTGATATCCGGAGTATTCTAATAGCTTGAATCGCTTTTGTAGGTAACAGAAGCCGAGAGAAGAAGCGAGGATCGAAGCGCGAGCAGCTTTCGAAGCTGGGAAGGTCAGAGAGTCGGAGCTCTGGGATCAGCAAAGCCATATCGAATGCAGAGGACGCGATATGTGCTTCCGGTGAAGAGAACTGGGATGGGGCTCTTCGTCGGTGTCGTCGGCGACGACGACACCGACACGCGTGCGTTAAACGCACAATTCGTTGGCTCTCCGGGTTGGCTGCTGCCGCGGCAGGTACGCCGACAGGTAGTACACGCGCTCAAAGACAGAGAGAGAGAGAGATAGTCTCGTCGCCACGAAGAGAGAGGGAGACGCACGTGCAGGTTGCGTTAGCGGAGGCCCCTGCGGGGCGACTCTCGGCTCGGGATAGCTGCGCGTATCGGCGAAGCCAACCACGCATTGTTTATAGCCACTTCTCCTCTTTCCCGACGAAGAGGGCAACTGAATACAAATTGCCGGGGAGAGAAGAGAACGGCCGAAGGAGGCGAAGAGACACGACGAGTCGACTCTGTCTTGGTTTCTCTGTTACTTCGTCTACCTGCTGACCGATGTGAAAAAGAGAGAGAGACGACTGTCGCAAGGGACGCGAGCTGCGTGGCTCTTCGGGGTTACGCGCGTACACCCACCGCAAGCACCGTTCGACAATCGAGTGAACGCTCTCTCGCCCGGAGATTCCACCTCGAAGCCGATCGCCGCACCGACTGAGTGAAAAGAAGAAGAAAAAAAAAAGAAAAAAAAAGAAGCTTCACCGCGACTCGGATTGCTCCTCTTCGCTCCGGTCGTTGCCTGTCCCTTTTTGCACCCTTAAGAAACGACCGCGGGAAATAAATCAAATTACTTTTTGCGCCTCGCGCTACTTTTCCACGGGAATTTTTTTTTTTTTTTTTTTCAATCCACGGGAAATAATTTTTATTTCTCTCCTATGTTTTCCAATGCCACGGGAAATAATGTTTTTTTTCTCTCCTATGTTTTCCAATGCCACGGGAAATAATGTTTTTTTTTCGTTCCTATGTTCTGAGGTATTCGTGACATTTCAGTAAATTGCAACTTGGAACCAATAGTAACGACACAAGTGGATTATCATCGAGGAAGTGCAATGCCTCGAGTGCTAAAAGCACAGAGGCGAGTGGGAAGCTAAGAAGAAGATGCCTTCCTCTCGGCGCATAGATCTCGTTTGGAAGTCGTTAAAGTTCTCCTTCCCGGAATCTTCTCCCGCGAGTGTATCGGGTCGAAGATCGGATCGCGGTGTGTTCTCGTGGCTCTGCAGCCGCCTCCCAGGATTCTCCGTCCGCTTTGCAATTCCGATCTTGCACCTCGATAGTTACCCCCACGCCGGTTGCCGATTGTACCCCTGTGTTCATTTTCGGTTAGCATCCTCCCGGTTAGCCTCCGGGGCCTTTCGAAGGGAGTCGGCCGTTTCCTTCTCGCTCTTCCTCCTTCGAATATTTATATCCTCGCCCAACGCCGATCGTTTCATCGCACGCTTTGCTCTTTTCCACAGGCACAGGCAACACCAGTGGCGACGGCACGTACAAACCGTCCTTCCTCACCGATCAGGAGCTCAAACATCTCATTCTCGAGGCCGCGGACGGTTTTCTCTTCGTCGTCAGCTGCGACACCGGGCGAATTATTTACGTATCGGACTCGGTCGCACCGGTGCTCAATTATTCGCAGAGCGATTGGTACGGCACGACACTTTACTCGCAGGTGCATCCGGACGACAATGAGAAGGTTCGCGAGCAACTGAGCGCTGCGGATCCTCAGCACGCAGGGCGAGTACTCGATCTCAAGACCGGGACGGTCAAGAAGGAAGGACATCAGTGTGAGTCTTTTTCGAGATCTGTACTCCACGTTTAACGCCCGTTTTAAATTATAACGTCCGAGACCATTGGTAAATCGAATTGCTTGGAATTTCAGCTTCCGTTCGCCTGAGCATGGGCTCGAGAAGAGGTTTCATCTGTCGCATGAAGGTCGGCAACCTCCAGACATCAGGCGACATGGCCGCGGCCCAAGGGCTTCATCGGATGAAGCAGAGAAACTCGCTGGGACCACCGGGAAGGGACGGACAGAGTTACGCCGTGGTCCATTGCACGGGGTACATTAAAAATTGGCCCCCCGCCGGTGAGTTCGGTATGGGTCTCGATATTCCATTGTTTCCGATCCGGCAGTTTCGTTTACATTTCGTTTCCTTTCCATTCTTTCTCACTCAGCGACGCTGCATGAGTCTGAGTTTTTCGTATATTTTATTTAGCCTCCGACAATCTTTACCGGGTTTTAAAAAAATATTTGCGTTAAAAATGTAATTTATGTAAGATTTAATGTGAAAAGAAAAATTAAGAAAAATTAGATAACAATGGCCAAACTGGGAACAGTGGACTAATTGGGCATTTTGCGCTGTAGGTGATTTTGTACCCCCATGTATACCAGGTGTGGGCTTAGGTGACAGAGGCCCAGGTGGTGTTCTCACCGGACCGGACGGCGTTCCTACCGACGAGAACGTCGCGGCGCACTGCTGCTTAGTCGCCATTGGTCGACTCCAAGTCACCAGCACAGCGAATACCAACGATTTGGCTGCATCCAGTAGTAACGGTGAGCATCAGACCCCACGAAAATTGAGGCGATTCCAATTTCTCCAATTAATCCGATCGTTTTCGTAGAATTTGTCACACGCCACTCAACGGACGGTACCTTCACCTTCGTCGATCCGCGCGTCGGTGGAATTCTCGGATACACACCGTCCGATCTCCTGGAACACGTGTGCTACGATTTCTTCCACGACGAGGATCTCCCTCACATGCAGGAGAGCTTCGAGCAAGTGTTGAAGCTCAAAGGTCAAGTGATCTCGGTCGTGTATCGATTCCGGGCAAAAAATCGCGACTGGGTCTGGCTCAGGACGTCAGCTTTCGCTTTCTCAAATCCGTGCACCTCGGAGATCGAGTACATCGTCTGCACGAATACGATTGCCAAGTGAGAAATAAGAATTTAAATTTTTTCATAATATATGTATTGGTGTTTTTAATTCACAAATGGTGTTCTCGTTTTATTCAGATCCATTCACGGCGGTGGCGAGACGCAAATCGAGGCCGAAGCTGTACCGGCTTACGGCCAACCGGGCTTGGATTATTCGCTGCAGAGACATCCAGCTCGCGACACAATGTATCCTACGCACCATATGATGCAACATCCGGGCGCGGTGGCGGCCGCGGGTCCGCAGCAGCCACGGCCGGCGAGCACTCAGAATGTATATCAGGGATACGAGGCTACGCAATCGCCGATTGCTTACGGATCGCCGGGACAGCAGAACGCTTCGTCGTCCGTATTGAGTAGAATGCAAAAGACTGCGAACACGTCGCCGACTCCTGTGCAACAATCGTGGGCGATTGGACGTCAGGTACAACTTCTTTTGGCCTTTGAAAAATATGCGAAAATGCATCACGAGACTTGTCTTATTAAATTCGAGATTTCTCCATCGTTTATGTTGCAGCCAGTGACAGAAGGGTATCAGTACAGTCAATTGAGCCCATCTAGATCGCCGAGCGGACCTACGTACACGCAACTTAGCAGCGAAGCCAGAACGCCAGCCGCGCAGTATCATTCAGTCACAACTGTGCCTAATAATCCTGGTGAGTCGGGCTTTCTTCGCACGCGATGACAATAGTACAAATCTACGCCATTCGCGCCATTCGTTTACGGTCGGACAACATCTGGTCGATTAATCTCGTCGATGGAATGAACAATAGTGATAATAATATCATAATTTCAGGGATGTGGGCATGGCAAGGTCAGCAGCATCAGGCGCCTCAGCAGGACGGCGGTCAGCCGAATAACCAAGTGTCAGGACAGCAGCCGCAATCGGGTCACGCGGGTCAGGGCGGTCCGCAGCCGCAGGAGCTCTCCGATATGTTTCAAATGTTGGACCAAGGCGGCGCGACCGGGTTCGAGGAACTTAACATGTTCAATACGAATTTCGAGTAGACTCGGGGATAGTGTATCGTTAAATTCGAGCGGCGAGACAGACATTTGGCGCCGAGGACGCAAACGATTTTGCGTCCCGTCGTGAAAAAAAGTCTTCACACGTGTTTCACAAATTTCCGCTCACTTCCTCGGAAGCTAAATAGAAGCACACACACTTCTGATCAATCTTGCACCAGGTTTAACACGAGGTTTGTAATTAGCTATGATATGGTCTTCTTTTCGCGTGGGACGCGTCGTCGTCTCTTTTGGAGGTACCCAGCATGTTCAGCGCGTAATCGTATTTATTTCGCGCTTAGCAAGAGAAATGTCCCGAATTGCGCGCACAAAACTCGTATTTACGATGCGATCGAAAATACTCCGGCGTAGATAGATTTCCGAATCTAACGGATGAATCGTTTTTTAAAAGCAAGAAAAATCAAGTTTTGCATCCGATCCGCGAGTGTTTCGGGAGAACGTAACGGATAGAATGAATTTTTCTTCGTCCGGTCGATCATGGTTTTAATAAAGGCGGAAGTGCTTCTCGAGCATTTTCAAAGCCTTTCACTGACGTTTCTTTTACCGTAGAGACATTAGATTTTATTTCTCGATCAACCGGTACATCGAATTAATCGCAATACGTATACCGAAAACCCGAATACGGTGGACATATTTTTAAAGAAACTCTTAGTGAAGAAAACGAAAGAGCTACTCTCGCCGATCGTCGTGAATTTAATACAAGCTTATTATTAGGTATTTAAGTGTAGGCGTAATTAATTTTAATTGAGAACGAAAAAAACGAAGCAACAAATCTTTGTAATTATAAACAGTGCAATCATCAATCAAACCCACTTCAACGAAAAGAAATTGTGTGACAAACGTGGATATATACAAATAATGTAACTATCACATTCGCTTGTCTGTCCGACACAACTTTAGAAATATTCTTCAAAAAAAATTGACAAATATAGATAATGTTATCGTCTATATTATATATATATATATACATATTGTAATTGTATCGATAAGTCGCGTGATTCGTTGCATTTGTACATGTCTTAGCGTTTCTTTTGGCGTGGAAGGCACCTTGCGGGAAACGCCGTCACGCCTCTAACGATGGAGCATCCATCGTCGAAATAAAAACAATGATGCGATTATTATTCTATGTCCTGAAACATGCATTAATAAAGTGTTGTATGTATAGATTCCACGATTGCATAGCAAAACGCGAGTATTCGTCACTCCGGAATTGCTGGCATTACCAAATTCCCGCAAGGTGTTTGTGCAAGCGAAAAAAATTCAACACTTGGCATATCATGGAAAATTAAACAGCAAGGAAAAAAAAGAATTTTTTCACCAATATACGGGTTGTGAATATGATTTTGTAGATATAAATTTAATATAGAGACAAACGATACCCCACGCAAATTATGGATAGAAGGCTGACTGTGGCTGTTGTAACAAAAAAATCTTATTTATTTCCGTATCTACAAAATTTACAGTTTTAGCTTAACAGCGGAAAACGCATGTTTGTCTTTCTTTTTGACGGCGTTGCCAGCTTTCGATTTAATCTGACTCTTGACTTGGTCCTGCAATTGAGCGAAGAAGGCTGTCGACGATTTCGTGACTTTGTTGCTGGTCTCGTCCATCTTGACGATGTTCCTGTCTTTGGTCAATTTCTTGATGACCGCAGCCGCCTCGCCTTTAGTGTACTTCTTGCCGCCGGATTTCAGCTTCTCCGCCAGAGTCTTCTCCTTCTTGTCCGCTGCCTTTTGGTGCACGCGCTGCTTCAACTTCTTCTTCCTCCTCTCGCGTTTCATATCCGTACTCGTTCGCTCGGCTCTTCCAACAAGCTCGCCTCGCGGTTTAGCTGAAAATTGATTAAATGGACCGTAAAATCGTAAATTCCAAAAAACAAAAAAAAATTATTACCGCAGTACATACATTTAATTTCCTCCGGAGCGAGGAGAGTAGCGTCAGTGGTCGCCACCGGAGCGACTTCTTCCATCGTAACAGCTGGCAAATTGCTGACGATCTTGATCTCAGGTTGAGCCGCTTTCGGAGTGTAATGGAAGTTGGACAGAGCGTCCAATTTTCTAAAAAGAGAATGCATCATCTCGCGAATTTCCGTATGCTCCTTCGGTTCCTCCTCCTCGCGTTCCTCCTTCTCCGGGTCCAGTGCCTCCTTCTGTTTGATATACGCATCTTCGTAGATCTGAGCCAAACTCTTTTTGCTCTTCTCCTGATCCATCACCAATTTTTTCTTGTATTCCAACGGCGTCTCCACGGGTTTGAATTTTCTTTCCACGTCGTCCCATGCTTTGTCTTTTATACGCTGTTTGATTATATCCTCGAGCTTGAGCGTCGTCTGCTCGGTTATTACTGGTGGCGGTCTCGCCGTTATATCGAATTCGACGAACTCCTCCAGCAGCGAATTTTGCGGTCTGTTCGGTCCAGCGACTTCGCCTTTCAATTGCCAAGGCTTTTCCGATATCGCCTCGGACTCCAATTCTTCTATTCGCTTCTGCAATCTTTCCTGGCGGCTCTCGAGAGTAGATTTGTTGCTCTCGTCTTTTTGAGACTCTCCGCGATTTTCCAGACTGTCCGTGTCGTCGGAATCGTTAGTGAGATTGAATTTAACGCGTTTTTCTTCGGGTTTACCTCTTCTAGATAAATCTGTATTAGCAGGTTCATCCTCATCGAGCTCCAATTCATCGTTATCGCTGTCGGGACGCCTCGGACGTTTATTCGTCTTCTCAGCTTCGTCCGCACTTTCAGGACTGTCGAAGAAATCAGCGTATTTCATCATTTTACCGTCTTCCGTCTCGTCGTCTTCGTCATCTTCGTCATCGTCGCCGGAAGCTGGATCAAAGAGATCTACGGATTCTTCGTCATCGTCGTCTGAGTCTTCGGCTTTGTCCTGCGTTTCTTTCTTATCCTCTTTTGTCAAGTACTCGTCGAGTTCCTCCAACTTGAAGAACTTGTCGTCGACGACGGAACGATTTTTGATTTTTCTTTTGAATTCTGTCTTTTTATTGATTTTGCCGTCGATGTCCATATCGAGATCCATCTCCTCGTCGCTGTCCTGGAGTTCTGGATTCTCGAGCTTCTCTTGTTTTTCATCGTCAAGAGCGTCTTTCTCCGCATCCTTATCCTCTTTTCTCGTCAGACTCACAGGCAATTCCAATTTGTTGCCTCCGGCCAATACTCTGGACACTCCGGTGAGGAAGTGCGTGAGTTCTCCTTCGTTCTGAAGCTCCAATTGTTGCCATATCTGCTCCTCGTCAAAGTCCTGTATGAAGAGCTCAGGGAGACCGTCATTCTTACGCTTGGTTTCTTCTTTTGTGTAATCGTAGAGACGTTTGATCGTATTCTTGAAGTCTGAGGCAACGTCGCTCTGTACACTGAAACAATAAGAACAAAAAAATTAATTCTCAAAATTAACCTAAAACCTAACCTCAAACGGTTGACGCGAATAACAGCCAAACAAGCCACGCGATAAATAAATTTTTGACGGACGAAGCGTTTCATCTTCGACAAGATTTCACAGTCTCAGCAAATATATTTTTTTTGTCTATCGAAGTACTGTATACAATCTGTTAACCTCACCGAAGCGCCAAAAAGTGCATCCATCGCGACACGTGACACTAAAAAAATCGACTATCTTACCTCAAAAAATTCTCTGTCTTTTTCGTGCGACTCTCAACGGTATCCAAAACTTCTTCCAGCAACATTGCGCCTTTATCAATTAAACAAACGTGCGAAAAACTAACATTCCACGATTAGGTTAAACCACGCCGCCGCGGATCAAAACTCGTGCTCGATCGTCGAGGCAGCTCAGAGTCCTCTGACGTCTGCGATACTCAGTTACCGACTGAGCACAAAGCCCCATCATCGCCCGGCAAGAAAGAACTCTGCTTTACCGACAGAGTTCGAAGGGCCTCAAAATGTCTTAGCACGCGCGCCGTCTTAGTCGCGATTTGGAGGGGGTAAAGTGAACGTTACGAGGGGGACGTTCGCGGGGCCCCCTAGAAAGAGAAGGAGAAGCGGCAGGGGGAGGGGAGGGGAGTGAGGGAGGGAAGGAATGGAGCGAAGATGAAGAGCGGCTCGACCGGCTAAGACCGAGGCTGCCCCGTTCGCCGTAGTTGCCGCTGCCGCCTGAGCTCAACCCGCCGCCGGGGGCCCCCACGATTCGATCTTTAGTTCTCGCGTACGCGCGGCCAGTAACGTGGAAACGTTTCGCGTACACCACATTTACAACCGCGGCGCGCGCGATAGACAGTTGCCGCCCCGCGTTTTGCGTGCCGAACGAGACGAGTTCGAGAAACGAAAATCGCGTTCTCCGCGAGTGCAACAGGTATCTTCGATTTTTTCCGTTTTTTTATCCTCTCGACGATACTCTCCGACCAAGCGACGCGGAAACAGCGGTGGTTCTCGCATTTTTCGACGCGGATACGAAGCGCTTCGTGAGCGAATAGAATTTTTTAAGAAAAGTGGTCGCGAAAGTGGTGCGCGTGATTGTTGTGCGGTGCGCGACAGTAGTTATTTGGACACACGGCGGCGAACACCTGTTTTTGGATAAATTCTGCACGATAAGGAGGTACGTGTGGTTTATTCGTGTATATATATACCTATAGTGCCGGTGGAATTTTTACTCGGATACGAATCGTTGGATAGAGGTTTCGGATCTCGGATTTGGTTTCTGAGACGGTTCTAAGGCATCGGTATCGTCGGTTTCGGCGTCGCGCGAACGGCATCGGCGTCCGGAATTATGGCCGATATTTTCGATACTGGTTTTGCTCGTAGTACGAAGCCAGGTAGAGTCTCGTGGAAAGAGTTCTCCGCCGCGAGTATAAGTATACAGAATGTGCGGCGCACACGAGCAAACGAAAGCCGGTTCGCCTTTCTAACGGAGCATAGCGCAAACTCGGAACGCTCGCAACGTGCTTCGTAAACCGAAGAAACTATGGAGGGAAAAAACACACACATACATGCTTCCGGGGTCTGTCGGTCTCTCGGAGTCCGGACCAGAGGGCCCCGAGCGGCAGACGAGAGGTCGAGAAAAAAAAAATCTAGAGAAAAACAACAAAGAGCCTGGCTGTAGGTTTACGAGGGGCACGTGGAACATTTACGAGAGATCCGCGTCTCCTTGACTCCTTTTGCCCTGTGCTCCTTTTTTTTTTACTTGCTTCCCTCGCCGTTTCGGAGAAAAATATCGACGAAGGCGAACCGTTACGAGTATTATTCCTCGTATTGCCCTTTTCGAGAATCTTTTTTTTCTCGCTGGAGAAGTTCGTTGCCGCGAGTCGCGGCGATATATCGAAGCCGTTAGGAGAGTGAAGATAAATCGGTATATAATGGAGCATTAATTTTCACGCGTTTTTCTTCGAGTTTACCTCTTCTCTGTACATCTGTATCGCCAGGTTCATAGTCAGCAAAATCTTTTCAGCTTCGTCAGCATTTTCGGGACTTAGGAGAGTGAAGATAAATCGGTAAATAATGGGGCATTTATTTTCACCCCGTAAGGTCGCCTCAAGGTGCTTTCTAGCCTCGCTGCTTCAACTAATAACATTCTGCTGATCGCTGGCTTATCTCTGTCTGACTCTCGAGAAACCTCTAAAACACTGGCAACGGATATTTCTCGACTGGACGAGAAATATCCTGCTGCTGCTGCTCCTGCGTTCGCTTGTGTGAGTGTTAGTCGAACGCAGTCGTTGTGGTAGCTGGTAAATACCTCTCAATGTTTATTCAGTAAAATAACCACCGCCATTGCCGCTCCTTGTCTATATAAAATCCAGTCAAAAGACAAACATGGACCTGGAAAAAAAAAAAAAAAAAAAAAAAAAAAAAAACCCTTTTCAAACTTACAATTTTCTGTACTTTTGCCTTAAACAGTAGAACCGAGTTTCAAGCATTGCTATCGAATTAGTGCAAATCGAAAACGCGAACGTAATGTGCTGATTGAGAATTCGCCGGTAAATTCACAACGCTTTTGTAGTACTACGATTCGACGACGACGACGACGACGTCGATTCTCTGCCCCTTTCGGTGCGGCAGTGGTGAACCCTATCTCGTTCATGCGTGTGCGAGTCTCTCTCTCTCTCTCTCGCGTGTTTTGTGTCGAGTCGTCGGACGACTCTCCTCCTTCCGCTCCATGCGTCTCTTACGTTCCGCTGCCGCTGCTGCTGCTGCTGCTGCTGGATCGCGTCTCCCACTCCAGGCCCCGCACGTGTGTGTTGGCTCGGACCGGGAGAGGAGCTCGGAGAGCCGCCGCAGGGCAGCAGCGACCGCTCTTCTTCGTCGTTGGACTCGCGACGAGCAGCAGCAGCAAAGCAGCAGCAGCGGAGAGCGAGATCCTTGGCGGTCGCGACGCGAGGAGAGCATCGCGCGAGAGAAAAGGAGAGTCCTGAGAGACGCTGGAACGTTGGGCGTTCGTTGCTGCTGCTGCTGTCGCTTGATCTCGGGTTACCGTTTTCAAGGCGAGCCGCCGCCGCCGCCGCCGCACGTCGCTCTCTGAC
This sequence comes from Itoplectis maculator, assembly GCA_964034905.1. Taxonomy (NCBI): domain Eukaryota; kingdom Metazoa; phylum Arthropoda; class Insecta; order Hymenoptera; family Ichneumonidae; genus Itoplectis; species Itoplectis maculator. The sequence continues at coordinate 9,375,743 of OZ035863.1, forward strand.
GTCTCTCGTTCGCGGAGACTTCGTCGAGCGTGCACGAAAGATCGGTCGCTGCTACTTCTGCTGCTTCGTTTACTTTGAGATTGACTTTGCAGTGTTTAGGTCTCTGGTTCGCGTCCCTCGACAGTCGCGTGCCACATGGCACACGATCCCCGGTTCACCGGATTCTCCGGATTTGCCGACTCGTCGATTAGGGTACATGTACCGTTTTTGGCCACCTTAGGGCCGAATGTGGGGATCACAAAAAAAAACATCGAGTAGATCAATCGGTGAATTTACGTGAATTTATTTTTGAAACATCAACAGTGTCTGTGTTTAAACACACAGAGACGAAACTTTGGAATAACATTAATCTCGCGGCTGCCGCGGGAATCGCTTATAACCGGCGATTACGTAAACCCCTCTCGCGAGATACGCCTTATCTCTTCGTTTATTCACACTTTTCCTCGCCAATGCGTCGCGAGGATTAAACGTTATTTATTGCTCCACTTTTATTGCCGTCTCGCCGTTGTAGGTGCCTCGGAAACTTACGGCACTGAAATCGAGTCCTCGTGTTGTACTTGTAAACAAGATAGCTCCGTCTCTCTCTCTCTCTCTCTCTCTCTCTCTCTCTCTCTCTCTCTCTCTCTTCTCTCTCTTTCTCTCTCTCTCTCTCTGCGAGACGCGACCTTGAAACCGATTCACGAGTTTGCCGCAATATTTCGTCGTACCAAACGACAATTATTTTCCCATATTTAATCGGGTCGAAGTTCTTCGAACTACGAGTGGCCGATTTTTTTTTCTCCGGACGAAGCGTCTCAATCTTCTCAATTGTTTCTATATAAGGAGCTCACCGACGCCCACCAATCACAATGGCATTCCATAGTCGTGATAATAACAATAACAATAATGAAAAAAATGTTCGTAGAATGTAGGGAACGATGACTCCGACGTTCGCCTTCAGCGCCAACTGAGCCAATAAGCGGCAAGGGGGGGGGGGGAGGGGGGCAAAAAAAGAGTCGCGCGGACGATAAGCAGGAAGCAAATTGATTTTTGCCAGACGTAGCATGTGGCGCGCTAGCAGTGCAAGGGCAACCGACTCGCGCTCCTCGCATCTCTGCTGGGCGTGTTTCGAGCAGCAGCAGCCGAAAAACAAGTTTATAATGACAACGGGCCCTCCGACATGACCCGAGAGAGACAGAGCGACAGCGTTCCGCGTTAATATACAGAGAGAGCCGACTTATAGCAATGAGGTCACCGTCTCGCGTGTACTTGTGCTTCGTAGAGGAGAAGAGCCTTGTATTTGGCGTTCGCCCACGCCCTCTGCTCTCGGCAGTGCAACGCACGTCCTCTTTTTTCTTCATCTTCTCCTTCTTCCAAGGAGTTTTAGGATCGTCGGTATTTTTTTAGATTTTTTTTTCGAAATTCGACAAAAGCGTCGGCGCAGCTCTCATTCCGGCGATTTCCTCTGTGTGCCCATGATGTTGTTATTATTATTATTATTATTATTATTATTTTATTTATGGATTTCTCCTTTACATAAATAGTTACACTGTGTGATTCGAAAACGCGAGATCATAAATTCTTAATAAATATACATACAATATATTTTTTAAATAAATCATTAAAATTAAATACTATACAATGCGATGTTCAAGTTTGCATCGTTGGAATGCAACGAAAATAAAAAAAAAATGTTATTCTAACGATACTGACATCATTCTAACGAGTCTAAAAAATTATTATAACGATTAATCGTTATAATAATTTTTTAGAATTTTTTAGAATTTTTTAGAATTTTTTTATACCCAGTATGATTTTTCGGGTTCATTAGAATAATTTTCAAAAATAATTTTTGTTGCATTCCGACGGTGCAAACTTGAAAATCGTGTGTGTCCCCGATATGTTAATACCGTACGACGCGCTTTGGGACCCCTCCCCATTGTATTCATATTGCGACGACGACGTGACGGTGTTCGTGGAGCCGTTCGGCCCGGGCCAAAGGCGCTCACGAACGCGTCACCACTGCGCCACTCTCACGTACTTACTTACAGTTCAGCCGCGGTTCAGCCGCGGTTCAGCCGTGCGGCGGTTCAGCCTCTTCTCGCGCGCGGCAAACGAACATTTCGCACCAGCAGCTGCGCTTTACGACTTCTTCTTCTTCCTCTTTACGGCCGTATACCTATATACGAGTAACGCCTGCACGTTACTTATAAGTTATACGATCCAGTGACGTACCGCAATTGTACGCTCGTCGCCGGCGCCGCCGCCGCCGCCGCGCGGATATGTAACACGTGGGAGCTGCGGAAGTGGAAACTCGCGCGAACTAAGCGCGTTTCCAATTCCCCGTTCTCCATTTTTCTTCGCCTCGTTTCCCACTCATATTTTTCTTCCGCGTATTTATGGCACTCGTGATGCATGGATATTAGCTACAGTCTGTGGCGCTCGTCTTATCAGCTAAAGCTCTTATCTCGGCTGCTGCACCGTTGAATAATTAGCTCGCTGGTGGCTTCGACTATTCTACAAATTTGTGAGAACGATTCGCGAGTCAAAGATTGCTGGAAAATGAAAAATACGTGGAATGCCCAGTATACTTTTTTTTTTTTTTTTTTTTTTTTCCTTTTGGAATCTTATCTCGGCTGCTGCACCGTTGAATAATTAGCTCGCTGGTGGCTTCGACAATTCTAGAAATTTTTGAGAACGATTTGCGAGTCAAAGATTGCTGAAAAATTCAGAACACGTAGAATGCCCAGTATACTTTTTTTTTTTTTTTTTTTTTGCCAATGTGAAAAGGCGTCAGGGGGGGGGGGGGGGGGGGTAAATGAAAATCGCAAACAATTCGAAAGTAAACGAACGTGCAGGAAAACGTGTCTCCGCGATGACGGCGACGAGTGCGACGAGTTTACCGGTGTCAGTCGATGCGACGCGTTCGTCGTGTAGAATGTCAAGTTTTAGAAACTCTGGCGCGCGCGAGGCGCTTCCCGAGGCGACAATTCGCCGCGCGCGGCGACTGCTTTCACGATTCCTAGGCCGCTTTTACCGCTGCTGTTGCTGAATCCGCCCATCGCCGGTTAAGGCAGCAGCCTGCTACTTTCATTCTCCCGTTTTGAGACACTAAAAAAGACGTAGTCATCAAAATGTTCCATCAAATCTGTACAACGAAGAAGGCTCGATCTCCTGATAACATCAAATGGGAAGGTTATAGTTACCATATGGGACTCCAAAAGTACCCTTTTCATCGGTCTAACTTTTACTAGTGTAAGATTAGCATTTAATAAGGATTGCTTTTTTGGGCGTCATTTTGGACCCAAGTATGGTTTCCATTTTCACTAAATGGAAACCCTACTACAAATTGCACTAAATAAAATATAAATAAAATTAAAAACCCTACCTAAAATTGCACTAAAAAATATATAAATAAAATTAAAAACCCTACCTAAAATTGCACTAAATAAAATACAAATAAAATAAAAAACCCTACCTAAAATTGCACTAAATGGTCAGAAATGGACCCTTTGGTGTTGTCTTCCAACAGCTGCATAGCTGCATTTTTATCACCCGTCGGTCGAGCAACTCGGCCGCCGTGCGTTGACCCATCGACCTATCGACCCGATCCGAAAGACGTGCCCACGTCGACCACCTGTCGTCGTCGTTTGCAGCAGCAGCAGCAACACCGTTATGCATTCCACGGTGTTTATTCAATTACCATATCGAGTTGCAACACCGCAACGAACACAATGCGGCAAATGTACGTAACGTATCGATGAAATATCCAACTGAGCGTGTGAGGGAAGGTCAGGACGACGAATAGTTTCATCGCGAGGAAAATTACATTATTTTCTGCGCGGTGAAATTCCTCGGCGCGGAATATAAATACTGCGTGTTCACCTGATGTATATATATATGTATGGGATACGCTGCGTCGAAGGCGACTGAGGTGCGTTGTGAAATACTGGGAAACTATGGCTACGGCTTTAATGACTATTCTATTATAAATCCATTCGGGGGGGAGGGGGAAAGCTACGCGAAAGGTCAGCGAGCGTAATTATTCGATCTTCCATGGCGTCGGGTGTGTCTCGCGATTTTCCCCATAAAACGCGTAGGATAATTGACGTTTTCGGCGGTGGAGATTTTATGGGTTGTTTGGTATGGGACGTTTCGCGTCAAGTTGATCGGTCGCGTTTATTTTTTTTATTTTTTATTTTTTATTATTTACGGATTTTTCCTTTACATATTCAGTTGTATATTTATTAAATCTTAATAAATATACATAATAGTAGTAATAATAATAATAATAATAATAATAATAATAATAATATTTATTAATTCTTAATAAATATACATACAATCGTTTTTAAAAACAAATAATTGAAATCAAATACTTTACAATACGATGAAAGAGATAATAAATTTTGAACGGGTGTCATACTACGAATTATTGCATTCATTTAATTCGACAATTGTGTCGAGCAAATAATTTTTCCAGTTTGGCGTCGAACGTCCCGTACACGATTATATTCCTGTTATCCTCCGTCCGTATCTCGTATCATTTGCACTCGGCTGCGCTCTCTCGCTCTCTCTCTCTCTCTCTCTCTCCCCATAGTCTTTTGATAGACGAGCTGGTTAGGTCGAGTCGCAGGTCGCGCGTATCCAATACAAGCTCATAATTATGTATAAGCTGGCGTATAATTCACCGAGTGCTGCTGCTGTTTCTCTCTAACTTTATACGTCGAAGATCCGCAGACAGATGTGCGAGGTGCATTCAGAGAGGGAGATTTTCTCGGTGCGTCCCCTGCTGCCGATTCGGTAACGAATGCAGCGGGCATTGCGCAATGATACCGTATATACATTATACGTATTCGAATCTCGTCTCGTCGCGCAGTGTAACGCACCGCAAAACAAGCGCGCGGGAATGTACCACCGATCAAATCGCGAAGCATATTTCACATCGATTGCCGGACGATAAATTACACTAGGATTATTTTTATTTTATTTTTTTTTCCCCCTCAGTTATCATAATGTCACGATAGTTATTTCGCAATTGCGTCGCCAATCAGCGGATTCGTCCGGTGGCGATAAAAATGTCTCCCGTCACGACGATCCCGCGATCTTTGATCGATGGAACTGTCAATTGAATTTCATTTTTTTTTTTTTTTTTTTTTTTGCTCCTCGAGCGGAGTTCGACGGAGAAATGTATGCATATATAGAGGATTGATAAGAGACTGTTTATAAGTGGTGAAGGCTTCTGGAATGCCAAGACGCTCGTTATCGGACATTCGCGCTCGCGACTCTAATTAGAGCAGACGCAGCGGCGAGAGAAGCAAGGAGGGGATTTTTATTGAGGTCAATTGTCGCTGTAATCAATTTTTCTCCACGCCAAATCGCTGACTGATTGCTACGACGAAAAGAAAAAAAAAAAAAAAAAAAAAAAAAAAAAAAAAAAAAAAACAAAAAATTGTTTCGCATAGAAATTAATTTAGCGATTTTTTTGCTTCATTCTTGTTTATTCGTCTAAGTCCTCCTTTATTAATGACCTCGATAAGATAAGCGAAAAGGGAAGGTTTTATCGATCCGATCGGCTTCCGGCGATTATTCCTCCTTCGATCGGCGCGCACACAAATCGTGCATTATAGGAATATCGATTATCGAGAAGAGTTCGTTAAATATTTATAGAAAATCAAGTTCTCTACACACAAATTCCACACAAACGGCGCACGCAAACCGAGTGCGTGGCGCCAGTTCTGAATTAAATCTTCGGCCGCAGATTGTGTTGCCCGTAACGACCAATTAAATAAACCACCGCGCGGGGACATCGACGGCCGCTGCGAGATTACCGATCGTCCCACAGGGAATGTATAAATTTCCCATACGGTATATTCCGTTGTACGATCGGTAGCCGAATAACGTCCGTCCGGAGATAAAAATAATTGAATACGCCGGTGTCGTCGCGATAATAATCCGCGCGGCGTCTGATTTCCGGACGAAAGGAATTCCGCGAGCTTCGTCGTCACCGAACGCTTCGTCGGTGTCATCATCGCATGAGTAACTTTTTCAATGACTGTTACCATCGCAAGGACGATTAATCTGTGTTACTCAGATTAATTAATTGCTAAGAATAGAGCGAGTCGAAGGAATTGCATTAAGATTTTTTAATAATAATAATAATAATAATAATAATAATAATAATAATAATTTCAAGCGTGGGCCGAGAAAAATTAATTGCTAAGAATAGCGCGAGTCGAAAGAATTGCATTAAGATTTTTAAATAATAATAATAATACTAATAATAATAATAATAATCATAATCATAATAATTTCAAGCGTGGGTCGAGAAAAATTAATTGCTAATAATAGCGCGAGTCGAAAGAATTGCATTAAGATTTGTAGATAATAATAATTCCGAACGTAGGCCGGAATCTTATTAGGATGATATTTATGACAAATTGTGACGTTAAGGCTGGTCTTTGACTCGAAGAAACGTACGGTAATATGTGGGCCATCCAGCGGCTCGCTTTATAATCCCACTCATCCGCGACACGATAATAAGACAGGTATATTCTAACCGGGATCTCCCCGTGTGTCGCATACGCAAGCGTCTTATTCCGCTTCTCGCGTGTACGCGCTATCTCCGGGGCTATATAGATATATACTACATACATGTGCGGAGTCATAGAGAGAGAGTCACGTTACAAGCCCGATATAGATATGTCGTCATACGGACGAGGAGGACAATTTTATAGATGTCCAAGGTTCAACGTAACGCGGAGCGCGCGACGATCCGCAAGACGCGCATTTCCCCCTCCTTTTCGACTCCTCTTTCTCCTTCTACTCCTTCTGCACTCCATAGCTCGATATAATTTCACTTGACTGGCGAATGTACCGGAGACGAGAGATAAAATGCTTTCTTGCCGTGGCCAAAAGCGTATTTTTTTGGCGATTAAAAAATTTTCGATTTAACGAAGTTTTAAAACCCTATCCGATGGGAAATTTTCCGCTGATTCCAAATATGACCGGTTTTTGCCCGAAAAATAAAAGATTGTAGGAGAAAAACGCGAAAAACGATTTTTCACTTTTTCTCAATTTTGGCACTTTACTAAAATCGGTGTAATTTTTTTTTGAATCAAGATAATCTCGATTTTCTTTTTGCAATCGAAAGAGAACGCTTCAAGAAAGAGAATGCCGCAAAGCGGAAAGCGATATCTCGATTTTTCAATTTTTTGCAGATTTTTAAAGTTGACCCTCAAAAATCGCAAATTTTTAGAAGGGGTACCCCTTCAAAAAAACTCGAAAAAATGTCGAAAAAAAAATTTTTGATTTCGCAAAGTTTAAAGACCCTATCCGATGGGAAATTTTCCGCTGATACCAAATATGACCGGTTTTTGCCCGAAAAATAAAAAATTGTAGGAGAAAAACGCGAAAAACGATTTTTCACTTTTTCCCAATTTTGACACTTCACTAAAATCGGTGTAATTTTTTTTTGGATCAAGATAATCTGGATTTTCTTCTTGCAATCGAAAGAAAACCCTTCAACGAAGAGAACGCCGCAAGACGGAACGCGATATCTCGATTTTTCGATTTTTTGCAGATTTTTAAAGTTGACCCTCAAAAATCGCAAATTTTTAGAAGGGGTACCCCTTCAAAAAATTTCAAAAAATGTCGAAAAAAAAATTTTCGATTTCGCAAAGTTTAAAAACCCTATCCGATGGGAAATTTTCCGCTGATTCCAAAAATCACGGTTATATGCCCACAAAATCGAAAATTCGTGGAGAAAAACGCAAAAAACGCATTTTTTCCCGACATTTTTTTTCTCCACTTATCTCTGGCGACGTTCGCCGCGCGCGAGCGGCCGTCAAAGTCACTGGGACATGCATTCCAGATTGAATTCTCGAGGTCGTTGGACCCGAGGAAGCGGAACACGCGGAGCTCCGGTTTCGATCGTCACGGGAGGTCGTCCCCCTCCCCTCCCCCTCCGACTGTACGCATCTTTGCTTCTCGCTGCCTCTTTCCCTCCAGTTTTTTTCCCCGTCTTACGCCTGTACAGGTGTTCGCGTACGGTAAATGCAGGGAAGACCAGCGTGAAAAGCTGACCAGAGTCCGATATACATATATACAGATATAGATATTTGCACGGCGTCGTAGTTGCGTCGAGCGAGCGACTCGCGCACCGTATTTCCGGTGCGAACGCAACTTCCTGGCCGCTCCAACAATGGTAATCCGAAGACCTTTCCTCCAAGCGCCGATCCCTCCTGGAACAATGCTTCACTCTGTACGAAATAAAAAAAATAAAAAAAATAAAAAAAAAAAAAAACACAATGCTTCACTCTGTACGAAATAAAAAATAAAAAAAATAAAAAAAAAAAAACACAATGCTTCACTCTGTACGAAATAAAAAAAAAAAAAGAAAAAATTGGCATCGAGTGTTTTTTAAACGCGCCGTACAAAAATTCCCGCTCGTCTGATATTTTTCCCATCTGTCCACATTGCAAGAATCGAAGCCGCCGATAAACGACAGCGCATTTGCATCGGAATAAGTATCGATCGCGATTTATTCATTACAAAGTAGGACTGGCGTTTGTACACTTCGACTCTCGTTTGCGCCGTCGAATTAATGGTCGAATAATTATTCGAATAAATTAATCGACGGTCGATCGATTAATCGGGTCGAGAGAAAATACCACTGACAGGAATCGGCGTGACGGAAATTGCCGCGAGGCAAACGAAGCACGGAATTAATTTAGTGGGCGCTTTGACAATTTATCTGTGTAAATTTCGATTCGATATTATCGATGATAATAAAATTTCAATCATAGGATATTATGTGGGCAATATTGTTGCGCAGCTACGCAGCAATAAAACGAGTCGAGTAAAAAAGGTGGTTATTTCCCCGGAAATGCCGTTAAATTCAATTACTGCTCGCTTCAAATTGTGTATCGACGCAATCGCTCCTTTTACACCGGTTATGAAATTTACCGAGCGTTGTTCATACGATAATGATACGGATAACGTAACCCAGGGAGACTCGACGATTACGCGAGCCTCTTTAAAAAGAGTGTGAATCAACTTTTGCCCTCCGAAATTTCGAGCCGCTCATCGGCGTGGAGAGCAAATTACGAGTCCAGTAACGAGCAGCACCGAAGTCGATGCAACTGCGTCCGGGAAAAGCGCAACTGCATCGTCAGCCGGAAATCTGGCTAACGCAACAGGCAGCAGTCGGCCAACGGAGGCGATAAAGCTGCTCCTCCGTAATCTCGTAGTTTATTAGCTCGGCGACCGACCGATGATTATCTAAAGACAGGATTAACACACTTTCCATTGGTCTTCGAGTCTCTTCGGACACAACATGTGACACACGACGACTCTGCCTGTATTGTGTATACACAACTTGAGAGATGACATTCCTCTTCGGATTATTGGGAGGAAAATCCAGCGGATATCTTTGGATTCCGAAATTTTGTGTCGTACAACGTCGAAGGTGTCGTTTCTCGTTTCTCACTTCTCGTCGAGGTGCAAAGGCGACATTGTCAATATTTGACGACGCGCCTCTTTCACTGACGAATCGTTGGAGCGGCTGATTTAACTTTGGAATTTTAGTCACTTAACTTTGACGACATTTTTTATTTATTTATTTTTTTTTAATTTTGTTTCTCATTGATCGTTGAAGCGGCTGATTTAAATTTGGAATTTTAGTCACTGAACGTTGACGACATTTTTTATTTATTTATTTATTTTTTATTTCCTCTCTGATTGATCGTTGGCGCTGCTGATTTAACTTTGGAATTTAGCCACTGAATTTTAACGAAATTTTGTATTTATTTTATTTTTTTATTTTTTTATTTTTTGGAAAAAAAAAAGTTTGTACAGAGGCTCAATCGAAGGTCACGAAGAGTCTTAATCTGTGTGTGTGAGTCCGATGAAACAATGAGTCAGGAATGTCTCAGCTCAGAATTAGATATCTGAACAGATAACAGAGAAGGAATGTTCTCCGATCAGCGAAGAAATCTGGTCTCGGCGACTGCAATAAGTCGGAAACGTTGGCAACATTCCCCATTTCACAGCAGAGTCGACTGTACATTTGCGTATCAAGGAGACACTTTTTTTTCCTCTGTTTGCATGCTTATCAGTGCCAATTTTGCTCCCTCCCGTTCGTCGAGCTTTGCAAAATTCTAGTTCAGCAAAATCCACGCATCGCGATTTTCGAGCACAGCCCTGATATATTTTTTTTTCGCAGACGAGCCGACGATGTCGATAGATAAAAATCGATTACGCCGAAATTCGAGTGACTCGATCGAAAAAGTTGCGTCGCAGAATTTTTTTCCACCGTCGCTCTACGCCAATGCATCGGCGGAGATACATTGGCTGGTGGTCCGACAATGCGTTCAGCACTCCTGAAGTGTCTGATATACATGGTCGAGTGGTCTCGTACACAAGTCTGCGAGTTGGGAACGAGTGCGAGAGAGAGAGAAAAAACAGAGCACATTGGCCGAACGAAGCGACTCATACGCGTGTGATAAGAGAGAGCGAGTAGTTAGTGGCCTCCGGCTAACAGCTGAATCAGTTGGGTGTCACCATTCGCCAACGTTGCGGATCTCCCAGTTTCGCTCGCGTCGAGAATTTAGCCCCGGGAAAAAAATACGTTTTTACATTCGTTCTTCGATATAAAAAAGTGTCGGTAATAATTGGGATTATAGTGAAACACGTGCGGTGAGAGTGGAGCGACAATGTCGAGGCTCAAGGTGATCGTTGGGCCGTGACAGTGAACTCTGATTATACGCAACGACAGCGGTGGCCCTGGGAGGGATAAACAAATTTTTTTAAACAACACCGACAACTTTACAATGTCCTATCGTTATGGTAATAAATGTTTTTGCAATAATATCGAGCGTCGAGCCGTTGCTAATTTTCGAGCGAGTCAGTCGGTTGGTAGTGGTTTATAGGCTATGATGTTGAAATTTGCATCGTTGGAAAACAATGATTTTTTTTTTGGAATTATTCTAACGATTTTAAAATGATTTGGGTCCATTAGAATATTTTTTAAAATATCCTTTGGGTTCATTAGATATTTTTTTTTATGCGAAGTATAGCGAATTTTACCAGACAAATTGGTCCCAGGTACTATAAAATATTGCCGGTTATATTAATTATCGTCGACCGAATTACAAAAAACATTGCTGTCCTCTCATACAACTATTTCGTATGGCAAAGTCTACCACACATTTTTCTGAGTGTTTTATAGGAGACATTCGCGATTTACGGAGAGGAGGATCGGTGCGGAGCGAGGCAACAGTTCTAGACTGTCTCCTTTCTCTCTCTCGCAACGATAATATTTCAATGCCGCCGTGGCAGGCCGGAAATGAGATCGTATTCGCCGACACTTCGACGCATGCGCGTGCGAGATGTATTAAACCGCGAATACAGAAACGTCTCATTACCGCGGCTCTATGAGTTCCGGGAGAGCGGAGGACTCGTAGCACATTTCTCTACCGTAAAACACGATGCGGCACATAAATTATCATCGGCAATCGCGTCGTTTATTTTCACGTCCCTCTTCAAATTTTTACGAGAACCGCGCCCGTCGCTTCGTTATCTCTTCCGCCATTTTGAATTTTGCTTTTCGTTCGACGAAAAAAAACGCCCGAGGCGTGAATCGCTTCATTGTTTGGGAATTCGCGTCATCATCGTCGCTCTCTTCGTCTCAAAGAGAAGTGCAAAAAAAAAAAGAAAAAAAAAAGAAACGTGCTCGCCGAGTTTTGTTTGAAGTGCGATTTGTCGGCTGTAAGAAGTGCACTCGACTCGTTATATATATTTGTAACGGGAAAGTCTGCGAGCACCTGATTCACGAGAGGCTTGTGGAACGTATCGGCCGCGGTAATAAAATAATGTACACGTCGATGCGGAGGTTCCAGGCCGCGAGTCGAACGCGAGCTCGGTTATCCACTTGTCTATTTGTCTATTCACCGAGACACGCGCACTGACGTTACAACGCGCGTGTTACATCGACTCGTTACAAGGTGTTGCGGGCCGAGGCGCCGAGCGTTACGAGAAACGTGCGTAAGATCGGTGAGCGTTGTACAAGCCGATTATACATCGTGTGTCACGCTCGGAGAATTTTTCCGCTCTTCGGCATCGAGCGGCGAATGAGAAACAAATTTCCAAGACGAAGCCTTTCCTCGTTGAGGCGATTTAAAAATTCATATTTTTCCCGCCAATTTTACTATCACTGTATAGGGCAGCTATTTTAGTCGGGTTTTTTTATTCCTTTTTTATTTTTTATTTTTTTATGTTTTATAAAAATAACGAGAGTCAGTTCTGGTAGCGTAACGAGCTGCAGTAACATTGCCAGCCGGTTGACGGAATATGCAATATTCACGTGACAGTCTCACCGATGACCGGGGCGAGGTTTTTATTGGCTGCGATGTATGCAATTTTCAGGTGAAGGTGAGAGCCTTTATACGAGAAAGGTCGTGAAAAAAAGAAAAAAAAAAGAAAAGGGAAAGAGACCTGTCTGACGATTAGGATGACGTATATATTGCGTGTGAACTGACACCTGAATACCGAGCGAGATATATTTTTCGTTGACCTTCTTTACGAGCCAATTTTACGGTCCCTCGATGCTGTCATATTTTTTTTGTCAATGCTGCGGAAATTCTGTAAAAATGCCAAAAGAACGTGTCTATCGATGTTTCTCCAGCGGACGATTCATTCGCCGTTCGGTCGCCGAATCGACTGCGCACTTTCCAATGCGCCTGACAAAGTTGATCACGGTTCTCATCGTCGCTGCGACGTCTCGCGCTGCTTTGATCGTCGAGCATCGCGGGACCGAAGAATTCGACCTCGTCGACGCAACGGTGACGTCACTACAAAAAAAAAAAAAAAAAAAAAAAAAAAAAAAAAAAAAAAAAAGCACGGAAAAGATCAACAATTTGTTTTGCAGATCAACATCCTGAAGAAGTGCTACGACGATCGAATCCGCACTTTGGGCATCGTCGAATCATCCTCCGTCCATCTGTCAAATCATCTGTCAAATCATCTGTCGTTCGCCAGTACAAATTATCCGGTGTCACTGATGAATGGAGCTTCGAGGCTGGCGAATAGTGTCTTAAACTCAGTCGATCCTCAATCTCGTCACCGACTTCAGGTCTTCGTGGTCGCTGTCACCGATATCAGTAGCTTGGTGAGAAGCCTCGCAAAAATCAAGACTTCCAGATGGTGGAATCACATGGCCTCCTTCATCCTGCTCGATTTTTTTCCTGCCTCATCGAATCGATGTTTCAACGCCTACGAAATTCTCTGGGAAGCCTGGAAAGCCAATCTGCTCGATGCTATATTTATATGTCACCATGAAATCCAAGGGATTCGGATCTACACTCATAATCCGTACACAAGCTTAGCTCCAAATCCATGGAAATTGGATAAGACTCACATTGGAATAAATGGTCACATCTGGTCGCTGTTTTCAATCGACTATAATGACGATGATGACATCTGCGAGGCTTTGGATTTTGATAAGACCGTCGATATTGGCGGCTACGAGATTCGAGCTTCTTTTACGGCTTTGGACGGATGGACCAATGGCAGCGCGACGATTCCTATCCAAGCGGAAGCAATTTCGGCTCTCACTTTGATTAATTCTGTCAACGCGACGTGGAAAATAGTGTTGCATCCGCCGGGAACTGAATGGTCCGACGAAAATGGCGAACCCTTCGGTCCGAACGCCGACATCGTCAATGGGATTAGTGACATTATGTTCAACTTCGCCAATGCCTATTTTTCTATCAATAATACGGTCACCTATCCGCACAGCTCATCAGGTGTGATAGTCGTGACCCAGTATCGCGGTCACCTTTCGCAACTCACGAAAATCGTCACCGTTCTTGATGTCACTTCTCGAATCGGTCTGTTCATCGTTTGCCTCATCACATTTCTATTCTTCAAGTGTCATCTCTGCGAGCCGACGTCAACGGCGTTTCTGAATCTTGTTAGAGTCGTCGGCAATTCGTCGCTTCTCGTTATTCCCGAGGAACTGGCGACGAGAATTTATTTGGGGAGCTTGTTCGTCTTCGCGCTGACGATTCAGGGCATTTATCAGGTGACACGTAACAAAATAACACAATGATAAAATAACACTCGGTATATAGTTCATCATCCGCAACAAAGTTCTATGAATATTGTAGATGAATATCATATATATATATTTTCCGCTTTATGAAAAAAAAAAAAAAACGTTATGGCTATAACTATATCTGAATATTTTCCACTGTAGATGAAAAACATAGATAATTTTCGCTATAGATGAAAAAAAAACGTGGATATTTTCCGGAAAAAAAAAAATTGATAAATTTTCCGATTTCATTTGCTTTGATTCAGATTTATTTTCTTACGGTTATTTTTTCGTGTGTTATTTTCGAATGTTATTTTGTCATTGTGCGTTATTTTGACATAATACCATTTGTTAGGGTCAACTGGCGTCGCTGCTGACAGGTCACGTGGCGCTGCCGAACGTCAACGGGATCGACGATCTCGCGAGATTCGGTTACACGATCCACGGTCACAGATCTTTCGCCTCGTGCTTCAACGAATCAGCGTTCGAGGATCGCTACGTCGGCTCCGACGATTTTGCCTGCACGGATCGAGTGTTGAGCGACGAGAAGGCCGCATGCGCGGGAGAGATGCTCAATCTCATCGAGGAGGCTGCGAAGTTCAAGCTTCACCTGTCGAGACAAATGATCATGACGCTTTATGGGGTTTACCTGATTCGTTCGGACTGGCCGCTCGAGGACAGAATCAACAAGGTTCTCCAGAGATGCTTCGAGGCTGACGTCATTGACTCGATGATCAATCGCGAGGCACGCGGCACACTCAACGCACTCGAGGCTTACGAGAATCAGGACCAGGATCGTAGCTTCAAGATCATCGTTTTGCGCGAGTTGTCATTCGCTTTTGCCATTCTCGGAATAGGTTTGGCGTTTTCTGTTCTGAGCTTCGTCGTCGAAGTCGCGATCGACGGATCCGCACTTCCGACCCTCGAACGCCAGGTCCATTAATCCAACATTATGGATTTTACTGCTGGAAGATAAAATTCATGATTTTCAAGTTTGCATCGTTGGAAAGCGACATTTAAAAAAAAAATCGTTCTAACGATTCTAAAATTATTCTGGCGATTCAAAAAAATTATTATGAAGTTCAATCGTTATAATATTTTTTTATACCTAGTACGACCCTTTCGGTTCATTAGAATAATTTTTTTTTTAATTTTCGTTGCTTTCCAACGAAGCAAACTTCAACATAGTGAAAATTAAAATTTATAAATTTATTATTATTATTGTTATTATTATTATTGAAATTCCATTAGTCATTGGACGAGAAAATGTCGAATTGACTAAATGTAACGTAGACGTGTTTCGTGTCTCGTGAATAAATCGAATTCTGAAAAGAAAAAAAAAAATCGCACCTGATTATTTGAGCCGCAGGGGTTTGCGTTATCTATCGGAGGGGTGGTTGCCCGGCAGCCGCAGGGCTTCGGGTTCACCGTGGCGAACAAACAGCTGCTCCGGGCTCGACGTAACACGTCCACCGGAGAATAAAAATATTTCTCGGCATCGAGAAGGGAGAAGTCTCGCCGCGTCGATGTTTGCGTCTGGACGTCAATGTTTGCGCTGGAATCGACACGCGGCTTATCTGTCGCCGTTACGCGATACCAGCGGAGAGACACCGCTGTACGCGCTGCGTAAACGTTTAGATAATATGGCGATCGTCCACTGAGTCGACGATGCAGCTTCGATGCAAAAATTCTCATCGACTGGAAATGCCAGTTTGGAATGTCAGGAGAGAAACTTCGTCGTCGCGAGTCTCGCATAAGTCAACGATTCTGTATATATATACAATCCGTATTAGGGAGGAGACCGGGTCTCCGGGTTTCCACACGTTGATGTATATACAGGCGCTTGCAATTAACGGGAATACGTGAAACACACTGTGTTTTCGATGTCTGATCTCTGTTAACGGTGCTGAGAGACGGCGAGTCTGGCGGGGAGTGACTCCAGACGCCTATAAATTGCAGGCATCTTCTGCGTATGCTAATTGACCGGAGAATTTTGCGGGCCACGAGCGATCATTCCGATCAATCGAGTCGCAAGGACGACCGGCGGACGAATCTGCGGAGAATTCGGTTCGGCTCTGTCAATATGTCAAAATAATCATTTGAGACAAACTATCCGTGCATAGTAATCGATTATGTTAAGATTTGCATCTTTGGAAAGCAACGAAAATTTAAAAAAATGTTACAGCTATTGTCAAATTATTCTAGCGATTAAAAAAAATTAAATCGCATTTTTTAATAATTTTGCAATCGTTATAATAGTATTTTTTTTTCGTTGCATCCAACGATGCAAACTTCAACGTCATAGTAATCGAAAGAACAGTATCTCCGCGATCGAACTTTGTTCAGTCTTAGAAAAATGATAACGATTCATTTTCCTTCCAACTACGAACTTGAAAAGTCTTATCAGCGGTGACACAACGACTGATTCTCATCGTATCATTGCTGATGATTTTTGTCGTTGTCTGTTTTCAGAGGCGCAGTATGAGCCCGGCGCTGGGCACCGCGCCGTACCCCAAACACCGCACCATCCGAACCGCAGTCGCGAGTATCACGTATCAACAGGAGCCGCGTCGTACTACAGTCCTGGTGCTGGACGACAGGAGAGACACCGCGTCGGACCAGAGATCCAGAGGAGAATGACTCAGCGCGAGGATGTGCTCAAGTTCGAGCAGGGCCGGATAAAGGCCCTGCAGGAGGAGCGTCTTCACATCCAGAAGAAGACATTCACAAAATGGATAAACTCATTCTTACTGAAGGTAGGTCAGCCCCCTCATCAATAATAATAACCCTTACTCTTAATATGATTTATATCCATGGAATCTTAATATTTTCTCAGGCGCGGATGGAGGTGGAGGATCTGTTCACCGATCTGGCGGACGGCAAGAAACTTCTCAAGCTCCTGGAAATAATATCGGGCGAGAGACTGGCGAAGCCGAACAACGGACGAATGAGAGTCCACAAGATTGAGAATGTGAACAAGTCGCTGGCGTTTCTTCACACGAAGGTAGGGACACTTTGCGAAGGGCTAATGACATTTTTTTGTTGCTTCGCAGGTAATATAAAAAAAATTGTAAAAAAATAGTGAAGCGTTTGCGAAGCACTGGATTTGCAGCACTGATGTCGGGCGTGACACACGACGAGCCGAAGGGAATCAGGGAGGAAGACGAGGAAGACGAGGAAGCCTTCGGAGTGCAAAATTCTCCAGTCGTGAATGGCCTCGCTGTGCGGCTTATGACATAATGGGTTTTACGCCGCCGAAGGGAAGAGGAGGAGGGAAAAAGAGCAGCCGACGGAGCGACGCGTACGTCGACCGCGTTGGTCAGGTCGACGTAGACACCACTGCTTTACGACGGAACGAGCGTCGAGCGAATCCGACTGGGAAAAGATGAAGCTCGAGGAGTTCTCGCTTTCTCGATTTCCATCGACGAGCGATGGGTGCGTCTGCTGCTGCTGCTGCTGCTGCTGATGTGTTGACGACCGAAGAAAGAGAAAGAAAGACATCCAGAGAAATGGATGAGTCTTCTGTTACCGTCGCGGGAAAGACGATACGTCTCTCGACGTTTCTCCCACGACTCGCGGTTTCTTCGGACTGCTGCCTCGTCGTCGTCGTCTCGCTCTTCCGCGCGCGCGACGGAAGTCAGCGTATCGCGTGTCGCTCGTGTTCCACGATCGGCAACTTCCCCTCCGAGCTGCTCCTTCGATTTCGAAGCATCGACCGATTCGCTGGTCACATTCGCCGGTCTTCTCATAAGAAGAAAAATCGCGGCTGAAAAAAAATGAGGGATCGTCGTTGTTATCGATGCGAAATCGTCGACACGAGCAACTCGCGTGTTACCTCAATTTTATTCAAACGTATAAATATTTATCTCCGGTTATACTCGTTGCCGATACGAGATTTACGAGATGGCGGATAAGCGGTTTTGCATCGTACTGGCGGAAATTTTATCGTATTTCCTGGATATTCCCCGCCGCGAATATATAATACACGCCACCGGAGTCGCAGCGGAATCACCGTGTCTCCTGCCTCACCTCTTTCCCCTCGATTCGAGTATAAACCGAACTCGAATCCGGCAATCAATGAACCGTGCACTTGGTTAATAATGCATGATTCCCCATTCGCGGCCATTAAACATTACAGTTAGCGTTTAAAGGCTGCCTTCAACCCCTCGTTCCCCTTCTCTTTTTCCTCCGGGGTGCGCAGTCGTGGATATTTTTTTGCCAGCGCAACCGGTGTGGGAAGGACGATCCCGGGGACGACTTTTCTCAACGGGACATCGGCGGCGGCGACGGTAGCAGCGACCCAGTCCTGCGCAGGCTTTTCCTCGTCGCTCTTTCCGCTCTTTTTCTTCGTTCTCTTCTTCCTCCTCTTCTCTCTTCTTTACCCTTATTAACGTATAGCGGTCGGAGAGCCGCGCGAGGCGATAAACCGGCAGCGACGACGATACTCACGGTTATATTCCTATACCACACAAAGTTGTCGCTGCTGAGAGTGGCTTCGCACTCATAAACGGCGACTCTCGCGCGTGACGACCGTCTTTTATCCGAGCAACGATCGTACATTGTGGAATCGGACAATCAACGGAGTCTTCTGGGTTTCTTCCACCTGTGAGAGAGGGAATCGAGTGGTCCAACCGAGTCGCCGGTGGAATTCGAGCGTCGGAGTAATTAGGAAGGAATGCTTCTTGCGTTCTCGGAAAGCGACGATGGCCTCTTTGCTGACATTCGTCAGCGTTTCGTCGTCGGCTACTCGAGGGAAAAAAAATTCTGAAAATGAAAATAGACGTACCGTTTTTGGCCATCTTACGGCCCCAATTGTGAGCAGAGCAAATCGCTCTCCCGGATCCCTCGTTACCCGTATATCGCCATCGTTGCTTCCGAGGGAGTCGCTCTTATCTAACGACGTCGCCGTTGGTCTCGCGCCGAGGACCCTCGCTGCTCTCGTCCAGGGGTATACCCGGGATCGCAGCACGAAGGGAGCCTTTTAAGGAGGTCCAGTCATATAGAGTCCATTTCGCATAAATTCGAGAAAAACGAGTAATAATTGCAACCACTTCTTGATAGTATAAAAATCTAAAAAAATTCATGCACATTAAAGGTACTTAAAAGATTAATTTCGCATAATAATAATTGCAAAATGTTATTAACAAATTGATGAAAAAAAAATTGTTTAACAAATGTCTCGGAAACCCGATTTTTTTTTTTTAATGAAAATGCTTCTATTATGTTTATGAGTACGTATGAATTTTTTCAGTTTTTTTTCCATACAAAATTCAAAGTGAACTTAAAAATCTGAAAAAATTCATACGTGCTCAGAAAAATAAACGAAGCATTTTCATTGATAAAAAAATTTGGGTTTTCGAGGAATTTGTGCAACAATTTTTTTTTTTCATCAATTTGTTAATAACATTTTGCAATTATTATTATGCAAAATTAATCTTTTCAGTACCTTTGATGTGCGTGCAATTTTTCAGATTTTTATATCATCAAGAAGTATTCGTAATTCTTTCTCATTTTTCTCGAATTTATGCAAAATGAATACTATACGACTGGACCTCCTTAATGGTCGCGAGGGCGGAGGTTCCGATCGCGCGAACCGAGCACACGAGCAACAATACTCACACACATGCGGCATTGTCGTCGCAGTCGATACGAACCGATGAGCAGAGAGCGTCGAAGGCCTCTCTCCGGTGTACCTCCGGTTTTATTTCACATCGAGAGTCGGTGCTGTTACTCTCTCGGTGCTGGTTTTGTGTGGGTTTGTGTGTGTGTGTGTTGGGACTCACGGTCTAGCGAGTTTTGCTCGGTCGCTGACCCCTCTCGCTCACTTCTGGTTGCTCGCTGCTCTCGCTCTCCCGACTTCCATTCTGCCGCTCGGACTCGTCTCCTTCTCCTCCTTCTCCTCCTCCTCCTCCCTCTGCCCGTTTACTCCCCCTTTCTCTCTCCGGCAGAACTCTCGGCCGATCTGCACTTTCTTCCTCTTTCCTTCTCGTTCCACCGTAGGAATCCCTTCGCGAGGGCTCCGGCATCCCAATTTATGGCTCATCGGGAACGAAAAATTCTCGACCGAATCTCGACTGCGATACTTCGATAAGTTTTTTTATTTCTCTTCTCTCAATCGACACTTCCGCCAGTGCATCTTCACGAGTGACTCCTTTTTTAAGTAGGATTTTGAAGGTAGAAAAAAAAACATTTTTTTTTCCCTTACACAGAGATCCGATCGGTGAGCAATTAGAGTTAAATGCTTCCACTCCGACCTCTTGAGAATTTTTTTTTTTTTTTTTCTTTTGTGCGAGAGTAGAACGAGGCTCTTTGTATACAAACTGCGAATCCGGCTGACGCATCGTCGATTCTTCATCGAGGCGATTCGAACGACCGTTTCTGCTGCGCGCGACTGACCGACTGTTCGCTCCTCTTCTTCCGCCGCTTCTTCGCTCGTCGAGCGAAGAAGCTGCGGAATCGCTTCGCGGCTCGTGAGGTATTCTACCGTCGTTGCATTATACAAGCAGCAGAAGCAGCAGCAATCGAAGCAGACGGAGAGTCCTTCCTCCTGTTCGACCGCAGGACGCTCTATCGGCGGATTCTCGTTAAATCGAACGCGCGAGGCGCAAATAATAGGACCGAGGTCCTTTCGCGCATGCGTCGAGGAGAATCTCGATGATATTCTCTCGTTAAATGTAAATCCGCAGCAGCAGAAGCAACAGCTTCGAGCCGAGACGACGACATCGTCATCGTTATTGCCTTTTTCGGGCAGTGTTTCTTGCCGCTTGTTTTTTTTTTTTTTTTTTTTTTTTTTTTTTTTTTTTTCTTCACATTCTTCGTGAGTAAAAACGACGACGAGAACAGAATGGCGACGCCGCGTGACAATAAGTCAGTCTCGTGTCAGACTGTCGATGGTGTTGAAGTTTGCATCGTTGGACACCAACGAAAAAAAAAAAAAAATATTCTACCGAACCCAAAAGGATCTTACTGGTTATAAAAATGTATTATAACGATTGATCGTTATAATAACCTTTTAAAATCGTTAGAATAATTTTAGAACCGTTTGAATAATTTTATTTTTATTTTCGTTGTATTCCAACGATGCAAACTTCAGCGATATGGCTGTCGACGTTTTGCTGCTGCTGCTCTGCTGCTTTGCTGCTGCTGCTGCTGCTTTTGGTGCGATAATGTAACAAGTGGGGCGCGCTCGTCACGTCCGCGTGAATTTAAAACCAGGAGGTCGACTCTACAATCGGCGCAATCGTCATCGTTCCGAAGAACGACGGAGTTTGAACTGTTCGCTCGAATGAAAACATACGAGTCGTCCGTTTTCCCAAAGCTGCGAACGACGGAAGCCTAATAACCGCGCGATTGTTGCCACTCGAGTGTTACGTGCCGAGAAATACTTGAAGATTCCGACGACTCGTGTACGTTTGACTGTACATGCAAAAACAATGTACCGGGCGTTCGTTGTCTCGGGAATTATTCTCCCAGAGTCGAGAGCGACACTCCCGGCGATGAACTAATAACGCATTCCGCGGCTGTTTTACGCAAGACACGAAAGTGCGAGGAGATTGCGAGTCGGCTGCTATTTAACGCGCGAGACGGCAGCTTTGGTCGTTGGGTCTCCCACGGAAAAAAAATCGAGAGTACAATAACTCAGCGCGTGTGACTCCAAAGTGTCTCGTGGGCGTTGGAATAGTAGTATTGAGAGCTCTCAATTTGTCAAACGTTTTCTCTTTTAATTTTTTTCATTGTACACGATTTTATAGCGATTTAGAAGCTGTCTGGATTTTTTTCGCAATTATTACAACGTCGCCTAATAAAATCTGTCATATTTTTTAGTACTTATTGGCAAAAGCGTAGAAATTTTTATTTTTATTTTTATTATTACTATTATTATTATTATTATTATTAATATTTACAGAAATGAAGTTTTTTTATTTATAATATCTGTATCAGTTTGTATATTAAGTAGAAGTGTTTGTCAAGTCCGTTTTTAAACTGGTTTATTGTCTCTGCTTTTAATAATTGTTTCCAAGCTTAATATTATATTCCAAATGAGTTTAGTATTTATTTTTCGTCACCCGAGCCTCGATTACTCAGTGTTCTCGTGACTTGTGGTACCGGAACATAAAAAAGGGGAGAACAGCGGCGTTTGTGAGCAAACTGCTCAGTTTGCGGAGGTGACACAGTGACTCGGCTGACTCACCGTCGCGTTTTCTCAGTCGAGCTGCTCCATGAGGCAACGCAGAGAGCTGCTGCTTCCTCGAGTGTCGCGCCTTGGCTTAATTCGTGCGGAATACTCGACTCGGATTGTGTCATCTCGCAGCGAAAATCGCAGAGTTTCCATGACGAGACGACGCTTTAATACGCGGGGATGAAACGACCTTTTTTTTGCGACCTCTTGGCGCTTCCTCGAAGCACACGTGTTGCGCAGTCTCATGCGGACCAGGCGCAGTTTTTTTTTCTCGCTCCTTTTAATAGCTGCTGCTACTGTTGCTGCTGCTGTCAATTCCCACGTTTCACTTGGCGCGGACAATGAGAATGCGGAGAAAGCAGAGTCGCGGCTGCGACTCTTCCTTCCTCTCAGCAAGGACATTTTTTTTTTTTATTTATTTCCTTACTATCATTTTTTTTTTTTTTCGAATACAATTGACAGGCTACGACTCTTACTTTTTCTTCGCAAGGACATTTAAAAAAATGTATTTCCTTATTATTATATTTTTTTTTATAGAATACAATTGACCGGGTAGATAGTCCGGAATCGTAAAATGACTGCGAGAATCGAGTTCGCACAGTTTGAGGGGCATAACGGACCTGGCCGGGGACTCGTCTCCCTCGCCCGCCTCGTTCCCCGCGCGGGAATCTAGGCACTGCACTCGTCCGGGAGCTCTCTTGCTCCTCGATGATCTGCCGGCCGCCTTCCCCCTCCCCCGTCTGCCCGTCGCGTCAACGTGTACCGGTGTACAACCTTGTACTCCATAACCATTCACGGTATCTCGTGTAAACGTCCAAGCGGCCGAGAAAGAGACGCAGAGACTGAGAGGAAGCTGCTCTCCTCACTCGCGGCGTCTCGCGTCGCACGTGCTTCCCACGATACTCATCGCGCGGCAGCGCCTTACCTCGTCTCCGTCGTTGACTTACTTACATACGCAAACGCGTTATACCGGTGAACCGCTATCGCTGTACAGGTATTAAAATATAATAAACCGGATAATCGGTGCTCGTCGTTTCGAAGCCCCGATTCTCATTTTTCTGCGAGAAAAATCAGAAACCTGATAACAGTGATAAAATGGAAAATGCAAAATGCATAGAAAAATCGGTAGAAAATTATTCGAGTGCAGCGGATCGAAGACGAGTTGGCAAAGGTTCGCTTCGCGCGGTGAACTCGATCGCCCCGATCGGGAATACCGATCGCTCGGCGGTTGAACTGCACCCGCGAGATCGTTTCGCTGTATCGACTCTCGGTGCTAAGTGCAACTCGTTCGAGAGCCACGCTTCTCTCGACCGAGGATTATATTGGCGTTAACGCGGAGCGAGTGCGGCCGATCGCACCGGCGGACGACGTACGCCCTCTGTCATTCGCATACCATCGATCCACATTCCACGCGGCTTGCCAAGAATCCAGGCAACCGAGTCTTACCCCTTCCTCGCGAGCTATTCGCCTTGACTCGCGCGACCTGGTGAAACGAGAGAGTCTCGCGCTTCGCGACCTCGATTTTTACATAATTTTCATCGAAATTTCCAAGTTCAATTTTCTTGAACTGTTGCATTTTATTTTTAATAAATATTCGCGCTGTTAGATCGAGTCGTCGGCGTATTCTTATGCTGAGAAAAATTCAGGGGATAACAATGTCAAATATAGAGTGGTCTACTATATTTTATTTTTATTTTTTTTTTAATTTCAATTTTATTTTATTTTATTTTTATTTTTATTTTTTTATACTTGGAGTTGTCACGGGCACCAAAATTTGGCAGCCGATTTAATTATTTATAGTCGCGGGAACCATAAAAGCATTGTTGTCGTCTCGATACATTTTTCTGAGTGTAGCGTTGAGTCGAAGTGCGTCGAGATATCCGCGGTTCGATGCCTCTCGGTGCGCAATTATTACCACCGCGGCGCGCGCACTGACCGACGCGGACTATCACAACCGAGTGAACGTTCTCCGCGGCC
Source organism: Itoplectis maculator (assembly GCA_964034905.1). Classification (NCBI taxonomy): domain Eukaryota; kingdom Metazoa; phylum Arthropoda; class Insecta; order Hymenoptera; family Ichneumonidae; genus Itoplectis; species Itoplectis maculator. The sequence goes on from OZ035863.1 coordinate 9,399,973, forward strand.
GCTGCGCCGAGGCGAAAACTCGGCGCTGCAAAAGCCGCACGTAGGAGTCGCATACCGCGCTAATTCCGCGCCGACGCAAACGCTATTACCATTATGCACCGTTTTCTTTCGATCGGTTCGGTCTTTCTCGTTCGTTCACTCGTTTTACGAAGCTCACGAGCTCGCGCCTCGCTTTGCGTAACACGAGAGACATTCTAATCAGCGGCGCACGCGAGCTCGCAGTCTCTGCGTATACACACAAAGATAAACACGCGCCGCGCGAGTCGATGACTCGAGCGGCGTCAGCAGCTCGAGACTCTCTCGCCACTTCCTTCTCGCCGATCCTGCCGCCGCCGCCTGCCCGGAAAATTGTACATTCAACGGCGCGATACTCGAGCGAAATGCAAATGCCGACGCCACATCGACGATTCGTCATTTCATTCGCGCAACGCTCGAACGTGCGCGGCAGGTACATAACGGATTATCGGCTGCGCCTCGGCGCATTTTTTTGCGATCGATCCGCTCCGCATTTTTTATTCGAGCTGCTTTCTCGTCGTTTTTCATTCGAGACCGGATTTTTTTTTTTTTTTTTTTTTTTTTTTTTTTTTTTTCAATTCGGACTCGTCGAGAATTTCCGAAGACACGAAAGGATGTTAAGATTTGCATCGTTGGAAAGCAACGAAAAAAAAAAAAAAAAAAAAATTGGGCAGAGATTCCGAAATGATTCTAGCGACTCTAAATATTTATTATAACGATCAATCGCCATAATAAATGTTTATACCCTTTTTAGTTATATATATTTTTTTGTTATTTTTGCTGGTTTCCAACGATGCAAACTTCAACATAATAAGCTTCTTACCTGTATTTACGAATACCAAATGATATATAATACTCGCTACACGATGATAACTGTAATGAAATCGCGGCTCCGCGCATGCGCCACTCGTGCTCACGAATCTCACGATGCGCAGGGGAATAATCATCGCCCTCTCAGCGTGAGAAGCCTCAGAATATTCGACGAATGTCAGGGACTCGAATTTTCCAAAATTACGCCTCGAAATATCTATAGTTACCCGTAGTCCTAATTTACAAAAAAAAAATGATTTATAAATATTTATTATTTATTTATCTATTTCCGTTTCCGAGGTACACCCGTGAGGGTTTTACCTTGCTCCCCCCCTAGTTTTTTCCCCTCCTATCACTCCCTACCCGCACTTAGCTAAGCTAACCTAACTTCCGTGCGTCCGCAGCCGACTTAGCTACACTGTACCGCATTTGCCGAGGGCACGGGGAAACTGCGGAAAACCCGTGCCGGTACAGACGGCATTATATATTTCTGATTCTCCAGTGTATACACGAAAGAAACACATGCTTCTTAAGTGCAGACACCAAAGTTTCTGAAAAAATGCCTCCCGCTCACTGTTTGATGCGCCAGTCGATGCACGGCTAAGCGGTCACCCATCCAAGTTACGGCCGCAATCAATGCTGCTTAACTCGTGGGACCGCCGAAGCCGCACTCCGACCGCACACCCATCAGTGTCGGTTGATTTATAAATATTATTTTTTGAAAATCTGCTTCCGACTCTGTATTTATTCCGGAGACCGAGAGACGTCGCAGATTCACCGTTGAAAATCGGTCTCCCAGCCGCCGCCAGGCAAAAGCGATAATTTTCATTTCCCGCCAGCCGCTCGGCTTCGTCGGCCTTGATACGACGACGGCGAATCGAACGGCATTCCGCAGATTGCGAGTCTCGCGCCACGGATAAACTAATGGCCAGCCTCGTTGAACGCGCCGCAATAATGCTGAGCGCACTACTTACGAACGTCGATAGTTTACTCCGCGGATACGCAGAACAGGAGAAGGAGGAGATGGAGGGGAGAGGGAAAACGTTTGTGTATATGAAACGGTGGCGAAGCTCCGAGTTACCGGTTTACCGCAAATCCCTCCGAGCGCCACGCGATTCCGCTGCTATAGATCCCATTTCTAGCGGTAGATCTCTCAGACATCTATATAGATCACACAGACACCTATATAGATCACACAGACACCTTTATAGATCACACAGACACCTATATGGATCACACAGACACCTATATGGATCACACAGACACCTATATAGATCACACAGACACCTATATAGATCTCACGGACACCTTTATAGATCACAGACACCTATATAGATGAACCTACACAGCTGAGACGGTGCAGGAAGCGGCAGGTAATATAGGCGAGAGAGCGACGAGAGTCCGACACTTTCCAATGCCGGTCAATTCCGAGTCTCGGAGAGCCCTCGCGGGCATCGCCAGCATCGCACCGGATGAAATCCAGTTTTCCGTCGACGCGACCATCCTCAACCTCGGGAGATCTGGAGCGACGATTCCGGGTCCGGAGTCGCCTCTGTGTCCATAATGTTTGCGTAATTCTGCACACAACACACACACGTTGATTGACAGAGAGCGACAGTCGCCGATCTGCATGCGCTGAGTTATATTTATAGAGGCGCGCGTAACGCGGAATGTTTCTCACGACGATAAAGAGCGACCGAGAGAACAATTATGCAATTACGCAAGCGAAGGAATGTGGAGTGGAATATACATTCGTTGTGATTTATAGCCAATTTATAATATGACTTTTATCGTTATCTGAGCTACAATTTTTTAAAAGTTTATTTTGGTTTAAATTAAATACAAAATTTGTCTAAATCGTTTTATAAAATAAATATGAATATGAATGAATGAATAAATACAATATTTTTGTTTTTTTTTACGCAGGTCCGATTGGAGAGCATCGGAGCCGAGGACATAGTCGACGGTAATCCGAGACTGATACTCGGTCTGATCTGGACGATAATCCTGCGATTCCAGATTCAGGAGATCGAGATCGATGTGGACGAGGAGAACGAGAGCAGCGAAAAGAAATCGGCCAAGGATGCTCTGCTGCTCTGGTGCCAAAGAAAGACCAATGGCTACCCGGAGGTCAACATACAGGACTTCACAGGCAAGAAAAAAAAAAAAAAAAAATCGCTCCGACAATTCGCAGCTGTGTCAACGTCGCATTAATCGCTCTTGTTTGTTCATAAAAAGGTTCCTGGAGAAGCGGTCTCGGCTTCAATGCTCTCATCCACGCCCACAGACCGGACCTCGTCACTTGGTCGGAGCTTCAGCAGGGCAAGCACATCGACAATCTCAATTATGCCTTCGACGTCGCCAATTCCGAACTCGGAATACCGCGGCTCCTCGACGCTGAAGACGTGGACACGGCGAGACCCGACGAGAAGTCCATCATCACCTACGTCGCTTCGTATTATCACACATTCGCCAGGATGAAGAACGAGATCAAGAGTGGCAAAAGAATAGCCAATGTGAGTCAATAGCATCATTTTTAATTCATTTTTTCGTTTAATAATAATGGTTTATTGAAAACTAAGTGTCCATTACTCCTTTACACGACCTCTTTTTAGCGATTAACACCTTAAGGAAAAACGAAAAAAAGAAAAAACAAAAAAAATGCAGTCTATCAGCAGTCTATCAATAATTATTAGAATTTAAATTGGTAAAAACAAGTATAATAGTTTCAAATATCAATATTGGCAACTAAAGTTAGAGATCACTTCCCTGCAAAATTCTTTCCCCATTCGTTTTAATCCATTTTGAAAAGAATAATTTTTTTCTCTTCAAATCAGCTGATAGAAATAATTCAATACTTTCATTTCCCCACAGATTGTCGGTCAAATGATGGACGCAGACAAGATGAAGGTCCACTACGAGAAGCTCACATCCAATCTCCTCGAGTGGATAAAGCTGAAGATCACCGTCCTCGAGAATCGCAACTTTCCGAATTCCCTGGAAGGCATCCAGCGCGAGCTTCTGTCGTTCAAGCAGTACCGCACGGTGGAAAAGCCGCCGAAGTACAAGGAGCGCTCGGAGATCGAGGCCCTGTACTTTCACATAAACACCCAACTCAAGTCGCTGAATCAGCCGGCTTTCATACCGCAGGAGGGTCAACTCGTCCACGACATCGAGAGAAATTGGGTGGAACTCGAGCGAGCGGAGCATCGTCGCGAGGTCGCTCTTCGCACGGAGCTACTGCGTCAGGAGCGACTCGAGCAGCTCAACTACAAATTCGAGAAGAAGAGCGTTCTGCGCGAGGGTTACCTCAAGGAGATGATTCAGGTGCTATCGGATCCGCGTTACGGCAGCAATCTCGCGCAGATCGACGCCACGGTGAAGAAACACGAAGCCATTAGCGCCGATATTCTCGCGCGCGAGGAGCGCTTCCACGATCTGACGAATATGTCCGAGGAGCTCGTCAGGGAAAATTATCACGGATTGGAGAGGGTTCGGGCGCGCGAGGCCGAAGTTCTCCAACGTTGGAAGGAACTTCTCGCGTTGTTGGATCACCACAAAACCAATCTCGCCGCGCTCTGCTCGCTGATGAGTCTCATGCGAGAGATCGACACGACGCTCGCGACTATTCAGGAATTGCAGCTCAATTTCCAGAGCACCGACGTCGGACCGCATCTCCTCGGTGTCGAGGATCTTCTGCAGAAGCACAGCCTCCAGGAGCTTCAGGTGACGGCCCTCGGCGAGAGCCAGAGGCGTCTCGGCCGACAAGCTGCCCAGCATCTCGCGCAGCCGCAGAGCAAAGAAGCTCCGCTGCTGCGACAGAAGCTCGAGACCCTAAACGGCGCTTACGACGAGCTCGTGGAGTACAGCAAAGAGCGCAAGGCTCGTCTCGAGGACGCGCGAAATTTCTTCCACTTTCTCCAGGATCACGAGGACGAGGAATCCTGGCTCGTGGAGAAGCAGAGAATCTGCAAGGCCGGAATTTCGGCGAAGGATCTACGAGCCGTTATATCGTTGCAGCAGAAGCACAAAGCTCTGCAGGACGAGATGAAGGTACGGAGACCAAAGTCCGAGCAGCTGTGCAGCGCCGGACGAAAATTGATAGCCGACAGTCATCCATCCGCCTTGGAAATCCAAAATCGCATAGATTCGCTGCAGGAGCATTGGAGAGTCCTCGAGGAACTCGCGGCGCTGCGGAAAAAACAGCTGGACGACGCTGCTGAGGCTTTTCAGTACTACACCGACGCGAACGAGGCGGACTCGTGGATGAACGAGAAAATGGCGCTGGTGGCTTCGCAGGATTACGGCGTCGACGAGCCGAGCGCTCAGGCTCTGCTCCAGCGACACAAGGACCTTCAGGGAGAGCTGAATGCGTACAAAGGCGACGTCCAGTCGCTCAATATGCAAGCGGAAAAATTGATAAGAGCCGGGATATCGACTCTGGAATTGTCTGCTGATCCGGAACCAGTGGCGGAATTGGAGCAGGAGGAGTGGAGCAAGGAGGTGCGTCTCGTGCCGCAGGACGAGTGGGTGGACGAGATCGTCGAGCGGGTGGAGCCGCGAACGGTCGTCGAGGAGCGTCTGGTGCCTCTTGTGAAGAGTCTGTACCCTTTCAACGGCGAAGGAATGCAAATGGTGAAGGGCGAGGTGATGTTCCTCCTCAACAAGACGAATCCCGACTGGTGGAACGTTCGTAAAGCCGACGGCAGCGATGGTTTCGTACCGGCGAACTACGTCCGCGAAATCGAGCCCAAAGTCATTCAGGTTCAGGTGAAGAGGCCCGAGAAGGTTCGGGTGACGCAGAGGGTGAAGAAAACGAAAATGGTGAATCAAGTGATACCAGTGAGGCGAGTTAAGTCGATCAAATCCGCCGTAAAACCCGTGAAACGCAAGGCCACGGTCAACGACAGCGATAATGTGGAGAAGCGACAGAAAAAAATCAACGACACGTACAACGAGCTTCAGGATTTGGCGTACAAGCGACACGCTCTTCTCGAGGACGCGATAAGACTGTATGGATTTTATCGCGAGTGCGACGACTTCGAGAAGTGGATTAAGGACAAGGAGAAGATGCTGCGAGCCGACGATTCGCGCGACAACGTTGAGACTGCTAAGAGAAAGTACGAAAAGTTCCTCACGGATCTTTCAGCGTCGGGCAAACGAGTTGAAGCCATTGACGCTGCGGTCGATGATTTTGTGAAACAGGGACACAGCCAATTGGACAAAGTCAAGGCGAGACAGAGGCACATTCATCAGCTGTGGGATCATCTGAATTGGCTGAAGGCGCAGAAGGAGAAGAGCCTCGAAGGCGCGTCCAGCGTCGAGCTCTTCAATCGAACGTGCGACGAGGCTCACGATTGGATGTTGGAGAAAATAACGCAGCTGGACACTGCAGAATTGGGACCCGATCTCAAAACCGTTCAGGCTCTTCAACGGAGACACCAGCACTTGGAGCGAGAATTGGCGCCGGTCGAGGAGAAGGTACGCAAGGTCAATCTGCTCGCCAATAGCGTCAAGAGTTCCTATCCCAATGAGCACAATAATGTCAACGCGCGACAGAACGAAATTAAGGATCTGTGGAACAAAGTGCAGACGAAGGCGAAGGAGCGACGATCGCGACTTGAGGACGCCGTCGGTCAGCAGATATTCATGAACAGTTCGAAGAGCCTCATAAACTGGGCCACCGATGTTCAGGAAGCGATGAAGGCTGAGGAACCCGTTCGCGACGTCGCCACTGCGGAGCAATTGCGAAAGAAGCATACGGAACTCGGAGAGGACATTAAAACGCGAGAGGACGAGTTCAGGGAGGTCGAGGAGCTTGGAGGACAACTTCTGCATCGAAACCCTGGTCTCGGTGAGGTCCGCGAGCGTCTGGACAAGCTTCGAGGACTCTACCAAGCGGTGACGTCGGATTGGAATGCTAAGGAAGAGTGGCTACGTCAGTGTCTCGAGTTGCAGCAGTTTAATCGCGAGGCTGATCAGATCGAAGCTACGACGAGTTCGCACGAAGCTTTCCTCGAGTTCACCAATCTTGGCGAGTCTCTGGACGACGTTGAGGCGCTTTTGAAGCAGCACGAGAAGTTCGAGAATACGCTGAACGCTCAGGACGATAGAATGAAGGCTTTTAGTGATACTGCGGATCGTCTCATTGCGCAGAATCACTATGAGAAGGATTACGTCAATGATAGGAGAAATCAAGTTGTGGCGAGAAGAGCTGCGGTGAAGGACGCAGCGCAGGGAAGGAGAGCTGCTCTCAAAGCTTCGGAGCATTATCAGCAATTCTCGGCGGAAGTTGATGACCTAAGAGACTGGCTCGGGGATAAAATGAAGGTTGCCTCGGATGAGAGTTACAGGGATCTTAATAATTTGGAGAGGAAGCTGCAGAAGCACGAAGCTTTTGAGAGGGAACTGCGGGCCAATGAAGGACAGCTGCGAGCGGTGAATAAGGCTGGGAAGGCATTGATTTCGGAAGAGAATTATAGGTCCAAAGACGTCGGTCAGACTCTTGAAGATCTGAATAATCAGTGGAATCGCCTGGTTGCTTTGTCCTTGGAGAAGGGCAGCCGGTTGCGACAGGCAGCATCGCAGCACGGTTTTAATAGGACTATGGAGGATGCTCGGTTGAAGCTGGAGGAGATCGAGAGCTCGCTGCAGAGCAAACAAGTCGGGACGGATTTGCGAAGCTGTAAGGAACTGCTGAAGAAGCATCAGACTCTGGAGACGGATATGTGCCAATGGGAGCAGAAGGTCGATGATCTTGTTGCCATGGGACAGGAAATGGCGCACGAGGGACACTTCGATGCTGCTAATATTTTGGAAAATAGCCAAGCTACACAAAGGAAGTGAGTTTCCGAGCGAAATTAATTTTTTACGTTAAAAAAATTCGATTTTTGCGTTTTTCTCCTCGAATTTTTTATTTTTCGGGAAAAAATCGATCATATTTGGAATCAGCGGAAAATTTCCCATCGGATAGGGTTTTAAAACTTCGTTAAATCGAAAAAAAAAATTTTCGCCCAAAAAACCGGCAAGGCTAACCCCTTGCAAAAATTTCGATTCATGAGGGTCAACTTTAAAAATTTGTAAAAAATTAAGGAATCGTGATATCGCGTTCTGCCAGGCCTTATTCTCTTCCTTGAGAAGTTATCTTTCGAATAGAAAAAGAAAATCGAGATTCCGTCTATCCAAATAAAAATTACATCGATTCTAGTGAAGCGTTAAAATTCGACAAAAGTGAAGAACATTTTTCGCATTTTTCTCCTCGAATTTTTTATTTTTCGGGAAAAAATCGATCATATTTGGAATCAGCGGAAAATTTCCCATCGGATAGGGTTTTAAAACTTCGTTAAATCGAAAAAAAAAATTTTCGCCAAAAAAACGGCAAGGCTAACCCCTTGCAAAAATTTCGATTCATGAGGGTCAATTTTAAAAATTTGTAAAAAATTAAGGAATCGTGATATCGCGTTCTGCCAGGCCTTATTCTCTTCCTTGAAAAGTTATCTTTCGAATAGAAAAAGAAAATCGAGATTCCGTCCATCCAAATAAAAATTACATCGATTCTAGTGAAGCGTTAAAATTCGACAAAAGTGAAGAATATTTTTCGCATTTTTCTCCTCGAATTTTTTATTTTTCGGGAAAAAATCGATCATATTTGGAATCAGCGGAAAATTTCCCATCGGATAGGGTTTTAAAACTTCGTTAAATCGAAAAAAAAAATTTTCGCCAAAAAAACGGCAAGGCTAACCCCTTGCAAAAATTTCGATTCATGAGGGTCAACTTTAAAAATTTGTAAAAAATTAAGGAATCGTTATATCGCGTTCTGCCAGGCCTTATTCTCTTCCTTGAGAAGTTATCTTTCGAATAGAAAAAGAAAATCGAGATTCCGTCTATCCAAATAAAAATTACATCGATTCTAGTGAAGCGTTAAAATTCGACAAAAGTGAAGAACATTTTTCGCATTTTTCTCCTCGAATTTTTTATTTTTCGGGAAAAAATCGATCATATTTGGAATCAGCGGAAAATTTCCCATCGGATAGGGTTTTAAAACTTCGTTAAATCGAAAAAAAAAATTTTCGCCAAAAAAACGGCAAGGCTAACCCCTTGCAAAAATTTCGATTCATGAGGGTCAATTTTAAAAATTTGTAAAAAATTAAGGAATCGTGATATCGCGTTCTGCCAGGCCTTATTCTCTTCCTTAAAAAGTTATCTTTCGAATAGAAAAAGAAAATCGAGATTCCGTCCATCCAAATAAAAATTACATCGATTCTAGTGAAGCGTTAAAATTCGACAAAAGTGAAGAACATTTTTCGCATTTTTTTCCTCGAATTTTTTATTTTTCGGGAAAAAATCGATCATATTTGGAATCAGCGGAAAATTTCCCATCGGATAGGGTTTTAAAACTTCGTTAAATCGAAAAAAAAAATTTTCGCCAAAAAAACGGCAAGGCTAACCCCTTGCAAAAATTTCGATGCATGAGGGTCAATTTTTAAAATTTGTAAAAAATTAAGGAATCGTGATATCGCGTTCTGCCAGGCCTTATTCTCTTCCTTGAAAAGTTATCTTTCGAATAGAAAAAGAAAATCGAGATTCCGTCCATCCAAATAAAAATTACATCGATTCTAGTGAAGCGTTAAAATTCGACAAAAGTGAAGAACATTTTTCGCATTTTTCTCCTCGAATTTTTTATTTTTCGGGAAAAAATCGATCATATTTGGAATCAGCGGAAAATTTCCCATCGGATAGGGTTTTAAAACTTCGTTAAATCGAAAAAAAAAATTTTCGCCAAAAAAACGGCAAGGCTAACCCCTTGCAAAAATTTCGATTCATGAGGGTCAATTTTAAAAATTTGTAAAAAATTAAGGAATCGTGATATCGCGTTCTGCCAGGCCTTATTCTCTTCCTTAAAAAGTTATCTTTCGAATAGAAAAAGAAAATCGAGATTCCGTCCATCCAAATAAAAATTACATCGATTCTAGTGAAGCGTTAAAATTCGACAAAAGTGAAGAACATTTTTCGCATTTTTCTCCTCGAATTTTTTATTTTTCGGGAAAAAATCGATCATATTTGGAATCAGCGGAAAATTTCCGATCGGATAGGGTTTTGAAAATTCGTTAAATCGAAAAAAAAAATTTTCGACCAAAAAACCGGCAAGGCTAACCCCTTGCAAAAATTTCGATTCATGAGGGTCAACTTTAAAAATTTGTAAAAAATTAAGGAATCGTGATATCGCGTTCTGCCAGGCCTTATTCTCTTCCTTGAGAAGTTATCTTTCGAATAGAAAAAGAAAATCGAGATTCCGTCTATCCAAATAAAAATTACATCGATTCTAGTGAAGCGTTAAAATTCGACAAAAGTGAAGAACATTTTTCGCATTTTTCTCCTCGAATTTTTTATTTTTCGGGAAAAAATCGATCATATTTGGAATCAGCGGAAAATTTCCGATCGGATAGGGTTTTGAAAATTCGTTAAATCGAAAAAAAAAATTTTCGACCAAAAAACCGGCAAGGCTAACCCCTTGCAAAAATTTCGATTCATGAGGGTCAACTTTAAAAATTTGTAAAAAATTAAGGAATCGTGATATCGCGTTCTGCCAGGCCTTATTCTCTTCCTTGAGAAGTTATCTTTCGAATAGAAAAAGAAAATCGAGATTCCGTCTATCCAAATAAAAATTACATCGATTCTAGTGAAGCGTTAAAATTCGACAAAAGTGAAGAACATTTTTCGCATTTTTCTCCTCGAATTTTTTATTTTTCGGGAAAAAATCGATCATATTTGGAATCAGCGGAAAATTTCCGATCGGATAGGGTTTTGAAAATTCGTTAAATCGAAAAAAAAAATTTTCGCCCAAAAAACCGGCAAGGCTAACCCCTTGCAAAAATTTCGATTCATGAGGGTCAACTTTAAAAATTTGCAAAAAATTAAGGAATCGTGATATCGCGTTCTGCCAGGCCTTATTCTCTTCCTTGAAGAGTTATCTTTCGAATAGAAAAAGAAAATCGAGATTCCGTCCTTCCAAATAAAAATTACATCGATTCTAGTGAAGCGTTAAAATTCGACAAAAGTGAAGAACATTTTTCGCATTTTTTTCCTCGAATTTTTTATTTTTCGGGCAAAAGTCGATCATATTTGGAATCAGCGGAAAATTTCCCATCGGATAGGGTTTTAAAACTTCGTTAAATCGAAAAAAAAAATGTTCGCCAAAAAAACAGCAAGGCCTTGCTGTTTTTTGGCTGGCGAGGGATAACCTCCCACGCTGGTTAACTTCCGTCATAATTAAACCCTCGCTTGTATCTTAGATTCCGTAGCTTGAAAGAACCAGCGCAGCGCAGACGCGAGGCTCTGGAGGAGAGTCTGCGATTCCACAAATTCGGTTTCGAGCTCGACGCCGAATTGCAGTGGATAAAAGATCATCTGCCGCAAGCCTCGTCCACGATGCTGGGCCAGAATCTCCACCAGACGCAGAGCTTGCACAAGAAACACAAAAAATTCGAGGCAGAGATCGCCGGACATCAACCGATGATCGACAAGACGCTGATGTCTGGGCAAACGCTCATCGAACAAGTTCACCCGGAGAGAAAAAAGGTAAACGAACTGCATCAAATAATAATATATTCATAACTCGATTCACACATTGATTTTACGCGAATCGCCAAAGCACTTTGAGTCAGAAATTACTCGAGTGTCTCGAGTAAGAAAAAAATACGATTTTTGCACAGACGGAGCACCTGCGAGAACTGTGGGTCTGTTGAGGTAAGACAGGAAAGTTGCATGGACGCCGTTCCGTCGTTGTTTGGCAATTGTTTATCAGCTCCACCGATTTTCATCGAATATTTTACATCCTCCTCGTGCACAAGGCACGCTTACGATAACAAAACCAATTTTATTTCTCTCAAGCAGTGACATAACACCAATCTAAATATTCTTTTTTATTTCAGTGACATGCATGTGTGTATTTAAATGGCTGTTCGTAACCAACAAATTTTCCGTTGACTCGCAGCACATTTCTTTCGTCGACTAAAATAATCACTTCAAATTTTCATCTGCACAGATTCAAGAATTATGCGACCAGCTCGACGACGCTTGGAAGGATCTTCAAGACAAGGCTGGCGAGCGCAGTCGCGCCCTTGACCTCTCCCTGCGAGCCCAGGAGTTCTTCTTCGAGGCCGGCGAGGTCGAAGGTTGGCTCGGCGAGAAAAACGACATGCTCAGCTCGACGGACTACGGCAGAGATCGCGACGCAGCGACGAAACTGCTAACTAAGCACAAAGCCGTGGAACTCGAGTTGGACACTTACAACGGCATCGTCACGGAGATGGGACACACGGCGACGGCGATGATAAACGCTAAGCATCCGGACAGCAAAGCCATCGCGAACAAGCAGCAGTCGATCGCTCAGCAGATGAGAGCTCTGCAGAGGCTCGCGACGACGAGACAGCAGAGGCTGATGGAGAGCATGTATCGTCACGAGTATTTCCTGGAGAGTCGAGAACTCGAGCAGTGGATCAAGGAACAGGAGCAGGCAGCTGCTTCTGAGGACTATGGACAGGATTACGAGCATCTACTGATTCTGCAGGCGAAATTCAACGACTTCAAGCATCGCATCGAGGCCGGTTCCGAGAGATTCAATCAGTGCGAGGAATTAGCACGAAAATTAATCGCCAATGAGAGTCCGTATATTCAGGACATCGAAAAGCGACAGGAGCAGCTCGGGTAAGCCTCACAAAAGACACAATGCACGGCAACTTCTTAGATTGATCGTTTCTCTCCTTCTCAGATTACTCGGCTTGTGTACAATTTGTCTTGCAGGATTTTTCGATTGTATTTTTATAGTTTAACCTTTTTACTTTGGGATATTTTGAGGATTTACTTGTGGATAGACTTGTGGATAGAATTGTGGATAGACTATCGTAGAAATTTCGTGACTGGGTCACCGGTGTCGGATCTTAACATCTAACCGTGAATTTTGTATAGCGACGATGATGATGGTAATGATGATGCTGCTGCTGACGATGATGATCCCATCGTGCAAGTGCGCAAGCAACACCAGCACATGCGGTAAGTTTGCGGCTATGGAAATCGATAAAACATTTTTTAGCAACATCTTGACATCATCATCGAGTATTAATATTTTATATTACCACATAAGGCACGTCACTGGCTGCATGAGTCTCTCGGCATGTCTCTCATTCTTCCATTTCACTAACCTATCTTTGGCTAAATAATACATTCGATCAATCTTCTTTATTTTATCTTGAATCTCGAATCCTGCAGCGATTCCTGGCAACATCTCCTCGGTCTGATCCGCCACCGAGAGCAGCGTCTTCAAGCCGCGGGTGAGATTCACCGCTTCCATCGCGACGTCGCTGAAGCACTTTCAAGGATCCAAGAAAAAGAAGCGGCTCTCCCAGAGGACCTCGGTCGCGATTTGAACTCCGTCCTGGCGCTCATTCGTCGTCACGAAGGCTTCGAGAACGATCTCGTCGCTCTGGAGGCTCAGCTTCAAGTCCTCGTCGAGGACGCATCGCGCCTTCAGGTTCTCTACCCAGGAAACAACGCCGCTCACATAGATCAGCAGCAGCGAATTGTCGTCGCGAATTGGGAGGAACTGAAGGAGAGATCGGCTCACAGAAGAGATCAGCTGCAGGCGAGTTGCGATCTTCAGAGGTTCCTGACTCAGGTTCGCGATCTGATGAACTGGGCAGCTGGGCTGCGAGCCACAATGTCGACGGAGGACAAAGTTCGCGACGCAGCGAGTGCGCAGATTCTCAAAGCCGAGCACGAGGCTCTGAAGGGCGAAATCGAAGCCAGGGAGGACAGTTTCCGGTCCGTTTTGGATCTGGGCGACGCTATGGTGCAAACCGGTCACTACGCTGCTCCGGAAGTCGAGGAGAAGTGCAATCAGCTGCTGGACGAGAGACAGAAGCTGCACACAGCTTGGCAGCAAAAAAAAGTTCGCCTCGATCAGCTGATCGACCTGCATTTCTTCCTGCGCGACGCCAAGCAGCTCGACAACCTCTCCGCGACGCAGGAAGCAGCTCTGAGCGGCGACAACTTCGGCATTTCCGTCGAGGAGGTCGACGTCCAGGTGAAGAAGCACAACGAGTTCGAGAAGCTGTTGGTGACTCAGGAGGAGAAGCTCACAGCGCTGCAGGAACACGGCGACAAATTGCTGGCGCAAAATCACTTCGACTCGCCGACGATAGCTCGACGACTGAGCGAAGTTGTCCAAAAACGCGCCAAGGTTCGTGACCTCTGCGAGATTCGACGGAGAAAGTTGGAGGCGAGTTTGCTGCACGCGCAGTTCGTCAGAGACGTCGGCGAGGCTGAATCCTGGATCGGCGAGAAGCAGAAGAAACTCGAGGCTGAGGCTTCCAAGGGCGAAGTTTCGAGTCTGGAGGACAAGATCAAAAAATTGCAGAAGCATCAGGCCTTCCAAGCGGAATTGGCGGCGAATCAGAGCAGAATCGAGGAGATCAAGGCGAAGGGAGAGACTCTATTGGCTCATCAGCATCCCTCGAGCGCGGAGATTCGTCAGCAGTTGGAACATCTGAACGCGACGTGGCGAAAGCTACTTTTGGTCTCCGGGAACCGAGGAAGAGGTCTCGAGGAAGCTCAGGACATTCTCGAGTTCAACAACCAAGTCGAGAAGATCGAGGCTTGGATCAGGGACAAGGAAATGATGGTCCAAGCCGGCGACACTGGCAAAGACTACGAACACTGCCTGAGCCTCCAGCGAAAACTCGACGACGTCGACAGCGATATGCGCGTCGACGACGCGAGAATAAAAACCATCAACGCCCTCGCCGACAAACTGATAAAACAGGGCCACGACGACGAGTCTCGAGCGATACAGCAGCGACGCGACAACTTCAATAGCAAATGGAAAGGCCTTCAGGGAGCCCTTAGCGCGTATCGCGACATTCTCGCCGGTGCTCTGGAAATTCATCTGTTCAACCGCGACATCGACGACACGAGTCAACGAGTCATCGAAAAGTCACTGGCGATGAATACGACGGATGTGGGCAAAGATTTGCCGGGAGTCGAGCAGCTGCAGCGCAAGCAGGAAGCTATGGAACGCGACATGACGGCGATCGAGGGAAAGCTCAAGGAACACGAGGCGGAGGCGAGGGACTTGTCGCTGAAGTATCCGGAAAACGCGCCGCAGATCAATGCGATACTTCACGAGCTTCGCTCCAATTGGGACGAGCTGCAGCATCTCACGCAGCATCGTCGCGACGCTCTCAACGAGGCTTACACGCTTCACAAATTCCAGGCTGACCTCCACGAGGTCGAAGTCTGGGTGGCGGATACCGTCAAACGTATGAACGAATCCGAAGCGCCGACGACGATCTCCGAGGCGGAGGCTCTGCTCGAGTTGCATCAGGAGCGAAAAGCCGAGATCGATGGCAGACAGGA
Source organism: Itoplectis maculator (assembly GCA_964034905.1). NCBI lineage: Eukaryota > Metazoa > Arthropoda > Insecta > Hymenoptera > Ichneumonidae > Itoplectis > Itoplectis maculator. The sequence goes on from OZ035863.1 coordinate 9,415,210, forward strand.
TGCTATTAAGGCACTCGACGAACACGGGAAAAAATTGCTTCACGTTCATCAAGAGGTCAAGGAGAGTCTGGAGCATCTGCAAAATTTGCGGGTGGGTCTTGTCGAGGCTTGGGAAGAACGAAGAGAGAAGTTGATGCAGGCTTATCACTTGCAACAGTTCAAGGAACAAGCGGACCAGGCGGACAGTTGGCTCGCGACGAAGGAGGCCTTTCTCAACAACGACGACCTCGGAGAATCGCTCTCCGGCGTCGAGACTCTTGTTCGCAAGCACGTCGAGTTCGAGAAGATGCTCGAGTCTCAGTTGGGACGGATCGACGAGCTCGAGACCTTCGCCGGTGAGATATTGGCCGAGAAACCGGCGGACGGTGCTGTGATAACGCGCAGATTGGCAGCCGTCTGCGCGAGACGCGATAAGTTGAAGAACAGCGCCGCAGCGCGTAGGAAAAAGCTTCTAGAGAGTCAGCAGTTGCATCAATTCTTGCGCAACATCTACGAGGTCGAAGGCTGGCTGCATCAGAAGCAGCAAGTCGCTGCTGATGAGAATTACAGAGACTCGACGAATCTGCAGAGCAAGATTCAGAAGCACTTGGCTTTTGAGAGCGAACTGATGGCTAACAGAGGAAGAGTCGGCGCTGTTATCGGTGAAGGTGAGGCTCTCATCGAGGAGAATCATTACGCGTCGCGGGAGATTCAGGATCGTCTAGACGAGCTGGAAACGGAGTGGAGAGTGCTGCAGGAAACGAGCGAGCTGAAGAAGAATCGACTGAACGACGCTTATCAGGCTCTGCTGTTCGGGCGAACGCTCGACGAGTTCGAGACGTGGATGGATGAAATCGAGACGCAGCTGCAGTCCGAGGATCACGGGAAGGATCTGTCCAGTGTCGCGAATCTGCTGAAGAGGCACACGAATCTGGAGAACGATGTTTTGGGACACAACGAAGCCTGCGAGTCGATCAAAGAGACGGCTGCGAGCTTTCAGCGAACGAAGCACTTTATGTGCGATGAGATTCAGGAAAGAGCGACCGCGACGATCAACAGATATCACAGTTTGCAGGAACCGATACAGATAAGACGGGATAATCTCGAGGATGCGAAGCTGTTGCATCAATTCGTTCGCGACGTTGAAGATGAGCTGCATTGGTTCGCGGAGAAGGAGCATTTGGCGTCGAGCGACGATCTTGGAAATTCGCTGACGACGGTGCAGCGACTTCAGAAAAAGCATCAGGCTTTGGAGGCGGAGCTGATTTCGAGAGAACCAGTCGTGGCTTCTTTGACGAGTCGAGCGGCTTCTATGGTTCGCGGTGGCCACTTCGCTTCGGAGAAGATCGAATCGCTCGCGCAGCAATTGCAACAGAAACTCGGACATCTTCGTGACTTGGCGAGTGTGAGAAAGCTGAGGCTTCTCGACGCCGTCGAGTCGCAGATGTTCTACGCCGAGGCGGCGGAGGCTGAACAGTGGATTAAGGAGAAGCATCCGCAATTGTCGTCCGTCGACTACGGCAAAGACGAGGATTCGGTGCAGTCGCTGATGAAAAAATTGGAGGGCATCGAGCGCGATTTGTTGGCCTTCGGCAGCACTGTTGAGAATCTTAAGAAACTATCCGACGGTCTGGTGAACAGACATCACTTTGACAGCAAAAATATCGCTCAGAAGCAATCGGAGATAGAGCAGAAATTTGTGGAGTTGAATGAGCTGAAGGAGCACCGACTGAAGCGACTTTTGGAGAGCGAAAAGTTCTACAAGTTTGTCAGACAAGCCGACGAAGTGATCGAGTGGATTGGCGATCAGACGACAGTCGCGGCTTCAGAGGACTATGGACGAGATGTGGAACATGTGGAGCTGCTTATTCAGATATTCGACAATTTTCTGGCGGGACTCGCGACCAGCGAGAGTCGAGTCGTGTCGACTGTGGAAGCTGGGCAGAGACTCATCGAGGAGAACAATCCCGAAGTGACGAAGATACGAGCGAAGATCGACGAGACGAAGCAGCAGTGGGACGATCTGAGGGAATTGGCGCACGCGAGGCAGGAAGCTCTCGCTGGGGCGAAACAGGTTCACATGTTCGACAGAACTGCGGACGAAACGATCGCTTGGATCCAGGAGAAGGAAGCCAATCTCAGTTCTGATGGCTATGGACACGATCTGGAGACGATCCAGGCGCTCGTTCGGAAGCACCAAGGGTTTGAGACTGACCTGGCGGCTGTCAAGGAACAGGTTCGCTTTTTTATTCACTTAAGGGATCGTCACAGTGTGAAATAAAAAAATTCGCGAAAATCATTGATTTTTCGGAGGGTCACACTGTGACGATCCCTTAATATCATTTAATATCATTTTTTTTCGAGATTTTAATTCGTGATTAATTTGTAAATAGGTGGAGTCGGTGATGGCCGAGGCGTCGAGATTGGCGGAATTATTCCCGGATGCCCGCGAGCACATCGCCGTGAAGCACGAGGAGGCCGACGAGACGTGGAACGAATTGCTCGAGAAGGCAGCCCAACGACGCAGCAAACTTTCCCAAGCCGAACAGCTTCAGGCCTACTTCGACGAGTACAGAGACCTCATCTCCTGGATCAACGAGATGGTCGCCAAGGTCACAGCTCCGGAACTGGCTCGCGACGTCCCCGGCGCGGAGGCTCTGATATCACGGCACAACGAGTACAAAGCGGAGATCGAGACGCGTAAAGACGCATTCGCGAAATTCTATCGAATCGGCGAAGGCCTCATTGAACAAGGTCACTTCCTGGCGAACGAGATCGAGGACAAAATTTCCGTCCTCGAGCAACGCAAGCAAGTCCTGATGGACACTTGGGAGCAGCGAAAGCAGATCTACGAGCAGAATCTCGACACTCAGCTGTTCAAACGCGAAGCAGAGACACTGGAGAACTGGATAATCAGCAGGGAACCGATGCTGAACGACGGAAAGCTCGGCGAAACGATTCCGCAGGTGGAGGATCTCATTCGAAAGCACGAGGACTTCGAGAAGACGATCGAGGCGCAGGAGGAGAAATTCACGGCGCTCAGGCGGATCACGATGCTGGAACGAGCGTTCCAGAAGCAGCAGGAGGTGGAAATGGCGGCGCGTCAGGCGGAGAAGGAGCGAGTCGAGCGGGCTCGTCTCGAGGAACGTAAGCGCAAGGAAGTTCAGCGGATAACCGAGGAACGGAAGCGCGAGGAGGAGAGGCGACGACTTCTCGACAGTCCTCGTCGCGGAGGCAGCGGCAGCGGCGCTTCCGACGAGGTAAACGGTCTGTCCGAGGAGCACGAGTCGATGAACAGACTCTCGCCATTAAAAGCCGCGTCCGTGGCAACAGAGGTACCAACCGAAGCAGCTGGCGTACAAAAATCCAACAGTATCTCGCACATGTTCGGCGACAGATTGCGCAGAACGACTCCGGACATAAAGCGCGCGGAGAGCATGAAGGTCGACACGAAGAAGCCTAAAAGAACGCCGAGTTTCACGACCCGGCGACGCACGCAAAGCTTCAGGAAGCATCAGCGGATGGAGAACATGGACGCTCTAAGATCGGTGGAGATTCAGGGACTTTTGGAGCGTAAGCACGAACTGCAGAGGGGAGGAAAGAAGGCGGCTGTGCGATCGTGGAAGCAGTACTACACCGTTCTCTGCGGTCAGCTTCTGTGCTTCTTCAAAGTCTACGAAGACTTTTCACTCAGCAAAGCGGCGACAGCGCCGATTACAATTTTCAACGCGACCTGCGAGAAAGCCGAGGATTACACGAAACGCAAGAACGTCTTCAGGCTCAAGTGCACCGACGGCTCCGAGTTTTTATTCCTCGCGGCCAATCAGCAGGAGATGGACGATTGGGTGAACAAGATTTCGTTCCACGCGGCTCTGCCGCCGAGTCTGCAGCTGCTGAGCTACGACGACTCGCAGAAGGAGGGAATCGAGAGACTGCAGAACTCGACGCCGGATATTCCGGACGATAATGTGTCGACCGGAAGCAGTCGAACCTCGACGCCGGAATTGGAGAGGAAAAATTCTGTCATCAGGCGGGATCCTGTGGATACAACGGCACCGAGCAGCAACGTTCAGATCGAATTTCTGCAGCAGCATCGACAGAATCAACAGCGACGGGAATCGAGGAACACTGCCGAGTTTTTGGACTCGCAGAGAGCGGCGGCGCCGCCGTCGTCCGATGCGACGCAAACGCAGACGGAATTTTTGCAGAAGCATCGGCAGCAGCTTCTCGCTCAGCAGCAACAGGCGCTGATACAGCAGGAAAAAATCGCGGGAATGAGGGAACAGTATCAAGGGCATCAAGGCGATCGACCGCCGATTCCGCCGAGAGGAGCTCCTCCACCGGTTCCCGTCAGGTCGCCCAGCTCGGAGAATATGCCGCAGATGAGACGAAATGGTGAGAGACTTTTTTTTATTTTTTTTTAATTAAAAAAAATTCATATTCCGAGTCATTTTAAAATTTAACAGAATATTTATAACCGTGTATACTATCCGATAATGAAAGAAAAAAAAAATCGATTTTTTTTTAATTTCACACTGTGACGATCCCTTAAATTGAACATTTGCCACAGACGTTGAACACCACGCGCCACAAACGAGGCCGCAGTCTTATCAACCGCCGCGAGCAGCTACGATAAATCACAACGGCTCGGGTCAGCAGTACACGTCGAGCGAAATTTGGCACAGGCAAAGCAGCGCCGAGTTCACACCGCCGAGTCAAGGTAAGCGCCGCCGCATTGGCTGACCCTTCTCGTCCCATCGTTTCGTTTTTAATTGTCATCGTCGAATAATCGTCAACAGGTGTTTGTTTCGAAATTTCACAAGTTCACGATTTTATAGAACTAGCGCCTCCATTGCCATCGAGTGCTCCGCCACCGACGAGGATGGCTCAGTGGAACACTCCTCACGATCCCGGTCAGTCATTGTCGAAAGAGATAGAGAAAATACGATCTCGCGACTCGAGCCTGGCGGTTTATAGCTTTCTCCACCCTGCGTGCTGCCTATTTACGATAGTGCATGCCCGCCAAGTTTTTTTTTCCACTAACCGTACCACCAACACCTCCTCGCACCCCACGCATTTCAAACTTTGTATTTTGTATATCGGCAACAGATCAACGTGATCTACTCAATCTGCAATCTTGTATCTATTTTGACTAGCATTCTCAGTAGATAGCACATTGCCTGTGTAAACGCACCTTCAACCCAACGCTTCACTCTGATTCTTTCTCTGACAAATTTTTCGTCTTACTGTTTCAGCCTATGGCAACGCTCCGGTAAATCTGAGACAGGTGAGATTTAAAAAAAAAATACGAATAATTTATTTTTGTTTGTATAACCAGAAATTTTCATGCTGCCAAATATTTGTAAAATGAACGGAGAAATCCGTTAATAAATGAAATTAAAATAATTGACTGTAAACCTCGTTTCAGTATTTTTCAAATATTGAATTTTTTTTTCAGAGCGGACAGCAGCAGGTCAACTCATCGTTCACCGGTCGACCAACGTCGTTACCTCCGTACGTGGCTCCACCGCCGGCGATATCACCTGGGGCTCACAATATAAGTGTCGTCGACGGTGGACGAAGAGCTTCGGAGAGCGGTTCCGAGAGCGAGCAGAGTTCCGGCGGCGGCGGCGGCGGCGGCAGTCGCAAGGATCGCGATTACAAGCGAAGCTCGGTACTGAGCAACCTCTTCGGCAGAAGGAAGAAGCCCTCGCAGTCGTAGCATCTCAAAGAGCAGCGTTTAGGTTTTTAGTCGAACTGTGTACTCAGCGCCCGGATAACAAATGCGCGTAAATCGCATCGACAAACGTCTTTTCTTTTTTTTCTATCATCTTTAGACTCTTATTTATATCAACGATAGTATAAATGCGCACGTTCGAGGCCCAGGCGAATATTTCAGCTTTGAACATTGCCGACGAGTGGAACAACGGACGAGAAGTAGTTTAACCGCGGATGAGGTGTTGATTCACCGAGAAAAAAACAAAACGTAATCGTTTGACGACAAAATAAACTAATAATTCATATTATAATAAGCACGGCTTGAAAAGTACCTGACCTCGAAGGTGAAAAACGGAAGCAAAGAATTCTAATGATCAAACAAATCGAAAGAGAGAGAACAACGGAGGAAGAGGGGGAGCGCTTGAGTTTATCGTTTAGGTGTCATAATATATGTTACGGATATATTTACAGATGTTATATATATATATTTGAAGCCCATTATTATTATAAATATGTATTTGGAAACCAATGAAAACGATACACTATACAGATATACATACATACATATACATATTATTATATTTTCGAACGTAATAACTGTACCTTTGTTTTTTTTTTTTATCATCTTCGTCGAACAATGAAATACGATAATCCAGGCACCGCAGGTGCAGCTTGTAAAGATTATTCAGTACTGTAGCGACGAAAACAAATCATCAATTATATTTCTATTATTATTTAGCTGCCTGCGACAGTGCGCAATCGATTAGTTATGTAGAAACGAGATCAAAATAAAAAGGAAACAGCAAAATTATTCATCACTGCGTCGACCATTTTTATCGCAACGGTTGACGTTATCTGCAGAGGCTAATTGTCGTCTAATTGCGCGGCTTTTCCAACGGGCCAAGCGCTCGGGGCGTGATACATTTTTAACCAGAGGCTTCCCACTAACGAAAGCTCATTCCGCAAGTGGCGGAGACACCTGTGTCGCCATCTACGCCAGAGTAATAAATACGGCGGTTTTCCTGTTAGAGAAACGACGTCGTTTTGAGCTTTCCCGCGTGTTTTCCCGTGAAGCTTGCGAGGACGGCGCAAACGCTGCGTCCCCCACCTACACCGACATTGCGTCCCTCCTGGACCGAATCGATGCTGACGTCGGCACGTCCATTCATCCGGAATCGTTTTTTCTTGCAGTTTTTGTCGCAGTATCTTGGGTCGACCCTCAACAAATGTCACACAGCAGGAATCGTTGATTCGATCCTTCGTCGCGTGTCATGAGTCTCTCGACCATAGGTCATGAAAAAAAAAAACCTGCCGTGGCCTCGACGATGCCTCGATTATAGGGTAGACGTACCGTTTTGGCCACTATTGTGGCCATCACATTGAAAGGAATAAAACAACACATTCATTGGCATAAAAAAAAACGTCGAGTAGACCAATCGGTGAATTTATATGAATTTGTTAGAAGCATCACGTTTTTATGGGGAAAAAATAATTTCAAGAATACATGAATAAAAATGGTCACAATAGGTAATAATTAAATAAAATAAAAAAATAATTAAATAAATTCGAGAATAAATTAATAAAAATTGTCACAATAGGTACAGTGAATAAATTCAATAAATTCGCGAATAAATTAATAAAAATTGCCACAATAAGGTACAGTGGCCCCAAAATCCACACTACCCTCTACACAGTCCTTAGGTACCTGTCGTCGCGGATCGACGTCGCGTCTCGCTGGAAAAATAAAGCCCCGACCCCCGACTCGCTCCGTCCGTCGCGGCGCGCAGTCGCACCGCGACTCCTGCGACCACGTGCAAACCTGGCCACCGAACAGAGTCCATCAGTAGCCGATCAAACGTGGAACGTTCAATTTTTCCCCCATTCGAGGCGCGGACGTCGCGAGGGCGGCGCGCGCGACAGTTGCGAGAGAAACGGGCAAGGCCGACGCGGCGACGAGGATACAGGGGCGCGTCGCACGCGGGTTGAAACTGCTGCGGGAGCCGCGCGCGGCGCTAGACTGTAGTGGGGCGTCCCGGTGTGTTACAGGCCGGAGAAAATATACCCGCGCGCCAAGCTTATCTCGCCGCTGCTGCTGCTGCTGCTGCTGCAGTAAGAGAAGTGACGCTGTCCGAGCCACCGAGCTGCTTCTGCTCGCGCGCGCCTCTCTGTTTGTGTATCATTCTTCTTCCACTGGATACACCGACGCACCGTCTCTCCTTCTCCTTCTCTGTCACACTCTGCACCTGCGTTATTGACATGCGCTTCGCGCGAACGCTCATACGGTGTGAAATAAAATCACCTCGCGCCGACCTCGTCGCCTGGACTACCGCATTTTTTTTCTATCAAACCGGAAACGAGTGCGATACGCGGAACTTCGGATGGATTGCATCGTTGAGTGAAAATAAAAAAAGCCTTCGCTGTCTACTGGAGACAATGTAATCAGAGATGTCTGAATTAAGGCGATGCGATAAAAGTATCGACGTGTTGCAATTGTAGAAGAGGAAAAAAGTGATATCGTTGGATATCGCTGGACGTACATCGTTGAGTGAAAATAAAAAAAGCCTTCGCTGTCAGCTGTCGGACAATGTAACCGGAGATGTCTGAATTAAGGCGACGCGATAAAAGTATCGAAGTGTTGCAGTTGTAGCAGGAAAAAGTGATATCGTTGGATATCGCTGGACGTACGATACGTACGATCTGCGGTACAGGATACATGGCTCGGGGATGATTGTTCGAAATGATATATTCACTGGGCATTATTGGTCAACGAGTGTCCGCGCGAAGCGAGTTCGAACGAGCGACAGGCACGTAAGGCGCGAGTTTGTGTTGGTTGGAGCCCGAGTTTTGTGTAAACACACACCATAACCCTGGAGAAGCTCGGAGCTCAATGTCGGCCGCCGCCGCCGCCGCCGCCGCTTTACCCCGTTTCGTTTGACCTTGCGCGAGGGTGCGCCACGTCCGTTTCTCGTGTGCGCTCTTTCTCCGCTCTCGTCGCCGCTCTCTGCTCTCCTCGCCTCGCCTCGTCTGTTCGCTTGCTCCTCTTCTCAGACTCCGTCCGTGTGTACCACTTTTTCAACGTTCTCCAGTAGGCCAACGTCGCCGCTGCATCCGTCGATCCGTTGATACGTCACTACGGTTATCGTTTCGTCTATTCACATCGAACACGTGTCCGAGTTTATTTAGTGACGGAAAAAAAAGTGAGTCTGAGGGTTTTTAGTGAGAAAAAAATGAAGCTACGCGAATTTCGGTAAAAAATAAGTGGATAGAGCGAATTCAGAGTGCAATGGAGAATTGGACTTGCGAGCTTTCGCCTCGTCAAAGGGGACGAGATTTACGTGCACGTGTCGCGACAGCTTCCGAAGATCCTTTCGACGGAGGAAGAGCAGAGAAGACACAAATGGATGGCAGCTGAGCGGTTCGAACGATTCATAAATAAAAAAATCAAGTACAACTCAAAAGATGCTTCAAATAGATCCAAAATCGCAATCAATTAAAAAGTGCAATCGAACGACGAAGGAAGCAGCAATAATTATCAGTGAGATTCTTCGTCGTGTCAAAATCCACAAAAATGTACAATGTTGAAATGTTGGTTATTGAAGATTTACTGTTTCTGTTAATCAGATGTTAATTATATATATAGAGAAGGAATGTTTTATGCTGTTGAACTAGTGTTAAAAAAAGAAGACGTGGAAAGAGCGGATAGAAGGATTTTCACGAGCAACATTGATGCACCCGACGGAGAGTGATTGAGTAGCTTGCGAGCCATTGATGCACGTCCATCGGTGAAATATTCATCACTCGGTGAAGCAGCTGAGGGTATTGCATAGACACAGAGAGGGTGAACACCGCAGTCGGCGCACACGTGCGCATGTTTACAGATATATCGGCTCGGCGGTGCGGCACGCGCCAAAGCGGATCGCGTCCTCCACCTCTCGCTCTATTTCTTCCCTTCGTACATGACTTTGAATATGTCAGAGTGCGCTTTCGAACGAGGCTGAGATGCAGTGATGCACATCGCGGCGGTGAGGAAAGGAGATCGCAGAATGCGTTGCGTTGCTTTGGGCGATGCGTCGTCGTCGAGCGATCGACGATAGAACGGAAGGACGAAGACACGGATTGAAAGCTGGATTCCGTTGGACGTTATTACGGCGCGGGCGGTAAAAACGAGCAGTGCGGCGGTCGCCACAGTGGCGACTCTCGGTGCTCGGTTTTCGCGCTGTTTCGTCAGGATCGCGAGTGTCGCGAGTCGTCGACGGAGCCGCGGGGCTCGGACGCCTCGGCCGAACCGCTCTTGGACATGGGAGCTCGCGGCTGGGAGTACGAAGCTCTGCCGGATCTCAATACGTCCGCCGCCGTGACACCGTCTTCCACGCCGCCGAATTGTCAGGGACTACAGCAGCAGCAGCAGCAACAGCAGCAGTCGAATCATCAACAGCAGAAGGTACACTCGTCGCCGAGGGTGTGCTTCGAGGCCGAGAATCTGGCGTCCACGCGGAGAAGAAGCAGCGCCAGACTACCGACACCGTCGCGCAGGCGCAGCAGAAGCATGAGCGCCTGGAGCGACCTCTCACGATGCTCCTTCAGGCTCGACGAAAGGTACAATTTTTTTAAATGTGGATTTAAATTACGGGAAATTTGATTCATTAGCTGATAAATTTAATTTACGTATGTGTAGTAAAATTACAGATTTTTTATACTACGTTTCTTGGCAGTGATATTGAATTTCCTTATTTTTATAGGGTTCAGTAGAAAATGCTGGAATTTTACATTACACTTGCATGTGGATTTAAATTACTTGAAATTGGGTTCATTTGCTGATATATTAAATTTACATATGCGCAGTAAAATTGGAGATTTTTATACCACAAAACAGTGATATTAAATTTCCTTATTTTTATAGGGTTTAGTAGAAAATGCTGTAATTTTATATTACACTTGCATGTTAAATGAACACCATTTTATGCAAAGAGACTTCAGTTACTCATACAAAATATTTTTAATAGTGATATATCACTGTCGAAAATGTTTGTGAATTAAAATTGCTGGAAATTCCATTTATCAGCTGATGTATTAAATTTTCGTACACTTGTTTAGCAAAATCCCAAATTTTTATTCGCAATTTTCTCAACTTTCAAGTTGAGAAAAAAATAAAAAATGAAAGCAAATTAGAAATTAAATTTTCTAATTTTTTATGGAATTCAGGACGTTTGTAATTTTAATTTCTGCTTGCATGTTAAATTTAATACAGTTTATGTGAAAAGGCTTCCGTTCATGCGAAAAAAAAAAGCCTAGCAAAATATTTTTACCAGTGTAGGAAAATTCCTACCTTTGCGGGTTTTGTTCATCTCCGCGCGATTCGAATCTTTCCCTACTTTGTTCCTTTCGTCGCCCGACTCTGCAGCCACATCTCTTCGCTGCCACATCACTGCTGCTCGCCTGGTTCTCAATATGGTCGTTGGATGTCGCCACTCGCTGTCTTTCGAACCAGCTCTTTACGATCCGTCCAGCGCAGCTGTCGCTACCACTGCTACCGCTCACCTCGCAACCTGCGTACTTCGTCCCTACCTGTTTGTCTCTGTCTCTGTCTCTTTCGCTGCCTCTTTGTCCTAACCTCTTTATCACTTTTCACCCCTTTCCTTTGTCCACCGTTGGTCTTTCACATGGTCTCTCCGATACTTCTGCCTCCCCCTCCCCCCTCCTTTGTCTTCCCTCCACGTAAGAGCACTAAAATTGATCTACACGCTTCGTGCGGCAAATTGGTTAAATATGAAAATTAACACGAAGAAGCTATGTGTCCTACTTTGCAAGCGTTTTAAAAATGTTCTCGTTACCGTAAAGTCGATAACGTCGGAGAGAGCCACCCTTGAGTGTGCGGTGGCCTGAAAAGAAGCAAACCACTTTTTCGTACATTGATGCCGCGAAGAGACGATTGACGGATTTCAGGGAGAAAATCATTTCCGAGCTCTTCTGTGAAACCTACTTCTTTCGAAGCTTTCATGTAGCGTCAATGCTGGGAATAAAATGAACAATTCTTCAAATATCCTTTGTTGCCATTTTAAAAGAACAGAGCTTCAAAATCATTTTTCGACGAGAAAATCGAAAAATTCTCGCGCCGAAAATATGAAAATAAATAATTAAGGAAAACAAAATCGATAGGACAATACCAAATAAAATGAAATATCGTTCAGAGACCCTTCGTTGCCATTTTAAAAGAACAGAGCTTAAAAATCATTTTTCGACGCGAAAATAAAAAAATTCTCGCGCCGAAAATATAGAAAATAAACAATTAAGGAAAACATTAATAGGACAATACCAAACAAAATGAAATATCATTCAGAGACCCTTTATTGCCATTTAAAAAAAAAAAACAAATTTGATTATAAAATCATTGTCCAACGAAAAAATCGTAAATCCTCGCTCCGAAAATAATATTTCATCGCGCTCCAACCTAACAGGCGTGTCACGTTTCGGAAAACATTAAATCGATAAGGACAATACGAAAGCCGAGTGACCCAGTGAACCGCGTGACGAGGTCTTTCGCCCGGAGAGCTTTTGTTTTATGAAAACAAATTTCTCTCTCCCAACCAAAGCGATATATTTTTTCCCCGGCGAACAAAGGGCGCGGAGGGGTATTAACGATTTAAGCCGTGCAATTAGTTGAACGAGGGATTCCGGTGCGGATGGAACGAGGACATTGCAATGGGCAAAGGGCGACGCGGTGAATCCGAGGCTCGCGAAGCGGGTTGGGAATTTATGATTTTTCATTCTGTCCGCAATGTTTATTCGTCGAGGGCCCCTTCCCAGTTCCTGGGCGGGTATACGGCGGCCACCGTCGCCGCCGAAGCGGTGAACGAGCTTGCGCGGAGCTTTTCTGCGCGTTGTGTCCGCGACGCAGCGCACACGGCCGAACGGCTCGCGCGGCGCTCGGTGTTACTCTGCTCGCGTGGAGAGAGAGACTTGTCTCTCCGGCCTTCGGCTCGTCCGTCGTCGTTTCACGGTTGGCCAAATGAAAGCAGCGCGCGACAAAAGCTCGCAACGCGAAGCTTACTTGCGACGCGACGCGTTACGTCCTCGTCGCGAATCCGAGGTTCGCGCTCGCCGGTAACGAATCATCCACAATCCCCAATCCCTCGGAAATGCAATTCCTGAAGAGGAAATGTCGGTGCCCCGTGAAACGTCAGGATGAATAAATATACGTAACGGATTTGTTTTCTATTGTGATTCGTGCGCGAAAAAGGTGACCGGAAAAAATATCAAGACTGGAAAAAATAAATAAAATAAATTTAAAAAATAAATTAAAAAATTAATACACTTTTTTTTTTAATAGAACCTGTTTACTAAAAAATATTTGGGGTGCTTTAAAGATTGAGATTATTTACATGTGGATGTGATTAGTGAATATTAGTGAGAGAAGGTTGAAAGTTTTAATATTGTAAATCGTGGGACCATTTAACGAAAATTCAGTGCGCGAGTGAGACGAGCGTCATTGGAATAAATGGGAGTGGTGAACCGCCGCCGCCGAGAGACGTCGATTCGAACAGAACGCGAATGGAACGCGAATGATTTCCAATGATTCGCCGTTTGAACGGAGAATTAATGATATTTAACGTAGACGACTTTTTCGACGACCTATATCTATACACATAAATATATATCTATTTTTCGCGAGGACCAAAACGGCGGGGGAAGAAAGTAGTTTCGACGACGCGGAGGAAACCCGCAGCGACGACCAAAGCGAAACGAATTGTCATATCAGTGGTGAAAAATATATTTATAATCACGATCGAGCGCTGGTTCGTGGGTCCAAAAAAACAGTAGAATAACGATACATTTTTTACGTAATTGAAGAATTGAACGCGGTGGTCCAAAGAAACAAGAAAATAAGCAACGTCGCGGTCCAACAATGCCTACTAACTCGTTTCACGCGCCTCGAGAATCGTCGAGGTGTATTTTTTGAAAACTCGTTTTATCGACAAAATCCGATTTTCGTGCGAAAAAAAAATGATTGAAATTTCGACTCTTGACAACGTCGAAATTCAGGCAAATTTGTCGTGCGAATTTATTTCGAATCGCGCGTTCGAAGCAATAGCCAAGACGGCGCGGACACTGAAAAAAATTCAGGGGATAACAATGTCAAATATAGTGTATTCCACTATATAAATAGTCACCGCCATTTGGCAACCGGTGTAATTATTTATTTTTGCGGGAATCATTGAAGCATTGTTGTCGGAATACATTTTTCTGAGCGGAGGTTCGGGGAATTTTGAATCCTCGGTGTTCCTCGTTTGTGTTGTCCAAAGTGGCAATCAGTGGAAGGAGAAAGGGAGGGGGAGGGGGCGGGAATGCCACTCTCGGAAATCCGACGTCCGCTGAATAAATGATAATGATCGATACGCGGCGAGGAGGCGACTGTTAACAGCTGTAACCGGAGACGCCGCCGCCAAGTCGGCGCGGGAAGAGATTATTTGTTGTTTTTTCGACGGAGATTCCCAACGACAACGACAGTTCGGGAATGATAGCGATGGCGACTTCGAGCAGATACAGCAGTTACAACTGTCTCACGAGTTGGGACAGCTACGACCGTATTCCGAGGTACATCGGCCCGTTTCCTATACCGACCCTCGAATCAGATCAATGTTTTGCCACACGACGCGCAAACTTTTTTTTCACAGCCTTTGTCACCGAACGCGATAAGTCAGACGTACACTTGATCAATGCTTCGGTAGCTTTTGTACTGTCTCTGAAAAAAAAAAGTGGAACATGCATTTTGCAACCGCATTTCTCTGTGAAATTAAACAGATCAAATTGTCGCAACGATGACCCTTAATTTGACGTTTGAGGTCGATGTACTTTAGACTTTCCAGCGAGTTTCAGGCTCTATGCGTTTCTTTATTTATTTATTTATTTATTTATTTGTCATTTTTACGGGCCCATTTTTACAAGAAAAATTTTATACAAAAAGTTTATATCGATAATTGGTTTGCAATGGATGGCCTCCTAATCCGACGAAAAAAATAAAGGGACAAAAGGCAGAAAGAGCCGTACAAAAAATATATACATTCCCATGTATATAAAATAAATATTGCTTCGACGATTGAGCGGCGATCCAATCGTAGCTCGACTATCAATATAAACCGACTACAAATTAGGGTTGGAGACATTTCGCAAAGGCGTCCTAATCAGTCAAAGCGGAAGTAGAATAGATAGGTGGGGCATTGATAATGAAGATAAGAAACAGGGGAGAAAAATCAGTCAGTCTCGAGACAGCCGTCTATCGAACAGGAAGATAAATATTATTGTGTAAAGGGTTGGAAATCACATGTAGAAAATTATTGAGACGTGTGCGCCACCCTTTAGTCGGTGACTGAGAGGGCAAGGAACGAATATGGAACACGCCCCTGACAATCGGGGCTGATAATTGATTGCCCGCGACGCTCGGGTGAAAACAGTGGGACGCTTCGGAAGCGTTATTATATTTTCCGGGTTGGCTCGGCCAACCGAAAATACTCGGATTATGAACCCGTCGGAACAATTGTACGGTCAGGTGGTCGATAATTCATTTTTCCCCGCACTTATTTTAACGACTAAGCCA
The DNA here is from genome assembly GCA_964034905.1 of Itoplectis maculator. Taxonomy (NCBI): domain Eukaryota; kingdom Metazoa; phylum Arthropoda; class Insecta; order Hymenoptera; family Ichneumonidae; genus Itoplectis; species Itoplectis maculator. The sequence continues at coordinate 9,430,499 of OZ035863.1, forward strand.
AGACAACCTCCACCGATTTATTTAACACAATACACATCTACCTTTTCATCCCAAAACCGACTTCGTTAATTCCATTTGTCTCAACTCCATCAACTTTTATTCTCTTCACGATTTCCCAAGGCCTGAATACCCCCATCGCTAAGTGGACCGAAAGTAGGGTAGTAAAGTTACTTTCTTCTTTTCTCTGACATTAATTATTACAACCCTCGGACTTTGGGCCAACTGATTGTGAGTCCGAACTGAGATACGTGGATGTCAAAAGGCCAATGAGAAAAGTCTCATGGGGCTTGTATCGTCTTGTCGAAATCCTCTTTCCTCGTATTTCTAAAAAATAAAAAAAGGGAAAAGGAAGAAAAAAAAAGTTGTCGGATGAGAAATAGTCGGGATAACGTCGGTTCATCGAATCGGATCCCGCCCGAGGGAAATAGGATTCGGACGAACCCGGATTCGTCGACAACCGGTGCAGGTTTCGCGCCCCCCGCGCCGCTATACTCGACTTCCGTCTCTCGTTTCATTCACTCATCACCATTAAACAGGACATGCCGCGAGCTCGATAACACACCTGGCGGTTCGTGCTACATGGTTTGTCGTGCGCACGGTGAGGGTATCGATCTCTCTCTCTGCCCGCGCTAGCGAAGAAGTCTGAAGAGGGTCGTTGCTATATTATGATATCTGTATATAGTCACATTCTCTGCGAGATTTTTGTCTCTAGGAATCCTTCTGTAGACGACATTAATCTTAACAGCTTTGATATAAATTAATAAGTCTCTTCGCTTTGACTTGAGTCGATTCACATTCGTCTGTCGTTTTCGCAAAGCTAAAAGCGAAATGCTATTGTGTTGACCAAAATTGAATACTCCATAAACGCAAAGGAAGGGTATTCATTGTCAGAGGGGAACTTTGCAGGCGATGCACTTTTCAACAGTTGAAATGTACACTCGTTTTTACCCTTTTGCTTTTATGTCGGGACATTTGTCTTCTGTGCTTTTGTTATCGTTGGTTTAGGTATCCAGAGTACCTATCTTTTTCAAAATTATATGGAGGTTGATTTCGTTTCAGGGTTCGGGTTGAATACTATGTGAATGAAAACACATTCAAGGAACGCCTTCAGCTGTACTTCATAAAGAATCAGCGGTCGAGTGAGTCTTCTAATATTTATTTTATTTATTTATATCTGTGTCTTTGCTGTATATTTTTCAAGCACCACTGATTAAATCAAATGCATTGATTCCATCAAATCCCAAAGTCAGAATGGTCGTTTCCCTTTTAGGTTTGAGGATAAGAGTCGCCAATCTCTTCTTCAAGCTGCTGACATGTTTCCTGTACATATTCAGGGTTATCACGGACAGCGTTCCTACCTTTGCCTCATGGTAAGTCTGCACCCTGGAATGTTATCACTTTCTTATCATTCGAGGCAGCTCATTCGATTTAACCTGCGAATTTTTCTGGCCATTTTTCCGCGTTTCAATTTTTTTTCGTGTGGGTTTCAGCTATGGTTGCCAGCCAGGGAACAAGTCGGAGATTCTGGCGTCGCAGATGCTCACGGAGGAAGAGTTCCAGGAACATTCGACCATCAACTGGGACGCTATCCTGTGGGTAAGGAGACCACTGGAATTGTGGGTAGTTCAGGTGATACTCGCAATGGTGTCTCTTACGGAAGCCTTGCTACTCGCCTATCTCGGTTACAAGGTACGTCACATCTAGTTACGAGGATATTGGTCTCGCTGTCGTTCTTCACGCGTCCACCACGCGCGCCTCCCTCGCAAAACACCAGCAGAGGACTGTGTCAATCCTCAACGCATTTCCCCGACGCATTAGCTTCTCATTGCCGTCGTTTGGGACAACCCCTTTCATCAGTCCCTCTCCCCCTGCATTGTAACCATTGCTATGACAACCGTTGCCTTGGCAACCGCTGCCATAGCAACCGTTACCTTGGCAACCGCCCGAATGGCAACCGAAATTTTGGCTGTCAGAAAAAAAATCGATTTTTGCGTTTTTCTCCTCGAATTTTCGATTTTTCGGGCATGTAACCGTGATTTTTGGAATCAGCGGGAAATTTCCCATCGGATAGGGTTTTTAAACTTTGCGAAATCGAAAATTTTTTTTTTCGAAATTTTTGGATTTTTTTGAAGGGGTACCCCTTCTAAAAATTTGCGATTTTTGAGGGTCAACTTTAAAATTCTGCAAAAAATCGAAAAATCGAGATATCGCGTTCTGCCTGACGGCGTTCTCTTCCTTGAAGAGTTATCTTTCGAATGCAAAAAGAAAATCCCGATTATATTGATCCAAAGAAAAATGACACCGATTTTAGTAAAGTGTCAAAATTGGGAAAAAGTGAAAAATCGTTTTTCGCGTTTTTCTCCTCGAAATTTTTATTTTTCGGGCAAAACTCGGTCATATTTGAAATCAGCGGAAAATTTCCCATCGGATAGGGTTTTCAAACTTCTTTAAATCGAAATTTTTTTTTTTCGCCCAAAAATCCGGCAAGGGGTACCCCTTGCAAAAAATTTCATTTCATGAGGGTCAACTTTAAAAATCTGCAAAAAATTCAAAAATCGAGATATCGCGTTCTGCCTGCCAGTAGTCTCTTCCTTAAAGAGTTATCTTTCGAATGCAAAAAGAAAATCCAGATTCCATTCATCCAAATAAGAATTACATCGATTCTAGTGAAGCGATAAAATTCGACAAAAAGTAAAAAACATTTTTCGCATTTTTCTCCTCGAAATTTTTATTTTTCGGGCAAAAATCGATCATATTTGGAATCAGCGGAAAATTTCCCATCGGATAGGGTTTTAAAACTTCGTTAAATCGAAAATTTTTTTTTTTCGCCCAAAAACCGGCAAGGGGTACCCCTTGCAAAAAATTTCGATTCATGAGGGTCAATTTTAAAAATCTGCAAAAAATTCAAAAATTGAGATATCGCGTTCTGCCTGACGGTATTCTCTTCCTTGAAGAGTTATCTTTCGAATAGAAAAAGAAAATCGAGATTCCATTCATCCAAATAAAAATGACATCGATTCTAGTGAACCGTTAAAATTCGACAAAAAGTGAAGAACATTTTTCGCGTATTTCTCCTCGAAATTTTTATTTTTCGGGCAAAAATCGATCATATTTGGAACCAGCGGAAAATTTCCCATCGGATAGGGCATTAAAACTTCGTAAAATCGAAAATTTTTTTTTTGCCGAAAAAAATCGCGGGAAAGCGCGCTTAATTTTGTTAAGTATCTCGCTGGGTATGTTGAGCTGTCCTTCTAATGTCCACAGGGAAACGTCTGGCAGCAGCTTCTATCCTTCCACTTCATCCTGGAACTGGTGAACACGATACCATTCACGATTACAGTGAGTATGCACCGTTGTGGTGTACTGTTTTATAATGTGTTAACGATACGTCACGAGTCGACGTTGTGCAAAGTATACCAAACATTAGTCGCAACCGAGCCAAGCAATGTTCTATTTTTTTAATTTGTTGTATCCTGCACATTGGGAATCTCCTGTATCGTTCTTTCTCTTGTACTTTCTTTCCCCTTTTCTGCGCCATGTTCTATGTAGCTTAGTGACCTTTAATTAAATGTATCCGTGGTATCAAGCGGCCCGGCTATTCCATATAGATCTCGTAACCGCCATAATCTAACTCACGTAAGGTTCGTCCCATAGGGATTACGCTTCGTCGCGTCCATTCCCAGCGTACGTTTTCACGCGAAGGACGAAGCGTAACTATGTGTAACTATGTTACGTCTGTTCCGTTCGCTGTACGCAGGTATTTAATTATCGTAGCCCCGTGAGTTGTGTGCGTCACGAGGCAGCCAAGCCTCGCAGGTAAGCTGCGACGATGCTACTGCTGCTGAAATTTCCATAGTTCGAAGCCAAAAGTGTTCTCCGGAGGACAAAACAGAAAGAATGCAGAAAAATGTATCAATCACCAGATCTATATTGATAAATGGCAATTTTTCGGCTGCGATTCGTACCAAAGTCTGATTACCGCAAATCCTGTTTCAGCTTCTCTATCCACCGATGCGAAATCTCTTCATCCCAGTGTTCTTAAACTGCTGGCTGGCCAAGCACTCACTGGAGAATATGTTCGTAAGTGTATTTCCGAGCGTGAAGTCTGTAATTCGGATATTCGTTGAATAGCACCGTCAGTCCTGTTATTTATTGTACTAACGAAACGAAATTTTTCTCCTTTTAATCCCCACGTAGAACGACCTTCACAGAGCGATGCAGAAGTCTCAATCGGCTTTGAGTCAGCAGCTGATGATCCTAAGTGTCACGTTACTGTGCCTTGTATTTACCAGGTAAAATATTGCTTCGACATTTTTTTTTATTCCAATCCCACAATTTCGGCTTTGTGTATACGACCCCTTTGTATCCACATGTTGCAGCGTTTGCGGGATTCAACATTTCCAGAGAGCTGGCCACAGACATCTCAATCTGTTTCAAAGCACCTACTTCGTCGTCGTGACATTCTCGACGGTTGGCTACGGCGATTTCGTGCCCGACATTTGGCCGTCGCAGCTGTACATGGTGCTGATGATATGCGTCGCCCTAATAGTGCTGCCAACTCAGGTGAGTTTACTTTGAGGTCAACGGCAGACGCAGAATCGCGTTCAGTCGGAGGTAACGCAGAAGCTCGAGATCGTTCGCTTGTCGATCGATAATCCACCCACACATTGGCCGATTAACGTTCAAGCTCAGAGAGAAGCTTCGCTTCGATGACCTTAGCTGCTACCACTGCAATACGATTTTTTATTTTACAGTTCGAGCAATTGGCGTTCACGTGGATGGAGCGTCAGAAGCTGGGCGGATCGTACTCGTCCCACAGGGCCCAGAGCGAGAAGCACGTGGTGGTTTGCAGCACGACCCTTCAAGCCGACACTATTATGGATTTTCTCAACGAATTCTACGCTCATCCGCTTCTACAGGTTATTTTTTTTTTTTTTTCTTCGCTTAACCATACAAATGTGCGTACAAATATTAATGAGAGATGAATATATGAAACATTATTTGCAGGATTACTATGTGGTACTCCTGTCGCCAATGGAGCTCGATACGACCATGAGAATGATCCTCCAAGTGCCAATCTGGGCGCAAAGGGTCATTTACATTCAGGGTTCCTGTCTAAAGGACGGTGATCTTGCCAGAGCGAGAATGAACGAAGCCGAGGCTTGTTTCGTTCTGGCTGCTAGAAATTATGCCGATAAAACTGCCGCTGATGAGCACACTATTCTCAGGTAATAAAAACGTTGCCACGTGTCAACCGATTTTTTTTCTAAATGCACATGGTTTTTTTCAGATCGTGGGCGGTTAAGGACTTTGCGCCAAATGTTCCTCAGTACGTTCAGATCTTCCGTCCGGAGAACAAGCTACATGTAAAATTCGCCGAGCATGTCGTGTGCGAGGATGAGTTCAAGTACGCGATACTTGCGAACAATTGCACGTGTCCCGGTGTCTCGACGCTCGTGACGTTGTTGTTACACACATCGAGGGGGCAGTAAGTAACAACCAATCGTGTGTAGGCTAAAATTGAGGCACTCAGCTGCCTCAAAGCTACCTCAGCTGCCTAAAATTGAGGTACTCAGTTGCCTCAATTTTAGGAGGAGTGATCTTCCCGTAATTTTGATTACGTATATTCATTGGTAAAATGAACCTTACATAGGGAGGGTCAGCAGTCCCAGGAGGAATGGCACAGGCTTTACGGCAAGTGCTCGGGCAACGAGATCTATCACATTATTCTCGGCGACTCCCGTTTCTTCGGTGAATACGAGGGCAAATCCTTCACTTACGCCTCGTTTCACAGTCACAGGAAATACGGCGTCGCTTTGGTCGCCGTTAGACCGGCCGAACTTCCGGAATTCTATGAGGACACTATCCTTCTGAATCCTGGTGAGTGGCTTCGCGATCCTCACGACTCTACTCCGGTGTTACCGTCGCCGTTGTCGGAAGGGAGGTGATAACATAAAGTCCGGGAGTCGATGATCACGATTCAAACGTATTTGATCCGTAGATTTGGAAAGGGTATCATTTCCAGGGAAATTGTGCTGGTATTAATGTAGTTTATTGTCGCGAGGAAGGCTCGGCAAAACAGTCGATGGAAAACGGAAAAGACCCGAAGGATCGTCCAGAACAGGTTACGTCTTGATTCAGTATTGATTCAGTGTCTAGTTTTGTCGAAAATAATAGCCATGGACCCTACGGAGTCCATCGCTTTCTATAGTCCCTAATAGGTCTCAGCTAATAGGGTCAGCCTAGGGTCCCTAAGAGGTCTCAGCTAATCCAATTGCGGCTTTGATTGAGAATAAATTCAAGACGAAAAATCGTATTTCGAATTACATCGGACAGTGGACACTCCGACGCGCATTTTTCACCCCCCAATAGCTGCTTTTAATTTAAATACCGATTCTTATTAGCGTCAACTCACCAGGTCCCCGGCACATTATGAAGAAAACGGATACATGTTACTACATGAGTATAACGAAGGAAGAGAATTCGGCGTTCGTGGTGGCGAATCATCAGGGCGGCGGCGGTGGAGGCGCGGAACCGACGGCGGTGGTCGTGGAGTCGAAGATGGAGGACGGGACGAAGGGAAGCGGCGGTGGTACGTCAGGTACGGCGACCGCGGCGACGACGATCACCTCGACGAACCTCACGACAATGATGTCGTCGAGTGTGACGACCGGTGGCAACGGTACTACATCATCATCATCGTCAATTGGCCACTGTACTGTCGGACACCAGCGATATTCAAACTGTTATACCTTGACACGCGATACGAGCAGGGACCAGGGGGAGGCCACGGGGGATGTCCGGGTCAAGGGTTGCACTTGCCTGCCCGCGACTCGGGTATCTCTACCGCCCCCAGTTATCTTGCAGGTCCTTCCTAGCACGCCCACACTCCAACATCACAATCTACTAGCATCCGATGTTCACCGTGAGTGTCGCATGCGCCCATGCTTGGCTTCTTTTTTCTTTTTCTCTCACGCTTCTTTCGATTATTCTTCTTGGTCAGGTTCATCTTGGAGAATTTACGAATTTTATTAATATTATTATTACAGCGGGCATTTGAGTCAATTGGGCAATGAATTTTCATCGATTGTTCTAGTGTAGTGCAGCCGACGAACCAGCGCCGATTCATCACGTCTGTTTTTTTTATGTTCAATCACTGATCATTGTAGATACGGAGGAAAGAATTAAGCAAAGGATCGTTTTTTTTTTATGAGTTCTTTTTGCTTCAGCACTGCGATATAGGAAATAATTATATCTTCTATTATATAATACTTGCCACGTATTCGTTCGCATGGTGTGTTGCTTATAGATGTAACCATAATCATTGTCAGAGTCGACGCGAGGAGACTGTTAATAATGTGCTTTTAATGTTAAACGTCGTAGCGGATCGTGCGTACTTGTCGTGTTCAAAATCCTCGCCAATTTCGATATCCTCTCCGAAACATCCTTGGACCCCTCATCAATTTCGAACCAACAATTTCAAACTGACACATCTGATGAAGAAATTATTTTTCATATAGAAAATTATATGTTAGATCTCGAAGATGCGAAATTTTTTATTAGTCTTGAATAGTAGGGAAAAAGAATTAAATAATACTGTGCGGTCATTTTGAAGCTATTTTTGCTTTGCAGCGACTTATCTCGATCCCGGAAATCTGGGAGATTCGAGACAATGTCTGCGAGATGGAGGCTCGAGTCCGCAGACACCAATCACGGCGAACCATCTCGACGTACCGCGATCAATGGACACCAATACAAATCTGCTCACTCCGGAAATTCTGATGCAGAGGAGAGGTGAGAAATGATTTGTGATCCACGGTAATAAAAAATTAAGAGCTGTCGGTGAACATTAATTTTTTTTGGCAGGAAGCAGACGACCGAGTATTTTGCCGGTGCCGGATATGCTGACGAGCTCGACGCTACATTTGCCCGGCCAGGAATCTTTGGACCACGAAGGCGACGAATCCGAGGACGAAATGGACGACGACGTTCCCTGGAGATCTCCGAGCGAAAAAATCGCGTAAGCCATCGATATATATTTTTCTACAAAACGAATCTAGGCTCACGCTAAAATGTTGCTCGTCGGTATTGACATATATTTTCATTTTATTCGTTAAAACTAGATTGGTAAAACCGTAACTGGGTGAATAGAAAAATACGATGTTAGATAAATACACACAATATGTAAAATCGTGCAAAAAAAAATATGATAGCAATAGAACGGCGCTGGGCATAATTGAACTGAAAAGTGAGTCAGCACGTTAATGGGCGAACTGTACTCTGGCATTAAAGAAATAATTATCCGACGAAATATCATCGACTCACGCAGATATAATTGGATTTAATAATTTGATGGAGTAGCCAATCAGCAAACTTTTTTTGCTGCGCAAAAGTAAAATTCTGCCCGGCACTGGAAATGGATTATCGTGATCGTATTTTATTATTATAGCGCCCGTGACGTAACGGGTGGCATGACAAACATATTACGCACAAAGTTTTATATTTATTCTCATAGCTCAAACTCGTTGATTATTTCACAATCTGTCACTATTGTATCACTGCGCTTTCGCTCTCGACTGGAAAATGCGAGCGTTCTCACATATTTCCAGTCGACGAGTGCACTTTCATATTCAATCTCCACTTTTTTTTTTCACCTTGCTCGTTTTGTCAGTTTGCACCATTATTATTTGATAATTTGTTCATCCACCGATAGTGAAATACTTGAGCCAAGAAAATCGAGATATAATCATTTGCAGCGAGACTCGCGAAATTTTTATTTATTATCAATTCACCGTCAATGTGTATGTCCTCTCGATGTCTGTCCGATGTACCGACGTCGTCATCGCGTTGCACTCGACGCTGGCTGTGACTCTCCTCCTGCCTGACACCCCAAATTAAAAAAAAAAAATCAAAAATCGTTTGTGGATATGTATGTTCGATATCTGCCCCCTACGCATCATCTTTTGTGCACACTGCGCCTTGCCGCACGTCACGCCTCAACCTTCTACCGGTCCACAGCTTCAAGGGGTGAGTTTATAATGCACCGCAGTGCTCTGTCACTAAACCACAATATTATTACTATTAATATAATTACAACTTACGTAAAATGCACTATTTCTATATTCGGACTGTTTTAAACTCTGTAGCACGTTTCTACTTTTTTTTATATTAAATCTTCAATGGCATGAACACGTCAGAAAAAAAATTGTATTGTTCGATTTCAGGATAAATGAATTTGTCTCAACTTTTCATGGAAAAAGTGTGTACAAAAACATTATTTAATTCACGTAGAGACAATGATGTTATAATTTTCCAGCTCGTTTTGTATCTCCAGCAGCGTTTTTCCCTTAGTCTCCGGGACAAAGGTGCAAATTACAGGTATACCTAAAGCGCCGACGAGGGCGAACGATCCAAAAGCCAAATCCGAGTCTTCTTTGACGTTGAGAAGCTCGTATGTGCTCTGGATGATCATGGAAGAGAAGTAGATGAAGGATATGCAGAAGCCGACGGCCATCGTTTTGTCGCGAGACGGACAGATCTCGGCCGTGAGAATCGGCATCATCGGCGTCAAACCGATGGAATAAATTGCATAGTACAAACAAATAATCGCCGAAGGGACAAGAGTCGTTTCCAGGGCCGTCGCATCGTCCTCGCGATTTTTTCGCTTTCGTTCGGCAAACGACCAGACGGCGAGGATGAGGCAACTGATGCTCGAGCCGACGATGGAAATCGCCAGCAGCAGTGGTTTCCGACCGAATCGCTCGATCGTGTAGAGACAAGCAGCCACCGAACAGACGTCGAGAAACGCTATTATCACTCGGCCATAATCAGGCGCGACGTTGTCGAAGAACTTTTTCGAAAAATCGTCCATCCCGTAAGCGCCGACCATCTGAGTGATGCTGAGGACGACGATTACGAGCATCGCGTGTTTTCCACGATGCGAGGCCGTTAGTATCGAGCAAACGGATCGACCGTCGGTGGTTGGTCGACGTTTGTTGAAGTACATCTCGATGGATCGGTACTCTGTGTCTATGTCGAGTATCGAATCGACTCCTCGCAGCGCTTTCAGCGACAGCTTCGTGTCCAGTGTCTGTAATTTAATTTTTATATTTTTTATATTTTTCATATTTTTTATGTTTTTTATATTTTTCATATTTTTTATGTTTTTTATATTTTTCATATTTTTTATGTTTTTTATATTTTTTATATTTTTTATATTTTTTATATTTTTCATATTTTTTATGTTTTTTATATTTTTTATATTTTTTATATTTTTTATAGTATCAAACGGAGGACGAATTTTTTCAATGAGAGGACAGCAGGAGTATACCTTGCCCTGTATGAAGAGAACGTACGGCGACTCGATCATCCACAGGTTCACGGATACAAGGAACACAGTCGTCAATCCAGCCATTATAAGCGCCAGGATCCTCGTGTGCGTTACGAAGATCATCAAACTGCCGAAGAGGACGCCGACATAAGCGGCGAAAGCGGCCAATGCGGCTGTAGCACCGCGCGTCTGAGGCAACGAGATTTCACTGACGTACAGCGCCGAAGTAGTCAAAAAAATTCCAGCGGCGAATCCACCCACAACGGCGCCGAATATCGCTTCCTGGAATAAAAAACAGCCATCAGGAAACTCACGATTAACAGATCAACGCGTTTCTACCAAAACGTTACCACGTATCCGTCGAAATTGCCTAGAATCATCCAAAAGGCGAAGTTGAAGAAACCAGCGACCATGAAGGTGGTTTTACGGCCGTAAGTGTCGGCGATGCACGGAGGAATCAGGGCGCCGAGGCAACTGCCGAAGGTCATCGTCATGTGAACGGTCGCACTGCCGTTGGGCGATAGATCGTAGCAATTCTCGTCGCAGTGCGACAGGAGAAAATAGCCCAGCGACGACTCCGGCCATCCTAATGTCAGGCCCATGCAGGCGGCGCCTAGACAAACTGACATCTATATTTCGCGTGTGGCTGTCTCAACGATCACGGATTCCACTTTCCCCCATTCATGTTGTTGAAGTTTGCATCGTTGGACACCAACGAATAAAAAAAAAAATGTTTGTACTGAACCCAAAAGGATCGCACTGGTTATAAAAATTTATTATAACGATTGATCGTTATAATAACCTTTTAAAATCGTTAGAATAATTTTAGAACCGTTTGAACAATTTTATTTTTTTATTTTCGTTGTGTTCCAACGATGCAAACTTCAGTAACATCCCCATTCGAATCTATTTCGATCTGCTCATTTATTCTTCCATCAATATCAACAAGATACTCACGCGAACCGAGCGAAAATGTGCGTTTCCTGCTCGGCGACGTATTCTTCAAGCGCATCGTATCGAGCGCACCGATACCGTCTACTTGAGTATTCGAAAAAAAAAAAATGTCTCGACCACTTTGCACGTCGAAAACGAAACAGTGAACGAGTGACTCGAGACTCACGAAACGCGCATTGCTAAACTTGTTTTTGCCACGCGCGTCACGTAATTGTCTCTTATCTCCGCCGAGCGTTTCCAATGCCTTCCATTAGTCGTCGAGTCCTCGCTCGAAAGTCAACGCGTCAAATGTGGAGGAAGGAAACGCGTAGATCACATTGACTAAGACGTTTGAATTATTATTGGAGTGGTTGAAAAAAAAAATGATGGAGATGTGTCGTATACAGTGTTTTGGTTTTTTTAACGATGGTACCGACGTTGCAGGATCGTCAAGGGTTTCCCACCGGTGTCGCCTTTCATCGGAGTGTCGCCCACGCTTTGCTATCTGCTGAAGGAGAAGAAACCACTCTGCTGCCTTCAGTTGGCTCAGGTGAACTATTCGATATATCATTGCCTCAATTTTTTTGATCTCTTTGGAGTTGATGAAAAAATGACCCCTTCAGGTCTGCGAGCACTGCAGCTACAGAAATGCCAAAGAGTATAACTGGCAGAACAAGACGATAATACTGGCGGCCGATTATGCGAGCAATGGGATATACAACTTCATAATTCCGCTCCGAGCTCACTTCAGGTAAATATGCAGAGTGCAAATGTTAATCTGTCCAACGACTGTACGATAACATTTTTTTTTAATTATTTTTTTTTCAGATCAAAGACTTCGTTGAATCCAATAATACTTCTGCTGGAGAGAAGACCGGAAATTGCCTTCCTCGACGCTGTCTCGTATTTCCCTCTGGTTTATTGGATGCTCGGCTCGATCGACTGTCTCGATGACCTTCTGCGAGCGGGCATCACACTCGCTGAGAACGTCGTCGTCGTCAACAAGGAACTGAGCAATTCCGCCGAGGAAGACACTCTCGCCGACTGCAACACCATCGTCGCCGTTCAAACGATGTTCAAGTAAATTTTTTCAGAACACTTTACCGCTGCTAAAAATTTAAAAAAAAAAAAAAAAAAAAAGAAAAAAAAAAAAGTTGAACCGATTGGGTACGTTTTGACACTTGAAAATTTCGACAGATTTTTTCCCAGCATAAAGAGCATAACGGAGTTGTCGCAGTCGAGCAATATGAGGTTCATGCAATTCCGGGCGCACGACAAGTACGCTCTGCACCTCAGCAAAATGGAAAAGGTACTCCTCAGTGCTACTACCGACGACAGCTACTCGGCCGAGCCTGCGATGGGCTCCCCGGTAACACATAACACTCACTCTGTGACTTCCGATAGACCGATTGACCGATTCACTCGTATCTCACTGATCAGTTTAGTCGCTCCGGTTGTTGTCTGTCACACGACGAAAGTAATCGATGCGTCGTTCTTACAATTCTTAGAGTCGCTCTTAACGATTCATATTATCGCCTCGCAATGTAAAAAAAAAAAAAAAAATAATGATAACGATCAGATTCTTCACGTTAGATGTGACAGCAGCGACGTCGAGTTTCTCGATTATAGACGGAGCGCTCTTTGTGTGTGTTAGCTATTAAAAGTCTGTGAATATAATTAGATCTGTGAATTGTGGATTGATCGAAAAAAAAATGAAACCTGCATGAACTGTCGTTCGGGTTGCAACCTCCATAGAATCTGAGTCTAGGAAGTCGAAATTAAGTGTAACGACGGCCCATCAAGTCTATGGCGGTAAATGAGAGTGCTACGTTTTTTTTCGGGTACATTCGATCGCGGATTACAAAGCTTATGTCTTTAACAGAGGGAAAAGGAGCGGGGCTCCCACATATCGTACATGTTTCGGTTGCCATTCGCCGCTGGGAGCGTCTTCAGCGCATCGATGCTCGACACTCTGCTTTATCAGGCCTTCGTCAAGGACTACGTCATCACTTTCGTCAGGTTGCTGCTCGGAGTCGATCAAGCGCCTGGCTCCGGATTTCTTACATCGGTAAGATCATTGAGTATATATGCAACAGGTCTGCTAACGCCTTATACATTTATTTATTTATTTTTTTTTTTTTTTAAGATGTGCATAACGAAGGAAGACATGTGGATACGAACATATGGAAGGCTCTATCAGAAGCTCTGCTCCACGACGTACGAGATCCCCATCGGAATTTACAGGACTCAGGATACGAGCGTGGCCGACACTTCAAACGTGAGTAGACGATTGGCGAGACGAGGTAAAAGAGTAAAAGAAAAAAAAGAACGCCCTGAGGCATCGATAAGCCGAAGGAGACATTGATTACCACTGTGAGTAGCGCATGACCGTGCTCTCTCGCTCTGTCCCGTTCGTTGTCGCTTTCCCCATCTTCGTGAACATATATCCCCCAACGAGGCAAATTGTGCAATTTCACGGCGGAAAAACGAAAGGCGACACAAAACCAGAATTTATTCCATTTTATGAGCGTGACAAATGTCCTTTCGTTGAATGTACAGATGGTAAAATTCATGTCACAGATCGTTGTACACACTGATCATGATTATTAGACAGAAAACACGTCTGTATTATACTAGTTTATCGATAGAATTAGATTCGTGTGATTCAGAGTCAAAGACACATGGATTGTGCTATGGAAATAGGTGCACTTTACCTCATTGCAACATCTCGAAATCATTTCTACGGTTAAATGTCGACCGTTTTGGTTGGCAAATAGATTAACATAGTCCATACGACATTGTCTCTGGCCACATGAAGTGTTCGTAACGCATATAGAATTTGTCGGTGTGTCTTATTTGGCATAGAAGAAAAATTAGTCGCTGCATCTTGATACCACATAGAGTGTGCCAATTGGATAAACCGATGCGACCCGTTGAACCGTAGACTCGACTACGGACACTTGAAAACTGTTTAATCGCGTTGACGAGGCTTATTAACTCGTGGAACACGTCACTCGCGATGAGTGAGAATCGACGCCGAGTCCCTCCGAAGTAAGAGCAGGCTTGTCCTTTTCGGCAGGGTGACTCTGACGCCGAGAGCGATCCGGGCGTCGGGGTAACTTACAAGATGCGTCAGTCCGCGGCGGCCTCGTGTCTCGCGAATTGCGTAACTCGCGACAAGGGCGCATCAGCCGTGAGTACAGTAACACCAAAGCGGGACAAACTGATTTTTTTTAACTCAACCTTTTTTTTTCCAATGTATGTAAATAGGCTCTCATTTTTATCCTTTTTTTACGGTTTTTTTTTCTTCAAATTTGTTCAATTCTCAACCCGTTGAAGAGTGTAAGTTTGGCGGACGTTGAAACCGACACTTCGCGACGGGAAATTCTCGGCTCATTAAGTTTTCGTTCGTAGGTGACAAAGATTACGATAAATATTTAACGCATGTTTTTGACGATTTGAAATTTGAAATTAAATATTCTGATGGATATTGATACTTTTTTGTCTTTGTCTTTTTCTCACTCTCTTTATGACTTTGGCTCACATTCGCTCTTGTCTCTCGGTGTTTGCAGGGAAATCGTCGGTTGGATGTTTGGTGCGCATGCGATTTTGTTTTTTGTCCTGCATGTGAGATTCGCCCTGTGGCCTCGCATCATTCGGCACAGGGAGCGAATTTAACAGAATAAAATTAGTAAATGGCACTACGCCACTTAAAATTACTGAAATTATAGCGTACATATATTTTCTTCCACCGAAAACACATACCTTCTCCGTTAGTGCATCTTAGCCAGCTTCCGCAATAAATGTTCGCTCTAAATCATCAGCACGAGCAATAGCGTCAATGTTCCTGTGTCGAATAGCTGCACGATTCACCCGCATAACAATTAGTCACATTTTTCAAGGCACAAATCGCCGCCTCAACATGCAGATCGATTGCAGCTGAATATTAACGATAGCCATCGTTAAAAAATCCATCTATCTTTCCAGTAACCACTAAATAAAATGCATCTCACCCTAATCCAACCATTTTCGATTTTCCTGTCGCCAGTATTCGGTGAGCCTTGCGGACGAAGCGCGCGACAACCACGCGCAGCAGATCGAGCGCGCCGAAATCGCGAATCTCGTTCGATCGCGGATGGAGTCTCTCAATCTACCAGTAGCCGACTACGACGACGTCTCCGAGAAGCGCAACAGCCTCTCTTACGTGATAATAAATCCGAGCTGCGACCTGAAGCTGGAAGCGGGCGACATCGTCTACCTGGTGCGACCGTCGCCATTTTCCGCGCAGAAGACCTTCGAGCGTCACAACTCGCGTCGCAAGAGCAACATAAGCTTCTGCTCGGCGCAACTCGTGGCGCAGATGAGCGCAGCGGTGGCGTCGGCGGGCTTGCAGCAGGCGTCCTCGGGGTGCGCGGGTGGTCCGTCGAGTCGCCGAGGCTCGGGGATCGGCGTGGCTAGGGCACCACCTCTCGGTAGTAGCACGAAATCGAACTCGCTCTCCCTGCCGGACAGTCCCACCGTGGCCGGGAGCTTGCGCGGCCGTTCGAATTCGTTGCGCGTCGTCGACGACATACTGCTGCGCAGAAGCAACTCGCTCCGTCAGGGATTCACCGCGAGGCGGAAGAGCAGCCTCGAGGACATTGGCCTCGGTTCACTCTCCCATCCGTCCAATTACAATCCTATCAAGATTGCGTTGAACGGCTCGATCGGCCTCGAAGTGACTCCACCGGAGGAAGGTACTCCGGCCGGCGGCGGCGGCGGTGTCGTCGCTGCTGCTGGCGTCGGCAACAATGTACTCGGTATCCTCGACGTCGGACTGCCGTCGATGCCGCCGACGCTCGGCGTCGGCGGCTCGAGTTGTGAGCATCCGGGTAGCGGCGGCGGCGGCGCCGGTGGCGGTCTCTACGATCCTCAGCCAATCGCCGTGGCGGCGGGAAAAGGCGGCGCGCAGGCGCAGAACCAACAGGGCCAATCGCAGAGCGGTCAGCAGGAGCCGCAGCATATACAGGGAACGATAGTATGATACAACCTCATGTGGGGACGCCGACTCTCCAGTGTTGTTCGAAACAAGTGGCTCTAGGGTTCCCACATAGATAACGCGAGATTAAGAGAGAGAGAGATTTAGACGGTAGATGGAATATTTGTAGCTAGCGGCAGAATTGTAGCTGCGCGACGATAGCTATACGGTCCACCATCCTGACGAACACGCGCCATCTTTGTTTTTACGAAGCAGCCGGAAGATCACATTTGATGCACTGTAGTTGAATGTTTGGAGATATTTGATGTATCTACGATCTCGGATGTAGCGGTGAGTGAGTTTTTTTTTGTTATCGCGAAGCGAATAGAAATCGGAGCAAAATGATATCAAAAAGATAGGATTCGGCGGTGTTTGTCGGATGGTGGATGGCTTTAGGATGCAAAATGTCGGATCGAGAGGCTCGACTCTGGCGAGTTCGAACGGTTCGACCGGCGCGGAGGCCACTCAGCCGGACGTCGGGAGCTATCCGTGAGGTGGTGCTCGTAACACCCCGCGTCCTGGACTGCCAAGTGAATATCTTTATAGCCACGCCAACTCGATGTGTGTTTTCATTGGGATTATTGCGAAATTGAACTGCGAGTCGCCGCCGCGTGTGAGCGTTGATAATTTCATACTTAAGCGCGAGAATGTGGTGGTAATATCAGCAGGGAAATATAGGAATGGGTGAGTAACGAGCTTAGCGACACTCGAGTGTCTCGAAGAGGGCGAGGAAGAATTAAAATGTCATCGAGAAACGATTCGATCGGTGACAGAGTGATTACAGAGTGATTGGAAATTAATTAACGCAATTAGTATTTCGAAAAAAGAATATTGAAAAAAAGAAAATGTATAAAATTAATAATTCGATGAACGCGAAAACGTTTTCTGCGATGAACAGAAACATAAGACCCCCAAAGTATCGTCTCCCTAGAGTGTCTTAATCCTAAATCGCCTGGATCCAAAGGCTAGAGGAAATTTATTATAAACTAGATATTTATTGTACGACGAGAACTACGAGACGAAACGATCGATCGATGCCCCCGGAGACAAATCATGTTTTTATTTATCGTTTTTCGCGGGCCAAGAGATATATTTACATCAATGCTTTGAATTATATTACGTCGACGTCCTTGCACAATCAGCCGCATCACCGATCGCACCACTTTTTGACAATCCATTCGATCACAGCGAGCGTTTTTATTTAGTCTCGAAACCCTTGCGAAGGTTTCGATCGCTGACAACCAATTATTGATAATCATGCGGTAGCCCCATCGGCGGGCGCCAATTCCATGAGAATTCTGTGACCAATTTACACGAATATTCTTTGATTACTCTAATCACCGTTTTATCCATTGTCAATCTTATCAATATGTATTCTCAATCAGCTGTTTTGCCGTACGCGACGCAAGAGCGATGCCACAAATTTGAGTCATCAAAAAATGGGTTCTACAAGTACCTCGTCGAGATTATGCTATCAGAGAACAAAAAAATATCAGCATTTTTGTACATAAGTAGTATTTATTCTCAGGGTTGAATCAGTCGTCGACTGGTCCGCCCTGATTATTTTCTCGCGTATTACACATTTCCGGACTTACAATATTTTAAATACGCTAATCGGAGAGTCAGGGGTGTTTAATAATAAAAATCGATGAAATTGCGTTTACAGCGAGATTTTGTTGCACTTTGAGATACTTTTAGTCTAGCGGAACGTCTCGAGGTCACTGAAGACGCGAGGTGCAAATCGAGGTCCAATTAACATTGCCCGCATTGTTCGTTCTAAAGATGTCAGTCGACAAGTGGAAAAAAAAATTATAAAAAAAAACGTGAGAGAAGACAAGCGACAATGTAACTCTCGTCGTGGCGTACGGGGTTTTTATTCCCAGTCTGTGCACACACGCTTTAATCCATAGGGCACTCTTCGATCATAAAATCCGCGCGATAAGATAAACGGCTGTACGGTAATATAAAGAACAGTGACGAAGAGTCGAGAAGTGTATAAGAACAAAACGAGGAAAGAAGAAGAAATGAAGACAATGTACCTATCGTAGGACGTACCTGTCGATTAGTCGCGCGAGCGAATCGCGCAACAATTTATTATAAATAAATTATTCTAGAGCACATGTGCCAATCGATTCTCTCATCCGTTTCTGGCATGTAAAGTTAGCAGTGTTTGCTACTAATAAAATCATCGACAGCTGTCAACTCGCGATCGTTGAATTACAAAAAGCGTATAAACCTTCTCGGGCGATAATATCCCTACTAGATCGAATGTGCCTTTTCCACTTGTGGCGACTCGAGAGACCATTTTTTCACGAAAATTATTTCTCTCGGATTGTCCTCACGGAATGCTGGCGAAAATCATTTCGTTTCAGCAACGTTATTCAATATTTCTCCAAGATCCCAGAGACGCTCTACGTATCTTTTTATTTTCAGGTTTAACACCGGAGTAAGTGCAAAGTATTTCCGATGTCCGAACGTCGAATGCTTATTCTACTCATAATCGCGCACAGCAATCGACACAATCCTCATTTTCTTTTTCGCAATCATTTCTTCGAGTATCACAATCGGAATGTCTGTCGTTGTAACTTTACGCCTAAGTATGCAAAAGAAATTTGAAATTTTTTGGATCAATAAACGAGAAGTTGTATCTCTTGTATTACAAGGTCAAATTGGGTTCATCCGCAATGCGCAAGAATCCGTGTGTGTTATATATAAATATATATATACACGTTATATAATCAGTAATTCATTGTAACAGTTATAAATACAGGTATTGAAGATGTACACAATCGTCACCGTGACGTCGTCGATGACATCCGGTGGATTTCACTATTAGGCACTTTTAACCGGCTTCGTTACGTTCTCCGTAAATTGTCCGATTATATTGCCCCGCGGATGATAACAGGCGACGATTACGCAAGCGCCGTCCTTCTTCGCCATTGCTATTCCCATCTCAGTCGTGTTTTTCCATACAATCTGCGTAAAGTGGCCTGGAAAAATCGCACATCTCGTCATACGTCCAATTCAATGTGTAACTCATCTCATTTCTTTCCGAGGTTCAAATGGGCAACTCACAGGTATTAAGGACTTTCGGTTCAGCACCAAACTTGTGATCCTTTTTTTCGGAGTACCATTTCGAGACGACCTCGCGGGCCGATGGTATCAGGTTCGGATCGGAGCACTGCATCGAATAAATATTTTCGCCGTACGGTGAACCCGATTGTGGCACTAGTTTGTTCCTATTTAGTAGAGTCGTCGCCCACGCCTGTAAAAATTGTGAGTAGTTATTCATTTTCACAGGATTTTAATTTTATTTTATTTTTATTTTTTTATTATTTTTTTTTTTCAGAGTTCGCTTGGAAAAAAAATAAAATAAAAATAGAAAAGAACGTACCTTAGCGGCGTTCGTCAATTCAGGACTCAACCTTAGGTCGGGAACCCGATGACGCCTTCGGAACTCGTTGTGAACGAGTAGCGCCTCCTGCTGCCAGGCATTTTCGGCGACGGGGGATTGAGCCTGTCGGCTCGCATCGGCGCTCGATGTCTTGCCAATGGAGCCGCCCGGCGGTAGAACGTTCTCCGTGAAACTGCCGAGAAAGTTACCGGCCGGGTTGTAGTTGCACACGACGTAGACCTCGCCGTTGCGATTGCGCGCCATGCCGACGCCGAGCTCGGTGCTGTCGCGCCACACGACCTGCGTGAAGTGCCCGGTCTTTAGGGTCGTCGGCTCTTTTGCATATTGATGCTGAACCTCCTCGGCGTACCTGACGTTTTAAATTTGAATTAGAAACAGTAATGGAAAAAAAAAAAAGAGAGATGGGACAAAAAATGAAATAGAGATGGGACAAAAAATGGCTTAATCGACTTGCCACTCGTTGACCGGTTCGTCACCGCCGACCACAGTTTTCGGATTGGAGCTCCACATGCAATAAAGATTTTCTCCGTACTCCGTGTTGGCTCTGTGCTCCAGTCTTCCCCTCGTCGCGAGGATGCTCGCCCAGTCCTGACTCATCTTGCACAGCTGTCGCGCGATTAAATCGATAAAATTACTGTGAATGGATCGTAAGAGAAAAGTGTGGAAAAAAAAGATACCAACGTGCTTGCTCAGTCGCAGAGGCGGAACACCGTGCCTCGAGCGATAGAAGTTGTGAGTGTCGAGGCAAAGATCGACGAACTCTTTGGGGGCTCCGGATCTGCGCACAGACAGTTTACGCGGTACAGTCTTTGTAATCTACAACACAGAGAGAAAAAAAAACATCCGTACAAATTGTCGTTTAATATCGCGAAAAATTCGGCAGTTTGTTAGGAAAAAAATGCGATTTTTGCGTTTTTCTCCTCGAAATTTTTATTTTTCGGGCAAAACTCGGCCATATTTGAAATCAGCGGAAAATTTTCCATCGGATAGGGTTTTAAAACTTCGTTAAATCGAAAATTTTTTGTTTCGCCCAAAAATCCGGCAAGGGGTACCCCTTGCAAAAAATTTCGATTCATGAGGGTCAACTTTAAAAATCTGCAAAAAATTCAAAAATCGAGATATCGCGTTCTGCCAGATGTCAATCTCTTCCTTCAAGAGTTATCTTTCGAATGGAAAAAGAAAATCCAGATTCCATTCATCCAAATAAAAATTACATCGATTCTAGTGAAGCGTTAAAATTCAACAAAAAGTGAAAAACATTTTTCGCATTTTTCTTCTCGAAATTTTTATTTTTCGGGCAAAACTCGGTCATATTTGAAATCAGCGGAAAATTTTCCATCGGATAGGGTTTTAAAACTTCGTTAAATCGAAAATTTTTTTTTTCGCCCAAAAATCCGGCAAGGGGTACCCCTTGCAAAAAATTTCGATTCATGAGGGTCAACTTTAAAAATCTGCAAAAAATTAAGGAACCGAGATATCGCATTCTGCCAGGCGTCAATCTCTTCCTTGAAGAGTTATCTTTCGAATGGAAAAAGAAAATCCAGATTCCATTCATCCAAATCGAAATTACATCGATTCTAGTGAAACGTTAAAATTCGACAAAAAGTGAAAAACATTTTTCGCATTTTTCTTCTCGAAATTTTTATTTTTCGGGCAAAACTCGGTCATATTTGAAATCAGCGGAAAATTTTCCATCGGATAGGGTTTTAAAACTTCGTTAAATCGAAAATTTTTTTTTTCGCCCAAAAATCCGGCAAGGGGTACCCCTTGCAAAAAATTTCGATTCATGAGGGTCAACTTTAAAAATCTGCAAAAAATTAAGGAACCGAGATATCGCGTTCTGCCAGGCGTCAATCTCTTCCTTGAAGAGTTATCTTTCGAGTGGAAAAAGAAAATCGAGATTCCACCCATCCAAATCGAAATTACATCGATTCTAGTGAAACGTTAAAATTCGACAAAAAGTGAAAAACATTTTTCGCATTTTTCTTCTCGAAATTTTTATTTTTCGGGCAAAACTCGGTCATATTTGAAATCAGCGGAAAATTTTCCATCGGATAGGGTTTTAAAACTTCGTTAAATCGAAAATTTTTTTTTTCGCCCAAAAATCCGGCAAGGGGTACCCCTTGCAAAAAATTTCGATTCATGAGGGTCAACTTTAAAAATCTGCAAAAAATTAAGGAACCGAGATATCGCGTTCTGCCAGGCTTCAATCTCTTCCTTGAAGAATTATCTTTCGAGTGGAAAAAGAAAATCGAGATTCCATTCATCCAAATAAGAATTACATCGATTCTAGTGAAGCGTTAAAATTCAACAAAAAGTGAAAAACATTTTTCGCATTTTTCTTCTCGAAATTTTTATTTTTCGGGCAAAACTCGGTCATATTTGAAATCAGCGGAAAATTTTCCATCGGATAGGGTTTTAAAACTTCGTTAAATCGAAAATTTTTTTTTTCGCCCAAAAATCCGGCAAGGGGTACCCCTTGCAAAAAATTTCGATTCATGAGGGTCAACTTTAAAAATCTGCAAAAAATTAAGGAACCGAGATATCGCGTTCTGCCAGGCGTCAATCTCTTCCTTGAAGAGTTATCTTTCGAGTGGAAAAAGAAAATCGAGATTCCATTCATCCAAATAAGAATTACATCGATTCTAGTGAAGCGTTAAAATTCAACAAAAAGTGAAAAACGTTTTTCGCATTTTTCTCCGCGAAATTTTTATTTTTCGGGCAAAAATCGATCATATTTGAAATCAGCGGAAAATTTCCCATCGGATAGGGTTTTAAAACTTCGTTAAATCAAAAAAAAAATTTTCGCAAAAAAACGCAAGGTTCAAACCACGGTTCTTATCCGCTGCAAGCGACACGGATACTGACCGACAGCCATAATTCCCCATAATCCACGATCTAGCGTTTCCAATTTGTCGAGCTACAAATTCCCGCACTGCAATCTTCCCTCGATCTGCCATTCTGCGTCAAGCGAAACGTCGCGAATACGTGTGAAGTGCGCAGAGTAAAAAAAAAAAAAAAAAGCGCAGCCGACGATGCAACATCGGTGGACGCGATAACGCGCGACCAGAGATTTACGGCCTAGACTTCTCTTTCCACGCTAGGTGGCCGCACGAAAACCTTCTATCGCCGCGCGACTCGACTCGAGAACGATTTTTTTCGCCTCGTTTAACGCAGCGTCGACGTTCCGACGGACTGCGCGCCGCCGTCTTGTTCTCATTAGCTCCGGGATACGGCGGTCTCTCGAATCGCAAA
This sequence comes from Itoplectis maculator, assembly GCA_964034905.1. NCBI lineage: Eukaryota > Metazoa > Arthropoda > Insecta > Hymenoptera > Ichneumonidae > Itoplectis > Itoplectis maculator. Next base: position 9,453,449 of record OZ035863.1, read on the forward strand.
TAATTCTCCACCGTACAAAAGATACACAAACGCATTACGTGCTCCGGTATAATCCGAAGATGAACGTTATGTGGGCTGCTGCTGGCAATTTGCTCTTTCTTCGCGCTCGGCGAGAAAATCCACAGCGGTTTCCACAGTCACCGCCACGCCGCAAAATTTCCAGGTTACCATTTGTACCTTCAATTTCTAAAACGTCTTGAAGCTAATTAGTGCCAGTGGTTAATTCGTTGCAGAACTTTTCATCTGTATGGTGTTGAAGTTTGCATCGTTGGACACCAACGAAAAAAAAAAAAAAAAAAAAAAAAAAAAAATTATTCTACTGAACCCAAAAGGATCGCACAGGTTATAAAAATTTATTATAACGATTGATCGTTATAATGACCTTTTAAAATCGTTAGAATAATTTTATTTTTTTATTTTCGTTGTATTCCAACGATGCAAACTTCAGCAACATCTTTTCATCTGTTTCTCCTGCAGAGTCGTCCGAGGTGAAAAAAAAAAAAAAAATAGAAAAAATGGTGTCTTACCTGGGCGGAGGAATAGTTGGCCGAATCCGGCGACGCGGACGACGATCTTGCGCTGCTGCAGGACATCCCATCGCTCCCGAGGCTCCCATGAAAGCTGCCATGAAGAGAGGACAGTGGTCCGGGCGACGCGGGAGAAGCGGTCAGAGGCGACTTCGATCTCACGGAGTCGGCTCTCGATCTGAAACGAATTCGCGATATCTTATCTATCGCCTGAGAAACAGTGAAACAAATCTCTACGCATGCGCAGTACCAACGCCGGTACCATTGTCGAGGGCACCGAGCCTCTCAAATGTCACGGAAATCGCAGGAAGGTGCGGCAAATATCAAGAATTTAATGCGAACAACTATACACGAAAAAAGTAGCGAATTTTTACATAATTCATAAACAACGTTTTACATAATAAAATAAATCCAGTGAAAGTTAAAATAAGAGATGCAACGATCTAACGAAATTTGCGTTTGTTGGTAAAGGTCAAACGGGTTCTAAAGGACGAGCCGCGGTGCTGATGGTGGATACAGATAACACACAGAATAATTGCATCGTATTTTCACGTATAATAGCGGAAAACTGAACTGGCAGATGCAAACGAGTGGGGGAAACACTTGCGTGAAATGTACCTGTCGGGCGACAGCTGGTCGACGAAACCGACCACCTTCTTTTTGGTCCCGCTCGAGCTGAGCGACGGCATGCTACAGGCGAAGAACAATTCTCTAATGTCTCCTCAGTCATTCAATTTATATACACTAATCTCTATTGCCCTCCCCTCCCATTCGACCTCTGAGGATGAGCAATCGATACTCGGTACCGGTGATAACGTTAAACCATATCAATAACACGTCAGGCAATTTTTTCAATTTTCCCATTTTATCAGTTGATCCAATTGTCAATGTTTTCAATGGTTTCACGATTTCCACGAGGACGAATCGACTTTTCATTTGCGTGAAAAGTACCTCTCGAGCTGAACAATTCTCTAATGTCTCCTTAAAATGTCATTCAATTTATATACACTCTAATCTCTCTTACCTCTCCTCCTTCCCCCCCCCCCCCCCTTCCCCATCCCACCTCTAAGGATGAGCGATCGATACCCGATACCGGTGATAACGTTAAACCATATCAATAACACGCCCAGCAATTTTTAAAATTTTCCCATTTTTTCAGCTGATCCTTTTGCCAATGGTTTTCACTGACAACGATTTCCACGAGGACGAAAGTCAGCTCACCTGTTTGACTTCGGCGTGACAATGTCCCGCGTCTCCGAGGTGTATTTTCGCTCGGCCCGTCCGCCGTTGAAGAGCTCGACGGTCTCGCGGGTGACCGTCTCGAGGAGTGGCTCGCCGCCGCGGCGACCCTTGCTGAACGTTCGCTGGTCCGTCTTGCGGACCATCACGACCCGCGACAGCGGCTGGTTGAACTCGTGACCGTGCATCGTAGGCGGTATCATGGCTAAAGGCTGCGATAGCGGACCGCCGACTCGCGGAGATCTGCAACACAGGAATTTACGTTTTATTGCCCGGATAAGTGCAATTATTATTATTATTATTATTATTTTCATTATTACGATTATTGTTATTATTATAGACATTATAGCGGGATATGGCGATAAAGCTGCTACGAAGCTGGGTTTAATCCGCATTCTACAAAATAAAATAATAGAAATTAGTCAACGTAGAGCCGAGGCACTCGTTACGGTCGTCGTCGCGCGACAGGTGGACTATTTTTCTCGGAGAGAGAGAGAAAGTATATCGCAGCGCCGTGGAATACTGATGACGAGGGTGTCAGGCACAGTGGTCGCGCGATCGCGGCTAATCAGCGCCAGCGAGCCTAAGCGCGTGCATCCGGCTTCCTCGGTTGAAACTTTTCGGACACGCAAACGTTTTCGGACGGAAACGCTGGCTCGGTCGCTCACTGGGTCTCTTGGTCGGTCAGTTACTGGATCTCTTTTTCGGTCGGTCAGTGCATCTTCTCAGTCATTTACTGGATCTTTTTCTAGGTCAGCCACTGGATCTTCTCGGTCAGCCACTGGATCTTCTCAGTCAGCCACTGGATCTTCTCGGTCAGTCACTGGATCTTCTCGGTCAGCCACTGGATCTTCTCGGTCAGCTACTGGATCTTCTCGGTCGCTCACTGGATCTTCTCGGTCAGCCACTGGATCTTCTCAGTCGCTCACTGGATCTTCTCGATCAGCCACTGGATCTTCTCGGTCAGCCACTGGATCTTCTCGGTCAGCCACTGGATCTTCTCGGTCATTTACTGGATCTCCTTCTCGGTCGCTCACTGGATCTTCTCGGTCAGCCACTGGAACTCCGTCTCGGTCGCTCATTGGTTCTCCTTCTCGGTCGGTCACTCGGTCGCCCTCTCAGTCTCGCTCCGTCTCTCTCTCTCTTTCTCTCTCGCGACCTCATTCGCTCCCCGCGTTCGCCGTCTGCGTTCGCCGTGGTCAGTAACGAACGCCCCGTGCTATTATCGTGGTTTTTACTTTCGTCAACATCGTCGCAATTTAAAATGTTACTCCCGATGAGTCAAGTTAAAATTAGTTGGAGACAATTACGCTTGATTGCGAATGAAGAAGAGGGGATCCTTGAGTGTTGGTCAGACTTCGGGTCGACTTATCAGCGTCTGATAATACTTCCTCTTTATAGTATCCTGTAGATATATTTACTATCCTCGGATCTCTGATTAGTGCGCTCACTCTCACTCGACCAGAGACAGAGTCAGAGGCTACTATGGTGAACCCAAAGCGGTTAAACGCGCTGTACGCGTTAAACACCGCTCAGCGTTCCGGCAAAGTTCGCTGTCCGCACTTCTGTTGACTCACGACATTTACTCCAATTGTCGCGACGCTCCTCCGCGCGAGTTTACGAGCCGTGCGATTCTCGGCGCGCGCGCGCCGAGAATCGCAACGCGCGCGAAAATCGACGACGCGAAAGTGCGGAAGTGTTCGCGTTGCTGTCACTCGTTTTCACTTATCGGCTCTGTATCGATCGATATCCGCATCACAGATTCGATTTTTTTTTCTGTTAAAAAAATGTCCATTATTATTTTAAAAAATTAAGAACGAATCAGAATGTCAGAATAGTCGATACATTTTTATGCCCAGTGCATCAATCTTCGAGACAAAAGTCTCAGGAAGTCAGTAGCTTCAGTTCTGTCATTTCACATTAGCATAACGACTAATTTCAATGCAGGAGAGACACTGTTGCTATTGACGCGCTACTATTCAGTCTTACAGTCGTCTCATATCCTCAAACAAAATTTGCAACCAAACAAGCTACTCTTTTTTCATTCTAGAGACAATAAACACGAGACATATTGTGCAGGAAACACTGGAACAAAAGTCGGCCACCGAAATAGTAATTTTTGTCTCATTTCTCGTCCTGGCTAAAAGACTCTCAGACATCTGAACCAATCGCAGCTACCGAGACTCAAAATCCTGTCCTGTGACGTGAAAAAAAAATTCAATCGACTTACAGAAGCAAATTCTTTTTCTGTCTCAAATTCTTTTTCATGTCTCATCCTCACTAAAAGCCTCTCAGACACCTGAACCAATCGCAGCTGCTGAGACTCAACATCCTGTCTTGTCCAGTCCACTCCAGCTGCCTACAATTTCCCAAAAAATCTAGGACCTCTTCTCCAACTTAAAAAAAAAATAACTGACTTACAGAAGTGAAGGTTCATCGTATTCTACAAAATTCCTCCATCATCCTGTCCTGTCCTTTCCTGTTCTGTTCTGTTTTCCTGTCTCGCGCCGAGGAATAAGTTTCGTGGAGGAGCGTAGAAGTTGTGGCACACGGCGTAAACGTATAGCAGCGAGGCGCGCCGGTCGAGTGAGCAGCGGAGGAGCCGCGCGAGACGCGCGCAACGGAACCGTATAAACTGGCACGAGAACGGCCAGCGTCGTACCGAGCGCGTTCAGCGCGCTGCGCTCGTGGAGGAGAAGGAGGAGGAGAAGAGAGAGAATGCTCCTCTTCTCTCGGTCGCGGAGAGGTGGCCAATTAGCCGTTACTCAGCGTGCAGCGCATGCCTTCACCGAGAGAGGCTACTCCAGCGAAGTACCGCGCCGAGACTCCGGGTATACCCGACGACGACGACGACGAACCGCCGTCGCCGCAGCCGCCTCCACCTCTACCTTCTTCGTCCTCTTCTTCCTCTTCTTCCAGCTGCACTCGGCAGATCTATCGGCAGCCGCTCCTCTCTCGAAGCGCTTATCGCCGAGCGATGCAGTCTCGAGCTGGACGAGTTGCACGTTTTCCTCGGCTCTTCTCACCTTTAGCGCCATTCAAGCTCTCTGTGCTAGTCGGGAGCTAGACTGGGTGAAAAAGATAAAAAATTTGACTCCATCTACTTGGTCTTCTTCGTCCTCTTCTCTCTCTTCTCCTTATTCGTTGCAGCAGCGACACTACTCTCTGTCAATGTGTAAACCTCTCTTTCGACAAGTTGTACATTCCACTTCTCACCTTCAGTGCCATTCAAAGCCGTCGCTACATGCTCGACGCACTAAACTACCGAAAGCGAAAAAACAAAAAAATTGCGTCGACCTCGGAAATAAGCAAATTGCATGGCTCGTAAAATAAGATTAGTTTTTTTTTACAGTAGAAAGTGCAACGGATGCTGCGTAAGATACGGACGTGCGAGGCGGATGACGTCGCGGGGCGATGCGTACGAAAATTATTGATTAACAGCGCAACGACGACGACGCAGACGACAGTCGTCAGGTTCTAAAGAGGCAAAAGAGCCGCGGCGAATTTTCGCACATGACTGCGAACGCACGAGGCCGGCAACGTGCGCCTCCGCTGTCGACTCGCGCAAGCAATTTCACGTGCGAGACACGACAGTCGCGCAATACGTAACTATTCTCTCACGGAGATGCGACTCCAATCGCGCGGCTATATAACAATCGGCTGACAAGCGGAGGCAAAGCTCATCCTGGTCATGCACAGCCTGACTTATTCTGGTAAAAAATTATGTTATGTTACACTCGGCGCTAGGGCAGGGCCGTGTCATCCCAGTCCGGGCCTGGCCAGTACCCGGGCTTGGGCCGAATGTAACAGAATGCTTCAAATTTATGTTGAAGTTTGCATCGTTGGAATGCAGCGAAAATAAAAAAATAAAATTTTTTTAATGTAAAAAGTTATTATAACGACTAATCGTTATAATAACTTTTTACATTAGAATAATTTGATTTTTTTATTATTATAATATTTATTATAATTATTATATAAGAATAATAATAATAATTATTATTATTATTATTATTATTATTATTATAACGATTAATCGTTATAATAACTTTTTAGAATTGTCCAAATAATTTTAGAATCGTCAGAATAATTATTTTTATAATTTTCGTTGCATTCCAATGATACAAACTTCAACATTATGTTACACTCGGCGCTAGCCGAGCCCTGGTCAGGACCGTGTCGTCCCAGTCCGGTCCTGATCAGTTCTCAGCTTCGGCCGAATGTTACAGAATGCTATATAAATCTTGTACCAGGTGAACCTCGCCGAGAAGATGCGACTTGTCGCTCTTACCTCACCGAGTGGGATCGTTCTTGAGGTTTGGAGGTCATTGCACCGTCGACGCGCGCTCAACGCGGATCGATCGAGCGTCGTTTCCACCCCCGCGCACGTGGAGAGGGTGCAGGCTAACTGCGACGTGCAACCGCGGACGACGGCGGTGGCAGCAGAGGCAGCGGCCCCTCGCAGTCTACCGGCGCCCTTCTTCCGTCGATGCTCGCTCGAGCCTTTGCACAACGCTTAAGGCGCACTCGCGGAGGGTGCAAACCATCCACTAACTCGCGAGGGTGGTATAGCAGTGGTCGTAGTGGGGGGCTTGAGGTTTTTCCGCGCGCCACTTCCCGAACGGTCTATCCTCTTCAAGGCCTTCGACATCGTCCGTCCTATCTCTATAATACCCTCGGCGTCCGCATTGTGCGGCGTCGATCGATGGGACGGCGATTGCACTGGCGCCAGTTGCTTCTCCTCCTCGCCGCCTCTTCGCTCTATATTCCGGCCACGTAACTTTTATCGCACTGAGTTGGTTTTCGTTGCCAATTGGAGTGGAATTCGCGAAACGACGGAACGAAAGTTCCATTGGTTCCGGACGATTCGCGATTTACAATCAGGAAAATCGGGCTCAGGCAGGTGTTTATTTTTTTTCCCCCTCTTGGTTCTCGGGGTCAACGTGGAGAGTATGCGAGTGACCTCGTGGAGGGCGAATGGAGAAGCCTCACGAAGTGCGGCTTTGCTCGCGGGGCTGAAGACTTGGAAAACGTAGACGACGATGAGCCGACGGTCTCCAAAGTCAAGATCGAGGTCGTTTGTATTCCTTCATTTATGAAGGAGTTTTTTTTCGAACTGTAATTCAGGGATAAAATCAATTACAATCGTTTCAAATTTTTTACGATAAAAAATGTGGGACAAAGAATTTGTGAAATTTGACAGCCTTTTGACTGTTTATTTCGAGAAATTGGCGAGCGCTCCCAATTCGAAGCTCCGAACCAGATCAATACAGCGGATATCCTAATTTTGGTCTGTCGTCGAATTCAGCGACCTCCCCCTCTATTTTTTCCCGTCAGAGAAACCTTTCCGTCTGGGGTGCAATTTTTTTTTATATCAAGAATATATTTTCCGAACCGAAAAGTATGTCAGGCTGAAAGTGGTTGCGACTGTAAAAGGCTGAGAGTGAGAATAGCGAATTTATGTCTATGGCCGATTAATCTGGCTCAATTTTTCCCTTCCCAATTTTTTTTTTTTATCGCAAGAATATATTTTCCGAACCGAAAAGTGTGTCAGGCTGAAAGTGGTTGCGACTGTAAAAGGCAGAGTAATAGCGAATTTATCTCTATGGCCGATTAATCTGGCTCATCGTCGAGCGCGCGCCTTCCGCTCCGCGGGATCATCACAACGATAAGACGTTCCGGCTCTGTCGGAGCTCGGGTCTTCTGCCCTTTTTTTCCTCATCGCCGCGGCTACGCGAACCCGCGTTCCGCGAACTAGTTCGCCGGTTGTAGTCGAACGATCGCCGCTCCAACGAGAATTTCATTTCCGCGATATCCGCGCGCACGTAACGCGTCGACTGCCAGGTACGTTCGTATATAGTAGCTGAAATATACAGCAAACCGTGTGTACACCGGACTCGTCTTTGTGTTTCTTGCCGCCTTATCGCGAATCGCTGAGAATTCAAGGACACAGGCCGCGCGCCGTGAGTCCACGTAACCCAACTGCGATACGATTATTCCGCCTATGTTTACGAGGAAAACCCCGGAACGAGGCGGTCACGCTTATTCGGCGGCGTTTAACTCCTCGCACTCTGCCTTCGCCGTTTGTACACACGCGAGGTCTATTTTTTTTTCACCGCTCGCTTTGCTCGAAGCTCTGAAAAAAAAATAGTAAATAAAACGTATTTCTTGCCCTTTAGCGATTACGTAGAACGCAGAGACAATGACAACGCTTTTTATCACCATTAATATCGCAATTGGCTTATCGAAGCACCGATGACAAACGTCGGCACTGATCGACGCGTGTTCACTCTTGAAACTCACTTTTAATTCATTCGACTAATTTTCGTCTCGAAAATTATAATCACTAGTCGATCGCAGTTACGTTTTTTTTTACGTGTGAAAATTCGAGCTCGACACGATAATGAGTGACAGCACGTTCGGTGCGTTGGAATACGTTCCGGAGTGTCTGTTCACCGCACAACTCATCGCGCCGATATCCGAACGAGGAATGACGCCGGCTCGCGCCGTGGAAAAGGGTAGAACGAGAGAGAGAGAGAGCTCTACCTTACCGACGCGAAGACTTGCGCGCGAAGCGCGTTCGAATCGCTGTTACCGACCGAGCCGCTGGAAGTCCGCGAGCGAGTGAGACAGAGCTAAATGAAGGGGGTGGGGAACACATGTGGCTCATTCGTGTTATGGTACTTATGCAGCAGCTTATTATGTTATTATTACAGGCGACGCGCAGTGTGAATGCGCGCTTCAAGGACGCAGTGCGTATCTGCGCATACGCGCATTACCGACGACAATTTGGCGGAACCAATTTCGTAGCGTGTGAAAATGCACAGCGAACTTTGTAATATAATGGCAGCATCTGGGTCGAGGTGCAAAGATGTAAATTGTGTTGACAGACGCGCGCTTGAATACACGCGCGGACCGTGTTACGCCGCTCGCCACGCACAGTGGACGGCATGTGCGACCACGCCGGTCGCCGGCCGCGCGCGGTCCTCCTCCGCAGCAGCCGCAGCAGCCGCTTCGTCCTCGCGACGCGAGAAGCAGTTGGTCCGAAGACGTCGCGCGAGTCACGTGTGAAGAAGCACGATGCGTCTCGTTGCGATTATTTTGCTGTGCGCGAGTCTCAGTGCGACGGACGAGCCGTCCGAGCTCAATGAAGTAGCGGTGGACGAGGCGAAAGAGCGCGAAAATTCGGTCGACAGCGACGTCGTCCAGACGAACTTCGACGTGGAAGCTCCAGAGGCTGATGATGATGATGATGATGATGATCTTAACGTCACCGTTGATGAGGTTTACAAAGATGCTGTTGAAGCCTATCTCGGGAACCAATGGGACGGATGTATTACAGGCTTTAACAAAGCCCTTGCAAGGTAATGTTTACTGAATTTTTTGAAAATTGTTCTGAGGTAATCCTTATATTTGTATTGTTATTATTATTATTTTTTATGCTGCCTGGAATGATAATGTCTGGCGATTCTGGTAATATATATTTATTACTTTCTTCCTTCAGATACAAAAAGTACAAAGAGGCAATCGTTAAATGTAGAAGAGAGTGTCGAGAGAAAGCTGCCGGCACGGAGCCTATTTTTCCGGAGAACATCGAAGATATGCATTTTTACGAGAAGAAGGTTCGAGAGACGCTGTGTTTGCTGAACTGCAATCAGGATTACAGAGACATAGCTGGGGCGCAGTCGCTAAAACGAGTATCGAAGGAAGTCGAGGGCAATTTCTTGCAGCGGGTTCCTTATGAATATCTTCACATCTGTTACTATCAGGTAATCGTATATGAATTAACAGAGACAATACAATCGCATACATCAATGTTTATATGCACCATCGTAATTGAAATCAATAAGATATTGCTGGGTTTTGGTGAGTAGCCTCGTGGGGTCGTTGACTCGCCGAAAGTCACGGGTCAAGGCCGACGAGATAAGGCGGGAGGGACGGAAAACGACTAAATATTACGCGGCTGGACGATCGCGCGTCGCGACTGACTGAAGCACCGAGTAACGTTCCGCCGCGACCTATATTTGTAGTTCTATTCGTGATTTTAGTACCCGTACGTGCTTCAAACGCTGCGCAGAAAATTAGCGGAAACTCGAAACGGCTCCGGGACCCAGTCTCGTATTGTGTAAACGGTGCAGTTGTCTAGTGTCGTTTACCACGACGAAATTTGATACGCAGGGTGGGAACAGCGCTTCCACTGAGCAAGATAAAAGTCTCTCGGTTGTGTGCGAAAATTAGCGATTAAAATTATGAGGAAGAAATTATTTTATCCTTGAGAAAGTCATAGCGATGATGAGATAGAGTCACCATCTGTGCTCGAGAAATGAGTCGTTATTCGGAACGACAATGATAAGATATGGCAATCATATTCCCGAGAATTCTGCAAAACGATATAGTTGTATCTAGTTGACGTATAATTTTTATTTTTAGAAAAATCAATTTCAAAAAGCTGCGAACGCAATGTACACGTATCTGGTGGTTCATCCGAAGCACGAGATGAGCTTGAACAATCTTCGTCACTATGTCGGACTTCCGGAGGTTGACGAGACGCAAGTGACGGATTTGGAAGCTCATCCATTTATGAAGATGTATATGGATGGCGTTGCTGCCTACGACGATCAACAGTATTCGGAAGTCGTCGATAATCTGGAGAGATCGCTGGAATCCTATCTGAAATCGGAAGAAGATTGTAGATTTTACTGCGAGGGACATTTCGATCAGGGTTGGCTTCCAGAGCTCACAGCCTCCATAGCCAGTACGTTTTAAGATAAGAAGCTACTGAAGTTATTAATAATACACAACCGAGACTTCGTACCAATTCTTGGATTTTTCAGATCATTTTACTTACGCACTAAAATGCAAACGTAGCTGTTCTCAATTGCTGAACAACGTCAACGGCGATTACCAAAGGGATTTGCTACCGAGTCACTATCACTATTTGCAATTCGCCTATTACAAGAGTGAGTATTACTGAATACGGTATCGCAAAAATTTCACGAAAAATACAGCTATCACTGTTAACCTGACTGACCCAGAGCTACAAGGAAATATTTCGACAGATACTGGCGTTTGAATGTATAATAACCGAGCAATTTTATTTATATAATTAAACTGGACCGACTTGTCGATTAAAAACTACCTTTTTTTATCAGTCGGCGATGTGAAGAAAGCTGGCGCAGCAGTTGAAAGTTATCTGCTGTTCTATCCCTCGGACGAGACGATGCTTCAGAATAAGGAGTACTATTCCGGATTGCCCAAAGTGGAGAAGGATTATTTCACGCCCAGAGAGGTGGGTGTTTTATCGTCGTACGGCAATAAAATTGCACGGAATTATCAAGTTAAATCGTGCTCATTGTTACAGGAAGCATTAAACTACGTCAAACGACAGGAGTACGAGCTTCACTTGTTGCTGTCGATTTCCGAGGAATTCGCATCCATCGGCGCTCGTCACAAGGCAGCTAAAAGTCAGCCCGATGAAAAAGAGCGCGAAGATGTACAGGCGCAGGTAAATCACGAGCGTTAAAAATAATATGTGCTGTCCTCGCCGACCATTTTGCTCGAGCGGAAAATTCATGAGCAATTTACGTTCACTTCTTTTTTCTTCTGTAACGCTCTTTGTAATAAAATTTATAATAAAATCTCTCAACGAATAGTTCGTTGAATCGCTCTCAGCTCTCAAACCACCTTCTGTATATATTTCGCGATGATGTAAGTAGTACCAATTTTCATTATCAAAATGGCCATGAACGTACTTGAAGTTCTGTCATTATTTCAATCGAAGGGGCATATTTAGTCGCTCCAACGAGATAAGGGGAAGCGCAGATACCACCTTCTACGCGTCGCAGTCATAGAATTGACGTGCAAAGTGGAGTAGTGCAATTTTGTACCGTCGCTGAATTCACGATGAGCAGTGAAAGACAAACAGTAGTTAAACAACTGTAATGTCAGACACTGTTTAGCGCCTGTTGATATGCAACCCGTCCCTATGCACTGCACCGCATGACCGCATCGTTAAGGGTTCGATGGGGAAAAAAATCATGTATCATGCGAGACAACAGTGCGGCTGCTGCGCCGCTCCGACAATTAGAATAAAATATCTGCTACACAGCTTAATTTATATTTTCAGCTGAACGTAAAGTACGTTCTTTTTGCAGTTAGCTAATCATCCGCCTCCAGGTCACTCATCGGCGTACCAGGAGCGTTTTACGAGAAACGGAATGACCGCGTGGGAGGAAGAAAATAAATTACGGAGTGAAAATTCTCGGCGTGCCGACGAATCAGCGGACGCTGGAAAGGAAGTGCGGGTTATTGCCGACGAGGATGATCTCAAGGGAAAATTGCGATATGTGGCGGAAGGATTCCTCAATGATACCGCTTGCGAGACTCTGATACATTTGGCTCAGGTACAAAATATGTATTCTGTTAATTGGAATTTTTTTCACACCACATTTGGGTGCAAATAAATAATTGCTATAATTTTTTAGGCAGGAGCGGTAGAAGGTGACGGTTATGAGGGAAACGCCAGTCCTCATTCGGAGTACGAACTGTTCGAGGGTTTGACCCTCGGTCGAGCAGCTTTGGTACTTATCTCTACTTTATTACCGACACGTGACGTTGTAATCTTTTTAATAATTTTTTTTCGTGGGCTTTAAACAAATTCTCAGATGGTCTACTTCGGTCAATTGGAACCTGAAGTCCTGGAGCTCGCTCTCGAAGCCACCGAGGCTGTCAGAGATCACGTAGAAAGGTATTTCAACCTTGATCGACACCTGTATTTCTCCTACACACATCTGGCCTGCCGATCAGCGCTGCCCGGTAAATCACACGTCACGTCAATGTCTCGCATTGCAAAACTGCATTACATTTGGAGTACAATTCGCCTTACACTTATCGCACCTCCGACACGAATTTGCATCTCGACGAAGCAACTATTAATCAGTACAGAAGTTTTTTTATCTATTAGATTCACCGATGGATCGTCAAGATCTGAGCCACGCTATTCACGCGGACAACTGCATCGTCGCCGAGAACGGTTCCTGCGCCGCTGAGTGGCCGGCCTACGTCTTCCGAGATTATTCGGCGATTATCTATCTGAACGACGAATTCGACGGCGGCGAATTTTTCTTCGCCGGAGATTCGAAGGCGAGAGTGGTTCAGAGCACGGTTAGACCGAGCTGCGGAAGGATGGTGGCTTTTTCCGCCTCGGGAATCAATCTTCACGGTGTTCGAGGAGTTCTTCGCGGGAAGCGATGCGCTTTGGCACTATGGTTCACTCATGACGAAGAGCACGTGGAAATCGGGAGGATCGTGGCGCGCGCGGTCATCAAACGGGTTCGGATTTACGGTTCCGTCGCGCCCGGAACTAACGAATCGGCCAGCTTAACGGAATACGAGGATGTGTTGTACCATCAGTTCGACGTCGACGAGAAGCTCTATGACTTCTACCATTCCTTGGAGCCCACGTAGGAAGATATTTTTGCAGTATAACGTCGACTGTGATTACAAGATGAAAAGAAAGTTCAAACAGTATTTCCATCTCGTTACACAAAAAAAAAGAAAATGGTTACAGTTCCTCGTTCGCTGTACGATAATAACCAGTGTCTCAGGGGTTTATCTCATATAAATAAATCGCAGTATTTCAATAATTGCCAGGTGCACGAAGCGTCGCTGATTCATTTAATTTATATAAAATATTCTAGATCTTTATTAGCACAGACATTACATGCCAACCGGATCATTTTACATATACATCCCTATCATACATAATAACATGTGTGTATTGTATTGAATTTTTCACCGCTGATTTATTTATTCCTCATCCGCGCTTCTCGCTCTTCATCGTTTACAAGTTACTTTTATGTTTAATGTGTATAATTGTTATGTATAACTTGAATTTTTTATACAAGCATCGCGATATCGCATTTAGAGCCCTTTTTTTTCGCTTGTCCATGAAGTCCGCCGGAAGATACTGAGAGAGTATTTTTCGGAATTTATTTTCGAACTATTTGATTCTCATCTTATCCCCGTTTCGACGAATCGCGATTATGAACGGAAGGAAATGAAAGGATGAACCGAAATTTGATAATTCAGGCGATTTAACGTATGCGTGAACACAATTAACGCGGCGAAGAGATACACACGTTTGAATATAGTTAAAAGAGCTTGCGTATCACAGGAGAGCTCAGTCGAATCTCCGGAGTAATCGTTTCCATTAATCAATCGTGGCGTTTGCTTTCGAAAATAATTAGAAGAGAATCTGTGTAGCGTGCTGGTCTGTATCAATCGAATTCTGTTATAATTTTTGTTGTTTTGTCTTACTCATCGTTATCATTAAAAATATCATCATCGTTATTTAGCCTTGTTTTGTTATCACTAAAATTATATACATCCGTGCGCATCCACGTGCGCACTAAACTGCTCGAGCCCGGTGAGTTTGAAGATAAACCCAATGGAGTAAAAACCCGTTTCCCACGAAACGAGCTCGAAGGAAAACCCACGCGGATCCAATGAAGTCAGAAATTATTTTAGAGCTTACGTATAGAGACTTTAAAGAGATAGAGAGAGAAGACTAATTTTTTTTTTTCTCGCGAGGCTTCCAGTTCGCCTTAATATTCTCTTTGCACTAACCGCATTCCTTTCATCGGAATTATTAGTGTCTAAGAGCCTTGTTTGCTTTTATTCGCTTTTAATCGAAAAACTACTTCGAGGCGATTGGATGGGTATCATCGGAGAAATGATTTCGTCTGAACAATTTTTGAAGCTTCGGTGTTCTATGTCTGCGGTCCCGCGGATGGAGAATCGTCGTCTCTCGTGTAAATATGATAGCAGATATGTACCGGTTTTCCACGAGCCGCAAAACTAATTGAGGGAATGTTTCGTGTTATTATTTTTTTTTCTCAATGGCAAGGCGCAGAACTAAAGTAACGTACTTTCCCCAAAGTTTGATTATAGTTACTTGTTACGAGGTGAAAACTATTTTCTCGTACTTTCGGCATTTCGTTAACTCGAATTCGTAGCACAACCACCGAACGACAGAACAATTGATGATACATATATATACACGGGTATATATATATTATATCATAAAATAATATATATAAAGAACAGGAAACTATATAATAATACCAATAATAATAATAATAATAATAATAATAATAATAACGATATATCTCGGAGTTGTTGTACTGTTTGGGTGTGAGACGGTACGGTATCAAAATTGTATGTCTATTCTCGACTCGCAACGGCCGTTAATACCGGGAGGAACGCATTCAGGGACGTTTTTTGTATCCGCGCTCAGTGTCCTCTTTGGTACAGCGGACCTTCTTCCAGCTCCTCCCCATCCAGTGATCGTTTTTTTGCAAATAAAAATCTCGATCGTCGATACGACGGCAGTGAGCAAAAAACGGGTTGCTTTTTTTTGTTTTCGTTTAAACGCAAGTGGCTCAAGTGGGCAGGCTCTCCCACTTGGGGGCCCACTCGGGCAAATGTCAATCCGTGCTGGACGGCGGAGCGGCGTATCGAGTTCGTGGATCCGAGTCACCGTCGCAGATGTACTTTCCTAGAGCGAGAAGATATTTTTTAATATTTGTAATCATTTTTTTGAGGGACAATTTTTGATTACCTGAGACAAATCGTCGTTTTACGAGACTCAGTCTGTAGCCAGGACCAACGAGCTCGAACTCTACACCGGAGAGGGTGGTGCCCTCGCAGTTGAATTGTGTAAATATAGTTCCCTGAGTGCCGGGTCCGTGTTCCAACTCGACTCTGGCTTTGAGCGAACCTACGCCGTTTCCCTCGCTGTGCTGCGACAATTCGGTGAATTTCCAGAGTAAACGATTCGTGTCCGGCAGCCATTGGGCCGTTGGTTTGCTCTGTAGGCTCTTGAAACCGCCCTCGATCGGCGCCGCTACGTGGAGATTGAGCAGAGGGCTCGGCGAGGCCATTGCACGACTGTTGTACTTGTAATCGATCTGTAAAAATATTTCATAATAAATATTTATTTGCGTAAGTTTAAGCAATTCGTTGCGAAGCTTTCGTACCTTCAGATCCGTATGAGTGGACTCGAACTTCCAGTAAGCGACGATCTGAAAGGGACACGAACCCGCGCCCTCTTTATTCTTGATTTGGTATTTGAGAATGTCTACGTTGAAGTATGAGGCCGAAGGATTCTGCTCGGCTTGACGTCTCAGTAACGTGGTTAAGGCACTCATGTTAAACTCGTATATTGTACTATCCACAGTTGTCTGCGTCGCATCCCTGCGAAACGATATTTGCGTCAAAATCTGCGGTGACTCGACGGAAAAACTTAATCGACAAGGAGCTTACATGCTGACGAGTTGATTATTGGGTAGAAGCCTCTCGAGCCGATTGCTGTTTTTAACTCGAAACGAGAGTTTCGCGGGATTCGGATTGTTGGCGAGAACGGCGACGATCCCAGCGGGAAACGAGAGCATCATGTCGCCGCTGAGTTTCACCTGGCATCGAGTCTCGTCGGTGCCGCGAAAGTACGAGTGAACGATCTCGTGAAACGCAACCGCGAGCGGAATTGTGTCGGCGAGGCCGATGGTCAGCGGAGACGGACCTCGGGACGATCCTACTCCGACACCGGCCGCGCGAAATTCCAGACTCGCGACGCTATCGGCTCGGGATATCGTTGCCGGCGACATTCGTCCTCGGGTGCCTTCGCCGCGTCGCGACGGCGGACGCGGAATCGCTATGGAGTTCGTAGGCGTCGAGGAAACCGACTGTTTCGGCGGTAAGGCAGGCGTGATGTCACCGACTTCGGAAAACAAATCTCCTTCTGCTGATCAAACGAATTATTATAATTCCACCACCGTCGAACGTTCGTTTGCTTTGCGTCGTTTATTTGCGTAGTCGCTCCTACCGGGAAAACGTGTGTGTGAGTGAGTAGCCGGCGCAGACATCGGCGGCGCCGGTTGCGGCACTGGCGACGTCGACAGAGCCGGTGGACTTTGCAGCGGAGCGTAAGGATGACTGCCGGTCGGTGTCGACGCGCTCGAAGGTGTGCTGCTCGGATTGAAGAGGTTTAAGCCGAGAAGATCCGAGCTCGGCTTTCCGCCCAGCTGCTGGGATACCGATTGGGACCTCTTCATGTGATGATCGGAGTCTGTGTTCGAACCTCTGCGGCCCTGACGGAAAAAAAATGTATATTAAAAAATACATGTTCGAAGGGTCGAGATGAATAAAAATGAGGGAAGTACTCACTGTTGGCGCTGGAGATAAGGAAAGATTCTCGACGGTGGCTCGGAGCTCGTCGACACTCGCGCTCATCGGTGCTCCGCCGTTGCTCAGCGGTTTTATCTCAACCCGAATCTTTCTCTCCCGCTCGTCCTCCGATTCCGTGTCCGAGCTCGAATAAAAACCCTTCTCGTTGTCCCACGGATCGGGCTTCGGTCTTATGCAAAATCCATCCTCGTCGACTTCGGGCGTCGGCGTCTCGGATTTCCTGCTCTCGTCTTTCTCCTCCCTGCGCACAACGCAACAAAACAGAAGGACATCGGTTGAATATCTCGTTCCACGAGAATTCTTCAGCAAGCCCAGTGCTCCTGGCATTCTCTCCTCTTACAGTTAGTTTCGATAAAATGGAGCACAATAGAAAAAAAAAAAAAAATTGATATCATATATCGCACTAGGTCTGCTGAGCATGCATATACTGACAGGTCAGACTTTTCTTCCTTGTTGCTGTTCGTGTCGACCGAGTCCTTTTTCTTCTTCGCCTTTTTCTCCTTTCTCTTCTCTCGTCTGCTCCGCAGAAACCCTGTCGATTGCATCACAACGCACGAATTTTAGAATTTTTTTCGCATCTCAATGAGTGACGAATAACAAAATCATGCCACGAAGGTAATACAAAAATGGTCCAACGAGTGGGGCCCATCGGTTTCGCATTTCAGCATTTTTTGAAGATGCGACCGATGGTCTATAATCGTTCTATAATGGTCCGAGATAGGTGTAGCTTGCGGGATGCAATGGAAACGTGAAATAAATATAATTCAGCGATAGATCAGACAGCTTTCTAAACGCGCTTCTAAATTAAATATTTTGCATTGATTTGCTTTTTTCTTTAAATTTCTGCAGAAACCCACCACCACCAGTGAATAAATACAAACTCAAGATAAAAACGATTTCAGTTTAAATTGTTTTTCTAACAACTTTTGCCAAAAACGTGTTAAATTTTTTTTCACTATGTTTCTTTCTCTGTGAGAATCTGTGAAACGTCATTGGATGAGGGAATGAATTTTCTTGGGATAATCGAGACAAAACGCAGAGACAAACAACACCTGTGAGCCATGCATTGATATAGATTTGTAAATGATCGGCTCACCTGAGGCATCCCGTCAGTAGCCGCCCCCTGTGCTCAACGTTATTCAAGTCCATATATCTCCCGTCGAATTAGAGCGAGAGAGGAGGAGAGGGAGAGAGAAAGAGAGTTCAAGGGGCTACATTAATTAAAAAGATCAATGTCAAACTGAGTACAGAGTGACCACTGAATATCGTGCATAGAAATCTGTTTTTTTCTGGGCAATTAAAAAAAAATTGTCGAAATAATTGTTGTACCCGTTTAACACAATTTTCTGGACGAGGACATCTGCGTATTATGAATGTCGATGAATAAGAGACAATCCTATGGTTCGACATGTGCAAATGTTACGAAAAAACATTTGTTAGAAAAACAATTTAGAGTTTTCGAAAACCCTCGAGAGTTATTCCACAGCGAAAATGTTCTACGTAAGCGTTTTGTGTTATCTGCGGTGAATGAACACTTAAGTGTTGAGTGCGTGAATGAAATTACTGAAAGGCTTACTCGTGACCTTGGCACTGCAAAATCTAATTTTCCAATTACGGTTGATCGGTGAACATTTTTTCCGGCAAAATAAATATAGCAATCTTCGAATAATTAGAAAAATAGATTTTGCTCGTTCCTTCGTCGTCTCAGGTCAACGCTTTGCTGCTGCTGCTTCTGCGGCGGCTATATAAATACTTAGATCGTTGTTCTATGAAAGTGCGATGAAACTGTGAAGGAATACGTAATACATGTGTTAGCCATAGCAAGCCGAGAGAGAGACAAAGACAGGTAGAGAAGGTCCGGAGATTTTCGAAACGCGAGAAAATTAAACTAATAATAACGCTGAGGGGGCCCCGTGGAAAATACAATGACAAGTCATTCACCGAGACCCATAGATCACAGAGAGCACTTTGAGATAGAGAATGAGCCAACATTTGTCCTCTGATTTTTTGTTTAAGGTAATCCACGATTAAAGCAGTTACATTTAGATCCTCTGAGAGGGTTCCTGGAGATGCTGGGAGGTGGAATGCCAGAAGGCGGGTTGTTCCCCTGAGGAGTGACGGGTGCTGACCCAGAACCCGCTTGCCTCTGCCTCTCTGAAACAATACTCGTCGCTCACTTCTCTGTCCCCCAGTCTTTGCGCAAACTCAATTTTTTCTCATTTTTTTTTAAATTCCAAATTATCTTTCGCCTCGCGAATTGATTTCGCGGAGACTCGTCGCTGTTAGATTGATGCGCAACAAAGCGAATGGAGCCACAAAAGCATAATGACAACGATCTAGTTTGTGATTTACCGGCTGTGGATTTTACGGTTAACAATTATTTATGAACGAAACAAATGTGAGACGGCAAAAATAGCGACGTAACGGCAAAAACACGAGAGTCTTGTGCTGAAATAAAATTAATAATATGTGACGATGGAGACGAGACAGAACAAAACAAATGATGAGGAGAGTAATCCAGAGATTTAGCGATGTCCGATCGACAGGATGGTCCAGCAGCCTCAATACGAGTCGAGAGCAGAGATTTATTCAGCCACGGAGATAAACATAAACACGCAGACACGCACACAGACACAGGGAGACATACGATATGGTATTACGTACCGAAAAAAAAAACAGTGAGCAGAAGAGAGAGAACACGTGGATCAACACAAAAGCCTTGTATCATAATGTGTCTATCTGTTCTACGGGAAGGTAAATCGATAGGCGGTGTTTTCGCGTATCGAGGCCAAGGACGATCCGTGTCGATAGCACAGCAAAGGAAGACGTCTTATCAATTTGTTCTTTTTTTTCGTAATTCTTTCTTTTGTTTTTCCGCGTCGCCGAAAAATTGTCGCACGGATTGTTTTTCTGTCGTCATCTAACTTTTAACCTACCCTGGGAGTTGGACATGAACAGGTTGAGCAGAGAGGTGGTACGACGTGAGGCCTTGGTTGTCTGAACCGTCGGATCTCTATCCTTCTCCTGAGAACTCTCATCCCTCTCACCCGCGGTAACCGCGATACCCACCCCCTTCGTCGTGTGATTTCTCTTTGAGTTTTGTTTGTTACCGGCTACGCCTGTTTCCCCGTTCGCGCTCTTCGGCGTCGACTCCTTCGTCACCTCGGTGCTCGCGTCTCCTTGGCTCTGATTCGTCAGTTCCGCGATGCTCATGATCACCTCCTCGTACTCGATTACACCTGAATTCCGTCGGCACAATTTACACGGATTAGTTTCGTAATTGCGCTGTCGAAGGATCCTCTCCGACGACGACGACACCGTCGCAGCCCAACTTACCCGGCTTATCGAAGCCTGTGTATTTGCTCTGAACAAACTGCTCCAACAATTTGTCCACCGTCATATCCAGACACTGGCGCTTGAAGTCTATGTGAACCTGGCCGACTTGCTCGTGATTCGTCTGCAGCACGTCGGCGTACGTGTTGAGAAACTCCTTCATGTGCTTCAGATGCGTCTCCTCGACGTCTTGGAATCTCTGCGAAGACAGTAATACGGTTCTTAGTACAAGTTGCAGTTGTGGTAGAGAAGAGAGGCAAGAAGAAATGATTACCCTGCAAGCCTGAGTCATTTTGCTCTCGAAATCGTTGCGAACGACGGTGTACTTGTCGACGAGAGCCTTATAGTCGTCCTGAGCTTTTTTGAACTTGGCCTCGGATTTTTCCAGCTCTCGTTGACTCGCGTTGTCCTTTCGCAGCTTCTCGAGCTCGAGTCCCTTCTGCAGGCACATGTCCTTCGCCTTCTGGAGAGTCACAGTGATGCTCTGAATGTTCTGCACGACTTCCAGGGTCGACGATTCTTCCTCTTTCACCTGCAAAAATAAAATCAGGCCATTAGAACCAAAGTACGAATTTCATTATTCGTATTGTTTCAAGTTTTGTAATTCAATGTCGTCAACTGTACCATTCGGTATTGATATAGAGTCTGGGAGGTGGGCGGACACGATAAGAGCCAACGTGCATTGCGATTTCATTGCAATGGAGTTGGGGGAGGTGGGAAAAAAAAAAAAAAAAAGGAAATAAGAACTCGCGTTGCGAATATTATACTCACAGCCTTGTGCTTTTTGTGCAACTCGTCCGCGTATTTGGACACATCCTTGATGAGCTCGGACACCCTCTGTGCCATTTGCAGATGGAGAGTCGCGAGTTTCTCGGCGGCGCCGCGCAGCGCCGCCCAGACCGGGGCGAAAGTGCCCTGGGTGCTGCTGCTGTTGCTCGCCTGTTTCGCGACCTTGCTCAGCAGCTTGTAATTGTTCTCCTCGATCGCCGACCGCTCCCGAAGAAAATCGGCCAACTCCTTGCTCGCAACCACTCCATGCTTCATGTTATGGTACAACACGTCGAATCCATTATTCTTTTCACCCTGTTGAAAAAAAAAATAAAAAAATCATTTCAACCATATTCAATGACATTCAACTGGATTAATTGTGCCATTATATCCTGTTAATTAAATTTAAAAAAATTAATCCGGCGGAGAAAAAGTGCATCTGAATAATGTGATTTTTTTCGCGTGACATTCAACAGACTGATTAATTTGTGCCATTATATCCTGTTAATCAAATAAAAAAAAATTAAATAAAAAAAAAAATTAATCCACGCGGAGTAAAAGTGCATCTGAATAATGTGATTTTTTTTCGCCTCGATATCGAAGTGCCACTGCATATTTAATCGAGTGTTCTCTGCGTTAATCTGCATTTTGCTAAAATTTAATTAATCGCGCGAAGAGCGAGGGGAGTGTTTGTCGGTCGGACGGCTGTCCTCCCGTCGAGATATCGTTCTCTGGCGAACGATAAACGGGATGAATGCTGTGTGTTAACAATTTATATAGACACACAACCGAGCAGCAGTTCTGCCGGATTCTCGAGCCGCAGTGATTTCGCTGCTATCGTAACGAGGCTCGTCGTGCGGTTAGCCACGCGTGTGGGGACACCCAACACCCGTAGCCATTTAACCGATGGCAATTATGCTTCAACCAGTCCCCCTCTCTCCCTCTAAAAGAAAAAAAAATACAGCCTCCAGCGAATTAACTCCAACATTTTTGAAATGTACAATTGTTACTGTACAGCGTCGACTCTGCTCGATGTCTTCTTTCCCAACTCGGGCGACACGTCGAGCCCGACGCAACCGGTTTTACTGGCTTTTCCCGAGTAATTGCCGAGTGTACTTCGTCGGCCGGTAAAAGTCGCGAAAAGTGGGAAACGGCTCCGCAGAAAAATGACGACTTTGTTCGAAAACACATTTTCACGTTTTGCGTACAAATGACTGGATTTATTTTATTATTCTGAAGATATATAGAACGAAATGTGCGGATGATTTTTGTAGATACAACTCGGGCGAAATTTGTGCGGCGACGGCGACGAAGAATCGCGTCCGTCGACGGCGACGATACTCGAGACCACTTAGCCTCTTAAGACTTTAACCCTGGTTCGGGTCACAACCGCGACTCGCACAACGGGGAACAGTGGGATTGGTTCGTGCCTACGGCGCGTACGTTCTCGTCGTCCGCGTAGACGCGGACAGAAATTGTACAGTGCGGCTCGAGAGAAGACCCGCTATTACGTTCTATTTCTTCCGTCACCCCGTCCACTCGCTCACGAGCTTCTTCTGCTTCTTCTATCGTCCACAGTCCCGACTATCGTCGAGCTCCGACATTAAATCATTTAAGTTTGCATCGTTGGAACGCAGCGAAAATTAAACAAAACATTATTCTGATGAACCCAAAAGATAAACGATTAATCCGTCATAACAAATTTTTAGAATCTTTAAAATAATTTTAGAATCGTTAGAACATTTTTTTTTTTTTTTTTTTTTTTTTTTTTTTTTTTTTTTTTTTTTTTCATTTTCGTTGTATTCCAACGATGCAAACTTCAAGATTATGGGACTTATATATTGCAGCCCAGGACGTAGGATGGCTCAAGCAAACGAGCTAAAAATTATATAAAAAAAAAATTACTGATACTGGGCAGACACGAGAGATTGGCCTGTACAATCACTGCATTGTGCTGCAGGCGCGGGAACCCGCCCCCCGCGGCTCCGGAAGACGCAGTCGAACTACCGCAGCGGCAGTGTTTATCAATCGTCGCGCGAGATAGAGAAAACACTTCCCTTCGTCGCTTCTCTCTTTCTCTCTTCTCTCTGCAGCAAGTGCGAGACAGATGAGTAACAGGAAGGCGAAGAAACGGAGGAAGCTTCTATCTTATCTGCAGTCTCCGTTTTTCCGACTGCACAAAAAAATGCAGCTACGAAAAAAAAGCTGCCAAAAAAAATAGCTGCTAAAAAAATAGCTGTTAAAAAAATGGTCAGCGACTTGCACAGCGACGTTCACAGCTGACGCAGAGAGTCGAGGAGAGCAACGAGGAATCAATGAGCCGTGATTAATTCGATTAGTCGTAGATTGACGAATGAAAATCGTCTCTCCCCGCAGCCTCGCGACGTTCCGGCTGTTTGCGTCTGATGGATGGAGCGGGGAATCTTCGAGTCGGTCAATTCTCGATCCGCAGGCGTTTGACAGTCGCTCGCGCGACTCACACACGCGGAGCCGTGTGACGTGGCCAGTCGGGCATCGTGTAGGAATGCATCGGCCGTGTGGCACCAGCAGCAATGTGATACGGCCGCTACGCTCGCTGGCTGCCACCTCTCGCCGCTCTCGTCCACAGCTAACGAAACATTCTCTCCTCGCACAGAGCCACAAGTGCAGAAGTTGCTGCCGGCAGCAGCAGCGAAGGCAGAGCGTCGTTTCTGCCGCGCGTAGTAAGCCTGTAGTATTACTACGACCACGGCGAGGGGCCGAAAGGCGAGAGAGGGGGGCAGAGATAATGCAGGGAGCGGACTTACAGTAGGCTCCCCATTATTGTCACGCCGACGGCGCGGTTACCGTATTACAGTGAAAAAAAATAATCGGGAATTACGTGTGCCGTGTTTCTCGTACCGTTGCCGCATTGTCCCTGGGCCCTCCTGGGTCAGCCTCCGGAACAATTGTGCTTTTGTTCAGAAACACTGTTGGGTAGCAGTAAATATTTTATTCACGCTCGACATTAAATTTGTACAGGAGAAACTGTTACTGGCGAATGTGCTGCGATTGGTACTTTTGTATCAATGCGTCTCTCGCAGGGCTACAACGTGGCGATAACGATCAATCGTTATAATACATTTTTATAACCTGTACGATCCTTTCGGGTTCAGTAGAAAATTTTTTTTTTTTTTTTCGTTGGTGTCCAACGATGCAAACTTCAACACCATTGTTCGGAGGCGCAGCTGTGTATTGTAATTGTTATCGCCACCATTTTTTTTAATATTGTATTTACTTTGAGGCGTCACTGTAGAGTATACAAAAGTGTGTACAAACTTTATCAAGAGCTTTAGGCTATTTGTCATCTGTCGTGATAAATCTTATCTATTTGTCTGCAGCCTAAGTGACCATTTCTGCATTGTACGTCACGCTTAAGTCGAGTAGACTATTAAGATGACGCACAGGACGAGTCTGAGACATTCAAAGAGTTTCTGTCTCTTCCAACAACCCTTTCATTTTTCATAAAAAAAAAACACAGCTTTTCATAAAAATTGCACCAAGATGCAATAAACAAAGGATGACAGGGAAGCTAATGGCCTCGTTCCACCTTCACCCTTCCGTCTACCAAAGCCCTGAGCCACCGCGCGAAGAAGCCATCGATGTGTCTTAGGCCAGGAAAAAAAAAACCGTCGCTTCGATTCGCTTCGATTCGCAGAGTTCACCGCACCTATAATACTCACTGGCTGCGGAAAAACGGCGCTAGTTATCATTCTAACCGCGTCCATCTCTCCCCTAACCTACAAATAATTTGACGCGAGGGACAAAAAAAAGCGCAGTGACACCCGAAGCGGAAGCGGAGAAAACGCGCGCGTACGCGCATGCGCGATTAAATATTGTCGCGGAAAGAACTTTCACTTTTCTTCTCTCGTCGGGACTCACCCAAAAATAGTCGGCAAAGTCCACGGTCATGATGAGCCCGCGATCAGACCATCGTATATATCCCGCGCACTGTTCGTCAACGTTTACTGGCACCGAGCGCACTGAGCTGCTGCTGCTGCTGCTGCTGCTTCGCTCTGCTCGTCTCTTTTCGTGTGTCGTATATTACACACAAACACAGGCGATACGCGTTAAGCACAGAACACGGACACGACCGCACCGGCGCGGCTACTGGCCGCTACTGCTCGACGTAACGCACGTACACTCGATTACACAGGGCTGCTGATAGAGATGAGCAGCAGTGAGAGCGACAGAGAGAGATAGACGGGGATAGGGCGACGGGAGGGGGGAGAGGGGGAAGCACGGTGACGCGGTCGAGGGGCGGCACGGCGAAGCAATTCAGTTAACTCGTTGACTGGCGTCGGCAGCGAAACCGCACCCCGCGCTACTCTCGATTCCCGAGCGATACAAACTGTCTCGCATAAATGTCCGCACAGACAGCGGATCTATCGCAGCAGCAGCGAAATATGGTATGTTTGTAGGCGCGTAACGCGGAAACGACTCCGGCGGGGAGAGAAGGAGCCGCGCGGGTTACGTCCGTGATCGCAACGTCTCGGACACCACCTCGGACCAGTCGCGGCGACTGCGGAACGCGAGACACAACTCGACCGCAGAGACACTCGGCTGAACTCTCTGCGTTCTCCATGGGTTACAAAACACCGTCGGTCGCCGTCGCCGTTG
Source organism: Itoplectis maculator (assembly GCA_964034905.1). NCBI lineage: Eukaryota > Metazoa > Arthropoda > Insecta > Hymenoptera > Ichneumonidae > Itoplectis > Itoplectis maculator. The sequence continues at coordinate 9,479,200 of OZ035863.1, forward strand.
CTGCTCGGTTCGCCGCCGATGCGACTCGAGCCGACGATCGGACGGCATCGCAGCGCCATCTCTGCTTTTTTCCCGTGGAAGCATCTCCAAGCTTTCCTTCTGCTCGGTCGGTAAGCGCGGCGTCGGTACTGCAGGAATCCGCAGTATCGACGCAGATTTCGCGCGATTATAAAAGAAAGAGCATAATTGAGTGGAACACAGAGGGGTTATAAATCGTTCCGAAGTTTCGAGTTTTCTTTTCTTTCATCACAGAATAAAGAAAGCGGTAACTTAGAAAGATGTAGGAGAGTTTCGAGTCTCGTCGCGAGGAGCAGGGTAAACGAAAAAAAATGTTGTTAACGTCTCGAAGAAATTACGCTTGTTTTGCATTAGTTTTTTTACACCCGCAGATCACGTAGGTGTATCAGCAGGCCATAGAAGCATGGGTATGGGTATGGTTTCCCATAGACACGGTGAGTATTGCGAATATCGTGCGGAGGATTATTTACGACTCTATAGTAACGACGGTGAGCGGAGGAGGGGGAAAGAGGCTTCGTTCAACTTCTACGTAGGAGTCGCGAGCGAAGTCGGTGATAATTTTAGCGCTGTCGTTGAGCGCTTATTATGGTTTCGCCGTGAGTACGGCGATAACGTCGATATTTTACTGGGGGGTGGAATAGTCGCAACGGGGCGCCGGTCCCGAGGCTTTCGACCCTGAGGGTTAGCGGCGGCAGCAGCAGCAGCAGCAGCAGCGCGACGGTCGGGAACCAAGAGCGATGATGATTGGTGTGTCTCCCAGCAAGGAACGAGCGACAGGTGCACTGGCCGCGTGCGCGTACGAAACCCACCCCACCAGAGGTGCCCTATCTAACCCACCGCACGTCCACCTCTTCTTCCGCTTTCGCTGTTGCTGCTACTGCTGCTGCTGCTGCTGCCGCCACTATCGCTGCCGCTGCTTGCTCCTTCTCCTGTCCAAGCCGCCGTTCTGACACACTCGAATAGAGGCTGTCGCTTGGGCCGTTACGAAAAAAAATAAGTGTCTCACGAAGCGAAATACCGAACAGGACGATCGCAGTTCGCGGACCTTCGAAGGCAATCGCGTTTCCGCGATTGGTCGGCGAGCTGTCTCACTCTCTCTCTGTCGCTTTCTCTCTCTCGCACGCGAGACGACATTGGCTCGAACGACAACAAGAGAGACAAAGGAATAGAGTCGGTGGCTCGTTATTCCGATTTTCTACGGAATTAATAAACGGTGAAAGAGAGAAGAGATGCCCGCGAACAAGCCGAGTCTGTCGTCCGCGCCCTGCAAGGATAAATCGGTCAACGGCTTCGCGGCTGTCAGCACGAAGAAGAAGAAGCGCGCCTGTGTTAAGAGTAAAAAGCATTGCAAGCAATATCTGGTGAGTCGAGGAAAGAAGATAAGTTATCGTTGTAGGCGAATCGTTAGTAATATATCGGAAAATCGAATTTTTTGTGTGTGTGTCGTCCAGTAGGGAAAATGGAACTGCGAAACAAGTGGTAGTGCCAGCAGTGTGTGTGTCTATGTCGGGTGTGTGTGTGAATTGTCCATAAAGCAGAGATAAAACCCCTTTCGCTACACTGAATGAAGAGGAGTTTGAAGCGGAGAGAAGGGAGGAAAAAAAAATGTTCCGTCTCGCTGCGTGGTCGATGTGTGTACATTCTGTTCTCGTGTGACTGTGTTAACGACCCCGATGCCGACGCACTGCTGCCACTCGCGGCGGGAAACGCCAGCTACTCTGTCTCAGATTGTGTCCCCGTAGATGCACCGAGTTTGCCGAAAGGTCCACGGGGGAAAATGTACGTCGGTGAACGAAGTGTACACAAGATGTGGCAAACTTCTTTCTCCGTCGATGTATCCGTCGCACATTTCCAGAACTCCCCCCTCCCCCCTAACCCCGAAAACCAAATTTAGAGACGAATGAGTCCCATTATTATTATCGTAGATGACTAAGAAAGCCGTCGTCTGTGTGTGCACTATAGTTTCTAGAACGTTATTAATATTATTATTATTGATTGTTGTAAATGTTTAAAAAAGATACACATTTTTGACGTTGCATTTTGCAATTAAATCTGCACTTGGCACTTCAACGTGAATTACCCGTATGTTAATACTTGAATTAAGTAGATATATACGTTGGAATAGGGGGGGGCGATTATTTTTATCATTGCGCATGCATTGAATTTGCATATAAAAAATATTTCATGTTTTGTTCCCCGATTTCAATGGTCGGTGGGATAATTTTTACGTTAGTATTGTGTGTATATTTTTTTTTCTTTTCGTTTTGGTTTGCATGTGCCTCGAGGCAATTATAAGCGACAAAGGGCCGGCGCCCTTAGCCGAGACAGTCGCTCGACGACCGCGGGGGTCACTATCAACCCTACGTTATTGATTTCGCCCGCGACTGCCCGGCAACCGAGAGGCAAAAAAAAAAAAGCGCGACACGTGAATGAAAGGAACGAGGTTGCTGCTGATTCGACGAAATACTTAGAGACACCGCTGAATCCACTTGCCGCGTCCTCCTGAACCAATTTTCATTAGCGTTCGTCTCGGGGTAGCTCCTCAGGCGCCTCGACCGCGACGAGGCGGTGAATTAGGCTCCTTCCGAGAGCGTTTTCACGTGATTTGCAGAAATCTTGGCTCGGTGTCATCTCCGATTTGACGGCTATTGACCAGTCAATTTATACGGATACGGTTTGTGTTACACTAGCAACAAAGGCTCCTTGCTTCCACTCTTGTGGCCAATAAGGGCCAATAAGGGCCAATTCAAAATGCGCGCGACACGTTTCTCCTCTCTTGATTTTAAATAAAATAATTCAACTTTTCGATCAGGATAGGATAGTGAAACCCAATTTTTTATAGCCGTTATATAATCGTATTTAAATCCTGAAATTATATTTTTTTTGATTTAATGTTATTGACACTCCAGAAATAATTTTCTTCACTTTTTTATTAGTCGAATGTTAGTCGTATTTGGAGAATAATTTTATATCGAAGGTTGGCATAGCCGGAAAGTTAAGTTTCTTTCTTATCAGCACCGACTTGTCCTACCGACTGTTGGCAGAGACGTTTCCAGTGGTGCTTCTCTCAAGCTGCTTTACCGAGAGCCAGTGAGGTAGGAAAACGCGGAGAAGTAGCTGCAGCAGCAGTGAAATCCAATGGTGACTCCAAAGAAAATGCAGGGAGCCAGAGAACCGGAAACGGAAGCGCGTCTGGCGCAAACGGCTGTCCCGCGCGATTATGCAACTGATGCGGGTGAGCCAGTCGAGGAGCTAGCCAGACAGCCCGAGGGCGAGCACAAGCCGCTCACCGGTCACTATCTCCTTAGATACGGGCTTTGTACTCGCGCGAAACTCGATAAACCTACAATGCACGAGGCACACACTTGAACTCCGATATCGTAGCTTCTTCTGCCTATTCTTCGATTCCTCGACCAAAGGGACATTTATTCAGACACATTTATTACGTCTGTCCACTTCGATAACTTCCGCTTCAGCTAGAAGGGGGAGAGGGGGATACCACTTGGATTTTTTTTAATTCGAGATTTTACATTTTAATGGGTCGATAGCTGTGAAATAATCCAGCTTAATTACGACTCTGAGGAGAATAATGCTAATTTCCACAATGGTTTTTTTTTTTTTTTTTTTTTTTTTTTTTTTTTTTTTTTTTTCCGTTCTCTTCTTTCGTTACGGAGAACATTGGGGGATCAACGAGACGAGCTCCGCGGTCGTTGCGAAAGCGTTCGGGTTATTATCCTGCCGACGCTCCTCGTCGTTTCTTCCGGAACCCTTTGCCCGCGCCTAATCCGGTGCAGCGGGAACGCTGCACCGTGAGGACTTTTTTTTATCCGCTGGTCCTCGCCGCGTCTCTGTTAGGAGCGAATTTTAATTGGCCTCCGGCGCAGCCCGACGGCTCTGGCTCTGCTCGTTCTCGTTTTAGTCTCTAATCAATCAACGCACGAGGACAAAAAATCTATTTTTGCGTTTTACCCTCGAATTTTTTATTTTTCGGGCAAAAATCGGTCATATTTGGAATCAGCGTAAAATTTCCCATCGGATAGGGTTTTTAAACTTTGCGAAATCGAGAATTTATTTTTCGACATTTTTTGACATTTTTTGAAGGGGTACCCCTTCTAAAAATTTGCGATTTTTGAGGGTCAACTTTAAAAATCTGCAAAAAATTGAAAAATCGAGATATCGAGTCGCGCCTGGTGGCATTCTCTTCCTTGAAGAGTCATCTTTCGAATGAAAAAAGAAAATCCCGATTATATCGATCCAAAAAAAAATTACAGCGATTTTAGTAAAGTGCCAAAATTGGGAAAAAGTGAAAAATCGTTTTTTGCATTTTTTTCCTCGAAATTTTTATTTTTCGGGCAAAAATCGATCATATTTGGAATCAGCGGGAAATTTCCCATCGGATAGGGTTTTGAAACTTCGTTAAATCGAAAAAAAAAATTTTCGCCAAAAAAACGGCAAGACTAACCCCTTGCAAAAATTTCGATTCTCGAGGGTCAACTTTAAAAATTTGCAAAAAATTAAAGAATCGAGATATCGCGTTCTGCCTGGCGGCATATTCTTCCTTGAAGAGTTATCTTTCGAATGGAAAAAGAAAATCGAGATTCCATCCATCCAAATCAAAATGACATCGATTCTAGTGAAGCGTTAAAATTTGACAAAAGTGAAAAACATTTTTCGCGTTTTTCTCCTCGAAATTTTTATTTTTCGGGCAAAAATCGGCCATATTTGGAATCAGCGGGAAATTTCCCATCGGATAGGGTTTTAAAACTTCGTAAACACGAAAAAAAATATTTTTCGATTTTTTAACCCCCGAAAAAATAATTGGATTGACTTGTAAACGCGCGTGTCTCGCCGCGCCGGGTCAGGCGACGAAAAGGGGAGTCTCATTCGTGTGACTCCGATGCGTATAGTCACAACACAAATCCGGATCCACTCGCGGGTCCTCCCCACCCATCAGTAATACACACAAAACGCTCGCAGCGTGCTCCCGCAGCACCGAGGGTGATGAAAATCTGGAACGACACGCTCCGAGCAATTTTGCGTATTACCGCAGCCAGAGGATTGCGATACAGCCGTGGAATCCCTCCCTTCCTTTATATTCCCCCCTCATATATATATATCCCACTCTACATATACTCATCACACGACGCGTCTCGTAATACGAAAATTCGCGAGATGTCCTCCTTGGCACTCTCGGCACTCGACGCAAAATTGCATCGCCGGGTTATCCTCTTCGAAAATACGCCTCACATCCGAGTCTGCGTATTCCAACAAATTCCTCGTCTCGTCATACAAAAAAAAAAAAAAGCCAAGCCACCTCGCCTCTAAAAAAAAAAAATACCACCTTTGAAAGATTTTCCATTTTTTTCCCCCTCCCCCCTCCCCCTCCCCTCCCCTCTTCTTTTCGAGTCCCTTGAAGCTCGAATCTCAGCCGGAGGCGCGAGAGATATCATTAAGCTCGCATCCGCTTCCTCGAGGGACCTGAAACCGCGTATATCCCATCCAATGAGCTTTTGCCGATAAACCATCGGGAAAAACGTCGCGTTTTTCCGGGAAAAACGGTAACGACGTTGACGACGCACTCGCTGCGCGTTAGTTACGGAAAGACAGAGAGGGCGCGGAAGCCTCAGCGTCAGGAGAACCGAGAGGAGTGGCGGGAGGGGGGGGGGGGGAGGAGGTGGAGGAGGAGGAGGAGGGGACGGGGAGGGTAAGGTTACGCGCTGGCCCGACGTAGCGGCGCCGGGTGTGTGCCAGGGCCAGGAGAAGGAGCGCACCGAGAGCGAAGGAGTGGGACACAGGCGGCCGTTTTCGTACCTCTCCCCCCTCCCCTTCTCCCCGTCGCTCTCCTCGTCGGCGCATTCGTTTCTCCTGCCGCTCCTCCTGTCCCTCTGCGCTCCCCTCCCCCTCCCACACTTTTTTTTTCTTTTTTTTTTTTTCGTGCGCAAAGCGAGCACGAGAAAACCCGTAGAAAAATGGAAAAACGTGGACAACTGAAATAACGCGGCGACACTCTTTTCCCGCAACCCCTTGAATTTTTTTTCTGTTTTCTTTTCTCCCTTCTGCGTCTTCCTCGCGATAAAATATGTACTACAGGCATGCTCGTGACCCTGGCGCAGGTCGTCGGGATGGAGCGTGGAAATAAGAGAAAAGTGGGAGGGAAAAGGGGGAGTAAATGGAGATACCCACAAGACGAGGGATGAGAAGAAAAGGAAGAGGAGGAATATAGGAACACGTACGCAGTGTCAATATGGATGAGAAGAACCAACAATAAAATCGAAGACAGAGCGACGGAACTATATCGACGTTTGTGCACAGTCGTCCGATCGAGAAATTCAAGAAAAATGCGAGACGATAGAAAATCGAGTGAAAGGGTAAATTACAGAAAAAATTACACCGACACGTGGCGCAAAGTCGGCACGCGCAGCGGTGGACTTATAGCATTCCCAATGAATTTCGTGTCGAGGGACGACGACGGAAGTTTTGCGGACAATGAAATTTACGCATTGTTCCACCTCGAAATTGCGCTTCCGAATGAACAATTGCTGAAGGGGAATCCCCTGACGGCAGAGGTACAAAATCTGAAGAACAAAACCCGCTCCCATTAATTATGATAATAATAACAACAACAATGTTATCTCGATAATAATAATGGTAAAATGCATTCCAGAGGGATAAAGCACGTATCGGTTCACCTGCGGTAAGTACGCAGACCGCAAGATGCGTAAAAAAAAAAGAGAAAAAAAAATCGTGGATTAAAGGTGTACCACCGATACAGCCGCAAGTTAGGGGTAGAAGCTGAGAGAGAAAGAGAGAGAGAAGGATGGAATATGTCAGAGTGAGAGAGAGAGAGAAGCAGAGACAGAGTGAGAGGCAGACTGAGAGAGAGCGAGAGAGACAAAATGAGAGAGGGAGAGAGACAGAATGAGAGACAGAGTGAGAGAGGGAGAGAGACAGAGAGAGCGAGAGAGACAGAGTGAGAGAATGAGAGAGACAGAGTGAGATAGAGATAGAGACAGAATGAGAGACAGGGTGAAAGAGCGAAAGAGACAGAATGAGACACAGGGTGAAAGTGCGAGAGAGACAGAACGAGACACAGGGTGAAAGAGCGAGAGAGACAGAGACTCGCAGGGTCGTCGTAAATAGGAGTGAGAAGGATGCGCAGCGGCGTCGTCGGCGTCGGCGTCGGCGTCGGCGTCGGCGGTGGCGGTGGCGGCGGCGGTGGCGGCGGCGTTGGCGGCAGCAGGGCGAGAGCAGGCGGCATATCAGCGAGTACATTGCGGACTATCGACCCGCTTGGCCGGCGCCTGCGCGACTCGCGCGGCTATAACGCTGGAAAACCCACTGGGCAACCCTCCTCCGAAGCGCCTTACCGGCGACACGTCGCGACGACGTCCGTTTGCTCGCGGGCCGCCAGTGCCTCCCACGATACCGTAACACGGGTCTCTCTCTCCTCGCCTCGCTCTCCGCGGCACTACGACGAAACTACTGCTCAGCACCGCGGGCCCGCACCCCCCCCTGCCTCTCTCCTCCCGCCCCGCACCGCCGGTTCGTGTCTCTCTCCTTCGCGCGCAGCAGCAGCAGCAGCAGCAGCAGCAGCAGCAGCACAGCCGGGGAGACACTCGTCTCGTCACACGTCCGCGCGGCCCGACGTCCACCTCGATGCCGACGTCAACGTTCGGCACCTGCGACAAAAAAAAAGCGAACGAATCATCCGCGAGAAGATCACGGATTTGTAATTGAAATCGACAATTCGATAGAACGGAGGAAGAACGTAGGACTTAGTAGACTGAGGGAGAGAGATTGTGTGCGTGGAAAAGAGACAGAGAGGCTAACCGGTCAGTCGGTCTGATCACTTGCGGCCGCGACTACTGGCTGAGTTCAGCGAGTTGAAAACGGAAATTCAGTGGCAGCCGCATACGAAAAGTCGAAGGAAAAAACGAGGGAGGGCGGACTGCGAGAAAGGGTGAGAGAGGAAGAGAGAGAAGGAGGGTTGAAGGGGCTGACGTGAGAAGGACAATTGTTCAACTGTGAGTCGACGCTGTGAGTGCTAACCGAGCCGGTGATTATTCGGCACAGTGGGTGATTTTACTAGGAATCATTTTTTTTTCGACGAAACACCGGCTCACACAGATACGCAGACAGACAGAAGCAGACGATTCGTACGTCGACGAGCCGAGGGAGACGTGGAAGCCGAGATGAAGTGGTGGTAAAACTCTGCCGATAACCCGTAACGCACTTAGCTGAAAATTAAAAAAAAAAGAAAAAGACGTACATTACGCGCACTGCCAGAATCCGTGAATTCGTAGGGACGAACTGACACGTCTCGGGCGATGCGACCGGTGACAATTAGGATTAGCGAGATTTTTCATTGAAACGGACCAAATTTTTCCCGTGGAAAAAATAAAAAAATATATATATACAAGACGGACATAGACAGAGACAGACACACAGACAGACACTGAAATATCGACAACGATATCAACGTCGTCATCGTTCGGAGGGTTGCGTGAGGGTGAAAGGTCGTGGCGCAGGGAGGCTAACGGTTAACGAGAATCGGTCGTAACGGTCGGAGCTGGTTGCGAATCCGGCAGCAGCAGCGACGGCAGCGTCAGCGGCAGCGAGTGCTGCTACTAGGAAGTGGCCGATAGTGCCGCCTGGCTCGGCCTCGCAACCTTCTACGCCGTTACCACGACCACCACTTCCACAAACGCCGCAGAAGCAGGAGCAGCCGCAGGAGCAGCTACAGCCGCAGGAGCAGTCGCCTTCGACACTTAGCAGTACGCCGGCTCTAAAAAAGCTCCGTGTCATCGTCGACGTCGTCACCGCCGTCGTCGTCTTCAGCACCGTACACCACGGGTTGGTCCTCGCGGCCGAATCGCACTACTGTTCCACTGCCCCACACACCGCGGCCTCATGATTGGTTCATTCTGGAACCTGTGCCGTGCGTGCCCTTCAATGCCGATAGATAAGGTGAGATATCACACCGGGGGTGATAAGGGACGAAGGGAGGGAAAAAAATATATATAAATTAAATCAGAGAGAGAGAGGGAGAGAAAAAAAATATAAGAAATTAATTCAGAGAGAGAGGAAGAGAAAAAAAAATATAAGAAATTAATTCAGAGAGAGAGGAAAGGAGATAGATAGATAGATAGATATATGTTTATTCAGTGGAAAAAAAATCCCTTCCAGAGCTGAAAAAAAAGCAGAACCGTTCTGTTCGATTGTGGCAAGTCAGGGGTCAGGGAGCATGTGCGAGAGGGGCTGAAAGGTCGTTGGACAGATCGTCGCACCCCCTCCCCTCCCTGCATCCCCTATTGCATTCGACTCGATGACCCGTACTAATATTCTATTGCGTACAGCGAGTCTCTGTGTGTCTATAGCTATGTATGAACTATATAAGTGTCTGGCTTTGTGGTTGAATTTGAAGACGTGACGAAATGCCGTAAGGTCATGGGGTGGGAGGGATGGGGGTGTTAGGGGACAGTGAAATTCTCGCCGTCGACGCCCGGTTAGCCGAGCCGCCGTTGCGTACGCATGACCGCCGAGCAGCAGGCTTCTCCCCCGAGTGCTCTAATGCCGGCCGGCTGCCGGCTGGTTGGTTGGTTGGTTGGCTGCTCTCTCTCGGCTGCTTCGCCTTCAAACCAGCGCTGCCCGAGAGAACTCGGCCAGCGCGAACCAACGGGGCAGTTAAAACGATCGTGTCGAATTACACTCTACAGTCTTTTCCTCTTTTTTTCCCTCTCGCCTTTTTTTTTGCTTCTCTGTTCCTTTTTTACCGCAGGGACACGACCTCGCGTGCTCCTCGAGGTCTTCGGGTTCTCGAGGGTAGATTTTTTTTTCGAAAAAAAAAAAAAAAAAAAAAAAAAAAAAAAAAAAAAAATCCACGTGAAAAAGCAAAGTGCGCTGCGGGCCAGATTTTTTTTTTTATAAAGGAATTCTACGGAAAACAACGTCGAGGAAAATGTCAAGGATGGAATAATTCAGTGAAATTTGGTTTTCGAATTCGCGACCTCTTCGCAGTTTATACAAACTTCCGGTTGGCGGATTTCACGGTCATATTCGAAGCCCCAACGCCCGGTGAAATATTGAAATTGCACGCGTCGCCAATCTCTCTCAGTTCGAGAAGAGGTGCATCTATATAAACCAACACACAGACTGCTTTACGTACACACGTAGATAGGATAAAAAAACCGTGGACGGTATTTACTGCGAAACTTTAACTGGGTTAATCGTCCGGGATTAGACCTCCGCCTCCTCTGCCGGCGATTCCATTCTCCCTCGCTCTCGAGATTGCGCAAGCACATTATACACATATTTTCCGAGGTCCGCGCGATAAATCGCGCGACAGGCGGAAAGCTCGTTTGCGAAAAAGCAACGAAAAAAAAAAATTTTCCTTGGCGCTATTTGTCTGACTTCGTCCTTCCGGGATTCTGCAATCTCTTCAATCGTGATTGGTCGATGTGAGACAGGCTTCTTCCTCGGTTTTGTCTTCCACCTCCTTCCTTCTCCCTTCCCCCTCCCTCAGGTCCAGTTCTTCCGGTCCGGCGCACCGAGCGTTGTCCGCCGATTGACGTATCACGGGGCGACCTTTTTTTTCTCCTTTTCCTCATCTTCCTCTTTCGCCTCTTCCTTATCCCTCACGTACGTCGATCTATAGCGCGCCGGCCAAGACGCGAGGAGGGACTGAGTATACTATATACTATACTATAGTATACTACGTACCCTTCGCAACAGCCCTCGAGTGGTCGGCTGTACCATCGATGCTGCTGCTGCTGCTGCTGCTGCTGCTTCTGCTTCGAACCCTCGATTCGCTGCACAAGCTACGCGCAATTTTTTTTTTTGCTCTTCAATCACGTTTTTTGATCTCTTTGCACGACGGAATTTCCTCGCGGTTATTGCGTCATCGGGTTGAGTCATCTCGACCCTCTGAACCAACGTTCGACCTCCCTCTTTCCATCTCTCTCTATATATATATAGGTATATAGCAATCGAGGCAATTTCACGAGTCTCATCACCTCCCACTATTTCAGCGGAGGGGGGGGGGGGGGGGGGGGGGGAGCTAACGGGTCGTTGCGTCAAAGTGGATCCCGAAAGTGCCTGAAAGAATCGAAGATCAAACGAAGCGCATTTTCTCGCCTCCTCATCCGCGAATAAGTGTGCGGCACGTGACTCTTTCCACGCTTTTCACGCTTCTCCGCAGGTGCCAGTGGCTTTTGAATTTGCGTATAGGCTTAAATCATATTCGAGGCCTCGCTCTACGCTTCGTTTCATCGAAACGTTAGTCCACCGAAGCGCATCGAGTTGATATTATGTTGGAAAAATGTTATCGCTGTTATCACTCGTGCGGCTACTGCCCGACTGAATATTATTCACTGGATCCCATTGGTCGAATATTTTCGCAGCTGGAAAAAAAAAAAAAATCCCGACAAGAGTTGATATTTTCCACTGCGGTTGATCTTCGCAGGCTCGTAAATTCGGCGAACGGTTGGAGAAATTGGCAGCGTGGTCCCCCCTCCCCCTCTCCCCCCCCCCCCCTCCAATGGTTCCCCTCTTTCCCCGTCGGAGCGACTCGGTTGCCAGGTCGCGTGCGTTCGTTCGCTCGGGGCTCGTGTGCCGCATAAGCCGACCCCCGGGCTGTGGGTATACCGACCTCCTCACGACTCCCTCGACTCCCTCTTCGCTCTTCCCCCTCACCCCTCCTCACCCCTCCCCCCCTGAAGCGTCTCCCCGGCAACTTCGTCGCTGCCAGTTTTTCCGTCGACCGCGAGACTCGCGACTGTATCTCATGTCTCACTATCTCAAGACCCAACGTGTGTAGAATATATATATATATAGAACAGAAACGCAATATATGTACATATGTATATAGGTGTGCAATACGTTGCGCACTGAGCAAACTTGCGAGCCGCACGGTACAACTCCGGTATGTACGACTGACATGGCGATATTTCTCCCAAACCCCCTGGGAGGGGGAGAAGGGAGGGGGGCTCCCTTCTCTCCTCCTCCCTCCTCCTCCCTGGCATGGCCGGAAACGTCGGGACCCTCGAGCGTGCGGATAAGGGCCACGCGGTGCTGTAAGAGGAGAAGCGAATATAGTGCAGCACTATTTTCGATGTACTGCGCAAGCAGCGAGGATGTCGAAGGGCACAGTCGTTGGCACCTCAAGGCACATTTTTCCCTCCCGAATTTTTTTTAATTTCTTTTATTTGTGTTCGTATATTTATTTTTATTTTTTGTCGATGACTGCACTTCAAGAAAAAAAAAAATACTGCCTGCCAATCACTGGCCGCTGTACTGCGCAAGTAGCGAGGATGTCGAAGGCACAGTCGTTGGCACCTTAAGGCACCCTTTTTCCCTCCCGAATTTTTTTTAATTTCTTTTATTTGTGTTCGTATATTTATTTTTATTTTTTGTTGATGGTTGCACTCCAAGAAAAAAAATCCAAAAAGCCTCGACATCCTCGCAAGTAGCGAGGATGTCGAGGCACAGTCGTTGGCACCTCAAGGCACCTTTTTCCCCCCCGAATTTTTTTTAATTTCTTTTATTTAATTTTTTTTCGTATTTTTATTTTTTGAGAAAATGTCGATGGCTGCAGTCCAAAAAAAAATGAAAAAGGAAGGCCTGCCAATCACTGGCGCAGTTTGGGGAGCTCCGAGGTAGTTAGGCGAAGGTAACGAGCGCAACGAGCAGCTCGCGGTACGTTGACTCCGCGAAGTTAACCACCACCGACGATTTCGTCATCCGGCCGCGACTCGGCTGTATACTATATAGAGTACACAGACCCGGGGAGTCGCATTGCTGTGCCGCGACTACCCGCGGCGAATCTTATTGGTTGCGGTGCCGGCGATATTCGGCGGACGTCGCGATCCCCGCAACAGGAATTGCACCAGTCGGCCGACTATGCTGTCTGTATATAGTATGGGTTATCACCCATGCTATATACATGTTATATACCTACCTGCTACATGTAGCATAGCGTGCGGCAGACGGGAGGGGAGGGGAGGGGGGGTTCATTACGTCGTTTGGATCGCACGAACGTTGCCCGAGATTAGATTTCATCGTCCTGACACAATTCAACTCTGTGTCCTTTTTTATGTAAATTTTTTCGGCTTCACCGGACAACTTTTATTTATAGAAAAATATTTTTTGAGAATCAATGGCAATGTCCTTTTCCATGTAATTTTTTTTATTTCATCGGACGACTTTTTACAGAAAAATATTTGTTGAGATTCAATGGGAATGTCCTTCCTTATGTAAATTTTGTTAATTATTTTATCGGACTATTATTCATGGAAAAATATTTTTTGAGAAGAATCAATGGCAATGTCCTTTTTCATGTAATTTTTTTTTTTGTTTCATCGGACGACTTTTTATAGAAAAATATTTTTTGAGAATCAATGGGAATATCCTTCCTTATGTAAATTTTGTTAATTATTTTTCCGGACTTTTATTTATGGAAAAATATTTTTCGAGGAGAATTGATGGGATTCGAATGACCGAGGAGACGAAGCGTCGAGACACGAGGAAGTTTCTCGCGGAGAACGCGAGAGTCAGCAGAACCTGAGCCAGGCGGCAGCTCTCGAAGTGGTCGACGAGAGACGCAAGTGGAACGTGACGACCGTCGGTTCGCCGCTACCGTTGCGCCTCGGGAAGTGGAAATATCCGTTTCGCTCAACCGCGCGCGACTGGTTCATTGGCACGAGCATCGCTCGTCTCGCTCGTCCCGTCGACGTCGCTCTTCTCTACTAGTCGCACAGTCGACCCAACTGCTACGATAATATTCTACTTTCCCCCCTCCCTTCTCGCCCCGGGTCACTTTGCCTCTACGCACAAAGTCCGGTGAGCATATCAGTAGCCTCGCGGCTGCCACGATCGGCAACACGATTTTCCTCTCGGCACTCGTGTCGAATTTTCGCCTCTCGGGTCATCGACTCCTGCGCCGCGCCGCTGCTTTCCGGCTTGTTGCTTCGCTGCTCGAGGCGAAATCGCTCAATCTCGTGATCGACGTTCGCCAATCGCGTCCGATCGAGCGCGGAATGGAAATTTCGGCGCGTCAAGTTAACCAACCGGCGCGAGTGAAAAATCTTCGTGAGTGAAATAAAAAAAAAAATCGGTGACGAGAGACAGTTTAGTCAGACCGGAAGTGATGGGATCGCGGTCATTATGTCACCGAGCGACTGGGCTGAACAGGTTTCGTTTCTTTTCCTAAATTATATTTTTTTTGCTCGTTCGCGGAATAATCGAAGCCTTTTTATTTTTTTTTCGGTCGTTCGGAATAATCGTAGCCTTTTAATTTTTTTTTCGGTCGTTCGGAATCATCGAAGCCTTCTAATTTTTTTTTTCGGTCGTCCGGAATAATAGAAGCCGTTTAATTTTTTTTCGCTCGTTCGGAAAAATCGAAGCCTTTTTTTTTTTTTTTTTTCGACGGATACAGAAAGCGGCTATCGCGAGTCTGTGACGACGCAGCAGCAGTTTCTATCGAACCGTCGCTGTCGCAGCGCTCGAAATCAATAGATACATACGTATCTGCCAGTCGCACGCGACCTTATACAGCCGACACGTGTGTGAGCCGCAACCAGCAGACAGACGGGAGACCATTGTTATTCCGCTCGGGTCTGTTTACACACTCGAGGCGCAAGTAGCCGCGTAATATTCGCCACTCGGGCGTTCGAAACGTTGACAATCGAGACGAGGGAAGAGGCCTCCCTCCCCTCCCCCTTCTCTCCTTCTCGGTTCTATAGACGCATCGATGCGCGCGTGTGTCAACCACTTATCAGTTAAGAATAGATCGCGAGTGAGATCCGAATTGCCAGGGATTCGAACTGCCAGCGTCGAGTAATTTGCGCTCTGCTCCTTTGTGCCTCGAATTTGCCTCTGATCGCACGAAATTTTCCCCCAATTATTCCAGCGATGAGACTCAACTACCTGCAATTAGTATTTTTTTCCCACGATTCATCTAATATTCCGCAATAAATCTGCGGCTAATCGCATCGCGTCCGATTAATTTTTTCTCACCGCGGAAAATTATTTCGCTACGAAGTAGTTCAAGTCCGCGTGCGATCAGACGTCTCTCTCTCGATACTCAATAAAACCTATAAAAATTCAGCAATAAATCTGCGGCTAATCGCATCGCCTCCGATTAATTTTTTCTCACCGCGGAAAATGATTTCGCTCCTAAGTAGTTCAAGTCCGCGTGCGATCAGACGTCGCGATCCCTCTACTCAATTAAACTTGTGTGTCGTCACCCACTGTCGACTTTTCGTCGGGATTACCCAATGTGTATATACGTTTGCTCCCTCGGAGCTGATATTGAAGCGGCTTTTCGCCTGCGATTCGTGACTTCACTGAAAGCTCTGCTCTCTCTCTGCACTGAAAGCTCTTTACACACCTGGCGACACAACACAGAACACACAGAGGCCTGTACATTGTTTTATCGGAGACACCGAGCAGCCTGACTCTTCGAACGTACATGTCTACATATATAGATACAGACGTTGTCCATATATGTATATAGACGTCGAAAGAGTCACACGGGACGGTCGTTCGGGACTGCGGAGTCGACGTTGCTTGCAAAGTTGCCGCCCACTTGGCCTCTCGAAGAAGGTGCACTCGCTCCGGTTCGCGCGGCTCTCCTCTCGCGCGCGAGCTCGAAAAGTTTCGAGCTCGCGCGCATCCGACCCCCGCGAGGCACGAGCGAGTAGTCACAGACGCCTTGTGTATACATGTATAGCGACTGAAGGGAGGGAGAAAAGGAGGCTGCATATCGAGACAAGACTTTCGAGCCTGAGCCTCTCGAGGCCGCTTTCCCCGAGCGCATTTTCAATAGCACTAACATTTTCAATAGCCGAGGAGAAGGGGAACACCCACCCCCCTTAGTCCTATAGCGGCGGCAGCGATTCTTCGCAAGGAACAGCAGTGTCGCTTCGGTATTTCTTCCGGCGTATTCTTCTCCTAGCTGAAGCTGTTGGCACGATCTGTAAAAAGCGTTTGGGACGAAGCAGCCACTCAAATTCGTAGGAGTCGAGATTCGAGGCTTCCTCGAAGGTATCGTTCGAATCGACTTATTGGTCGAATTTATTCAACCGATACGGACTCTCTGTGTCCGATATTTTTCAATAGATGTTTCCAATACAATCGAACGGGCAAAACGAGTGCTGTTGGAAAGAGCATCGACGTTTATTTCGACATCTATTTCGCTGCCGCAAATATTTCACTGATATTTCGCCGAGGATTTCGTAACAACCGCGGGGCACGCGATATATTTTTCACGTTTTCGCTTCGGCACAACGAGAGGGACACGGCACGGGGATTTTGTTGCGGTGGGTCGGGGTCCTCTTGCCAGTTTCACACTCGTTGCTTCCTCCGTTTCGCATCGATACGCGATTCGAGGGAGAATCGTTCGCATCGCTCTCCACGATTTTTTTTTTTTTTTTTTTTTTTTTCGTTCACCTCGAGTACGAGTTGTTTTTAATTACGCAACGTCGGTGCGGTCAACGGATCCTCCAATTGCTGCGCAATTTCGCCGACGGCTGTGATACCATTTTAACTTCGTTAAATTTCCTATTTTTGGTTTCTCGTTTTTTGTTCATAACACAAAAGTGCAACGTAAGAATGTAACGCATCGAACGAGTAGCTGCGATACCATTTTCAGCTCGTTCAATTTTCTATTTTTGGCTTCTCCTCTTTTTTTGTTCATAACACAAAAGTGCAACGTAAGAATGTAACGTATCGAAAGTTTGTAGCTGCGATACCATTTTCCCTTCGTTAAATTTCCTATTTTTGGTTTCTCCTCGTTTTTTGTTCATAACACAAAAGTGCAACGTAAGAATGTAACGCATCGGACGTGTGTAGCGTGTATATGAGCTTCGCTTTTGCCGACGGATTATGGAAGCCCCGAGGGCATCGGCGGCTTCGCTCTCTTTCGCTGCTGATGCCGCTCGTGCCGGTTCGTTTATCGAAACCTCGGACGTCGCGCGAAGAGCGCGTGCACCGCGTGTGCGTTTTTTTTTTTCCTCCTTTTATAAATCGATGTCTTTAACGCCGCGACCAGCAGCAGCAGCCGCGGCTGTGTGACACAACTTACACGGACCACGTGCGAGATCGCATTTCGCGTCGTGATGGTTCGTGTCGCAGAGTCTTATCGTCAAGAAGGAATTAAAGAAAGTGCTGCTTGACTCGAGAGCGACGTTAATGCTCGAATCCTGCAGTCGCAAGTTTTCAGCTGCGAACTTCAAGTTCAAACTGAGGGTCACACTCATCGATACAAATTCGATCCTCGAATTTTAGTAAATTAATTATTACTTTTCCTACATTTTAATAATCACTGACAATCATCAATTATAATCATAATCAATCCTCGGAAATATTTTTTTAGCGAATTTTTTTTCGACGGCGACGAATTTTTTTTCCTGTGCTTCAAAGCTGCCAAAGGGCTAATATTTATTTGTAGGGCATGATGGTTATTTTACGTGAACTTTACGTCACGTCATTTATGAACAGTGTTCGAGTTGGATCGCCGGTCGGTAGCCGGGTGATTGGGTGGGTCGAGGGCTTCCGCGGAGGGAGGATAACGCGATTAGGACTGCAGTCAGGGCGAAGCGAGAGACGAAGAGAGTGTGCGGAGCGAGTGATACGGAGAAAACGGTGCTGGCGCTTCGGTTGCACTTGGAACTCGGTTGGCTCAGAGCTCCCCCGACGCTCGGGCCAATTTCGTTGCCTTCCGCTGCGCCTGGCGCGGCTTCGATCATCATCCCGGCCGATTCACGGCTCACGGAGCTCATCGCTCGTTTCAGGCGTCGCGCTCGGTTGACCTTGCCGAACATTTCGCCAATTTCTTCGGCGGTTCACTGATCTCAGATTCAAATTGATCCGCGTATTTGAAACTGAAGGATGTGGTCCGTTTCCCTTATCACATTAGGTATTGCGTCCAATTACCGCTTATCATTATCCTTATCATTATCCTTATCATTATTCTCGCGCCCGCAGTGCGATTGCGCGTAATGCAATGAACCGTGGAACGAACGGAAGGAAACACGTGGCCGCCAATAACTGCATTTGTCGAGGACCGCCGATGAATAGTTGGCGACGACGACTCCGACGATCGAGAGACTTCCGGCCCTTTCACGGTTCCTGCAGCACAATCTACGGTATCTCCTCTCTTCATCGTTTCACCCGTTCTTCATTTTCTCTACTCCTCCTCCTTCTCCTTCTCCTGAAACCCGCCGAAACTTTGGCTCGCAAAGTTGAATCTCCCGCATTGTCCTACCTTCCGTTCGGTGCCTTTTCGAAAATTCACCATTTGCTCTCGTTTCATCCCCACCTCCCCTCTCCTTCACAATTTAGAGCAAAATTTCCGTGTGACATTTTTTTACCTCGCATTTTTATTTCTCCTTTTTTTTGCGGCCTCCATGACTCTGCACTTGCGAATACCAAAGCTTTTTGCTTGTTCGTCGTGGAGCCTTTTGTTAACTGCATGAGCTAGAAAAAAAAAAGGGCGTGAGAGAGAGGGAGAGAGCGCATGCATGAAATCGCGGAGCGAATCGATTCCGCGACGCCGCACCGCGCGTGTGTTTGTCGGATCGCGGCGAAAAAAGACGAGAAAGTAAAAGCAGCTGCCGCCGCTGCTGCTACTTTATGCTTGCGGCCAAAGCTGTGGAAAGCCAGCGGCCGGAAAGAGACGGAATGGACGGACGTACGTTGCGGGGGCGGCGGAGGAAGGGAGGGGAGGGGGAGGGGGAGGGGGTTGAGTCAGGTGAGGTGCGGAGATCGAAGGAAGGGAAGAGCGCGCGCGTGTCACCCCATTGCGCACCCACAGAGACCTCCGACGTCCCGCAACAATGCCCGAGACACTTTTTATTCAGCTGCTCCCCCTCTCCTCCCCCTCCCCCTCCCCCCCGTAACCGCTGTTGTATCCCTTTCTACCACAGTGTCGAACGATCGACGGCAAAAGTCACACACGAACCACTGACATTTTTTTTTCTACTCTTTTCTTCTTTTTTTTTTGTACCGCAAAGGCTGTGACTCAAAAATGGAGCAAAAGGCACTCGTCTCAGCGACGGAGCCTTGGAAGGAGTTTATAAGAAAGAAAAAGTAGTTTTTTGAGGTTTTCTACGCGAATTTTCGATTTTTCGGGAAAATACCTGTGATTTTTGGAATCAGCGGAAAATTTCCCATCGGATAGGGTTTTTAAACTTTGCGAAATAGAAAATTTTTTTTTGGGCATTTTTTGACATTTTTTGAAGGGGTACCCCTTCTAAAAATTTGCGATTTTTGAGGGTCAACTTTGAAAATCTGCAAAAAATTCAAAAATCGAGATATCAAGTTGCGCCTGGCGGCATTCTCTTCCTTGAAGAGTTATCTTTCGAATGGAAAAAGAAAATCCCGGTTATATTGATCCAAAAAAAAATTACACCGATTTTAGTGAAGTGCCAAAATTGGGAAAAATTGAAAAATCGTTTTTCGCGTTTTTCTCCTCGAAATTTTTATTTTTCGGGCAAAAATCGATCATATTTGGAATCAGCGGAAAATTTCCCATCGGATAGGGTTTTAAAACTTCGTTAAATCGAAAAAAAAAATTTTCGCCCAAAAAACCGGCAAGGGGTACCCCTTGCAAAAAATTTCGATTCATGAGGGTCAACTTAAAAAATTTGTAAAAAATTAAAAAATCGAGATATCGCGTTCTGCCTGGCGGCATACTCTTCCTCGAAGAGTTATCTTTCGAATAGAAAAAGAAAATCGAGATTCCATTCATCCAAATAAGAATTACATCGATTCTAGTGAAACGTTAAAATTCGACAAAAAGTGAAGAACATTTTTCGCATTTTTCTCCTCGAAATTTTTATTTTTTGGGCAAAAATCGATCATATTTGGAATCAGCGGAAAATTTCCCATCGGATAGGTTTTTAAAACTTCATTAAATCGAAAAAAAAAATTTTCGCCAAAAAACTCAAGAGAAAAATGCCGAGGTAAAGATTGGAATTGACGTGTATGTTTCAGCAGCTCCACTCAGAGTACCGGAGCACTTACACATGGCACGAGTACACGGGGCCGCACCAGGAGCACACGGTGATACGTCGCGCGCCCCAGGCGCCCCCGAACTGCAGTAAGTTTTCCGCAATCCCCTCCGATCGCGCTCCGCCATATCCGATATTACAGTACATTGTTATTCCTATTATCTCGTGTAACAGTAGTTAATTATCTACATCTATACGTCGCCACGTATGTTACAAAATTCTTCTCTCTCCCTCTATACATTTATATATATATATATTTAATATATACCTAGATACTTGCACTGAAAAAAAAAATTGTGAATTTAATGCACTGATATTGGAAATTTATGTTACGTAAAATTCAATACCGTGAGTAAAATGAACGGTACAATAGAGGAACGATAACAGCTGCTTATTATAGAAATATGTACATTCATTTTGCATCTAAAACACGTTATCAACTATAAACGTACTTAAACTTGCGTAATACTCATTTATGAAAATAAATGCACCTCGTTTTGCATAAAACTCTGAGCATAAAATTCCAACGACGGTGCTTCGAAATTTCCCAACTTCTTTTTTTGCAGTGCGCATACTTCACATTAGTAGAGAGAGAGACTCGACGATGAGAGAAAACGAAGGAAGAGAAAGGAAATTAGAGGGAAAGGAAGAGAAGAAAAAAGTATAAAACTGACAAGTAGCATAAAGAGGGAGGAACGATTTCTTACTTTTCGTTATTATGAGTTTCCATTCTTTCTTTCTTTCTTTCTTCTTTCTTTCTTTCAGGCTCTCTGTCCCACTCAGTTTTTAATACCCCTACTGTCTTTCATTCGAATACAAAAGCATCGTGGTTCGCCGATAAATATTCGCAGTTCTTTAATTCACATCTCTATTTACAATAGTTTGTTTTCTCCCATTCATACAATCTAGCGATCCTTTTTTTTCTCGTATTACACACACATCGATAGTCGTCATTATAGTGATTTGTTCGTGATCGTGCCTACACCAAACTTGTGTCTCACTCGTTTATTCAGCACTTGTTATTCTCACGTCATTCGACACACTCGTAATTTTTATCTCGATATATATATTTATAGCGTCATCGCTCTCGTGAACGAACTCACGAATTTTTTATTTTTCCATTACAGTATCAGTGTCGTAAAATCTGTGTCTCTCTGTCGTTCTACGCTTCTGTAGATCACCGCGATTAATGCGATTGAGTTTCGCTCGATCGTTGTTACATTAAAAAAAAAAAAATAAAATCTGCCATCGAATGTCTCAGTCTCAGATCGAGCGAGCAAAATCGAGTCGAATCTCGCCGCGAGTGAAAAAAAAATGCAAGGTGATTAAAAATTGGAGTACGACGGAAAAAAATATTGGTGGATGAAAAAAAAAACGCGGAAGCGGCGCGGAGAGCTGTCCTGGCTTGTTAAGGCTCGCAAGTCCCTGTGTAGCGCAAAACCACCAGCCCCCCCCCCCCCCCCCCCCCCACCCCTTCAAACCGACACACAGCCCGTGCCCCCCGCCCTTAGAGAAACGTGCCAGCTGCGAATTTTGATTGCAGCAAAGCAAGCGAGCGCGAAGCTACAGTCGGCCAAGTCCACCGAGGATGAGAACATCGAAGGTAAGATCAACCAACAGCACAGAGATGTTACCAACGCGGTGCTATCAGCGCAAAAAAAAAAAAAATAATGGCAATCATTCGTTACGTTCATTAAGTTGGTTCTCGCTCTCCCCCAACCACTTTGCCACATAGACCATTTGACGTCCCCAAAATTTTTATTTCCAATTCGTCTTATCTAATTTAATTCGTTTTTTTTTATCGTCGTCCCTTAAATCGTAGCACGTAGAGTGGACATCGATCATACTGCGTTTCCTTCGTTGTTTCGCGGACGATCGAGGGTGTAGCGAAAACTTAGAGGCTACTATAGACCGAACGCTCCGGGGTCTGATTGCCCGACGGGCTGAGTAGGCACGAAGAGTTTCGTTTAGAGAGAAAGCCTTCGACTCCGCGGCCATTAACGGGACAAGAAAAGTCGAGATGCTAATTGAAGTAAGCCCGGACGTTAATGAGCCTCGGCAAGCTGCCACGTTCGTTTTCACTTTGAATTGGAGTAGCAAGAGTCGCTTCGTCTTGTCGAGCGCCTCGAGATATCCTCCCCCCTCCCCCTCCACCCTCTCCTCCTCCTCTATGTGCTGCAGTTGCTCCGTTGCAAAGCCAACTCCTCCTCCGCTGGTAGAAAATCTGTAGCATTCTGTTACATTCGGTCAGGCCCTGGTCAGGCCCGGACAGGGACGTCACGGCCCTGACCAGGCCCTGACTAGCGCCGGGTGTAACGCTGTACTTTTTCTACTAGGGTCCCTCCCCCCCTCCCCGCATCCTTCTCCCCTTTAGCGCGAGACTGACTTACACCCCCGATCGATCCGGAATATCGATTGTAATCTATAAACACACAGACGACGTGTGATAAGCATTATTTCTGTGTATCGCAACGTACGAATTATATTGATTGGCAGCGTCGATAGAAACGCAGCTTTGGCGACAGTCGAAACGAGCTCTGCATGTCTCCGCTAATAGTTACGCCGCATCGTACGATCGTTTTGTCGCCTCTCCCTCCCCTCCCCCCCCCCATCGTCGCCATTCGCGATCAACGCAGATCCGAGCAGAAGCAGGAAACGGCGATTACTTTAGTATTTAATTAATTACATTGTTACATCTGAATTGTCCGACGCTGCTTCTCGCATGTTCTCCTCTAAACGCTTTTCGCCGTTTTTCCCGCGAACGTAGTTGAAAAATTGATGTAAATAGTTTTTTTTTCTTTGCGAATTCTACTCGCTACTATTTATACTTCTGTCGCAATTAGTTGGATGCATCTGGCGCTTACAATAATAATCATTAAATCATGGAGCTACACATCCTCGCTTGGAATTTTTTTTTTAAGTGGGAATTTATTAATTTACTTGCTTCCTGCACATTCCGTGACGTTCGTCGCTCTGCGAAGACTCGAGCCTTCGATCGTCATATTTTATCATTGTCGTTATTATTATTGTTATTATTATTATTATTGTCATTGTCATCGTTATCGTGCTACACGTGCACACGGACAGACGGACGGACACACAGGCACACGCACAGACACAAACACCCCCGGACGGACACATTTGTTTGTGTAAAAAAACATTGTATCACCGATAAAATAATTTCGACGACTTGGAACGCCAAAATGAATTCGATCTTGCTTGTCGTTTCAGGACCGACGCTTGAGCCGCCTCTGCCGCGCCGAAAGAAATGTCCCGAGCTCGCCTACAAGACCCACGAGTTCATCAATGCCGCTGATGGAGGCGGAATCGACGCGGTCGACACGAATGTCGTCGCTGAAAAAGTTCGGGTAAGCTGTAGTTTTTTTTTGTATTAAAAAAATTAATGGAATATTTTTTTTACGTACCGGTTTTTTTTCTGGAATTTTTTTAGGAGGTTCCCGCGGCGCTGCCGCCGAGTCAGCTGAGCAAAGCGATCTCGCGGATAAGCACGGAGTATCGATTGCAGTTCGCGTGGCCGCGACGATCGCAGCTGACGAATGGCGACGCGAGCGCCCCGGTCGCCGCGGCCGGTGGCGCCGGCGGCACGGCCGGACCGCCCAGGAAGTCCCTCAGCATGGGGGCGTTGAAGCAGGGTATCGCGCCCTCGGGACCGGCGCCCGTACACAAGAAGAGACCAGGTGACGTCGATCACAAGCGTGACGGTAAACACTGTCTTCCCATTACGACTCGGTGTCTTCTTCTTCTTCTCTTCTGAAAAAAAAAAAAAAAAAAAAAAAAAAAAAAAAAAAAATTATATCCCTCTGATATTAATAAATGTCTCTAGGAGTTTCAGCTCTGAAATTCTATTTGTGCCAACGAAGGTCCAGCATTTGATTTTTTTATTGTCGGACGGTGTAAAAAATTTCGAAGAAGCTGCATGTAGTTGTGAAACAGTAGAAAAATCATATTTTTCTGTCCCGTTGGTCTGCTAATGATTGAGGGATTGTTCAGTACTAACGGATTTTGAATTGTTGCGATACACAGGCGCCCAGGCGTCGGAGCTGGAGCCGCTGGTCGGCCATACGGACACGGTGGACGGCGCTGTTCCTGAGGGCGACGAGCGCGAGGACGATCCGGCCGAGGTCAAAATAACTTTCAGGTCAGGAAACCCTAACCCGCGCGATAAATGCGCGCGCGCGATACGAAAGCGAAAGTGACTACGACAAATTTCCAAATCCCGCGTATGTTGAAAAAAAAATATAACAGAATAAAATATATAATAGCGTGCTTGTCATATTTGCAGAACGAATAAAAAGCCAACGGGTAGAGGAGTGACGATAGCGGCGGGAGAGACAGCGAAGAGCCGCAGGAAATTGCTGGGAAAAAGTTTTCCCACCTCCGAAGTCGCGGAACTCAGGCGTCTAGCTGACGCGTACAAGGTAACAGCATCAGCGGCCGCAGAAGCAGCAGCAGTGGAAAGGAAAAGTACAGAGTCTTCTCTGTACTCGACCGCGCGGCTCTCTTTGTCCTCCACATCGTCTGCGTTGTGTCTTCGCTGCTCTCTCACAATCGGACATAGTTTTGTTTTTTTATTCCTTCACTCACTTTTCATCCTCTCGAGGATTTCAGCGAGACTAGAGAATCCTCCTTTAGCCACTCGAAGTGCTTTTCTTTATCTCTCGGGAAGCTCGATCGCTTCTCGAAACTAGTTACTCGCTGAAAGAGAAACACTGAGTCTCAGTATCGATGATACACGAGATGGGAAATCCCAGTATCTTTAGTACATGAGATGCGGTATATCTTTAGTACTGATAAGAGGCATGCAATCCAATCGCCGCCCTTCATTCTGTAAATTGTTCATCCGACACATCAACATTGTTACGTATTCTCTGCCAACCGAGACACGTTTTTTTTTCAAGCATCTCGCGTCGGTCCGCACAATCAGATCGTAGCTCCTCATTGTAGCCTCAAACAATGCGACATTGTCATCAGGTTTGAATGAAAAATTGGTGGCGGCCAAAAACTGCAACAGATGTGTTTCCGCAGAGAATATCTCACACTTTCCGCGCAATTTCCCCTCTCATTTGTACCGACGACCAACATCCTCAGTGTGTGTCATTTGCATTGTTCTGCATGTCTAAGTGTGGAGTTCGTTTGTTTGGGATAACATCGCATTATCGAAACTCGCATATTTTTCTCTTTCTTTTCATTCCTCGAAAAATCCAGCATCGCGACTGGGGCTGCGGACTGGCGTCCGACGAGGAGGCCTCGCTGTGGACTCACGTATCCAACAACCACGCGCTCGACGCCCTTTCACTTGCCAGGCCAGTAAACAAAACTAACAGCAACGACTAAAACAACGCACACCCACAAAACAAATGGATGTGTAGTGATTTGTCTATAAATATCATCGACGTGTGTTTTATTGTACCACCCACAATACGGGACGTTTGTCGTAGTCGTTCTTCGTCGTTTCGTACCGTGTAGACACTTTTTCTCTGTTGAAATTCGACTCTGAGTGTACGTTCCTCATTGTGCGACGCTTTTTTCGAACGAACAGGTCAGTCACGAAGGAGGAGAAGGACAAGGAGAACACGAGAAAAATCGCGCCGTCGACGATCATGCCACCAGCCGGCAGACCTTCCTCGGTCCAGGCGAGGCCGTCCCACGGAATTCTCCAGGACGACATCAAAGCGGTAAGAGTCCCTTAAAAAAAATTAAACCCCTAATAAAATTTTTTCAACATCTCTTAAATTAATTTGGCTTTTTTTGCAGGATAATGAGAAGGCGATGGCTCGGGCGAGAAAAGATTTCCTGATTCGTCATCATCTGGATCGCACCACTGGAGTCGGTGAGTCACAGCTTCCTTCAACCTCAGCTCATTGATGTCTCAGATTGAGGAATGAGAAAGATCACGACTATTGACGTTTCTATTTCTACTGGAAATTCAGGTGACGGAGCGCTTTTGCCGTCGCCGACGCGCGAGAAGCTCGAGCCGGTCGTGCCGCGTCGTCGCGACGACTCGAAGGAGACTCGCGAGGAGATTCAGCCGAAGACGAAGTCCAGTCCGAAGAACAGTCCGCGACAGGGACGCTCGCAGAGTCTCGGGCCAATGGCGACCGAGCGAAGATCGCCGAAGCGTCAGCCACCACCTCGAGCGCCGTCGGTCAGCAAAGACGCCAAGGTCTTTATTTCTCTCCATTTTTTTTTGCTCATAAAATCATGTCTCGAGTTCGCTGAAATATTTGTCTGATATTTCGCAGGAGAAGGAGAAGGAGCAGAAGGACAAGGAGCCGAGAGAGCGGAGCGGCGAGCCGGAAAGGCATCCACGTCCGAGTAAGTAGAAAAAAAAAAACCTTGCCTGGACCGTGTCTTATCCTTCCGATCTTTCCGTCATCATTTTTTTTTGCCCCTCGTCTTCCACCTCCACTTCCTCCTCTACTCCTCGATAATCGATTCACACCCCATCGCCGGGTGGTTCCCCACAGAATGCGGATAATTTCTCCTCCCCCACCCTCATTCTGTGTGCGTGTGTGTCTGTGGTCGGATGTCCGTGTGTGTCACATTCCATTGACCAAAAAAGATAATCATCGATTATCTCTGCATCTTCACGCGATGATTTTCGATCGTGACGTTACTGAGTATTATTAATAGTAGATATCGTGTTACATATATTTATATACCTACATAGAGTTTATTGGAGTTTTTGTCTGTTCGTTTGACGCTCGTGGACGGCGTGTATTATATTGTCGTATCCTGATAGTTGAACATTGACAATACAATTGTTATCGAACAGTGCGAGATACCTACCGACCATTGGAGCCCTTTGATTATGTTTTCGTGAATGATTGCTCAAAGTAGAAAGACATAAAAACCGTAAAAAAAATATTTATTGGAGCTGACATATAGCTTAGTCGATAATTGTGCGGGTGGTAGGTGGGTATTAGGGACCATAGTGCATAGGCGAACGACTTAGCTTACTAAATATAAAAAAAATATATATATATAAGTAGTCAGAATATTCTGGGCAATCCTGCAATGAAAATGCAGGATTCCTCAGTATCAGTTATAAATGACCGTCTCACGATAAAATAAAATGAATTTGCTTTTAGGCCTAATTCGCTCGCCTGTGACCGATTGCCATCAGTGTTTAGGGAGATGCATGATAGAGCCTTCCACCTATCTGTCTCTCTATCTCTCTCTCTTTCTCTATTATCTATCTACCTATCTACACGCCTTTTTGTCTATAAACGAACGGAAGAAAAAAAAATAGGCGGTGTATTCGATTGATCGCGACGCCGGTGAGACGTAGGTGCGGTGGATTCGCAGCCGGTGAATCAATGATTCGTCGTCGGGAGACGTCGATCGGTCCGGGTCAGGGTCAGGGTCAGGGTTCGACTCAGCGTCGTCCGGTTTTTTTCCCTCCTATCGTTAGGATCCCCCCATCTTCATCATACCCAAAAAAAATTAATGCAGAAACACCTCGCGACGTTAGAAAAAAAAAGTAATCACCCGGGCCTTGAGAGTGACTGAAAAAAAATAGAGAGACTGGAAAAATGTGTGAAAGAAAAATTCGGATGTACCTACATTCGGTGTAGGCGAGAGTTAGGAGGTGTGATTGGAATACGGGAGCCGGTGTTTCAGCGGCGGGTGGCCGTGGGGTCCGGTGGAGCATAAGAGAACCCACCTCGATGCAATCCCCGGCGGCGAGTTGTGCGTCGACGTGCGAGCCGCCGATTCCGCCATTACCGCCGCCACCTTCGGGCCCTGGTCCGACACCGCTCCACAAGACAAGGCCCTCCCCGCGGGCTCATCGCAAACGTACGTTTACTTAGATCCGTCACTCGCAAGCAAATCAACAGAATTAAAAAAAAATTAAAAAAAATACGCTGCAGAATCGAAAACGCGATTCGACCCTTTAAGCAGCTAGCACCCCTCATCCCCGTTCCTTCCGCCCCCGAGCTTTTGCATTTCGGGTCTCGGCGACCTTGAAAAAAAAACGAAACTTGCCTCGGATGCAAAATCGCGGGGATCGGACAAAAGCTACGCTACGTTACGATGGATAAAACATCATTTTACTTACATAAAAAAATTAAAAAAAATGTATCTGGCTATTTATAATTAGTTCAGCATACTTTGGAGTAATTAAAAAAAATCGATTGACGTTTTGTCCATCGGCGGACGCTGCCCGAAAAAAAATCTCACAAGTAGTGTGTTATACCTATAACCATAGTTACCACCCTCTGATTGACGCGTACAAACCGTAGAAACCGCATTTATTTCCTCGGAGTAGGCAGAGAGAGAATCAGTCGAACGAAATTAGTCGACTGAAAAAAAAAGTGGCGATCGCGACAGATAAAAGATGGAAAAAAATTGTTTTTCGCGGGTCGGTGGGGTCAACACGATCGTCGTAACTCTTGACCCGGTGTAACTATGTTCTAGCCTTCCTCGCGACAGCCGCTCCCCCCCATCGCCCTCTTCATCAAAAACCCGGTGTAACTCTAAGCTCGTCATCGTCGTCGTCGTCGAAACCCTCGTTTCATCCTCAAAGCGCGTCTCGCGCGATCAACGCCGCCGGTACAGTCATCAGCAGCATAAGCAGCGCAGCAGCCTCCACCGCAACCACCGCAACAATCAGCAGCAGCGGTCAAGTCAAACCAGCGACGAGCCAATTGACCCCGGCGAAGGTGTCGCGGCCAAAAGCCGCGGCTGCTGCTCCTTCTTCTTCTTCTTCTACTTCTGCTCCCTGTTCCACTTCGCTGCCGTCGACGGCCAACGACGACGCCAACGCCGTCGCCACTACAACCACCACCACCACCACCACCACCACCACCGTCACTGCTCCTCGTCCCGCTGTCGCAGTCGTTGACCGACACCCATTAAAATCATCATCCTCCGCCGCCGACAATCGAAACGCGTGTCGCGCCGCCGCCTCTGCCTCTGCCGTTGCCGTTGCCGTTGATCCTCCTTCCTCCGCTAGCGCCACCGGCCTGCGAGCTAGTAAGTAGCTAAAGCTTGTGACCAGCACGCATCGTCGTCTCGTATATTCCGCCTATAAAATTCCGTCCGTGTCCGCGCGCTCTCGACTTTTTCTCTGTCTGTCTTTCTCTTCCTGAAGTGAATTCTAATTCTAATTCTAATTCCTCTTCGGCTGCGCGGCCGCCTCTCGTCTCTGCTACATTTTATCCTCTGTCCTCCAAGTGACATATATCTCTGTTCAGTACAGTTCATCCGATTGGGTGATGGCTCTGGATTGACATATATCTCATATTCGCACCTCGACCGATGGCAGCGGACTTTTTTTCGACACGGCCAACCACTGTCACATTCGAGAATATATTTCTCCTTTTCTCTGTCTCGCTGTCTTCTCATTTTTATCGCCGTCGCGCTATTAGCGACTTTCGACTATTTCCGCAACCTGTCGTTTTATCTGTGGCTGACCATTGCTCGCTGTTACCACTTCCGCAATTTGTCTGGCTCTGTTTTTTTGTTTCGTCCACTTCTAATTGTCTGTCTCGCTCTGTCTCTCTCTCTCTCTTCGTCCTCGATGTGCATATGGCTGTTGTCGCTTTAACCAAAAAAAATTGCCGACGTTCCTTTCCTCCACGAATTGTCACACTCAGTCACGTTTGTCTCCCGCCGCGGATTCGTCGACGTCGGTCGCACTCGATTCGCATCGGCCGTCGTTATTACCGTGCGAAAATATCGACCTGACCTTTTTTTTTTAACACGTACAGACTCACTCGGTGTATACGAATAAACCCACAAGTCACTGTGAATTATTGGAATATTTGAACCCGATGTACCTAAACAAAACCTACCTACATAGATGTATATGTCATGTGCTCGTTTGTAGCTCTGCGCTCTTTTTCCACATGTCTCTCTTTGTATATCGACGTCAGATTTCGGCAATTATTTTCCTTGCTCATCTTCATCGATCAGCTCGATCGACGAATAAACGATAATAACTGACAACTGCCCAACTCTGATCGAGATTACGTATGTTCTATAGTTCTGTATGTACTTTGTATGTAATCGTAGATAATGCCAGTAGTGTTGCCTTAAAAAACGAAAGGGATTGGGCGACTTCGAGGGATGAAGGGATAAGGGGGAGGGGGGGATGCAAGAGGCGCGAGGTCGAAGGGCGTCGCGACTCCACGAATAAAATCGGAGCGTTGGTGATTGCAGTGACGGCGGAGCCTCAGGTGAACGGCGACGCAACGGGCGGCGGAGGATCGAGCGTAGCGTCGACGCCGCCGTCGCAGAGCGCGGGAAGCGTCGTCTCGGCGCCGATCGCGGCGACCCACGTCGCACCGTGGATCGACGACGAGCCGGTGGTGAAAAGTCCGCCGGAACCGACGCGCGTCAAGTCGCCGGAGCAGATGATAATGCGATCGCCCGAGCCGGTCAACTGGACGGTGCCGCTCGACACCGGGAAAACGTTCACTGTCACTCAAAACGTGAGAGAAGGTGAGTGTTCCATCAGCCAATAGTAGACTATAAGACCTGATCGGTATTGGTAATTTAATTGAATTTAATTCGTTGCAGGGGAACCACTGACGAGACCGCATAGCGAGGCGAAGACCTGGGGAACATCGTCGCTACCGTCGGCGCCCCAGTCCGCGCCGCCCGAGCTCGCGCACAAATCCCAACACTATTCGTCCCAGCACTCGGGCTACAAGTCGCCGGAGAGCGAGAGCGTCTCGCTCGGAAGCTTCAGCGGCCTCAACGGCCACAAGGATCTCGACTCCGAGCGCGACAGTCCGCTACCGTCGAACGTTCACAGCACGCCGACTCCCACTCAGAGCGAGAAGGTATGGCTAATTAATAAAAAATAAAAAAATAAATAAAAACACCGAGACTAATTATTACTCACTTTCGAGCAGAGTTCCATCATAGCCGGCGTTGAGGAAATTCCCAAGGACGAAGTACGAGCCACCGTCGAGCCGATCGCAGCGAAACCGGTCGCCGGTACCAATCTCAGATGCCTCGACGATCCGGTGTTCGAGTTCGAGCGCGGAAAGGCCGCGGAAAGTGCCGGAAGAGATCCACCGGCGGCGACCTCGACGGCCGCGACGTCCGGCGTCGCAGCAGCAGCAGCGACTCCGCTGATACCGGAGACACCGGCGGTACCGGTACCGCAAGCGGGCTACAGAGTCCTCGAGGCGGAGTCTCCGCCGTCGGCGGGAACGACCGGCGTCGGCGGTGGCACCGCCGCCGCCGCCGGCTCGTCGGGTTATCACGTCCTCGAGGCGCCGGCACTGAGTCCCGGTTCGGCTCAGCGATCCGTCGCCAGCGACGTCCTCGAGAAGGCTCGCAATCGCTTCGACAAATTTTGGGGCAAAGGCGGCCCCGAAAATCAGGCTTAAGCTCGTTGACACTGAAACACCGATACACCGACACTCAGACAGATTACACAGACACAGACAGACACACATTAGGCTAGAGTCGAGCCGCCGATGGGCTAAGAAGTTACGAGAAAAAAAAAGAAAAGAAAACCAGTAACAATAATGATTATTACAACTATAATTATAACACGAAAAATAATTCGATAAAAAAACAAACAGTCACCAACCGAGCCGCTAGTCCTCGAGTCGCTTTTCCTGATAGACACGTGCGAAGTTTTGCGTTGTTTTTTTTTTTTTTTTTTTTTTTTCATTGTCTCCTCGCGACAACCGCGAGCAGAGCCACCGATCGTTTCTCCGCGCGCATTTTTTCGGCACAGTCACTGTTTTTTCCGAGAAGGCCAATCTCACACGTTGTTATCAGCTCGAGGCTGCGACCGGTGTAACCGTCAGCTGCGAACATCAATAATCTTTGTTGAGACAACAACAAAAAATTAGATAGCATTGCACTATGAGAAATTGGAGAGAAAACATTGCATTACATACATACATTACATAGTAATTGAAGCGAACCAACCGCGGAATGAGATGAGAGGGCAGCGAGAAACGAAAAGTGCGAGAGCCGATCGATACGATTGGAAATCGAATAGCCGTTCGATTACTCCTCGAGGATCGCCAACGGAAAGACCGAGTCATCCGCTGCTGATGCATAAAGAAATACGATGGACGATGCGAAGGAAGATAAAAAAACGTACACGAATGAGGAAGCCAGCCATTTCCCTGCGCCGAAGGATACGATAATGATAAATGAAGCTCTTAACGCTGACGCTGCTGTTGTCGCTGACGCTGACGCTGCTGCTGATATCGCTGCTGCTGCTGCTACTACTGCTCTTACGTACTGGCATTAGTACCACATTCCGTCTGATGATTTAACTCGATACGTATTATAAACGCGCGTTTGTTTGACCGCCCGTCATTTCGATAAGACGTTGATTAAAGGAGAAACGCTTTTTTACTAGACCCTTCGAGGCCGTATCTCGATAAAACGTAAAGAAAGAAAAAAAAAACGTAAAACAAAAAAGAGAGAAAAAAAACGTGGAAGAAGAAGATAAACACGTGGAGTCCAAATATCGTTGCACATTCCGTCTGAATTTCCTACAATCATTCGCTTGCTATCGTTTACTATCCGTTTTTTTAAATGGACTTAATCGTTCGATGCTTATTAAGCGCGAGGAAAAAAAAAAAAAAACGTGAACCCGACGAGACGGAACAGACCGAGTTCAGGAAGAGCTTTTTCCCTCACTCACGCGCGCGCGTTACATAAGCACACCACACTCCATCCAGATCCACGTCCAACGTCCAAGAAAAAAGAAAAAAAAAACCAACCAATCGTATCAAACCGGAGGATTAAAAAAAATCAAAGCTAAAAAAACGATTCAAAAAATTAAAAAAAACGTACTAAAAAAAATAATCGACTGATGTGGAGTAAAGTCGGCGAACGTAGCAGAAATCGGGATGCCCTTAGCGAAATGAACATTGAGGAGCTAGACGAGAACCGAATAATACGTATAAGAGGAAAAATAATGATAAAGGCGGAGAATAAGTGAAAAGTGGGAGGAAAAAAAAAACGTCGGTGAAAGTGAGGCCGACTGATGATCGGAGGACTGGCTGCACCCTGAGCTTTCTTCGTTTTTTATAACATTTACATCCTGGCCTCTCTCTCTCCCCTTCTTTCTCTCTCTCTCCCTTCCTCTCTCTATCTCTCTCTCTCTCGTCAGGAAAAAGAGCGCGAAATAACCGAGATATCCGAGAAAACGCAATTTTTCGCTTCCCTTTTTTTTCAACGACCTCTTATCACCAATTCTGCCAATGAGTTTCGTCACTGCGTGAGAATCAATACAACGTCGTTCGATAAAAAAAAAAGCTGCACCCGTTGGAAATACCTCGCGAGCTTACACTGCCCGTCCGAATTTTGTAGACACCAGGTTTCGAGTTAATGGATTCACAAAGGGATGAGGAACCAGCGATGAGATATATATACTCAAGCACTGGTACTACAATCATTGATTTATTCTGTTTAGCAGTCAACGTGCGGTTAAAAGAATTGAGAGAAAAAAATAGGGCACAGGTATGTCGCGTGTGTGTGTGCGTGTCTGTGAGAACGTAGAGTGTCTCGAGCTTCGCTGAGATGTTTATAATTGTCGCAATGCTTGCTGATAGTACTATCGCCGGCTGGACGCGAGGGGCTGATTGTTTCGATTGGGCAAAAATTCTCGCGTGAAGAGAAGAAGATTCGGTAGACGTGCTGGCCACGTTTTAACACTCAGGGGTTGCACTTGATAGCACAGAGAGAGAGAGAGAGAGAGAGAGAGAGAGAGAGAGAGAGAGAGAGAGAGAGAGAGAGAGAGAGAGAGAGAGAGAGAGAGGGTGGGAAGGGTTGTATTTTTAGTGAATCGCCCAGTTGTAACAGTTGTCGATCGTTTCGGGCTATAAAAACGCAAAAAGGGGAGAAATGGAAGTGAAAAAAAAGAACAAGAAAAAAAATACAAGTACGACTAATAGATAAGCGTCGAACGAGCGACGCTGTGTAATTTCCCGCGAATTCGGAGCCTACGAGACGAGGGCCATCCGGGATTTCGTTTGCATTCCCGCCTTAGTCTGTACGCCTATTACGACAAAGTATATAGATAGATTCATATTATAATGCGATACGACGATTATACGCGATATACGAGGGGTATCACGCGTGTCGCAATGCGGATACCTGTGTAATCGTGCGTACGTAAAACCAACAAAAAAAATGAAAAAAAATGAAAAAAAAAAAATGAAAATAGAAATGGAGTGTCCCAGGGTGTCTCAGAATTGTGTGCTCCTATTCGGACGTACATAGATGATATGTACCGAGGGTCGGAGGGGTAATTGATAAACAGATAACAACCCCCGCAGGCTTCGCGAGAGCCTCGACGTTCTAATTCTTGCGTAAATTCTGGGATGCACTGTATATATTATATATATTTATATAATATATATATATATTCATATATATATATAATACGATTGAATTCTCGGTGGCTGTAGGACAAATATGTGATTTGCTTGGAGGTGGTTGAGGTGGGTCAGGGTTACGATTATGGGCTCCGAACTGTTTTGCCAAAATACGAGAGAATCGCGAAGGAGCTAAACGGAGGGCAACGACCAGGCGTATAAAGTATTGTTGATTTAATGTTTATATATATATATATGTGATATTGTCAGAGTTTAAAGTACGGAGGTTGAGCGTCGATTATCGTGAAGGAACGTAAATGATGATTTTTTAATATACAACGAATACGCGCGACTTGATAAACGGTTTTTCAATTAAGTATATTTTCTCGCCCCTTCGGTTTGTTTTCACTTGCTATTTGCGACGAGCGCGAAAAGTCTGTTTTTTCCGCTTGTTCTAGCGTATTTTATGTAAATACACGAGAATGCGTACATTACTAATCGTAATATTTATAATGTATACCGTGAGATGATGTATTTTACGTGGGCTGCGGGACGATTGGAAGTTCGATCGGGAAGGAGACGGGGAGTGGGCGAATGTCTCGTTGAAGAAACACAACACACACTCGGTTTGGTCAGGGTATAATAATCTTGTGATCGGGATCGACGGGTCTTCTCATATTTTGCAAAACAGTGTCCGGGCACGAGATTAAGTGACGAAAAAGATGACGTAAAAAAAAAAATAAAAAAAAACGACAAACAAAATGATAAAAAAAAAATGAGCACGGCCGACGGTAAAATCGGCATAATAAAACAATACATAAATAAATCGTAAAACAAAAAAAAGTTCTCTGTCCGAATGGTATTTTTTTGTCTCGTTCACTCGGAGATTGCGGTTCGTAGGGAAGGATAAACTTTACTATCATATTGGAGATTATTATGGCTATATATATATATATTATATAAATATATATATATTATATATTACTAGAAATTGAAATACTCGTAATAAAGACACGCCGACGCTTCCTGTGACTCGATATTCTTTTTATTGATAACGAATCCCCGCGCTATCCTCTCTGTGTTATCTGTACAATAGAAAATTAGCATTAACGATACATCTTTGTACACATCTCCTCCTCCTCAGTATATGGGCCCCTCATCCAGATTATCCTCGTCGTCGTCGTAGCCCTCCCCGTTGTCGAAATAATTGTTGACGTAATCCGTGTCGTCCTCCATCTCCTCGTCCATCTCCTCTGCTTCCTCGCCCTCCGCAGCTTCACCCTCTTCCTTCTCCTCGCCCTCCTCTTCGGCCTTGCCGTCCTCCTCGGCGTCGCTCTGCTGCTGCGTATCCTCCTTCTGCTCCAATTCCTGCAGCTTCTTCTCTATGTCGACGTCCTTCTTGCTCTTCTTACTCGTCGCAGGAATCTTCCCGCCTTTCCCAGGCTTGCGCTTGCGCAGTCCTGGTTTCAGCTCCTGCGGCATTCTGCCCCAGTCGTACCTGTCGACGTAACTGACCTTGTCGCTCACCATATCCTGATACCTGTCCGAGTAGCGTTCTATGTCTTTTTTAACAACCACCGACTGTACATTGGACGGCGAATCGCTGATGTACTCGGCGAAGTCGCGCTTTATGTCTAACAGGTACGACAACTCAGAGGTGAGCTCGAAAGGCGTGGGCTTGTACTCGAGTTGAGGATATTTCGCAGGTGGCTGCAGAACCGGCGGTGGGAGTGCGTCACCCTTGCCAAAGCCCAGCTGTTCGCTGCTGATGGACATTGAGGCTTTGCCTCTTCCTCGTCCGCGACTCGCCATTATTCCGGCGACTCTAGAGCGGATGAAAAAAAATTGGAAGCTGTCGTCGGACTCACGCCTTCTCCTTGACGGCCTCCCGGGTCTTGTCGGTCTTCTGGAGTTCCTCCTGCTTCGCGACGAACGCCTCCTTGTCGTAGATAACCTTCACGACGAGGGAGCACGACGGGCACGTTGCGTCCTCCTCGCCGGCTACGAGGTCCGCTCGCGATATTTGAAACTGATCGCCGCACGGACACGGATAGTAATATATATCCTCGTCCTCGTCGTACTCGAAGTCCTCGATCTCCACCTCGTCGTGGTAAACCGTCATAATCGTCGTCGCTCGCTCTCGCCGGCCTTGCTAACCTTTCGATTTCATCTGTATTTGAGGTTAGGCATCGAGGGTAAACAGGAGGAGACGGCGGCACTTCGGTTATGAGCATGGAGGATGGTAATTGGTAAGATTTCCGACTGTGGCGGCGGCTCTGTTGCGCGATTCCGCCGCAGCGGCGCTCTAGTCAGGCGTTCCAAAAATCACCAAAAACGTCCCTAGTTCGAGACTGATGCTTTTGAGAAGACGGAAGCGACCGACCGGCTTTGCTCGTGCCTTGCTCATTAATTATTCAAAAGGTTGAATAAATCCCGAACATTATTGTCAATCATATCGTTTATCCCTCAGCCGGATCATATAGCTAAAAAATTAGAGTGCGAGCGCTCGGCGAAGCTCTCGACAGTTCGCCGGTGAAATCGCAGTGAAATGGCGTCGTTCGAGGATCTCCGGAAGGAATTCAGCGTAAGTCGGCGTTTCGCTTGTTTTGCTTTTGAGGTTATGTCAGCTATGGGTGCATCGCCGATCTGGAAGTGAATTTATCAACTCTGTGGATTAATCGGTCCGAAAAGATTGTTCCAAGAATCAATTAATCGGTGACGCAGAAATGGATCTTTCTATTGACCGATTAATCGTGGAAAATTCTTGCAGGAAAATCTTCGGGAATGTTTTCGGACTCCGGATGTACCGAAGTTTCAGAAGAAATGCATCCAGGCGTGCGCCAACGAGACCGACAGGAAAGCGTCGATAGATCAGGCGCTGCGCGACACGTTGCTTACGATAATGGCTGACAATGTAGGCGACGTCGAAGCCCTCGAACCCTACATTAGATTGTCGATAGAGCTGTGCCGAAAGGAAATGGCCAGTGCGAGTATGCCCGTTATGCTGCTCGGCGATATATTCGCCGCTATGACTCTCGACAGGTGCGAGCGGCTGTTCACCTTCGTAGAGAACAACGTCGCCGTCTGGAAGGAGGACATATTCTTCAGTTCGTGCAAGAACAACTTGTTGCGCATGTGCAACGATCTCCTGAGGCGACTTTCCCGTTCGCAGCAGACCGTCTTCTGCGGCAGGATCCTTCTGTTCCTCGCCAAATTCTTTCCCTTCTCGGAGCGCTCCGGCCTGAACATCGTCAGCGAGTTCAATTTAGAGAATCACACAGAGTTTGGTGCGGCACAGTCCGAAGACGGCGATATTCTGGACGAGCCGATGGAAGACAAAGCGGAGACCAAGATTCTCATAGACTACAACTTGTACAGGAAATTCTGGGCTCTGCAGGACTTCTTCAGAAATCCCAATCAGTGCTACAACAAGGTTCACTGGAAGGTCTTTTCGGCGGTAAGGTATTGTTTTTATTCGAAGGATTCGATGAGTATATTTTGATATTATTTCGGTATTTTAATTGTGTTTTAATTTTTTCAGCACGCGTCGAACGTCCTCTCGGCCTTCTCGGCTTTCAAACTGGAGGAACAACGCACTTGCCCGTCCTCCACGGACGCGACGCACAAGGAGACGCATTATTTCGCGAAATACCTGACGAATCAGAAGCTGCTCGAGCTCCAGCTCTCCGATTCGAATTTTCGGCGATACGTGCTGGTCCAGTTTCTCATACTTTTCCAGTATCTCAATAGCACGGTGAAATTTAAAGCGTACGTCGATCGTTTCCTAACGTTCGATGCGTTAACGCGGAGAGGATAATTTGGATTCTCGTTGATTGCAGCGAAAGCCACGAGCTCAAGGCTGATCAAGTCGATTGGGTGAAGGCTACGACGCAGCAGGTGTACGCTCTTCTGGAAGAGACGCCGCCGGACGGTTCGAGCTTCGCCGAGAGCGTGAAGAATATTTTGAAGCGGGAGCAGCACTGGAACGCGTGGAAGAACGACGGTTGCCCGGCGTTCAAGAGGCCTACGTCGGAAACCGGCGCGAGCGGCGATAACGATGAGCCGAAGCCGGCGAAACGCGAGCGAGTTCGAATCGGCGACGTTATCAGGGACGCGGAGAACTCTGGAAAATACTACATGGGAAAGTGAGCTGCTGACCGTAAAATCTTGTATATAAAAAAACAAAAATCACGACAATCGATTTAACAACCGACGATATTTGCAGTCCCGAGCTCACGAAATTGTGGAATCTCTGTCCGAACAATCTCGAGGCTTGCAAATCGAGGGAACGCGATTTTCTGCCATCGTTGGAAACTTATTTCGAGGAAGCCATCGAGCAGTTGGATCCGGCGGCGATGGTCGATGACGAGTACAAGTACGAACGAAAAAGAGTACAAGTGCAAGGAAAAAAGTAGAAATTCTCTTCTAAAATTACTCACGATCTTTTTTGTTTGTCGGAAATGTTTTAGAAAAGTCAACGACGGCAGTTTCGGTTGGAGAACACTGAGATTATTAGCCAGACGGAGTCCGCACTTCTTTGTGCACGGAAACAATCCGATAAACAAACTTCCGGAATACCTCGAGACGATGATAAAGAAAATTGCCAAAGACAGACCGGTGAGTATATTTTTGCGACGCGAGGAGGTAATAATTGTTTTTAGCGCCGCCGTTTTATCTGCGTTGTTGTGATTTCAGCAAGCGAACTCGGACGCGAAAATCGATTCCGAGTCGACTCCGCCGCCCGATTCGAACGATCAAGAGTTCAACGAGGACGTTCTCAAGGAAAGCGAGCAAGTCGACTCGGCGATGAACGTCGACGCTAAACCCAGCAAGCTCAATCGCGTTACGGCGGATATGGTGGCGAAACTTTCGGAAAAATTGAAAGACGATTGGCAAAAGTTGGCACATAAACTCGCCTACACCCACGATGAGGTTCGTCAATGTCCAGATTGTTTTTTTTGCAGTTTGCAACTCGATTTCGTAACTAAAGTATCGATTTTTCTCGGCGCAGATTGTATTCTTCCAAAGTAAACCAACGCCGTACGAGCAGTGCATGGAAATGCTGGGAATCTGGGCCGAGGAGGACGAAGACGCTTCCGTTGAGAATCTGGCTTACATTCTTGAAGGTCTCAATCTAACCGAAGCCCTCGCGGTCCTCAGATCCTGAGAGACGGAGAGGAAGAGGACGAAAAAAAGAAAGTGACGCTTTGATTCCTATCAAATATGTTCAACACCACCCGATACTTACTTTTTATATGCTTACCTGTTTATATTAATAAAAAAGAAAAACCAAGACAATTCCCACTTTTTCACATCACTTTATTCTCCATGTCTCCTGCACTGCCGCTTCCCGCCTCGTCTCGTTCTCTCTCTCTCTCGACTTTCTCGATAGAAACAATGTTACAGTGTACAAATAATGGAAAAATTCGATAAATCCAACTATTATCGGCGCAATCAACATCCAATCGTGACGAAGTTTGTTACCTAATTCCTGTTTATTTGGTATTTGACTATTTTTTCGTCGCTCGGCGTCCCAGTCGCTATTTTCGTGGCTTCGGGGCCGCACTGGGAACTCGACGGTTAACGAATATTCGGGAGAAGATAACGAAATACGAAAAATTAAAGAAACCGAACGGAACAATCTCAGCTACTTCGTGCGCGGCTTGCAACTTCGGTATATTCGTTCCTATCTCTATTAGTAGTGAGTTTTAATCTAAACGGGCAATAAATGCAGAGATACGATGAGTCTCGTTCGCGGTACAATAGACACTGACTCGACCAGTCGAATCGACTCTTCGCCTCGCCGCGGAAAAGCCGACCCAATTGACCGAACGATTACTATAACGATATAATTGCTTCGCGCGCGTTTGTGCGTTGCGCGCCCGCACGCCGACGATACGCTTGGACATTAAGGTAGTAGTCCTTGATTCACGACAAGAGAACCGCAAGTACGCTGCTGATCTCTGGATTTTTTATAGGAAAACATTTTTCCGTGAATTATTTCGCTCGTTACGGACGGGCGAACGCGCCGGGCAAACATGCACCACTCATTCGCAACAGACACACAATACGCATGGACATGCACCTCGCTTTTTCTCGCATCGATGACACGACACTGCAGGAGGTAGTTTGATATGACAAGATTGATATTCGATATGAGACAATATCAAGATAGTAAGCGAAACACACCCAGACTCGAACGCCATCAGTCTTTTTTTTTTATCCTCGATAGAACGGTAAACAATCACACGGCATGTCGATAGCAACTCGAGTGCGATTACAGATATGCATTGTTAAGTGTTATTAAGTGGCGATTAATTTTTTTGCTTTTTTTTTTTTCTTTTACGTTTTAACATTGAAGAAACTGCACAGTGGAATCGATCGAGAATCCGCTGTTCCTCCGCTTATTATTGTTAGCCGAAATTTAACGAAATAGAGTTTACTGAATTGTCTTCTGTCGACAAACGGGTTCGCTCTCTCATCGACAGGACTTTCAGTCGCTTTTTACGCGCGCGTCTCAAAAGTCACTACTGGGCGACGTTTTTTTTTTCGCGCGCGGATCAATCGTCGCCGCTCGGCCGGACGCTCAATTCGCCATCAATTTCTCGAGATATCGATCGTAATCTTCCTGCGACAATTCCGCGTCATCGTCGATCTCGTGATTCGAGCGTTTGCGTCTTCGGCGCGCCATCTCGCTCGTCACCTCGATGCAGAGCAGAGCGAATTTGTTGTCG
Organism: Itoplectis maculator; assembly: GCA_964034905.1. Classification (NCBI taxonomy): domain Eukaryota; kingdom Metazoa; phylum Arthropoda; class Insecta; order Hymenoptera; family Ichneumonidae; genus Itoplectis; species Itoplectis maculator. The sequence continues at coordinate 9,520,291 of OZ035863.1, forward strand.
CACGAGTAGCGGACTTGCTCGAGAAGCTGTCCGCCTGCGATCGGCGACGCCAGGCCGTAACGATCGGCGTTTCCGCTGTGCCAAGCGTCGCAGTAAGTGTCCATCGCTCGGTCGCCAAATTTGTGCGATCCGTGCCACACAACTTTCTCGGGCCTGAAATAAAAATAAAAAATTAATAAATCATTTTTTTACATTTTTTTACAGTTACATTTTTTTTTAAATAGTCAGGAAGTAATATAATGAATGTTTTTTTTCAGCCAAGTAAATGTGCTCACCACGTGAAATCGGTGAGAATGTTCTTTCCATTGAAGCTGTAGATCCGTGGATTCTGGGCGAAGTAGGCGCCGTTGCCGTTGAACATTTCCTTCCACGAGTTGAACAGCACGTCGCCCTTTATGTTGACAATCGGGAGATCCCTATCCCCGAGTCGTACTATGCTATCGACGTTCTGCACCCTCGAGCTGAGAAACGCCCGGAAAGTTCCTTTGAGACCCGCTCGCTTCGCCTGTCGATAGCAGGCGTAGTCGGCGCCTCGCACTCCGTGTATGTCGCCCGTCGTCGGCTCGTTCAGCGCTGCCATTCTCAACTGTTGATGTCATTAACGCGGCATTCATTAGCGGACCAGAGGCAAACGGGCGCGCGCGTTCGCTTGTAACCATGGAAAACCCGAGACGAAAATGTTTTTAGAGGTTTTTGATCTTACCATCTTTGGATACCACTGCGGTCCGGCAAAGCGTTTAACAATGTGATGCGATTTTTTTTTTAGTTTAATTTATTCCTCCTTAAAAACAATAAGAAATCTATTTAAACTTACCCCAGTACCGTCCGACTTCATCGGTATCTGATTTATCAGGTTGGAGGCCTCGAAGGGAGGATTCGCCGGCGGCGGAAGCGTCGTCGGTGGCGCCGGAGTCGTTATCGGTAGGAGGGAACCGAGCTAAAAAAAAATGTTTAATATTGAAACTGTCGAAAATGTATTTTTATTTTTTTAGCGCGTATATTTTACGAACCGCAATGTATTGCCAGCCGTTGTTGACGCGAACGAGCAGCGCTTCCTCGTCGATGATGTAGGCCAATGTGCCGACCGGACTGACGCTTGACATCTGTGTTGCATTAAAAATTTCGTTAGCACTCGGCATTGAACAAGCGTGGAGGGATTTGAATGTCCGGAATCTCATTATCGTGTCTTCCGTAAATACCTTAGTCATCGCTTCGGTATTCTGGAAGGTGACGGCTCCTGGGACGATCTTCGTCGGGGTCTCGTACCTGGATCCCGTTGTCACCGAACCTTGGAAACGAGCGATGAAAATTTTATCATCCGAATTACACGATTCTGTCCACTAAACTATATTTTCGGTGTAATTCGAAGTACCGCCTTTTTACAAAACCTTCGGTTGCACCACTTTTAGATTGCTTAAATTTGCCTTACCCAAATGTTCTTTCAATTCTTTCAACTGTTTCAATTCTTGAAGAGCTTTGAGCTCGCTGAGTCTCGCGCCTTGCAGCGTGTAAAATTATTCTCACGTTATAATCGATTTATCGAGTCATTCGATTGCGATACTGGGGGCGTTATATTTTATTTATAAAAAATAGCGGAGTTGTGTCACCTTGTCGGGTGTAGTATTCACGATCCTCGAAGATCCGGCTCCGACCCATTCCCGGCTCGGACTCGAGGCCGACAGGCGACAGTCCCGGCAAACCCGGTGGTCCCGGTGGTCCAGGAGGTCCCGGAACCGGGACATAGTTACCCTGAGCCGGCAGTCCGGGCGAGCCTGGCGGACCTGGCGGTCCTCTCTGACCGTCGTTTCCGGGCTGTCCCGGCATCCCCGGAAATCCGTCCGAGCCCTTTTCGCCCTTCACCTATGGAGCAGAGACATCGCGTCGAGTTTACCGCTGGTTACCGAATCGTTGAAAAAATTAATATGTGAAGACGACTCACCCCAACGGCGACTCCCATTGGACTAGGCGCGCCTGGCTCACCCTTGTCTCCCTTGGGACCAGCCGTTCCTGGAGGTCCCTGCGGACCCGGAGTTCCCGGTCGTCCCTGTCACAAAAATTACGAACATGAGCCAACAAAACATAAACTCGTGGCATTAATTGTATAATACAAATAGAAATAAATATCGTAAGTCGTTGCTTTGGACTTTTATTGCGCAGACTCGTAACTCACCTTCAGTGAATTCTTCCGAACGCGTTTAATAAAATATGACATTAGTTATCCCTTCTCGTTAACGCCAATGTACCAATTATTTTTATTTTTTTATAATATAAGAACATAAGCAATTGAATATGAATTTACCATCCAGCCGGGCATTCCGATTTCTCCCTCGGGACCGGCTATTCCTGGTGGACCCTGAGGCCCAGGGGGACCAGGCCGCCCACGTCGCCCACGCTTGCCCTCCGCTCCCTTCTCGCCCTTGATGGATATATAGTCGCCAGTACCAGAGAAGACCATTTCCCCGGGCGGACCGCGTTCGCCTCTGTCGCCCTTGACGCCCTTCGCGCCCGGGGTACCGGGTATCCCGTTGTTTCCCGGTTCGCCCTTGTCTCCAAGCGGCCCTTGAATTCCGTTCACTCCGGGAATTCCCTCCGGACCGATATCACCCTTGTCGCCCTTTTCACCCTTCAGGCCCAGATCGCCCTTGTAACCGCGGGGACCCAATTCTCCCTTGTCGCCTTTGATTCCACCTGCGTTGATGACGTTTTATTAAATGTTACAAATGATCTACAATTAATATTATTATTATTATTATGAATATTATTAATAAAAATAATAACCTGAGCCAGTTCCGCCCTTTCGTGAAACTCCCGACGAATAGCCAGGTTCAACGACTCCCGGTGGTCCAGGAGGTCCCGGTTTTCCTTCTGGACCCGCGTCGCCCTTTGCACCTTTCTCAGCCGGTCGTCCGTTCTCACCAGGTGAGCCAGCGATACCCGGAGTGCCCGGTGCTCCGGGCTCGCCCTTGAATCCCTGAATGCCTCTCGCCCCCTCGTTCCCGTGATCGCCCTTGGATCCCTTCAATCCCGGTTCTCCCTAAAAAAATTGACGTACGATTGATGACTTGATCAATTAAATCAATGGGTTCAAAACTCTAATTGTTCTACCTTGACGCCCTTGTCTCCTGGAATTCCAGCTTCGCCCTTTGGTCCGACCCTGCCGGGTGTTCCCGAGTCGCCCTTATGACCCTTCAGTCCAGGTCTCATCGTGATTCCGTCCTGAGAATATAACAATTAATTATTGACTTTGACGTGAAGGAAAGAAAAATAAATAAAATAATTATTGGGTTTTGTCGCTGATCTGTAAAAATGATAATGCATAATACAATAGCGATTCAGGCGCACGTCCAACGATTGAAATCGTGACACACTCACCCGAGAAATTCCACGCGGTGTCCAGCTCGGCTGCGTCCGGACAAACGTGTATATAGCATAAATATTATTACAAATTCACCGATGAGCCTCGCACAGCGAAAAGGTAATCTCAGCTCTGCCGAACAATTTATTTAAAACTCTGTCTGTCTCGGCGTAGACCGAAATTAACGTTTGAGAGATACATTTTTTTCCACTCGATTCGGAGTACCTTTTCGATCTCGTTTATCGTCTCTCTCACCGCCTCCCCTGGATTTCTATTTACCGAGACCCGAGAATGTCAAATGTCGCTCGAGTCGACGAAAAAAAAACCGCTGTTCTCATCCGCTTTTGCGCGTTGGATAGTCGTTTTATATGGGAACAGGCGGCTTCAAAGGGGATAAAAACGCGTTGAGCCGCACAATGTAACCGTATTCCGCGACAATTCGCTCTGCGCGCGCGCGTAACGAGGATTTAAGCAAATACTAGTTGCCTTTGAACGGAAGATAAATGAAAGACACACATGTATACGGGGCATTCCATATCAACTGCCTCTATTTCTCAGGTTTCCAAAAAACCGCTCATAATTTTTTTCAATGTTCTTTAGGATCTTCCGAAAGTCGTCAAATTAGTAATATATTTATTTTTTTTATTTTTGTGCAGTAATATATTTTTCAAGTGGAAATATGAATGTAAAGAGTCGACAAGAAAATTCTTATAAATCGGGAAAATTCCGTCATCACGAGATTCTCGATTCTCGGAACTTTTCAACGCGCAAAAGTCGCGTTTCGCTCTTCAGACGCAAAGAGAGCTTTATCCTTCGGATCCTCTTCCCGAGTCCTCAGCCGATTCGACCTGTTTCGCGAGTTTTCCAGCGCTCGACTTGGTCGTTTCGCCGTCGGGGAATATAATTCGTCGGAAAACAAACGACGAGCCGCGAGTGTCGAAAGCGATCGATCGTTCGGCGACTTTTCAGCCGAGTCAGAAATAAAATCCCTGATGGAATTTCGCAGAGTCTGTCAAAGGGTCTGCGAAAACGACGAAGGCGAAGTGGCAATAAACAGCAAAAGAACAAGCGAAAAAAAAAAAAAGAAAACAAAAAGAACAAATATAAATAAAAAATAAAAAATAGGTACAAAAAGGAGAAGTTGCAAATTCGTCGGGGTCAACGATGCGCGAGAGCACGAAAAGTTTCGCGCCATGACTTTCCGATGGCGGCGACGAGTGGGAAATAAATTGCAGCGTATCTTGTATTTTTCCTGCCTTTTCCAACCCAAACCCATCCCTTTCGTTTTTCCCTTTCTCTCTCGTTTTCTCGCATCGGTTGGCGAATTCGCCCGATTCCAACGTACGTATGAATCGTCGAATGTGTACCGCACGAAGCCTCTCTCGCGCGCAGTTACCCGAGTGTACGGGCCGTGTGAGCTCGTGCGTACGCACGTCCATTCAGACGAATAGAGTAGCTGTTTCGTTGACGACGACGACGACGACTTCCATACACCTACCACGGGTTTTACCTCTCACCTGGTGCGCACGGATCGCACCGTTCGCTCGTACGAAGGCTCCGGGAGAATTCAGGGAGAGCCGGGGCAACCAGCGGCAACCGGGGGCTGCTGCACTAGGCAACCGAGAAATTGCTTTCTGTATTCCCTGGGGAAATCGCGTTCTCACTCGTGTGTATGCGTTTGCCTTGTGCATCCCCGTTGCCGCCGACGCCGCACGGGTTTGTAAGACAATGCGATCCGGCGCCTCAGAGGTGCGCGGGCTCCGGTCTCACAGACCCCAATGTGGCTCGCCTTCTCTTTCCCTCTCTATGCTATACACAGAGGAGGGAAAGAGAGAGAGAGAAGGATCTCTCTCTGCAGTACAATCGAACGCTCGGATTACCTCGTTCTTGCCTTACGAGCCCCGACGTATACTCGGAGCTGTTTCGGCGTAACCGCGAATCCTGAGTGAATACACGATCACCCGCCGGGTTGCTACCGGGAACCACCAGCGTCGTCTTATTAACGTTCAGTGATAAAACAGAGGGATTTTTGTTTTTTGGGGCAACGAAAATTGTGAGGGTTGTAAAATAAATTTACCAGGAATTGCTCACATGGAAATATTAATATCTGTAATATCTGTCTCAGAGATGAATTAAAAATCTCAGAGATGAATTAAATGGAAATATTTATATGTGAAATATATGTCTCAGAGAAAAATTTTAAATCTCAGAGATGAATTAAATGGAAATATTTATATGTGAAATATATGTCTCAGAGAAAAATTAAAAATCTCAGCAATGAATTAAATATTAGAATATTTCGTTGTTATTTGCAAGATAAATTCATGCAAAGGGAAAATGGAAATGGCAGACTCACGTCGTGCACGGAAAATTCTCCTTTGCCGGGCGGTCCAGGCGGTCCCTGCGCTCCTTTCTCACCGGGAATTCCGTCCCTGCCGGGGTCGCCCTTCTGGCCCTGCGGCCCTTCCGGTCCCGTCGAACCGACGTCGCCCTTGTCGCCCTTATCACCCGTCGCTCCCGTTCGTCCTCGCTCGCCGGGTGGTCCCGCCACCCCCTGCATTTATTATTATTATTTTGTCATTTAGACAGATTGCTCTTATTTCGCTATGAATTTTTGTTATTAGAGGCGGAGAATTACCGCGCGTCCCATGTGGCCTTGTTTTCCATCCTTGCCCGGAAGTCCGGGTTCGCCTTTTGGCCCTTGTATCATCTTCGGCATCGTGAGACTCGTTATCAGCGCCGTCGCGTTGCAGCTGCACGTTCCCGGCTCGCCCTTCGGTCCCATTCGACCGCGTTGACGATCGTCGTCGTTTTCCGTCAGCCAACCCTTGAAAAAAAATTAATAAATTAAGAATAATATTTTAATACATCGGAAAAATGCGTATAAATTCACCGGTTCAATGCAATGGTCACAATCGGTTCTGATTAGGTCCTATTAAAAAATGGTACGTCTTACCTCAGCGTCCGAGGCGTCGTAGCTTCCGGATCCAGGAGGTCCCGGAGGTCCCGGCGGACCCGGAGGACCCCGCACACTGTCGCCCTTGTCGCCCTTGTCGCCCTTCTCGCCTCTCACTCCACCCGCTGTGCCAACGAAAATTAACGCGTGCTTGTTAATTAAATTCGCCTCGATGAACCACCGAAGAGTCGATCGATCCTCCATTCTTGCTTCGAAGCGAAGTTCGCCGCATTCGAGGAATCGAATGCAATCGCCTCCTCCCACCCTCCCAACCCTCGATTGAACTCGCGGGAAAGTAACACAAAGGGTCTCTTACCAACGGGATCCGGCGGCGGCGGAGTGATTAACGGCGGTGGATTAACCTCGTCGCTCTTATCCAGCTCGTCATTGTCCACTTGACCGAACTGCGCAACAAACATCCGCCGACGATTAATTAACCTTCGTCAAATCGGCACCGCTGATGGCTTTGGATCCAGGTTAAGGAGGATTGTTAATGGGAACTTTGTTTACGGCGGAAAGAAAACGTTGCGATTAGTCGTTTGTCGAAAATTCGTTGCACAGTTGAGACGTTAGTGAGGCCTTCGAAATCGCTATCAATTAATATTAATAATAATAATGATTAATACACTCGATGCATCTTATAAGCTACGATTATTGTTCCCACAATTTGTTATCGCCATCACCGACCGGTGATATTTTTTCTACCTTGTCGAAATCAATTTCTCCTGAGCCCTCGAATATCGAGACGTCGTCGCCCGAGCCTTCTTCCTCCTCTCCCGTCGCCTCGAACTGCAAAGAAAACGTACACAGGGCGACCCCATCGAAAGTCGATTAATCTCTCTTCAAAATAGTAACTATCTCGCTCTCCGCGAACGCGATGAATAATTCCATACAAATTTCTCATACAAATTCTTCGACGGATTTTATGTATCATAACAGTCTCTGCGTTTTTTTTTCTTCCCTCGAGTTACTCATTCAGATCCGAAGGCGCGAGAGTAATTGCTTTCCGCGGCCACTTCTGACGCTTCTCTCCCTTCCTGTGCATTGTTCCTCTCGGCGCGAGAGAGGAAATCTCGCGGCTCGTCACCGCAGCGCCGTTTAATCGGATCATCCGCATCTTTGACGACGGCGCCAAGTGCATCGAGTCTCTTTGGTGTTGAATTTTTTGACGCTCGAGACTCTCGACGAATCTTTCCGCTTCTTCTCGCTTCTCGAGGATGCGGCCGCTCGCTGACCTCGCGAAACACATACAGACCCAGGGGTGGGGGTATATTCACCCATCCTACGAGCAAGCCCGGCGCCTCGGCGCGTCTTACCTCTTCCTCGCACCCTTCGTCGGTTAATTATACCTGGCGCGCGCGGAAAAAGAGAGAGAAGGCGCGAGCACCAAGCAGCATCGCCGGAGCTTATTTAAATTACGAAAGCGGCGCACGTGCGACTCTTTATGGCCCGGGCCGTAATACCATTATACCATTAAAGCCGCGGCTCCAATCTCCGCACCTCTCCGCGCTGCGAGAGAGCAGCACGGTGAACCGTCCCATCCCCATTTTTCGAATCCTCTCTCTCTCTCTGCCCTCTCGGCCGTCTCTCCTTCGCCACCGACGCGACTCTTTGCACGGTTTTTTTTTCTTTGCGTTCGCCGCCTCGACTTGCATTATTTCTCAATCGCCACGGGATACAACGGTTTCTCTTCTCTTCTCTCTCTTCCTCTTTTGGTTTCGATCTCGCTGTCTCTCCTTTTCGTTCGGCGTTAGCCAGAATGCTGGCTTCCTCGAGGCGGTCGAGAGGCTCTTCGGTCCTCCCTCGGCGAATTGCCGAAATTTCACGGGCGAGGTGTGAAATTGCACGGACGGTGCGCGAGCGAAGCGTTAACGCCCTCATGGATTCGTAAACTCTAATCATCGTTACCCTATGTTAACCCTTTACTTTTTTTTTGTAACACCAAACTTTTTTTCTTTTTTTTTGCATTACAGAATTCACGTGATAAAAATTGTGAAATTTATCAAATATTTCGTAGGAGAGACACAAATATTTTCTCGCGCTTTTCGTATTCCCAAAGTTCGAGCTGCGACAAGTCGGCGAAAGCGTCGCTCCCGTCATCAACGTAATCGCCGCGCGCACTCGGCATTTAATTCCCGTATCACCGAGACGCGCCGGCGACGGATCAAAGGGAGCTGCGCGGGAGTATTCCGAGGAATTTGATTCCGGCCTCGGTTCGAAGTGGAGCAAACGTTCTTACCTTGAAATCCGTGGTGCACCTGACGAGATCCTGCGGATGTCCTGTATAGAGTTTGAGCAACTGAAGTAGACCCTTCAAATAAACAAGTAGCGTTTAATGAAATTTCAACATCTCGCGATTCAGGGATATTAATCTGTCGAACGAGTCACTTCGGGATGTACAGCTCGCGACTTCTGACTCGGTACTCGACTTCTGTCTCTCGGTACTCGAGCAGTCGGGACAAAGACGCGCCTTTACAGCTGTTTACATTTTTTTTATTTTTTTTTGCATCGCAGACACTTTGGAATTATCCTTGAGAACCGTCTTTGCCGTCTTTCAATAATGACAAAAACGCAGGAACGACGATGAGAAGTGAAAACAACGCTAATCACGAACGAGGCGAGGCGGAAGCTTCAAAGGCGAAAGAGTTTGCGCCGAGTGCTGATTATTCTCGGATTTTTCTTGATAATCAGGTTTTCGTCATTTTCTTCGAGAATTCAATTACAAGTGATGTCATTTTGAGATCATAAAGTTGCTCTATTTATGACTCTGGATTCGAAGCCGAGTGACATTATTATAGACATTTTTCGCGATTAAAACACCTGCGTTATTTTAGTGAAATTCAATTACACGGAATTGACCATTCATTACGTATATTATTAGCCGATAAGACGTCGTTATAACTTGGCGCGATTTATGACAACCGAGTTGTTCAAAACCCAGTGACCTTTATGCCGCCTATTCGTGTATTCCGAGTTTCCTGCGCCGACGTCGTAATTAATATGTCCTGGCGGTGTAATAAATTTCCACGTCGTCTCTCTCTCGTTGCGTTTATCTGCGCGCGCGCGCTTATCTGGCCACTCCGGAGTCGAGTTATGGTCCTTCCACGCGGTTCGTACGCGTACGCACAAAGTGCATTCCGCTTGTCTTATACGCGGCCTGAAAGTACCTGCGTCCGTCAATGCACCTTTCCGTGAATATTTATTCGCGGTTCGGCGCTGGAAATTCAATCTCAGCTCGGACCAGTGACGCTGAGTGATAAACGCGAATGTGTCTGTTGATAAGCGGAAAAATAATGGTTCGTACGTACGCGTTGAGCAATTAAAAAATTGGTAACTGATCAAAAATTGGTAACCGGATTACCTTAAAAATTGTCAAACGCAGTACGCAAACTTATCGGCGAATTAGTCTGGAGTCGCGAAGGACTTGTGGAGGATTAGAACTAATATTCACTGGCGTTCGAGTGAAGAGTAAATTTCCCCGAAACCCTGAGCCCGTCTAATTCCGTATTGTGTATCTATAATTCAAAGGAGCTTTGGACTCTCGACTCTCGTCGACGATCAGACGTATTCCATACCAAGTTAAAATATGGAGTTTGCAAGAATAATGGTCCAGAAATTTCGTCTTCTCTTTGCGTTCATCGAGTTTCGATAGACCCGAAAATGAACCCAGTTCGGCACACTCGAAAATGCTCGCATATCTATAATTCAATATTACAGCCTCTCTCCTTTGCTCACTGAAATTGGACGAATTTTAATGGGAACAAAAATTAGTCAGATATTTTATTCGCTATTGCGACTGCGAATAAAATTCGTCCGCTTCGAGCGCAACGTGGAGACTCAATTTGGTCGGTCGACCCGCGCCCGCGGATTAAACGCGCCGAGCGTAGACCAAAGTACTCGGTGCGCTCGCGTGCATCAACGTTTGGCTTATGAATCAACGGCTCGTCAAGATCCGACAAGTTAGTGACGGCCAGTTATGCGCCTGGCGTGCCGCGCCGGCGCTCAACCACCACCACCACCACCACCACCATTCACCCTATAACCATCACCACCTGCTGCCTACGAACGGGACAGCTCGAAACAGGCAACGGCAAATCCGCGCTCATCACCACTCACCCTTTCACCCCATCCGCGGTAGTTCACTCTATCGCGTCCACCCCTCACCCCCCTCATCCCCCTCACCCCCCTTCCACCCCCAAAACTCTTGTGAACTCGCCTACGCGTTTTCGGAGAATAGGAAGCAATCAAACACTTCGTTATCATCCCTCTTCCTCCCTTCGAAGAGAGAGAGAGACAGGAGACCCTCTCCTCTCTCTCTCCTCTCTCATCCCTCTCCACAACTCTTTCCCCGTCTTTGCACGGCTTAATTATGCTCTGTGTCCAGCGGTCTCGCCGCCGTATTTACCGTCACCTATGCAAATTGCAAATCGATTCAGCGAACCGATCGACCTGGTCGATCGGTTCGCGCGCAGCGCTGTTGGGGTGGAAAATTATTTCGAGATACATTTTTCGAAATTAATTGCATCCGCGTCTAATTAATTTTCGGTATGATTGATCTACGGTTGGTCGATTAATTGGGAAAAAAATGGTGACCTGGAGTCTACTTTTTGTGTTGCGTCAAACAAATGTTTATAAAAATGCGGTTTGTAAAAATGTGGGGGTCGCCTTTAATCAGCTAACACCATTAGCCACTGGGACTGTGTTCTGGGTTCACAGTCACGTGGGGAATAACCGGATTTTCATAGCCCCCGCAAAAGAAGACTGCTTTCGCGGTAACAAACGCGCTCGAGGTTCATTAAAATTTATGTCGGTCACAGTCGACTCGGTGCGTGCCGCAAATTCTGAAATTATGGTTTCCACAACGTAGAAAAAAAAATGAAAAATTGTCATTACCGTGGTCCGGATTCGAATCGCGAGTGTTCGTCGCTCGCTCGGTCCACGTGACGACAAATAATGTCGTCCATAATAGTTGCGACGATCTCTTTGTTTAGCCGAGAAAAAACCATTATGCGCGACAGGTGACGAGATCCAACTCGGCGAAATCTCCAATAATGGAAATTATCCCCGGAAAAAAAATGGCACGAAACGTCGTTTCGACAGATATGGAAATTAGAAATAAAACGAAAAATACTGTATCAAATGTCACAATCTCTGGAATAACAGTAGCTAACTATTTTCGCGTCGCTCTCACCTCTGACTCCGGGCGAATAAATTAACGTGCTCGAACATAGAAACGCTTTTTGGTCAAGCGCGACATTTCGCTATCCTCGGCGATTCGGCGAAGATTTTCGGGTTAGTCGAGAGAGGACCGCTTCAAATTTTTTTTTCACAGTTTTGTCGCCACATTTAGACCTCCAATTTCTTCATGAATTTTTTTACCTAAGTGAAATAAAAAAATAGGTAAATTTCGATAAGTGAAATAAAAAAATAGGTAAACTCCAAACTGAACCATTTCAATTCGTCCTCCCAGCTTGAAACCCGCCTCAGCCGTCGCCGTTTTCGGCGTCGATTCCACCCATCCACCCCACAGGTGAAGACACTTCAGGTGCTCGAGCTCGGATCTACTCAACGACTATCTTAACGCGTACTCGGAGCCATCTAGGACAGACGTGTCGCCGGGGATCCTGGGACCCGGGGACCCGGGGACCGTGACGTCGGGGCCGGGGGTTGGGGGGCGGCAGGGGAGAGGGGGGAGGAGGGAAAAAGCCCGCAAGAGACCTCAGTGTGTGGACACAGTGAAAGCGCGGCAGAGAGGAAAAGCGTTGGCAAGGGAGTGGGTCGCGGACGACGTTTCGTGCAGTATAATGTACATTGGTGTCCAACCATCTGTACCCACGAGAAGAGCAGTCAAATCTATATGCGAACTCGCGGTGTGTTGCATTGCGAGAGGCGACTATGTATCCTGTCTCCTCTCTCTCTCTCTCTCTCTTTCTCTGTCTCTATTTCCCTGTGTCTCACTGTCCCTCTCTGCTTCTGTGTCGCCCGTCTCTCTCTCTCAGCGTCCACTCCGCGTGCACCGCGGGGACAGCTTTGACTTCCACTTGGCGCTTTCGCGCTTGCATCTCGTTATTCCGCGCGAGTGCATAATGACGTCCGAGTCCTGCGCATGCAATTATTATAATGGAGCTGGGTCGAGAGAGAGGGGAGGTGGAGGAGAGGCAACGTAGACGACAGACGACAACGACGCTGCACGCGGTGCCCAGATAACTCGATTCCTCTCTTCCAGAACTGTTCTCGCTTTGCATCGGTCCCCGCGGAATCGTCTCGCCTGTCCTGCCGCGTCTACTCTGTCGCACTCTACCCTCCGTCCGACCCCTCCCCCCTTTCCAACGCTCACTCGCCGCTTCCCGCCTGTTTCCCTCCTCTACTTTCCGCTGCGCGTCGCACCGCACGTTCCGAAGCTCGGCGTGATTCCGCCCTCGTAACTTGGCCGTGCGGCAAGCGCGCTGCTGGTTACTGTGTTTCGCGACCGACCCATCTGTAGCCTGTCCAGGTACAACTTCGCCGGCCTCGTTCTACGTCTGTCTTTCTCTATCTCTGTGTCTCTTTCTCTTGCGCTCTGTGCATTTACTCCATACATGTGGTGCTTCACTCACTCTGCCACCTTGCAGCCAGCTCTGCGAGCTGCTGCTCTGCGAGCTGGACTCTCTACCATTCACTGGGCGAGAGCGACCCTCGGACATGGGCGAACGTATCGCGTTCGTCGTAGCGGTCGAGCGAACTCGGTTTTTATCTGGGCGGGGAGGAAAAAAATAAAGAAGTGGATTTTTATCACTGGTGTGGAGCAGTGAGAGGAAAAAAATAGATGTATCTCTTACGGGTTTTGATTAACTGTGGTGGGGGGACTAATTGGATGGGGGTGGGATTGGAGGGAGGTAGGGAATCGCGGCTGGTCATCGAATCAGCTGATTCCGGCAATTCGATTTCGGGAGAATTAGGCGCTTGGATGTAGATTATTGGGCTTAGTAGATTAGCTTCTGCAAATTTTATATTTTGTTCTATAGATACTATAATTTATGTCTGTAAAATTTCAAGGCTCCTCAACGGGCCGTTTTATTAAGAATTATTAAATGTAGTCGGGGAACGCAACGTCGACTCGATCCACGCGAGAGCAATTCGAATGTTTATTCATAAATCCTTATCGCGATCCATTGACACGGAGAAAAAGTTTTATGGTAAATGCGTCGCGCGACTCGATTTGCATAAACCTGCGGCGAACAAAATAATATCGCATCTCGTTGATCTTATTTGGGATTTTTTTTTCCCGCGCATTATTTATACCTGAAAAAAAAAAATTATCTTCGCCGCAAAAGTGCGACAGATAAAAATTTGAGAAATTACGCGCCGAAAGTTATCCGAACCGTCGGTAAAACAGAGTCGCCGAAGTTGTATAGCGATATAATTTTCCTCGATATTTGTTTTTCCAGTATAGTTACACGCGAGTTCGGCTCGCGCGCGATGGAAAGTTGCACGCGACGCGTAATTAACCGGAGGGGCTGAATTTGAAGGGCCTCAATTTACGCGCTGCGAGGCGTCGCAATTACGAACTCGAAATTTCATCGGGATACATCGTGCCGCCGAAAGTGTCGTATTAATCGCTCCGAAGAGTTTCCATCCAAGCTGTCGCTTGTCAACAAAAATTTCCGGACTAAAATGGAGCCAACTGCTGCTGCTGGCGCGCACGCTGCGCGTTGCGTGTTCCGGGCTCTCTCTCTCTGCTCGACAACCCCCTATATAACGCTACCGACTCTGCCGGAGTTCCGGCGCGGAAAGGCACCGAAGCGTGGTGCATGCACCACGCTCCGCCAGTGAAAAGGAGGAATTAGATCGCCTGTAAACTAGACACCGGCCAAATTGTCCATTATTGCGCCCCGAGTTTACACTGCGGAAGTTTACACGAATATCGGAGCGATAATACAGATATGGAAACGCCGAACCAACCCTCCTCCTCCTCCTTCTCATCCGCCAATTATCCGCTTTTTTTCCCTCGAATATTTCTCATTTTCTGATGGCGCTTCGACACCAGAAAATTATTTCAGAATTAAAAGAAATTTTATTCTCTTACAGCAAAAAGTCAGTAAAATATAGCTGTATCGACACAGGTTTTTTGGAATTTTCCTGATTCCAGAGTGCAAATTCCAGACAGTAGTGCATTAGGATGAGTGGCTGCGAACAACACTCTGGGACGAATTCGTGGAATTCGTGTGGAATTTGTGTAAAGAGTAGAGAGGAGATGCGTAAAAGCCCAGGCGGCATGTGGGAAGGAATCAAATAAAAAATAATAATAATAATAATAATAATACTAATTTAATACCCCGGAATATTCGAATTAAATCCACGTCGCTCGACGGAAACGTCGGCTCCGAATTTATATTCGCCGTCAGTCAAACTGACGGAAATCGGATATTTTGCAGCTGTAAAAAAATGTTACTTGACTGCACGGAGAAAACAAGGCTCTCATTTTTGGTACTTAGTACCAGAATTAATTTAGAAAAAAAAAACTGTGGATGTGGAATGCCGCGTATATTCGAATGTATATGAAGACAAATAAAAAAATAAATTAATAAAAAAAAAGGATTTGAAACGTTCGCATTAACTTGTGTCTCGATTTCGTACTCACGTGTTTCGTAGCCGTGTAGCCGGTGAACTGTTGGAGTTTACTGCTAAACGTCTTGGGAACGGCGCTTCTGTCGGCGTCGTCGTGTTTGCCGCTTCGCCATATACCAATCGCTCCGGTGATGATGAGAGCGATCAGGCTCGTTATCCCAATCAGCAAAGTGAGCGTTACTATCTTGCTACGCGGCGATATAACCATTGCCATTTTCCCCTCGTGTATTTTCGTCCTCGCTCTTCTCTTTTATTTTATGTAATAACGCGTATATATATTTCTATGGTAGTATATAGTATATAGTATGTCTGCTCTGTTTTCGCTATTTTCTCGATTTTCTCGATTTTCGAGAATTCTCTATTTTTCCGTCTCTCGCCGTCACGTAGGACACCTGTCGGCTTTGTCGGTCGAGGAGGTCACGTTTGCCGGACGCGAAGCGTATTTCAAACAACGATTTCTGTCCTACCGGCCCCGGCGCAACGTCGTCTCATCGTTCGCTCGTCAGGAATTGTCATTTGATCACGTCGCCGCGGCGAAAGGTCGGTGACGCGTTGCCGCTCGGAGCTTCGAACGCGACTCGTCGTAAGGTCATTTGGCCAGATTTTTCGACGTTTTCGATCCTGCGATCAACGCCCGTTCCAGCCGCCGTTGTTGCTTCGTTGTTGCGGCTTATAATATTTGTAACAATAATTATTTAGAATTTATAATGTTGCGAAAATGAATAAAAATTCATTTAAAAATTAATTCGTTATAACAGCGACCCAGAAGAGAGTCTTAAAATTTTTTCTGCACTTTTTGCTGCAGCTGCGGTGAATCTCCAGCGATGCATAACTGCCGTTTATAATATTTGTAACATTAATTTCGAATTTATAATTTTGCGGAAATAAAAAAAAATTTAATTCGCGATAATAGTGACTCGGAGGAGTCTTGAATTTTTGTTTGTTTTTTTTTCTCCACTTTTTACAGCACCTGCGGTGATTCCCCGGCGATGCACAACTGCGGGATAGTCGCCGCGGTCCTTGCGAGCTGCTGGCGCCGCTACTATTCGCACGCCGCACGTATGTAGGGTAATGTCTCGCGTACGCGACGACGCGTCGCGTCGCGTGTATCGTCGTTACCACTCGCGGCGGCCGTCTCTCGTCGAGACGTCACGTTTCCGTTTGTCCTCCGCCGTCCCATTTTCCCTCTTCCCGGTTTGTTCCTTCCTCGTCTCGGCGCTCGCGGAGATTCGAAACTGGCGCGCGTCGCAGATTTTCCAACGTTAACTCACGTGCGCGCGGCCCTTCCCCCCGCGCGCAACGTCACGCGGGGATCCACCGACTAAGCCGGAGAGACACGATGCACCGCAGGCGAACGGACTGTCGGATCACCGAAGAAAATAACGGCGTTTTCGCGAAAAGCCCCCGCGGCACTGTTTTCTCTGGGGCAGAGGGACAAACAGAGGAGATTGACTCTGTTCCGAGGTTTTCTTTTTTTTTTTCTTTCCCTGGATTTCGTCCTGGCCAACGCGCGATGTGATTTTATCCTGTATTTTTTTTAAGACTGAATTAAAGTTTTTTCCTGGGTTTTTCGTTGACCCTTCGTTGGTGGCTATTGGCGGAAATTCGTAGACCCGACTTTCGAAGATTCGAAGATTTTATCCTGTATTTTTTTTAGGAGTGAATTAAATTTTTTTTCCTCGCTTTTCGTCGACTGTCGAAGACGATATTGCATTTAGGACATTTGCAGTGCACTCGATGGATTTTACGAAAGCTGGTTCTGATATCGATTTCTGATTTCGAATCCGCGGGGCAGTCTCGCGGATTATCGGCGATACAACGATACGTTCTTTAAATATCCTTTTATTCGAAGAGAGGCCGAGTTTTTTTGTCGGACATCAACGAAGATTATCGACGCTTCTGAGTTGGGTCCATTTTTTGCCCCATATATGGCGACCCATTTTCAATATTACGGCGCGATTGTATGCAGCCGTTAATTACATAATTTAACTACGGATTTATTAGCGCGAAACGACAAAATAATTATTGCGATAAAACGATTGTCGCTCGAGTTGTATCGCATTACTCGTGATTCTATAAACGGAACGAGAAGTCAGCGGGTAAACTCAGTTAAATGCGACAGAAATAAAAGTCTAAGGTAAGAATCATCCCAACGGTATCGACAAGTCGACGATACCGAGAATGCGAATCCATTTAGCGTCATGTAACGTTCTCGAATTATTTTTGCCAGGTCGAACTTGGATGAAATCTAGCTTATTAATACCATTAATATTATTAAATCAGAATCTCAATAGCAAGCGATTTTTTTTTTTTTAATAATAAAATGCTCGTCGATGTACGTCAAAAAATTTCGTCTGTGTCTTACTACGCGCCGAGCTGCAGATTGGAGGCTCGCAACGTGCATGCGCACTGAGTCGCCGAGGAAAAAAAAAAAAAAAATCTTGTCAAAGCAAGAAAAAAAAATAATAATCCGATTACGTCGACTCTTTCCAACAGTCTCGAGTCGCAATTAATCTCTCATGTTTCCCTCTTCATCTCGGCAACTTTTAACGACTGGGTTTCGCGCCACTGTCCTACTGGCCGACCGTCTTTCCCGCTCGTGTCCAGTCCGTAGAAACGGGAAACCGCGCACTTGAAACCGTCGTAACGAGCACTCGTCGAACGTCGCGACGTTGCACGTTTAAAAAAAATCGACATTTCTTCAATTCCTCCAATTATTTCATTAATTAAATTAGTCGTGAAAAAAAAATCTCGATTCTATCGAATCAATTTCGCCGCAGCGGTGCGAGTGTCGATATCGCGCGCCGCGGCTTCCGTGTGCGGTATCGATGGCTGATAAGGTACTGAAGAGTCGAGTCTCGCGCGTGTGGAGCGCCGACGGGGGGCATTATTTATCAAAGCGGAGGGCTTTATCACAAGATATTTTGAGGGATTCGCGGGCGGTGCTGCGAAGCTGCCACCCCGCGGCCACTCGACGAACTAACCGGGGCGCAAGTGAACCGACTCCCGCGGAGTGAGACGCGCAACCACCACCCCAGCGTCGTCCCCCCCCCCTCAACCCCCTCACCACCCTCACCACCCTCCCCCCGCACCCCCTTCGCATCGCCGTCCCGATGCCGCAGCTTCTACGCCGCTTCTTCCACCCTTCCACCTACGCCAGCCGCCCGTCCGGGGGCGGGGGGTGGACCACCCCCGCGTACCCCGACTGCCTTCCCCCTCCTCATTCTCCCACTCCGCGACGTACCTGCCGTCACAGCTAAATAAATAGACAATAAATAGCCGCCCGTTCTCCGACCCCCCTCCCCCCGACCACCCGCTTTCACCCTTCCACCCCGGATGCCCCATTTCACTGCGCAAGGCGCGCGCGTCTCCCGACTAAAGTCCCACCCGGCCAACTCGATGGTCTCGCTGTTTACGCTCTCGATGTCCGTATACGAAGGAAGCAGGGGGAAAGAAAGGCAATCGCGCGAGCGCACCGTCCACGCGCTTCCCTTTCACCTACTTTGAGGACTATCAGTTGCGGAGCTTATTATGGGGAGTATAATAGACGCCTGTTCGAAGTCACGTGTTTTGCCTTCCGACGTTTCAGGTGAGGAACGACGGACGGATGATCGAATTACCAGATGTAACGAACTTTTTATTGTGTGTTCACAATATTACACTGTTGAAGATATACGTAAAAAAGAAATTAATATTTAAAACGCATGATTTTTTTAGATTTTTATATTATAGGGTAGTCTGGAATATTTTTCCCATTTTTCGAAAACTTATGCGAACTCGACACAATGCGCAAAATTGACCTATATCACAACGGTGGATAGGTCAATCGATGATCCATTACCATTCTAATACCATAACGATTTGATATCATTTTCCATGTCACTGGATTTAGAGACACGTGGGGAATATGACGAGGATTAAATTTTCCATCGCTCGCGATCGACGGAGTCGAGATGGCTAATTATCACTTCGTCGTATCTGCGCTGAAGCAGAATTGAGGTTTGTATGACGAATTCACGAGACGCGGCGCTGCGAGATATATTAACTGGGCGCGAGGAATTATGATTAAACGCGCTTTTGTACTGAATTTAATAAGATCGCGTTGAATAATGGCGCGAAGCAATTTGGCGCTTTGACTCATTAACTCGATGTGACGAAAAACAAACGACACCGCGACAATTCCCATAAATGGGTCATCCAAGTTTCTCGGGATCGGTGCAATAATTTTCGTTCCGACGTTTCAGGCGCAATCGGATTGCCTGCCAATATATCTCACTTCGCGTTTTCCTCCCACGGACAAATATACGCATAACGAATGACGGCTCCGAAATGTTCTTTCACGAATGAAAAATATTCACGACGCGCATTTCATAAAAATATGTCAAAGCGTTGAAAAGCAGCGACAAATAGCCGCGCAGACTGACTCAAAACTGGCGTTTGACGTTTGACGACGAAAATCCGTCTGACCGATATTAATTATCGTTCGTGGAAAAAAGAAATTCGAAAAAATCATATGGCCACTCGATACGTCTGCTCGTTAGCCCGAGAGGCGAATGCCGAATGGACGTTGATCCTTGGCTGCCTTTTTGCGTGGAAATTCCAACCGACAAAACGAGGATAATACATAAATCTCAAAGAGAACCCGAAAAAAACGCAATCCTAAACTTTGCATTGACGATTGAAAAAGAAATCACGAATAAAACTTGGCATTAGTGTGCGAAATAAAAATCGATAAATTCGCTCTCTGACTCTCTGACAAATTAGCAAT
This sequence comes from Itoplectis maculator, assembly GCA_964034905.1. Classification (NCBI taxonomy): domain Eukaryota; kingdom Metazoa; phylum Arthropoda; class Insecta; order Hymenoptera; family Ichneumonidae; genus Itoplectis; species Itoplectis maculator. Next base: position 9,539,977 of record OZ035863.1, read on the forward strand.
GCATAAATACAATGCCCGATATGCGACAGTCCTGAAAATTATCGATGCTTCGATAGAGAGAAGAGTTATTCATACGTAACGAAGAAAAACTATTCGTGTCTATGGTCGCGAATAATTTTTTTAAAGGCGATGAATTATTCACATGGCAATGGACAAAAATTATTCGCACGTAATAATCTCATTCGAATGTCCGATCTATCGCTCGGCTAAGACGGCAGTCGAGGAGCCGGAAGTCCGGGAACTCCGACGTCTGGTCCGGGAAAACCAGGCGGCAAAGTGTCGGGAAAAACTCGGGGAAAAAGTTGCGTCCGGTGAGGCGAAACTGCAACTCCGGTGAATCGGTGGGGTCCTGTATCTTAGGTGTCCCGGGCCGTGTGTGGGGCGCCTCTGCAACGACCGGACGGTCGTTTGCACTGGCCAACGTTGCACACAATCGCACGGGTTTCTCGTGGCCCGCGCGACACTTTAGTGTACGACACTTGTTTGCTCGACAGACAACGTATTTTTACACCCTCGGCCACGCTCCGTGAGCATCGCCATCACTGGCTCCTCATCCTCCTCTGTCCTGGGTCAACCTCACCCTCTCTATTTCTCACTCTTTCTCTTTCATCCTTCTCTATCTCCGTCTCCCTCTGTCTTTCTCTTTCTCTCTCATCCTTCTCTATCTCTGTCTCCCTCTGTCTCTCTCTCTTTTTCTCTCATCCCAGGTCACGAAATAAACGTCTGTCTCACTCTCTCTCCCTCTGCCAGCCACCGACGCCACCGCACCCATTCGTCCTCCGCGGTGTGTTCCTTCCGCAGTAGCAACGTGCGGGCAACGTGCGGGCAACGCGTGCAACGCGCACCAGCTGTACATTACGCGTACATGCCTCGCGACACCCGGCAGAGCAAAAAGTGTCTCGTGTCTTACTCACCGAGGCGTATAATACGAGCCGCGAATTATGCCGTAACCGTCAGCCTTGACATTTATGCTGTGCACTGACTAAACTGGATCGCTACTGTTTTTTTTTCATGAATATTGAACGACGCACTGAGAAAAATCGTTTCATTGCGGCAAAGAAATTTTTTTTTCATTGATTCCAATTAAATATTTTCCTATTTCCAATATTTTTTAAATGGTTTTTTTAATACATTTTTTTTACTGCGACTGAAAACGACTGAAAGCGCAGCGAGAGCTACGACGTTTCGCCGCTGCGACGGCGCCACCTGGTAGGGACCGCACCGGGGTGCACTGGTCGCGTATATCGGTTGTATCCCGGCTTCGAACGAAACGAATAGCTGGAGCCATATCCACCGGCAAATCGCACAGCCAAACGGCGAGGAGAGGGAGGGCGAAATGTTCGGGGACTCGAAGAGCTCGAAAATTTAGAGACGTTTAATTTTCCAAAAAGCTGGATTTGCGGTGTCTGGTTGCTTCGCGCCGTTGGCTGGCGAGCAGTGAGAGGGTGAAAGGGGGGTGTGAGAGGGGGTCGACAGGGGGAGTCAAGGGGTGTTAGAGAGCTCGTCGGATTTATCGTCGGGGGTTCGAGCCTCGGAGAACCAGGCGGAGGGAGCCGATAAAGGCGCCTGGCGCCTCTTCCCTCTCCCTCCCCCCTTTCTAGAGATTTATCCAACATTTATTCTTGTTCTTCTGCGCGCGAATTTCGAATATTCGCGCGGAGACTCGAACGCTCGGGTGAGTATCGAGAGAGGCGGTTCGGGAAAGCGAGGAACAGGCTCGACGATGCGAAGACGACGCGAGACTCGCGAGAGCCGTGCTTAGACGCAGCTTGCGGAAGGATTTAGATTTAGATTTATTTATTGCACCATTTATTGTAGGAGGAACCTTGCGATTTTTGGCGAAAAAAAAAATTCTGATTTTACGAAGTTTTAAAACCCTATCCGATGGGAAATTTTCCGCTGATTCCAAATATAACCGATTTTTGCCCGAAAAATAAAAAAAATGAGGAGAAAAACGCAAAAAACGATTTTTCACTTTTTCCTAATTTTGGCACTTTACTAAAATCGGTGTAATTTTTCTTTGAATCAATATATTCGGGATTTTCTTTTTGCATTCGAAAGAAGACTCTTCAACGAAGAGAATGCCGCCAGGCGGAACGCAATATCTCGATTTTTCGATTTTTTGCAGATTTTTAAAGTTGACTCTCAAAAATCGCAAATTTTTAGAAGGGGTACCCCTTCTAAAAATTTCAAAAAAATGTCGAAAAAAAAAATTTCGATTTTGCCAAGTTTAAAAACCCTATCCGATGGCAAATTTTCCGCTGATTCCAAAAACGACAGGTGTTTGCCCGAAAAATCGAAAATTCTAGGAGAAAAAAGCAAAAAACTAGCCCAGCTCTGCGAGGAGGAGGCAGAGGAGACGGAGGAGCAGGATGCGAAACGCGGGAGGAGGTCTCGGACGATCGGAGAGCTCGGCGGCGGCTCGAGATATATCAGGCCGATAAGTACAGGGGGGGAGAGGCCGACTGATGGTCGAATAAATCGTCGGGTGCAATCGCAAGATGACCGCGCATCCACCCAACAGTCGCGTCCGATCCTCAGCGTCTCTGCTCTCTTTCCCTCCTTCCGTTTCTCTCTCTCCCCTCTATACCCCTCTCTCTATGTTCTCATCTCCTTCCAACTATCCGCCTCTCCGTCCGCTCGCCCTTTGATTGCATTTACGTCGTGGCGACTTCCCCGGCGGCCGGTGTTGCAGATCCAACGATAACCGCTCGCGGATCTTTTTAACATTATCGCAGATAGGTAATTCCAAAGTATCCGATAAATCACCGGGCCAACCACGACTGTTATATATCGCGCGCGGCCCGAGCCGAGCGGCCAACTCTTGAGAACTCAATCTCGGGTCTCGCCGCCGCCGCCGCCGCCGACCGAACCGCGCGCCGATCCATTTTCATTTTTCATCGTCGAATAAATCACTTGTTCCGTATAAAACGGGACTCGCGGTGATAGTCGTGTTCAGAAACCGTCAAAAATGATAAGTGCGTCCTGCCGCCGACGCTGTTGCGGTTGGACTCGAAGCGCGCGCACTTCGTCATTGTTACCCACGGTCGTGCATCACGTGACTCTGGGCGAGTAAAGCGAGACAAAATAGACTTTTATCGTCGATTGATCAGGTTTAAATTTCGCGGTCTTCTGCTCGGATTTCGGGTAGAAATAATTTTTTTTATGCACGCTAAAAGGCAGGACCTGAGAAAAATCTCAAGTACAGAAATTATTCCTATATTTTTCTCTACTTTTTTTATTAACTGGCGTTTTTCCTCTACGTTCAAATGTACATCGAGTTATATCTCTGTACAAAAGTCACGTACGAAAAAATTTTCAGGTTCAATATTTTTCATTTATTTTTCTCTTTCGAACGAGCCGTCTCGCAATGAAATCCGTTTGCGTGCTGCTAATATATCGGAAAATTGGAAAATCAGAGAGTGAATTTTACCAGCGACTCGTCTGGTTTCTGTCGACGGTCCGACGCGCGCGGAGTATCCCATTAGCGTTTTCGCGCTACGTAAGGACACATTTGTCCCGCGAAGCGAAAAGTTTCGTTGCCGCCCGCTGACGAAATTTTCGTCGAGCTTCGCACACACGTTTGTCCTTGTTGCTGGGTAGCGGGCGAAAGTATTGTCAAACGCGTTTGTTTTGTCTGTGCGTTCGTCGTCTGTGTGTTTGAGGGTGGAAGGAGGGGGGGAGGCATGTTACTGCGACGCATTCGCACGTAACCCGCGTGTATAACCAGCAGTGTACGTGCGGTTGAGCCGCCGGTCCGCACATCCGCGCCGTATGCGCGAATTCGGCCGCGAGACGCCGTCCGACTCGGGAAATTGAGGAACTGAGAGGAGAAAAAAATATAAAAAAGAGAAATGCACGTGAAGCGGTAAAAAGTGGCCGGTAGGAAAAATCCCAGCGCGATAATTGAGCGTCGAGTGTGCCGAGCGATATTTTAAGGTAGTTCTGTCGCTATAACATTTTTTTTTTTGTAATACGAGCCATTTTCATCTCGCGTGAAATTACAATTTGCGTCCGTCTGTTAAATTTTGAGAAAAAATTGTTTGGGGGACAAAAAAAGCCGAAACTGTATCGCAAAGTGGTGTCGGAGATTATTCTCCGCGACTATTGGCGCTCGACTGTCGCCGCGGCGTATAAACCGCGACGCGATAAACAGATGAAAATTTATTCCGGACTGCGCTTAGAATGCAAAGCTGAATTCTAATCGAGTAACGCGACGCTCGAAACGGACAAACTTTTGGATGCGGCGGGAGGGGGAGGGGGAGGGGAGGGTGCTACGTATTGTACGTGTTGGGTCGAGAGCCGCGCGAGAGGACCAGCCGCGGATTCGTCGCCGTCGCGAGGCAGATATACGTTTGTATATATGTGGTACGTATAAATGGTACGGATATATCTGTGTGGTACGTAGCTCCGGGCTACGTATCGCTCCCACAGGTGCCATACACATCGTCCGCGAAGACCGGATTTTTAAATTCGATCCTCGTGCGGAATTTCTTCCGGCCTGGGAACGGCCGGTGGATTCGCGATTTTTATTCCTGTATTATTCTTGGACTTGCATTTAAAAAATAAAGAATCAAGGTTTAGAACTCGTGAATTTTCGTTTTCTTTTTTTATAAATAGCAATTGATAAGATCGTCCACAAAAACCGGATTTTTAACCTTGCGATTTTTGGCGAAAATTTTTTTTTTTAATTCAACGAAGTTTTAAAACCCTATCCGATGGGAAATTTTCCGCTGATTCCAAATATGACCGATTTTTTTCCGAAAAATAAAAATTTCTAGGAGAAAAACGCGAAAAATGTTCTTCACTTTTTTTCGAATTTTAACGTTTCACTAGAATCGATGTAATTCTTATTTGGATGAATGGAATCTCGATTTTCTTTTTCCATTCGAAAGATAACTCTTCAAGGAAGAGTATGGCGCCAGGCAGAACGCGATATCTCGATTTTTTAATTTTTTGCAGATTTTTAAAGTTGACCCTCATGAATCGAAATTTTTTGCAAGGGGTACCCCTTGCCGGTTTTTTGGGCGAAAAAAAAAATTTTCGAATTAACGAAGTTTTAAAACCCTATCCGATGGGAAATTTTCCGCTGTTTCCAAATATGACCGAGTTTTTCCCGAAAAATAAAAATTTCGAGGAGAAAAACGCGAAAAACGATTTTTCACTTTTTCCCAAATTTGGCACTTTACTAAAATCGGTGTAATTTTTCTTTGGAACAATATAATCGGGATTTTCTTTTTGCATTCGAAAGAAGACTCTTCAACGAAGAGATTGCCGCCAGGCGGAACGCGATATCTCGATTTTTCAATTTTTTGCAGATTTTCAAAGTTGACCCTCCAAAATCGTAAATTTTTAGAAGGGGTACCCCTTCAAAAAATTTCAAAAAATGTCGAAAAAAAAATTTTTGATTTCGCAAAGTTGAAAAACCCTATCCGATGTGAAATTTTCCGCTGATTCCAAAAACGACAGGTGTTTGCCCCAAAAATCGAAAATTCTAGGAGAAAAGCGCAAAAAACTACTTTTTTTTACCTCACGCCGCCCTTTTGCGGCGCTCGTTGCTCATATCCGCCCCGCGCGAATCGCTTCAGGCGATCGCGAGGAGAACGAGCAGCGAGTCGAGGAGTTTAGCGAGCGTGCGCGCTCCGGTCGAGCGATCGATTTCGTCTTCTCTCCCGCTGCGACCACTATAAGCGCTGCTTCCTCGTCCCACTCGCGGTATCTTTATATCGACGCGGCGCGAATTTTCCGCTGCGCCCGAGTTTACTAGCGGTAACGAGCCGTCGGCGAAAAAATCAGGGAGCCGGTTACGACTGTCGTCGTGGTCGGTAAAGAAGAGTCGCGCTACTCGACACATTTGAAGCATCGCGTGGCGCATTTATTACCCGGTAACGATAAATCTGCACAACGGACTCCGAAGCTTCGTCGGTGCATCTATATTGATTTCGGCGACCCAAAGGTAAACGGTCACGTCGAGGGATTCGCGCTCGGCTCTCGGCGTGCGTTTGGTCCGGTGTCAACTTTGAATTCGGGGGCTTCGAAACGACGAGTTAATTTTAGTTCAGCGCGATTGAATCTTCGCGGTGTGTCGGGCGCATCCCATTTCGGGTCAGAAGCCGCTGATAGTCGGGTTAATTCGGGTGGTCTCGACCAACCGAGAGTCCCGCTTGAATTTGTATCGAGTTTGACTGAATTCCAGTCACTCAGGTTCGACTGAATTCCAGACACACGAATGAAACGAATTCTTGTCACTTTGTCTAAAAAAAAATAATAAAAAATTATGCAAAAAAAAATCGATTTTCCATTTCGATTCTGCTCGACGCAGAATCGAACGAGCGTCGAGCCCGCGGCGCATAAGCAAAGGCCACGTCGACTGTACATCCGGACGTGACCCGTTCAACGTAATTGGCGCCCGATAAAAATTCAAAACCGTGGTGCGGGGTACTTACGTCGTACTTTTCCTGAATGTGCGGTCCGGCCTGGGCGATGTAGAGCGTGCTCGCCGTGTCGAACACGAGCTCCTGCGGTATCCTCGTGACCTTCTGTCGCGCCATCTCCTGGCAATTCAGATAGAACGTAATGTCCGTGGCCGAGACTCTTATGACGATTTTCCACCACTTCTTCGCGAGCCGCGGCACCTCGAACTTGGCCACCTCCTCCGAGTGCGAATGATCGTCGGAATTCGTGTACACGAGCGACACGTTCTGGTTGGACGCCGGCCCTTCCTGCATCATAAAAGTTCTAATATTACCCACGAGCAGCGAGTCGCCAGTTCCGTCTCGGAACGTTGGCTTCGTTGTTCCTGCCGCCGCCCGAGACGATAGCAGTCGTTGGCCGCTCGACTCGAGCGGTAACGACAATTGTCTCTTCTTTTTTTTTATCTCCCCTAAGTCGCGCGCCAAATTGAGAAGCAGAACTCGGCAAAATTGCGCACGAAGTACTTAAGCACTTTTAATGCTATGGAGTTGATGTTACAGAGTGTTTTAAAGTTATCGACCGTTCTGCAGGGATAGGAAAGCTCGAATGCAGTCGCTTGAAATATTCAATAAGTCGCCTATGCAGTACTTATAGTACTTTGTGTACTTTCGGGTACACGTCGAGAATAAAGGAAAAAGTTTGTCAACTCAAACTGCCAAGACGAGAATTGATCGAATCGATTCGCGTGCTGTCAAATAAACGTCCGACGGTGTTTCCCAAACGGGCCCGGGCGATTTAAGTGAGTGGAGAACGTGGACGGAAAAATTTATTTGACAGCTCTCGCTTCGGATGCGCGGTTCAACCAATCTCCATCCTTTGCTATGTGGGGAAAGAATGCGAAACGCGCCGACGCGTTTTTCTCACTCGCGCGCGACTCCTGTGAAAAAAAAAACAAATACAAGCGTTAGAGGGTTATGTAAAATTTTCGTAAAATCAATTTTTAAAAATTTTTTCCTGTTTATAAATGTACCTGGCAATGCAAATGATTTTTTAAAGTAGTCAACAAATGCATGAAACTATGTATAAATTATTAAAAAAAGCCAACACTCATTTGTCACGTGTGGATCTGTATAACATCCTTAAATCTTAGTCCCGTCGCCGTATAAATAAAAAACTGGGTAATACAGCTGTGGATTATAAATTACGGCGCACGAGTCTTCCATTATTTTGCAGTCGTGTCCACGACTGGAACGCTCGAGTTATTTACCGCTTCGAGGTTGTGAATTTTTTATGCGAAATACACAGCTCGTTCTCACCGCCCCCTTCCCCCTCGTCCCTTTTGCCGCGCGGAGTGTCTGATGGCGGGAAAAGTGTGGAAAGGGGTGAGAACGTTTGATACTTACGGAAATGCGAATTCCCAATTGAACGACAGTCTCGAAGGGATTGAGAACGGCGAACAGGTAACTCGTGCGCACCGACATCGGTTTTATCGTCGCCACGAGGGTGAACTCAGCCGGCAATTTTTCCGGCAGGTAGAGACGATACGGCTGCTTGACCTCGGAGCCCGGACGAAATCCGAACACCGGGAAGCCGTCGAGACCGTCGTCGAAGTACTGATACTTGCTCTCGCTCGTCGTCATCGCCGCGAGCAGCAGATCGTATACGACTTCTGCAACAGGGAAAAAACAATTTTTATTATACAATTTTTATTATAAAATTTTATTATATTTATCATTTTATTATTCATATTTATATTACAAATTTTTAATTTTATAATTTTATTATTTTGTGCGTTTGGTTTGAGGCCATTTTTTGGTTAGGGAGATTTTGGCTAGGGCATATTTTGCGAGAAATATTGTGAAGGGAATGTCGGATAGCCAAACAAAGAAATGATTTGATACGGCGAAAATTGCCAGACTCGCTGCAAATGTCAAATTAATTAACTCCCAAGATTCTCGAAGTTGAGAAGCCTGGAATCGAGAGTCGAGAAGCTCGAAGAAAAATTGAAAGTGAGCCCCACGAAGCCGGATATCCGGCTTCACTTGCGAGGGGGAGGAAGGGGTCCTCTCCCACCCTCCGCGGTGGGTGGGGGTGGGGGAGGAGGATGCCTGATACACAGCGGCGCAGTCGCTGACGCCCAAGTTTTATTTACAAGTCAAGTTACGCTAATTGTCGGAGAAGTTGAAGGAAGAGACGGAAAGAGAAGGAGCCCGTCGCTCACTCGGATCCAGCGGATTCGACGCGAAAGACGCGAAGGGGTGGCGGCAGGCAGCAGGACGACTAGATTGTTAATTGCCCGCCGGAGGCTACAGTGGCCCTCGTGATAATCAAAGCTCATGCGGGTCTCCTCGAAGTATCTTATCTCTCGCGTCGACGACAATTCGAGCGAGACACCGAGACTCCTAATCTCCCGTCGAACATCTACACCCTCACCCCTCCTCCACCCCTTCTCCCGATTCTCGCTCCCGGTCGTCTGACTCTTCGAGTTAGTTGGAAACTCATCGCGCGAACTTTCCGCGTTGAGGGCGGATGTAGTGCATTTTTTTTTTTTTTTTTTTTTCGTATTCCTGTACACGTGGGTGGTATCCACGTGCAGCGAACCCGCACGTGGAGTAACGAGACGTCGAAGTTTAGTCGCGTTAAACCGGATACTCAACTGAGTTCTAAATATATTTTAAAAAAATACATAAAAGACTTTGGTGGGATTATATGAAGAGATGGAAGATTGGTTGAATGAGGGTCGTTTTAGTGGAGACCGTTAAATTAATGTCAACCGTGGCAAGCAGAAATTATGGGTTTTTTAGGTTCGAGATGAGGGAAAAATGTTTTGGGGTCTCGACGAGTCGCTTCGATCGCGACGCCCAACAGTTGGTTCTCCCAGAACAATTTGGTCGCGCTCGCCGGGCGGTTTAACCCGAGTTGGTCCACTCCCGCGACCACTTTGTATTCTCCCTCGCGGCTCGAACTCTGACCTCGTCAACAGCACCAACTATAACTTTTTCCTATGTGCGTTAGAATTAATTTCAGCGTCAGTTTAATCGCGATAATTTCATTTTTTTGTTCACTACTTCTCCCAATATTAAAGCGAAAATTGACATTCTTTCGAGTCAATGAAATGTCCTCTTTGAAATTCAGATACCATTTTATTGGAAATAAGGGAATATTTCATTGGCATCAATGAAAAAAAAAAAAATCCTATGAACCTCTTTTAATGAAACGATCGCTCTCGTATCATTCTTATCACCTGAGCCGAAACAACGAGCAGCCTAGTCGCTCGGTTTTCGCCGTTGCGGAAGTCATGATTAACCCGGAAGTGAACCGCGCGGCGGTCGAGGAGCGAGTGCGGCGTCAAGGAACGGGGAAAGATCGACTTTCGGAACGACGAGAGTGAAGAGGCAGACGTATAACTCGAGCCATCTCGGTGACGAATTGCCGGAGGGCAGAACGCGGGAGCCGCGTTGGTCCGTTGGTTTTGCAAGCATTGCGGGCGACTCTCGCCGCCGCCGCCGTCGTTCGTCTCGTCGAGTGCGAGAGAAAAAGAAAGGGAGGGGGGAGAGAGGCAGAGGAGCAGTCGTCACACACAGAGGTTCGTTGGGCGCGGCGCGAGGGACACGCTGTATTGTTTATTAGCAGACGCCCCGGGCAAAAAGTCTGAGTGGACCGTCCTCGACGTGACCCGCGCGCGCCCTACTGATGCCGTCGTCGCGACGAGCGCGACGAGGCAACCGAGAGAGGAGGCACCAGCGGCGGCGTTTTTTTTTTTTTTCCTTCGCTTAAATAAACAATCTTTCTCATCCGCTCGCAGTGCGTTTATTCGAGCGGATAAAAAAAATTGTTTTGACGCGACTGATTGCGTCCGCGTGTAACCGTTTGTAAAAAAAAAGGGCGACCATTTTTTTAGACCACCGGATGACCGGATATTCGATACACGCGCTGACGATTTTGTTTTAGGTCAAATGAGGGCGGATATTTGGTCGACGCTGACCGAATTTCGCGGAGACTTCGGGTGGAAAAAAATGTTTTGTATCTGGCGGAGATATTGTTGAGTTTATATTGTGAAGCGTTCGGAAAAGAGGAATAAAAAATATATATTCGCGCGGATGTTTGATACATTTTTTAAGAATATTTTTTAAGAGATTTTATACCTACTGATATTTTTAAGAAGGATGAAAATCGATTGATACATTTCATAAGAACATAAGAACCTATCTTCAAGTACCCATAGTCCCATGAAAAAATACCCCTCGGAATAACAAAAGCGCCTCGCAAGATCGAACGCAAAACTCGAGCACCGAGGGAAAAAAAAAAATCCAGGGCGCCATTAGTTTTTCCGCGAATTGAACCCGCGCGTCTCCGGGGATGCAATTTAGAGCCGGCATTTTTCTTGGATTTCGAGAAAACGCGTAGTGCAGACGTGGAGGCTGGGTAGTGGGGGAGGAGAGCGAAAAGCTCGCGACAAACTGTGCAAACACGCAGCGAGTTTGTGCAAATATGGGGAATCCCCGGTGTGTCCGGGCCGCGCGGATCCTCCTGTTACCTCCCCCCTTCCGACCCCCTCACCGCTCGATACCTAACACGACCATCGTCTCCCATCAGCCGCGCGTCTCAAGTGAGTTTCAAACACGATTGCCACGAGCATGCAAGTTCCGTGCTACCTGCTGGCGGGATGAGCGAGCTCCTCTCCGTGCATGTCTTGAGCTTTACGTATGTATATATAGATATACACGGCGATATGCATGGAGATGTATGTACGTATCCACTGGGCCAATTGCTGAATCGAGCTCTACACCGCGTCGCGGTGGAGGAGCAACGCGGAGGGGGGAGGGGGCGCGATCTTGTTTGACGTTGCATTTCCGAGCGACCCACAATGGACGAGGCGAGCGCGCTGCATGTACACGGAGGAGCTTAGCCACTTGCTCATTGCGAAATCCCCAAACAAGTTGGAACATCCGCGCGCAACGGCGAAATCCGCACAGCGGCAGCGAAGGAGAGAGCAACGCCCGGCGACCTCTGTTTATCGTCTTCCGGGTGAGAGGAAAAATCGTAACAGTCGGGAATAATGATAATATGCGTGTTTTCAATTTTTCCCAAAATTTCGCGGAAAGTGCGAAAATTTTTCCCAACAGAATTTTGTGTGATTGAAAATAACGTTTTTTTTAAGCATAAAATTGTAAATCCGACAAAATTCGGAAAAAAATTCATAAAAACGTTTACTAATACTACTGCGATATTTTTTTTTATTAAAGAATACCCTGGAACGGAATATTTCGGTCGAAGGAAAAAGTCTTGTCGCTTTTCTGCGCGTCAGCCGCGTCGATTCGCGAGAGTCATAAAGTCATTGTTGCCCTCGCGCGGAAAAATATGTCGCATGGTCGCATGTCACACAGTTTACCATACATTTTTCTCTGTGTGTGTGTCGTGCGAAGCTCGAAGCAGCAGAAGCAGTGGGAAAGCAACGAGGCAACGGGAGCGCCAGGCGACAGGAGCGCGAGGCGGCATTCATCCGGGTTCTCTATCCACATTGCGCGCCTCGACACGGATATAGGCGGGTCTACCGAGGCGTGAAGCAATCCGGCCAAATTAAACGAGAGTCCACGGCTCCCAACGCGCGCAACGTCGGAGAGCGCGGGTTCGAGGGGGGAGGGGGGTCGCCGCTGGGTCGGTGGTACGATCCTCCACCAATTTCGCCCTCCCCCCCCCCCCCCCCCTCCACCCACGACGTTTTCGCGCATCCAATATAATATATTAATATTATACTTGTGCTCCTGTGCGCACCGTCTAACCCGGCTCGTACGTATATGTAATAAGTGCTGACATCGGTTTAATTGCATTCGCCGATAGCGAGCCTCGCGCCCTTTTACCGCGCCGCCCCCGATTTCCTACGACAATATCGTACTTCCCACTCTTCTCTCCCTCCCCAACCCTTTATTCCGGGCTCCAAGCGACGGGGACGACGTTGCAGCCTGTGTAATATGCATAAGTGAGATGAGGCAAAAATACACGAGATTTTATGGTCCCTGCATAATTTTTTTAGCAATTTTTTTAGCATCTTTGCGTATTTTTTTAGCAATTTTTTTTAGCATCTTTGCATTTTTTTTTTCGCAATTTGAAAGATAGGAACGCTTGGACGTCTTGTTAGGATTTGACTTGAGAATTCGGTTGACAATTTTACATTTATTTTGAATTTTTTTTTCTCGATATAAGGATGAAAGAAGAAAAATATAATAGGACTGAGAATTGGTGCGGAGATTGTGAGAAAAAAGTGATTAACAACGGGCGAAATTAATTCAGCTCCCGGGAATATGACACACACACACAGAACCTGATTACGCGGGTGTAATAAGCACTGACGTACGTTTAATTGCACTCGCTGATACACAGCGAGCGCGCTCGCCCTTTTCTCGAGCTTCGCAGCGCAGGCGACACGCGCGCGGGCGGACGGTGTCCCCCGGGCTCTTTCCGCGAGGACGACTCCGCCCGACTCGCAATATGCAACGCGCGATACGCCCGGGGTAGATAGAGCACGCGTGAGAGGATTCGCGATATTCGCACCTCGGACATTTTCTCCCACTGAATTTTTTGCATTCTCGCTATACACCCTCGGCCAGACCGAACGCGCGCGCGGCACCGACGATAAAGTCTCCGCGACGCGGCTTTAATTGCAGTCGCCATGGTTAAAGTTTCATTGATTCGAAGAAATACAAAAATGCAATTGAATTATTATTATTATTATTATTATTTATTCCAATGAGGTGTCTGAATTTTTTTCTTGGTTCCATTGAAACGTCAGTTTTTTTTTTATTCCAGTGAAATGAATTTTTTTTCTCTAATTCCAACAAAATGTTTGATTTTTTTTTCTCGACTTCATTGAAATGTTAGATTTAAAAATTTATATTCCAGTGAAATGTCTGAATTTTTTTCTCTAATTCCAACAAAATGTTTGATTTTTTTTTCTCGATTTCATTGAAATGTCAGATTTTAAAATTCCCTATTCCAGTGCAATGTCTCAATTTTTGTTTCCCCCGATTCCAACAAAATTGTAGTCTGATCGTTTCTTTCTCCGATTCCAACGGAATGTTATCTTTGAATCTCAAAGAGCGCATTTCACTGCACTCGGCCAGTCGCCGATATAATACACTCGGCTGCTGCTTTTCTCGAGCTCCTCGAGGGTCTCCCGCCGCCCGCGCGCGCGACTTCCATACATCCCGCCGGCTCCTTCCGCGAGGACAACGACGACGTCGTCGACGACGACGACGACGACGACGACGCCTGGTCGTTGTGCAATATGCACGATACGTAGGTTCGCACAGAGGGGGCGGAGATGAAGCGCTCGCGCTCGCGCGAGCAGAACAAGAAGGCTTCTCGCGCGGAAGCCTTCTCCTTCGCTCGCACGGAATTCCCAACTCGCGCTTACAAGTCTCGCGTCTCGCTCTCCTCGCGCGATTCCGGCGCTGCACCTACGTCCGGCTGCATTATCAACAAGTGTAAATATTTTATGATAACGGAACCTTAAACCCCGCAGCAGTCTCTGGGCTTCCTCTCCGCGCGGCGCTCGGCGACGTCCAACGCAGAGCCGAGCGAATCGCTACGGTCGACGATTAAATATTCGTGTCTACTGCGCGCGCTCGCGTTACGCGTTTCGGTTGTGTGTTAGCTGCTTTGTTCCTTCCCCGGCTTCGTCGAGGAAGCCGAGCCCTTTCCGCGCTTGCCGCGCCATCCACCTACGGCCGCCGCCGCCGCGGCTTCATCGTGTCTACCAGATGCTGTAACTGTCTCTCTGTATATACGTCACATACTATATATACGTACACTCCTCGTTACATTGGGTGACGGCAACGCGGAGACGAATTCAACGCGAGTCGAGCGCTTGGCCTATTTTAACGACGCAGCTGGTAGCGCGACGACGAATTAATGGTATGCACCGGGATTTTCATTTTCGCTAAGTAAAATCAGGAGAAGGAGAAATAATCGCTTGGATTGATAGTATTTTTTTTTTTTTTTTTTTGCGACGCTGTAACTGTCGAAGAATATATTAAATCACGCAGCGAATTTGGGAGAAGGTAGTTTTACACCCAACAGTCGGTTCGCCGATATAACTGAATACTAATGAGAATGCATTCCGACGGCACTAAAGCGAGATTGGATGGTTCGGTTTCCGCTCGGATGGCGGCGGCGGCGGCGGCGCACGCGGCGTCTCTATTTCGCTATCTCTCGATATACAATACATTCCGCTCTAATACATATATATACGTGTGTATACGAGCGAGCCGAAAATGCAGTACGACGTCTTCGGTATATCTATGGAGGATCGAGAGGGGTGATTCGCAAAGGAGAAAAGGCGAGAAACAAGTATACACCGACGGAGCGAAGAAAAGCGCGACGGGGGTGCTCTGTTGGGGTAGTTGCCGTTGGGGTGGGCGTTGCTCCAACCACCCCTTCCAACCCCCCTTCCAACCCCCCTTCCAACCACCCCCGAGTGCTCGAACGAGGAGATCGAAGAAATGAAAGAAGCTACGAAAAGGAAAAAGGAGAGAGGAAAAAAGAAAAAAGAGAGAAGACAAAACGAGAAAGGGGAAATCGCAGAATGGCTCACAGTCGAGTACGAGAGGCGAAAACGTGAGTGTAATATCTCACGGCAATATTCACACCGGGCGGCGCGCTGTCTGCGAGTTATACGCGCGAGGAAGGACCAAAGGAAATTCGTATTCAAACCTGCCGATTATCTGAGTCGAGGGTCCTCCGACCGTTCCAGAAACGCCTCAAACTCCCTCGCGCCCCCTATACTCATCCCCCTCTCTCTCTCTCTCTCTCTTCCCCTCACTTTCTTTTTTCGTTTTTTTTTCTTTCTCGCTCTCTATCTGCTTCGGCAATGCCGGCGAGATTTCGCCACCCACCGTTTTTCTCTCCCAGAGCCCCCGAAGCTCAAGCCTCGTCCGACCCTCGTAACGCGTCGAGGACATAGCCACCAACACACCGCGCGGGGCACACGCGGCGGCCCTCGGTGACAAATGTCTCTCGATAAACGTCTCTGCGGCGATAGCGAGACGCGCGCTTCCCGCAGGATTTTCTGGTCGGTCACGCGCGCGCGGCCAAAAAGTTTGGGCAAGCGTTATCTTGTGGCTTATCGTGTACAAGATCATCTATTAAAATTTTTTTTAATGTTTTAGGCCTACGATTGGTCGTTGGGAAACCAGTTCGCTGTTTAATGTCGCGAAATTTGTTTGTCGGAAAAAGAATTAAAAAAAAAAACGTTTGCAAAAAAATGCAGTCCAGTGAAGAAAAAAAATTAAATCGCTCGGAATGCAACAAAAACATTTTAGCTCTGCAGTGTGGATTGAGCTAAACTAAATCAACCGTGGAGGAGATTGCTCAATCGATTCGCGTCGATTCACCGACCCAATTCGTATTCACGGCACACAAATTACTTCGCCGTCGCTCCTTAGACAGTGTAACTCAAAACCCGATGAATCTCGTTTGCTCTGCCCCGCGTCGTTTGTCACGTCCCGTGATGTCATTATATGGTTGAGGCCGACGACGACGACGACAACGAGGAACCCGATTCCGTCGTCATAAGTTGTTTCGCGCGGATGACGCCGGCGTTTCTCGGTACGGAAAATGACGACTTTGCAACTGATTCGCTGTCACTTCAGTCACGTTTAAAAATGAATCAATATATATATTTTTTTTTATAAAAAAAATAACGTCGATCGACATCGATAAAAAGATGCGATCGATCCGCAAGGTCGAAGGGCCAAGGGACCAAAGTGGCCGAAGTGGCCAAAGTGGCTCCGTTACAACCTAAGAATGGCACGGAAAATGACGACTTTGCAACTGATTCGCAGTCATTTCAGTCACGTTTAAAAATGAATCAATATATATATTTTTTTTATAAAAAAAATAACGTCGATCGACATCGATAAAAAGATGCGATCGATCCGCAAGGTCGAAGGGCCAAGAGACCAAAGTGGCCGAAGTAGCCAAAGTGGCTCCGTTACAACGTCTAAGAATGGTCGAGCGCTTTGACGTTTCCGCGGAGGGGTCATGACATCTGGTCTCCCGGCTACTGCTCTGGATTTCTGGTATAATAAAATACGCGAGGAATGATCAAGCACGCCGGGAGATAAGAGTCGCCAGTGCTGCTGCTGGGAAAATAGCAGCTGACTCGGCCCCGCGGGCTCGGGATAAGCCGGACACGGCCGCCCCCGCCGACGCCGAGTTGGCTTTATGGCTCTCCTGAAGGGGGAGAAGCGACTGTGAGCGAGAAGCTCGCGCGCGCTCGCATTATACACTCGCGATAAAGAAGCCGCCTCCTCTCATTCTTCCCTCTCGCTATTCTCCTCCCTTATTTTCTTCCTCCCCCATTTCCTTCCTCTGGAACGGGGGAACGGGCATTCTCATCCCTCCCCCCTCCTCCGGCGCATCTGTTTCCGACCCTCGAATTTACTCGCGAATTACTTTGCTTCCCTTAGCCTGATAATTCGGCTCCGGCGAAGTCGCCCGACAAAAATTACCGATCCTGAAGTTAAACCGTTTCACCCGTTCGGCTGGATTCGCAAAGTACTCGGTAATGGCGCAAAGTAGAGGAATGATTTTTTTTTTTTTTTTTTTTTTTTTTTTTTTTTCACTTACCCTTTTTCTCCCCGAAAAAATCCGCCCGAGCGCGTCCCGCATGCTGCTGCAGCGCGGCCAAGACGAGCAGAAGAGCTCTGAAACTAATCAACAGCCGATTAACACAACATTCAAGGTTTCTGTTTGCGTAGATAAAAAAAAATCGCTGCGGACAAATCGAACGCAAAATCAATTATTATAATTGATATTTTCCGTCCGTGTGTAATTAGAATATAGAGTGCATATAGCCCGTGGTTAATAATAATATTAAATCAATCGATCCGCTCGAGAGCGTCGAGAGATTGCGTCAACACGTCGCGAAGTGTAACGCGATTTTGGCGATTCGCCGCAGTTTGATTGGACAAAATAAACCGGGCGACGACAAATAACGATAAACGTCGCGTTGTTTGACGTCGTCAACGGACGAAACATAAATTCAAATCGTTTCGGTGACTCCCTAAACTCCGGCGCCTACATTAATTTATACCCCCACATTTGGAGATACAATTGTGCTCGTATTTTTTTAAATGAAAATGATTTGATTATTTTTCAGAATACTTATGCATTTTTTTTAATTTTGTAGAAATAAATGTAAATGCAAATATGCATAAAAATCGTTTATTACAATTTTTGATAACACAGTCGGCATTTCACGTGGCTTTAATTTATATCCCCACATTTTTCGCATTGCCGCCGGCGTCAACGATGCGGAGTCGATGTCACCGCCGCCATTGTGTCATTCGCGGCGCGCGAGGTAATAAAAATTAGTCGTGTTAATGAAAATAAATCGAGGCGACCGTGCGAACATTCTCGGAACGCGCGCGCGCGCGATTCGCAATAATTGACACATCACCGACGATTGATATATCGCGCTCGTAATACGGAGCGGCTCGAGTGACGGAATCGCGAGTGGAAAGCCATAGAGTGATTTCATCCATCCGCGATATGAATGAATTCTTGCTGAGTATTCAGCCTCCTGGTCATCCGTCGTATTCAATTGGGCCAAGGACTGTGCCGCTGGACTATTGCCGAGTCGCTCGGACTCGACGTTCAATGCAAAGCCGTAGAATCGACACAGTTTGTTTGCCGATCCCCTATTCACAGTAAATCAGAAACGTCGCCTGTGTGTTCTGTGCTCAAACGTACATCGCCGGAAACGCGAGCGCAATGTCACTCGAGGCATCGATTACGACGATGAGGGACGTCCGAACGTCCGTCGTCGAGTACAACGAGGATCGGCACTTTTCAATAGTTCGCGACGGGAGCGATAAAAAAAACATCCTCGGATATATCGAAATTTCGATGCTGTGCACCGATCTCCTTCGGTGGCTCCGACCGCAGCAATAATTTAATATTTACATGTTTTGCTATGTGAAAAAAAAAAATGCAACGCCCTTTCGTATTGCTGCGCGTCAAAGTGGCGAAAGAGTCGCGAGGGCGTCGGTGCTGAGGCGCCGGGACGAAAGGAGTTACGCGAGGACAACGATGACGACGACGACGACGGCGTTACCAAGCCAACGAATTCTCAGACGGTGATGCGAATAGAGAGCCGCGCAACTTCCGCAGTCGATAATTAGCCAATCGGTATTCGCTCGGAGTATCCGATGTCTCGCGGCTTTACCGAAGGCGATTGGGCGTGTAATGAGAAACTCGTTAAAAAGAAACCGCGTGGCGACTGACACAGGCGACGCTTTTACGTATTAATTCGCTGGGATCTATGACTCTTCAAGTTTTATTGAATTCAATGAAACGTTTCATCGCATTCAATGAAACGTTTCATCGAATTCAATGAAACGTTTTATCAAATTCAATGAAAAATTTCACTGAAATCTCATTGAAACAATGAAACATTTTCTTCTCGCTGCACTGAAAAGATGCGGGCGTCGATAGCGCTTGACCAATAATATTATGGGGCTTCGGGTATTTGGGATAGCGTCTGCGTTGCGCTGCGCTGGAACCTGGAACACCCAGAGCAGCAGCTACAGCGGCAGCAGCAGCAAAGGGGCAGGGGCGCGGCCACGGCCGCCGCGCGAGGAGACTACTGCTGCGGGTGAGAGTCGGTGACCTCAGCTCTCTACACGCTTGGTTAACTCATCCCCGCGCGCGCGCGGATCGCGAGCGGCAAGGGCAATAATTTAGCAGTCATTGCGACACGGATTTGCCAACTCGGAGCTCGCGCGCACCGCGTATACACAAACAAACGGACGGACACGCATACGCACATCTGACTCGCGCGGACAGTCGACAGGCTCAGTCCTGACTGTCGAGCGCGCGCCGCGCGCTCTCTCTCTCTCCCTCTCCTCTATGAATAGACTGACGTTTAGAGCCACGTGCCCGTCGTCACCGTCCCGCGCGCACGTCGCTGCGACTTTTCCCCTGCAGAAAATCTATCCCAATGTACGATATGATTCCAATCGGGATTTAATTCATCTGGATTCTCGAAATCTGAACTCTGTAAGAATCCAGAGTGATCCTAATGTGGGTGGCCCCGAAACGGAATCGGAGACCGAAATTTCGCTCTGACGTTCAACGCGATTAATATCCTTTTCCGATTATCAGCGTTATCACCGAAAACGCTTATTTTCGAACGTAAAAAAAAAAAGAGACGGAGATTGTTTACACAACGAGAGGGAGTCGATAATAATGAAGACGGGTGGAAGCGCCGAGAGAGACGGCCACGGCGGAAAAATTGTAATAATGATTTACGCGCGCGGGAAAAACACGTCACTTTTACGCCGATAGCTCCGGCAAGATTTATTCTCTCGAGTTTTTATTTTTTTTTTTTTTTCGTACACTCTCTCGAGCGCAAAATTTACGGGCTTTTTACGAGAACATTGCACGCGCGACAAATGCGTTTTTTTTTTTTATAGTAAGTCGAGTCGATCGAGTCGCAGAGTGTAAAATCGATCGGGCGATAATTTTGCGATATTCCGATTAACAATTAACGGCGGAAATGAGGATCGGGGAGGCGAAATTGATACCGGCGGCTTCGCGGGCATTCCAATGGGAAGCCGACGCCGCCAACGCCGTCGGTACCAAAGCCGGGTGGTCATTTTCCCTAATCCAAATTGAACGAGGGAACGTGAGCGGCGCGACGAATTTACATAGCCGCGCGGAAGGGGGGAGGGTATAGTAGGACCGCGATAACGCGGCGTCCGCGCGCCGACCGCCAATCGAAGTGCCGCACGCCGCCGCCCGGTGCTTCATTCATGAGAGGCGGACGGGACACCCGCGATCTTTGATTGCGCGACGCCCGCGCCGCGCGCCGTTTATGCAATCCGCACCGCCGCGTCTTGTTTGTACGATTAATCGCATTACCGGCGACTCGCGACGCTCAATAAAAATTATACGAAGCGCAATGTGCACCCTAATTCGATCATTCTCGACTGAAAAAGTTAGATACTCTCGATTCATTAAGGGGACTGGGCAGCAAGATTCGGCCGAAAATGCGAAAAAAAAATTAAATGGGATTTGTGTGGAAGGGAACTAGTCCCCTTAAAGTAGTCCTCCCACTTTTCTGACGCTGCATTAGTTCAAAATAAAATTAGACAGAATGTACGAACATTTCTTAATCATATAAAAATAAAAAAAAATCAAGTATATTGAAGTTAGCTTCCTTGAACCTATGCAACGCCAGAAAAGAAGGAACGACTATACTTTAATTTAAAAAAATAGTATACATGCTTATATATTCAAAAAATAAAATATTGAGGGTACGATAAAAAATATAATCTCATCTGTGTTCGACTCACTTGAGTAGCATGATGAATCATTCCATGAAAAAAAAATCCCGCGTTGAAGTAGCTCCCGGAAGTGAGAATCGTCGCTTCCGTTCGTCTTGTCGGAAGAGTCGTCGGTTCGTCGTGGACTTCCGCGTCCGCGGGGCCAATCGACCGGTCCGATCGATAATCAAATCACAGTCCGAGCGGAGCAGTGGACAAGCGGCCCATTCGTCGTCGTCGACGACGTCGTCGCGGTCAGAGTGGAAGCGGAAGGCGACGACGCGGCGCGGAAACGGGGATCCGATAAGCCGGCTCGGGTGGTCGGCGAGCGAGCGCTGAGGAGTCAACCAGCGGCGGATATTGCCGGCGTCCAGGGTGACGATCTCACCGAGTGCGACGATCTCGCTAATCACAATCTCTCGCGCGCGCGCGACTCTCGTCCCCCACGGCTTCTTCTTCTTTCCAGTCTCGCGCGCGGCCTTTTTCAAAGGAATTTCCACCGACGGTCGATCTAATTCTGGATCGGCCCGGGCGAAATAACCGACACGCTTCTGTCCTCTCTCTTTCTCACTTCTCGTGTCTCCGAACCAGCGAAAAGCTGACCAATCGCGTAATTTTCTCACTCGATCCAAATCGCCAAATCGTCTTCTTCGGGTCTCCCGCGTCGCACTCTTTTTTTTTTCTACCTCTATATCTCACTTCAGTTTCGCGAATTGCACCAACTCCCGAAATTGTCAAAGCTCGAAACTGTAATGTTATAAAATGTGTAATAAATTACGAATGGTCACTGTCGTTGCAGTCGTCTGAGCCGCGTTTAACGCGCGATTCGCGATATATACGCGCGGATCCTGGGAGAGTAGTCGCGTGCGCTGCCGGCGGGACACGTGCGACGCTCTCGTGAGCACCATAAAAAATGCCGTGCCTCGATATTATACAGCCTCTTCCGTGGCCCTCGTATTTTCCCCACCCCCGACTCCGTATCTTCTTCTCTCCTTCTCTCTGCTTCTCTCTTCTTCTCTCTCTCTCTCTCTCTCTCTCTCTTCGCCCTCGGTGTCTGTCTGTCTCTCTCGCTCCCTCTCTCTCTCTCCTCGCCCTCGGTGTCTGTCCGTCTCCGGCTCTCGTCGCGCGATGCCCCACCACCCTTATCTAGTCCGTCTTCCTCGTGTGCGTTTTTACTCGTATTTACACATGTAGTGCACATATATATTTTTTATATGGCGCGTGTGTGTGTTTATATATTTATATATAGATATATTCATGCGGCGTTTCGTCTCTCTCTCGGTCGTCTCACTCTCTCTCTGTCTCTCTCTCTCGCGCGCTTTTTTTTTTACGTGCGTCTCGCAACGACTGTTGTTTTCCCCCACCGCCGACGGGCGTCCGCCTCCTTCGCGACGAATCGCGGGAGCAGCGCACCTTCGAACATGATCCGATACCGCGCGCGGCCGGCGAGACACTGGCCGAAGGACCCGGCGGTTCTTTCGTCTTTTGCCTCTCTTTTCTCTCCTCTCCGTCGACTCCGCGCGACTCGCGACTTCGCCTCGTGCTCCTGGCTATTGTCGCGCAATTTTCCTTCGCTACGTTTTACCAACGCTACTGCGGGTTTTTCGTATACAATATATTCTGGGATTGCCGTTGTTTTTATTATTATTGTTATTATTGTGCTCGCTGTCGCTGAATTTTTCTCTATCTTTTACCACCGCAATTGTTTTTTTTCGTATAAAATATATTTAATTGGCGTTGTTTTTATAATGTTTTTTATTGTTATTGTTATTGGTGAGTTAGTGCACGATTGCCGCGACCAGCGGGTTAAAACGTAATTTTTTTCGCGCCCATCTGCTTTCTCCTCTCTCACTCACACGAATTTTATTGCCCTCTGAAAATAGATTCTTCTTTTATTTCGCAGCTGGATAAAATTAATGGCTTATCGCGCGAGACTCGCAAAAGGACGAAGAGAAACGGAGAGCACTGAGCGACGGCGGCCGGCGCGTGCGGACCTTCGGCGCGCGCGGTGGAAGGCGGCACGCGTGATGCTCGCCCGGCAGTGGATTTAAATTTGGCTCGCACGTGGAGGCGGTTTGACGGTCGCGTCGCTGCTTCCAGAATTTCCAGCTCGCGAGGAGAAGCGAACGAGCGTCGGCATCTCGCGGCGGCGGTGTGGAATCAACGTCGCGCAGGAGAAACGCGCTCAGCGAGATTCGAGGGAAGGTACAGCTCCGTCGGCAATGCGGAGAATAAATCAGATCGATCTCTTCGTTGGCAGTGAGAATTCGATATAAATTGCCAAAAGCAGCATTGCGATTTTCCGTCGTTACTCGAAGTCTGAGTTGTCGCTGTTCGCGTCGTCCAATAGGAGTTCTGCGTCGCGCATCGGCAAATCCTCGCGTGTCTTAAGGCTGTCCAACTCTTCCCTCTTGCTTCTTCGGAAGAAACCGATTTTCCACAGGACGATCCCCGCGACGCACAGGACCAGCAGACCCAGCAGCACGGAGCCCAGTATGATCCAGATACTGACGTCGCCCTTTGCGTGCGGAGCGCGACGAAGCGTCGTCGTCACGGACACGACGGTTCTGCACCGTAAATGGCGGAGAAATGAAATGAAAAGTCTGACAAGGTGCTGAAGAAATGAGCTTCCAAACGTACCCAGTTCCCGAAATGACGAACCGCATTTTTGGGTCCAGGACTTCGACCGATGCTGCAGTCGCGATGCGAAGAATCCTTTCCTTCTCGTCGTCGTCACCTTTCGCCGCACACAATGGCAATGTTAATACATTTTTTAAATTATGCTTTGAATTATTTTCATTAGCGGGCCAATTACCGGCAAGTCGGGAATCGTTGACGACCAATTGAATGTCCAGCTTGCCGATGTCGCGAGACGGAGTCCGCAGGTTAATATCGCAGACGACTCGTCCGCAGGTCACACCGGGCGTCGAACAGTTGACACGAATGACATCGACGTTGTCCGATTCCGACGTTGCGTAAAACTGCGGCTGAGAATAATTGTCCGACGAATTGGCGCTCGAAGCTGCGTCCGATTTCGCAGTGAAATCGTTTTCGGTACCGGCGCGACGACTTCTCGAGTGACCCGCTACCGACTCCAGGCGAATATTGTTCGTGATTTTCACGCTGCTCGACGATTTTTCGGCTACCGGCAGAACGGCTATACCGACGGTCGAGCACTCGTAAAATCGATCAACGACGAAAACCTGTAGTTTGCAAATGTGGAAACAGCGTAAATATCCTGAGAATGTGGTGACGCGATTGTACTCACTCGAGGCTTCTGAGTTATGGAGAGGAACGGCGATCCATCCAATTTGTACGGAATCAAGACCGTCAGAAGAGCCTGGGTAATCGGCGTCGCGCCGTATCGGGCGATCTGATAAACGTGGTGGAACGTCAGGTTCGCCAGAGTCTCGTTGTGCTTCAAATAATAGTGACTCTCGTAGGCCTTCCTAAAATTCAACGAAAATTATTTCTAAAAAAATGCAGCATTGATTGAAAAAATAAAAATGATTGTAGAATCGCGCACCCGCTCAGAGCGACCGAAACGTTCGCTTCCAGACGAAGTGGAATGGAGATGATCGAGGGTCCCAAATTCACAGCTCGGGTTTTTACCGTCGCGGTGAAATTTAACGTCGTCCCGTCGGCCGCGCCGTTACGCATGTCGCTCATGTCGAGATCGAGGCTGAGGCTTTTCTTCTGTAAAATACGTGATTTTTAAAAATAATCACGGCGAAAATATTCGTCGTCGAATATTTCCACCAATTTCGGAAATAATCGTCGTCGAACGATCTTTCGTCTCACCATCGTCGTTTCCAGTGGATTGCCAACGTCGCACGTTACCCTCGTCGCGTCCGGATCGCCGTCCTCGCGGCAAGACGGAAGGATACTTCGCAAATTTATTCCCCTGGGAATGTCGAACGTCACTGTCGTCGAGTAAGCCGGCTCTCCATGATTTTCGATATTCAGAACGAGCCGCAGATCGTCCGAACCGATGATCCACGTGGAATTTCTGTTGAAAGAGAAACTGGCGTCGTGAATCGTCAGAGTCTTGTCCTCTTTTGTTCGTGACTATTTACCTCGCGCCTTGGAATTCCAATTCCGCGTGAATAGACGCGTGACAGATGTCATCCTGTCCGCAACCGATGTCGAACGGAAGCTTCGTATGGGCCTCCACTTTTTGCTTTTTGTACTCCACCTTAAAATGATCACTGATGGACCCGGTGCGCAGATCTGCATTTAAGGGGTTATGCTACTGTAGAGGCCGAAAAAATAGGTGTGACCGATACGTTGCGTGTCCTATATCATCAACGTGTACTCACGAATCACACGCGCAGCTATCTCGATGACGTCAACGTAATTACGATTCATCGTCTGCAACAAATATAAGCGTAGGAACATAAATCACATATCGAGGATATTTATTCAGCGACGATCGTACCTTCAAATCAACGGGAACGTTGACGACTTGACACGGTCCCGAATCGTGTAGCGTATGAATGACTTCAACTTCGGTCTCCTCGACGCGTTGGTAATCTCTGTCCACTGTGATGCTAATTTCATCTGCGAATCGAATTTTCAAAATGACACAACAAAATTTTCATTTTTAATCAGCTGCATTTTTCTCACAGGTCGTAGATGAAGCCTCGTGCGAAAATAATTGGGTCTCCAGGCATATCGTCACCACGAATCCCGTTGAATTTCGGTGCAGAACTTTTGGCTCCGTCGACAGTACGATCGTCGTTTTCATCACCGGCATTGAGTAAAAAATGAGCGCGTGACCAGATTTGTAAGCGCCGACGGCCACGTCTGGAAAACTAAACGAGAAACGTGAAGGTGTCTCGCTAATCGCATTCGTTGCCGTCTTTCCGCTCTCACCCATTGCCGTCGATGTCGACCGGTTTGCTCAGAGAAAATCCGAACCGCCAGACGTCTCGAGCCCAATGTCGCCCGCGAGCAGCCTGAATTTTTTGCGACGGTGCGAGCAAATTCGACTTCGAGAGCTCAACGTCGCCGTTGTATACGTACAAGACACCTTTTTCATCCCAAGGCGCTCCGACTATGAGATCTGCGAAAATCGTAGACACGCGTTAACCACCGACGACTCGCGGAACAGATTTTTTCGCGCGTATTCACCGTCGGCACCGTCGCCATCGAGATCACCGGAAGTCACGGCGTAACCGTAGAGCGCATCGTCCACGCTTCCCTCCAGCACTACGTCAGCCTCGTAAAAACCCTGTAAAAAATTAAAAAAAAAATAAAACGAACCAGGAATCATTCGAGTGACTGAAGTCAATCGAAAGGAAATACTTGCAGCTTTGTTTCCCAGGAAAATTTGGACCCGGCCGTTGTCGTTGCCCCAGTGAGGCGAACCGACAATCAGATCGTCCAGACCGTCGTTGTTCATGTCGCCGGTCGCAAGACTCTCGCCAAATCGCTCGCCGACCTCCTCGCCGTTGATCAGCACTATAATCGAGAGCGGCTCTGTTCGGGGGTCCATTATCGCTACCTATTTCCGCCCAAAAAATACATACAAATCGCGCGAGAGATTCGATCCGACTGTTGTGGAAAATCGCGACCGCTAATACCAATACCTGTCCGACGTAACCCCAGCCCGGAGCTGCGGCAGCGACCATCAGTTGCTCCTCGTTAAAATACCGACCCGACGTCAGAGCGTAGCCTGAAAAATAGTCCATGATATAGAGAAGTCATTACGATTTTTTTTTTTTTTTTTTAGACAGACCGAAGTGAGAGACGTCGTCGCCGATCGGCAGTTCGACCGCTTTGTGCTGTCCCATCTTGCGAACGGTGCCGAAGACCTGATGCATAGGCGATCCGATAATGGGGCGAACTCGATCGGACGTTGTTTTCTGAAGAAAAGAAATAGGACATTGTTTTCTGCAAAAAATAAGAATCCAGCCGAAAAATTAATTCACCTTTCGCGTTGGATAGTGCACCGCAAAACCGTTCATGGGATTGTACCAGAAGTGCGAGGAGAAGTCTAATATGCAACGTGTTGTTTCGTTAATGGTTTTTTTTTTCTTAACAAATTGTCCAATAACGTGAGAAGAATTTAAAGAATTTTCCTACCGTAAGTCGACAAATTTTTGTCATTAATGTGCAAACTTCCGCCAAACACACTTCCGCTGTAGCAAACGCCGTGCATGGTGGTATGATCGGTTGTCAGTGGGTTGTAGATTCGAATGATCGTCCTTGGAGCGCAGACCTGAAGAAATATTTGTCACAATAATTGCTATTACGAAACCCAAGTATTATATTGATGTTCTTAAGGCACTTACAGTGAGAGAATCGGTAGAGTCCGACGACATCGCAGCGCCCATCCAGCCGTGTTCCTTTTCTATCAACATCGACTGCTGCACTTGATCTATAAATCCAATCTCGTCGTTGAGATTTGTAACATTTACGGGCTCGCAATGCGAATCGAGATTTTTGATCGGGCAACGATACGCGACGCCAGGTTCAACTGGAATACGGTTTTTTCCGTGATTCGAGTTCGTCGAATAATTCGCTCTCGGCGCGCCGACGAAGATCCTTGAAAAAGAAACGCAAACGATGTTTCAAACATGATCATCGTTCGATCGATCGTTCAAACGCACCATGATTTGCGAATTGATGATCCATTGGATAACAATGTCCCTTGCGAAGAGAGAAGAACGCTGTATCCGAAGTAAGAGTCGCTTTGCGTACTCGATTGCTTATCCAAGGCGGGTGACTCGTAAATATCGATAGCCCACTCTTCCAAATTGTAAGCGGCAATTAAAAATGGGTGAAGAAGAAGTAGCGGCAGAGTGATCCTCATTTTGAAGCTTCGCTTCACTGACTGACGGATTCGTTGATGTGTCGTCTCTTCGATGCGGTTGACGCACTGCGGCGACGTCAAACGTGACTCACGCTCGCAGATTTTTCGACGAAGAGAAAGACGAGAATGAATGAGAAATTAATTAACAAATTTGTCTTCGTTGAAGAAAAAGACCGTCGCCGATTCGACTAAATTTGACAGACCGATCGCTGTCAAAAAGGCGCGCTGTGAATTCGATTTTACTTTCAATGACTACAATTTCATACGAAATTGAAATAATAATAAAAAAGGCAACGTTGCAACGACTCTGCGAGCGTCAGGCGTCGCGTCACAATCGCGTTGGCATATTCGAATGACAGGAAGGGCCGCGATAAGACAATCGTTAGGAAATACAAAACAGCGGTAACTTTCGCTCGAACTATCTTTTTATAAAACGACTAATGTGTGACTCGTCGTGATGCGCGGGAACTGAGATAAAGAGTCGATGCGGCGTCGGAGTGAAAATAAAAGTGGAATCATCTTTGGTTCTCGACAAATAAGAAGAACTTTGTTCACGGTCCTTTTGTGTATATTTATTATCCATATCGTTGACGTCAATCGAGATCGACGCATTCCAGAGTCAAACTGAAGTCTCAAAGATGTCCCAGCCATCGTCAGAATAGTTACGAAGGTACATCAGTGTCCACTTTCCGTCGTCATTCCACTCAGACGTCCGCTATTATTCCTCGCACCTTGAGAAAGGCCCTCTGTTCTTCCAACGAACGTTCCCTGAGTCGTTTCCTCGGATCCGCGCGAGGCACACCCATACACTGCGAAATAATTTCACAATAAATCGTAAGAATTGAAAAAAACATGTAAATAAAAAAGGGGGGCAGGCAACACGATTACAATCGAAGAATTTCTCACCCCTGATTTCATGCGAAGTTGAAGAGCTTCCGGCAATTTTGATTCTAAAAATTTCTCCCTCTCCGCGTCTTCCGGATGAGTCGATAGCCAGGGTACATCCGCCGGTTCGGGGCTCATCTTGACGAGGGTTTTCACCATTCCCCAGAATGCAACGGCTTCGCGGACGTCAACGCACGCCTGTGGATTAACAACGATGAAAAATCGTGCACCACCGAAATTCCCTACCAACAGTTATTTGCAATGGATCGTCACCTTCGCAGCCAAAGTCAGGCCTACTTCGTCGGCTTCGAGTTCCAAGTTTCTTCTGTACGGCAAACTCAGAAGAATAGTGATGACGGTTTTTCCAATGACCGGCACGAGAAAAGCCAGAACAACTGGAAACATCGCCCACACTGCGGCCAAAGGAAATAGCAACAGCAGTTCTAATATAAAACCGTTCGAGAGTGACTCTAGCTGAAATCAACGATGGTTATTACAGAGTCACGTTTCAAGTGATCGAGGATTTTTTTTTTTTTTTTTTTTTTTTTTTTTCTTTCAAATAGTGTTTCGCAGTACTGACCGGATGTTGGAGAAGAACGTGAGCCATTTCGTGCGACAATATGAACGCCAGTTGATCGTCATTTTCGATCCATTTTAAAATTCCCGAAAATACGAATATGTGTCCACCCTGAGTATATAATGAAAAAGTGTAAATTGGGCACAGGAAGTATCGCAAGCTGTTGAAATCAATCGATTGTACGGACCGGCAACACGAAGGCATTTTTCTCGTCCGCATTTATTACTTGCAACGTCCACTCATAATCTTCCCCAGACAGAATATCATTGTTGGATTTCAGTAGATTGTTCGCCACTGCCTCGATTCGACGAAACGCCGGATGATCGACGGGTACGAAATTGTTTCGGTGCTCTTGCAGCATCTGAAAAACGAGAAAACAGTATAAGAGGGGAGGACAATTCCAGACAATTATTTTACGATCAAATTTACCAGTTCGTAAATCATTTTGCCGAGAACTTCTCGCTCCTGTTTGTTGAAAAGTATGAATCGCTTTCTGTGCGTCACAGGATCTGTTTCTAAGTGTTGCACGTAATAAATTCCCAGCCCCGATAAAAACGCTCCCAAAATACCTGCAACGAAACGTATGTTATATTTTGAAAGGCGAGCTTCGCGATTTTTCAGACGCGAACTCACCGAGAAAGACGCCCCTCTTCGATGCGATCCACCTCTTGTACATTTCCCTCTTCTCGGGCGATTGTCTCGCCCACCATAGTTTGAAATATCGACCAAATACCATTGCCGCAACATTGACCAGGGGTCGAATGATCATGGCAAGTACGGGCGGAACATCCACTCTCCGCGTGGTATGAAACTTCGACCCTGTCACCCTGACGCTTTCCTCAAATTTTTTTAACATCTCCAATCTTCTCGGCAACTTGTGATGCAAATTTTTGGATATTCTACTTTGCGTCGATTGAAACAAATGTCTATAGTTCACGCCGCGTCTATGCAGGACGGAGAAATTTCTCAAAGCGCACAACATCGTGAATAAGGATTATGTGAGATAAATAATAATTAACAAAAAAGGAAATGTAACAAAAAACATTAAAGAAACAGATATTTTTGTGAAATTATCACTGTCGTTATCAGACGTAATCCATGCAAGCCGCCAGCAGCAACAGGTGGAAGCCCAGATGAGCGTGATACTGGAACATTACTCCAGCAGCCAGACTGTATTGCACAGCGGCGTAGAGCATCTTCTTCGAGAAGAAGATGACGATGAGGTGCAGCCACGTCGGCCTGATTCTCGCTCTCGAAACGCAGTTGCCAGCCGTCGGTTTACCCAGCGTTCCCAAGCAAATCAGGCTACCGACTTTCGAGTGAAATCTGTACTGCCACGTTGTGTCCATTCGGTTCGTTCCAAAGTTGCGCTTGCACCCAAGCGTCGCAGGTACTTTTGACTTTGGAGCAAAATGCGACTGTTCGAACAGCTAAAACCGAGACAAAAGCTCGACTGCAGATAAACCGTCTCGCTGGACGATCGGTGAACGCGATAACGCAAAATTAAGTTTACCTGCGAGAGATTTTCGTGAATTTCGCGCTTTCTATCCTAACCTCCGAGGCGCCGGGAATTAACTTAAATCACAACGAATCATCGATCCAGCGATGTCGAATTCGAGGCAAATACGAAGTGGCGACGGTTCCTTCGATTTTTCGGCGATTACGTACTCGCCGCGATTCTGCTGTGTTTTTGTGGATACTGACACTTCTCAGTCATAATCGTTTATTATTATTATTATTATCACTATTATTTTGTGGCGACAATTGACACGCCCGACAGATGGCGCAGTATGTATGTTCTTCATTTTTTACGCAGCGACATCTATCGTCGCCACTGAGAAATTCTAAGTTACCGTCTGCTGCACCGTCGGTCGGTACAACAGTTTTCAACAACATTTCGGTCGGTATTACAGCTTCGGAGAAAAAAAAGTGCCCTGATATCAGCCCCCACCACGAGATCGTGATCAGGATTTTAAAAAATGTCGCGACAACGATAATTCACATCCGTAAATGTGATATTTTCCAAAGTCACCGCTTCACGATCGCTTGTGACATTAGTCGTCACCTGATGTAAGATTTACGGAAAATTTCGTTCCGAAGTAAAACATCGCTGAAAAAACATGCCTACCTACCTACATTTGCTGTCCGTCGTATTTCGCGCAGAGCTTTCGAGGAAAACGGGAAAAAGCGAGGCTGCCGCCCGCCTCCCGCGTGTCTGGCGCGGCGCGGACGTGGCTAAGGCGAGATTCGCGATAATCGCGGATCGGCTGGAACTGGTTTGGCCGATGCACTCTCGCGCGCCGCTGCTACTGCTGCTACTGCTGCTGCTGCTGTCAGTCCCGGCGCTGTTGGCTCATCCGACCGTCACCAGTTGCCCACCGCGCGGCAATGGCGAGCGACGTGTCGTTCTCGCCGCTCCGTAGCCTGCTTCGGTGTGCCTCGACGATCGCCGAGTCTCGGCGAGCTGCGCGCGCGTCCCGAGCTTCACTCGGCTCGTCCCGTTGAATCGAAACGCCACACGCAACACCTTTCCTCGTCGATCGTTTGCGACGGAATTTCGCGACAGTGAAAATATAGACAACATACACAAGACGAGAGACAACCGGTACTTCGCGCTCGGATGATCCACGAGTGAGATCCAACATGGCGTCGAACGACCTGTCGTTCGGTAAATAACAGACCCACGAACAGCTCCCGGTCTTTTTCCCACGAAAACGTCGACATGCGCATTACGAACGTCTGTGATTCTCGAGCGACGAGCCACGTTTATTTCCGCCTCTTTGTCACGATAACCAAAAAAAACAAGAAACGTTCTCGCAGATATTGTGTCGCGAATTTGTATAAATTTGTTGACTGCGAAGTTTTTCGCTGTATAACTGCTGCTGCTGCTGCTCGAGACAATTCTTTGTCGCGAATGTCGCAGAGTTCGAAGTATCGTCTCGCGAGCGAATTCTCGTACGATACTTCGAGCTCTGCGGTTTTGTAACTTAGGACAGTGACAGGAGACGCGTTTCGCTCGAGAAACACTTCGCTCTCCTTCTCGCTCTCTCTTTCTCTCTTTCTTGCTCTCACTCGTGCGAATCGAATGCGGCGAAGCAGCGAGTGCGGTTGGAACGAGCGGCGGAATTCCGCCGCTCGGAGACTTCGATGCAAGAGAGTTCGAAAGGTGTGCGACCGTCGCCGGGAAAATTGGTACATAGCGCGAGAGAGGGAGATGGAGAAGGAGAAAGAGAGAGAGATCGCTGGATATACACTATGTGTATATATAAACCTAAGTATAAACTGTGACGAGAGCGAAGGAACGTCGTTCGGAATGCGCTTCTGCGATTAGTTATTCGTCCCGTTATCCCATCCTTTCCCCGTAAAACCCCGACCAACGCTGTACGAGGAAATAATTACAACGAGCTTCGTGCGAGGAAAAATACGTATTCATCGTTTCATCTTTTTTTTTTTTTTCCCAACTGTTCTCGGTTCACGCGCTGATTTTCGTCGTCGACGGATATTTGTGATGGATTTTCGTCGTCGACGGATATTTGTGATGGATTTTCGTTCACGCTGACCACGTTCCACGAAATTCACGCAACAGGCTCTATACCGCCATTTTATCGCGAAGTTTACGAGAAAATCTGCTCGCCGACGAGCGGAAACGTCGAGCGCGAGGTCTTCAAGTCGCTGCTCGTCAAGTCACAGCTGAGCAGCTCGGTCCTCAGTCAGGTGAGATCGTGCTTCTGTGCGTGTGTGTGTGTTTTGTGTGTGCTGTGTACACGAGAACGAACAGCTGGGCAGCTCCGCGCCAGCGCCTCGCTTCGCCTTCGAGATAGAAAGCGACGAGTCTGTTTTTGTATTTTTTTTCTCACTCCGACTTTCTTATCGTTACAGCTGAGCGTTGCAGATAATGAAATCAATGTAGCCAAGAGTCTGTTTTTTTTTTTTATTCCTTCGAATGTGATGGCTACAATTGACCCTTAAATGCCCAAAAATGATACGTCTACTCTATACCTGATTATTTTTTTAAGATTCTTATCTCATCAAAAATGTCCGAAAATTCTATGTTAATTTTGATTTTTTCGGTGATTGAACGCCGCTGGAACTAAGATTTGAAAAAACAATTTATAGCGTTCAAAGGGTCCGATGGTGACGGATATTATTAGTATGTTCACCGCGCCGAGACTCACGGCCGGCGTGATAACATCGGAGAGGGTTGGACGTAAGTACGGAGCGTAATTCGTGAAGCGCGCGCGTGTGAGGGGGGGGGGGGGGCGGAGGGGCAGAGGGATTGAACGCTTGGGACACTCGATGTGTGGGTACGTCTGCGCTTGCACGAAGCCCGACAACGAGGAGCGTATACGATATAATCTTCATGGTCAGTATCTTGACTGGTACGGCCAGTAACGTCGGGCATCTTCGTTAATCGCGCGTATTAAGTTGTTGCTAGTCAAGTTCCAGACGAGCCAGCGATCTCTCTCTCTCGCTCTCTTTCGCTCTCCGTTCGCCGTCGGACCGAGTCAGGTGGGACCGAGTCTCTGAATATACGAACGTGCGTACAGTGCGCTCGTGGCCTTGTCCACTGACTCGCGGACACGCGTGTCGACGCATTTTCGCTTCGATTCTGACGACAGGAAAATTTGTGCTTTTATGTATTTATAGCAATTGAGGGATAATTACGTTGTCGCCTCTTTTCTTTTTTTTCTGGCTGTGACTTCTCGCCAGATAATAGAACGAATAATTGTGGGTATTCGGCCTATACGAGATTCATGGTTTTCATGCAGATGACTAATATATAATTTATCATCCGGAAAAAAAATGTAAATAGTTTATATCTTTGGAGAAATGAGCTGTCCGAATGAAATTCATCGAAGCCTTTGGAAAACATTTGCCGGGCCACTTATCGCTCGTGATTACTTTTTTTTTCATTTTTTCATTTTGAGGCTCGTCCGACGAATGCACAACACAACGATTACACATTCGTGGATTGTCGTTCGGTCGGAGTGTGTTATATCGAGTGCGCGTTATCGTCGTCGAAAAACGCCCCCGCCTAACGCGATAGTCGCCTCTCGTCGACTCCCCCCGCGCTACTGGACGTCGCGTGGACGACCCCCCCCCCTCCCCCCTCCCCTCTTCGCCACCGACGCAGCTGTAATTACCGGATCATTGCGCAAGTTCTTCCCGGTAGCATTTTATACACGCGTCCCGCTCGCTCGAACCAGGAAAGGAAGACGCAATTTGCTGTACCGCACTGTTAAAAATATTCGTGATTTTACGTTCCTAGACATTTGATTCAATGAGCTGATAAATAAAAATTAATACACGCGTGTAGGAAAATTTTCAATTTTTATACTTAATTTCGTAACTGATATTAAATTAAAACTCAATATGATGATCAGCCAGATTGACTGATCCACGATTTTCCACAGGTGGATGACCCAGAAACTCTCAGGCTGAACGTTAGACTTAGACTTAGACTCAGCCTCGAGCTGTCTGAGGCGCGAACGTCGGATTTTATTAATTGCCGCGCGGAAAATGCACTTTAGTCACGGCGTGACCCGGCGGCTCGATTGTTGCGCCGCGTTGATAACGAGAAATGGAATTTAATGACGCGCGACTCCGCGCGGCGGGAAACGATATGGAATTGTGGCAGTTTACGTAGGCGGCGACGACCGGCGTAATGTTATACGTCGTCTGTGTATATGTTGACGCGTCCTCGCGGTTGTTGTTGCCGAGAACGATTATCGAGAATGGGGCGACCGCGTGGAAACGACACATTTTGGAACGAAACGACTGGTTAAAAATTGCCGACACCGGCAATTCAGTGGCACGCCAATAAAATCAGAATTATTTATTAAATAATTGTGTATTTTAAGCACTGTATATTCGTCTACCCCAATGCGACTTGTTTTTATTTATTTTTATTTTTTTGGTCGCAGATATGGGAACTGGTGGACAGCAAAACGGGGTATCTGAGTCGGAGCGGCCTGTACAAAGGTCTGGCCCTCGTCGCCTTCGCCCAGGCGGGCAAACAGCCCAGCGACAAGCTACTGGAAAATTCCGAATCTCAAGGTGAAGCTCAGTCGTCATTCGACGTCATTAAAAAAAAAATAAAAAAAATAAAAAATAATCATTTCTTCTGTGTGTTTAATTTAGAACTGCCTGTACCTGTTCTCGGCGATTTGTCGGAAGTGACTCTGCTCGCTCAGCGTCTCTACCGCGGCGGAAATCTCGCCAAGCTGGGAATCACCTACACGGACATATGCAAACTGGACACGATCGAGGTGAACCTGGTGCCCGAGAGGAAGGGCATATTCCTCAAGCACGTCGAGTACCAGGTTACGAGTAAGGTCAGCGCGGCGCCTTCGAATTTTCTGCATTTTCCTTTCCTCAACAAAAAATATAACAGCAGAATGTGTTGTAAATATTCGATTAGACGTAGCTATTGATTTTGCCTCCATTTATATATAATAACACAAGGTTATCCAGCGTAGGAGAACCCTTGCGATTTTTGACAAAAAAAAAATTTTCGATTTAACGAGGTTTTAAAATCCTATCCGATGGGAAATTTTCCGCTGATTTCAAATATGTCCGAGTTTTGTCCGAAAAATAAAAATTTCGAGGAGAAAAATGCGAAAAATGTTCTTCACTTTTTGTCGAACTTTAACGCTTCACTAGAATCGATGTCATTTTTATTTGGTGAATGGAATCTCGATTTTCTTTTTCCATTCGAAAGATAACTCTTCAAGGAAGAGTATGCCGCTAGGCAGAACGCGATATCTCGATTCTTGAATTTTTTGCAGATTTTTAAAGTTGACCATCGTGAATCGAAATTTTTTGCAAGGGGTACCCCTTGCCGGATTTTTGGGCGAAAAAAAAAATTTCGATTTAACGAAGTTTTAAAACCCTATCCGATGGGAAATTTCCCGCTGATTCCAAATATGTCCGAGTTTTGTCCGAAAAATAAAAATTTCGAGGAGAAAAACGCAAAAAACTATTTTTCACTTTTTCCCAATTTTGGAACTTTACTAAAATCGGTGTCATTTTTCTTTGGATCAATATAATCGGGATTTTCTTTTTGCATTCGAAAGAAGATTCTTCAACGAAGGGAATGCCGCTAGACGGAACGCGATGTCTCGATTTTTCGATTTTTTGCAGATTTTTAAAGTTGACCCTCAAAAATCGCAATTTTTTAGAAGGGGTACCCCTTGCCGTTTTTTCGAAAAAAATCGAAAAAAAAAAATTTTTGATTTCGCCAAGTTTAAAAACCCTATCCGATGGGAAATTTTCCGCTGATTCCAAATATGACCGGTATTTGCCCGAAAAATAAAAATTTCGAGGAGAAAAACGCAAAAATCGAATTTATTTTTCTGCCAAACTGCAAAATTTCGAATTACGAATGCGTAAGCCCGGAATCTCAGTAAAACGTGCTGACCAAACGATTCTCTGTGCTTACAGGCTTTCAACTCGATCGTCCACAGACGCTACAACGACTTCGTCTCGCTGCACGAGCTTCTTCTGTCGCGATTTCCCTACAGGCTCATACCAAAGCTGCCGCCGAAGAAAATTGTCGGAGGTAAACGAGAAGCCTCGATAAACCTTTCTTTTGTCTGTCGAAAAAAAAAAAAAAAAAATGTCTCAAGTCGCCAGGAAAAATAAATACACAGGTTGGTTCTTCGCAGCTGACTCGCAATTCCTCGAGGAGCGAAGACGATCGCTTCTGCGCTTCCTGACCCTCATCGCCCGGCATCCCGTCTTGCGTCAGGATCCCATAGTCCAGTTCTTCTTCACCTACACCGGCGAGGAGACGCAGCACAAGATACGCGAGGTTTTCCGACGCGTGCCCGACGAGTTCGCCACCAGTGAACTGTCCAGCCGCGCCAAGGAGCTCGTGCCGCCCGAGACCCTCACTGAATTCGCCAACAGCCGCGATCAGATACGCGTCATACTCCTCGGCATCTCGAGGCTCAAGAACATCGCCGACTGCTTGGCCATCAGATCGCACAGCTACGCAGCTGATATGGCCGAATTGGGCAACTCGCTCACGAATCTAGCTGCCGAGCCCTACGGAACCTCCGGTTGGGCGAGCGGAGGTTCCACCATTTGGCACGACATGAAGAAGGGATTTCACGTCATTTCGAAGTACGAAAACAAAATTAAGGGATTTTTTTTCGTACAATGACTGAGTCTCTTATGCTTCTTTTTTTCATTCGTTTTCAGAGAATTCAGTCTACTGTCAGCGAGAGCCATGCAACAGGCAGTGAGAGAGGAGACAATGCTGTGCGAGAGATTGAATCTTCTTCTTGACGTTCTCGTGGCTCATCGAACTCTGTGCGAGCGTCACGAGCGCGGAGTTAGCGCGGATCATCAACGAGCGCTGTCTACGATGCTGGTGCTGAAGAAGCGTCAGATGCAGGGAGTCATTCGCGGCACTGACGTCAGTTTGGAAACAGGATAAAATGTTAGAAGAGAGAAATCGACGGCTGATAAAACATTGTTTTTTTTTTCCGCAGGCGGATACCGTGGAGTATTTGGAGAATAAAATGGTCGCCCAGGAGTCCGTGATAGCGAACGTCGAGCTGCGAAATTCCTTCTCGCTGCACTGCCTGCACATGGAGACGCAGCTGGTGCACGCGCATCTGGAAATTCTCGCCACGGTTCTCCAGAGTCTCGTGAAGGTTCAGATTCGCGGACACTCCGAGGTTAATAACTTTATCATCGACGCGACTCGCGCCGGAATTATTGTGAGTCAATAATGTACACTTTTGTTTCAGCTCGCCGAAGTGTGGAAGCTCATCGAACCGACGATAATGAAGTGTCTGCCTGAGAAAACAGCTATCAACTCCAACGGAGTCTCGGAAAACGAGGGACCGCTGAAGTGACGCGTTCGTCCATTCGCTCGCGTTTTTCTCGTTGAAAAGAAAGTTTGTTAGATTATGTTCTGCGATATGTGTTTTTTTTATCAGAAAAGTCAAGGACGGCTCAACGCAAATCATCGTCTTTCCTGCTAAGCATCCACGTCACGGGCGTGTTTTTTTTATACGTAAAGACAAATATTTTATAGAATATCCTACATTCCTCGTTGTGTACTTAATATATATTTTATTACATGTATAAAAGACGCACTAATGTGCACTATCGTATGTACATATCGTAATGTATATAGAAACGCTGTGTTGCTTGCGTAATGCGTATCGTCTGGCAGAGACGACGGCGGAAATCGCACTCGCAAGCGCGGATCTCTGATAAGAACTAACGAAAAATCGGAAAGTTACGGCTTATCTGATGATCGTTTCGATCATCAGCTGATATACGATGATGCCTATGTCATTGCAGTCAAATAAAATATTGTTCTTTTTTTCGAACAAATGTTTATTTTAAGTACAACTTAGTCGGTATAATCGTCACTCGTTAAACGATATCTATTCCTCTGTACTTGTATTCCTTGATTACCGGCGCGGCGGTTAAATACATGAGCCAATAAATGATGTAGGGTAGTCCCATGCTGAACGCTATGTACAGATAGTAGGGTATGGGTCGTGTCGAGCCGATTGGGGAGAACCACAGTCCTCGTCTGCTGCCGTCGCGAATGTGATGACTCAGGAAGCTCGTCAGAATGATCCACGCGTAATTACTGATGCCCGGTGATCCGAATGTCTTGGCGCTGAACATCAGCACGATCCACAGCAGAATTGGTAGCGTCGTGCTGTGCAGAAACGGCCTTCTGCTCAAGTGCGTCGCATCCTGGACATTAAATTTGATTTATCGTTTGTTCACAGCAGATAAAAAGACTTTCGCCGACGTGAACAAATTTAATCGAACGCAGTTTTCGCGGGTTTAAAATCCCGATCGAGGGCAGCACAAGTCAAACGGGAAAATCCTATTTCGCGGCGATCCGAAGCTGCAAAATCAAGAAAAAAGAAAACTAAGTTCTAGACGCGAACGAGCTATTTAGTTTTTCTCAAGTTTTACCTACTGTTTACCCAACACATCCGGGAATACACGATCATCGCCTCGAAATAACTTTTCTCGTTCAACTGTTTGGCTCGCGGGGTCTTCAATGACAGATCGCGAGGTGCGAAACTGATTCGCACGCGTCATCGACTCTGTTTGACGACGAAAAAAAAAAAATACAACTCGATCCAACGAAGTCGACGAAACGCAAGGGGAAAAATGTCTCGGGTGAGTTGCAACTAATAATTCGCGATATTGTGGAAAAAACATTGTTATGGCGCCGTCAACGTTTGTTCGACCGACCTTCAAACTCCAACTCCACGCCGCGAAAAAATGGTCGAAATCGATGAACGACGATATAGCGACGCAGTAGACGACGCTGTAGATGTTTGGGAGAACCGGCTTCTTCGAGAGCACGAGAACCAATGTCCAACTGAGGCCGCCCACAAAGGCGTGCGTCAGATTGTCGAGGATCGCGCGGAGCGCAGCGATCTTTGTGCTCTCGACGAGTCTGTCGCCGGCGCACGAACCGACACCCAACAGCGATGTCACGCACAATTGCGTCAATACGTTTCCGAAGCCCTGCACCATCTTCTCGACTGGTTTATTCGTCCCCCGGCTGCCGCGCGGCCGCGATCCTCATCGCGACGACACGTCGTCGTCGTCGCGCGTCGTCATCGTGGCGATCAAACTCTCTGACGATGTTTCGTGTTCAAACTGTCGGATGACGTTTGTGCACTGTCAGAAACACGTCCACGCGGAGCGACGTCCACGCTGCTCGCATCGCGAGAATTCCATTCCACTACCCACACACGCGCGCGACTTGTTCGCCGACACACTTACCTCGGTCGGTAATGTCGGTACTGTTGCTGGAGAGTAGATTACGAAGCGACTGCGACCTCAATTACAGTGGGCGCCAGTTTCCGGGCTGCCGAGTGCCGACGAACTCTCGGCTCGAGTAGGCAAAAACCGCGGTAAAGCCAATCGCTTCGACCAAACACAAAGCTTCGGTCGAACTTGGAACAAAAGGCACATCCAGTTCGCTACACAGGCAACGAAGTCAGATCTACATAGAAGCACAGTTCTTATGGAGCTCGTGGCACCAAACTTTTTCGACCGAGAACTGCCGCTTGGCGGCGCTGAGGTCGAAAAATTGTCTGCTTCCGACAAGCTCCGCCCAGTGGGCGGGGTTTACCCTGTCATTGGCTGCCCCGTTGCCGCGCACTTTCAAACTGGCCTTTTCAGACAAACTATTGATAATAAGCATTTGGCTATTTCTTTTTGGTAAATTTGCACCGCGAAATTTTTTTTGTATGGTATCTGTACCTTGAACGGTAATTTTCACTTCAATCACGTGGTTGATACCTCATATACCGTAATTTACAGCTAACGGCAGGTTAATGATTTAAATACGATTTTCAGACTATGTATGCTAAAGCCGTTCGGTGGCGAAGCGCGTTAGGTCGCGGCGTTCGTGTCCGAGAGGTCCTCGGATCGAATCTTTATGAGAGCATCTTTTTTTTTTTTTTTTTTTTTTTTAAAGAGAAAGCAAAATGCCGTTTCGATGTGTCGGTTTCGCATTTTTTTGTTTTTTTTTTGCTTTTTCAATTAACGTTTTGATATCTGTAAGGACTACAGATGTTAACACGGAGCAGGCATCTCCTCCTCTGCCGCCACCACGCCGTTCACGATATAAATGCTGGTATAGTGTCAATCACGTGGTATATCGTGTACGGCGTGGTGGCGGCAGAGAAGGAGATGCCTGCTCCGTGTTAACATCTGTAGTCCTTACAGATATCAAAACGTTAATTGAAAAAGCAAAAAAAAACAAAAAAATGCGAATACCGACACATCGAAACGGCATTTTGCTTTCTCTTTAAAAAAAAAAAAAAAAAAAAAAAAAAAGATGCTCTCATAAAGATTCGATCCGAGGACCTCTCGGACACGAACGACGTGACCTAACGCGCTTCGCCACCGAATCGCTTTGATATCCATAGTCTGAAAATCGTAATTAAATCATTAACCTGCCGCTAGCTGTAAATTACGGTATATGAGGTATCAACCACGTGATTGATATTATACCAGCATATTATGTCAATCACGTGGTTGATACCTCATATACCGTAATTTACAGCTAGCGGCAGGTTAATGATTTAATTACGATTTTCAGACTACGGGTATCAAAGCGATTCTGTGGCGAAGCGCGTTAGGTCACGGCGTTCGTGTCCGAGAGATCCTCGGATCGAATCTTTATGAGAGCATCTTTTTTTTTTTTTTTTTTTTTTTTTTTTTTTTTAATTCGGGAAAGCAAACTGCCGTTTCGATGTGTCTTACGAGAAGAAGAGACGTCTCAGCGTTGCACGTGCTCGTTCAAACCGCAGGGGTTACCGCATGGGAGGAATAGAGAACGCATGAGTACCCCAGCGATTACCCCAGCGTGAGAGCGACAAGGATAGATCTATACACAGCGCCGCCACGCCACTGGGGTACGAACTAACGTCGTTCAAACTGCTGGGGTTACCGCATGGGAGGAAGAGAGAACGCATCAGTACCCCAGCGATTACCCCAGCGTGAGAGCGACAAGGATAGATATATACACAGCGCCGCCACGCCGCTGGGGTACGAACTAAAGTCGTTCAAACTGCTGGGGTAACCGCATGGGAGGAAGAGAGAACGCATCAGTACCCCAGCGATTACCCCAGCGTGAGAGCGACAAGGATAGGCATAAGGGGCGGAGCCAGGGCGGAGACAACCAGGGTTGCGTGTGGTCGCCTGTCTATGATGTGTCGGTGAGCCACACATATACGCAGCGCCGCGAGCGCCGCCACGCCGCTGGGGTACGAACTAACGGTCGTACCCCAGTTCCAATCGGGCCATCAAAAGCATAGGCACTGGGCTTCTATGTAAGTCTGACTTCGTTGACACAGGCTCGAATCGCGCTAACTCCGTTTTTTCGGACGATTGTTTAGCTCATTACTGAGAAACGCGTATATAACGATGGGCTTGCA
This sequence comes from Itoplectis maculator, assembly GCA_964034905.1. NCBI lineage: Eukaryota > Metazoa > Arthropoda > Insecta > Hymenoptera > Ichneumonidae > Itoplectis > Itoplectis maculator. The sequence continues at coordinate 9,581,947 of OZ035863.1, forward strand.
TCGTAATTCGACCGGCTCCGATCGTTTCTCGACGGGCAATAGGTATTTATTGGAAAAACAAAAAGGCACCCAAACAAAGCGATCGTGGATGCTTGTCCACGTGTCGCAAATTTATCGACTTTAGACACTTATTAAGTCGAAACCATTTTTTTTTCGTATAGCAAAGACGAAAACCAAGCGGATGGTATTTTAGGCATGTTGCGAGGACAGGTAAATACGCGCGAAATGTGTCCTTTGTTCACCTGTTCCGAACGTCCGTAACCTCGAAATTGCCAAGTTATTTCGCTGCCTGCAGCTCGATCGATTGCTACCGTTGATTCTCTTTCGACAGGATTTTGAGGCGAGACGCGAGGAGTTTCGCAGGTATCTCGAACGGGCGGGCGTTATCGACGCCCTGACCAAGGTGCTGGTTTCGCTGTACGAACAGACGGACAAACCTGACGACGCTCTGCAGTATCCTTTTATATTGAACCGCGAGACGGAGAATATTGTAGGGTTCGTTCGAGGCCTATTCGCTCCTTAACGATTTCTCAGATACGTCCGCAAATACCTGGGAGCCACGGCGGAGGAACCTGCGGAGGTTCAATCTCTGAAGAAGGAGCTGGAGAGCGCCAAGGAGCAGATCGTCGAGCTGCAGGCCAAACTCGTCAAATGCGATCTGGAAGATGCTTCGGCTTAGCCGGCGACTCGTCGACTCAGAGACTTTCATTCCTAGTCGAGTTTCCACGCATTTGTTCTTTTCTTTGACAAAACGACAAAGTACCTGCCCAGGATGTGCCTTAAGAAGCGGACGACTATTATTTTCTTTCCAGAATTTCTTTGTTTTATTCACAAGATTTATTTTTATTAGTTACTCTGTTCAAAAATAGGAATAGAGAAAAGAAAATTACTTATGTGCAAATGAGATGCTGCTTTCCATTTGCAGAATACAAAGTATTACATATTATAATTTAGATTCGCACATTATTGCTGGACGTTAATGTTTTGGGAGCTGATAAAGACTTTTATGTAGATCATTTCTACCTATTGGATAAGTTAGAAAAAAAAAAGATGGACAGCTGGTAGTCCTTTTGGTAACTTGGCAAATATGCACTTACCTCGATACATCCGTCACGTTGTTGGCTTTAATTTAGTAGGAACAAAAATCGCAACTATCTTAGTATTGAATAATTCTCGCATTGTATCCTCGTACGTGCAAACGTCACTGTGATAATCGGATGTAGTTGATAAATAAAGGCGAACTTTTTTTTTCTACGAAATTTGTTTCGAATTAACGATTCGTGTTCTTGTAAACGTGTATTTTTAATGAAAAGGTGAGATATTGAGAAACAAGATTTGGGCTTGATGTTAAAAATCTTTTTCTTAAGCATTAGCAGCGCGAGGTAACAGCGGATTTCCCGAGCGGACAATTCGATAGATTACGATTATTTTCAACGAATTATTTTCAGCCTTTCTTCGCCGCTTGTCTGCGTTTAACGTCCCAATTGTAGACACGAGCCATGTTAACTTCGGTGGTCGTAAACTGATCCCTCACAAAATTCAGATCGTGCTCCACGTATCCCAAATTCTTCTTTGCCGCCTCGATATTCTTCACCATCAATTCCTGGGCGTCGTTGAGCGAGTATTCCAGCATTACATTGGCGCCCAGCCACAGGCAAACCTTGTCCGTGGGCGGTATGATGGCTTTCGCAAAAACTTGCTCCCAGAGGTAAAATTGCGTCTCCAAGTCGTGACTGCTGTTCTTCTCGACTTGCAGCTTTTCGATCATCTCCAGCGACCTCTCCAGGTCGGGAATTTGAGTCCTCAGTCTTCTACGTTTCTTCGCCAAATTGTACTCCATGAATTTGTACTTGCTGTGATTTTCGTCGAGGCGCTTGAGCACTTTGTCGACGGAACCGTCATTCTCGGGCAACGCCATGTAAGCGTCGACATCTTCCTGCGAAACGGCACAAGAAAAAATAATTAATACTCACATATCCAAAATAATGAAATATTGGTTTCGAGTATTTTATATACTGAAATTAATCGTATCCGGAATTCACTTTTTAGCCTCGCGAGAAAACGTCATCGTTTGTGACCATATATGGACAACTTTTTGACACGATAGGTGCGGTGTTATTTCGATTACAGGTTAGTCGAAATAACATGTCATCGATTACAGGTTAGCCGAAATAACACATCGCGAGACCAAATCGTAAACGATTTTCGTGCAAATCGTCGATAAGGCACACGCGAATTTCTTAATAAACGAGGTAAAAAAACCGTGTAACACAATACCACAAAAGCAGCCTCCGGGATTCCGCCGTAGGACTTCTTATCCTCATTCAGCTCAATATCGTTTTTATCTCCCGCCTCCATCGTGTCTTCGTTATTGTCAGAGTAATTCCAACAAAACTCGACGACTCTTCGTTCAACGAATGCAGAGTATGCGGCACAAATAAACTCAGTGTGAATCAATTATCTTCTTCACTTATTCCTCTTCCTCTTTTAATTTCGTTGGTTCTCCGTAAAGAACTCCTAACTGAAGTTAGCCGAAGAATTCTGCTATGTTCTGGGTTTTCCGGTCATTCATAATTTAGTTGTAAAGTCGCGACCGAGATGGCACCACCGAACGTTTCGCCCCTGTCGAACAAATTGTTCCGCGCGGGAACTTGGAGAAAGTTTGAAATTACTAACAGTTAAAGTTTCATTAAAGTTGAAAACTTCATCATTTTTTATATGATTCTTCTAACCCAAAATACAATTTAGGATTTTTTTACAAATTTTTCTAACCTAATTTGAGTATGCTATAACTTTTTTTCAAACATTTCCGGAATCGTTATTTATTATAATTATTTATTTATGGATTTCTCCTTTACATATGTAGTTACACTATGTGATTCGAAAACACGAGATCAGAAATTTTTAATAAAAATATACATATAATATTCTTTGAGAGAGCAGGTTAAACGCTGATTCAGTGCAGCCAACCGGAGCCAGATCCACAAAATAAAGGAGAGAAGCGGTTGGTCACGTCGCTCGCGCTTTATTGTTGTCGTCGCACGGAATCCCGGAAACCCCGAGGACAACCCGGGGATAACCAAGGTACCGCCGAGGTGCTGGAGTAAGCACCGAAATCACCCGTTGCCCATATAGTCCGACACGTCGTCGGCGGATGAAGTCATTCGCTATTTATGCGCCGCCGATGGCCGACGCGACGCACAGTTAACGTCGCAGTACGTGGAAATAATTGAAAATCGACGACGAGATGACTACCGAAGTGGTTACCGTCGATAACATTGAGGTAGGTCTGTTCACGATCGACATCTCTCTCTACATTTGTCGCAATGTCGTCTCGTCCACTGCCGACGTCTCGTTTAATTGTTCGTACAAAGAGCCCGACTCACTCGCCCTTTGCACCGACAGGCCAAACTGCTGCGGGCAGCGACCGAGTGCCAGCAAAATTACTACGAAATCTTGAGCGACTGGAATCTCTACAAGGACAAGGAACGCCAGTATCTCAAAGACTTCATCGGTTACGCCCTCTTCGGACCGCCCAAGTTCGAACGAATCGAGACGGAGGGTACGTCGGTGACAATACACGATACCGAGTTCAGTCACTTTGTGTACGACAAACAAGAACAAGAAACCGTCGACGTTGTGTTCAAGAAAGTAATCGAGTACGGAGCTGACGGGCGATCCGACGGAGATGTACTGTGCGGCATAATATACAATGTGATATTCAACGAAGAAGAGGCTTTGAAAGCCTCGGAGCGCAGAGACGAAGAGAAAAAGGCTGCGACGGGCGAAAGAGCGGCTGGAAATGAGAAAGACGAGGAGCAACTGGTGGAACGAGGTCTGCCGGTGTATCCGGTGCCTGTGTTCAAAGTCAAAGCGTATCGGAGGAAGGGAAAGAAAGCGAGTGTAGAAAAGACGTACTATATCGACAATGCCGGACGAGTTTACGACGGATTCGCCGACTACTTGTCGAACAACAATTTGCCTGTGTGCAAGATGGTCTTGCCGAAGGATGGCAGATATCAGGCGGATCCCACGTTATCGCGTGATCTTCGGCTCCACTCGATTAAGCGAGAGGAGTCGATTATCACGACGGCTTGGCTGCAGATTGACAAGTCACCGGCCGGAAGGACAACCGCGAAAGTGCTGAAGGGCGGCGACATAGCGAGCACAGTGTTCACGGTCGCGGCTATGGGGGTCGGAGTTGCTTCTATGGTGACGCCCATTGGTCCTCTTGTTGCTCTCGCAGGTATATAATATATAAATTCGCAGATATATAAATTGCATCGGACAAAAAAGTACACGTTTATTTTTTTCAATCTTAAAAATTCTGTAAATTGAGCTAAGTATTTTGCCGTCTGACCCGCAGGTGTTGCGAGCGGTGGAGTGGGTGGTCTCTGGTCCGTCGGTAGATGCACCCAGGATCTGGTGGATCGAGGACGGCACGGCGAGTCGATAAGCGACCGGAGAGCTCTGGGTTCATGGATCGGAATAGCCGGCGGGACGATAGGCGTCGCGGCGACGGGCGGAACGGCTCTGCTCGCACGAGCCGTGAGAACCGGAACGACGGTCGGCCGAGCGGCGATGATCGCCCACGACGCGGTGCTGATCGGCAATTTGATCGTCAACGGCGTCGGCATCGGTTACAAGAGCTACGATATCTACGAGGCGTGGGCCGAGGGCGGAATGTCGAATGTATCGATGGCGGACGCCCTTTTCTTCTCCGCCCACGTCTTCTTCTTCTGTAATTCCGTGATGAGCGTTCGCTTTGCGCAGAATCTCGTGGAATCGACGCAGGGCCAGGTACTCAAGGACTACGAGGCCAGTCTACGGAGCAACAGGCACCGGAAGGAATTTCAACGACTGGCGCGAAACACGAGAGCCGCCGGCGCGAGCGACATCTCGAGCAACGAGGAGATCATACGCGCTATCAATAGGATCGACAACAAGGATGAGTTTTTCCAGGGTTTGGTGAGAAGCCGCAAGGCCATCAGTGCCGCCGGCGCGAAAGCCTCGTTCAACTCGGGAAAAGTCACCATCAACGGCGTTATGACTATTGATCCGATTGAATTTGCGAGTTTGCCGAAGGACGTTCGCGTCGACATTGTCAAGGGCATCGGCAACGCTCCGGAGGCTCCGCGAACGTCCGTTCCGTTGGCTCGTAACAACGAAGTTCCGTACAAGAATTTCGCTAACAATAACAACAACAGCACCGTGCTCAAAGAATTTTGCGCGAAACATTCGAGCGCGATGATGCAAAAGGCTCCGGTGATAATCAACGATTTTGCCAATGTACTCGCGGATCTCCGGGACGTGAAGAATCAGTCCGAGATATTTCTCAAACTCCTGCAAATCGGGTACAGAATTCTTCAGGAGTTGCCGCTCGACGAGGAGATAAGGGTTGGCGATACACTCGCGCACATCGTACAATTTTTGTGGGACTACGTTAAATCGAACTTGCGACAAATGCGGCCTGGTATGGTCATTCAGGATCCGGCGGTGCAGCTTCTTTTGAACCAATTGATGCAGATCCTGTTGTGCCGCGTCGAGGCGAAGGTCGACGAGTGGGTGGAAGCTTTCACTCAGTGGCTGAAGACCCAATTTCCGCAAGTGATTTATCGACCACCTCTTAAACATCATCAATTGGAATGAATGCAACTGACGCGCATTATTCGATAATAATTGTGATTGGTAACAGTGCCTTAGGAATATCACAGCCGTGAGATAGAGACCAACGTCTCTTGTACAAACATATCAAAGTATATTATTTATATTCGACACCTGTACAAACATCAGCCGGACGCACGTTGTATTTCGCATAACGGCTTTTATTTCTGAATAAATGAAACACACACAACTAGTGCACAACTAAAAACACGATAACTGAAATTTCATATTACAATTGAGTAATAAAAAAATGGCTTCACGTGGGCGACATAAAATCTTTATTACAAAAAATAAATTAATTCACTCTACATACAAAAATACAGAATTAATTAATATTAATAATACTCTCTATTCAGTGATGATTTTTTTTTGTAATAGCTATTGTTATGGTATTCAGAATCATTATTACTGGAGTACGATTACGAGTCTGTGAAGCGAAGTACAAAGCAGTCGATGAGACGCGAGAAATTTTTCCCTCCCCACTCTATTCCCACTCTATTCTTTCTCTCGGGGCTTTTGAACCGTCAATAGCCGTGAAACATATCAACAGTACTTCACTCTTGGATTTTTTTTCAAGAGGCTAAGCTCAATATACTTTACTCAGTTCTGCTTCTAATATATTATGTTATGAGATATCTGTTACGTTATGGCTGCTTATACTTGCACATTGTACTATAAACTCTATACAAAGAATAGAAAGTATATAGAATGTAGTAATAATAATAATAATAATAATAATATGCTTTATACAATTTTAACGATAATACCTAAGTTTCACTTAGTTCTAAATTTTCAAGTAAAATTAGAGAGATTTATTTGTCATGTCGAAAATTAGAAAAGAGAGAGAGAGAGAGAGAAAAAAAACGGTAAATAAGAAAAACGCTGTCTTTGGAGGAACAGAGACTCTCGTTTGTTGCGGGGAGGTTGAACCTCGTAAATTACATATGAATACTGTACACTGCGCTCCTCCGTCGTGTTCTTATTGCGAGACACGTCCAGCTCGTTCGCTGAATACTGCAGCCCGCATTGGCAAATCAAACAGACCGCGGGTTAAACAATAACGTGATGAATTTGGCAAGCTTTGTGGATTTTTTTGATACTGCTGCTAAAGTCTCCGATCGTTTCACCGCTCTATTATCTACAACACGCTACGGGCTCAACGACAACCGCACGCGATTTTCGCGGCAAACCCTCCTCTCCTTGAGATTAACAAACAACTATCCTAACGTCTTTTTTCATACGGATCCTAGGCGCGAGTTATATATCTACCCTTAATCATCGATATTATGTCGATCAGCGCGCGGTAAGTATTTCCCACTCGCCTCTGCCACTTTTATCCTAGACTATTTTGGAACAGAATTTCCAAGGTACACCGCTCGACTATTGAATAGACCGATGGATTTTTTTTTTTACTAAAAATTATACACGGCACACTCAATATACAATTCGCACGCGGAAAACTCTGAAGCTAATTAAAAAAAAAAAAAAAAAAAAGAAAAAAAAACGAACAAAATAAAATAAAAATGAAAACATAGACGACCGACGGAAAGACATTACCTCGCGAATTTCTAAACTCAATGGCTCCTAAGATAAAGTTTTCTTCATCTAGTTAAATTGTTGTACAATAAAGTGCTTTGAATTAAAAAATAACTAGCCTCTTCTAACTACAATTAACCCTACGCTATGAAAGCTATATTGCGTTCTAACCGTATCGATACGTACTTCAACATTTACTTTTGTACTTCATTTTAAGTCGCATCTGTTCCAACCGTTGCTCGTACTGATTCTCCACCTCTTTCAACTTCACGTCGACCTGCTCCTCGCGCGCTCGTATCGCCGCCTCTATGTTCTCCTGCGCCTGTTTCACCGCCCTGTCGTAACTCTCCTCTATGCGCTTTCGCTCGTTCAGCATGAACTCCTCGTTGCGCTTCACGAGATCCTGAAAGAAGGAATTCAAAATATTCGATCAATAACGGCAATGGCTCTATCGACAAATTCGTTCAGGGAATGCAAAATATTACGCACCTTGTAATTGTGAACGGATTTTCGGGCGCTTTGATACTTTTGCTTCAGAGCGATAATACTACTTTTCATCTCCTCCTCTCTGTCCTTCATAGACTTGATCTTGTTGGCCAGGCTCTTCTCGATTTCTCGCAATCTGCTGATCTCCTCGTTCATTTTATCCTCGTTCGCCTTGATGTCCCGTATCTCCGCCGTCCAATCGGACATCACCTGGGCCATCACGTTTCTCTCCTCCTCCGCGTCGTTCTCCTTCTGTCTCAATTGTTCCTGCAATTCCTCGATCTTCAATTTTCGCGCTACGAGCTCCTGATTGAAGGTGTCGAGCTTCGCGGCGATCATCTCCGTGACGATTTTCTCCTGCGCTTTGAACGACGAGTGGAGCTTCACCTTCTCCGCGAGCATCGCCTCGCGCATCGACTCCACCTCCTTCGTTTTCTCGTTGCAACGAGTGTGCAGCTCGAGCAGAGCGCTCTTGTATCGCTCCTCGATGCTCTTCTGCTTCTCCCGATGCTGATCCTCGATCACGCGCAGCTCGTCCGCCACCTTCTGCTCCATCTGCTCGCGAACCTCTTTCATCGTCGTTTCCCGCAATTTCTGCACGTCAATCCCGTCCGTCGAGCTACGCGGAGAGAAATTCAGCTCCTGCGAAACCTGCTTCTGACTCCTCACGTATTGCTCGAATTGCTTCGCCTGATTCTTCAGTTTCGCCACCAGCTGATTTCTCTCCTCCTTGATCTTCTCCAAGTCCTTCAGCTTCTCCAACTTTTCCTCCTTCTCCCGCAGATCCATCTCCAGCTGATGAACTCGCTCCTCGAGAAACAAGTCCGGCGTCATTTTGTCCTTTCTCTCGTTGAGCCTCGACGACAGTTGCTCCACGAGCTCCTTGTACCTTTGCAATTCCTTCTCCGCGCTCGGCGAACCCAACGACGACGACGATTTCTCCGCGGATCCGCCGAGCAGACTCTCGAGCGTCGCTATCGATTTCTTTTTCTCCGTTATTTCGGCCAGCAACTTCGTTATTCTTTCCTTCTGCTCGATTTTTTCTTTAAGCAAGCTCTCGCACTTTTTGCGCATCGCCTCGTTTTCCGATTGCAGGCGAGACATTTTTCGACTCACGTCGTCCGAATCCTGGCGTTTCGTGCTCTTCGTCTCGCTCAGCTCGCTCTCGAGGCTCGATATTCGCGCGAGCAAGTCGTTCCTCTCACTCGCCGCGCTATTGTACTTTTTTCTCAGGCTCTCCTCGGCGATCTCCATCTGCGCGACTTTCAGCCTCGTGTCGTCGAGCTCCGTCTGCAATTCCGACATGTTGCGCTGCTCCTCCATTGCGGCGGACAGCTTTTCCTCCAGGCGCTTGCAGTCGCTCTCCAGGCGAGCGATCTTGTCCGAATGCTCGGAACAGTGATCCGGTATCAAAAGACTTATCTGGTGATTTGGGTGGGCGTTTCTAAGCTCAGCGAGAGCTTCTTCTTTCGCTGCAAAAAAAGATGCGACAGTCACAAACAAATTCACCTGTGAACACTTAAATAAAACTACATTTCACCAGACCATTGCTACGAAAAAAAAACTGACCTCTCTCTATCTCTTCGTGAATCTTTCTCGTGTACTCCTCCTTTTTCTTTCTCTCGTAACTCAGATCTCTCTCCAACTCGATTATCTTGGCTCTGTGCGATTCGCACTCCTTCGTCAGTCTTTCCGCAATTTTCACCTGTGTCTCAAGATCCATCCGCATTCGATCCATGCTTTCCTTCTGAGACTCCACGCTCGCGTACTGCTCCTTCAGAAGCCTAATCTCGTCTCTGTGCTCGTTTATCAGCTGCTCCTTCGTCCCGCACACGTCTATGTACAATTCCTTCACGCGAACCAACTCCTTTTGCGTCTCTTCCAATTGCACTCTGCAAAAAAACGAAATAATTAAAATACAAATTCGTACAATTGTTCGAAATTAGTATAGAATTAACGAATATACGCACGTCAATTGCACTAATTCAAGTTGGGCTTCCTGGCGAACTCTCGCGACGGCTTTGTCGTGAATCTCCAGGTACTCCTTGTTGTACTCGTCGACCGCTTCCTTCTCCTGCTGAGCCACGCTCTCCTGGTGCAGCTTTCGAAGTGTCTCGTGTTGATTGGCAAGCGTTTCCTCGAGCTTTTGCTCCAATACTATTTTCTCCTCTCTGAGCTCCTCGTAGTGAGTCTTGACGTCGGTCAGGTGATCCGACAGCTTCTGTATCTGAGCGTTCGCGTTCACCGTGTGCTCGGTAAGGACGGCTTTGAGCTCGTGCTCGAGCTCGTTGACGCGTTTCGCGTAACGCGCCGCCTCCTGCTGACACGTCGCCGCCATCTCCATGGCTTTGCTCAGCTCCTTGTCCTTCTGCGCCAGAGTGTTCTCGAGCCGATTGATCTCCTTTCTCTTGACCGCTTGGCCCGCGAGACACCTCTGCAATTCTCCCCTCAACTTATTGGCTATATCGTCGGCGCCTTTGCCTCTCGATTTATTGTGCTCTCCCAGCTTCAATTGTCTTATCGAGTCCGACTCGTCCTCCAAACTCGTCGCCAACAACGAGTCGTACTGCATGGCATCGTTCTTCGCGACCTCGAGCTTTCGCTGCAGCTCCTGGACGCTCTTCTGCAACTCCTCCTTCTCCTGCGTTAACATTTTCACGCGCGCCTGCAGCTGCATCGTCTCCTGGCCGTTGCTGCTCGCCATGAGATTACGGCACTGCGCCTGACTGTCCTCCAGAGCTTGCGAAAGACGATTCACCGTGTCGCCTTTCTCGACCATCATAATCTCGTGCGCTCGTCGCACGTCCGACAGTTTGTGCTCGAGAGCGACGTACGATGACTCCTGGATCGTGTGAAAGGATCAGTGTTAACAATTCGTCGAATAAAACTGAGAAGCAACGGAACTGCGAATGGGCATTGTTCGAATGAAACGCGAGAGGAATAATATTGAGTATTCGCGGTAGAATCTAAAAAAACACAGTGAAGTAGAAGTTCAAGACTTGCCCAAATGCTATGGTTGTTAGTATCCACGTTTGGATGCTGCGATAAACGTGCAACGTTTTATTATTGTTTCGACTTATGTTTCGTTTTATACAATTTTTATTTCCTATTTATTTACGCACCTTGACGTTTAATTTGTCCGTTAAAAGGTCTATCTGCGTCTGCATGTTTCTCATCTCAATGGCGTGCTTCTCCTGAGCCTGCTTGAGAAATTTTTCCTGCGTTTTGTCGGAGGCTTGGAGCGTTTGCACGCGCTCCAAAACGGCGATTTTTTGCTGGAGGTCCATCACCGAATCCCTGGCTATCGTCAGTTCGTGCGATAGCTAAGGACAAACGGGGGAAGCTTGATTAGCGAGAGTTCGCCAAATCGTAAATCAAATTGGAAATTGATATACGGAAGAAAGTCGTACATTTTGATTCGTTTTCTCGAGAACGCCCACGTCTTCCTTGAAGGATTTCACTTGAGTCTGGAGGTCAGCAATTTCCGCCTTTGCGTCAACTGAAAATAACAATTTTATTGTAGATAATCACAGACGCCCGAATATTCGTTTTATCGTTATCGAATTATTTTTACCAAGGGCATTTTGCGCCTGATTTCTCGATAAATTCGATCTCTCGATCTCGGCCTGCGCGAGCGCCAATTTTCGGCCCAACTGGCTCTTCTCCTCGTCCTTCTCGAGCTGCAGTTGCTGCACCTCTTCCGTCAATCTCTGAATCTCCCTCATTCTCACCGAGTACAGAACTTCCAGCTGCTCTTTGCTGTTGTATTCCGCGGCTTTGTAAGCGTTGTTGTCGTTGAGCGGTCGTCCGTTCGGGCTCGTTTTGTAGCAATGATTGTGATGCTCCGAGCTAACGTCGTTGTCACCGCTGCCGCCGTATTCGTTGTTCTGCACATTGTTCTCGTAAGGCTCGGTGTAGCCGTTGTTTTGATAAGGTTTACCCTTTCCGTCGTAATGATTCGACGGAGTTTCGTAATGAAACGAGGGATAATTGTCCTGGAGACTGTAGTCATCGTTCACCTCGGGCCGGAATTCGCGCGGAAACCCGGCGTTCGGCGGCCTCGGCAATTCGTAAGGACTGTCCACCGAGTTTTCCTTGTTGTTGTTAGTGTACGGCGACGCTCGACCCGTCTGATACAATCCGTACTCCCTCTGAATGTCCGATATAGTCGGCCCTTTCTCAACCCCCGTCTGACTCAACGACGAGTTCTCCTTGTAACTGCGGCTACCGTCTTGGCTGTAAGCGCCAAATTCCTTCTGATACTGCGATATCGACGGGCCATTGTCGTTGACGGTCGGTCGATTAACGGAATTATCTATAACACTGGAATTTTCGCCTCCTCTCGTTGTCTCCTGGTAGTGACTGCTGTTCATGGAACTGAGATCGTCGTCGTCCTCCTCCAAGTCGTCGAACGCATTTGTCAGCAGGTCCTTGATCTGTATTTTAGAGCAAAACAATACGCATAAAAAATAAGGATTCCGACTCGTCGGCTTGGACTCTGCAGAATCGATTTCCAGCTCCGAGCGTATCGCCGTTATCAAAAGGAAAATCCTGACTGGACGGAAAACGCGACGGCATCCTGCGAAACGCCTCGAGCCTCCGACAAGACATTTCTCTTTGCGATTCGGACAGGACGCGTCTGATTCGGAGCAAGACAAGAGAAAATAGACCGTAAGGAAGGTTGCGATGAAACTCACCTCTTCGTTGCGCCGCTTGATATCCTCCTGCTCCTCCTCCTCCTGTTGACGCTGATTGCTGGCATCGAGGCGAATGCTGTCCGAGCCCTGAAAGAGGCTCAGGCCAGGACCCTCCATGCCTGCCCTGTCTTGCATACGCGCGAATTCTCTCTCACTCGCGGTGAACCAATATCGTCGTCGACATATCTTTGTTTATAACGCCATAACCTCGACGCAACAAGTGGGTCATCGGGAAACGGTCCGAGCGATCAGCAGCATCGCGTACGACGCGCCAGCAGCAGCAGCAGCAGCAACAGCAGCAGCGAGCTATGTCGTAGAGCGACTACGCGTCCAGCCATTTCCGCGTGTTTTCCAACGTGCCGCAGCAGCACGACGATATTCTCGCGCGTCGTCGTCGACACAACCGAGTCCTCGGCCAACTCTTCGACGACGCCACTACGCGATTATTCACTCCGCCTCTTGTGCTTGTAAACAATCTTCGAAAAGTCAAATAGCATCGTAGGAAGTGGACGCACGCGGGAAGTGAGTTTTCCGGGATGCTGCTTCTGGCTTCTCATTGGCCGGAGTCGCGTGCTTCTGGCTGTGTGCAGCTTCGCTATAATCGTATCTGACTCCCCCTCCCTCCTCCCCCACCTGCCCCCACCCTCGCCCAATTATCAACTCGACGAGCTGAACTTCCGCGCGCAAACGTTTCGTCGCTCCCCCCGTCTCTCCCGCGCACCGCCCGGGATCTGGCCTGCTGTCCCGAGAATCCCTTTGGGGACTCAATCGACCGAGGATATGAGGGCCGTCGTCCAGAGGGTCACCAAGGCATCGGTCTCAGGTTGTGTTGTTGTTCGTCGTCGTCGTCGTCGTCGTCGTCGGTGCTTTTTGAGGTTATACGGACGCTCGCTTGACCAACGCGGATTCTCTCGGGCGTTCCTCGCAGCGGCGCATCTCCGACGCCGAAAGGCGTCTCGTTATTTATTACTCCAGGAGAGGCGAATTCTAGGAGATGCCAAGCCCCCGAGAAATTACAGATTGTTTTGTTCATGAAGACGCAACTTCGGGTCGGACGCTGCGACGAATGCGCATGCGTTGGTTGGTGAGGGTTGTGGCGATGGAGAATTTTTGTAACAGTGCGCACGCCGCCGTCGCGCCTATGCGCACTCGTCGCCCGCGCCTATGCGGAATACGCGCGGGCGACGCGACGCTTAAGAGAAGAGCGTGGGTAAATCGTAGTAAGCAGATACACTGACGATGCTGGACGCTGATGATGCGAGATAAAGATCCTTGAGAGCATGTGGAAACGATGCGACACGATGCGATCTTTTTTAAGCTTTTTTCCGGATTTTTTTTTTTTTTTTTTTTTTTTTTTTTTTTTTTTTTTTTTTTTTTGTGGCGAACTAAATAAACATACAACAGCGAACTTATGCTTGTGGATTCGCTGGCGCTTTTTTTCTCACACACGCTGCTCGTACGTCGCGCTCATGGTGGAATATTTTTTATTTTATTTCTTTTCTCTCCAGTCGACGGAGAAGTCATCAGCAGCATCGGTAACGGACTCTGCGTTCTGATTGGCATAAAGAGGGACGATACCGCGGCCGACGTCGAGTACATGTAACGAAATCCACTGGAAATTTTGTGACAAAGATATTTTTCGAAAAAATAACGACAGACGTTTTAACGAATTATATTCGCGTCACGCAGGGTTCGGAAGATATTGAATACGAAGATATTCGACGGCGAAAATGGAAAACGATGGTCCGCCAGCGTCGTTGATAAGCAGTACGAAATCTTGTGCGTCAGCCAGTTCACTCTGTACCACGTTATGAAGGGCAACAAGTTGGATTTTCACAGATCGATGCCCGCTCAGCTTTCCGAGCCGTTTTACAATAATTTTCTCGCCGAGCTTGGCAAAAAATACCAGCCAGAACGTATCAAAGGTGATAACTCTTTTATCATTTCCAAGTAAAAAAAAATCGGATTTTTTTAAATACATGCGTCATTTTCAGATGGAAAATTTGGCGCGATGATGCAAGTTCACATCGAGAACGATGGTCCTGTGACTTTGGAGATCGAATCACCTGTAAAAAACGCGTCTGATGCTGCAAACGGGTCGGAACTGTAGGATAATAATAAAGAGATTTCTTACTATTCGCCTGCAAACTTGTTAATTAATTAATCTCCTTTTTAAAAAGTTCATGAGTAACAGAAAACATTGTTAGCAGTCTATTCGTGCTGTGATTGGCCGAGACTCTCAGACCGAGTCCAAGTTCATTGTTCATGTTAATTGTTGTTTAAGTAATAAAAGTAATGAAAGTAATGCAGTCGTTCAACTTGCGCGCTCAGATGTGTCGCGACACCTGCGCGCAGACGCCGATTGCGTGGGAGAGAGAGCAGCGGCGGCAGACACCGAGCGGAATGTTTAGCACATGCGGAAGGATTTGACAGTCGAGCGAACGCGAGACTCGTAAGTAGACACGACGACGGATTTGGCTCGACGGCTATAATCGTCGGCCGAAATACCGACGATTGTCCATGGGTGTCCTTTCGTATTCGCTCGATTTTTCGCGAAACACCTAAACGCCATATCCAACGGGTAACTCTGCAACAGCTGACGCAAAGCGAGCAGCGTGTCATGTCAAACCCCACAGACGTGTAACCTGCCGTTCGCATTCAGTGCGGCAAATCGGAGTGAAATTTTTGCAATCGCTAATTTTTCGCAATCGTCGACGTGTATTATGGAGAAAATGACGAGAAAGGAAGCAGCGGAGAAGCAGAGGGAGAAAGGGCAACGCAACGACAGTCCGCCGACACTCGACGCGGGTATGACCGCAATTTTGACGCATTTTAGGGCGGGAATTTTGAAAAAATCAAATATCTCACTGAGATGTAATTTTTAAGTTTAATGACACTTTTTTAGAAAATTCTTCCGCCAAAGATGAGAGCACCTCGGAGACGGTTAGTCCGCAATCTGGAAAAGCAAAAAAAGTTCAGGTACTAATTTGAGATTCAAACTTGAAGATTTGCTTGTGCCGTGATGTTCGATTGACGATATTTGTTGGTTGTTCGTCGGATGCTGCAGAGGTCAGAGACGCCGAGGAGAGCAGAGACGGCGGAGGAACTGAAAGGTCAGCTCAATGTCCTCATGAATTCTTTGGCGACGCTGTCTGCGGAGAAATCAAGGATGGAGGCCAATTTTCAGGCGGACAGGAAGCAATTGCGATCGGAGCGAGAAGAGGTACGGAATATGCAAAATATCCTTCCTACGTAGGTAGTTAATTTATAATTTCATTAATGATTCATACAATAATTTTATAATAATATCACAAGTATACGCATTGACATCTGTTATGTATATTGCAGTGCGACAAGTTGATAAAAGAATTGAAAGACAAATTGAAGCGTTCCCAGAGTCACACCCATTCGGAGATGGAGAATGTTAAGTACAGATTAATAATGGAGCGCTACGAGAGGGAAAAAGAGCAGGCGGACAATGCCGCCATGATCAAGTACGATTCTGACAACAATGCAAAATGAGGGTAATCAACCGTTGCTGTAACTCGTGAATTTTCAGAGAGCTGCAGAGGTTGATCACCGACGAACGAAGGGCTAAGGAAAACCTCGAGCAGCAAGTGCGAGAATTGAAGAATCACGCGGCCAACAAGACCCAAAGCAAGATACTCGAGGCCGAGCTCGAAGTTGCGAATAACAAACTGAAACAGGCGGAAGCGGCTGTGAAAGAAACTCCGCCGGTTTTGCTGTCTCTTCAGTCGGAAATGTCCGCTCTAAAGAAGCAGCATCGCCACGCAATTCACGAAGTAACTTAGTCGTAGTCGTTTTTTTTTTTTTTTAATTTCAACTCTGGTTACTGTAATCAATTGAACCAGTGACTTACAGAGATTTTGCGTTCGATAAGGAGCGCAAGCGAGTGGCGGCAGCGGAGCAACAAGCCAAAGCTCTGGAGATGGCTCACGAAACCAGAGTCGCGGGATTGGAGGCGCGACTCGCGGAACTTTCGGACACTGTCGGCGGCTACGACAGACTGCGACAGCAGGATCAGCAGGCTATACAAAAATTAAAGGATCAATTGGCCATTCTCGAGGATTCCGGACGCAAGGACTTCGCCACGGATTTCAGCCACGACTCGGCGAGACTCGCGTCACGTATACGCGAATTGTACTCGCGGCTATTGGACATGGACAACAAAACGAGTAACTCGGGTCACGTGCAATGTGAGGAATGACTTGAAACAACCGAGTACTCCGGGAATTAATCCTGATGAATTAATTAATCAATCAATCTTGTCTGATCTATCTCCAGCGCTTCTGAAGAGTCTGAACTTGTGCGACGCGAATCGCGACGTCGAATACAAGGAGAAGTACGAGTCGCTGGCCCACGAATTCGAGGTCTACAAGCAACAGACGACGGCGAAGCTCGAGAGCCTCGCTTCGAACGGCGTTCAGTCAAATCAGCCGAGTCGCACGAGCCTCATAGAGTCCCACAAGAAGAACGCCGACAATACGGAGCTCCATCTCGCCAAGACTTACAGCCGAAATCTCGAGGAGAGAATACGAAGTCTGAACAGAGAAGCGATAAGCAAGGAGAAGGATCTCAAGGCGAAACTGGAGCAGCAGCAGGAGGCGCTGCAGGAGGAGCGCATAAAGTACGAGAGAATTCTCGGGCAGAAGGACAACGAAGCTCGGGGCAAGATCGCCGCCCTGGAGCATCAGCTTGTGCGACAGCGGGAACGATCGTTGGCTCTGGTGGAGGAGAAGGATCAGGAAATAGCGACGCTGAAGGCCTCGTTTCACGCGATCATCACGAAGAAGGAGTCGGCGGTCGCGTCTGTCGACAACGTCGGGAGAAAGTCGTCGTCGGCGACGGAACAGAGCGTTGAGCCGGGCGCGGACTACGTCACCGCTTTGCTCGCCGTCGACAGCTCGCCGATGCTACACTATTCGCAGGAATTGGCGAGGCGCGAGAAACAGGTGTCGGGATTGCGAAGAAAGAACACGGAGCTGGAGTCGACGATCCGGGAAAATCAGCGGGAATATATTCACGCGACCGAACGACACAAGGACGAGATGGCGGCGCTTCAGGCTAAGATCACCAGGTGTGTTATCGATAAGGAAGGCGATAAGAATCCTCGGTGGATTTGCTTTAACCGAGTGAATTTTTGTTTCTCATTCGTTTTCTCAATTGCAGACTGGAGGCCTGCAAATCGCGCGAAGGCGCGAATCTCGAGTATCTGAAGAACGTGTTCGTGAATTATTTGACGAGCAACGACGCGTCGAGCAGGCGACACATGCTGAACGCGATCGCCACAGTGTTACGCTTCACGCCCGACGAACTGGAGAAGATTCAACGAGTCAAATGACGCTAGGAGGCTTCGGTGACGGAAGGACGAACTACCAAATGCGACGAACGTTATAGGTCGAACTTTGAGCTAACGGGATTTACTTCACCGCCTGTGTACATAAAAATGCTTTTTAATTTGTACAATGATGATAGTGCTCGCTAGTCGCAAACGTTGTGGATAATAAACGCTAGTCGATTTGTACAGGAAGGAGAATGTACGCACTCGAGTCACACGCGTTTTACCGGCGACGACATTTACGGAACGAGCGCCGAGCTGCTTTTTTTTTTTTATAGAACACCGGCATTTACAGATATACACGGGGATACGTATAATTGTGCATTGAATTTATTACATCGATATCTTTACATGGAATAATTACGTCGCGTTGGCATTGAAAAAATATTCTCAAGCAATTCTCGTGGGGTACATGATGTCTACCTACGTGCACTCTGGATTCTCGCGCGAACAGCCGCTACGTCGCGCCTTCTATATTATTCTTATGAATAATAAAACGATCTACGATAAAACTCCATAGTCATCCGCCGTATACTGTAATTCGATTAGTGTCGCCAGTGTGTTTGCTATGTACAAAAACGGCCTCCCGGCTGGTACTGTCTTCACCCCCCCCCCCCCCCCCTCCTCCGTTGCCCCCTTTCGCGGCACCGGCGAGACAAAAAAGAAGAGAGTTAAGAGAAAAAAAAAATCGTGCTCATTTATTCAGAAAGTTGGATTGAAGTTCAGATGGACGTGTCATGAGCTGTCTGATGCGGTACCCGCTTCTTTAAATGATACATTGCAATCGATCTGTCTTCCTTGTTTTTTTTTCGTTTTTTTTTTCTAAATTATTTGTCCATATCACCGGGACCAGGAGCTGGCACATAAGTACAGATAAATATGTATTCCCAATGCTTCTTCTTCCGCTTTACCGTAATCCCTATCAAGTACTATAGTTTATTGACAAGAACGTGTTGGTTCGACTATCGCAAAGCGCCGAAATATTTGTAAAAAAAAAGAAAAAATTTGCTAAATGATTTTCTAGTTGAATTGCGCCTAGCCCTGCGACGGTGTAGTCGACTGAACGAGTTTCATCGCTGAGATCGCCGAGACAGATGAGACTGTCGATCTCGACGGATGAGCGAATCTTAAGGCAGTGAGATTCACTCTGTGATAGATTCGAGGCTGGAAATGAAAGTGCATTCAAGTTCGCGATCGCGAATATTCTGATACGGATACGCGTGCGTTTAATCCGCTCTCCTCTCGTGGAAATAAATCTTCTCGTTATATATAATATATATATATCCATGAATAATTTTACAATTCGCTTTATCCGAAAATTCATCGCGCACCCTCAAGGCATATGATGGTGGGTGTGTCTGCGTGTGTGTGTGTGTATGTGTGTATGTGTAATTCCAACGTCGGTCATTCGGAGCTCAGAACATCGGCGATTGTCAACACAGATTACAACATTTTTTTATTTCATTAACACTTGTCATCAATACTTAATAATTAGACATCGGTATATAATATATATGCTTTTCTCGTCAATATACATCTGATTAAGTATATTGTTTTGTTCTTCCTTTCTTCTTCATCTTCTTCTTGTTTTATTTTATTTTATTTTTTTATTATTTCTTTGTATATCCCAATCTCCGCTTCCTCCGTCGACTCGTACTTCGAAGTGTCAAAATCTGCCTTCTCTTATATCAGTTTTCCGGCACGATAACGCTAGTGTACAGAGGCCCTTAACAAAGGTTTATTTCCTTTTTTTTCCTTCTCACCGAGAACGAGTTATTCCAGTTTGGAAATGCCGAAATAGTTATTTTTTCTTTCTTTTTTTTTTTTTTTTTTTTCAATACAACGCAACTGCTCGTGCGTCGTAACTATTGCTTCAATAAATGTATCATTTATCAGGTATATCGAAAATACAATTTTTTTTTCATCATTTCTCCAACATTATTAAATTTCGAAAAATTTTTCTCTGCTCTCCTAGATACAACGTCCCGACGCTATATATAGCGCTTGTGGTTAAAAAGTCATCGGTAGAGTAACTCGTCACTCGACAGAACCGCGTAATCAACCCTTATTATTGTGTAATAAGGCATAGCTATCGTCAAAATATTCAAAGTACTAACTAACCGTCCGAACTGATTCGCCCTCGATATATTATTCTCCGCGCTATTATTTTTTTATCTTCTTTTTCTTTTTAATATTTTACACTCGAACGGCGTGTTTGCCGATTTTTCAGCCAATCGGTCATTTCACCGTCCGTGAAATTCGATGACACTGGATTTTTCTTTTTTTTTCTTTCGCTCTTTCTCTCACCAGTTTACAGCAGAGGATTGTCTACGCTAATTATTCCATCGTCCTTAATTGCATCGCGCGACAATGTTTTTCCTCCGAATTATCACTTTGTCCTGAAAATGTGAAGAAAGATAAACGCGCGTCTGTCTCGAAAAGATGGTCATTTTCCACCGCGTCCGTCGTGCAAATCAACCGAGTGCCAACATTTTACAATGACGATATAAATGAATATACGAGTAACATAAATGCAAACTTACGTCAAGTGATTTTTTCGTTGATTTGCATCTCGGGTGAAGGACTGAAAGACGCAGTTGACTTTTCACGAATTATTGTAATACGTTGACACCCGTTGGACAAAATGCTACCGAATGAAACGCGGTCGATTTTTCGTTACGTACGATTCCACTTTTTTTTTTTTTTTTTTAATTGCACAACGTCGTGTTTATCGCAAAACTCTTTGAGCGCCTACAAAATAATCTCCGGACGTGACTTTTTAAAAATGTTCCTCCGCCTTCGGTCTCTTAATTTTTTTTTTTTCGCCCCCCAGCCAGTAGTACTTATATAAAACCTACCACAACACGTGTACGTTAGAAGTGCCGACGGGGCAATTTGGTCCTTTAAACTGGTTAACTGATATACATTTATGTACGCGTACCGTTCTCCGACTGAATAATAATTTCTTATTTTTTCGCTTTCTCTCTCCCTCTCCCTCACCCTATCTCTCCCTATCGTTTCACTTATATACAGAAGAATTTACTGCGTGGTTATATAGACATTTTATTTCTCGTCGTCGTCTTGTCCTCTTCTACCGCGTCGTATTAGTACTTTCCCTCTCGCTAATACGCTTCGCAATCGTTCGGTTAACATTATACTCGATTAATATATATATATATATATATTTATATAACAATTTTAAAAATATTTCAAAAGTGAACATGAGACAATAGAATAATAATTACAATAATAATCGACGATAGAACTAATAGGCGTAATAAAAAAAAATACCGTAACGCAAGATAATAATAAAAATGTGTGTAAAGTTGGGCACATTCGAGTGAAAAATTTGTTGAACCCCCTCTCGTCCTCGTCGGCGTTGTTTTCGTCGACGTTGGACGAGCAGAGGGTGCGGGAAGTTTCGTTTTCTTTTTTTTTTTTTTTCTCAATATT
Organism: Itoplectis maculator; assembly: GCA_964034905.1. Lineage (NCBI taxonomy): Eukaryota > Metazoa > Arthropoda > Insecta > Hymenoptera > Ichneumonidae > Itoplectis > Itoplectis maculator. The sequence goes on from OZ035863.1 coordinate 9,603,142, forward strand.
CTGTGAAAAAACAGCCAGCAGAATTAGCCGCCGTATACCATTACTTTTCTGTTTTCCTAGATCACAGTCGCTCGTTATGGCTGCTTAATCACGCCACAAATTTTTATCACCGTTTTACAGTTAACGTTATTCGCGAATGGACAGCCGAAAAAAAGAGAGGCAATTGAAGTGAAAAAAAGAAGATCAATCACGAGAGAGGGAGAGAGAGAGAGAAAAGATGAATGATAAAACGAGAGTAATTTCAAAAGAACCTCACGAATATTGGAAAGTGTGTCTACGAGCTTACAGAGAAGTACAAAATATTTTCGGTGTTTTATCGTTTCTTTGAGCAGGGCGCGAGAGGGAAAGAAGCCGCCTCAATATGCGGGACAAGATTCTGCGGATGCGGGATCTGGGAGTCTCCAGCAGCGCCGTCAAATTCTACAGCTGACTTTTCGGGAATGTACATTATACAAAACTATAAAGAGACTACGCGTTGGGGATGTTTACCGATCGCAACGAGACGAGCACGTGGTAAACGTCGCCTCGAGCCTCTGTCCCTTCTCGGATTCGCGTGCTGCGAGACATCGTATCCCGGAGCGCTAGGCCGTAGCTTCCTATTCGTCGAGAGTCGAACGCAGAATACAACAAATCCACGGAGTAACGAAAAAAATAAAACAAACACATGCGAAGCGTCCTGTAGACAATCTGACAGTTTAATTCGTGCGTGTCTGTGGACAAAATTCGACGAGGAGTTGCTTTTTTTTTGCTCTCTGAAGGGTACTGTTACTTCTTCCTGCTTGTCGCACGACGAACGCGCTCTAGCTTTTTTTTTTTTTCTTCATTATACATCGCGTAAAAAATTATAATAAATTGAGTGTGTGTGTTTGAGGCAATAATGCAGTAATATATATTATATACAAATAAAAGTGACAAACACTTTTCAAGAGGGTTTTTAACTTTGGAAAGGTGTTGGTTGTGGTGTACAAGTGTCTCTGTGTGTGTGTGTGTGATCCGCCCAAGCACGAAGAGTTTACGACGTATAAAGGCCCATTGTCTAGAATTAATTTATCCTAATCCTGCCGGCGTCACGAGAATTCAATTGTTATTTATCCTACGAAATCGCAATCGCACAATTACGTGGTGACATACGTATATCTATGACGATGTGGTTTCTCTCTCTCTCTCTCTCTCGCTCTCGCTCTCTCTCACTCTGCCTCTCTTTCTTTTTTCTCCGTTCAGATGTACGTGTGTTTGTATTTGTATATGTATAGGCATATATATGCATACATATATAGATACGTATGTATATACACGCTCGTGTGTGTTATGTCAACTGTAGCATCTACCGTGTTCAGTGAGTTTATTATATGTTGTTGTAGTTGTTGTTTTATCTTTTTCTATTTACAAAATATGTTGAATAAACATTGTTTACTATCCTAACTACAGTTTGCGTGCCGTAGCGCGAGCCTTCATCGTTTTTCTTATTTTCTTCTTCGTCTTATTTATCTTCGAAGTGCGTTGCTCGCGAGCGAGCATATTCGACTAATTACATTATCTACTTTACAGCCAAATTCAACAATCCTCGCCGAAATTCAACGTATTTGAACGGGCAAATAGCTGCGCCCGCTCGCCGACTTAAAAAAATATACAGTATTATTTGTATCTCGGGAAAAAGACAACGAGGGGGTAAAAAAGAGGTTGCAACGGAATTAAAACCGAAAAATCACAATAAATGAAGCAGAGTCGATGAGCTCGTTAAAAAATCGACGATAAATCGGTAAAGAATTCATACAATTCGCGGGCAATAGTCCATTTTAAAACGTCGACGCTTTTTTCGCTTCTGTAAATACTGCGCATTGCACATATCGTAAAAACTGTCTTTTTTTCCTTTTGTTTCCCAATTTTACGACTTTCTTCACACTATTAACCGATAAAACAGGGACGCCATTCCGATGGATATCCCGATGCGCTACAAATAATTCGAGTAAAAATTCGCCGTCGTTGCGACCGTAAAAAAAAAAGATTTGGACCGATGTAAAAACGTTTTCGGCAAAAAAAAAAAAGAAAAAAAAATGTAGAGCCGTTGAGAGGCGAGCTATAAAATATTATTCTCTTGCTTTTCTCGCAAATACGTTGAATTTTAGCGAAGCTCTAAAAACAGTCGATAAGTACTTTCGAGAATATTCGGAAACGAGTTACATATTTTTTCATCTATACCAAGTTTTGCCTAACAGGTAATTAATTACTAACAAGGGAATAATAACGCATGCCTTCCCTCGCTTATCGCCGCACGATGGCACTTTTTTCCTTTCTTATTCGTTATCGTCTCTCGCTCCGATAATGCGCGATGATCCTCGACGGAGATCATCGTTGCCACAGAAAAAAAAAATAATAAAAGAAACAAACAAATAAACAAAAAAGAAGCCACAGTCCCAAACAGCAGACCTCGGCGCGAATAGTCATTTTAACTCTCTGGATATCGACCCTATTTCTCGCCATACCGCAGATTATATTTACACGAAACGTGAACATGTTTGCCTTTTAATTGCGATTATTATAGATTTTTTGTGCAACGTTCACTGCAGTTTTTTCTCATCATCAATAGAGTTTTTTAAAATCATTCTTGCTTTTTTTTCGTCGTTTACCTATATCATATATAAAGTATAACTAAAGTATATAAACTCTGATTTCATTTTATAATTTTCTCATTAATCCTAATATTCTCTGATTACGATTCTCTCTCACTCTCACTCTCTCTCTCTCTCTCTCTCTCTCTCTCTCTCTCTCTCTCTCTCTCTCTCTCTCTCTTCTCTCTATCTTCCGCTCTTCGTTACACCGAATCTCTTAGTATTTTTCAACAATATGTAACAATAGCATAGGCCTTTCGTTTCATTCTTTTTTTTTTTATCTTTCCCTCGGCGTGTCAATTTACAAACATCAGTTACACCGACAGATCTCGCACGACTAACAGAGAGAATGCGCGATTTGTTGCTTGTTGATTGCACGTAACAAGCACGACGGATTTTCCACAGGATAAAATAATGCACGGTTAATCCGACGATAAAATTTTCGAACTTCTGTTCGTACCTTCATAAACAAAAAAAAAAAAAAAAAAAAAGAAAAAGAAAAAAAAAGTCGAGTCCGAGAGTCTGACGCACGCAACTTCCGACTGGAACACAGCTTTTTGAACACATACAGTCTTGTGGAGTCCGTAACCATGCTGTGTAGCTTTCGAACTCACTCCCGTTGTTTATTTGTTCGATAAATAATTAACTATTAATACTTTTAGAATATCATCGAACATTCTAAGAAAATAATTGACATCTATTTACGGAATAAATAAACCGAGTGAATTGTTAAAGCGCAGCGATGACGGTTGACTCCGCACAGTTTTCACGAGGATTACCGCGATTTCTTCGCGTCTCGAGAAGCCAAAAATCGAGAGCACGATTTAAAGAATA